>CM057341.1:508707767-511107767 GCA_030015575.1 Agapanthus africanus
GCTCTTGAAAGTCTCAACTTTTCCATCTACACCAAGTAATCTTCTCAAGATATACTTGCTCCTGATGGGGATTTAACCCTTCTGATATAGCAACCAAAGTCCATACTTTGTTGGTGTACATGGATTCCATCTCAGATCGCTAAGCATCCATCCATTCTTACAGAGTCCCACTCCTGATGGCCAGCTCGAAACTAGTTGGGTCATCATCTCATGATGCAATCCTCGCTCCCACTGTCATAGAGAAACAGAAGTATCTCTCAGGTGGGTGAGGAACCTCACTAGATCGGCGGAGAGGCTGAGGTTCGTTGGTGACTATTGAATCCTTTGGTTCTATCAAATCATCAACCGCAGTTTGTATAGCTGGAACATTTCCAGTTCTACATAGCTGACTTTGTCTCGAGCTTGTCCGGATTTTGCTTTTAGACATAGCCCGGACAACCCTAAATCTTAACCAACTTAAGATATGGGCTCTTCCCTTATCATATCACATATGAAATGGTAGGCAACTGATTTGATTTGAACCCTATTCAATAGGTATGCAGCTTCTCAAGTGCATAACTCCCAAAAAGGAAATAGGTAACTCAGTAGTACTCATCATAGAGCACACCTTATCATATAGGGTGAGATTGCTCCGCCCCGATATACCATCGTACTATGGTGTATACGGAGGAGTAATGCTGAGAGAGAATCTCATTCTCCTTTAGAATAGTCCAGGATTTCCGTGCTCAAGTATTCTCCTCCTCGATCACATCAAAGGACATAATACTTATACCCGTATTTTGGTTCTCTACTTCTAACTTATATTCTGTGAATATCTCAAAAGGTTCGGACTTGTGTTTCAACAGGAACATGTGTCTGAATCTCGAGAGATCATCAGAGAACGTAATGAAGTACAAAGAACCGGTCTTGGCATGTGTAGACAGGGGACCTTTATACATCAACATGTATCATCCCAAGAGTTCACTAACTCTTTCTCTGTTTCCAGTAAACGGAGCTATGGTCATCTTATCTCTGTGACATGACTGGCAAGTTTCACAAGATGTAGATTCAAACTGATTTAAATATGCATCTAAAATGTAACTTAAGCTAGTCGGGTCGCATTGATATGACCTAGTCTACAATACCTCAAGAAGGATTTGTTCATTTCTGAACTCTTCCTCTTGTGTGTGTTCTGTATACTAAAGAACTGTAGTTTGATTTAGAACATCAATGATTTTAGATAACGTGCCTGAACCGATCAACTTTTGATATAGGAAATGTTCAAAACATTATCCAACTATACAAAATTTTATCATTTCTTTACTAATAAAGAGATAGATATGATTTTGTATATCAGGTTCGGTATCTAATAACATTCGATCAGAATCAATGTATTTGGAATACAGGGTGACAGTGACCAACAGACTTGGCTGCAACACTTGCCCCGTTTTCTGTCTCATGAAACTTATCACCCGTTCTCAGTTCTCTACCTTTCTGTAGCCCTATGTAACAGATTACATATCTGGGATCCTGATCTGGTATCACATACCCCGGACGTAAAGAATACTGAGAAAAAGTTCTCTGTAATGAACACACCCGAAGATGATGCATCAGCATGCACTCTCTTCGTTTGGGCGGCATGGGAATTCTGGTAATCCCCAATTTCCTGCTCTGTCTTATAACAATTATAAGTTGGAGCGGGACCAACGTTCCCCACCTCAGTATAACAAGCGGGTTCGGTCAAATATCCGTATTATTATCTTGATTAAGGCGTGACATGGTCGCTACCAGGAGAGAGAGAGAAGAAAACACTCTGCGTATGCTCTTGCAAGAATAGATTGGTTATAATTTTATCTAATCAGGATGGCTCCCACTGTTTTTATCAAATCTTCCTTCAAACCCTAAAAGGAAAGACTAGCCGGGATTAATTACACGCTACAAGTTCGCCAATCTTTCAGCCAGGCCAGTGTCGGTACTTTGAGGGAGGTCCCCCGTGCTTTCGCACGAACCTAATTAATGTAAACCTCATTTTTCCAGAGGCGTAACCCTGTTGACACTTTTCTAGACACCTACTTGATCGGCTAATTGTAATGTGTAAAACTCTCCCAGGAGTAACTCTTACTCGCAGTGGGTATCGGGATCCAACTATCTCATAGAAGGTATGCAATCTCATTGCAAATTTCAACACTTGAAATTCCCGATAATTTTGCCCCTAACCTCCTATGACCTTGACAAAGGCCAACAAACCATAGGATGCTATTCAAGTTCAACCCGTCATTTCCTGATTGAATTAAACCCACCCGCATGGCCCTTGACAAAGGCCAACAAGGTCGCACGACTACCCTAATCCAATCTGCATCATATGCATAAACAGATAAGCACCAGTCAGCTACCGCACACTACGCCTTGACAAAGGCCAACAAACGTAGCACGAATACTAACTGCTACTTATCTGAAATGACGGAGGGCTACAACAGGTTTTTCTGAAAACCTATTGCGTAATGAACTTGATATCGTTGTAGGATCGAATGATTTTGAAATGGAGTGATTTTGAGGCTTTTCTAGTTTTGCTAAAGGGGTCACTCCCGGTGAAGGGATCGTCGGCCCTTTCCTCGTCGAATGAGGTGCGGGATATATCATATATATCGCTGTGCAAAGCAAAACTCCAAAAACAATCAAAAGTAAACCGAGTGTGTAGCATCTGCCACTTATTGCTAAAGGGGTCACTCCCGGTGAAGGGATCTCGGCCCGTTCCTCATCGAATAAGGTGCAGGGTATATCATATATACCACTATGCAAAGCAAAACTGTAGCTACCCTTTTTATTTTGAAATTCAATTCTACAACATCTTAGGTTTCTTTTATTTCATTAATCACATTAATGAAGTCCCATCATTTAAGTACCTAAACATCACAGATAAATACGACGTACACTTATGCCATCCGCATTCGCCTCGATGTCCCCTCATGCACCGTTAGGTTAGGTAACTAACGGCAGAGCGGGGCAGGGCTAGCACGGGTGTAAAACATAAGTAACGTCTATATAATATATCATATATACTATATACAGTATCCATCACAGAACATCACCTGATCACATCACAGAAATCGCAGCAGAAGAAACATATGAAATATTGGATATACTAGGACATCCGTGTTTTCAATACGAGCCAGTATAAAACACGGATTCCACGGTCGCGATGAATAGCCAAACCCACACCCCTAGACCCCTACGAGAGTGGCAAGCAACCCTACCAATTCTGGAGTTAGGAGACCCGGACTCGACTCCTCGAGTTGGTCTCCTACTGGACTCCAGAACCCGGTTACTTGTGCTCCCCTCCTTGGGTCTATCCTAGTGCGGAAAAGTAAATAATATACAAAAGGTGACATCTTCCGCAACCTGGAAGTGCCCCAATAAAAGAATATTACATACAAGTTTTTACATGAATGAAAATGAAAAACACTCATCTCACATAAAAACCCCCGGCTATTCAAACACGACGATCCAATATAACATATCCAGCAACACATAACATCACATGTCATCAACGTAAGTAAACATGCGCATCCCAATTGTCGTTGACATATATCAACGAAACCGGCGATATCACATATTACACTTACGGTCACAGAAAAGAAAGTGTAAAACTACAACAGTTGGAATCCGCAACCTCTTTAG
The DNA here is from genome assembly GCA_030015575.1 of Agapanthus africanus. Lineage (NCBI taxonomy): Eukaryota > Viridiplantae > Streptophyta > Magnoliopsida > Asparagales > Amaryllidaceae > Agapanthus > Agapanthus africanus. The sequence goes on from CM057341.1 coordinate 508,711,425, forward strand.
ACATCGCATGCCTAATCAAATGAATTACTTAGACATCACATGCCTAACAATTATAAACCCCGCATTTTAGTCTCAAAATCGAAAACACTTTTCAATATCAAGTCGGGCAATTCAACAGGATTCCCGACATACTGATCGAATGCTCGTCGCAAACTTTAGTAGGCAGCCGCACCCCCGATACCGTCGACGAAGTGCACCAAGGCGGAACACTGCTGCCGCGAGCACCCAAATGGATGCTTTCGGCGACGGGGTTCTCCTATAGTCACTTGGTCGGGGCTATGGAGCGAGGCTGTCTATTAAGTTTATCCGGCGAGTATCCGCGTACGCTACGTGATTGCGACGGACTTTTGATCACATCAAAATTCCATGGCAACCGATCAAGTGAGACTAAACTGCTATGTTTATAACATTCATTCAGTTATCTCATAACTTATTGTGAATTCCAATTATTGTATCACATTCCGAATAAGATAGAAAATGTTAAACTTTCCGATCGAACAATCGAACACCCAATTTTTCCCGAAACAGCTCAACTCATGAAATAAGTTCAAAGACATTCACTTCGTGTCTCAGTACCAACGGTCCAGCCATAGAAGGGTCAAGCCAACGCCTCACATGTGGTACGCCGTACTACCCCAAACCCGAAGGTTCAAAGGGCAGTTCAAGACGGTCACATAATCGAGTTAAGGTTTGTTGTCTTCTAGAGGGACCATCGCGTTACTTGCACTACTTAGAACGTCTTTAAACCTTGGAAAGATCCAACATTTGGAAATTTCCCAACAGGGGAAAAAGTGGGTATTTATATCCGATCGAACTTTTTAACATATTCAAAAATTATCCGGAAAACACATAGACAAAGTTTGAAATTTTTGATCGAATAAATGAAGCTCCAAAACACCCTAGAATATTCAACTCTTGAATAAATATTAAAAAATCCCAGAAAATCCAGAACCAAAATATAGGAATTACTGTGCAAAAATTGAAGAGTGATCTCATAATGTGGCCGCGGAACCGCCGCAGAAGCCAAGCTTCTGCCGCGGTTCCGCCGCGCTTTAGAAGCAACTTTAGATAATTTTTGCACCGTAATTCTTATAATTCCCTGCTGAATTTTTTAAGAATTTTTAATCTGGAAAAAACCCAGTTTTTGAAAAAAGTCCAGAGAGCATTTTGGAATGGGGGTTTCGGTTCGATCGGACTTCAAACTCCGTCTACGCATCGCCTAAGGCTCTAGCTAGGCTCTGATACCACTGTAGGGTTCCTAGGCACTCTAATGAGGTCTCACAAGGCATCAACCATGCCAATTTAAAATTTTACGGTGCCGAGAAACCCTAATACGGATCGTTGGCTAGATATATAGGCGAAAACTAGAACTAGTAAACTACTTTACTAAGAGTAAACGGAAATACAACCTTTGTAGATCCAGTTCTCCACCTCCATGGCTCCGCGATGAAGTCTCATCGCTGTACTAATCGGATCTTGGGCTCTAGCGTCGGCTTCATCGGAGAAATGGGCGGGCTAGGTCGTCGACTTCGATGCCGAAGATGATCTACGTCGAGGCATCACAAGATCAAGCTCCTACTTCACCAAGTCATGAAACTTGTGAAGAAAACACCCTATACTACTTGGCAAGAGGTAGAGGATGAAGAAATAGGAAGTGGGTTCACTTTAGAATTGGATTTCTCACTCTATTTCACTAGTTGCCATGGATGGAGGCAAGCTTCTTCATCTTGAAGAAGAAGAAGAAGATGATGATATTATGATAAGTATTTTTCAAAATAGAAAATCAATGAATACTTATCATAATCGAACTCTAGTTAGGTGTAGAGAATTAACTAAGGTTAGGTTGTATGGTTAGGGTTAGAGAAAAAAACAAAATGGTCAACCATTTCAAAGCTTCATGAAGCTTCAAGGATAATCCAAAATTGGCCACTATTTTATTTCTTTCACAAATCAATGAATAAATAAAAGAATAAGTAAATGAAGCATAAGAAACCCTAACCATTGACCAACCATGGTTTAAACCATACACCAAACCATCATGTATCATCAAACATGATACATACAAGTGCACAAAACTATATCACATATACAATGTGCAAATGAAGTGAGAAAACCCATTTAAAGTGAACCAATACTAATTAATGCAAAGTAATATATCAAATATATAATTATGTATTAAATCATTAAATCAACACTTGATTTAACGACCCGGTCATATCGCATATAACCGACTAATATTCAATGTATCAGCTTATCGAATCAATGCTTGAATCGATAACTAGGTTATATTGCATACAACCAATCGATACATTTATCGTGAGAATGTAATGCGGTATCACATACATGTATTATTCTCGGTCCCGCACATATCTCATATGCGCTCCTATTTCGTTTCGCTTGAGCCAGGAAACCTCTGTGTAGGACTCTAAAGACTCGTCAATACGCCGGTAGCAGGTGATGATCATATCAAACACCCACAAGCCGCAAGCGGTCTGCTAAACGTAACGGCCACCCGGGTATTGAGCGATCAGAAGATCGACGAGCAAGCCCGCTCATACTCCTGTGATTCCAACCAATAACACTTACGGTACAGTCCGGTCTCGTCGTCTGATATATCGCATATCTCGCCTAGGGGTTGTAAACGTCAGACCCCAACAGCTCGATAAGTCGTGTCGATATGAGGTCTATAACATTTCGAGAAACTACAGGTAACACTTACCAGTAAATCTCAGCAATCCTGGCCAGGGATTTCCGGTTATAGCCAATCGAACACAGCGCAACATCAACTCCCTATACCGGGAGAGACGAATCCCCTCCTATCGCTCATTGCCTCCATGTGATTCGGGACTGTACCCAAAAACCACCGTTTTGCACGCCCTCTTGAACGTGGTAAGGTGGAAATCAAAGCACAGTGGGAACCACACAAGACTCTATGAAGATCTCGGGTCAACAGACTACTCTGTACCAGTGTCACCAGAGAACTGCCATCTGACGTAAGGTATAATACCATCTGGGAGTTCTCGGCGAGTCCGTCCAGTGTACCCAGTCTCCACTGAGCACCCGTATATCATCTCTGATGTCAAACACCAATGGATATGGGATCATCCATCGCCTATCTGTATGGGTCGAGAAGGTATACGCTAGTCTACTCTGGTATATCGATGCCCCGTCTCGATACACCCACGACTAGGGACCTTGAAGGATGTACTTATGGACTACCATGTCCCCACTAGTATGATCCGCATCATAGTCCAGGTAGTCAAGTACACATCCTAAGGGCTTTACCAACATGTAACAGAGAGACAATCAGTGTACACGTTAAGGTAAAGAGTAACCAGATAGCATACTATCATGTCGAGCAAGAAAGTCCTCCCTATATACGTCCAACCATCCACTACAATATACATCCTATGTATAGTAATGGCCTCTAGGGCATACATATAACTAACAGTCCTTGGCCAAGGCAGGAGATTTACTTGTAGGTATTCCAGTATTATCTTAGGGTGTTCTGGGCTACACTCCGACACGACTTGTACCGCTTTTGGGTGTCTGACTTTTACCAACCCCCTAGGCCCGACATGCGATACTCATAGACGAACGGACCAGACTATACGGATATTGTCACTGACAGGCTCAGTAGGGTGTCAGGATGAGTTCACTCATCGACCTCCCTTTTGATAAATACCTGGTAGCCCGTTACGTACGGCTAGTACCTCTGACGTGCTAGTGGTTAAATCCACAGCCAAAGTATTGACGATTCTTTAGAGTCCCCCACAGACAGTTTCTCAAGTTTCGGGCGAAACGTTGTAGAGGCCGTATGGTATTATGGCAGGGTCCGATCATATACGTGCAGTCATGCACGGATCATGATCGGACGGATCATACCAGTGGGATTTGGTTTAAGCCGGATCCTAGTATTAAATTTGTTGGATTACTTTAGTCTCATCGCATTCGCATTCGATCGGAATACGGATGCAGGTATGTATATACAGGTGAGGGGTATCCTTGTGATCCGTCACGAGTTTACTTTAGATGTTGCCATATCTTTTTATTGTTGTAATCATTTGGGTTAATGTTTACTTTGGTGGAAATAGTGAGCTTAATTCATGATGAGGTGCATTTAATGTGACATGGACATACTTAGTGACTCATGGTCTCTTTTCTTATGCTAATGTCACATTAGGATTGATTTGTGTGTTGAAATGATAAGAGGGGAGAGAGGGGGTAGCCATATGGTTAAAGTTTGCTCTTGTGTTTATTGATTCTTGCTCTCACATTATCATTCCAACACATAAGAAAAAGAAAGGCACTTCTTCCTCTTCTTCCTCTTGCTTCTTGAGCTCACCATTTCCACCAATGGCATCACCTTCAACCTCCATCCATACACTCTCATGTGATGAGAATCAATGGATACAAGAGACAAAGTGATCACACACATTCTCTATATCGCCTTGGACACGTCGGCTAGCGAACTTCGTGCCCGAGTTGCTTCGGATGAAGTGAGAGCCCGTAAAAAGACTCGAAGATGTGTTGCCCTTTCCGACGAGGAGACCGGAGATCGGAGATGCCGCGAGGAGCTAGGGATGGTGGCTAAAGACCGAAGGACACGGATCGATCGGTATAGCTTTTCTAACCTTTCTTTAGTTGCTAGTTATAGGTTAATGGTTCGATCCGGGATTAAAGTCTGCGATAGCGCCGGTTTTAAGTTTTGAAAAAGTTTTCGTTTCCGCATTTTGGCCTCTGACAGACGGCCGGGGCGCTACCGTAGACTTTCATGGTATCAGAGACACGCCATTAACCTTTACTAGCTTGTTCTAACGTATTTAAAACATCGATCGAACAAAATTTCCGAAACCGCAATTTCAAAAACGAAGTTTCTGTCGAATTTTTTTTGTCGTCGAAAAATTATTTTGGGTATTGCAAAAAATCAGGCAGGCTTTTTTAAGACCACTGCTGAAATTTTGTGAAGTGAGCTCACTGTAGCCATGTTTTGGCCGCGGTTCCGCCGCAGTACTGTAGCAACACTGCACCATTTTTCCTACAGTGGTTTCTGACTTGGAATTGGGGTTTCTGGTATTTTTAGTTTTGGCCCAGATTATTTTGAGTGTTGGATTTGTGCTTGGGGCCCACTTCGGGAAATTTTGTCGATCGAAAAATTTTAAATATGTTAGTTCACAGTGCTTACATTATATCTGCGACTGTGAATGTCATTCGAGCGGTAAATCTTGTCTAATTGCTATAGCACTTTTAGACGGATTTACGAACGTGACATTCATGTTGATGTTCTGTATTGTGCTGTGATGTTGCGGATTTGTCGTGGTGGATAGCCTGGAGCAATGGTAGTACAGTTTGGTATTATTTGTACATTTGATATCGCGGGGCGAGCGTCCGACATGTGGACTGCTGTCACTTCCTGTTTGTATATTATTCTTTTGAGGCACGACCGGGGTGAGCTCGATGTACCCGTTGTATATATTTTACTTTCTGTACTAGGATTACCCCGCGGTGGGGTGCACGGATAGCAGGATTCTAGAGGGCAACGAGCCTGATCTCATGGCTTTAAGACGGAGGGGGCTTTACTCTAAAATTGGCGGGCTATTCGCCGCACTCGTAGGGGGTATAGGTTGACCCAAGGAGGGGTGCTCAAGTTACTGGATTCCGTGAAGTGCTGGGTGGTCCATTCACTTTGTTGAAGGGGGCTGCCTCGCTTCAGGTTTTGGCGGGTAACTTGCCGCACCCGTAGGGGTCTAGGATTTCATTGCACAGGTTATCCACACGACCAGGGGAACGTCGGGTTTCAGTAGCGGCTCTATGAAACCCGGGGATCCCAGATTATCTGTATTGTTCTGTGATGCTTATTACATTTCTGTGATGTTGCATTTTATCACGCCATGAGCTAATATTATATATTGATATACATACTAGTAGATGTTGTATATGTTTTACACCCGCACTAGTCCAGTCCCCGCTCAGTCGTTAGTTAAGTAACCTAACGGGTGATGACGGGACCCAGTGGCGAATGCGGATGGCATATACGTACATCATATTTTCGTTCTTTTGTGGTGTGATTAATTGATGGGACTGCATTGTAGGGTTACTTGGCACACTAACGAGGCTCAACAAGGCATCGACCATGCCAAAATTAAATTTTTATGTGCCGAATATGTAGGGTTCCTAGGCATCCTAATGAGGTCTCACAAGGCATCAACCATGCCAATATCAAAAATTCTAGGTGCCGAGAAACCCGACTACGGATCGTTTGCTAGAAATCTAGGCGAAAACATAAACTAGTTAACACTTAACTAAGGGAATACGGAAATACAACCTTTGTAGATCCGGTGCTCCACCTCCATAGCTCCGCAACGAAGTCCTCTCCGCTGTCCAAATCAAATCCGGGCTCTAGCGTCGGCTTCGTCGGAGAATGGGCAAGCTAGGTCGTCGATGTCCATGCCGAAGATGATCTACGTCGAGGCATCGCTAAATCAAGCTCCGACTTCACCAAGTCAAGAAACTTGTGAAGAAAACACACTCTACTACTTGGCAAGAGGTAGAGGATGAAGAAATAGGAAGTGGGTTAACTTTAGAATTGGATTTCTCACTCAAATACATCAATCACCATTAATGGAATCTAGTTTCTCTTCTTGAAGAAGAAGAAGAAGAAAGCAAGAAGAAGATGATAAAATTATGATAAGTCCATTAAAAAAGAAAAGAATAATCCATTCTTATCATAACATAACCCAAGTTAAGTGTAGAGAATTGACCAAGGTTAAAGAATGGTTAGGGTTAAGGAGATGAGACAAAAATGGTGACTTAATGAAAGCTTCATGAAGCTTCATGATGAAAACAAAACTAGCCACCATTTTTCACTTCTTTTCCTTTTCTCATTTATCTTTTAAATGCAAATGAAAAGATAAATGAATGAATAAAAGAAAACCCCAATCATTTACTTAACCTAGGTTTAATTCATTACACTTAACAAAAAAGATATGTATCATCAAACATGATACAATCAAGTGCACAAAAATCATATCGCATATGCAATGCGCACACCCGAGTGAGAAAATCCATTCAAAGTGAACCGATACTAGTTAATGCAAAGTAATATATCAAATATATAATTATGCATTAAATCACTAAATCAACACTTGATTCAATGATCCGGTCATGTCGCACATAACCGACTGGTATCTTCAGTAACAACTTATCGAATCAACACTTGATCCGATAACCCGGCTATATCGCATATAACCGATCAATGTCACATCGCGAGAATGAAATACGGTAGCACATACACGCATCATTCTCGGTCCCGCACATATCTCATATGCGCTCCTATTTCGTTTCGCTTGAGCCAGGAAACCTCTGTGTAGGACTCTAAAGACTCGTCAATACGCCGGCAGCGGATGATGATCATATCAAACATCCACAAGCCGCAAGCGGTCTGCTAAACGTAAATGCCACCAGGGTATTGAGCGATCTGAAGATCGACGAGCAAGCCCGCTCACACTCCAGTGAATCCAACCAGTAACACTACCGTACAGTCCGGTCTAATCGTCTGATATGTCGCATATCTTGCCTAGGGGTGGTAAACGTCAGACCCCAATAGCTCGATAAGTCGTGTCGACATGAGGTCTATAACACTTCGAGAAACTACTGGTAACACTTACCAGTAGATCTCAGCAACCCTGGCCAGGGATTTCCTGTTATAGCCAATCGAACACAGCGCAACATCAACTCCCTATACCGGGAGAGACGAATCCCCTCCTATCGCTCATTGCCTCCATGTGACTCGGGACTGTACCCAAAAACCACCGTTTTGCACGCCCTCTTGGACGTGGTAAGATGGAAATCAAAGCACAGTGGGAACCACACAAGACTCTATGACGATCTCGGGTCAACAGACTACTCTGTACCAGTGTCACCAGAGAACTGCCATCTGACGTGAGGTATAATACCATCTGGGAGTTCTCGGCGAGTCCGTCCAGTGTACCCAGTCTCTACTGAGCACCCGTATATCATCTCTGATGTCAAACACCGATGGATATGGGATCATCCATCGCCCATCTGTATGGGTCGAGAAGGTATACGCTAGTCTACTCTGGTATATCGATGCCCCGTCTCGATATACCCTCGACTAGGGACTTTGAAGGATGTACTTATTGAATACCATGTCCCCACTAGTATGATCCGCATCATAGTCCAGGTAGTCAGGCACACATCCTAAGGGCTTTACCAACATGTAACAAAGAGACAATCAGTATACACGTTAAGGTAAAGTTCAACCAGATAGCATACTATCATGTCGAGCAAGAAAGTCCTCCCTATATATGTCCCAGCATCCACTACAATATACATCCTATGTACAGTAATGGCCTCTAGGGCATACATATAACTAACAATCTCCCACTTGCACTAGGGCCATCTGTAGCAGTGGTTGTAGTATCTCATACTCAACCATCCCATAAAAGTCTCTCTCTGGGAACAGGCCTTTGTGAGTGGATCCGCTGTGTTGTCCTCTGAATCTACTCTCCAAACCTCGATCTCCCTGGAGATCAACCATCTCCATGATCAGGTGATACTGCCTTAGAATATGTCTGGATCACTGATGGGACGGACGTTCCTTGGCATAAGCCATAACTCCATTGTCACACAATGGTAGGAACAAAGTTCATCTCATGAACCAATATACACCCAAACAGCCTCTTTGGTAGCATATTAAGTAGCGATGTATCCTGCCTTTATCGTCTAGTATGTCACGGTATCTAGCTTGGAACTCTTCCAACATACCGTCCCTCTACTGAGGGTAAAGACAATGCCTGTGACTGACATTCAGTCGTCTTTATCACCCTGGAACACTTCCAGTGATTTTCCCCAGGATCAACTGATACCATCTCACTACAACTAGTGAGAGTCCTAACATCCAATTAGATCTATCTCATAGATCCAAAAACCCAGGATTTAGGAGGTATCACTTTGATCCTATATGGAGAATCTTTGTGATAATCGGAGATTGACCGAGCGTAGCATAGGAAACTCTTTCCCTATCAAGAGTATGTCATCCGCGTACTCTACGAGGATCGTCACCATACTCCCTACTACCTTTTTGTTTATACAAGGTTCATCTACCATTTTGATGATGTCAAACTCTTTGACTACTTCATCAAAACAAATGTTCCAACTCCGCGATGCCTGCTTTATCCTATAAAGCATCTTGCACACGTTTCCGCTGCTCCCACTGTCTATGAAGCCCTCTGGCTGTGTACTTATAGACGTTCTCTTCCAAATCATCATTTAGAAAAGCAGTCAAGACACCCAACCACCAGATATCGTAGTCATGGTATGTTGCCGTGGCAAGTAGGATCTGGATGGACTTAAGCATAGATCCTTAGAAAAGGTTTCAACATAATCCACACCTGGTCAATGATGCAAACCTTTAACAAGTCTAGCTTTGAAAGTCTCAACTTTTCCATCTACACCAAGAAATCTTCTCAAGATATACTTGCTCCTGATGGGGATTTAACCCTTCAGATATAGCAACCAAAGTCCATACTTTGTTGGTGTATAAGGATTCCATCTCAGATCACTAAGCATCCAGCCATTCTTACAGAGTCTTCACTCTCAATGGCCTGCTCGAAACTAGTTGGGTCATCATCTCATGATTCAATCCTCGCTCCCACTGTCATAGAGAAACCGAAGTATCTCTCAGGTTGGTGAGGAACCCTACTAGATCGGCGGAGAGGCTGAGGTTCGTTGGTTACTATTGAATCCTTTGGTTCTATCAAATCAACAGCTGCAGTTTGTATAGCTGGAACCTTTCCAGTTCTACATAACTGGCCTTGCCTCGAGCTTGTCCGGATTTTGCTTTTCAGACATAGGCTGGACAACCCCAAATCTCAACTAACTTGAGAGATGGGCTCTTCCCTTATCATATCAAATATGAAGTGGTAGGCAACTGATTTGATCTGAACCCTTTTCAATAGGTATGCAGCTTCTCAAGTGCATAACTCCCAAAAAGAAATAGGTAACTCAGTAGTACTCATCATAGAGCACACCTTATCATATAGGGTGTTATTGCTCCGCCCCGATATACCATCGTGTTATGGTGTATACGGAGGAGTAATGCTGAGAGAGAATCTCATTCTCCTTTAGAATAGACCATGATTTCCGTGCTCAAGTATTCTCCTCCTTGATCACATCAATGGACATAATACTTACACCCGTATATTGGTTCTCTACTTCTAACTTATATTCTGTGAATATCTCAAAAGGCTCGGACTCATGTTTCAACAGGAACATATGTCTGAATCTTGAGAGATTATCAGAGAATGTAATGAAGTACAAAGAACCAATCCTGGCATGTGTAGACAGGGGACCTTACATACATCAACATGTATCATCACAAGAGTTTACTAACTCTTTCTCTATTTCCAATAAACAGAGCTGTGGTCATCTTATCTTTGTGACATGACTGGCAAGTTTCATAAGATGTAAATTCAAACTGATTTAAATATGCATCTAAATGTAACTTCAGCTAGTCGGGTCGCATTGATATGACCTAGTCTACAATACCTCAAGAAGGATTCGTTCATTTCTGAACTCTTCCTCTTGTGTGTGTTCTGTATACTAAAGAACTGTAGTTTGATTTAGAACATTAATGCTTTTAGACAACGTGCCTGAACCGATCAACTTTTGATATAGGAAATGTTCAAAACATTATCCAACAATACAAAATTTTATCATTTCTTTACTAATAAAGAGAGTGATATGATTTTGTATATCAGGTTCGGTATCTAATAACATTCGTTCAGAATCAATGTATTGATAATACAGGGTGACAGTGACCAACAGACTTGGCTGCAACACTTGCCCCGTTTTCTGCTTCATGAAACTTATCACCCGTTCTCAGTTCTCTACCTATCTGTAGCCCTATGTAACAGATTACATACATGGGATCCTGATCTGGTATCACATACCCAGGACGTAGAGGATACTGAGAAACAGTTCTCTGTAACGAACACACCCGAAGAAGATGCATCAGTATGCACTCTCTTCGTTTGGGTGGCACGGGAAATCTGGTATTCCCCAATTTCCTGCTCTGTCTTATAACAATTATAAGTTGGAGCGGGACCAACGTTCCCCAGCTCAGTATAACAAGCCGGTTCGGTCAATACATCCATATTATTATCTTGATTAAGGCGTGATATGGTCGCTACCTGGAGAGAGAGAGAGAAGAAAACACTCTGCGTGCGCTCTTGCAAGATCAGATTGGTTATATATTTTATCTAATCAGGATGGCTCCCACTGTTTTTATCAAATCTTCCTTCAAACCCTAAAAGGAAAGACTAGCCGGGATTAATTACACTCTACAAGTTCGCCAATCTTTCAGCCAGGCCAGTGTCGGTACTTTGAGGGAGGTTCCCCGTGCTTTCGCACGGACCTAATTACTGTAAACCTCGTTTTCCCAGAGGCGTAACCCCGTTGACACCTTTCTGGACACCTACTTGATCGGCTAATTGCAAAGTGCAAAACTCTCCCAGGAGTAACAATTACTCGCAGTGGGTATCGGGATCCAACTATCATATAGAAGGTATGCAATCTCATTGCAAATTTCAAAACTTGAAACTCCCGATAAAGGTTTTTACCCCTAGCACCTATGACCTTGGCTAAGGTCAACAAATCATAGGTACTAGTCAAGTTCTACCCGTCATTTCGTGATTAATTAGACCCACCCACATGACCCTTGGCTAAGGTCAACAAAGCCACATGACTGTCCTAACTAATCGCATCATATGCAGTGTAGGAAGACATCACTTAGCTACCGTACACTGTGCCTTGACTATGGTCAACAAACACAGCACGAATACTAAGTACTCTACTTCCTAAAATGACGGAGGGTTGCGAATGGTTTTTGTGAAAACCTTTAACGCTTTGAACTTGATCTCGTTGCGGAATCAAACGGTTTTTAAATGGAATGCTTTTCGAAGCTTTTCTAGTTTTGCTAAAGGGGTCACTCCCGGTGAAGGGATGGTCGGCCCTTTCCTCGTCGAATGAGGTGCGGGATATATCATATATATCACTGTGCAAAGCGGAAACTATAGAAGCGATCAAATGACAAACCGAGTGTGTAGCATCTGCCAGTTATTGCTAAAGGAGCCACTCCCGGTGAAGGGATCTCGGTCCTTTCCCTATCGAATAAGGTGCAGGAAGTTCTACAAGGAACACCGCGATGCAAAGCAAGAACTGTGGCTACCTGTTTTAATTTGAAATTCGATTCCACAACATCAATTAGGTTTATTTTCTTTCATCAATCTCATTAATGAATATCCCATCATTTAAATTACCTAAACATCACAGATAGATATGACGTACACTTATGCCATCCGCATTCGCCTCGATGTCCCCTCTGCACCGTTAGGTTAGGTAACTAACGGCAGAGCGGGGCAGGGCTAGCGCGGGTGTAAAACATAAGCAACGTCTATATAATATATCATATATACTATATATAATACCTGTCATAGAACATCGCATGATCACATCACAGATAAAGCACAGCAGAAGAATCATATGAAATATTGGATATACTAGGACGTCCGTGTTTTCAATACGAGCCAATATAAAACACGGATTCCACGGTCGTGATGAATAGCCAATCCCACACCCCTAGACCCCTACGAGAGCGGCAAGCAACCCTACCAATTCTAGGGTTAGGAGACCCGGACTCGACTCCTCGAGTTGGTCTCCCACTGGACCCTAGAACCCGGTTACTTGTGCTCCCCTCCTTGGGTCTATCCTAGTGCAGAAAAGTAAATAATATACATCAACGGTGACAACTTCCGCAACCTGGAAGTGCCCCAATAAAAGAATATTACATACAAGTTTTTACATGAATGAAAATGAAAAACACTCATCTCACATAAAAAAAAACCCGGCTATTCAAACACGACGATCCAATATAACATATCCAGCAACACATAACATCACATGTCATCAACGTAAGTAAATATGCGCATCCCAATTGTCGTTGACATATAGCAACGAAACCGGCGATATCACATATTACACTTACGGTCACAGAAAAGAAAGTGTAAAACTACAACAGTTGGAATCCGCAACCACCTCAGACATCGCATGCCTGACCAAATGAATTACTTAGACATCGCATGCCTAACAATTATAAACCCCGCATTCTAGTCTCAAAATCGAAAACACTTTTCAATGTCAAGTCGGGCAATTCAACAAGATTCCCGACATCCTGATTGAATACTCGTCGCAAACTTCAGTAGGCGGCCGCACCCCCGATACCGTCGACGAAGTGCACCAAGGCGGAACACCGCTGCCGCGAGCACCCGAACGGATGCTTTCGGCGACGGGGTTCTCCTACAGTCACTTGGTCGGGGCTATGGAGTGAGGCTGTCTATTAAGTTTACCCGGCGAATATCCGCGTACGCTACGTGATTGCGACGGACTTTTGATCGCATCAAAATTCCGTGGCAACCGATCAAGTGAGACTAAAGTGCTATGTTTATAATATTCATTTAGTTATCTCATAACTTTTTTGTGAATTCCAATTATTGTATCCCATTCCGGATAAATAGAAAATGTCAAACTTTCCGATCGAACAATCGAACACCCAAGTTTTCCCGATACAGATCAACACATGAAATAAGTCTAACAACATTCAGTTCGTGCCTCAGTACCAACGGTCCAGCCGTAGAAGGGTCAAGCCAACGCCTCACATGTGGCACGCCGTACTGCCCCAAACCCGAAGGTTCAAAGGGCAGTTCAAGACGGTCACATAATCGAGTTAAGGTTTGTTGTCTTCTAGAGGGTCCATCGCGTTACTTGCACAACTTAGAACGTCGTTAAACTACGGAAAAATCCAACACTTGGAAATTTCCCGACAGGGGAAAAATTGGGTATTTATATCCGGTCGAACTTTTTAACATATTCTAAAATTTATCCGGAAAGCCAAATAGACAAAATTTGATACCCCGATCGAAACACCGAATCCCCAAATCAATCCCAGAAAATACAACTCTGTAATAAATATTAAAAACATCCAGAACACACAAGAAACACCAACAGAAACAACTGAAGAAAAAACACAGTCTAATCATTACATACGGCCGCGGAACCGCCGCAAAAGGGGGGTAAACGCCGCGGTTCCGCGGCAGTACTGTTGAATTAGGTTGTCGTTTTCTCCAGTTTTTCTTAGAATTTCCTGCACATTTCTCTGCATATTTTTAATTCCAAAAAATCCACATTTTTGAGAAAAGGACAGAGAGCAAGTTTGGTTTGGGGTTTCGGGTTCGTTCGGACTTCAAATTCCGTCTGGACTTCGCCTAAGGCTCTAGCTAGGCTCTGATACCACTGTAGGGTTCCTAGGCATCCTAATGAGGTCTCACAAGGCATCAACCATGCCAATATCAAAAATTCTAGGTGCCGAGAAACCCGACTACGGATCGTTTGCTAGAAATCTAGGCGAAAACATAAACTAGTTAACACTTAACTAAGGGAATACGGAAATACAACCTTTGTAGATCCGGTGCTCCACCTCCATAGCTCCGCAACGAAGTCCTCTCCGCTGTCCAAATCAAATCCGGGCTCTAGCGTCGGCTTCGTCGGAGAATGGGCAAGCTAGGTCGTCGATGTCCATGCCGAAGATGATCTACGTCGAGGCATCGCTAAATCAAGCTCCGACTTCACCAAGTCAAGAAACTTGTGAAGAAAACACACTCTACTACTTGGCAAGAGGTAGAGGATGAAGAAATAGGAAGTGGGTTAACTTTAGAATTGGATTTCTCACTCAAATACATCAATCACCATTAATGGAATCTAGTTTCTCTTCTTGAAGAAGAAGAAGAAGAAAGCAAGAAGAAGATGATAAAATTATGATAAGTCCATTAAAAAAGAAAAGAATAATCCATTCTTATCATAACATAACCCAAGTTAAGTGTAGAGAATTGACCAAGGTTAAAGAATGGTTAGGGTTAAGGAGATGAGACAAAAATGGTGACTTAATGAAAGCTTCATGAAGCTTCATGATGAAAACAAAACTAGCCACCATTTTTCACTTCTTTTCCTTTTCTCATTTATCTTTTAAATGCAAATGAAAAGATAAATGAATGAATAAAAGAAAACCCCAATCATTTACTTAACCTAGGTTTAATTCATTACACTTAACAAAAAAGATATGTATCATCAAACATGATACAATCAAGTGCACAAAAATCATATCGCATATGCAATGCGCACACCCGAGTGAGAAAATCCATTCAAAGTGAACCGATACTAGTTAATGCAAAGTAATATATCAAATATATAATTATGCATTAAATCACTAAATCAACACTTGATTCAATGATCCGGTCATGTCGCACATAACCGACTGGTATCTTCAGTAACAACTTATCGAATCAACACTTGATCCGATAACCCGGCTATATCGCATATAACCGATCAATGTCACATCGCGAGAATGAAATACGGTAGCACATACACGCATCATTCTCGGTCCCGCACATATCTCATATGCGCTCCTATTTCGTTTCGCTTGAGCCAGGAAACCTCTGTGTAGGACTCTAAAGACTCGTCAATACGCCGGCAGCGGATGATGATCATATCAAACATCCACAAGCCGCAAGCGGTCTGCTAAACGTAACGGCCACCCGGGTATTGAGCGATCTGAAGATCGACGAGCAAGCCCGCTCACACTCCAGTGAATCCAACCAGTAACACTACCGTACAGTCCGGTCTGATCGTCTGATATGTCGCATATCTTGCCTAGGGGTGGTAAACGTCAGACCCCAATAGCTCGATAAGTCGTGTCGATATGAGGTCTATAACACTTCGAGAAACTACTGGTAACACTTACCAGTAGATCTCAGCAACCCTGGCCAGGGATTTCCTGTTATAGCCAATCGAACACAGCGCAACATCAACTCCCTATACCGGGAGAGACGAATCCCCTCCTATCGCTCATTGCCTCCATGTGACTCGGGACTGTACCCAAAAACCACCGTTTTGCATGCCCTCTTGGACGTGGTAAGATGGAAATCAAAGCACAGTGGGAACCACACAAGACTCTATGACGATCTCGGGTCAACAGACTACTCTGTACCAGTGTCACCAGAGAACTGCCATCTGACGTGAGGTATAATACCATCTGGGAGTTCTCGGCGAGTCCGTCCAGTGTACCCAGTCTCTACTGAGCACCCGTATATCATCTCTGATGTCAAACACCGATGGATATGGGATCATCCATCGCCCATCTGTATGGGTCGAGAAGGTATACGCTAGTCTACTCTGGTATATCGATGCCCCGTCTCGATATACCCTCGACTAGGGACTTTGAAGGATGTACTTATGGACTACCATGTCCCCACTAGTATGATCCGCATCATAGTCCAGGTAGTCAAGCACACATCTTAAGGGCTTTACCAACATGTAACAGAGAGACAATCAGTATACACGTTAAGGTAAAGTTCAACCAGATAGCATACTATCATGTCGAGCAAGAAAGTCCTCCCTATATATGTCCCAGCATCCACTACAATATACATCCTATGTACAGTAATGGCCTCTAGGGCATACATATAACTAACAGAATAACACTAAACAAGATCGTTAACTAGAGTTTAGGCGAACAAATGAGCAAGTAAACAACTTTACACTAAAGGGAACGCGATATACAACCTTTGTAGATCGGTCCTCCACTTCAATTGCTCCTTGTTGAAGACCCTTCGCTGCGATCAAGGTTCTCTTGGGCTCTTGCATGGCTTCACGACGCGAAGGATGCGACCTTGCTTGAAGTCTCCGAGGCCGAAGATGATCTACGTCGAGGGAATTCCGACTCAAGCTTCCACTTCACTAACTTGAGAATTAGTGAAGCAAACACCCTATACTACAGGGCTAGTCTAGTAGAGGATGGAGAAATAGGAAGTGGGTTCTCTTTAGAATTTTGTTTCTCACTTTCTTTCTCACTTTAGATCAAACCCTAGCAAGCTTTTCTCTTGCTCAATGAAGAAGAAGATGATGAACAAGAGAAAAGAAATGAGGATAATGATTAAGTGAGTTTTCTAACCATGGTGAGAGAGTATCATATACTAACCCTTGTAGAGACTTTACCATAGGTAAGTGTAAATGGTTAGGTTAAACAAAGATCTAAGGTAAAACAAAACAAGTGTTCAAAGCAACCACAAGCTTCTACAAGCTTCTTGCTTATGAAAGAAATTCCACTAATTTGTAATTACCTTAAATAAATGTAAACCACCATTTAAAAATAGAATGGTGTATGTCTTGTACACCCATGTTTAGTGTATCATCAACCATGATACAAAACAAAACACTTTTAATATATATATATCATATATATATATATATATATTCAAGTGTGCAAGTGTGAGAAAAACCCTAAAGTGAATAAGTGTTAGCAAATGTAAATTAGTATAACTAATATACAATTATACATTTAATTATTAAATCAACACTTGACTTTATAATCCGGTCATATCTCATATAACCGGCTAACATCCATCGTATCGACTTATCGAATCAACGCTTGATTCGATAACCCAGTCATATCATATATGACCGACCGATACAAAAAGTCGCGAGAATAGAATACGGTATCACATACACGCATTTATTCTCGGTCTCGCACATATCACATACGTGCTCATATTTCGTTTTGCCTGAGCCAGTAAAACCTCTGTGTAAGACTCTAAAGACTCGTCAATACGCCGGCAGTAGGTGATGATCACATCACTCACCCACAAGCCGTCAGTGGTACTAGCTGGACGTAACGGCTACCCGGGTATTGAGCGATCAGAAGATCAGCAAGCAAGCCCGCTCCAACTCCTGTGAAAGCCTGCCGGTAACACTTCCCGTATAGTCCGGTCTCCTCGTCTGATATGTCGCATATCAAGTCTAGGGGTGGTTAACGTTAGACCCCAATAACCGATAAGTCGTGCCGATATGAGGCTCATAACGGGTCGAGAAACTACTGGTAAACTTACCAGTAAATCTCTTGTAGGGTTCCTAGGCACCCTAATGAGGTCTCCCAAGGCATCAACCATGCCAATTTCAAAAATTCTAGGTGCCGAGAAACCCTAGAACGGATCGTTGGCTAGATTTCTAGGAGAAACAATAAACTAGTTAACAATTAACTATAATAATACGGAAATACAACCTTTGTAGATCCGGTGCTCCACCTCCACGGCTCCGCAATGAAGTCCTCTCCGCTGTCCAAATCGAACCATGACTCTCACGGTGGTTTCATCGGAGAAAAGACCGGGCTAGGTCGTCGACAACGTGCCGAAGATGATCTACGTCGAAGCATCACTAGATCAAGCTCCACCTTCACCAAGCCATGAAAACTTGTGAAGGAAACACACTCTACTACTTGGCAAGAGGTAGAGGATGAAGAAATAGGAAGTGGGTTCACTTTAGAATTGGATTTCTCACTCATTTGCTCAAGTTGCCATTGTTGAAGCAAGGTTTCTTCATGAAGAAGAAGAAGAGGAAGAAGATGATAAGTGTTATTTTTTTTTATATTCTAAAAAGAATATTATATGAATACTTATCATCAACCAACCATAGTTTGGTGTAGAGAATAAACCATGGTTTGAATGAAGGGTTAGGGTTAAGCATCAAGACAAAATGGTCACAAGGTCAAAGCTTCATGAAGCTTCAATGTACAAACAAAGAAAGCCACCATTTTCCTTTTATGATTAAGATTTTCCAATAAGAATAAATAAATGAATAAAATGAATAAGGAAATAGTAAACCCTAACCATTTCATTAACCAAGGTTTAATTCTTTACACTTAACCAAAAGGCATGCATCATCAAACATGATACAAGCAAGTGCACCAAATCATATCGCATATGCAATGCGCACATCCGAGTGAGAAAATCCATCTTAAGTAAACCGATACTAGTTAATACAAACTAATATATTAAATATATAATTATGCATTAAATCATTAAATCAACACTTGATTCAATGATCCGGTCATGTCGCACATAACCGACTGGTATCAATAGTAACAACTTATCGAATCAACACTTGATCCGATAACCCGGCTATATCGCATATAACCGATCAATGTCACATCACGAGAATTGAAAACAGTATCACATACTGGTATTATTCTCGGTCCCGCACATATCTCATATGCGCTCCTATTTCGTTTCGCTTGAGCCAGGAAACCTCTGTGTAGGACTCTAAAGACTCGTCAATACGCCGGCAGCAGGTGATGATCATATCAAGCACCCACAAGCCGCAAGCGGTCTGCTAAACGTAACGGCCACCCGGGTATTGAGCGATCAGAAGATCGACGAGCAAGCCCGCTCATACTCCTGTGCATCCAACCAGTAACACTACCGTACAGTCCGGTCTGATCGTCTGATATGTCGCATATCTCGCCTAGGGGTGGTAAACGTCAGACCCCAATAGCTTGATAAGTCGTGTCGATATGAGGTCTATAACAATTCGAGAAACTACTGGTAACACTTACCAGTAAATCTCAGCAACCCTGGCCAGGGATTTCCTGTTATAGCCAATCGAACACAACGCAACATCAACTCTCTATACCGGGAGAGACGAATCCCCTCCTATCGCTCATTGCCTCCATGTGACACGGGAATGTACCCAAAAACCACCGTTTTGCACGCCCTCTTGGACGTGGTAAGATGGAAATCAAAGCACAGTGGGAACCACACAAGACTCTATGACGATCTCGGGTCAACAGACTACTCTGTACCAGTGTCACCAGAGAACTGCCATCTGACGTAAGGTATAATACCATCTGGGAGTTCCCAGCGAGTCCGTCCAGTGTACCCAGTCTCCACTGAGCACCCGTATATCATCTCTGATGTCAAACACCAATGGATATGGGATCATCCATCGCCCATCTGTATGGGTCGAGAAGGTATACGCTAGTCTACTCTGGTATATCGATGCCCCGTGTCGATACACCCACGACTAGGGACTTTGAAGGATGTACTTATGGACTACCATGTCCCCACTAATATGATCCGCATCATAGTCCAGGTAGTCAAGTACACATCCTAAGGGCTTTACCAACATGTAACAGAGAGACAATTAATATACACGTTAAGGTAAAGAGCAACCAGATAGCATACTATCATGTCGAGCAAGAAAGTCCTCCCTATATATGTCCCAGCATCCACTACAATATACATCCAATGTACAGTAATGGCCTCTAGGGCATACATATAACTAACAATCTCCCACTTGCACTAGGGCCATCTGTAGCAGTGGTTGTACTATCTCATACTCAACCATCCCATAAAAGTCTCTCTCTGGGAATAGGCCTTCGTGAGTGGATCCGCCGTGTTGTCCTCTGAGTCTACTCTCCTAACCCCGATCCCTTAGAGATCAACCATCTCCATGATCAGGTGATACTGCCTTAGAATATGTCTGGATCACTGATGGGACCTGCGTTCCTTGGCATAAGCCACAACTCCATTGTTACACAATGGGAGGAACATAGTTCATCTCATGAACCAATATACACCCAAACAGCCTCTTTGGTAGCATCTTAAGTAGCGATGTATCCTTCCTTTTTCGTCTAGTATGTCACGGTATCTAGCTTGGAACTCTTCCAACGTACCGTCCCTTTACTGAGGGTAAAGACAATGCCTGTGACTGACATTCAGTCGTCTTTATCACCCTGGAACCCTTCCAGTGATTCTCCCCTGGATCGATTGATACCATCTCACTACATCTAGTGAGTATCCTAACATCCAATTACATCTATCTCATAGATGAGAACTCAGAATTTATGAGGTATCACTTTGATCCTATATGGAGAATCTTTGTGATAAGCGGAGAATGACCGTGCGTAGCTTAGGAAACTCTTTCCTTATCAAAAGTATGTCATCCACGTACTCTACGAGGATCGCCACCATACTCTCTACTACTTTTTTGTTTATACAAGGTTCATCTACCATTTTGATGATGTCAACTTCTTTGACTAATCCATCAAAACAGATGTTCTAACTCCGCGATGCCTGCTTTATCCTATAAAGCATCTTGCACACGTTTCCGCTGCTCCCACTGTCTACGAGGCACTCTGGCTGTGTACTTATAGACGCACTCTTCTAAAACATCATTTAGAAAAGCAGTCATGACACCCAACCACCAGATATCGTAGTCATGGTATGTAGCCGTGACAAGTAGGATCTGGATGGACTTAAGTATAGCTACTTGAAAAGGTTTCATCATTATCCACGCCTGGTTGATGACGAAAACCTTTAACAAGTCTAGCTTTGAAAGTCTCAACCTTTCCATGTACACCAAGTATTCTTCTCAAGATATACTTGCTCCTGATGGGGATTTAACCCTTCAGATATAGCAACCAAAGTCCATACTTTGTTGGTGTACATGGATTCCATCTCAGATCACTAAGCATCCAGCCATTCTTACAGAGTCACACTCCTGATGGCCAGCTCGAAACTAGTTGGGTCATCATCTCATGATGCAATCCTCGCTCCCACTGTCATAGAGAAACCGAAGTATCTCTCAGGTGGGTGAGGAACCCTACTAGATCGGCGGAGAGGCTGAGGTTCGTTGGAATCTATTGAATCCTGTGGCTCTATCAAATCATCTGCTGCAGTTTGTATAGCTGGAACATTTCCAGTTCTACATAACAGACCTTGCCTCGAGCTTGTCCGGATTTTGCTTTTAGACATAGGCCGGACAATCCCCAAATCTTAACTAACTTAAGATATGGGCTCTTCCCCTTCCATATCACATATGAAGTGGTAGGCAATTGATTTGATTGGAACCCAATTCAATAGGTATGCAGCTTCTTAAGTGCACAACTCCCTTAAGGAAAAAGGTAACTCAGTAGTACTCATCATAGAGCACACCTTATCATATAGGGTATGATTGCTCCGCCCCGATATACCATCGTGCTATGGTGTATTCGGAGGAGTAATGCTGAGAGAGAATCTCATTCTCCTTTAGAATAATCCAGGATTTCCATGCACAAGTATTCTCCTCCTTGATCTCATCATAGGACATAATACTTATACCCGTATTGGTTCTCTACTTCTAACTTATATTCTGTGAATATCTCAAAAGGTTCGGACTTGTGTTTCAACAGGAACATATGTCTGAATCTCGAGAGATTATCAGAGAATGTAATGAAGTACAAAGAACCGGTCTTGGCATGTGTAGACTGGGGACCTACATACATCAACAGGTATCATCCCAAGAGTTCACTAACTCTTTCTCTGTTTCCAGTAAACGGAGCTATGGTCATCTTATCATTGTGACATGACTGGCGAGTTTCACAAGATGTAAGTTCAAACTAATTTAAATATGCATCTTTATGTAACTCTAGCCAGTCGGGTCGCATTAATCTGACCTAGTCTACAATACCTCAAGAAGGATTCGTTCATTTCTGAACTCTTCCTCTTGTGTGTGTTCCATATACTAAGAACTGTAGTTTGATTTAGAACATCAATGCTTTTAGATAACGTGCCTGAACCGATCAACTTTTGATATAGGAAATGTTCAAAACATTATCCATCAATACAAAATTATATCCTTTCTTTTCTAACAAAGAGAGTGATATGATTTGGTATATCAGGTTCGATATCTAATAACATTCGTTCAGAATCAATGTATTGGTAATACAGGGTGACAGTGACCGACAGACTTGGCTGCAACTCTTGCCCCGTTTTCTGCCTCATGAAACTTATCACCCGTTCTCAGTTTTTCTACCCTTTTGTAGCCCTATGTAACAGATTACATATCTGGGATCCTGATCCGGTATCATATACCAAGGATGCGGAGGATACTGAGAAACAGTTCTGTATTATGAACACACTCGAAGATGATGCATCAACATGCACTCTCTTCGTTTGGGCGGCACGGGAATTCTGGTAATCCCCAATTTCCTGCTCTGTCTTATAACAATTATAAGTTGGAGCGGGACCAACGTTCCCCAGCTCAGTATAATAAGCGGGTTCGGTCAATAATCCGTATTATTATCTTGATTAAGGCGTGATATGGTCGCTACCTGGAGAGAGAGAGAAGAAAACACTCAGCGTGCGCTCTTGCAAGAATAGATTGGTTATTATTTTATCTAATCAAGATGGCTCTCACTGCTTTTTATCAAATCTTCCTTCAAACCCTAAAAGGAAAGACTAGCCGGGATTAATTACACACTACAAGTTCGCCAATCTTTCAGCCAGGCCAGTGTCGGTACTTTGAGGGAGGTCCCCCGTGCTTTCGCACGAACCTAATTAATGTAAACCTCGTTTTCCCAGAGGCGTAACCTCGTTGACACCTTTCTAGACACCTACTTGATCGGCTAATTGTAATGTATAAAACTCTCCCAGGAGTAACACTTACTCGCAGCGGGTATCGGGATCCAACTATCTCATAGAAGGTATGCAATCTCATTGCAAATCTCAACACTTGAAATTCCCGATAATATTTTGCCCCGAACGATCTATGACCTTGACAAGGTCAACAAACCATAGACCGCAAGTCAAGTTCAACCCGTCATTTCTTGATTGAATCAAACCCACCCGCACGACCCTTGACAAGGTCAACAAGGCCGCACGACTACCCTAACCCAATCTGCATCATATGCATAAGCAGATAAATACTGGTTAGCTACCGCACACTGCGCCTTGACAAGGTCAACAAACGCAGCACGAATACTAAACAGGATTTATCTGAAATGACGGAGGGCTACGACAGGTTTTTCTGAAAACCTATTGCGTAATGAACTTGATATCGTTGTAGAATCAAATGATTTTGAAATGGAGTGCTTTTGAGGCTTTTCTAGTTTTGCTAAAGGAGTCACTCCCGGTGAAGGGATCGTCGGTCCTTTCCTCATCGAATGAGGTGCGGGGTATATCATATATATCACTGTGCAAAGCAAAAACACTTAAAAGCAATCAAAAGACAAACCGAGTGTGTAGCATCTGCCAGTTATTGCTAAAGGAGTCACTCCCGGTGAAGGGATCTCGGTCCTTTCCTCATCGAATAAGGTGCAGGATATATCATATATACCGCTGTGCAAAGCAAGAACTGTAGCTACCTGTTTTATTTTGAAATTCGATTCTACAACATCTTAAGTTTCTTTTATTTCATTAATCACATTAATGAAGTCCCATCATTTAATGTACCTAAACATCACAGATAAATACGACGTACACTTATGCCATCCGCATTCGCCTCGATGTCCCCTCATGCACCGTTAGGTTAGGTAACTAACGGCAGGGCAGGGCTAGCGCGGGTGTAAAACATAAGTAACGTCTATATAATATATCATATATACTATATACTGTATCTATCATAGAACATCACATGATCAAATCACAGATAACGCAGCAGAAGAAACATATGAAATATTGGATATACTAGGACGTCCGTGTTTTCAATACGAGCCAGTATAAAACACGGATTCCACGGTCGTGATGAATAGCCAAACCCACACCCCTAGACCCCTACGAGAGCGGCAAGCAACCCTACCAATTCTAGAGTTAGGAGACCCGGACTCGACTCCTCGAGTTGGTCTCCCACTGGACTCTAGAACCCGGTTACTTGTGCCCTCCTCCTTGGGTCTATCCTAGTGCGGAAAAGTAAATAATATACAAAGGGTGACATCTTCCGCAACCTGAAAGTGCCCCAATAAAAGAATATTACATACAAGTTTTTATATGAATGAAAATGAAAAACACTCATCTCACATAAAAAAAAACCCCGGCTATTCAAACACGACGATCCAATATAACATATCCAGCAACACATAACATCACATGTCATCAACGTAAGTAAATATGCGCATCCCAATTGTCGTTGACATATAGCAACGAAACCGGCGATATCACAAATTACACTTACGGTCACAGAAAAGAAAGTGTAAAACTACAACAGTTGGAATCCGCAACCACCTCAGACATCGCATGCCTGACCAAATGAATTCTTTAGACATCGTATGCCTAACAATTATAAACCCCGCATTTTAGTCTCAAAATCGAAAACTCTTTTCAATATCAAGTCGGGCAATTCAACAAGATTCCCGACATCCTGATCGAATGCTCGTCGCAAACTTCAGTAGACGGCCGCACCCCCGATACCGTCGACGAAGTGCACCAAGGCGGAACACCGCTGCCGCGAGCACCCGAACGGATGCTTTCGGCGACGGGGTTCTCCTACAGTCACTTGGTCGGGGCTATGGAGTGAGGCTGTCTATTAAGTTTACCCGGCGAATATCCGCGTACGCTACGTGATTGCGACGGAATTTTGATCACATCAAAATTCCGTGGCAACCGATCATTTGAGACTAAACTGCTATGTTTATAACATTCATTCAGTTATCACATAACTTCTTGTGAATTCCAATTATTGTTTCCCATTCCGGATAAATAGAAAATGTCAAACTTTCCGATCGAACAATCGAACACCCCAAGTTTTCCCGATACAGATCAACACATGAAATTAGTCTAAAAACATTCAGTTCGTGCCTCAGTACCAACGGTCCAGCCGTAGAAGGGTCAAGCCAACGCCTCACATGTGGCACGCCGTACTGCCCCAAACCCGAAGGTTCAAAGGGCAGTTCAAGACGGTCACATAATCGAGTTAAGGTTTGTTGTCTTCTAGAGGGTCCATCGCGTTACTTGCACTACTTAGAACGTCGTTAAACTACGGAAAAATCCAACACTTGGAAATTTCCCGACAGGGGAAAAATTGGGTATTTATATCCGGTCGAACATTTTAACATATTCTAAAATTTATCCGGAAAACCACACAGACAAAATTTGATAATCCGATCGAATATTCGAATCCCCAAAACAACTCAGAAAATTCAACTCTTGAAAAACAATTAAAAATTCCCAGGAAAACCAGCATTGCGAAAGAGGAATTACTGTGCAAAATTAGATGCACAAAACGACAAACTAGCCGCGGATCCGCCGCATGAGCATGCTCATGCCGCAGATCCGCGGTGACTTTATGGAATCAT
The DNA here is from genome assembly GCA_030015575.1 of Agapanthus africanus. NCBI lineage: Eukaryota > Viridiplantae > Streptophyta > Magnoliopsida > Asparagales > Amaryllidaceae > Agapanthus > Agapanthus africanus. The sequence goes on from CM057341.1 coordinate 508,737,439, forward strand.
GGCATCGAATTTTACAGTAACCCTTATAATCCCCTGCTGATTTTTCTGCATATTTTTAATTTAGGAAAATCCCAGAATTTGGAAAAAGTCCAGAGAGCTATTTTGGGAATGGGTTTTCCGTTCGTCCGGCTTTCAAACTCCGTCTAGACTTCGCCTAAGGCTCTAGCTAGTCTCTGATACCACTGTAGGGTTCCTAGGCACCCTAATGAGGTCTCCCAAGGCATCAACCATGCCAATTTCAAAAATTCTAGGTGCCGAGAAACCCTAGAACGGATCGTTGGCTAGATTTCTAGGCGAAACAATAAACTAGTTAACACTTAACTATAATAATACGGAAATACAACCTTTGTAGATCCGGTGCTCCACCTCCACGGCTCTGCAATGAAGTCCTCTCCGCTATCCAAATCGAACCATGACTCTCACGGTGGTTTCATCGGAGAAAAGACCGGGCTAGGTCGTCGACAACGTGCCGAAGATGATCTACGTCGAAGCATCACTAGATCAAGCTCCACCTTCACCAAGCCATGAAAACTTGTGAAGGAAACACACTCTACTACTTGGCAAGAGGTAGAGGATGAAGAAATAGGAAGTGGGTTCACTTTAGAATTGGATTTCTCACTCATTTGCTCAAGTTGCCATTGTTGAAGCAAGGTTTCTTCATGAAGAAGAAGAAGAGGAAGAAGATGATAAGTGTTATTTTTTTTTTATATTCTAAAAAAAATATTATATGAATACTTATCATCAACCAACCATAGTTTGGTGTAGAGAATAAACCATGGTTTGAATGAAGGGTTAGGGTTAAGCATCAAGACAAAATGGTCACAAGGTCAAAGCTTCATGAAGCTTCAATGTACAAACAAAGAAAGCCACCATTTTCCTTTTATGATTAAGATTTTCCAATAAGAATAAATAAATGAATAAAATGAATAAGGAAATAGTAAACCCTAACCATTTCATTAACCAAGGTTTAATTCTTTACACTTAACCAAAAGGCATGCATCATCAAACATGATACAAGCAAGTGCACCAAATCATATCGCATATGCAATGCGCACATCCGAGTGAGAAAATCCATCTTAAGTAAACCGATACAAGTTAATACAAACTAATATATCAAATATATAATTATGCATTAAATCATTAAATCAACACTTGATTCAATGATCCGGTCATGTCGCACATAACCGACTGGTATCAATAGTAACAACTTATCGAATCAACACTTGATCCGATAACCCGGCTATATCGCATATAACCGATCAATGTCACATCGCGAGAATCGAATACAGTATCACATACTGGTATTATTCTCCGTCCCGCACATATCTCATATGCGCTCCTATTTCGTTTCGCTTGAGCCAGGAAACCTCTGTGTAGGACTCTAAAGACTCGTCAATACGCCGGCAGCAGGTGATGATCATATCAAGCACCCACAAGCCGCAAGCGGTCTGCTAAACGTAACGGCCACCCGGATATTGAGCGATCAGAAGATCGACGAGCAAGCCCGCTCATACTCCTGTGAATCCAACCAGTAACACTACCGTACAGTCCGGTCTGATCGTCTGATATGTCGCATATCTCGCCTAGGGGAGGTAAACGTCAGACCGCAATAGCTCGATAAGTCATGTCGATATGAGGTCTATAACAATTCGAGAAACTACTGGTAACACTTACCAGTAAATCTCAGCAACCCTGGCCAGGGATTTCCTGTTATAGCCAATCGAACACAGCGCAACATCAACTCCCTATACCGGGAAAGACGAATCCCCTCCTATCGCTCATTGCCTCCATGTGACTCGGGACTGTACCCAAAAACCACCGTTTTGCACGCCCTCTTGGACGTGGTAAGATGGAAATCAAAGCACAGTGGGAACCACACAAGTCTCTATGACGATCTCGGGTCAACAGACTACTCTGTACCAGTGTCACCAGAGAACTGCCATCTGACGTAAGGTATAATACCATCTGGGAGTTCTCGGCGAGTCCATCCAGTGTACCCAGTCTCTACTGAGCACCCGTATATCATCTCTGATGTCAAACACCGATGGATATGGGATCATCCATCGCCCATCTGTATGGGTCGAGAAGGTATACGCTAGTCTACTGTGGTATATCGATGCCCCGTCTCGATACACCCACGACTAGGGACTTTGAAGGATGTACTTATGGACTACCATGTCCCCACTAGTATGATCCGCATCATAGTCCAGGTAGTCAAGTACACATCCTAAGGGCTTTACCAACATATAACAGAGAGACAATTAATATACACGTTAAGGTAAAGAGCAACCAGATAGCATACTATCATGTCCAGCAAGAAAGTCCTCCCTATATATGTCCCAGCATCCACTACAATATACATCCAATGTACAGTAATGGCCTCTAAGGCATACATATAACTAACATCTCTAATCAGCCCTGGCCAGGGACTTCCCTGTTACGACCAATCGAGCACAGCGCAACATCAACCCCCAATACCGGGGGAGACGAAACCCCTCCTATCGCTCATTGCCTCCATGTGAGTTGGGATTGTACCCAAAAACCACCGTTTTGCACGCCTTCATGGATGTGGTAAGGTGGAAATCAAAGCACAGTGGGAATCACACAAGACTCTATGACGATCTCGGGTCTACAGACTAACCTGCACAAGTGTCACCAGAGAACTGCCATCTGACGTGAGTTATAATACCATCTGGGAGTTCTCAGCGAGTCCGTCCAGTGTACCCAGTCTCCACTGAGCACCCGTATACCATCTCTGATGTCAAACACCAATGGATATGGGATCATCCATCGCCCATCTCATGGGTCGAGAAGTATATACGCTAGTCTACACTGGTATATCGATGCCCCGTCTCGATACACCCTCGACTAGGGACCTTGAAGGATGTACTTATGGACTACCATGTCCCCACTAGTATGATCCGCATCATAGTCCAGGTAGTCAAGTACACATCCTAAGGGCTTTACCAACATGTAACTATAAGACAGTGTAAAGAGACAAGTATACATGTTAAAGCAAAGAGCAACCAGATAGCATACTATCATGACGAGCAAGAAAGTCCTCTCTATATATGTCCAAGCATCCAATATAATATACATCATCTGTACAATACTGGCCTCTAGGGCATACATACAACTAACAATCTCCAACTTGCACTAGGGCCAGCTGCTGTAGTATCGCATACCGAGCATCCCGAAGAGTCTCTCAAACTGTATCTGGGGAATGGCCTTCGTGAGTGGATCCGCTGTGTTATTCTTCGTGTCAACCCTCCTGACCTCGATCTCCCGGCGATCAACTATCTCCCGGATCAGGTGATACCACCTCAGAATATGCCTGGATCGCTGATTGGACCTGGTTTCCTTGACCAAAGCCACCGCTCCATTGTTATCGCAATACAAAGGTATTGGATGCTCAATGGATGGAACCACTCCAAGTTCAGTAATGAACTTCTTGATCCAGACAGCCTCTTTGGCAGCATCGTTGGCAGCGATGTATTCAGCCTCCATCGTCGAGTCTGCCACGGTTTCCTGCTTGGAACTCTTCCAGCTAACCGCCCCTCCGTAAAGGGTAAAGACAAATCCCGACTGTGACTTAGAGTCGTCCTTATCACTCTGGAAGCTCGAATCGTTAAAGGACTCCACTTGGAGTTCTCTGTTACCATACACCAAGAGCATCTCTTTAGTCCTTCGCAAGTACTTGAGAATGCTCTTCACAGCTGTCCAGTGACTCTCTCCAGGATCAGCTTGATACCTGCTCACTACACTTAGTGAGTATGCTACATCGGGTCTGGTACATAGCATCGCATACATGATAGAGCCTACTGCCGAAGCATAGGGTATCCCTTGCATGCGAGCTCTCTCCAAATCAGTCTTGGGAGATATCTCTTTGGAGAGAGTGAGCCCTGAGATCGTGGGTAAAAACCCACGTTTGGACTCTTCCATACTAAACCTCTTTAGTATGGTGTCAATGTACCTGGATTGGGACAATCTCAAAATCCGTTTAGATCTATCTCTATAGATCATAATTCCCAATATGCAGAAAGCACCACCAAGATCTTTCATTGAGAATCTTTGTGATAAGAAGAGCTTCACCGATTGTAGCATAGGAATGTCATTTCCTATTAAGAGTATGTCATCCATGTACAATACGAGGAAGACAACCTTACTCTCTGCCACCTTCTTGTAGATACAAGGTTCATCTACGTTTTTGACGAAATCAAACTCTTTGATAACGACGTCAAAGCAGATGTTCCAACTCCGCGATGCTTGCTTCAATCCATAAATGGATTTAAGCAGCTTGCACACCTTCCCGCTGCTCCCACTATCTACGAAGCCCTCTGGCTGAGTCATGTACACGCACTCTTCTAAATCACCGTTTAGAAAGGCGGTCTTAACATCCATTTGCCAGATTTCGTAGTCATGATATGCAGCGATGGCAAGCATGATCCGGATGGATTTAAGCATAGCCACTGGAGAAAAGGTTTCGTTATAGTCCACACCTGATCTTTGACGAAAACCTTTTGCAATAAGTCTAGGTTTGAAAGTCTCCACTTTCCCATCTACACCAAGTTTTTTCTTGAAGATCCACTTGCTCCCAATGGGTTTTACCCCTTCAGGAGCAACATCCAAAGTCCATACTTTGTTGGTGTACATGGATTCCATCTCGAACCGCATTGCATCCAGCCATTTCACCGAGTCTCTACTCGTGATGACCTGCTCGAAACTAGTTGGGTCATCATCAACCATGATGCAATCCTCACTCCCACCATCCATGAGGAAACCGTAGTATCTCTCAGGTGGGTGAGGAACCCTACTAGATCGGCGGAGTGGCTGGGGTTCATCGGGAACTACCGAATCCTCTGGTTCTACCAAATCTTCTGTTGTGGTTTGTACAGCTGGAACCTCTTCCAGTTCTACCTCAGAGCCACTAATCTCTTTTGCAAGAAATTCCTTTTCTAAAAAGGTGGCGTGTTGAGCAACAAATACCCTTTGTTCCTCACTGTGGTAGAAGATATACCCTCGCGAATGCTTGGGATATCCAACAAACTTATACAAAACAGACCTTGCCTCGAGTTTGTCCGGTTTTTGTCTTTTGACATAGGCCGGGCAACCCCATATCTTTATAAAATTAAGATATGGTCTCTTCCCCTCCCATATCTCATATGGGGTGGTAGGCACAGATTTGGTAAGAACCCTATTCAGTAGGTATGTTGTTGTCTCCAGTGCATATCCCCAGAAAGAAATAGGTAACTCAGCTATACTCATCATAGAGCGCACCCTATCTAATAGGGTGCGGTTTCTCCGTTCCGATACACCGTTGTGCTGTGGTGTATATGGAGGAGTTAACTGAGAGAGAATCCCATTCTCTTTTAGGAAGTCCAGGAATTCATTGCTCAAGTATTAACCTCCTTGATCAGATCGAAGGATTTTAATACTTTTCCCGGTTTGGTTCTCGACTTCTTGTTTATATTCTCTAAATTTCTCAAAAGCTTCTGATTTGTGTTTCATCAGGAACACATATCCGAATCTAGAGAGATCGTCAGTGAATGTAATGAAGTACGAAGAACCATCCCTGGCATGTGTAGACATGGGACCACATACATCACTATGTATTAGTCCCAAGAGTTCAGTAACTCTCTCTCCGTGTCCCGTAAACGGAGTTTTGGTCATCTTGCCTTTGAGACATGACTGGCAAGTGTCATAAGATGAAAATTCAAACGGATTTAAATATCCATTCTTATGCAACTTAGCTAGTCGTGTCGCATTGATGTGACCCAGTCTACAATGCCATAAGAAGGATTCGTTCATTTCTGAACTCTTCCTCTTGTGTGTGTTTGTTATGCTCAGAACTGTTGATTGATTTAGAACATAAATGCCATTGCACAACGTGCCTGATCCAACCAACTTTTGGTTAAGGAAAATGTTCATAACATTATCCTGTAATACAAAATTATATCCCTCTTTACTTAGTAAAGAAACCGATATAATGTTGCATATCAGGTTCGGCATGTAATAACATTCGTTCAAAACCAATGTATTACCAGATGGCAATACAAGGTGATATTCCCCGACGGTTTTAGCTGCAACAATTGCACCATTTCCAACCCTTATGTCTTTATCACCTTCTCCAAGTTCTCTACCTTTCCTAAGCCCATGTAACTGATTACATATATGGGATCCTGACCCGGTATCTAATACCCAGGACGTAGAGCAAATGGAGAAACAGTTCTCTGTAACGAACACACCCAAAGAAAATGCATCAACATGTACTTTCTTCATTCGGGTGGCATGAGAATCCTGGTATTCCCCTATATCCTGTTCAGTCTTATAACTCTTATAAGAAAGAACGGAACCAACGTTCCCCAGCACTGTATAACATGCGGGTTCGGTCAATACATCCATATTATTATCTTTATTAAGGCATGATATGGTCGCTACCTGGAGAGAGAGAAAGAAGAAAAACACTTTAGCGTATGCTCTTGCAAGATCAGATTGGTTATTATCTTATCTAATCAGGATGGCTCCCACTGTTTTTATCAAATCTTCCTTCAAACCCTAAAAGGAAAGACTAGCCAGGATTAATTACACCCTACAACTTCGCCAATCTTTCAGCCAGGCCAGTGTCGGTACTTTGAGGGAGGTTCCCCGTGCTTTCGCACGGACCTAATTAAAGTAAACCTCGTTTTCCCAGAGGCGTAACCCCGTTGACACCTTTGTAGACACCTACTTGATCGGCTAATTGTCCTGTGTAAAACTCTCCCGGGAGTAACAATTACTCGCAGTGGGTATCGGGATCCAACTATCTCATAAAAAGCATGCAATCTCATTGCAAATCTCAACACTTGAAATTCCCGATAATATTTTGCCCCAAGCATCCCATGACCTTGACGGAGATCAACAAACCATAGGGTGCAAGTCAAGTTCAACCCGTCATTTCTTGATTGAATCAAATCCATCCGCACGACCCTTGACAGAGGTCAACAAGGTCGTACGACTACCCTAATCCAATCGGCATCATATGCATAAGCAGATAAATACTAGTTAGCTACCGCACACTACGCCTTGACGGAGGTCAACAAACGTAGCACGAATACTAAGTAGGACTTATCTGAAATGACGGAGGGCTACGACAGATTTTTCTGAAAACCTATTGCATAATGAACTTGATATCGTTGTAGAATCGAGTGAATTTTGAAATGGAGTGATTTTGAGGCTTTTATTAGTTTTGTTAAAGAGGTCACTCCCGGTGAAGGGATCTCGGCTCTTTCCTTATGGAATAAGGTGCAGGATATATCATATACATCACTGTGCAAAGCAAAAACTCCAAAAGCAGTCAAAAGCAAACCGAGTGTTGTAGCATCTGCCAGTTTTGGTAAAGAGGTCACTCCCGATGAAGGGATCTCGGCTCTTTCCTCATCGAATAAGGTGCAGGGTATATCATATATACCGCTATGCAAAGCAAAACTGTAACTACCCTTTTATTTGAAAATTTGATTCTACAACATCTTTTAGGTTTCTTTTTCTTTCATTAATCACTTTAATGAAGTCCCATCAATTAAGTCACCTAAACATCACAGATAAATACGACGTACACTTATGCCATCCGCATTCGCCTCGATGTCCCCTCGTGCACCGTTAGGTTAGGTAACTAACGGCAGAGCAGGGCAGGGCTAGCGCGGGTGTAAAACATAAGTAACGCCTATATAATATATCATATATACTATATATAGTATTTATCACAGAACATCACATGATCACATCACAGATTTCGCAGCAGAAGAAACATATGAAACATTGGATATACTAGGACGTCCGTGTTTTATTTTGAGCCTCTATAAAACACGGATTCCACGATCGCGATGAATAGCCGAACCCACATCCCAAGACCCCTACGAGAGCGGCAAGCAACCCTACCAATTCTAGAGTTAGGAGACCCGGACTCGACTCCTCGAGTTGGTCTCCCACCGGACTCCAGAACCCGGTTACTTGTGCTCTCCTCCTTGGGTCTATCCTAGTGCGGAAAAGTAAATAATATACAAATGGTGACATCGACCTCATCCCGGAAGTGCCCCAATAAAAGAATATTACATACATTTAAATTTACATGAATGAAAATAAAAACTCTCATCTCACATAAAAAAAACCCGGCTATTCAAAACGCGACGGTCCAATATAACATATTCAGCAACACATAACATCACATGTCATCAACGTAAGTAAATATGCGCATCCCAATTGTCGTTGACATATAGCAACGAAACCGGCGATATCACATGTTACACTTACGGTCGCAGAAAAGAAAGTGTAAAACTACAACAGTTGGAATCCGCAAATACTTTAGACATCGCATGCCTAACCAATTATAAACCCCGCATTTTAGTCTCATTATCGAAAACCCTTTTCAATATCAACTCGGGCAATTCAACAAGATTCCCGACATTTTGATCGAAAGCTCGTCGCAAACTTTAGTAGATGGCCGCACCCCCGATACCGTCAACGAAGTGCACCAAGGCGGAACACCGCTGCCGCGAGCACCCGAATGGATGCTGTCGGCGACGGGGTTCTCCTACAGTCACTTGGTCGGGGCTATGGCGCGTGGCTGTCCATTAAGTTTATCCGGCGAGTATTCGCGTACGCTACGTGATTGCGACGGACTTTTGATCACATCAAAATTCCGTGGCAACCGATCAAGTGAGACTAAACTGCTATGTTTATAACATCCAAATTAGTTATCTCATAACTACTTGTGGATTCCAAATATTGTATCACATTCCAGATAAATAGAAAATGTTAAACTTTTCGATCGAACAATCAAACACCCAAGTTTTCCCGAAACAGCTCAACACATGAAATAAGTTTAAAAACATTCACTTCATGCCTCAGTACCAACGGTCCAGCCGTAGAAGGGTCAAGCCAACGTCTCACATGTGGTACGCCGTACTGCCCCAAACCATAAGGTTCAAAGGGCAGTTCAAGACGGTCACATAATCGAGTTAAGGTTTGTTGTCTTCTAGAGGGTCCATCGCGTTACTTGCACTACTTCGAACGTTCTTAAACTACGGAAAGATCCAACACTTGGAAATTTCCCGACAGGGGAAAAAGTGGGTATTTATATCCGGTCAAACTTTTTAACATGTTCTAAAATATCTGGAAAAACATACAGACGAAGTTAAACTTCCCGATCGAAACACCGAGTCCCCAATACAACCCAGAAAACTCAACTCTTGAGTAAAGATTAAAATTACCTATAAAACACAGGAGTCAAATAGAAACATTACTGTGCAAAGCTTGGTCAACGAAGCAACAGTATGGCCGCGGAACCGCCGCGCCACGTGGGGTACGGCCGAGTGTGTAGCATATGTCAGTTATTGCTAAAAGGGTCACTCCTGGTGAAGGGATCGTCGGCCCTTTCCTCATCGAATAAGGTGCAGGATATATCACATATACCGCTGTGCAAAGCAAGAACTGTAGCTACCTGTTTTATTTTTGAAATTCGATTCTACAACATCTTAGGTTTCTTTTATTTCATTAATCTCATTAATGAAGTCCCATCATTTAAGTTACCTAAACATCACAGATAAATACGACGTACACTTATGCCATCCGCACTCGCCTCGATGTCCTCTCGTGCACCGTTAGGTTAGGTAACTAACGGCAGAGCGGGGCAAGGCTAGCGCGGGTGTAAAACATAAGTAACGTCTATATAATATATCATGTATACTATATACAGTATTTATCACAGAACATCACATGATCACATCACAGATATCGCAGCAGAAGAAACATATGAAATATTGAATATACTAGGACGTCCGTGTTTTCAATACGAGCCAGTATAAAACACGGATTCCACGGTAGCGATGAATAGCCAAACCCACACCCCTAGACCCCTACGAGAGCGGCAAGCAACCCTACCAATTCTAGAGTTAGGAGACCCGGACTCGACTCCTCGAGTTGGTCTCCCACTGGACTCCAGAACCCGGTTACTTATGCCCTCCTCCTTGGGTCTATCCTAGTGCGGAAAAGTAAATAATATATAAAAGGTGACATCTTCCGCAACCTGGAAGTGCCCCAATAAAAGAATATTACATATAAGTTTTTTACATGAATGAAAATGAAAAAACACTCATCTCACATAAAAAAAACCCCGGCTATTCAAACACGACGATCCAATATAACATATCCAGCAACACATAATATCACATGTCATCAACGTAAGTAAATATGCGCATCCCAATTATCGTTGACATATAGCAACGAAACCGGCGATATCACATATTACACTTACGGTCACTGAAAAGAATGTGTAAAACTACAACAGTTGGAATCCGCAAACTCATTAGACATCGCATGCCTAATCAAATGAATTCTTTAGACATCGCATGCCTAACAATTATAAACCCCGCATTTTAGTCTCAAAATCGAAAACACTTTTCAATACCAAGTCGGGCAATTCAACAAGATTCCCGACATTCTGATCGGATGCTCGTCGTAAACTTTAGTAGACGGCCGCACCCCCGATACCGTCGACGAAGTGCACCAAGGCGGAACACCGCTACCGCGAGCACCCGGACGGATGCTCTCGGCAACGGGGTTCTCCTACAGTCACTTGGTCGGGGCTAAGGGGTGTAGCTGTCTATTAAGTTTACCCGGCTAGTATCCGCGTACGCTACGTGATTGCGACGGACTTTTGATCGCATCAAAATTCCGTGGCAACCGATCAAGTGAGACTAAAGTGCTATGTTTATAACATTCAAATCAGTTATCTCATAACTCCTTGTGGATTCCAAATATTGTATCACATTCCAGATAAACAGAAAATGTTAAACTTTCCGATCGAACAGTCAAACACCCAAGTTTTCCCGAAACAGCTCAACACATGAAACAAGTTTAAAAACATTCATTTCATGCCTCAGTACCAACGGTCCAGCCGTAGAAGGGTCAAGCCAACGCCTCACATGTGGCACGCCGTACTGCCCCAAACCCTAAGGTTCAAAGGGCAGTTCAAGACGGTCACATAATCGAGTTAAGGTTTGTTGTCTTCTAGAGGGTCTATCGAGTTACTTGCACTACTTAGAACGTCTTTAAACCACGGAAAAATCCAACTCTTAGAAATTTCCCAACAAGGGAAAAATTGGGTATTTATATCCGGTCGAACTTTTTAACATATTCTAAATATCCGGAAAACCCAACGAAATTAAAAATTCCGATCGAAACAACGACTATAAAATAAACACCAAAATACTCAACTCTTGAGTCAGTGTTAAAAATGCCCATAAAATAGAAAAAACAGAGGTATGAATTACTGTGAAAAGATCCGTCGCTAATTCCATTACACTGCCGCGGAACCGCCGCCAAAGTGGGGTCATTGCCGCGGTTCCGCGGCCATGTGGAGGAGTTAGGGGATCGTTTTTCATGGTAATTCTTAGAATACCCTGCTGAATTTTTAAGCATTTTTAATTTGGAAAAATCCCAGATTTTAAAAAATGTACAGAGAGGGTTTTATTTTGTCGATTACGGGTTCGATCGGGGTTTTAACTTCGTCAACACATCTCCTAAGGCTCTAACTAGGCTCTGATACCACTGTAGGGTTCCTAATCACTCTAAGGAGGTCTCACAAGCCATCAACCATGCCAAATTCAAATTTTACAAGTGCCGAGAAACCCTAATACGGATCGTTGACTAGAGATTAAGCGAAACATGCAACTAGTTAACATCTTTAACTATGATTGAACGGAAATACAACCTTTGTAGATCCGGTCCTCCACCTCCATAGCTCCATGATGAAGTCCCCTCACTGCGATCATCGGATCCCGGGCTCAAGTGTCGGCTTCATCGGAGAAATGTGCGGGCTAGGTCGTCAACTTCGATGCCGAAGATGATCTACGTCGAGGCAACACAAGATCAAGCTCCAACTTCACTAAGCCATGAAACTTGTGAAGAAAACACCCTATACTACTTGGCAAGTGGTAGAGGATGAAGAAATAGGAAGTGGGTTCACTTTAGAAGTGGTTGCAAGCTTTCTTCTTCTTGAAGAAGAAGAAAAAGAAGAAAAGAATTATGATAAGTTGTTTTAAAATAGAAAAAAAAATGATACTTAACAAAATGGTCACTTAGTCAAAGCTTCATGAATCTTCAACAACAAAACAAACTAAGCCACCATTTCATTTTTGCCCAAAATTAATTAATGAATAAGTAAGTAAATCAAAACCCTAACCATTAACATAACCATGGTTTAATTCTTTACACAAAGCCAAGTTTGCATGTATCATCAAACATGATACAAACAAGTGCACAAAAGTATATCACATATACAACTTGTGTATTTCAAGTGAGAAAATCCATTTAAAGTGAACCAATACTAGTTAATGCAAAGTAATATATCAAATATATAATCATGCATTAAATCATTAAATCAACACTTGATTTAACGATCCGGTCATATCGCATATGACCGACTAATATCCGATGTATCGACTTATCGAATCAATCCTCGATTCGATAACTAGGTTATATCACATACAACCATTCGATACATTCATCGCGAGAATAGAATACGGTATCACATACACGCATTATTCTCGGTCCCGCACATATCTCATATGCGCTCCTATTTCGTTTTGCTTGAGCCAGGAAACCTCTGTGTAGGACTCTAAAGACTCGTCAATACGCCGGCAGCAGGTGATGATCATATCAAACACCCACAAGCCGCAAGCGGTCTGCCAAACGTAACGGCCACCCGGGTATTGAGCGATCAGAAGATCAACGAGCAAGCCCGCTCACACTCCTGTGAATCCAACCAGTAACACTTACCGTACAGTCCGGTCTGTTCGTCTGATATGTCGCATATCTCGCCTAGGGGTGGTAAACGTCATACCCCAATAACTCGATAAGTCGTGTCGATATGAGGTCTATAACAGTTCGAGAAACTACTGGTAACACTTACCAGTAAATCTAAGCAACCCTGGCCAGGGATTTCCGGTTATAGCCAATCGAACACAACGCAACATCAACTCCCTACACCGGGAGAGACGAATCCCCTCCTATCGCTCATTGTCTCTATGTGATTCGGGACTGTACCCAAAAACCACCGTTTTGCACGCCCTCTTAGATGTGGTAAGGTGGAAATCAAAGCACAGTGGGAACCACACAAGACAATATGACGATCTCGGGTCAACAGACTACTCTGTACCAGTGTCACCAGAGAACTGCGATCTGACGTAAGGTATAATACCATCTGGGAGTTCTCGGCGAGTCCGTCCAGTGTACCCAGTCTCCACTGAGCACCCGTATATCATCTCTGATGTCAAACACCAATGGATATGGGATCATCCATCGCCCATCTGTATGGGTCGAGAAGGTATACGCTAGTCTACTCTGGTATATCGATGCCCCGTCTCGATACACCCACGACTAGGGACCTTGAAGGATGTACTTATGGACTACCATGTCCCCACTAGTATGATCCGCATCATAGTCCAGGTAGTCAAGTACACATCCTAAGGGCTTTACCAACATGTAACAGAGAGACAATCAGTGTACACGTTAAGGTAAAGAGCAACCAGATAGCATACTATCATGTCGAGCAAGAAAGTCCTACCTATATATGTCCAAGCATCCACTACAATATACATCCTTTGTATAGTAATGGCCTCTAGGGCATACATATAACTAACAATCTCCCACTTGCACTAGGGCCATCTGATAGCAGTGGTTGTAGTATCTCATACTCAACCATCCCATAAAAGTCTCTCTTTGGGAATAGGCCTTCATGAGTGGATCCGCCGTGTCGTCCTCTGAGTCTACTCTCCTAACCTCGATCGCCCTGGAGATCAACCATCTCCATGATCAGGTGACACTGCCTTAGAATATGTCTGGATCACTGATGGGATGAACGTTCCTTGGCATAAGCCACAACTCCATTGTCACACAATGGGAGGAACTAAGTTCATCTCATGAACAAATATACATCCAGACTGCCACTTTGGTAGCATCTTAAGTAGCGATGTATCCAGCCTTTATCGTCTAGTATGCCACGGTATCTATCTTGGAACTCTTCCAACATACCATCCCTTTACTGAGGGTAAAGACAATGCCAGTGACTGACATTCAGTCGTCTTTATCACCCTGGAACCCTTCCAGTGATTCTCCCCAGGATCGATTGATACCATCTCACTATATCTAGTGAGTATCCTAACATCCAATTACATCTATCTCATAGATGAAAACTCAGGATTTAGGAGGTATCACTTTGATCCTATATGGAGAATCATTGTGATAAGCGGAGATTGACCGAGCGTAGCATAGGAAACTCCTTCCCTATCAAGAGTATGTCATCCACGTACTCTACGAGGATCACTACCATACTCCCTACTACCTTTTTGTATATACAAGGTTCATCTACCATTTTAATGATGTCAAACTCTTTGACTACCACATCAAAACAGATGTTCCAACTCCGCGATGCCTGCTTTATTACATAAAACATCTTGCACATGTTTCCGCTGCTCCCACTGTCTACGAAGCCCTCTGACTGTGTACTTATAGACGCACTCTTCTAAAACATCATTTAGAAAAGCAGTCATGACACCCAACCACCAGATATCGTAGTCATGGTATGTAGCCATGGCAAGTAGGATCTGGATGGACTTAAGCATAGCCACTGGAAAAAGGTTTCATCATTATCCACGCCTGGTCGATGACGAAAACCTTTAACAAGTCTAGCTTTGAAAGTCTCAACTTTTCCATCTACACCAAGTAATCTTCTCAAGATATACTTGCTACTGATGGGGATTTAACCCTTCAGATATAGCAACCAAAGTCCATACTTTGTTGGTGTACAAGGATTCCATCTCAGATTACTAAGCATCCAGCCATTCTTACAGAGTCACACTCCTGATGGCCAGCTCGAAACTAGTTGGGTCATCATCTCATGATGCATTCCTCGCTCCCACTGTCACAGAGAAACCGAAGTATCTCTCAGGTGGGTGAGGAACCCTACTAGATCGGCGGAGAGGCTGAGGTTCGTTGGTAACTATTGAATCCTTTGGTTCTATCAAATCATCAGCTGCAGTTTGTATAGCTGGAACATTTCCAATTCTATATAACAGATCTTGCCTCGAGCTTGTCCGGATTTTGCTTTTCAGACATAGGCTGGACAACCCCAAATCTTAACCAACTTAAGATATGGGCTCTTCCCTTTCCATATCACATATGAAGCGGTAGGCAACTGATTTGATTGGAACCCTATTCAATAGGTATGCAACTTCATAAGTGCATAACTCCCAAAAGGAAATAGGTAACTCAGTAGTACTCATCATAGAGCACACCTTATCATATAGGGCGTGATTGCTCCGCCCCGATATACCATCGTGCTATGGTGTATACGGAGGAGTAATGCTGAGAGAGAATCTCATTCTCCTTTAGAATAATCCAGGTATTCCGTGCTCTAGTATTCTCCTCCTTGATCACATCAAAGGACATAATACCTTTACCCATATTTTGGTTCTCTACTTCTAACTTATATTCTATGAATATCTCAAAAGGTTCGGACTTGTGTTTCAACAGGAACATGGGTCTGAATCTAGAGAGATTATCAGAGAATGTAATGAAGTACAAAGAACCGGTCTTGGCATGTGTAGACGGGGGGCCTACATACATCAACATGTACCATCCCAAGAGTTCACTAACTCTTTCTCTGTTTCCAGCAAACGGAGCTATGGTCATCTTATCTCTGTGACATGACTGGCAAGTTTCACAAGATGTAAATTCAAACTAATTTAAATATGCATCTAAATGTAACTTCAGCCAGTCGGGTCGCATTGATATGACCTAGTCTACAATGCCTCAAGAAGGATTCGTTCATTTCTGAACTCTTCCTCTTGTGTGTGTTCTGTATACTAAAAACTGTAGTTTGATTTAAACATCAATTCTTTTAGATAACGTGCCTGAACCGATCAACTTTTGATATAGGAAATGTTCAAAACATCATCCAACAATACAAAATTTTATCATTTCTTTACTTATAAAGAGACTGATATGATTTTGTATATCAGGTTCGGTATCTAATAACATTCGTTCAGAATCAATGTATTTGTAATACAGGGTGACAGTGACCAACAGACTTGGCTGCAACACTTGCCCCGTTTTCTGCCTCATGAAACTTATCACCCGTTCTCAGTTCTCTACCTTTCTGTAGCCCTATGTAACAGATTACATATCTGGGATCCTGATCTGGTATCAAATACCCAGGACGAAGAGGATACAGAGAAACAGTTCTTTGTAATGAACACACCCGAAGGAGATGCTTCATATGCACTTTCTTCGTTTGGGTGGCACGGGAATTCTGGTAATCCCCAATTTCCTGCTCTGTCTTATAACAATTATAAGTTGGAGCGGGAACAACGCTCCCTAGCTCAGTAAAACAAGCGGGTTCGGTCAATATTCCGTATTATTATCTTGATTAAGGCGTGATATGGTCGCTACTTGGAGAGAGAGAGAAGAAAACACTCTGCGTGCGCTCTTGCAAGATCAGATTGGTTATTATTTTATCTAATCGGGATGGCTCCCACTGTTTTTATCAAATCTTCCTTCAAACCCTAAAAGGAAAGACTAGCCGGGATTAATTACACACTACAAGTTCGCCAATCTTTCAGCCAGGCCAGTGTCGGTACTTTGAGGGAGGTTCCCCGTGCTTTCGCACGGACCTAATTACAGTAAACCTCGTTTTCCCAGAGGCGTAACCCCGTTGACACCTTTCTAGACACCTACTTGATCGGCTAATTGTAATGTGTAAAACTCTCCCAGGAGTAACTCTTACTCACAGCGGGTATCGGGATCCAACTATCTCATAGAAGGTATGCAATCTCATTGCAAATTTCAACACTTGAAATTCCCGATAATTTTTCCCCTAACGTCCTATGACCTTGACGCAGGCCAACAAACCATAGTGTGCTAGTCAAGTTCAACCCGTCATTTCCTGATTGAATTAAACCCACCCGTACGACCCTTGACGCAGGCCAACAAAGTCGCACGACTACCCTAATCCAATCTGCATCATATGCATAAGCAAATAAATACTAGTTAGCTACCGCACACTACGTCTTGACGCAAGCCAACAAACGTAGCACGAATACTAACTACTACTTATCTGAAATGAAGGAGGGCTACGACAGGTTTTTCTGAAAACCTATTGCGTAATGAACTTGATATCGTTGTAGAATCAAATGATTTTAAAATGGAGTGTTTTTGAGGCTTTTCTAGTTTTGCTAAAGGGGTCACTCCCGTTGAAGGGATCGTCGGCCCTTTCCTCGTCGAATGAGGTGCGGGATATATCATATATATCACTGTGCAAAGCAGAAACTATAGAAGCTATCAAAAGACAAACCGAGTGTGTAGCATCTGCCAGTTATTGCTAAAGGGGTCACTCCCGGTGAAGGGATCGTTGGCCCTTTCCTCATCGAATAAGGTGCAGGATATATCACATATACCGCTGTGCAAAGCAAGAACTGTAACTACCTGTTTTATTTTTGAAATTCGATTCTACAACATCTTAGGTTTCTTTTATTTCATTAATCTCATTAATGAAGTCCCATCATTTAAGTTACCTAAACATCACAGATAAATACGACGTACACTTATGCCATCCGCACTCGCCTCGATGTCCCCTCGTGCACCGTTAGGTTAGGTAACTAACGGCAGAGCGGGGCAGGGCTAGCTCGGGTGTAAAACATAAGTAACGTCTATATAATATATCATGTATACTATATACAGTATTTATCACAGAACATCACATGATCACATCACAGATATCGCAGCAGAACAAACATATGAAATATTGGATATACAAGGACGTCCGTGTTTTCAATACGAGCCAGTATAAAACACGGATTCCACGGTCGCAATGAATAGCCAAACCCACATCCCTAGACCCCTACGAGAGCGGCAAGCAACCCTACCAATTCTAGAGTTAGGAGACCCGGACTCGACTCCTCGAGTTGGTCTCCTACTGGACTCCAGAACCCGGTTACTTGTGCCCTCCTCCTTGGGTCTATCCTAGTGCGGAAAAGTAAATAATATACAAAAGGTGATATCTTCCGCAACCTGGAAGTGCCCCAATAAAAGAATATTACATACAAGTTTTTTACATGAATGAAAATGAAAAAACACTCATCTCACATAAAAAAAACCCGGCTATTCAAACACGACGATCCAATATAACATATCCAGCAACACATAACATCACATGTTATCAACGTAAGTAAATATGCGCATCCCAATTGTCGTTGACATATAGCAACGAAACCGGCGATATCACATATTACACTTACGGTCACTGAAAAGAATGTGTAAAACTACAACAGTTGGAATCCGCAAACTCATTAGACATCGCATGCCTAATCAAATGAATTCCTTAGACATCGCATGCCTAACAATTATAAACCCCGCATTTTAGTCTCAAAATCGAAAACACTTTTCAATACCAAGTCGGGCAATTCAACAAGATTCCCGACATTCTGATCGGATGCTCGTCGCAAACTTCAGTAGACGGCCGCACCCCCGATACCGTCGACGAAGTGCACCAAGGCGGAACACCGCTACCGCGAGCACCCGGACGGATGCTTTCGGCGACGGGGTTCTCCTACAGTCACTTGGTCGGGGCTAAAGGGTGTAGCTGTCTATTAAGTTTACCCGGCGAGTATCCGCGTACGCTACGTGATTGCGACGGACTTTTGATCGCATCAAAATTCCGTGGCAACCGATCAAGTGAGACTAAAGTGCTATGTTTATAACATTCAAATCAGTTATCTCATAACTCCTTGTGGATTCCAAATATTGTATCACATTCCAGATAAATAGAAAATGTTAAACTTTCCGATCGAACAGTCAAACACCCAAGTTTTCCCGAAACAGCTCAACACATGAAACAAGTTTAAAAACATTCACTTCATGCCTCAGTACCAACGGTCCAGCCGTAGAAAGGGTCAAGCCAACGCCTCACATGTGGCACGCCGTACTGCCCCAAACCCTAAGATTCAAAGGGCAGTTCAAGACGGTCACATAATCAAGTTAAGGTTTGTTGTCTTCTAGAGGGTCCATCGAGTTACTTGCACTACTTAGAACGTCTTTAAACTACGGAAAAATCCAACACTTGGAAATTTCCCAACAGGGGAAAAATTGGGTATTTATATCCGGTCGAACTTTTTAACATATTCTAAATATCCGGAAAACCCAACGAAATTAAAAATTCCGATCGAAACAACGACTATAAAATAAACCCCAATACTAAACTCTTGAGTCAGAGTTAAAAATGCCCATAAAATAGAAAAAATAGAGGTATGAATTACTGTGAAAAGATCCGTCGCTAATTCCATTACACTGCCGCGGAACCGCCGCCAAAGTGGGGTCATTGCCGCGGTTCCGCGGCCATGTGGAGGAGTTAGGGGATCGTTTTTCATGGTAATTCTTAGAATACCCTGCTGAATTTTTAAGCATTTTTAATTTGGAAAAATCCCAGATTTTAAAAAATGTACAGAGAGGGTTTTATTTTGTCGATTACGGGTTCGATCGGGGTTTTAACTTCGTCAACACATCGCCTAAGGCTCTAACTAGGCTCTGATACCACTGTAGGGTTCCTAAGCACTCTAAGGAGGTCTCACAAGGCATCAACCATACCAAATTCAAATTTTACAAGTGCCGAGAAACCCTAATACGGATCGTTGACTAGAGATTAAGCGAAACATGCAACTAGTTAACATCTTTAACTATGATTGAACGGAAATACAACCTTTGTAGATCCGGTCCTCCACCTCCATAGCTCCATGATGAAGTCCCCTCGCTGCGATCATCGGATCCCGGGCTCAAGTGTCGGCTTCATCGGAGAAATGTGAGGGCTAAGTCGTCGACTTCGATGCCGAAGATGATTTACGTCGAGGCAACACAAGATCAAGCTCCAACTTCACTAATCCATGAAACTTGTGAAGAAAACACCCTATACTACTTGGCAAGTGGTAGAGGATGAAGAAATAGGAAGTGGGTTCACTTTAGAATTGGATTTCTCACTCTTTTCATCAAGTCACCATTGATGGTTGCAAGCTTTCTTCTTCTTGAAGAAGAAGAAAAAGAAGAAAAGAATTATGATAAGTTGTTTTAAAATAGAAAAAAAAATGATACTTATCATAATTTCAACCATGGTTTAGTGTAGAGAACTAACTAGGGTGAAGTTGAATGGTTAGGGTTAGGACATGAAGACAAAATGGTCACTTAGTCAAAGCTTCATGAATCTTCAACAACAAAACAAACTAACCCACCATTTCATTTTTGCCCAAAATGAATTAATGATTAAATAAATAAATAAATAAGTAAATCAAAACCCTAACCATTAACATAACCATGGTTTAATTCTTTATACAAACCCAAGTTTGCATGTATCATCAAACATGATACAAACAAGTGCACAAAAGTATATCACATATACAACTTGTGTATTTCAAGTGAAAAAATCCATTTAAAGTGAACCAATACTAGTTAATGCAAAGTAATATTCAAATATATAATCATGCATTAAATCATTAAATCAACACTTGATTTAACGATCCGGTCATATCGCATATGACCAACTAATATCCGATGTATCGACTTATCGAATCAATCCTCGATTCGATAACTAGGTTATATCACATACAACCATTCGATACATTCATCGCGATAATAGAATACGGTATCACATACACACATTATTCTCGGTCCCGCACATATCTCATATGCGCTCCTATTTCGTTTTGCTTGAGCCAGGAAACCTCTGTGTAGGACTCTAAAGACTAGTCAATACGCCGGCAGCAGGTGATGATCATATCAAACACCCACAAGCCGCAAGCGGTCTGCCAAACATAACGGTCACCCAGGTAATGAGCGATCAGAAGATCAACGAGCAAGCCCGCTCACACTCCTGTGAATCCAACCAGTAACACTTACCGTACAGTCCGGCCTGTTCGTCTGATATGTCGCATATCTCGCCTAGGGGTGGTAAACGTCATACCCCAATAACTCGATAAGTCGTGTAGATATGAGGTCTATAACAGTTCGAGAAACTACGGGTAACACTTACCAGTAAATCTCAGCAACCCTGGCCAGGGATTTCCGGTTATAGCCAATCAAACACAGCGCAACATCAACTCCCTATACCGGGAAAGACGAATCCCCTCCTATCGCTCATTGCCTCTATGTGATTCGGGACTGTACCCAAAAACCACCGTTTTGCACGCCCTCTTGGACGTGGTAAGGTGGAAATCAAAGCACGGTGGGAACCACACAAGACAATATGACGATCTCGGGTCAACAGACTACTCTGTACCAGTGTCACCAGAGAACTGCCATCTGACGTAAGGTATAATAACATCTGGGAGTTCTCGGCGAGTACGTCCAGTGTACCCAGTCTCCACTGAGCACCCGTATATCATCTCTGATGTCAAACACCAATGGATATGGGATCATCCATCGCCCATCTGTATGGGTCGAGAAGGTATACGCTAGTCTGCTCTGGTATATCGATGCCCCGTCTCGATACACCCACGACTAGGGACCTTGAAGGATGTACTTATGGACTACCATGTCCCGTTAGTATGATCCGCATCATAGTCCAGGTAGTCAAGTACACATCCTAAAGGCTTTACCAACATGTAACAGAGAGACAATCAGTGTACACGTTAAGATAAAGAGAAACCAGATAGCATACTATCATGTCGAGCAAGAAAGTCCTCCCTATATATGTCCAAGCATCCACTACAATATACATCCTATGTATAGTAATGTCCTCTAGGGCATACATATAACTAACAAATACAATGCCTGCGACTGACATTCAGTCGTCCTTATCACCCTGGAACCTTTCCAGTGATTCTCCCCAGGATCAATTGATACCATCTCACTACAACTAGTGAGTATCCTAACATCCAATTAGATCTATCTCATAGATCCAAAATCCAGGATTTAGTAGGTATCACTTTGATCCTATATGGAGAATCCTTGTGATAAGCGGAGATTGACCGAGCGCAGCATAGGAAACTCCTTCCCTATTAAGAGTATGTCATCCTTGTACTCTACGAGGATCACCTCCATACTCCCTACTACATTTTTGTATATACAAGGTTCATCTACCATTTTGATGAAGTCAAACTCTTTGACTACCACATCAAAACAGATGTTCCAACTCTGCGATGCCTGCTTTATCAGATAAAATATCTTGCACACGTTTCCGCTGCTCCCACTGTCTATGAAGCCCTCTGACTGTGTACTTATAGACTCTCTCTTCTAAATCTTTATTTAGAAAAGCAGTCATGACACCCAACCGCCAGATATCGTAGTCATGGTATGTAGCCGTGGCAAATAGGATCTGGATGGACTTAAGCATAGGTACTTTGAAAAGGTTTCATCACAATCCATACCTGATCAATGATGCAAACTTTTAACAAGTCTAGCTTTGAAAGTCTCAACTTTTCCATGTACACCAAGTAATCTTCTCAAGATATACTTGCTCCTGATGGGGATTTAACCCTTCAGATAAAGCAACCAAAGTCCATACTTTGTTGGTGTAAAAGGATTCCATCTCAGATCGATAAACATCTAGCCATTCTTACAGAGTCCCACTCCTGATGGCCAGCTCGAAACTAGTTAGGTCATCATCCCATGATGCAATCCTCGCTCCCACTGTCACAGAGAAACCGGAGTATCTCTCAGGTGGATGAGGAAACCTACTAGATCGGCGGAGAGGCAGAGGTTCGTTGGTTGCTGTTGAATCCTTTGGTTCTACCAAATCATCAGCTGCAGTTTGTATAGCTAGAACTGTTTCCAGTTCTACCTCATGACCAATAATTTCTTCACAAGAAATCCCCTTTCACAAAGGTGGCATGCTGAGAAACAAAACATTTTTGTTCCTCGGTTAGGTAGAAGATATTCCCTTGCGTATGCTTGGGATATCCAACAAACTTCCACAGATCTGACTTTGCCTCGAGCTTGTCCGGATTTTCCTTTTCAGACATAGGCCGGACAACCCCAAATCTTAACAAACTTAAGATATGGGCTCTTCCCTTTCCATATCACATATGAAGTGGTAGGCAACTGATTTGATCGGAACCCTATTCAATAGGTATGCAACTTCATAAGTGCATAACTCCCTAAAAGGAAATAGGAAACTCAGTAGTACTCATCATAGAGCACACCATATCTAATAGGGTGTGATTGTTCCGCCCCGATACACCGAGGTGGTGTGGTGTATCCGGAGGAGTAATGCTGAGAGAGAATCTCATTCTCCTTTAGAATAATCCAAGAATTCCGTGCTCAAGTATTCTCCTTCTTGATCTCATCAAAGGACATAATACTTATACTCGTTGTTGGTTCTCTACTTCTTAATTATATTCTGTGAATATCTCAGAAGCTTCGGACTTGTGTTTCAACAGGAACATATGTCTGAATCTCGAGAGATCATCAGAGAATTTAATGAAGTACAAAGAACCGGTCTTGGCATTTGTAGATAGGGGACCTTCATACATCATCATGTATCATCCCAAGAGTTCACTAACTCTTTCTCTGTTTCCATTAAACAGAGTTATGGTCATCTTATCTTTGTGACATGACTGGCAAGTTTCATAAGATGTAAATTCAAACTGATTTAAAAATGCATCTTAATGTAACTTAGCTAGTCGGGTCGCATTGATATGACCTAGTCTATAATGCCTCAAGAAGGATTCGTTCATATCTGAACTCTTCCTCTTGTGTGTGTTCTGTATACTAAGAACTGTAGTTTGATTTAGAACGTCAATGCTTTTAGATAACGTGCCTGAACCGATCAACTCTTGATTATAGGAAATGTTCAAAACATTATCCAACAATACAAAATTATATCCTTTCTTTACTAATAAAGAGACTGATATGATTTTGTATATCAGGTTCGGTATCTAATAACATTTGTTCAGAATTAATGTATTCTGGTAATACAGGGTGACAGTGACCAACAGACTTGGCTGCAACACTTGCACCGTTTTCTGTCTCATGAAACTTATCACCTGTTCTCAGTTCTTTACCTTTCTGTAGCCCATGTAATATATTACATATGTGGGATCCTGATCCGGTATCAAATACCCAGGACGTAAAGGACACTGAGAAACAGTTCTCGGTAATGAATACACCCGAAGATGATGCATCAGTATGCACTTTCTTCGTTTGGATGGCACGGGAATTCTGGTAATCCCCAATTTCCTGCTCTGTCTTATAACATTTATAAGTTGGAGCGGGACCAATGTTCCCCAGCTCAGTATAACAAGCGGGTTCGGTCAATATATCCGTTTTATTATCTTGATTAAGGCGTGATATGGTCGCTACCTGGAGAAAGAGAGAAGAAAACACTCTGCGTGCGCTCTTGCAAGATCAGATTGGTTATTATTTTATCTAATTAGGATGGCTCCCACTGTTTTTTATCAAATCTTCCTTCAAACCCTAAAAGGAAAGACTAGCCGGGATTAATTACACGCTACAAGTTCGCCAATCTTTCAGCCAGGCCAGTGTCGGTACTTTAAGGGAGGTTCCCCGTGCTTTCGCACGGACCTAATTAAAGTAAACCTCGTTTTCCCAGAGGCGTAACCCCGTTGACACCTTTCTAGACACCTACTTGATCGGCTAATTGTAATGTGTAAAATTCTCCCGGGAGTAACAATTACTCGCAGTGGGTTTCGGGATCCAACTATCTCATAGAAGGTATGCAATCTCATTGCAAATTTCAACACTTGAAATTCCCGATAATTTTTCCCCTACCACCCTATGACCTTGACGGAGGTCAACAAACCATAGGCTACTAGTCAAGCTCAACCCGTCATTTCTTGATTGAATCAAATCCACCCGCACGACCCTTGACAGAGGTCAACAAGGCCGTACGACTACCCTAATCCAATCTGCATCATATGCATAAGCAGATAAATACTAGTTAGCTACCGCACACTACGCCTTGACGGAGGTCAACAAACGTAGCACGAATACTAAGTAGGACTTATCTGAAATGACGGAGAGTTACGACAGGTTTTTCAGAAAACCTATTGCGTAATGAACTTGATATCGTTGTAGAATCAAATGATTTTAAAATGGAGTGTTTTTTAGGCTTTTGCTAGTTTCACTAAAGAGGTCACTCCCGGAGAAGGGATCGTCGGCTCTTTCCTCGTCGAATGAGGTGCAGGATATATCATATATATCACTGTGCAAAGCAAGAACTAGAAAAGCAATCAAAAGACAAACCGAGTGGTGTAGCATCTGCCAGTTATTGCTAAAGGGGTCACTCCCGGTGAAGGGATCCCTTTCCTTATCGAATAAAGTACAGGATGTTCTACAAGGAACACCGCGATGCAAAGCAAGAACTGCAGCTACCTGTTTTTGAAAATTCGATTCTACAACATCTTTTAGGTTTCTTTTATTTCATTAATCATATTAATGAAGTCACATCATTTAAATCACCTAAACATCACAGATAAATACGACGTACACTTATGCCATCCGCATTCGCCTCGATGTCCCCTCGTGCACCGTTAGGTTAGGTGACTAACGGCAGAGCGGGGCAGGGCTAGCGCGGGTGTAAAACATAAGTAACGTCTATATAATATATCATATATACTATATATAGTATCTATCATCACATATCAAATGATCACATCACAGATATCATAGCAGAAGAAACATATGAAACATTGGATATACTAGGACGTCCGTGTTTTCAATACGAGCCTGTATAAAACACGGATTACACAGTCGCGATGAATAGCCAAACCCACACCCCTAGACCCCTACGAGAGCGGCAAGCAACCCTACCAATTCTAGAGTTAGGAGACCCGGACTCGGCTTCTCGAGTTGGTCTCCCACTGGACTCTAGAACCCGGTTACTTGTGCTCTCCTCCTCGGGTCTATCCTAGTGCGGAAAAGTAAATAATATACAAATGGTGACATCAACCTCAACCCGGAAGTGCCCCAATAAAAGAATATTACATACAATTAATTTTACATGAATGAAAATAAAAACTCTCATCTCACATAAAACCACCGGCTATTCAAAACGCGACGATCCAATATAACATATCCAGCAACACATAATATCACATGTCATCAACGTAAGTAAATGTGCGCATCCCAATTGTCGTTGACATATAGCAACGAAACCGGCGATATCACATATTACACTTACGGTCGCAGAAAAGAAAGTGTAAAACTACAACAGTTAGAATCCGCAACCTACTTAGACATCGCATGCCTAACAGTTATAAACCCCGCATTTTAGTCTCTATATCGAAAACACTTTTCAATATCAAGTCGGGCAATTCAACAAGATTCCCGACATCCGGTACGAATGCTCGTCGCAAACTTTAGTAGACGGCCACACCCCCGATACCGTCGACGAAGTGCACTAAGGCGGAACACCGCTGCCGCGAGCACCCGAACGGATGCTTTCGGTGACGGGGTTCTTCTACAGTCACTTGGTCGGGGCTATGGAGCGTGGCTATCTCTTAAGTTTACCCGGCGAGTATCCGCGTACGCAACATGATTGCGACGGACTTTTGATCACATCAAAATTCCGTGGCAACCGATCAATTGAGACTAAACTGCTATGTTTATAACATCCAAATCAGTTATCTCATAACTACTTGTGGATTCCAAATATTGTATCACATTCCAGATAAATAGAGAATGTTAAACTTTCCGATCGATTGATCAAACACCCAAGTTTTCCCTAATGGTTCTCAACACTTGAGGGGGGTTTAAAAACATCCATCACATGCCGCAGTACCAACGGTCCAGCCGTAGAAGGGTCAAGCCAACGTCTCACATGTGGCATGCCGTACTGCCCCAAACCCTAAGGTTCAAAGGGCAGTTCAAGACGGTCACATAATCGAGTTAAGGTTTGTTGTCTTCTAGAGGGTTCATTGCGTAACTTGCACGATTTAGACGTTCTCAAACAACGGAAAAATCCAACACTTGGAAATTTTCCGGGTCGGGGAAAAAGTGAGTTATTGATGTCGGATCGAACTTTTTAACAGTTTCTAAATACCCGGAAAACCCAACGAAATTAAATATTCCGATCGAAACAACGACTACAAAATAAACCCCAAAACACTCAACACTTGAGTCAGATAAAAATACCCATAAAATATCAGGGAATTAAAAAGAAACATTACTGTGCAAATTTATGAGGGTGATGTCACATTATGGCCGCGGAACCGCCGCATGAGCCATGCTCGTGCCGCGGTTCCGCGGCGCCTTTGGCACCAAACAGTGTCGTTTTGCACAGTGTTTCTTATAATTGCCTGCTGATTTTTGTAGGCATTTTTAATTCAGAAAAATCCCAGATTTTAAAAAATGTACAGAGAGGGTTTTATTTTGTCGTGTTCGGGTTCGTTCGGAGTTTTAACTTCGTTAACACATCGCCTAATGCTCTAGCTAGTCTCTGATACCACTGTAGGGTTCCTAGGCACACTCATGAGGTTCCACAAGGCATCAACCATGCCAAATTCAAAAATTTATGTGCCGAGAAACCCTAATGAAGATCGTTAACTAGAGGATAGGCGAAAATAAAAGCTAGCAAACTACTTTACTAGTAAGTGAAAGGGATTACAACCTTTGTAGATCTGGTCCTTCACTTTAATAGCTCCGTGTTAACGTCCCTTCGCTGCGATCATCGGGATCCTGGACTCTAGCATTGGTTTCGTCGGAGAAATGTGCGGGCTAGGTCGTTGACTTCGAGGCCGAAGATGATCTATGTCGGGGAGACTCAAACTCAAGCTATTCCTTCACTTGGTCAAAAACTTTGTGAAGAGAATACCCTATACTACATGGCAAGTAGTAGAGGATGAAGAAATAGGAAGTGGGTTCACTTTAGAATTGGATTTCTCACTCTTTTTCTCATGGCACCATTGGAGCTAGCAAGCTTTTGTGGAGCTTGATGAAGAAGAAGAAGAAGAAGAAAAAGATTCAAATAGAATAAATATCCAAATGAAACTTATCCTTTTAATTATAGCACCATGGTTGAGTTAAGCCCTCATGCTTAACTCATGTAGAGAATTAACCAAAGTATTAGGTTAAAGGTTGGGTTAACTAATATCCTAAACAAATGACAAGAGAGTTGACTTTGTCAAAGTTTATCAAGTTTCATGAAGCTTGATAACTTTGACCAAAGTCTCATTTCTTTTGTTATTTGCTAGGAAAATAGTAAACCCTAATTTAACCTTTATTTGGTTTAGTTCTCATACACACAACTTGTATGTATCATCAAGCATGATACAAACTTGTACACTTGCATATATCACATATAAACAATGTCACATTCAAGTGAGAAAATCAATCTTAAGTGAACCAATACTAGTTAATGTAAAGTAATATATCAAATATATAATTACACATTAAATCATTAAATCAACACTTGATTTAACGATCCGGTCATATTGCATATAACCGACTAATATCAATAGTAACAACTTATCGAATCAACACTTGATCCGATAACCCGGCTATATCGCATACAACGATTAATGTCACAAATCGCGAGAATAGAATACAGTATCACATACTGGTATTATTCTCGGTCCCGCACATATCTCATATGCGCTCCTATTTCGTTTCACTTGAGTCAGGAAACCCCTGTGTAGGACTCTAAAGACTCGTCAATACGCCGGCAGTAGGTGATGATCATATCAAACACCCACAAGCCGCAAGCGGTCTGCTAAACGTAACGGCCACCGGGTATTGAGCGATCAGAAGATCAACAAGCTAGCCTGCTCACACTCCTGTGAATCAAATCAGTAAAACTACCGTACAGTCCGGTCTCTTCGTCTGATAAGTCGCATATCTCGTCTAGGGGTGGTAAACGTCAGACCCCAATAACTCGATAAGTCGTATCGATATGAGGCTCATAACGGGTCGAGAAACTACCGGTAACACTTACCAGTAAATCCTAAAACAGCCTTGACCAAGGACTTCCTGTTATAGCCAATCGAGCACAGCGCAACATCAACTCCCTATACCGGGAGAGACGAAACCCCTCCTATCGCTCATCACCTCCATGTGATTCGGGAATGTACCCAAAAGCCACCTTTTTGCATGCCCTCTTGGACGTGGTATGATGGAAATCAAAGCACAGTGGGAATCACACAAGACACTATGACGATCTCGGGTCTACAGACTAACCTGTACCAGTGTCACCAGAGAACTGCCATCTGACGTGAGGTATAATACCATCTGGGAGTTCTCGGCGATTCCGTCCAGTGTACCCAGTCTCCACTGAGCACCCGTATATCATCTCTGATGTCAAACACCAATGGATATGGGATCATCCATCGCCCATCTATATGGGTCGAGAAGCTACACGCTAGTCTACTCTGGTATATCGATGCCCCGTCTCGATACACCCACGACTATGGACTTTGAAGGATGTACTTATGGACTACCACGTCCCCACTAGTATGATCCGCATCGTAGTCCAGGTAGTCAAGTACACATCCTAAGGGCTTTACCAACATGTAACAGAGAGACAATCAGTGTACACGTTAAGGTAAAGAGTAACCAGATAGCATACTATCATATCGAGCAAGAAAGTCATCCCTATATATGTCCAAGCATCCACTACAATATACATCCTATATATAGTAATGGCCTCTAGGGCATACATATAACTAACACAGGTACACCACCATGCCAGGAGTCATCTATTCTAAAAACCATTTAGAATACTGTCAAAGTACCCACATTGGGAAACTACCCAAATCCAGATCTAAAACTATAGATCTAGAAACCAGAATGTCTGATATTATATCCATATCCTGTCTGGAGAAACAACTGTGTGACGACCACAGTACAACCGATCGTAGTATAGGAATTTTACTTCCTACTCTATGCATGATATCTAAATACCAGGACATCACACCCTATTACCTTCTTAACAAATCCATCCCCTATTCTGATGAAGTCAAACCCATGACTGTCACATCAAAATTAGATGATCTATCTCCGCTATAACTGCTCAAGTCTATAAATAGACATAAACTTCTTGCCCACTATGCTTCCGCTGCTCCCACTGACCACAACAACCCTCTGGCAGAATAATATATACGTGCACTTCTAAAGCTAGTTTAGAACGACGCTATACTTAACCTCCTTCCGGGTCTCATAGTCTGGAACAACAATAGTGTCAAGTCTGGGTAGATAAGAACCTCCCTGTCACCGTCCTTGAGCCTACCAGCGTATCTCTCGGGTGTCTGAGGTTACCCACCATATCTGCGGAGTGGCTAT
Organism: Agapanthus africanus; assembly: GCA_030015575.1. Lineage (NCBI taxonomy): Eukaryota > Viridiplantae > Streptophyta > Magnoliopsida > Asparagales > Amaryllidaceae > Agapanthus > Agapanthus africanus. The sequence goes on from CM057341.1 coordinate 508,767,748, forward strand.
TGGAATGTCAAACCTGATTGAATCTTTAGGTCCTATTAAATTTTCCGTAATCATTTGCGGTTCTGGAATCACTTCCAGTTCTACCATACTCCCGCTACTGTTTTCTGAAAAAAATCCATTTTACTAAAACTGTAGCGAGTCAAGAACAATATCACTATTGATCTTCCAGATGGTAGAAAGTCAACCCTCGTCATAGCCTGGGCCAACCCATAAACAACCATTACAGAAACGTGCCCTGAGTTATCCATAGTCTGGTTTTAAGCATAAGCCGGAAAACTCCCCGTACCTTAACATCGTTAAGATATGATCCATTCTATATCCAATATAGAAACTTTGGCACTTATTTAATTAGAACTAGATTCTAATCATGCAGCTGTCTCCAGTGCATATTAACTTAAAGGAAAGAGGCTAATCAGCATTACTCAACTTAGGAATACATCCAATTATGAGTAACCTGAAACAAAACCATTACTATCATTTGAATACCAATCACAAGTATCTACATCTTCGATCTCTTTGAAGAATCCCGATACGTGCAACACCTGGTTCTCTACTTTATTCTTATACCCACAACTTCTCAAAACTTAGACCTTGTATTTCTGCGAAACACTTGTCTAAAAACTAGAGAAGTCACAAGTAAACAGAACATAGTACGAGGACCAACCCCTTTGTCCTGATGGACACTGGACAACATACAATACTCTGTATAAGTCCGCTGAGTTGAATAACTCAAAACCTGTGCGTCGTAGGTTGAAAACTGTACCCAGGCGATTTCCTCAAATATCACCAATTACAATGAATTCCGATATAATGAGGATGATCACCTAATTCCCAATAACTTGCTCCCACTCATCATCTGTAAAACCATATAGATATAAGAATGAAACCTGGTAAATACATACCCTGGAGTAAGTATCTAATCGGGAAAACAGTTCTCCATTAACAATGCACTGAAACATGAAAATGTTTCGTAGGGGTATCCTGGTATTCATAGTAATGTCTCTTCCATAATCCAATTCATGACTTTAACCGTATATTTCTTTGCCATCTCTCCAAATCCCTTTATTTGTCTTTAGTCGTTGCCTTCTGTACACCATCGTTAGGCTAAATTGTTTTCTTCCTTCCCTACCGTTCGGCACCAGCCTATGGTTTGGAAGAAGACTATCCAGTAAGCATAATAGGTGTACCCTCCTCAACCTAGGAGTACTCACATCTTGAGAGAAGGTGATGATAAAAGACAACTGAATAATACCTTATTCTTTTAAAGGTAAAATAGGAGTGGCGATGAAGTACGCGGTTTGGTCGTGAATGATAACAGTCGCAATTTACTTTGCCCTCTTTCTAATCCCTTTTATTTTGTCTTTACATATTACCTTCTGTACACCCTACTTAGGCTAATTGGTTTTCTTCATTCCCTACCTTTCGGCACCTGCCTATGGTTTGGAAGAAGACTATCCAATAAGCATAATAGGTGTACTCTCCTAAACCAAGGAGCCCTCGCAACCTGAGAGAAGGTGATAATAAAAGACAACTGAATAAACCAATTCTATTTCTCCTGAACCTGGATCCATCCTCGAAGAAGTCCCTTCGAGTTCGTATATAACCATACGATGGATATATCCAATGGAAGTGGATGTCCGTAGTAATACGGGGTGTTCTGAGAAATACAAAGGGTAAAAGAAGGAGTGGCAATGACTTATGCAACTCGGACAATCCAAAAGCCAGTATTTTAAGAAGGTTCGGTCAACTTGGTCACTGAGTCATAGTCTAGGGTCGGTCAAAGGTCGCTGCCAAAGAGAGAGAGAAAAGAAACACTCTGTGTGCACTCTAACCTAGATCAGAACGGTTATCACTTTATCTAATCAGGAAACCTCCCACTGTACTGTCAAATTCTCCTCCAAACCTAAAAGAAGAATCAATCAGGATCACCCGAAGAGTAAACCAACTCATCAGTGGGAATCGGGATCCAACTCTCATCGCATGATAACGTGACAGAATCCACTCGCGTTATCACACTCCAGAAGGTATGCGCATGCCTGGCAAGTTTCAGTTTCTTTAGAAACTCCCGATGTGATTTTTTCCCCATGCTCTAATGACCTTGACTTTGGCCAAAATGTCATAAGTCACATGCCAAGTTCTTCCCGTCATTATCTTGTCAATTTGAACCCACCCGCACATGCCACTGACTTTGGCCAATCGGCAGAACGACTGTCCCAAACCAACTCATCTATATATGCAACAAATGAATACCCAGCAACTACCAAACACTATGCCTTGACTTTGGCCAAAATGCATAGCTTGAATACTACTGAATACCCAAAAGAAATGACGGAGGGCTACGGCTGGTTTTTGGCGAAAAACCTTTAACGTAATGAACTTGATATCGTTGAAGGAACCTGATAGCATTTTATAAAAATATAGTGGCGAAAACCTTTGCTAAAGAGGTTACTCCCGGTGAAGGGATCTCGGCTCTTTCCTCATGGAATGAGGTGCAGGATATTCCAACTGAATACCGCGATGCAAAGCAACATGTAATCGACTATAGTGAAGTTATTACCCTGACGCAATCTTCTGCCCAAGGGGTCACTCCCGGTGAAGGGATATCGGCCCTTGCCTCGTCGAATGAGGTGCAGGATATTCCAACTGAATATCACTATGCAAAACAAAAAGAAAACATCTTTGTAATAACACTTTTTAAAACTGTTCCAACAACATCCAAACAGGTTTGTTTTTCATTCCATTGATCAGAATCAACGCAGTCCCATCAATTAATCACACCAGAAAAGAACGAAAATTAAATGTATGTATATGCCATCCGCATTCGTCACTAGGTCCCGTCATAACCCGTTAGGTTACTTAACTAACGACAGAGCGGGGACTGGACTAGCGCGGGTGCAAAACATATACAACATCTAATAGTATATATACCAATATACAATAATCGCTCCAGGCGTGATAATATGCAACATTACAGAAAAGTAATAAGCATCACAGAACAATACAGATAATCTGGGATCCCCGGGTTTCACAGAGCCACTGCTGAAACCTGACGTTCCCCTGGTCGTGCGGATAGCCTATGCAATGAAACCTAGACCCCTATGGGTGCGACAAGTTACCCGCCAAAACCTGAAGCGAGGTAGTCCCCACAGCATAGTGAATGGAACACTCGGTACTTCACGGAATCCGGTAAATTGAGCACCCCTCCTTGGGTCAACCTGTACCCCCTACGAGTGCGGCGAATAGTCTGCCAATTCTAGAGTGAGGCCCCTCTGCCTCTCAAAGCCATGAGATGCGGAACCGTTGCCCTCCAGAACCCGGCTATCCGTGCACTCCGTCGCGGGGTAAAACCTAGTACAGAAATGAAAAATATGTACAATGGGTACATCGACCTCAGCCCGGTCGTGCCCCAAAAGAATATTATACAAACAGGTAGTGACGACAGTCCACATGTTGGAGGCTCGCCCCGCAATATCAAATGTACAAATAAATCCATACTGCACTACCATTGCATACTGCTATCCACCACGATAAATCCGCAACAACACAGCACAACACAGAACATCAACGCGAATGTCACGTTCGCAAATCCGTCTAAAAGGACTATAGCAATTAGATGCAATTTACCGTTCGAGTGACATTCACGGTCGAAGATATAATGTAAGTACTGTAAACTAACACATTTAAATTTCGATCGACAAAATTTCCCGAAGTGGGCCCCACGTACTTCTGCTGTACAGTAACAAAATCTGGGCCCAAAAGAACAGTACTAAACACCACAATTTCCAATTTAGAAACAACAGGAGAAAAATTGCCAGCTGAGTCACCAAATGCGCCGCGGTTCCACAGTCAAAGCCAGGCTTTGACCGCGTTTCCGTGGCCGTACGGTCGACGCAGTTGGTCGTTTTTCTCCAGTATTCTTTAAAATCCCTGCTTGATTTTCTGGCATATGTAAAATTATTTTTAGACATCATTTAAAATTAACAGAAACTCAGAACTTGGAATTTACGGTTTTCGAAAATCCATTCAATCGATGTTTTAAAAGCATTAGCATAAGTTAGTATAGCTTCATGGTGAGGCTCTGATACCAATGTAAGTCCACGGTAGCGCCCCGGCCGTCTAACAGACGCCAAATGCGGAACAAAAACTTTTACAACTGGCGCTATCGCGTACTATAACCCGGATCTGCCATTAAAGCTAAACTAACAAACTACAAAGTGGGTAGAAGAGTTATACCGAACAATCTGAATCATTCGATCTTCAACCATCATCCCACGCTTTGTTGCGGCTGCTCCGATCTTGTCGATCTCCGATCTCCTCGTCCAGGTGGCACCATGTCAACGGTTCTTTAAACGGGCTCCCGCCTCTGACCCGAGGCAACTCGATCGTCAAGTTTGCTAGAAGAGACGACCAAGATGATGTAAAGAAAGTGTAGAACACTTTGTCTCGTTACGTCCAAAACCATGGACGAACGGTTAATGAAGTTGCTTTTAGAATCGGGTGAAATGAGAATTGTAGCTATCTAATTTCATGAATCCCAAACTATCATAATCTCGTTTATCAAGTGAGAGAGCGTTAACCAAGAGGAAGGGAGGGGCCGGCTATATATAGAGTGGGGCGAGGTGAGTGTGGGAGAGGGAGGGTGACCACAACAATTAATGAAGAGAATGAATCACCTAAACACCTAGTATGAACTCATTTAAAGAAACAATGATTCATAACACATAGTCATCAACTCATAAATGCTCCATTAATGCACTAAGCCACCTCACCATCCTAGTCACCATCCTAGAAGCTTCCACACTCATCTCAAGAAAAGATAAATCTATATTTAACCGAATGTTAAATACGGCTAATAGAAAACTGGAAACTGGCAACTTCCAAAAGTGATCCCGAAACGAATTTCAGGATAACCCCGTAACTGTATAAATATACCCGCATTTGTATTACGACCGAATACAAATGTAACTGGGACAAAGATATTATATCTACTAAGTATAATACATGGATCCGGCTTAAACCAAAGCCCACCAGTATTATCTGCCCGAAATATGACACGTGCGTAAACGCACGTTCATTTTCCGAACCCTGCCATAAAACCATACGGCCTCTACAACGTTTCACCCGAACTTGGGAAACTATCTGTGGGGAACTCTAATGACTCGTCAGTACCCTGGCAGTGGGTTTAACCACAAGCTGTCAGTGGCACTAGCTGTGCGTAACGGCTGCCCATGGACTGACCTCAAGGGAAACCGATGAGCGAAATCATCCCGAAACCCTATTGAGCCTAACAGTGACAATGTATATACAGTCCGGTCCGTTCGTCTATGAGTATCGCATATCCGGCCTAGGGGGCTAGTAACGTCAGACCCCCAATAGCGATATAAGTCATGTCGGAGACAAGCCCTGAACACCCTGAGAAACTACCGGAGTACCTACCAGTAATTCTCACCTGCCTTGGCCAAGGACTTGGTGTAATGGCTTTCCTAGACACAGCGCGATATCCACCCCCAATACCGGGAAAGATGAATCCCCTGCCGATCCGCTCACGTGCCTCCATGTGGCTCGGGACTGTACCCAAAAACTACCTGTTTGCACGACTCCTTTGAGCCGTGGTAGGGTAGAAATCAAAGCTAAGTGGGAACTCACACGAGACAAATGACGACCTCAGGTCGATGAACTAACCTGTACACATGTCACCAGGGAACTGCTATCTGACGATATGTATAATACCAACTAGCAGGTTCCCGGCGAGTCCTGTCCGGTGTACTCATAACCCAATGAGCACATGTATACATCTTAGGTGATCCAACTAACACCAGTGGCTTGTGAGACCGGCCACTGCCCCTCGTCGGGGTCTCGACTGTATACACTAGTCTACTCCGGAGTATCGATGCCCTGTCTCGAAACTCCCACGACTAGGGACAAATATTAAGGATGTGCTTATGGACTACCCAACTCTCACGTATATGATCGCCCTCATACTTTTGGTAGTCAAGCAAGATCCTAAGGGCTCTATCAACGTGTAACATGTAATCAGTCACCTGAACATGTACATGACTGATAAAGGCAAACCAGATAGCATACTATCATCTCGAGTAAGACTGTCCTACCGGCATAGGTCATCCTCAATCATTGCAATCACGTGCCTGCGATCCAATAATTGACTTTGAGGGCACTATATCCAACAGTATATACAGGTGAGGGGTATCCTTGTGATCCATCACGAGTTTACTTTAGATGTTGCCGTATCTTTTTATTGTTGTAAACATTTGGGTTAATGTTTACTTTGGTGGAAATAGTGAGCTTAATTCATGATGAGGTGCATTTAATGTGACATGGACATGGTTAGTCACTCATGGTCTCTTTTCTTGTGCTAATATCACATTAAGATTGATTTGTGTGTTGAAATGATAAGAGGAGAGAGAGAGGGCAGCCATATGGTTAAAGTTTGCTCTTGGGTTTATTGATTCTTGCTCTTACATTATCTTTCCAACACATAAGAAAAAGAAAGGCACTTCTTCTTCTTCTTCCTCTTGCTTCTTGAGCTCACCATTTCCACCATTGGCATCACCTTCAACCTCCATCCATACACTCTTATGTGATGAGAATCAATGGATGCAAGAGACAAAGTAATCACGCACATTCTCTACATCGCCTTGGACACGTCGGCTAGCGAACTTCATGCCCGAGTTGCTTTGGATGAAGCGGGAGCCCGTAAAAAGACTCGAAGATGTGGTGCCCTTTCCGACGAGGAGACCGGAGATCGGAGATGCCGCGAGGAGCTAGGGATGGTGCCTAAAGACCGAAGGACACGGATCGATCGGTAGAGCTTTTCTAACCTTTCTCTAGTTGCTAGTTATAGGTTAATGGTTCGATCCGGGATTAAAGTCTGCGATAGAGCCGGTTTCAAGTTTTGAAAAAGTTTTCGTTTCCACATTTTGGCCTCGGACAGACGGCCAGGGCGCTACCGTAGACGTTATCAACATGTGAGAACAAGACAGTAAACCAATACAAGTCAACATGTTAAGACAAACTGAAACCAAATAGCATACTATCATGTCGAGCAAGAAAGTCCTCTCTATATATATCCAAGCATCCACTATAATATACATCATATGTACAACAATGGCCTCTAGGGCATATTTATAACTAACAGTTTTGAAAACTACTCAATTTTAAAAGAGGAGCTTAAACCACTTCTTTTCAAATCACTAGATTCTACAATGATATCAAGTTCATTATGATAAAGGTTTTCTTCATTACCAGTCGTAGCCCTCCGTCATTTCAGATAAGTGCTATTTAGTATTCATGCTGCGTTTGTTGACCATAGACAAGACGTAGTGTATGGTAGCTGATTAGTGCATATCTGCCGCATGTGATGCGATTGGATTAGGGTAGTCGTATGGCTTTATTGACCTTAGCCAAGGGTCGTATGGGTGGGTTTAATTCAATCACCAAATAGCGGGTTGAACTTGGCTAGCGCTTATGATTTGTTGACCATAGCCAAGGTCATAAGTCGCTAGGGGTAAAAACAGATATCGAGAATTTCAAATGTTGAAATTTGCAATGAGCTTGCATACCTTCTATGAGATAGTTGGATCCCGATACCCACTGCGAGTAAGAGTTACTCCTGCGAGAGTTTTCCACTTTACAATTAGCTAATCCAGTAGGTGTCTAAGAAAGGTGTTAACGGGTTATGCCCCTACGGAAACGAGGTTATTTAATTAGTTCCATGCGAAAGCATGGGGAGACTCTCTCGGAGTACCAATACCTGCCTGGCTGACCGATTAGCGAATTTGTAGGGCGTAAGTAATCCCGGCTAATCTTACCTTTTAGGGTTTGAAGGAAGATTTGATAAAAATAGTGGGAGCCATCCTGATTAGATAAGATAATAACCAATCTAATCTTGCAAAGAGCGCACGCTAAAGTGTTTTCTTCTCTCTCTCTCCAGGTAGCAACCATGACACGCCTTAATCTAGATAATAATATGGATGTATTAACCGAACCCACTTATTATACTGAGCTGGGAAACGTTGGTTCCGCTCTATCTTATGACTGTCATAAGTCTGAGCAAAAAATAGGGGAATACCAAGATTCTCACGCCACCTGAACGAAGAAAGAGCATGTTGATGCATCTTCTTCGGGTGTGTTCATTATCGAGAACTGTTTCTCAGTATGCTCTACGTCCTAGGTATTGGATACCGGATCAGGATCCCACGTTTATAATTTGTTACATGGGTTAAGAAGTAGAGAACTGGGAAAGGGTGATAAGTCTCTCGTAGTAGGGAATGGTGCAATTGTTGCAGCCAAAGCAGTTGGCGAATATAACCTAGTATTACCAAATGGTAATACAATGATTCTGAACAACTGTTATTACGTACCGAAAATGATGTGCAGTATAATATCAATTTCTTTATTAGATAAAGAAGGATATAACTTTGTATTAGAAAAAAATGTTATGAACATTTTCCTGAATAAAGTGTTGATTGGGTTTGGTACGTTGTGTAACGGTATATGTTCTAAATCAAACTACAGTTCTAAATATACAGAACACACATGAGAGGAAAAGTTCAGAGGTGAACGAAGCCTTCTTGTGGCATTGTAGACTAGGTCATATCAATGCGACCAGACTAACTAAGTTGCATAAAGATGATATTTGAATCCGTTTGAATTTACATCTTATGAAACTTGCGAGTCATGTCTCAAAGGCAAGATGACCAAAACTCCGTTTACTAGGCATGAAGAAAGAGCTACTAAACTCTTAGGACTGATACATAGTGATGTATGCGGTCCTATGTCTACACATGCCAGGAATGGTTCCTCGTACTTTATTACATTCATTGATGATCTCTCAAGATTCGGACATGTGTTCTTTTTGAAACACAACTCTAAAGCTTTTGAGAAATTCATGGAATGGGATTAAAGTCCTACGATCTGATTGGGTAAAAGTATTAAAGTCCTACGATCTGATTGGGGAGGAGAATACTTGAGCACGGAATTCCGAGACTATTTAAAAGAGAATGGGATTCTCTCTCAGCTTACTCTTCCATATACACCACAACACAATGGAGTATCGGAGCGGAGGAATCGCATCCTATTAGATATAGTGCGATCTATGATGAGTATTGTTGAGTTGCCTATTTCCTTTTGGGGTTATGCACTTGAGACAGCTGCATACCTATTGAATAGGGTTCCGACCAAATCCGTGCTTACCACTCCATATGAGATATGGAATGGGAAGAGACCATCTCTTAAATGAGTTAAGATATGGGGTTGTCCGGCCTATGTTAAAAAATAAAATCCGGACAAGCTCGAGGCAAGGTCTGTTTTGTGCAAATTTGTGAGATATCCAAAGGATTCATATGAATATATCTTCTACCATACTGAGGAACAAAAAGTGTTTGTTTCTCAACATCCCACCTTTTTAGAAAAGGAATTTCTTATGAAAGAAATTAGTGGTCATGAGGTAGAACTGGAAGAAGTTCCATCTACACAAAAAATAACTGATGATTTGGTAAAACCGGAGGATTAAATAGTCCCCGACGAACCCAGCCACTCCGCAGATCTAGTAGGGTTCCTCATCCACCTGAGAGATACTACGGTTTTCTCATAGACGGTGGGAGCGAGGATTGCATCATAGAAGATGATGACCCAATTAGTTTCGATCAGGCCATCACAAGTGGGGACTCTGTGAAATGGCTGGATACTATGCGATCTGAGATGGAATCCATGTACACCAACAAAGTATGGACTTTGGAAGTTGCTCCTGAAAGGGTAAAACCCATTGGGAACAAGAGAATCTTTAAGAAGAAAATTGGTGTAGATGGAAAGGTTGAGACCTTCAAAGCTTGACTTGTTGCTAAAGGTTTTCGTCAATGACCAGGTGTCGATTATGATGAAACCTTTTATCTATTCGCTATGCATAAGTCTATCAGGATCCTACTTGACATTACTGCACACCATGACTACGAAATCTGGCAGATGGACATCAAGACCACTTTTCTAAATGGCGATTTAAAAGAGAGCGTATACATGACACAGCCAGAGGGCTTCGTAGACAATGGGAGCAGCGGAAAAGTGTGCAAGCTGCTTAAATCAATCTACGGATTAAAGCAGGCATCGCGGAGCTGGAACATCTGTTCTGATGTGGCGGTCAAAGAGTTTGACTTCATCAAAAATGTAGATGAACCTTGTATATAAAAAAAGGTTGTAGAGAGTAAGGTTGTCTTCCTCGTATTATACGTGGATAACATACTCTTGATAGGAAATGATGTTCCCATGCTACACTCGGTCAACCTCTTCTTATCAAAAAATTTCTCCATAAAAGATCTAGGTGATGCCTCAGACATCCTGGGGATAAATACCTATAGAGATATATCTAAGCGGATGTTGGTGTTAGTTATATGTGTGCCCTAGAGGACATTACTGTACATATGATGTATATTGTAGTGGATGCTTGGACACATATAGGCAGGACTTTCTTGCTCGACATGATAGTATGCTATCTGGTTGCTCTTTGTCTTAACATGTACACTGATTGTCTCTATGTTACAGGTTGATAAAGCCCTTAGGATGAGTACTTGACTGCCAGGACTATGATGTAGATCATACTAGTGGGGACAGAGTAGTCGTTAAGTACATCCTTCAAATGTTCCTAGTCGTAGGTGTATCGAGACAGGGCATCGATATACCAGAGTAGACTAGCGTATAGCTTCTCGATCCATGTAGATGGGTGATGGATGATCCCATATCCATTGGTGTTTGACATCAAAGACAATATACGGGTGCTTAGTGGAGACTGGGTACACTGGACGGACTCGCCGAGAACTCCCAGATGGTATTATACCTCACATCAGATGGCAGTTCTCTGGTGACACTGGTACAGGTTAGTCTGTAGACCCGAGATCGTCATAGAGTCTTGTGTGATTCCCACTGTGCTTTGATTTCAACCTTACCACGTTCAAGAGAACGTGCAAAACGATGGCTTTTGGGTACAGTCCCGAATCACATGGATGCAATGAGCGATAGGAGGGGTTTCGACTCTCCCGGTATTGGGAGTTGATGTTGCGCTGTGCTCGATTAGCTATAACAGGAAGTCCCTGGCCAGGGCTGCTTCAGAGATATACTGGTAAGTGTTATCAGTAATCTCTCGACCCGTTATGAACCTCACATCGGCACGACTTATCGAGTTACTGGGGTCTGACATTTACCACCCCTAGACGAGATATGCGACATATCAGACGAAGAGACGGGACTGTACGGTAGTGTTACTGATTGGATTCGTAAGAGTACGAGCATGCTTGCTTGTTGATCTTCTGATCGCTCAATACCCGGGTGGCCGTTACATTTAGCAGACTGCTTGCGGCTTATGGGTGTTTGATATGATCATCACCTACTGCCTGCGTATTGACGAGTCTTTAGAGTGCTACACAGGGGTTTCCTGGCATAAGCGAAACGGAGTTGGAGCACATATGTGATATGTGCGAAACCGAGATTGATACGATATGAGATACCGTATTCTATTCTCACAATTTATGACATTGGTCAGTTATATGAGAAATAGCCGGGTTATCGGATCAAGCGTTGATTCGATAAGTTGTTACATTTGGTATTAGTCAGTTGTATGTGATATAGCCGGATTATTAAATCAAGTGTTGATTTAATAATTTAATGTATAATTATATATTTAATATATTAAATTACATTAACTAATACTTGCTCACTTATGATTTCTTTTCTCACTTGATGTGCACAATGTATATATGTGATATGTATGTTTGTGTACATGTTTGTGTCATGCTAGGTTACACATGCAACAAGGGTGTATGAGACTTATACCATACTAGGGTTGTAACATTTTGAAAATTTTAGAAAATAAATAAATTTAATTAATTAAATAATAAAATGTTAATTTAAAAAGTTATTGAAATAAAATAGGATATTTCATAAGTGGTATATGAAACTAATTAAATTTAAAGTTAGTTTTGTAATTTTAATGAATCACAAAGGGTTTGGTGAAAAGTTTAGCTTCATGTGTAATATGATATAGTTTGGGGGGTTATGTGAAAAGATTAGTTCTTATGCAAATTAGAAATTTGTTAGGGGTTGTTATGCAAAAAGGGTAAGGTCATGTTAAGCTTAAGTTGCAACCATGGCATAGCATATCCTAGATGATACTTCATATGTACACCTCATTCTTGCATGAAAATCCCACCTTTTTCCTTGCAACACCATCTACTTGCATGGAAATACCACACCCTTGTTGGTGACACCTCCTCCTACCAACCTCACTCATTCACCTAATATGGTTCAGTTCATATATCTTATGAATTTAGGGATCAACTGAAATAGAAAATAAAAAAAAGAAAAACATTAGAAAACACAAAGAGAAAAAGAAAAGAAAAGTGAAGAGAAGAGCTACGTTCTAGGATTATCCTCACCCTCAAGCTAGGAACTAGGAGCCTGTGCATCTTGGAGGGTGATCTTCCAGCAATCCCTTGTAGGTATAATCTTTAAACACTGTAGGATTTAGTTCGGTAACTGGTTAATTTAGAAATCGAATATCGGTAATATTGTATTTTAGGCAAAACTTAGCTCTGTGTTAATCTGCTATAGTTTATATGATAACTAAATTGATCAAACAGTACCTTAATATTATAGGCCAGACTTAGAATTAACACTAGGAATACAAACCCCAGTGCTCGGATTTTGGCTAGCGACCATCAAGAAAAATCCGATCTCGCCGGATTTTTAGAGGAATTGGATGTTGTGGTTTTTAGGGTAGGTCTATATATGTGTATTAATCTGTTTGGTATTGTTTTCTTAAGTTAAATTTTCAGTATGGGAAATATAGGAGTTAATATCTGAAAAAGGGATCAAAATCCTAAAATACGACACAGGTAATTCGTAACGCGTTCTGTTTTCTGTTACGAAACAGCGTTTGGTTAAATTCCAGTTAAAATAAGTGTTAGCTAGTTTGCAATAGTCGTACGTAATATACTTAGTACATACAACTTGTATTTTCATGTTTTCACCGTATCGGAATGTAGCCGTTTCTTATACAAGTTAAATTCAATGTTAGATTTGAGTACGGGAACCTCGGAGGCCGCAAGTAAAGGAAAAGGATTGGCGATTTCTGAGTAGATTACGACGTATTCCGGTGAGTAGACTAAACATCTACCGAGTGACCTTGTATAGACGGCGTGATACGCCGTAGTTAAGTTTAAATAAAAATAGGCTTTTGTATGTTAAATTGATCATATGCATTCACATAGATATATATACATCGCCATGTTAATTGTTAGAACACTACACCGTTATCGACGAGTTATGTCGCACGTGCACATATCTATATGTTACACTACACCTCATCGATATTAATATGTCACTTTCACACTTATTATTTATTCTGTTAATAATGATTCCTATCATACCTTAAATATCAATAACATCATGTTTTATGTTCACGTGTTAGAAGTTGATATGAGAGGCATTTGTATTATTGAGGATTTATGGTTTTGATTTTTCATACACTATTAAGTGTATTCAGTGATTCTTCATGATTGATGTGACATGTCCACCATGAGATGTTGTTTTTATGATTTGGTTTTATTCCGAACCGAGTTGGGGGTCATACGGTTACGGATTTATATGTTATCCAGACTGAGTCGGGGGGCAAACAGTTGGATGCATGGTGGACCCGGTCGAGACCGAGGGGCAGGAAAGCCGCATTTGAGGTGAGAAGCCTAGCGAGGATACTCGATACTGGAGATAGTTGTGAAACACGGCGGATATCTAAAGGATACCGACTGGTGTTATTGATTGTAGGATCGTTCGAAGAATGATGCCTGAGGGAAACAGAAGATTTGTGTCGATGTTGGACATAGAAAGATGAACTTTATTTGGAAATAATTGATGAGATTTCAATTTTGATTGATATATTTAGGGTTATAAACTCATGCTTCCACATGTTATCATGCATTATACTCATCTTTATTGTTATTAGTTATAGTTCGTCATATTTACATTATTAGTCGTTATATGTAAATTTTATTTACTGAGTTGGCAACTCACCCCCGTTGTACCACAGTTCCTTGCAGGAGTCGAGTGGACGATTAGACGATTAGCAGCAGTGCAGATCCACTTATCAGATTTTACCGCTCTTTTGGATAGGTGGGTTACCTATGTAGTAATCTCCTCTTTTGGTATTGTATATTGAATTTAGAATATCTCCATCAGACCCTGTATAAGTGACTTAGAGCGATAGATGGTTGTATGTATATTATTTTGACAGATGAGATCGTTTAGTTGTGTTAAATGATATTTCTTTTATTTGTGTCTGAGATTCTTCTTTTGATGGCGTATTATAATTGTGTATTGATTTCCGCTGTTGGCATCGTTGCTCCCAACTAGGGATGTAACTAAATTAAACACTTTATAACTGCTTGTATTATAAATTCAATAGGGAATTACTGTTAAGATCTTAAAAAATTAAAAACTGTGATTTTTAATTAAAAACTATTTTTTTCCTAAAAATTCCGCAAAAAGGGTTTTTGATCTTGGGTTTTGGCTTACTCAGATTGTGTAGATATCTTTAGATATTATATAATCTAAGTGCCGGTCACATCCAAACTTTGGGTCGTGACAAAGTTGGTATCAGAGCTTAGGATTAACCTTATGGAATCGAGTAGTGAATTGAATATAGTAGGCTTTAATTTCGTTAGGTAGGTTGACCCTTGGTTGATGTAGTATGTGATTTAGGATGAGTAGAGTATTGTACATATGTTCCGCGGCATATTTACGCTACGATACTCAGCCTAAGTGACCCTAGGACATATTTATTCATACTTCCTTTCTTGATTCCCTGTATCCTGTGATTCAATTACAATGTCCTTATCAATCCTGTTTCTTAATCTAGCCACTAAGTCATCAATGACTACGAGGACTCAAGGGGCCGCTGTTAGAGGCAAGATTGGAGCGGGCTCGTTTGAGACGTGGATAGACCAAGGCAGTGCGCATATCCTTCATGAACAGATTGATCCACCCTCTATTGATTGTATAACTAGGATGGAGGCGAGTGTTCAGGAGATGCACCAAATGATCGGATCCTTGATAGAGATTAGTCGAGCACGGAGATCGGCCATTACTCCACGTACGGTTGTTCAGAGACCAAGGCAAATTCATACTAACACATCAGCTCCTAGACATGTTCGTAGAAGCCATGGCGGATTCTTTGTGGATCAGTTATGTCACTTATACCCATATGTTCAGCAGCCCGTACAAAGATGTTTCAGGTGTGGGGGTCCGTATCACTTTATTCGAAATTGTCCTGTGATGCGACAGGGTGAGGCATCGGTTTCACATGTGACTTCACCACCTCCTCTGAGCATATTACCTCCTACACCTGTTGTTGTTCCATGCCAGATCAACGCCCATAGAGGACGTGGTCGTGACGGTCATAATTCGAGAGGACGAGGAGGTCAAGGCAGATTTTTTCCAGGCCGCAGTTTTGGTCAAGATAGGACTCAAGGCCAGATGTTCAGTTCATATCCCAATGAGCAGAGGCCCCCATCTACCTATTTTAGTTGTGGACGTCCAAGGCATTTCGCTAAGAATTGTAGACCTTACGGAAGGACGTCATGATGCCGGTAGGGGCCAGGTTCAGTTCTTTACTTTGACTCCACAGGATGCCCAGGCATCCAATGCAGTCATGACAGGTACTCTTTCAGTCTGTTCCTTAAATGATTATATTTTATTGAATCCCGGTTCTACGCATTCTTACGTATCTACACACTTTGCACTTTCTCTGGGAAGAGAGTCGTCGTTGCTAGAGTCACCGTTAGTTGTGATTACTCTGGTAGGAGATTCTTTTGTAGCTCGACACGTATTCAGGTCTTGTTCAGTACATATTGGGGATAGGGATTCATTAGTTGATTTGATTCTCCTGGATATGCTAGATTTTGATATACTTCTTGGTATGGATTGGTTGGCCGCTTGTCATGTTTATGTAGATTATCGGGGGAAAGCGGTCAGATTCTGTTTTCCAGACGAACCGATTTTTATTGTGCAGGAAGATTGTAGTATAACTCATGCCAACATGATTTCTGCTCTTTGTGCGGGACGGCTCTTGAAGAAGGGTCGTCATGGATTCTTAGCATTTGTTGGAGACGTAGGAACCGTTAAAGTCTAGTTGGACCAGGTTCCGATCGTACGATAATTTCCGGAGGTGTTTCCTGCTGAATTACCAGGATTACCGCCTGATCGCGATATCGAATTTTGCATTGACTTGATTCCGGTTGCGGGGTCTATTTCTATACCACCTTATCGGATGGCCCCGACAGAGTTGAAAGAACTCAAAGGTCGGTTGCAAGAGTTGTTGGATAGAGGACTTGTTCGTCCAAGTGTATCACCATGGGGAGCTCAAGTCTTGTTCGTTAAGAAGAAGGACGGTAGCATGAGACTGTGCATCGACTACCGGCAGCTGAATCGAGTTACTGTGGGAAATAGGTATCCACTACCTCATATCGATGACTTATTCGATCAGCTGTAGGGAGCTGGCTACTTCTCGAAGATTGATTTGCGGTCAGGGTATCACCAGTTGAGAGTTCGGAAGGATGACATTCCGAACACTGCTTTTCGCACACGATATGGGCATTACGAGTTTCTGGTGATGTCGTTCGGACTCACCAACGCCCCAACAGTTTTCATGGATATGATGAACCGTATTTTCAGGCCATTCCTTGATCAGTTTATTATAGTATTCATTGATGATATTCTTGTTTATTTCCGGAGCCGAGAGGAGTACGAGCAGCATTTGCGCATCACGTTGCAGACCTTGAAGGAGCATCAGCTGTTTGCTAAAATCTCCAAGTGTGCCTTCTGGTTGGACAGTGTGGATTTCTTGGGTCACGTAGTTACGAGAGAGGGTATACGTGTGGACCCAAAGAAGATCGAAGCAGTACAGCACTGGCCCAGATCTGTGTCAGTTGCGGAGGTTCGAAGTTTCTTGGGTCTGGATGGTTATTATCGACGCTTTGCGCAGGATTTTTCTCGGATCGATGCACCGTTGACCGGGTTCACTAGAAAGGAAGTTCCATTTCTTTGGACAGATGCATGTGAGCCGAGCTTCCAGCAGTTGAAGACTCGCTTGACGACTGCACCGGTCTCATCTTTACCTTCTGGGTCAGGTGGTTTCATTGTGTATTATGACGTCTCTCGAGTGGGTTTAGGCTGTGTGTTGATGCAGCATGGCAGGGTTGTCGCTTATGCTTCTTGACGATTGAAGAGGCACGAGCAGAACTACCCCACGCATGATTTAGAGATGGCTGCTATGGTATTCGCACTGAAGATTTGGAGGCATTACTTGTACAGAGAGTCGTGCCAGATATTTACAGACCACAAGAGCCTGAAGTATATTTTTCAGCAGCGAGATATGAGTCTGAGGCAGCGTCGATGGATGGAACTAGTGAAGGATTACGATTGTGAGATTTTGAATCATCCGGGCAAGGCGAATGTTGTAGCGGATGCATTGAGTCGGAGGCCTATAGGTAGCTTATCTCATTTGCGCACCATACAGAGACAGTCTTCGACAGATTGGCAGATTCTGTGTGATAGCCCGATACAGTTAGAGTTCACATCGACGGTAGGAAGTGAGCCGCTTTCGTCAAACGATCCACGATCACCCAGATGGAGTCATACCCTCGACTAGTCCTGGGTAGACCCACAATGAAGTCCATAGAAATCTGCTCCCATTTCCACTCTGGAATGGGTAACGGCTGTAGCTCTCCCGCGGGCCTCTGGTGCTCAGCCATGACTTGTTGACAAGTCAGGCATCTCGATACAAAATCTGCGATGTCTCTCTTCATTCCGTCCCACCAGTAAACACCTCTCATGTCATGATACATCTTGGTAGAACCGGGATGAACACTGTATACCGATCGATGTGCCTCCTCAAGAATCTCGCGCCGCAATCCCTCAGCATCTGGTACACACAGTCTAGCCCCAAATCATAGTATCCCATGATCATCGATCACGAACTCGGAAAATCTGCCCTGTCCAATCTGTGCCCTGATCTCTGAGCATCGGTCATCACTGTGTTGTGCCTCATGTATACGGTCAAGCAACTGTGGGCGTGCACGAACATGCGCAATCTGTCCTCTGATCGGCGTAAACTCGAACTGTACCCGGCTGTCGCATAAAATCTGCCAATCTGCCGACGACTGCCTCTGTACTGCGCTCAAACAAGATAGACTACTCCTGGGCCTCCTGCTCAAAGCATCCGCCACTACATTAGCCCTGCCCGGGTGGTACAAGATCTCGCAATCGTAATCCTTCACTAACTCCATCCATCGGCGTTGTCTAAGGTTCATGTCTCGCTGCTGGAATATATACTTTAAGCTCTTGTGATCAGTGAATATCTGGCACGACTCGCCGTATAGGTAATGTCGCCAGATCCTAAGTGCAAAGACCACTGCAGCCATCTCCAAATCGTGAGTGGGGTAGTTCTGTTCATGTTTCTTTAATTGCCGCGAAGCATACGCGATCACCCTGTCATGCTGCATCAATACGCACCCTAGCTCCACTCGTGAAGCATCACAATAGACCACAAATCCGCCTGATCCTGAAGGCAATGATAGCACTGGTGTCGTAGTCAGTAGAGCCCGTAGCTGCTGAAAACTGTGCTCACACTCCTCCGTCCAAACGAAAGGAACTCCCTTCCGGGTCAACCCGGTCAAAGGTGTAGCAATACGGGAGAAGTCCTGCACGAATCGCCTGTAGTAGCCTGCCAGCCCTAGAAAGCTGCGAACCTCCATCACTGACGTGGGTCTGGGACAACACCGAACAGCCTCGATCTTTCTCGGGTCTACACATATACCATCTCGTGTAATCACATGCCCCAAGAAGTCTACGCTGTCAAGCTAGAAAGCAAACTTAGAGAATTTGGCGAAAAGCTGATGCTCCCTCAAGGTCTGCAGTGTAGTCCGCAGGTGCTGCTCGTGCTCCTCTCTACTCCGAGAATACACCAGAATATCGTCAATGAATACGATGATGAACAGATCAAGATACGGCCGGAAAATACGGTTCATCAAGTCCATGAATGCTGCTGGCACGTTGGTGAGTTCGAACGACATCACCAAAAACTCATAGTGGCCGTAGCGCGTGCGGAAAGCTGTCCTAGGAATGTCCTCCTGTCGAACCCGCAGCTGATGATAGCCTGATCTCAAATCGATCCTCGAAAATTATCCTGCTCCCTGAAGTTGGTCGAACAAATCGTCGATGCGTGGCAAAGGATACCTGTTCCGCACTGTCACCCTGTTCAGCTGGCGGTAGTCGATACACAAACGCATACTGCCATCCTTCTTCTTGACAAACAGGACTGGAGCACCCCAAGGAGAAACACTGGGTCGAATAAGTCCCTTATCCAGCAAATCTTGCAACTGACCCTTCAATTCTCTAAGTTCCGCCGGGGCCATCCGATAAGGCGGTACAGAAATAGGCCCCGTGCCAGGAACCAAATCAATACAGAAAGAAATATCACGCTCGGGCGGTAGCCTAGGAAGCTCATCAGGGAACACATCAGGGAACTCGCTAACAACCGGAACCTGATCCATCAGAACCTCTGTAGCTCTAGTATCGCAAAAATAGGCGAGAAATCCCTGACATCCCTTCCTCAAAAGCTGTCCAGCGTGAAAAGAAGAAATCACACTGTGAGGGGTGGCACCACGGTCCCCCAACACAACAAAAACCGACTTGCCGGGAAAACAAAATCTAACTGTCTTCTCGCGGCAGTCAACAGAAGCATAGCACGTCGATAACCAATCCATGCCCAAAAGAACGTCGAAGTCCAACATCTCAAGAAGGATCAAATCGACCGGCAACTCTCTCTCGCCAATACGGACGGTACAGGATCGGAACACGCGCCTAGCGACAAACGACTCTCCCATAGGAGTAGTCACAACCAGCGGCTGATCAAGAAAACCGAACTCTCTACCCAAACTCGACACAAAGTGTGTGGATACGTACGAGTGCGTGGATCCGGGATCGAATAACACATGTGCATCAACAGAACATACTGGAATGATACCTGAGACCACCGCATTGGACGCCTGCGCGTCCTGATGCGTCAAGGCAAAAACTCGCGCCTGTCCTCCACCTGCGACTGACTGTCCCCTGCCGGCAGCTGGCTGTCCTCTGCCTCGATCACCTCGTCCTCTATGAACAAATCCTCCGCGACCATGACCTATCTATGCATGAGTCTGGTGTGGAGTAACAGTAGGTACAATAGGCAACGCCGTCTGGGGTGGTGAAGGTGGTAGTGTGACGTGCTGTGCTGCTGCCTCCCTCCGGGGTATCTCAGGACAATCTCGTACACGATGATAAGAACTCCCACAGCGAAAACATCCCGACGATGACCGCTGACCCTCCTGGGAATAGGAACTGAACAACCGGCCCCGCCCTAAATCTCTGCTACCTGCAAGACGTCTATCACGGCGCCGAAAAGGCTGTCTCTGCGCTGATGTATCCGCACGAACTCTCTTCGGCTCTGGAACTACCGAAGTCTCAGCAAGGCGCTCCTCGACTAATAGGGCTACGTCTACAGCTGCTGCATATGCCTCGTAATGCTGTGCGCTGATCGCAAGAAACAGTGGTGTAAGCAAGCCTCAGACAAATCACTTGACTCGCAACTCCTCAGGAGCCACTAGGTATGGAGCAACACTGATAGCTCGGTGAACAGGACATCATACTCTGCCACTGACATCTCCGGAGTCTGACGTAAGGACTCGAACCTGCGTGCTCTAGCATCTTCGATGCTCAGGGGAAGAAAACGGGCAAGGAATAGCGCCACGAACTCTGTCCAGGTAATAGGAGGAAGACCTGCTGCTCTACCCTTCTCGACTGATTCACACCATTTCTGCGCGAGACCTTCCAGGCGAAAGCTCGCGAACTCAACCCATCTCGCATCTGCGCATCTAAGTGAATGACATATCCACGCCATCCTATCAATGAAAGACTGTGGGTCCTCAGCCGTATCGGTGCCTGTGAAGACTGTAAGTCCACGTTGCCCACCCCGGTGCTTGCGGGAAGGCGGAAAACGGAATAAAAATCGGATTTTTACTACTCTAGGAAACATGGACTAGAAAAAGTCGGATCTTTGCTAAACAAAAACTTGCTAAAGCTAACCAGAAACTAGTTAAAGAGTATAATGGTTATACCTAGGGCTTTATGTCCTTCTCTCCTTGCTCCTTGGAGTAGTAGAAAGGGATCACCTTTGTCGTCTTCTTGAGTCGAAGAAGGATCCATCCGAAAGCCTCAACCTTTGGCTTCAACTTCAAGCTAGAAGTAACTAGGGTGCTAGAAGTGCTAGTCCTAGAACCCTAGATGAGAGTAAAGATTATCAATAAGAGGTTTTTCTCAAGCTCAAGTGTTTCTCAACACATGAGAGAGGAGAGCTTGAGGGAGAGGAAGAACAAGAGAGGGAAAGTGAATGATAGAATGAGAGAATAATAAGCCATTCTCACATATATGTGTGAATTATTGTAAATAGATAATTAGTGAGATAATTGTCATGGCTTAATCAAGACATGACCATTATCATTTCATTTTTAATGCAAATTGCAAGGATCAAAGAGCATCTTCCAAATGAAATGCTGATGGTCAAAGTGTCAACCTAGGTCAACAAGTCAAGAATGTCAAATGGTCAACAACCATAACCATGCACAATTATATTAAACTAATATCAATTAACCATAATACACACATAAGTATTAGGGTTAATAAAATGACAATGGTCATTAATCCCGATCAAAGTCCTCTCCCTCTGTCTCAAGCAACTGTGCATACGCACCCGTATTCGTGATCCGAGGAACACGAATACAAAGAGATAAAACCAATCCCAAATCATATACTAGGATCCGGCTTAAACCAAAGCCCGCTAGTATAAGCTGTCCGGACAGCAAACGTGCACAAGTGCGCGGATGTGAACGAACCCTGTCGCAAAACCATGCGACCTCTACTCATTTTGCCTAAAGGCGAATAGCTCTCTGTGTGGGACTCTAAAGACTCGACACTACGCTGGCAGTGGGTTTAACCACAGACCGCAAGCGGCACTAGCTGTACGTAACGGTCCCCAGGTAGATGCCGATAAGAAGACTGACGAGGTAACCCCATCTGAACTCCTACTGAGCCAGTATGTGACAGTCTCCGTACAGTCCGGTCTGTTCGTCTGATATATCGCATGGCGGGCCTAGGGGGGCGGTGAACGTCAGTCCCCTAATAGCGGTACAAGTCGTGTCGGAGTGTAGCCCAGAACACCCTGAGATAACACTGGAAACCTACCAGTATATCTCGCTTGCCCTGGCCAGGGACTGCTCGTGTAATGGCTCTCCTGGACACAGCGCGATGTCAACCCCCAATACTGGGAGAGACGAATCCTGTCTAACCGTCACTGCCTCCAAGTGCTTCCGGACTGCACCCAAAAACTACCTGTTTGCACGACTCCTTTGAGCCGTGGTAGGGTAGTAATCAAAGTGCAGTGGGAACACACTCGAGGCGAAGTGACAGTGTCAAGTCAGCGGACTAAGCTGTACTCATGTCACCTGGGAACTGATAACTGACGATAGGTATAATACCAACCAACAGTTCCCGACGAGTCCTGTCCAGTGTACTCGTAACC
The DNA here is from genome assembly GCA_030015575.1 of Agapanthus africanus. Lineage (NCBI taxonomy): Eukaryota > Viridiplantae > Streptophyta > Magnoliopsida > Asparagales > Amaryllidaceae > Agapanthus > Agapanthus africanus. The sequence continues at coordinate 508,790,420 of CM057341.1, forward strand.
TAACGAGCACCCGCATACTATCTCAAGTACGACGTACTGACGGCTGTGGGACAGACCGTCTCCCACACTGGGATGAGAAGCGCATACGCTAGTCTACTCCGGAGTATCGATGCCCTGACTCGATAGTCCATCGACTAGGGACCTGTATAAGGATGTGCTTATGGATTACCCAGCCCCCACGAGTGTGAGCGCCATCACAACGCTGGTAATCAAGCAAAGATCCTAAGGGCTCTAGTAATATGTATATCAGCGATATGCTAAAAGAAACACATGCACATATTAAAGCAGAGACAAACCAAGTAGCATACTACCATTTCGAGAAAGATTGTATATACAACTGTGAATATCCCAAGCTTCCATCAAGTAATATACAAACTAGTATGATATAGTAATGGCCTCTAGGGCATATACACTAACAATCTCCCACTTGCACTAAGGCCATGTACTGGCGTATCGAAGACCTATCATCTCGATCATCCGCTCGAACTGAGTCTGGGGCAAGGTCTTGGTGAATGGATCTGCAGTGTTATCTTCTGAAGCAACCCTCCGAACCTCGATCTCCTGGCGATCCACGATCTCCCTGATCAGGTGATACCGCCTTAAGATGTGTCTGGATTTCTGATGGGACCTGGGTTCCTTCGCTAAAGCTATAGCCCCGTTGTTGTCGCAATACAGAGGTATTGGGTCAACAATGGACGGAACCACCTGAAGTTCTTTCAAGAACTTCCTCATCCAGACAGCTTCTTTTGCGGCATCAGATGCAGCGATGTATTCCGCTTCCATAGTCGAGTCAGCAACGGTTTCTTGTTTGGAGCTCTTCCAACACACCGCCCCTCCATTGAGGGTAAAGACAAAACCCGACATGGACTTGGAATCATCCTTGTCACTCTGGAAGCTGGAGTCAGCAAAGGCCTCAATCTGGAGGTCTTTTCCGCCATACACCAAGAACATCCCTTAGTCCTTCTCAGGTACTTGAGAATGTTCTTTACTGCTATCCAATGTTTCTCCCCAGGGTTTGACTGATACCTGCTTACCACGCTCAGTGCATAAGCCACATCTGGTCTGGTACACAACATCACATACATTATAGAGCCTACCGCAGAAGCGTAGGGTATAATAGACATGTGATCCCTCTCCAAATCAGTCTTGGGAGACATCTCTTTGGAGAGGGTGATCCCGTGACAAGCCGGTAGATTACCGCGCTTGGAATCTTCCATACTGAATCTTTTCAGTATGGTGTCGATGTACCTGGACTGTGAAAGTCCTAAATCCTCTTAGATCTGTCACGGTAGATCCGGATACCCAGAATGTATGAGGCATCACCCAGGTCTTTCATGGAGAACCTATGTGACAAGAACCCCTTGACAGATTGTAGCATAGGAATGTCATTTGCTATTAAGAGAATGTCATCCACGTATAAAACGAGGAATACTACAGTTCTCGCTACAAATCTACAATAGATGCATGGTTCATCTGGATTTTTGATAAAGCCAAATTCCTTGACCGTCTCATCAAAACAGATGTTCCAACTCCGCGATGCCTGCTTCAGTCCATAAATGGACTTAAGCAACTTGCACACCTTTCCGCTGCTCCCACTCTGAATGAAACCCTCTGGCTGTTCCATATAGACACACTCCTCTAAATGTCTATTTAGAAAAGCGGTCTTTACGTCCATCTGCCAAATTTCATAATCGTGGAAGGCAGCAATGGCAAGAAGGATCCGAATGGATTTCAGCATAGCTACTGGAGAAAAGATTTCGTCATAGTCCAAACCAGGTCGCTGACAAAAACCCTTTGCAACCAGTCTAGCTTTATAGGTCTCAACCTGTCCATCTACACCAATCTTCCTTTTGAAGATCCACTTGCATCCTACGGATTTTACCCCATCTGGAGCAATGTCCAACGTCCATACTTTGTTGGTGTACATGGACTCCATTTCGGTCCGCATTGCATCCAGCCATTTTGCCGAGTCGACGCTCTGAATGGCTTGCTGGAAGCTAGTAGGTTCATCACAATCTATGATGCAATCCTCTCTATCCCCGTCAATGAGAAAACTGTAGTATCTCTCGGGCGGATGAGACTGCCTACTACTCCTGCGGAGTGGCGTGGGAATGTCCTGATCTTTCGAAACCTCTGGTTCTACTAAGCTTTCAGTAATAGCTCGTGGTTCTGGAATTTCTTCCAGTTCTATTGCGTTCCCACTTATTTCTTTTTCTATGAACTGGTGTTCTAGAAAGTGGGCATGGCGAGAAACAAAAACCTTTTGTTCCTCTTCGCAATAGAAGAAATATTCCTTGGAGTTCTTTGGATATCCCACAAACTTGCACTGTACTGAGCGTGCCTCGAGCTTGTCCGCATGCTGCTTTTTTACAAAAGCTGGACATCCCCATGTCTTAATGTGATTAAGATAGGGTCTCTTCCCACACCACATCTGATATGGTGTAGTAGGCACAGTCTTAGTTGGAACTCGGTTCAAAAGGTATGCAGCTGATTCTAGCGCATATCCCCAGAACGATCGCGGCAACTCAGCGTTACTCATCATGGACCGTACCATATCCAATAGGGTTCGGTTCCGTCTCTCCGATACACCGTTATGTTGCGGAGTGTATGGAGGAGTAAGCTGAGAGAGAATTCCATTCTCTTTTAAGTAACCCAAGAACTCGGCACTCAAGTATTCACCACCTCGATCAGATCTCAGTGCCTTGATACTTTTGCCTATTTGTTTTTCTACTTCATTCTTATATTCCTGGAATTTTTCAAAAGCCTCGGATTTATGTTTCATTAAGAAGACATAACCGTACCTTGAAAAGTCATCCGTAAAAGTAATGAAGTAAGAATAACCGCTTCGTGCATGTGTAGACATTGGACCGCACACGTCGCTGTGTACGAGTCCCAAGAGCTCGCTCGCTCTTACTCCGTGTCCAGTGAACGGAGTCTTTGTCATCTTTCCTTTGAGACAGGATTGACAAGTTGCATACGATTGATATTCGAACGGATCCAAATATCCTTCTGTATGTAACTTAGTCAACCTTCTCTCATTGATGTGACCCAGTCTACAATGCCATAAGAAAGTTTTATTGATTTCTGGAGACTTTCTTTTGTGTGTATTCTGGACATTGAAAATCTGTGGTTGGTTTAATACGTATATACCGTTGTTCAATGTACCTGACCCAATCAAAACTTGATTAAAGTGAATGTTCACTACATTACTTACAAATGCAAATTCATAACCTTCTTTAGATAATAAAGATACAGAAATGATATTACAGGTTGCATTTGGTACATAATATCAACTACGCAAAACCAAAAAGTGTCCATCTGACAGTCCCAGGTGATAGTCCCCCATGGCCTCAGCATCCATGCTAGCTCCGTTTGCAACTCTGAGGGTCATGTCACCTGCCTTCAAAACTCTACGCTTTCTCAACGCCTGCAAAGAATTACAGATATGAGATCCTGATCCGGTATCCAATACCTAGGATGTAGAGTTTATTGATAGACAGTTTTCAATAACATACACACCTGAAGCTGAAGCCGCAACTCGCTTCAAATCCTGTGTTCTGGCCTTCCAATCCTTGCAATCCTGTTTCCAGTGACCACTTTTGTGACAGTAGAAGCATTCTTCCTTCCCCACCAGCTTTCCCGCTACCTTTGTTGCTTTTCCTATTCCCTTCGTATCCACTTTACTGACACCGCCTCTTGGTTTGGCGGGGGCTTTCTTCTTCTTACCCTTGGCTTTCGCCCTGGATCTAGAAGAGGAAGATCCTCCTACAAACAAAGTGGATGTCTCCCTACCTTTCTGTAGGGTGCCCTCTGCACTCCTCAGCATGTTGAGGAGCTCTGAAAGTTCAACTTCCTTTTCCTGTAAGTTGAAGTTCAGGATGAACTGGGCGTAAGTGGAAGGAAGGGACTGGAGAATCAAGTCCGTATAGAGCTCATTCTCCAACATGGTCCCAAGTTCCGCGAGCTCCTCTATGTAGCCAATCATCTTAAGCACGTGCTCCGCTACCGATGATCCGACGGCCAACCTTGCCGAAAACAACTTCTTCGACACTTCGTATCTAGCGATACGAGACTGCTCTCCATACAGTTCTTTTGTATGAAGAAATATGGACTCTAGGTCCATATTCTCGTGCCTCCTCTGATGTTCGTTGTCCATCGAGGCAAGTACGAGGCATTTGGCCTTCGCGCAATCTATTTCCCAGGTCTTATAGATTTCCCTATCTACGACACTGGTTTTGGGACCTGGGACAGGGGGAGCTTTGGTGGTAAGGAGATACCCCAGCTTGTCGTAAGTGATTGCCATCTTGACATTCCTGAGCCAATCTTTGTAGTTTGGCCCTGTCAGTATGTTTTTATCTAGTAATAACTTAAGTCCGGTCATGTTGAATGGTCGCTGCAATTAGGAGAGAGAAAAGAAACACTTTAGCATGATGCTCTTGCAAGTTTAGGGTGGTTTTTAGTTTGTCTAAACAGGATGGCTCCCACTGTCTCTCGAATCCCTTCTCAAACCGTAAAGAAAGGATTAGTCGTGATCTATCTCACCGTACAATACTTGCTTAACCGTTCAGCCAGGCCAGTGTCGGTACTTCGAGGGAGGTTTTCCAACGCTTTCGCGAAGTTCCTTAATTAAGTAACCTCTTTTCCCTGTGGGCGTAGCCCTGCTAACACCTTTCTACACACCTACTAGGTTTATAGCATTGATCGTTAAGTGAGAGTTTTCCCGAGGAGTAGCATATACTCACAGTAGGATCGGGATCCAAATATCATCGTGTGATAAAACCGAAGGAATCCTACCAGAATCATCACACTCCAAGTGGTATGCAGCGCTAGCAAGTTTCAATACTTATGAAACTCCCGATGTGGATTTTTGCCCCATGCTCTTATGACCTTGACTTTGGCCAAAATATCATAAGTCACATGTCAAGTTCTACCCGTCATTCTCCTGGTTAATTTGGACCCACCCGTACCTACCCTTGACTTTGGCCAAAATGGCAGCACGACTGTCCCAAACCAACGCATCTATCTATGCTGCACATGAATACCAAATAACTACCAATCACTATGCCTTGACTTTGGCCAAAATACATAGCTTGAATACTTTTTGACCATTCATATGGAATGACAGAGGGCTACAAATGGTTTTGGCGAAACCGTGAACGTAGTGAACTTGATATAATCGATGGAACGAGATAGCTTTTAAAAGGAGTGGTTCAAGCTCCGCGTTTAAAAGTTTAGTTTTGAAAAGAACCGAGTGGTTTTCAAAGTGTTCCAATCGACTTTTACTTGGTTTATTTTCTTGCATTAGTTCTTTTAATGCGTCCCATCATTTAATCCTACCATTGCAGAAAACAACCAAAATATGACATACGCTTATGCCATTCGCATTCGCCACGGGGCCCCGTCATCACCCGTTAGGTTACTTAACTAACGACAGAGCGGGGGCTGGGCTAGCGCGGCTGTAAAACATAAGCAACGCCTAAATAGTTACAATATATAAATATATAGCAATGATAGACATTACAGATCACAGATGAATACATTGGATATACTAGGAATCCGCGATCCGTTCGAGCCTGCAACGAAAAGCGGATTACACGGTCGCGGTGAATAGCCAAAACCCCACCCAAGACCCCTAGGGTGCGGCAAACTACCCGCCAAGTATCCGAAGCAAAGCAACCTCCCTCACCACCGTGAGTAGGCCACTCGACACTTCAAGATACCCGGTAGTTTGTGCACCCCCTCCATGGGTCTATCCTAGGAGCAAAAACAGTAAAAAGAATTATACAATGACGGCTACAACCCCGACCCGGTTGTGCAGCCATACAAATAATAATACATCAATTTACATATTACATGAATGAAAGAAAAAGAAACACTCATCTCACATCCACCCCGGCTATTCACCCGCGACAATCCAACGCATTCATATACACATACCATCATCAAACACAGATCACAGATATGTATAACCCCCACTAATCGACTTATAGCGATTAGCCGACGTTCAATACATATATACATCACAGATATAACCCTTTAGTCAAAGTGTAGTGAAGTTCGAGCAAGAAATACGGATTTATAGGCCCCCAAAAACAAATTTCTTTTCTGGAAAACCTGGGCATAAATAAACCATCTTAAAAATCCCAAAACCATGCCAGAAGAACACTGCACCAAACTCGACCCAGAACCGAGCCAAAACGGCCGCGGTTGCGCAGCAATAGCTTGCTATTGCCGCGGAACCGCAGCACTTTGAACGAATCTCTGGATCGTTTTTGGTGGCTTTCTTCACAAAACCCTGAGATGATTTTTGACGTACGATTTATTTTATTTTGAACAGAAAAAATTTTAACAGAAACTTGGGTTTTTGTAAACTCGGTTTTGCGATTTTTTCCGATTGAACTTCCATATACTTTACTACCTAGCTAGTTTATGTCTAGTTAGGCTCTGATACCACTGTAAGTCCACGTTGCCCACCCCGGTGCTTGCGGGGAGGCGGAAAACGGAATAAAAATCGGATTTTTACTACTCTAGGCAACATGGACTAGACAAAGTCCGATCTTTGCTAAACAAAAACTTGCTAAAGCTAACTAGAAACTAGTTAAAGAGTAGAATGGTTATACATAGGGCTTTATGTCCTTCTCTCCTTGCTCCTTGGAGTAGTAGAAAGGGATCACCTTTGTCGTCTTCTTGAGTCGAAGAAGGATCCATCCGAAAGCCTCAACCTTTGGCTTCAACTTCAAGCTAGAAGTAACTAGGGTGCTAGAAGTGCTAGTCCTAGAACTCTAGATGAGAATAAAGATTATCAAGAAGAGGTTTTTCTCAAGCTCAAGTGTTTCTCAACACATGAGAGGGGAGAGCTTGAGGGAGAGGAAGAACAAGAGAGAGAAAGTGAATGATAGAATGAGAGAATAATAAGCCATTCTCACATATATGTGTGAATTATTGTAAATAGATAATTAGTGAGATAATTGTCATGGCTTAATCAAGACATGACCATTATCATTTCATTTTTATTGCAAATTGCAAGGATCAAAGAGCATCTTCCAAATGAAATGATGATGGTCAAAATGTCAACCTAGGTCAACAAGTCAAGAATGTCAAATGGTCAACAACCATAACCATGCACAATTATATTAAACTAATATCAATTAACCATAATACACACATAAGCATTAGGGTTAATAAAATGACAATGGTCATTAACCCTAATCAAAGTCCTCTCCCTCTATCTCAAGCAACTGTGCATACGCACCCGTATTCGTGATCCGAGGAACACGAATACAAAGAGATAAAACCAATCCCAAATCATATACTAGGATCCGGCTTAAACCAAAGCCCGCTAGTATAAGCTGTCCGGACAGCAAACGTGCACAAGTGCGCGGATGTGAACGAACCCTGTCGCAAAACCATGCGACCTCTACTCATTTTGCCTAAAGGCGAATAGCTCTCTGTGTGGGACTCTAAAGACTCGACACTACGCTGGCAGTGGGTTTAACCACAGACCGCAAGCGGCACTAGCTGTACGTAACGGTCCCCAGGTAGATGCCGATAAGAAGACTGACGAGGTAACCCCATCTGAACTCCTACTGAGACAGTATGTGACAGTCTCCGTACAGTCTGGTCTGTTCGTCTGATATATCGCATGGCGGGCCTAGGGGGCGGTGAACGTCAGTCCCCTAATAGCGGTACAAGTCGTATCGGAGTGTAGCCCAGAACACCCTGAGATAACACTGGAAACCTACCAGTATATCTCGCTTGCCCTGGCCAGGGACTGCTCGTGTAATGGCTCTCCTGGACACAGCGCGATGTCAACCCCCAATACCGGGAGAGACGAATCCTGTCTAACCGTCACTGCCTCCAAGTGCTTCGGGACTGCACCCAAAAACTACCTGTTTGCACGACTCCTTTGAGCCGTGGTAGGGTAGTAATCAAAGTGCAGTGGGAACACACTCGAGGCGAAGTGACAGTGTCAAGTCAGCGGACTAAGCTGTACTCATGTCACCTGGGAACTGATAACTGACGATAGGTATAATACCAACCAACAGTTCCCGACGAGTCCTGTCCAGTGTACTCGTAGCCTAACGAGCACCCGCATACTATCTCAAGTACGACGTACTGACGGCTGTGGGACAGACCGTCTCCTACGCTGGGATGAGAAGCGCATACGCTAGTCTACTCCGGAGTATCGATGCCCTGTCTCGATAGTCCATCGACTAGGGACCTGTATAAGGATGTGCTTATGGATTACCCAGCCCCCACGAGTGTGAGCGCCATCACAACGCTGGTAATCAAGCAAAGATCCTAAGGGCTCTACTAATATGTATATCAGCGATATGCTAAAAGAAACACATGCACATATTAAAGCAGAGACAAACCAAGTAGCATACTACCATTTCGAGCAAGATTGTATATACAACTGTGAATATCCCAAGCTTCCATCAAGTAATATACAAACTAGTATGATATAGTAATGGCCTTTAGGGCATATACACTAACAAAGACCGGAGGCTTCAGCCTCATAAACTCTGACAGCGATACTGAGATGACCTCTGTAGCGGTAGGGACAACTGCCTGTGCTATGGGTATCACCGCGATCTCTGCAATGGGTGAAACTACCTCTGGTCGCTGCGCTCGAAGTGTCTCAACTAGAAATCCCATCATCTGGCGCATCTCCTGCATACTGGATCCCACCGTCTGGCGCATCTCCTGCACACCAGCCCCTAACATGGCAATCTGATCTGTCACGGCAGGAACAGCCTACTTGGGCACAACCGGTGTACTACCCGGATCAGTCCTCGTTTCGGACGAGTCAACTCGAATCTCGGCCCTCGCGGCCACTCTCTGCGGCCTCGTAGTCTTTGGCGGCATAATGGCTGAAAGAAAAAAATAGGATTCGATAAGTATACGGAAATCGAATCGCAAGAATGTATATACTCAAGAAGGAATTTAAATCAACAAGTCCTAAGGTCGTCTTGGCAGAGTACCTTGTCGTGAGCATGCCGCGGAACATACGCACGCTACGCCACTCTGCTTCAGCCACCTACTCCATCATACCAGGGTCATCCTACACTCCGAAAGGTAAAACCTACGCTCTAATACCAACTTTGTCACGACCCAAGGTTTGGCCCGTGACCGGCACTTAACCACGTAACGTCTACAGGCGTAACGCGACTAAGTGAACCGAAAACCCAGAATCAAACCAGTAAAAGTATAGAGTGTTTTAAGCTTAAATTGAAGCATTTAAGAAAAGTGACAAGAAATCATAAGTAGACAATCACCAAGATAGCAATATACGACGTCGTAGCGAAGATCAAGAGCAACAAGTAGGAACATCACAGATAGAATAAACTGCATAAGTAAAGTCGGCTCACAACGAGCTCGACACCAGAATACTAATAATATACATCATCATCCTCACACTGTATCTAAGTCAAGTACATATAAGGTAGATGGAAAATACTAGATACAAAAGTGTGTACAATGAAAGTAACCAGATACCATAACCCACCTAACAGGAAAACAGCTCACGCACCAACTGTAGTGGTATCTGTAGCCAAAAGATGTAAGAAAGCAGCCTGCCGCGACTACTCCGAGGGGCAACCTGCAAATACTGTGGTACAACGGGGGTGAGTTGCCAACTCGTGAATAGAGATAACATATAAAGGTAATCGCGAGCATGCACGTACTGCGCTACTCTATCAAATGCCAGCAGATAAGTCTACATGCAATAAGCAGTATGCGGTATGCAATAACCAGTAGTCATGTAGGTGAATGCAAAATATATCGCTATAAGGTCCTATCAGCCCTGACGCATAACGCCATGCGGGCGATATCCCCGTAGATGTTAAATCTACTCACCGTAGTCTCTCGCTAGGTATAGCCGATGACTTGTTTCCCCTTCTTCGCGGCGTCCGTCGCACTCGCCTGCGAACCTAGAATTTCACAATACATCACACATAAGCTCAAAACCATACAAACACGACATTTAAAGTCAACTAGAAACCCATGTCGCAAACCAAGCACGCGTGTGCGCGATGCGCTAGAACGTGTGATTACGCGTCTGAAGCCACTCCGACGCGTCGCGATACGCAGAAACCCCAAACCCACACACACGTATCACGCGTGTCACGAAAGTTTAAAAATATGGGAAATAGGGTATTATATCCCAGATTTTTATACAGGAAAGATATTACAAAACTATATATACCACAATACTACACATAGCAGCAGACTCCTGTGCCCCAAACCCCAACCCCCAACTCACTCATCTGGCTGCAAATTGCGGCCAGAACACATTTTTCGGCGGCCAGTCTGGGGAATTGGGCTCCCAGGTTTTGTGTGTGCACTCTATACCCCCTATATATGCTACAGTAAATACAATTTCATTCTGAAATAACTCGGGTAGCAGCAGATCCTACAGAGCCCTATTTCTAGTTAAAAACCACATTTTTGCACTAAAAGGAAACTTTAGGGTATTTTTCTGAAATCTGAAGCAAACCCAAGTCTAAAATCACACTAATCACCCATTAATAAGCTAATTGAGCCATAAAAATGCTAATTTAAACATATCACCACAAAATCCCTTCAATATCACTAAAAAGCACATCAAAACATGATTTTTGCTAAAGAATACTACAAGTTTATGGAAAAGGAGTGCTAACATAAGTTAATACCTTCAAAAGACCTTAAGAAACACCACAAGTCTCAGCCCTAGCCTCAAGTGTGCAGATTTGCCTCCAAACACCTCAAAAAGTCTATTTTTCCATGGTTTTGTGATGAAAATGTGTTGATTTGGGTAGGGTTTTGTGTAGGGATCAAAAGGAAATGAAAAGAAGAAGAGGAGATGAAGAAAATGCCATGGTTTTTGCTGGGAATTCTGCAGGAATTTCAGAATGAGAGAAAGAGAGAGAAGAGAGAAAGAAAAGGGTCAAAAAGTCAACTTTCTTTACCTAACCCCATACCTCATTTTCTATTGCATTTTGAATTCTAAAAAGGGTTTAGTTTTGATAAAAGAGTGGGGGAAATAACTATGAACCATGCAAGAATGGAAATGAAATGGTTAACACTTTGAACCTAGGTCACAAAATGGCTAAGTGTGCAAGTGTACACTACATAAGAAAAAATTTCCAATTAGGGTAACACGACTAAAATAACTAATAATCATATGTACACATATATAATAACACGCACAATTGTTAATTAACACGAAAAACATTCTAACGAAATTTCAAAGTGTTACAATCTACCCCCTTAAAGAAATTCGGTCCCCGAATTTAAAAGAAAATCTAACTACACGTACCTTCGAAAAGATGGGGATACCTCTTCCTCATCTCGCTCTCGGTCTCCTAAGTGACCTCCTCGCTGCTCTGACCCCGCCAAAGTACCTTGACTGATGGTATGTCCTTCGATCTCAATTTCTTCACTTGTCGATCCAAAATGATCACCGGCTACTCTGCATAGGAAAAGTCACGCTCAAGCTGGATCGTCGGGTGCTGAATCGCATGCGAAGCATCATGAAGATATCTACGGAGCATTAAAACGTGAAATACGGGGTGCACATCTAGAAAACTGGGCAGAAGGGCTAACCGATACGCAACCGCACCAACACGTTCGAGAATCTCGAAGGGGCCCACAAATCTGGGACTAAGCTTCCCCTTCTTCCCAAATCTCATCACACCTTTCATTGGGGAGACCCTCAAGAAAACATGATCACCAACAGAAAACTCAAGTCTGCGCCGCCGACGGTCCGCATAAGATCTCTGCCTACTCTGGGCTGATCTCATCCTGTCGTGAATCAACTGGATCTTCGCGGTCGTCTCCTCAACAATCTGTGGCCCTAAGATACTGTTCTCACTGAGCTCTGTCCAACAGGCGGGCGATCTGCATCTCCTCCCATAAAGAGCCTCAAATGGTGCCATCAAAATGGTCTCCTGGGAGTTGTTGTTGTAGGATAACTCTACTAAGAGTAAATGATGATCCCATCTTGTTAGTTATATGTATGCCCTAGAGGCCATTACTGTACATTGGATGTATATTGTAGTGGATGCTGGGACATATATAGGTAGGACTTTCTTGCTCGACATGATAGTACGCTATCTGGTTGCTCTTTATCTTAACGTGTATACTTTCTGTCTCTCTGTTACATGTTGATAAAGCCCTTAGGATGTGTACTCGACTTCTAGGACTGTGATGCAGTTCATACTAGTAGGGCCTGGATAGTCCATGAGTACATCCTTCAATGTTCCTAGTCGAGGGAATATCGAGACGGGGCATCGATATTCCAGAGTAGACTAGCATATATCTTCTCGACCCATGCGATGGGCGATGGATGATCCCATATCCATTGGTGTTTGACATCGGAGATGGTATGCGGGTGCTTAGTGGAGACTGGGTACACTGAACGGACTCGCCGAGAACTCCCAGATGGTATTATACCTCACGTCAGATGGCAGTTCTCTGGTGACACTGGTACAGCTTAGTCTGTTGACCCGAGATCGTCATAGAGTCTTGTGTGTCTCCCACTGTGCTTTGATTTCCACCCTACCACGGCTCTACTGAGTCGTGCAAACAGGTGGTTTTTGGGTACAGTCCCGATTCACATGGAGGCAATGAGCGATAGGAGGGGATTCGTCTCTCCCGGTATTGGGGGTTGATGTTGCGCAATGCACGACTGGCCATAACAGGAAATCCCTGGCCAGGGTTGCAGTGATATACTGGTAAGAGTTATCAGTAGTTTCATGAATGTTATGGACCTCAAGTCGGCATGACTTATCGAGCTATTGGGGTCTGACGTTTACCACCCCTAGGCGAGATATGCGACATATCAGACGAACAGACCGGACTGTACGGTAAGTGTTACTGGTTGGATTCACAGGAGTGTGAGCGGGCTTGCTCGTCGATCTTCTGATCGCTCAATACCCGGGTGGCCGTTACGTTTAGCAGACCGCTTGCGGCTTGTGGGTGTTTGATATGATCATCATCTTCTGCCGGCGTATTGACGAGTCTTTAGAGTCCTACACAGAGGTTTCCTGGCTCAAGCGAAACGAAATAGGAGCACATATGGGATATGTGCGGGACCGAGAATAATGCGTGTATGTGATACCGTATTCCATTCTCGCGATGAATGTATCGATTGGTTGTATGCGATATAACCTAGTTATCGAATCAAGGATTGATTCGATAAGCCGATACATTGGATACTAGCCGGTTATATGCGACATGACCGGATCGTTAAATCAAGTGTTGATTTAATGATTTAATGTAGAATTATATATTTGATATATTACTTTGCATCAACTAGTATTGGTTCACTTTAAATGGATTTTCTCACTTGAATTGTGCAAGATGTATATGTGATATATTTTTGTGCACATGATTGTATCATGTTTGATGATACATGCATACTTAGTTAAGTGTATGATTAAACCATGGTTGTGTAATGGTTAGGGTTTTGTATTTATTGACTATTTATTTATTTATTCATTCTTCATTTGGAAAGAAAATAAAATGGTTGATTATTTTGTTCTTTTCTTTGACGCTTCAAGAAGCTTTGACCATTTTGTCTTCATCTACAAAACCTAACCATTCACTAACCCTAGTTGATTCTCTACACTTAACCAAGGGTAAGATTATGATAAGTATTATATTTCTTTTCTATTTTTAAATAACTTATCATATCTTCTTCTTCTTCTTCATCTTCTTCTTCCATGAAGAAAGCTTGCTACTCCAATGGCAAGTGATGAAAACTAGTGAGAAATCCAAAACTAAAGTCTACCCACTTCCTATTTCTTCATCCTCTACCTCTTGCCAAGTAGTATAGGGTGTTTCCTTCACAAGTTTTCATGGCTTGGTGAAGGTGGAGCTTGATCTAGTGATGCCTCGACGTAGATCATCTTCGGCACGTCGTCGATGACCTAGCCCGTTTTTCCTCCGATGAACCCGACGCTAGAGCCCAAGATACGATTTGGACAGCGAGGGGACTTCATCACGGAGCCTAGGAGGTGGTAGACCGGATCTACAAAGGTTGTAGCCCCTTCCCTTTAGCTATATTTCCGTTTACTTGCTTGCATCGCCTATTTATCTAGTTAACGATCCGTATTAGGGTTTATAGGCACTTGTAAAATTTCAATTGGCCATGTTTGATCACTTGTGAGACTTCATTAGAGTGCCTAGGAACCCTACAGTGGTATCAGAGCCTAGCTAGAGCCTTAGGCGAAGTCCCGACGGCATTAGAAGTCCGATCGACCCAAAACCCCGACTAGAAAATGCTCTCTGGACAATTCTGTAAAATGTGGATTTTTGTAGATTAAAAATATTCAGAAAAATCAGCAGGAAGATCTAAGGCTTACTGTAAAATTCGAGGGCCTGATTCCATAAAGGCGCCGCGGATCCGCGGCATGAGCATGCTCATGCGGCGGTTCCGCGGCCATTTTGTTGTTTTGTGCATCCAATTTTGCACAGTAATTCTTAGTTGTCAGTGCTGGATTTCCTGGGGATTTTAATAATTTTTTCCAGAGTTGCATTTTCTGGGTCGTATTGGGGACTCGGTATATCGATCGAATTGTCTAATTCTGTCTGTGTGCTTTTCCGGATAATCTTAGAATATGTTAAAAAGTTCGACCGGATATAAATACCCACTTTTTCCCCTTGCCGGGAAATTTCCAATTGTTGGATTTTTCCGTAGTTTAACGATGTTCTAAGTAGTGCAAGTAACGCGATGGACCCTCTAGAAGACAACAAACCTTAACTCGATTATGTGCCCGTCTTGAACTGCCCTTTGAACCTTCGGGTTTGGGGCAGTACGGCGTGCCACATGTGAGGCGTTGGCTTGACCCTTCTACGGCTGGACCGTTGGTACTGAGGCACGAACTGAATGCTGTTAGACTTATTTCATGTGTTGAGCTGTATCGGGAAAACTTGGGTGTTCGAATGTTCAATCGGAAAGTTTAACATTTTCTGTTTATCCGGAATGTGATACAACAATTGGAATTCACAAAAGTTATGTGATAACTGAATGAATGTTATAAACATAGCACTTTAGTCTCACTTGATCGGTTGCCACGGAATTTTGATGTGATCAAAAGTCCGTCGCAATCACGTAGTGTACGCGGATACTCGCCGGGTAAACTTAATAGACAGCCTCACCCCATAGCCCCGACCAAGTGACTGTAGGAGAACCCCGTCGCCGAAAGCATCCATTCGGGTGCTCCCGGTAGCGGTGTTCTGCCTTGGTGCACTTCGTCGACGGCGTCGGGGGGTGCGGCTGTTAGTTATATGTATGCCTTAGAGGCCATTACTGTACATAGGATGTATATTGTAGTGGATGCTGGGACGTATATAGAGAGGACTTTCTTGCTCGACATGATAGTATGCTATCTGGTTGATCTTTACCTTAACGTGTATGCTGATTGTCTCTCTGTTACATGTTGGTAAAGCCCTTAGGATATGTACTTGACTGCCTGGACTATGATGCGGATCATACTAGTGGGGACATGGTAGTCCATAAGTACATCCTTCAAAGTCCCTAGTCGTGGGTGTATCGAGATTGGGCATCGATATACCAGAGTAGACTAGCGTGTACCTTCTCGACCCATACAGATGGGCGATGGATGATCCCATATCCATTGGTGTTTGACATCGGAGATGATATACGAGTGCTCAGTAGAGACTGCGTACACTGGACGGACTCGCCGAGAACTCCCAGATGGTATTATACCTCACGTCAGATGGCAGTTCTCAGGTGACACTGGTACAGAGTAGTCTGTTGACCCGAGATCGTTATAGAGTCTTGTGTGGTTCCCACTGTGCTTTGATTTCCATCTTACCACGTCCAAGAGGGCGTGCAAAACGGTGGTTTTTGGGTACAGTCCCGAGTCACATGGAGGCAATGAGCGATAGGAGGGAATTCGTCTCTCCCGGTATAGGGAGTTGATGTTGCGCTGTGTTCGATTGGCTATAACAGGAAATCCCTGGCAAGGGTTGCTGAGATTTACTGGTAAGTGTTACCAGTAGTTTCTCGAACAGTTATAGACCTCATATCGACACGACTTATTGAGCTATTGGGGTCTGACGTTTACCACCCCTAGGCGAGATATGCGACATATCAGACGATCAGACCGGACTGTACGGTAGTGTTACTGGTTGGATTCACTGGAGTGTGAGCGGGCTTGCTCGTCGATCTTCAGATCGCTCAATACGCGGGTGGCCGTTACGTTTAGCAGACCGCTTGCGGCTTGTGGGTGATTGATATGATCATCACCTGCTGCCGGCGTATTGACGAGTCTTTAGAGTCCTACACAGAGGTTTCCTGGCTCAAGCGAAACGAAATAGGAGCGCATATGAGATATGTGCGGGACCGAGAATAATACGTGTATGTGATACCGTATTCTATTCTCGCGATGAATGTGTCGAATGGTTGTATGCGATATAACCTAGTTATCGAATCAAGGATTGATTCGATAAATCGATACATTGGATAATAGCCGGTTATATGCGATATGACCGGATCGTTAAATCAAGTGTTGATTTAATGATTTAATGTATAATTATATATTTGATATATTACTTTGCATTAACTAATATTGGTTCACTTTAGATGGATTTTCTCACTCGGATGTGCGCATTATATATGTGATATGATTTTGTGCACTTGCTTGTATCATGTTTGATGATACATGCTTTTTGGTTAAGTGTAAAGTATTAAACCTTGGTTAATGAAATGGTAAGGGTTTATTATTTGTTATTCATTTATCTTATTTAATTATACATTTATTTTTGATAAATGAATAAAAGAAAAGAGAAAAGAATGGTGGCTAATTTTGTTTTATGTTGAAGCTTCTTGAAGCTTTGATCAAGTCAACCATTCTTATCTCATCCTTAACCCTAACCATTCCCACTAACCCTAGTTTAATCTCTACACTTGACCATGGTTTAGATTATGATAAGTTTTCATTTTCTTTTCATTTTTAAATAACTTATCATAACAATTATCATCTTCTTCTTCTTCTTCTTCAAGAAAGAAGCTTGCATTCATCAATGGTGATTGATGATAAAGAGTGAGAAATCCAATTCTAAATAGAACCCACTTCCTATTTCTTCATCCTCTACCTCTTGCCAAGTAGTAGAGTGTGTTTTCTTCACAAGTTTCTTGACTTGGTGAAGTTGGAGCTTGATTTAGAGATGCCTCGACGTAGATCATCTTCGGCATGGATATCGACGACCTAGCTCGCTTTTTCTCCGACGAAGCCGACTCTAGAGCCCGGATTCCCTTTGGACAGCGGAGACGACTTCGTTGCGGAGCTATGGAGGTGGAGCACCGGATCTACAAAGGTTGTATTTCCGATTCTTATAGTTAAGTGTTAACTAGTTAGCTTTTTCGCCTAGTTTTCTAGCAAACGATCCGTACACTAGGGTTTCTCAGCACCGGAATTTTTGAAATTGGCATGGTTGATGCCTTGTGAGACCTCATTAGGATGCCTAGGAACCCTACAGCGGCCGCCTAGTAAAGTTTGCGACGAGCATTCGATCAAAATGTCAGGAATCCTGTTGAATTGCCCGACTTGATATTGAAAAGAGTTTTCGATAATGAGACTAAAATGCGGGGTTTATAATTGTTAGGCATGCGATGTCTAAGTATTTCATTTGGTCAGGCATGCGATGTCTGAGGAGGTTGCGGATTCCAACTGTTGTAGTTTTACACTTTCTTTTCTGTGACCGTAAGTGTAATATGTGATATCGCCGGTTTCGTTGCTATATGTCAACGACAATTGGGATGCGCATATTTACTTACGTTGATGACATGTGATGTTATGTGTTGCTGGATATGTTATATTGGATCGTCGTGTTTGAATAGCCGGGGTTTTTTTATGTGAGATGAGTGTTTTTCATTTTCATTCATGTAAAAACTTGTATGTAATATTCTTTTATTGGGGCACTTCCAGGTTGCGGAAGATGTCACCGTTGATGTATATTATTTACTTTTCTGCACTAGGATAGACCCAAGGAGGGGAGCACAAGTAACCGGGTTCTGGGGTCCAGTGGGAGACCAACTCGAGGAGTCGAGTCCGGGTCTCCTAACCCTAGAATTGGTAGGGTTGCTTGCCGCTCTCGTAGGGGTCTAGGGGTGTGGGATTGGCTATTCATCATGACCGTGGAATCCGTGTTTTATACTGGCTCGTATTGAAAACACGGACGTCCTAGTATATCCAATATTTCATATGTTTCTTCTGCTGTGATTTATCTGTGATCATGTGATGTTCTGTGACAGATATTATATATAGTATATATGATATATTATATAAACGTTGCTTATGTTTTACACCCGCGCTAGCCCTGCCCCGCTCTGCCGTTAGTTACCTAACCTAACGGTGCAGACGGGACATCGAAGCGAATGCGGATGGCATAAGCGTACGTTATATTTATCTGTGATGTTTAGGTGGACTTAAATGATGGGATATTCATTAATGAGATTAATGAAAGAAAATAAACCTAATTGATGTTGTGGAATCGAATTTCAAAATAAAAACAGGTAGCTACAGTTCTTGCTTTGCATCGTGGTGTTCATTATAGAACATCCTGCACCTTATTCGATGAGGAAAGGACCGAGATCCCTTCACCGGGAGTGACTCCTTTAGCAATAACTGGCAGATGCTACAACCCTCGGTTTGTCTTTGATCGCTTCTATAGTTTTCGCTTTGCACAGTGATATATATGATATATCCCGCACCTCATTCGACGAGGAAAGGGCCGACGATCCCTTCACCGGGAGTGACCCCTTTAGCAAAACTAGAAAAGCCTCAAAAACATTCCATTTAAAAACCATTTGATTCCGCAACGAGATCAAGTTCAAAGCGTTAAAGGTTTTCATAAAAACCATTCGCAACCCTCCGTCATTTTAGGAAGTAGAGTACTTAGTATTCGTGTTGTGTTTGTTGAACATAGTCAAGGCACAGTGTACGGTAGCTAGGTGATGTCTTCCTACACCGCATATGATGCGATTAGTTAGGACAGTCGCGTGACTTTGTTGACCTTAGTTAAGGGTCATGTGGGTGGGTCTAATTAATCACGAAATGACGGGTAGAACTTGACTAGTACTTATGATTTGTTGACCATAGTTAAGGTCATAGGTGCTAGGGGTAAAAACCATTATCGGGAGTTTCAAGTGTTGAAACTTGCAATGAGATTGCATGCCTTCTATATGATAGTTGGATCCCGATACCCATTGCGAGTAATTGTTACTCCTGGGAGAGTTTTGCACTTTACAATTAGCCGATCAAGTAGGTGTCTAGAAAGGTGTCAACGGGGTTACGCCTCTGGGAAAACGAGGTTTACAGTAATTAGGTCCGTGCGAAAGCACGGGGAACCTCCCTCAAAGTACCGACACTGGCCTGGCTGAAAGATTGGCGAACTTGTAGAGTGTAATTAATCCCGGCTAGTCTTTCCTTTTAAGGTTTGAAGGAAGATTTGATAAAAACAGTGGGAGCCATCCTGATTAGATAAAATATATAACCAATCTGATCTTGCAAGAGCGCATGCAGAGTGTTTTCTTCTCTCTCTCTCCTGGTAGCGACCATATAACGCCTTAATCAAGATAATAAAATGGATGTATTGACCGAACCCGCTTGTTATTCTGAGCTGGGGAACGTTGGTCCCGCTCCAACTTATAATTGTTATAAGACAGAGCAGGAAATAGGGAATACCAGAATTCCTATGCCGCCCAAACGAAGACAGTGCATATGATGCATCTCCTTCGGGTGTGTTCATTACAAAGAACTGTTTCTCAGTATCCACTGCATCCTGGGTATATGATACCGGATCAGGATCCCAGATATGTAATCTGTTACATAGGGCTACAAAAAGGTAGAAAAACTGAGAACGGGTGATAAGTTTCATGAGGCAGAAAACGGGGCAAGTGTTGCAGCCAAGTATGTTGGTCACTGTCACCCTGTATTATGAATACATTGATGCTGAACAAATGCTATTAGATACCGAACCTGATATACAAAATCATATCAATCTCTTTATTAGTAAAGAAAGGATATAATTTTGTATTGATGGATAATGTTTTGAACATTTCCTATATCAAAAGTTGATCGGTTCAGGCACGTTATCTAAAAGCATTGACGTTCTAAATCAAACTACAGTTCCTCGTATACAGAACACACACAAGAGGAAGAGTTCAGAAATGAACGAATTCTTCTTGAGGTATTGTAGACTAGGTCATATCAATGCGACCCGACTAGCTGAAGTTACATTTAGATGCATATTTAAATCAGTTTGAATTTACATCTTGTGAAACTTGCCAGTCATGTCACAAAGATATAATGACACCAGCTCTGTTTACTGGAAACAGAGAAAGAGTTAGTAAACTCTTGGGACTGATACATAGTGATGTATGTAAGGTCTCATGTCTACGCATGCCAGGACTGGTTCTTTATACTTCATTATATTCTCTGATAATCACTCAAGATTCAGTCATATATTCCTGTTGAAATATAAGTCCGAACCTTTTGAGGTATTCACAGAATATAACTAGGAAGTAGAGAACCAAAATACGGGCATAAGAATTATGTCCTATGATGAGATCAGGGAGGAGAATACTTGTGCATGGAATCCTTAGACTATTCTAAAGGAAAATGAGATTCTCTCTCAGTATTACTCCTCTGAATACACCATAGCACAACGGTGTATCGGGGCGGAGCAATCACACAATATTAGATATCGTGTGCTCTATGATGAGTATTACTGAGTTACCTATTTCCTTTTGGGAGTTATGCGATTGAGAAGCTGCATACCTATTGAATTAGGTTCGAATCAAATCAGTGCCTACCACTCCATATAAGATATGGTGTGGGAAGATCCTATCTCTTAAGCAAGTTAAGATTTGGGATTGTCCGGCCTATGTCAAAAGCAAAATCCGGACAAGATCGAGGCAAGGTCAGTTCTGTAGAACTGGAAAGGTTCCAGCTATACGAAACTACAGCTGAAGATTTGACAGAACCAAAGGATTCTATAGTCCCCGACGAACCTCAGCCTCTCCGCCGATCTGGTAGGGTTCCTCGCCTGCCTGAGAGATACCTCGGTTTCTCGATGACAGTGGGAGCGAGGATTGCATCATGAGATGATGGCCCAATCAGTTTCGAGCAGGCCATCGAGAGTAGGGACTCTGTAAGAATGGCTGGATGCTTAGTGATCTGAGATGGAATCCTTATACACCGACAAAGTATGGACTTTAGTTGCTATAACTGAAGGGTTAAATCCCCATCAGGAGCAAGTATATCTTGAGAAGATTGCTTGGTGTACATGGAAAAGTTGAGACTTTCAAAGCTAGACTTGTTAAAGGTTTTCGTCATCAACCAGGCACGAATAATGATGAAACCTTTTCCAGGGACTATGCTTAAGTCCATCCAGATCCTACTTGCCATTGCTACATACCATGACTACGATATCTGGTGGTTGGGTGCCATGACTGCTATTCTAAATAATGATTTAGAAGAGAACGCCTATAAGAACACAGCCAGAGGGCTTCGTAAACAGTGGGAGCAGCGGAAACGTGTGCAAGTTGCTTTACATAATAAAGCAGGCATCGCGGAGTTGGAACATCTGTTTTGATGGATTAGTCAAATAAGTTGACATCATCAAAATGGTAGATGAACCTTGTATATACAAAAAGGAAAGTAGGGAGTATGGTGCTGATCTTCGTATTGTACGTAGACAACATACTCTAGATAGGAAAAGAGTTTCCTATACTACGATCGGTCAATCTCCTATTATCACATGGATTCTCCAAATAGGATAAAGGTGATACCTCCTAAATCCTGAGTTTTCATCTATGAGATAGATGTAAATGGATGCTAGGATTCTCACTAGATGTAGTGAGATGGTATCAATCGATCCTGGGGAGAATTACTGGAAGGGTTCCAGGGTGATAAAGACGACTGAATGTCAGTCACAGGCATTGTCTTTACCCTCAGTAAAGGGACGGTATGTTGGAAGAGTTCCAAGCTAGATACCGTGGCAAACTAGACGATAAAGGCTGGTAACATCGCTATTAAAGATACTGCCAAAGAGGCAGTTTGGGTGTATATTGGTTCATACTGTAGGGTTCCTAGGCACCCTAAGGAGGTCTCACAAGGCATGAACCATGCCAATTTCAAAAATTAACGGTGCCGAGAAACCCTAATACGGACCGTTGGCTAGAAATCTAGGCGAAAATACAATCTAGTTAACAACTTAACTACAAAGAAACGGAAATACAACCTTTGTAGATCCGGTGCTCCACCTCCATAGCTCCGCAACGAAGTCCCTTTGCTGTCCAAATGAATTCCCGGGCTCTAGCGTCGGCTTCGTCGGAGAAATGGCGAGCTAGGTCGTCGATGTCCATGCCGAAGATGATCTACGTCGAGGTATCGCTAAATCAAGCTCCACCTTCACCAAGTCATGAAAACTTGTGAAGGAAACACACTCTACTACTTAGCAAGAGGTAGAGGATGAAGAAATAGAAAGTGGGTAGACTTTAGAATTGGATTTCTCACTCATTTCCATCAATCACCATTGATGGAGCTTGCTTTCTTCAAGTGAAGAAAGGAAGAAGAAGAAGAATTATGTTATGATAAGTTAATTAAATCCAAAAGAAAAATGAATACTTATCATATTCAAACCATGGTAATGTGTAGAGAGTTAATCATGGTTAAATGGAATGGTTAGGGTTAAGCATGAGACAAAATGGTCACTTGGTCAAAGTCTTCAAGAAGCTTCAACTACAAACAAAGTTAGCCACCATTTTCTCTTCATGCTTATCATTTCCTAAAATGAATAAATAAATGAATAAGAAAATGAAAAACAAAACCCTAACCATTTAAATAACCATGGTTCAATCTTTACACAAACTCAAGTAAGCATGTATCATCAAACATGATGCATCCAAGTGCACAAAAATATATCACATATACAATGTGCACAAACCAAGTGAGAAAATCCATTTAAAGTGAACCAATACTAGTTAGTGCAAAGTAATATATCAAATATATAATTATGCATTAAATCATTAAATCAACACTTGATTTAACGATTCGGTCATATCACATATAACCGACTAGTATCCAATGTATCGGCTTATCGAATCAACCCTCGATTCGATAACTAGGTTATATTGCATATAACCATTCGACACATTCATCGCGAGAATGAAATACGGTATCACATACACGCATTATTCTCGGTCCCCCACATATCTCATATGCGCTCCTATTTCGTTTCGCTTGAGCCAGGAAACCTCTGTGTAGGACTCTAAAGACTCGTCAATATGCCGGCAGCAGGTGATGATCATATCAAACACCCACAAGCCGCAAGCGGTCTGCTAAACGTAACGGCCACCCGAGTATTGAGCGATCTGAAGATCGACGAGCAAGCCCGCTCACACTCCAGTGAATCCAACCAGTAACACTACCGTACAGTCCGGTCTGATCGTCTGATATGTCGCATATCTCGCCTAGGGGTGGTAAACGTCAGACCCCAATAGCTCGATAAGTCGTGTCGATATGAGGTCTATAACAATTCGAGAAACTATTGGTAACACTTACCAGTAAATCTCAGCAACCCTGGCCAGGGATTTCCTGTTATAGCCAATCGAACACAGCGCAACATCAACTCCCTATACCGGGAGAGACGAATCCCCTCCTATCGCTCATTGCCTCCATGTGATTCGGGACTGTACCCAAAAACCACCGTTTTGCATGCCCTCTTGGATGTGGTAAGATGGAAATCAAAGCACAGTAGGAACCACACAAGACTCTATGACGATCTCGGGTCAACAGACTACTCTGTACCAGTGTCACCAGAGAACTGCCATCTGACGTAAGGTATAATACCATCTGGGAGTTCTCGGCGAGTCCGTCCAGTGTACCCAGTCTCTACTGAGCACCCGTACATCATCTCTGATGTCAAACACCAATGGATATGGGATCATCCATCGCCCATCTGTATGGGTCGAGAAGGTATACGCTAGTCTACTCTGGTATATCGATGCCCCGTCTCGATACACCCACGACTAGGGACTTTGAAGGATGTACTTACGGACTGCCATGTCCCCACTAGTATGATCCGCATCATAGTCCAGTTAGTCAAGTACACATCCTAAGGGCTTTACCAACATGTAACAGAGAGACAATCAGTGTACACATTAAGGTAAAGAGCAACCAGATAGCATACTATCATGTCGAGCAAGAAAGTCCTCCCTATATATGTCCTAGCATCCACTACAATATACATCCTATGTATAGTAATGGCCTCTAGGGCATACATATAACTAACATTCTCCCACTTGCACTAGGGCCATCTGATAGCAGTGGTTGTGGTATCTCATACTCAACCATCCCATAAAAATCTCTCTCTGGGAACAGGCCTTTGTGAGTGGATCCGCTGTGTTGTCCTCTGAGTCTACTCTCCTAACCTCGATCTCCTTAGAGATCAACCATCTCCATGATCAGGTGATACTGCCTTAGAGTATGTCTGGATCATTGATGGGACGGACGTTCCTTGGCAAAAGCCACAACTCCATCGTCACATAATGGGAGGAACATAGTTCATCTCATGAACCAATATACACCCAAACAGCCTCTTTGGTAGCATCTTTAAGTAGCGATGTATCCTGCCTTTATCGTCTAGTATGTCACGGTATCTATCTTGGAACTCTTCCAACATACCGTCCCTTTTGAGGGCAAAGACAATGCCTGTGACTGACATTCAGTCGTTCTTATCACTCTGGAACACTTCCAGCGATTCTCCCCAGGATCAATTGATATCATCTCACTACAACTAGTGAGAATCCTAACATCCAATTAAATCTATCTCATAGATCCAAAATCCAGGATTTTGTAGGTATCATTTTGATCCTATATGGAGAATCTTTGTGATAAACGGAGATTGATCGAGCGTAGCATAAGAAACTCCTTTCTTATCAAGAGTATGCCATCCACGTACTCTACGAGGATCACCACCATACTCCCTACTACCTTTTTGTTTATACTTGGTTCATCTACCATTTTGATGATGTCAAACTCTTTGACTAATTCATCAAAACAGATGTTCCAACTCCGCGATACCTGCTTTATCTTATAAAGCATCTTGTACGCGTTTCCGCTGCTCCCACTGTCTACGAAGCCCTCTGGCTGTGTACTTATAGACGCTTTCTTCCAAAATATCATTTAGAAAAGCAGTCATGACACCCAACCACCAGATATCGTAGTCATGGTATGTAGCCGTGGTAAGTAGGATCTGGATGGACTTAAGCATAGATACTTGAAAAGGTTTCATCATTATCCACGCCTGGTTGATGACGAAAGCCTTTAACAAGTCTAGCTTTGAAAGTCTCAACTTTTCCATCTACACCAAGTAATCTTCTCAAGATATACTTGCTCCTGATGGGGATTTAACCCTTCAGATATAGCAACCAAAGTCCATACTTTGTTGGTGTACTTGGATTCCATCTCAGATCGCTAAGCATCCAGCCATTCTTACAGAGTCTTACTCCTGATGGCCAGCTCGAAACTAGTTGGGTCATCATCTCATGATGCAGTCCTCGCTCCCACTGTCATAGAGAAACCGAAGTATCTCTCAGGTGGGTGAAGAACCCTACTAGATCGGCGGAGAGGCTGAGGTACATTGGAATCTACTGAATCCTTTGGCTCTATCAAATCATCTGCTGTAGTTTGTATAGCTGGAACCTTTCCAGTTGTACATAACAGATCTTGCCTCGAGCTTGTCCGGATTTTGCTTTTCAGACATAGGCTGGACAACCCCAAATCTCAACTAACTTGAGAGATGGGCTCTTCCCTTTCCATATCACATATGAAGCGGTAGGCAACTGATTTGATTGGAACTCTATTCAATAGGTATGCAGCTTCTCAAGTGCATAACTCCCAAAAAGGAAATAGGTAACTCAGTAGTACTCATCATAGAGCACACCTTATCATATAGGGTGTTATTGCTCCGCCCCGATATACCATCGTGCTATGGTGCATACAGAGGAGTAATGCTGAGAGAGAATCTCATTCTCCTTTAGAATAATCCAGGATTTTCATGCTCAAGTATTCTCCTTCTTGATCTCATCAAAGGACATAATACTTATACCGTTATTGGTTCTCTACTTCTAACTTATATTCTGTGAATATCTCAAAAGGTTCGGACTTGTGTTTCAACAGGAACATAGGTCTGAATCTCGAAAGATCATCAGAGAATGTAATGAAGTATAAAGAACCAGTCCTGGCATGTGTAGACAGGAGACTTTACATACATCATCATGTATCAGTCCCAAGAGTTCATTAACTCTTTCTCTGTTTCCAGTAAACGGAGCTATGGTCATCTTATCTTTGTGACATGACTGGCGAGTTTCACAAGATGTAAATTCAAACTGATTTAAATATGCATCTATATGTAACTCTAGCTAGTCGGGTCACATTGATCTGACCTAGTCTACAATGCCTCAAGAAGAATTCGTTCATTTCTGAACTCTTCCTCTTGTGTGTGATCCGTATACTAAGAACTGTTGTTTGATTTAGAACATCAATGCTTTTAGATAACGTGCCTGAACCGATCAACTTTTGATATAGGAAATGTTCAAAACATTATCCAACAATACAAAATTATATCCTTTCTTTACTAATAAAGAGACTGATATGATTTTGTATATCAGGTTCGGTATCTAATAACATTCGTTCAGAATCAATGTATTGGTAATACAGGGTGACAGTGACCAACAGACTTGGCTGCAACACTTGCCCCGTTTTCTGCCTCATGAAAGTTATCACCCGTTCTCAGTTTTTCTACCTATTTTTAGCCCTATGTAACAGATTACATATCTGGGATCCTGATCTGGTATCACATACCCAGGACGTAGAGGATACAGAGAAACGGTTCTTTGTAATGAACACACCCGAAGATGATGCATCCGCATGCACTCTCTTCGTTTGGGCGGCATGGGAAATCTGGTATTCCCCAATTTCATGCTCTGTCTTATAACATTTATAAGTTGGAGCGGGACCAACGTTCCCCAGCTCGGTATAACAAGCGGGTTCGGTCAAATATCCGTATTATTATCTTGATTAAGGCGTGATATGGTCGCTACCTGGAGAGAGAGAGAAGAAAACACTCAGCGTGCGCTCTTGCAAGAATAGATTGGTTATTATTTTATCTAATCAGGATGGCTCCCACTGCTTTTTATCAAATCTTCCTTCAAACCCTAAAAGGAAGGACTAGCCGGGATTAATTACACGCTACAAGTTCGCCAATCTTTCAGCCAGGCCAGTGTCGGTACTTTGAGGGAGGTCCCCCGTGCTTTCGCACGAACCTAATTAATGTAAACCTCATTTTCCCAGAGGCGTAACCTCGTTGACACCTTTCTAGACACCTACTTGATTGGCTAATTGTAATGTGCAAAACTCTCCCAGGAGTAACTCTTACTCGCAGTGGGTATCGGGATCCAACTATCTCATAGAAGGTATGCAATCTCATTGCAAATTTCAACACTTGAAATTCCCGATAATATTTTGCCCCTAGCTCCGCTATAACCTTGACGCATGCCAAACAACCCATAGTCTGCTAGTCAAGTTCAACCCGTACATTTCTTGATTGAATTAAACCCACCCGCACGACCCTTGACGCATGCCAAACAACGCCGTACGAATACCCTAATCCAATCGCATCGTATGCTAGCAGATAAGCACTAGTTAGCTACCGTACACTACGCCTTGACGCATGCCAAACAACCGCAGCACGAATACTAACTAGTACTTATCTGTAATGACGGAGGGCTACGACAGGTTTTTCTGAAAACCTATTGCGTAATGAACTTGATATCGTTGTAGGATCGAATGAATTTTAAAATGGAGTGTTTTTGAGGCTTTTCTAGTTTTGCTAAAGGAGTCACTCCCGGTGAAGGGATCGTCGGTCCTTTCCTCGTCGAATGAGGTGCGGGATATATCACATATATCACTGTGCAAAGCAAAAACTCTTAAAAGCAATCAAAAGACAAACCGAGTGTGTAGCATCTGCCAGTTATTGCTAAAGGAGTCACTCCCGGTGAAGGGATCTCGGTCCTTTCCTCATCGAATAAGGTGCAGGATATATCATATATACCGCTGTGCAAAGCAAGAACTGTAGCTACCTGTTTTATTTTGAAATTCGATTCTACAACATCTTAGGTTTCTTTTATTTCATTAATCACATTAATGAAGTCCCATCATTCAAATACCTAAACATCACAGATAAATACGACGTACACTTATGCCATCCGCATTCGCCTCGATGTCCCCTCGTGCACCGTTAGGTTAGGTAACTAACGACAGAGCGGGGCAGGGCTAGCGTGGGTGTAAAACATAAGTAACATCTATATAATATATCATATATTCTATATACTGTATCTATCACAGAACATCACATGATCACATCACAGATATCGCAGCAGAAGAAACATATGAAATATTGGATATACTAGGACGTCCGTGTTTTCAATACGAGCCAGTATAAAACACGGATTCCACGGTCGCGATGAATAGCCAAACCCACACCCCTAGACCCCTACGAGAGCGGCAAGCAACCCTACCAATTCTAGAGTTAGGAGACCCGGACTCGACTCCTCGAGTTGGTCTCCCACTGGACTCCAGAACCCGGTTACTTGTGCCTTCCTCCTTGGGTCTATCCTAGTGCGGAAAAGTAAATAATATACAAAAGGTGACATCTTCCGCAACCTGGAAGTGCCCCCAAAAAAAAGAATATTACATACAAGTTTTTACATGAATGAAAATGAAAAACACTCATCTCACATAAAAACCCCCGGCTATTCAAACACGACGATCCAATATAACATATCCAGCAACACATAACATCACATGTCATCAAACGTAAGTAAATATGCGCATCCCAATTGTCGTTGACATATAGCAACGAAACCGGCGATATCACATATTACACTTACGGTCACAGAAAAGAAAGTGTAAAACTACAACAGTTGGAATCCGCAATCTACATAGACATCGCATGCCTAATCAAATGAATACCTTAGACATCGCATGCCTAACAATTATAAACCCCGCATTTTAGTCTCAAAATCGAAAACACTTTTCAATATCAAGTCGGGCAATTCAACAAGATTCCCGACATCCTGATCGAATGCTCGTCGTAAACTTCAGTAGGCGGCCGCACCCCCGACGCCGTCGACAAAGTGCACCAAGGCGGAACACCGCTGCCGCGAGCACCCGTACGGATGCTTTCGGCGACGGGGTTCTCCTACAGTCACTTGGTCGGGGCTATGGAGCGAGGCTGTCTATTAAGTTTACCCGGCGAGTATCCGCGTACGCTACGTGATTGCGACGGACTTTTGATCACATCAAAATTCCGTGGCAACCGATCAAGTGAGACTAAACTGCTGTGTTTATAACATTCATTCAGTTATCACATAACTACTTGTGAATTCCAATTATTGTATCCCATTCCAGATAAACAGAAAATGTTAAACTTTTCGATCGAACAGTCAAACACCCAAGTTTTCCCGATACAGCTCAATACATGAAATAAGTCTAACAACATTTCGTTCGTGCCTCAGTACCAACGGTCCAGCCGTAGAAGGGTCAAGCCAACGCCTCACATGTGGCACGCCGTACTGCCCCAAACCTGAAGGTTCAAAGGGCAGTTCAAGACGGTCACATAATCGAGTTAAGGTTTGTTTTCTTCTAGAGGGTCCATCACGTTACTTGCACTACTTAGAACGTCGTCAAACTACGGAAAAATCCAACACTTGGAAATTTCCCGACAGGGGAAAAATTAGGTATTTATATCCGGTCGAACTTTTTAACATATTCTAAAATTTATCCGGAAAGCCACACAGACAAAATTTGATAATCCGATCGAACATTCGAATCCCCAAAACAACCCCAGAAAACTCAACTGCATAGGATATATTAAAATTACCCAGGAAAACCAGCACTGCATATAATGAATTACTGTGCAAATTTGGATGCCACAAAAGACAAAACGGCCGCGGATCCGCCGCACGAGCCATGCTCGTGCCGTAGAACCGCGGCTCATTGATGGAATTAGGCATACGAATTTTACAGTATCCCTTAGAATTTCCTGCTGATTTTTCTGCATATTTTTAATGTTGAAAAATCCCAGATTTTAGAAAAAGGACAGAGAGCAATTTGGAATTGGGTTTTCGGGTTCGTTCGGACTTCAAACTCCGTCTAGACTTCGCCTAAGGCTCTAGCTTGGCTCTGATACCACTGTAGGGTTCCTAGGCACCCTAAGGAGGTCTCACAAGGCATCAACCATGCCAATTTCAAAAATTAACGGTGCCGAGAAACCCTAATACGGACCGTTGGCTAGAAATCTAGGCGAAAATATAATCTAGTTAACAACTTAACTACAAAGAAACGGAAATACAACCTTTGTAGATCCGGTGCTCCACCTCCATAGCTCCGCAACGAAGTCCCTTTGCTGTCCAAATGAATTCCCGGGCTCTAGCGTCGGCTTCGTCGGAGAAATGGCGAGCTAGGTCCTCAATGTCCATGCCGAAGATGATCTACGTCGAGGCATCGCTAAATCAAGCTCCACCTTCACCAAGTCATGAAAACTTGTGAAGGAAACACACTCTACTACTTGGCAAGAGGTAGAGGATGAAGAAATAGGAAGTGGGTAGACTTTAGAATTGGATTTCTCACTCATTTCCATCAATCACCATTGATGGAGCTTGCTTTCTTCAAGTGAAGAAAGGAAGAAGAAGAAGAATTATGTTATGATAAGTTAATTAAATCCAAAAGAAAAATGAATACTTATCATATTCAAACCATGGTATTGTGTAGAGAGTTAATCATGGTTAAATGGAATGGTTAGGGTTAAGCATGAGACAAAATGGTCACTTGGTCAAAGTCTTCAAGAAGCTTCAACTACAAACAAAGTTAGCCACCATTTTCTCTTCATGCTTATCATTTCCTAAAATGAATAAACAAATAAATAAATGAATAAGAAAATGAAAAACAAAACCCTAACCATTTAAATAACCATGGTTCAATCTTTACACAAACTCAAGTAAGCATGTATCATCAAACATGATACATCCAAGTGCACAAAAATATATCACATATACAATGTGCACAAACCAAGTGAGAAAATCCATTTAAAGTGAACCAATACTAGTTAGTGCAAAGTAATATATCAAATATATAATTATGCATTAAATCATTAAATCAACACTTGATTTAACGATTCGGTCATATCACATATAACCGACTAGTATCCAATGTATCGGCTTATCGAATCAACCCTCGATTCGATAACTAGGTTATATCGCATATAACCATTCGACACATTCATCGCGAGAATGAAATACGGTATCATATAGACGCATTATTCTTGGTCCCGCACATATCTCATATGCGTTCCTATTTCGTTTCGCTTGAGCCAGGAAACCTCTGTGTAGGACTCTAAAGACTCGTCAATACGCCGGCAGCAGGTGATGATCATATCAAACACCCACAAGCCGCAAGCGGTCTGCTAAACGTAACGGCCACCCGGGTATTGAGCGATCTGAAGATCGACGAGCAAGCCCGCTCACACTCCAGTGAATCCAACCAGTAACACTACCGTACAGTCCGGTCTGATCGTCTGATATGTCGCATATCTCGCCTAGGGGTGGTAAACGTCAGACCCTAATAGCTCGATAAGTCGTGTCGATATGAGGTCTATAACAATTCGAGAAACTACTGGTAACACTTACCAGTAAATCTCAGCAACCCTGGCCAGGGATTTCCTGTTATAGCCAATCGAATACAGCGCAACATCAACTCCCTATACCGGGAGAGACGAATCCCCTCCTATCGCTCATTGCCTCCATGTGATTCGGGACTGTACCCAAAAACCACCGTTTTGCACGCCCTCTTGGACGTGGTAAGATGGAAATCAAAGCACAGTGGGAACCACACAAGACTCTATGACGATCTCGGGTCAACAGACTACTCTGTACCAGTGTCACCAGAGAACTGCCATCTGACGTAAGGTATAATACCATCTGGGAGTTCTCGGCGAGTCCGTCCAGTATACCTAGTCTCTACTGAGCACCCGTACATCATATCTGATGTCAAACACCAATGGATACGGGATCATCCATCGCCCATCTGTATGGGTCGAGAAGGTATACGCTAGTCTACTCTGGTATATCGATGCCCCGTCTCGATACACCCACGACTAGGGACTTTGAAGGATGTACTTACGGACTACCATGTCCCCACTAGTATGATCCGCATCATAGTCCAGTTAGTCAAGTACCCATCCTAAGGGCTTTACCAACAGGTAACAGAGAGACAATTAGTGTACACGTTAAGGTAAAGAGCAACCAGATAGCATACTATCATGTCGAGCAAGAAAGTCCTCCCTATATATGTCCTAGCATCCACTACAATATACATCCTATGTATAGTAATGGCCTCTAGGGCATACATATAACTAACACATAGGATGAACTAGGTTCCTACCATTGTGTGACAATGGAACTGTGGCTTTGGCCCTGGAACCCTGGTCCCATCAGTGACCCAGACATATTCTGAGGCAGCATTACCTGATCATGGAGATAGTTGATCTCCAGGGTGATCCAGGTTAGGAGAGTAGACTCAGAGGAGAACACGGCGGATCCACTCACGAAGGCCTATTCCCAGAGTGAGACTTTTATGGGATGGTTGAGTATGTGATACTGCAACCACTGCTACAGATGGCCCTAGTGCAAGTGGGAGATTGTTAGTTATATGTATGCCCTAGAGGCCATTACTGTACATTGGATGTATATTGTAGTGGATGCTAGGACATATATAGGTAGGACTTTCTTGCTCGACATGATAGTACGCTATCTGGTTGCTCTTTATCTTAACGTGTATACTTTCTGTCTCTCTGTTACATGTTGATAAAGCCCTTAGGATGTGTACTCGACTTCCAGGACTGTGATGCAGTTCATACTAGTGGGGCCTGGATAGTCCATGAGTACATCCTTCAATGTTCCTAGTTGAGGGAATATCGAGACGGGGCATCGATATTCCAGAGTAGACTTATGTATATCTTCTCGACCCATGCGATGGGCGATGGATGATCCCATATCCATTGGTGTTTGACATCGGAGATGGTATGCGGGTGCTCAGTGGAGACTGGGTACACTGAACGGACTCGCCGAGAACTCCCAGATGGTATTATACCTCACGTCAGATGGCAGTTCTCTGGTGACACTGGTACAGCTTAGTCTGTTGACCCAAGATCGTCATAGAGTCTTGTGTGTCTCCCACTGTGCTTTGATTTCCACCCTACCACGGCTCTACTGAGTCGTGCAAACAGGTGATTTTTGGGTACAGTCCCGATTCACATGGAGGCAATGAGCGATAGGAGGGGATTCGTCTCTCCCGGTATTGGGGGTTGATGTTGCACAATGCACGACTGGCCATAACAGGAAATCCCTGGCCAGGGTTGCAGTGATATACTGGTAAGAGTTATCAGTAGTTTCACGAATGTTATGGACCTCAAGTCGGCATGACTTATCGAGCTATTGGGGTCTGACGTTTACCACCCCTAGGCGAGATATGCGACATATCAGACGAACAGACCGGACTGTACGGTAAGTGTTACTGGTTGGATTCACAGGAGTGTGAGCGGGCTTGCTCGTCGATCTTCTGATTGCTCAATACCCGGGTGGCCGTTACGTTTAGCAGACCGCTTGCGGCTTGTGGGTGTTTGATATGATCATCATCTGCTGTCGGCGTATTGACGAGTCTTTAGAGTCCTACACAGAGGTTTCCTGGCTCAAGCGAAACGAAATAGGAGCACATATGGGATATGTGCGGGACCGAGAATAATGCGTGTATGTGATACTGTATTCCATTCTCGCGATGAATGTATCGATTGGTTGTATGCGATATAACCTAGTTATCGAATCAAGGATTGATTCGATAAGCCGATACATTGGATACTAGCCGGTTATATGCGACATGACCGGATCGTTAAATCAAGTGTTGATTTAATGTAAAATTATATATTTGATATATTACTTTGCATCAACGAGTATTGGTTCACTTTAAATGGATTTTCTCACTTGAATTGTGCAAGATGTATATGTGATATATTTTTGTGCACATGATTGTATCATGTTTGATGATACATGCATACTTAGTTAAGTGTATGATTAAACCATGGTTGTGTAATGGTTAGGGTTTTGTATTTATTGACTATTTATTTATTTATTCATTCTTCATTTGGAAAGAAAATAAAATGGTTGATTATTTTGTTCTTTTCTTTGAAGCTTCAAGAAGCTTTGACCATTTTGTCTTCATCTACAAAACCTAACCATTCACTAACCCTAGTTGATTCTCTACACTTAACCAAGGGTAAGATTATGATAAGTATTATATTTCTTTTCTATTTTTAAATAACTTATCATATCTTCTTCATCTTCTTCTTCCATGAAGAAAGCTTGCTACTCCAATGGCAAGTGATGAAAACTAGTGAGAAATCCAAAACTAAAGTCTACCCACTTCCTATTTCTTCATCCTCTACCTCTTACCAAGTAGTATAGGGTGTTTCCTTCACAAGTTTTCATGGCTTGGTGAAGGTGGAGCTTGATCTAGTGATGCCTCGACGTAGATCATCTTCGGCACGTCGTCGATGACCTAGCCCGTTTTTCCTCCGATGAACCCGACGCTAGAGCCCAAGATACGATTTGGACAGCGAGGGGACTTCATCACGGAGCCTAGGAGGTGGTGGACCAGATCTACAAAGGTTGTAGCCCCTTCCCTTTAGCTATATTTCCGTTTACTTGCTTGCATCGCCTATTTATCTAGTTAACGATCCGTATTAGGGTTTATAGGCACTTGTAAAATTTCAATTGGCCATGTTTGATCACTTGTGAGACTTCATTTGAGTGCCTAGGAACCCTACACATCTACCACCAAAGTCTAAGACGCGCGCTCTGAGCATGTCCTTGAGAGTCTGAATAGTCCGCTCTGACTGTCCGTCGGTCTGCGGATGAAATGCTGTGCTGAAACTCAAGCGAGTGCCCAAAGCCTCCTGAAGTCTCTGCCATAGCCGGCTGGTAAACTGGGTGCCTCTGTCGAACACGATACATGTCGGAACTACGTGCAATCGTACGATTTCGTCGACGTATATCTAGGCATACTGAGCAAATCCGAAAGTCGTCTTCACCGGTAGGAAGTGAGCCGCTTTCGTCAAACGATCCACGATCACCCAGATGGAGTCATACCCTCGAATAGTCCTGGGTAGACCCACAATGAAGTCCATAGAAATCTGCTCCCATTTCCACTCCGGAATGGGTAACGGTTGTAGCTCTCCCGCGGGCCTCTGGTGCTCAGCCTTGACTTGCTGACAAGTCAGGCATCTCGACACAAAATCTGCGATGTCTCTCTTCATTCCGTCCAACCAGTAAACACCTCTCATGTCATGGTACATCTTGGTGGAACCAGGATGAACACTGCATACCGATCGATGTGCCTCCTCAAGAATCTCGCGGCGCAATCCCTCAGCATCTGGTACGCACAGTCTAGACCCAAATCGTAGTATCCCCTGATCATCGATCACGAACTCGGAAAATCCGCCCTGTCCAATCTGTACCTTGATCTCTGAGCATCGGTCATCACTGTGTTGTGTCTCATGTATACGGTCAAGCAACTGTGGGCGTGCACGTGTAGGGTTCCTGGGCACACTAATGAGGTCTCACAAGTGATCAAACATGGCCAATTCAAATTTTTCCAAGTGCCTACAAACCCTAATACGGATCGTTAACTAGATGTATAGGTGATGCGATGCAAGTTAACGACTTTAACTAAAAGGGAAGGGGCTACAACCTTTGTAGATCCGGTCCTCCACCTCCATAGCTCCGTGATGAAGTCCCTCCGTTGTACCCATCGGATCTCGGACTCTCGCGGTGGTTTCATCGAAGAATTGATCGGGCTAGGTTGTCGACTTCGATGCCGAAGATGATCTACGTCGAGGCAACTCAAGATCAAACTCCAACTTCACCAAGTCATGAAACTTGTGAAGAAAACACTCTATACTACTTGGAAAGTGGTAGAGGATGAAGAAATAGGAAGTGGGTTCACTTTAGAATTGGATTTCTCACTCTTTTTCTCAAGTTGCCATTGATGGAGGCAAGTTTTTCTTCTTGTTGAAGATGAAGAAGAAGAAGAAAGAATATGATAAGTATTTTCTAAATAGAAAATAAAATGAATACTTATCATATACCAACCATGGTTAAGTGTAGAGACTAAACTAGGGTTAGGTGAATGGTTAGGTTAAGGGAAGCAAACAAAATGGTCAAACTTTCAACACTTCATGAAGCTTCATGAAAGAAACAAAGAAAGCCACCATTTCTATTTATCTTTTCCAAAATAAAAAAACAAAATGAATAAATGAATAAGTAAACAAAACCCTAACCATTCATATAACCATGGTTTAATCATACACACAAACTCAAGTTAGCATGTATCATCAAACATGATACAAACAAGTGCACAAAAGTATATCATATATACAACTTGTGTACTTCAAGTGAGAAAATCCATTTAAAGTGAACAAATACTAGTTAATGCAAATTATTATATCAAATATATAATTATGCATTAAATCATTAAATCAATACTTGATTTAACGATCCGGTCATATCGCATAAAACCGACTAGTATCCAATGTATCAACTTATCGAATCAATCCTCGATTCGATAACTAGGTTATATCGCATACAACCATTCGATACATTCATCGCGAGAATAGAATACGGTATCACATACACGCATTATTCTCGGTCCCGCACATATCTCAAATGCGCTCCTATTTCGTTTCGCTTGAGCCAGGAAACCTCTGTGTAGGACTCTAAAGACTCGTCAATACGCCGGCAGCAGATGATGATCATATTAAGCACCCACAAGCCGCAAGCGGTCTGCTAAACGTAACGGCCACCCGGGTATTGAGCGATCAGAAGATCGACGAGCAAGCCCGCTCATACTCCTATGAATCCAACCAGTAACACTTACCGTACAGTCCGGTCTGTTCGTCTGATATGTCGCATATTTTGCCTAGGGATGGTAAACGTCAGACCCCAATAGCTCGATAAGTCATGCCGACGTGAGGTCCATAACATTCGTGAAACTACTGATAACTCTTACCAGTATATCACTGCAACCCTGGCCAGGGATTTCCTGTTATGGCCAGTCGTGCATAGCGCAACATCAACCCCCAATACCGGGAGAGACGAATCCCCTCCTATCGCT
The DNA here is from genome assembly GCA_030015575.1 of Agapanthus africanus. Lineage (NCBI taxonomy): Eukaryota > Viridiplantae > Streptophyta > Magnoliopsida > Asparagales > Amaryllidaceae > Agapanthus > Agapanthus africanus. The sequence goes on from CM057341.1 coordinate 508,827,721, forward strand.
CATTGCCTCCATGTGAATCGGGACTGTACCCAAAAACCACCTATTTGCACGACTCAGTAGAGCCGTGGTAAGGTGGAAATCAAAGCACAGTGGGAGACACACAGGACTCTATGACGATCTCGGGTCAACAGACTAAGCTGTACCAGTGTCACCAGAGAACTGCCATCTGACATGAGGTATAATACCATCTGGAAGTTCTCGGCGAGTCCGTTCAGTGTACCCAGTCTCCACTGAGCACCCGCATACCATTCTCTGATGTCAAACACCAATGGATATGGGATCATCCATCGCCCATCACATGGGTCGAGAAGATATACGCTAGTCCACTCTGGAATATCGATGCCCCGTCTCGATATTCCCACGACTAGGAACATTGAAGGATGTACTCATGGACTATCCAGGCCCCACTAGTATGATCTGCATCATAGTCCTGGAAGTCGAGTACACATCCTAAGGGCTTTATCAACATGTAACAGAGAGACAGAAAGTATACATGTTAAGATAAAGAGCAACCAGATAGCGTACTATCATGTCGAGCAAGAAAGTCCTACCTATATATATCCCAGCATCCACTACAATATACATCCAATGTACAGTAATGGCCTCTAGGGCATACATATAACTAACAATCTCCCACTTGCACTAGGACCATCTGTAGCAGTAGTTGTAGTATCTAATACTCAACCATCCCCTAAAAGTCTCTCTTTGGGAAAAGGCCTTCGTGAGTGGATCCGCCGTGTTGTCCTCTGAGTCTACTCTCCTAACCTCGATCACCCTGGAGATCATCTATCTCCATGATCAGGTGATGCTGCCTCAGAATATGTCTGGGTCACTGATGGGACCAGGGTTCCAGGGCCAAAGCCACACTTCCATTGTCATACAATGGTAGGAACCTAGTTCATCTTATGAACCAATATACACCCAAACTGCCTCTTTGGTAGTATCTTTAATAGCGATGTTACCAGCCTTTATCGTCTAGTTTGCCACGGTATCTAGCTTGGAACTCTTCCAACATACCGTCCCTTTACCGAGGGTAAAGACAATGCCTGCGACTGACATTCAGTCGTCCTTATCACCCTGGAACTTTTCCAGTGATTCTCCCCAGGATCGAGGAGGTATTACCTTTATCCTATTTGGAGAATCCTTATGACAAGAGGAGATTGACCGTGCGTAGTATAAGAAACTCCTTCCCTATCAAAAGTATGCCATCCACGTACTCTACGAGGATCACTACCATACTCCCTACTACCTTTTTGTATATACAAGGTTCATCTACCATTTTGATGATGTCAAACTGTTTGACTAACTCATCAAAACAGATGTTCCAACTCCAGGATGCCTGCTTCATCACATAAAACATCTTGCACACGTTTCCGCTGCTCCCACTGTTTACGAAGCCCTCTGGCTGTGTTCTTATAGACGTTCTCTTCTAAATCATTATTTAGAGAAGTAGTCATGGCACCCAACCACCAGATTTCGTAGTCATGGTATGTAGAAATGGCAAGTAGGATCTGGATGGACTTAAGCATAGTCCCCTAAAAAGATTTCATCATTATCCACGCCTGGTCGATAACGAAAACCTTTAACAAGTCTAGCTTTGAAAGTCTCAACCTTTCCATCTACACCAAGTAATCTTCTCAAGATATACTTTCTCCTGATGGGGATTTAACCCTTCAGATATAGCAGCCAAAGTCCATACTTTGCTGGTGTACATGGATTCCATCTCAGATTGCTAAGCATCCAGCCATTCTTACAGAGTCCCTACTCTCGATGACCTGCTCAAAACTAGTTAGGTCATCATCTCATGATGTAATCCTCGCTCCCACTGTCATCGAGAAACCGAAGTGTCTCTCATGCAGGTGAGGAACCCTACCAGATCGGCGGAGAGGCTAAGGTTCATCGGGGATTATTGAATCCTTTGGTTCTGTCAAATCATTAGCAGTTTTGTACAGCTGGAACCTTTCCAGTTCTACAGAACTGTCCTTGCCTCGATCTTGTCCGGATTTTGCTTTAGACATAGGCCGAACAATCCTAAATCTTAACTTACTTAAGAGATAGGCTCTTCCCACACCATATCTTATATGGAGTGGTAGGCACTGATTTGATTTGAACCTAATTCAATAGGTATTCAGCTTCTTAATGCACAACCCCAAAAGGAAATAGGTAACTCAGTAATATTTATCATAGAGCACACCACATCTAATATTGTGCGATTGCTCCGCCCCGATACACCGTTGTGCTATGGCGCATTCAAAGGAGTAATATTGAGAGAGAATCTCATTTTCTTTTAGAATAGTCCAGGAATGCCATGCACAAGTATTCTCTTCCCTAATCTTATCATAGGACATAATACTTATACCCGTATTGGTTCTCTACTTCTAGCTTATATTCTGTGAATATCTCAAAAGGTTCGGACTTGTGTTTCAACAGGAACACATGATTGAATCTTGAGAGATGATCAGAGAACGTAATGAAGTATAAAGAACCGGTCCTGGCATGTGTAGACAGGAGACCTTACATACATCATCATGTATCAATCCTAAGAGTTTACTAACTCTTTCTCTGTTTCCAAAAAACAGAGCTATGGTCATCTAATCTTTGTGACATGACTGGCAAGTTTCACAAGATATAAATTCAAACTAATTTAAATATGCATCTAAAATGTAACTTCAGCTAGTCCGGTCGCATTGATATGACCTAGTCTACAATGCCTCAAGAAGGAATCGTTCATTTCTGAACTCTTTCTCTTGTGTGTGTTCTGTATACTAAGAACTGTAGTTTGATTTAGAGCGTCAATGCTTTTAGATAACGTGCCTGAACTGATCAACTTTTGATATAGGAAATGTTCAAAACATTATCCATCGATACAAAATTTTATCATTTCTTTAATAAATAAAGAGATTGATATGATTTTGTATATCAGGTTCGGTATCTAATAGCATTTGTTCAAAATCAATGTACTGGTAATACAGGGTGACAGTGACCAACAGACTTGGCTGCAACACTTGCCCCGTTTTCTGTCTCATGAAACTTATCACCCGTTATCATTTTTCTACCTTTTTGTAGCCCTATGTAACAGATTACATATCTGGGATCCTGACCCAGTATCAAATACCCAGGATGCAGAGGATACTGAGAAACAGTTCTTTGTAATGAACACACCCGAAGGAGATGCATCATATGCACTTTCTTCGTTTGGGCGGCATAGGAATTCTGGTATTTCCCTATTTCCTGCTCTGTCTTATAACAATTATAAGTTAGAGCGGGACCAACGTTCCCCGGCTCAGTAAAACAAGCGGGTTCGGTCAATACATCCATATTATTATCTTGATTAAGGCGTGATATAGTCGCTACCTGGAGAGAGAGAGAAGAAAACACTCTGCGTGCGCTCTTGCAAGATTAGATTGGTTATTTATTTTATCTAATCAGGATGGCTCCCACTGTTTTTATCAAATCTTCCTTCAAACCTTAAAAGGAAAGACTAGCTGGGATTAATTACACTCTACAAGTTCGCCAATCTTTCAGCTAGGCCAGTATCGGTACTTTGAGGGAGGTTCCCCGTGCTTTCGCACGGACCTAATTACTGTAAACCTCGTTTTCCCAGAGGCGTAACCCCGTTGACACCTTTCTAGACACCTACTTGATCAGCTTATCGCAAAGTGCAAAACTCTCCCAGGAGTAACAATTACTCGCAGTGGGTATCGGGATCCAACTATCACATAGAAGGTATGCAATCTCATTGCAAATTTCAACACTTGAAACTCCCGATAAAGGTTTTTACCCTTAGCACTTATGACCTTAACTATGGTCAACAAATCATAAGTACTAGTCAAGTTCTACCCGTCATTTCGTGAATAATTAGACCCACCCACATGACCCTTAACTAAGGTCAACAAAGTCACGCGACTGTCCTAACTAATCGCATCATATGCGGTGTAGGAAGACATCACTTAGCTACCGTACACTGTGCCTTGACTATGGTCTGTTGCGCCACGGCAGCGCCCCGGCCGTCTTACTCGAGGCCAAATTGCGGAATCAAAATTTTTCCTTACTCGGAAACCGGCGCTACCGCGGACAATGAAAACCCGAATCGTTAACCATTAACCTAATGCTAGCAATCAAGAGATAGGGTGAGAAGTATACCGAGTGATCCGAGTCCTTCGGTCTTCTCGTCATCGTCCCGATCTCCCGCGGAAAGTCTTGTCTCCACATCGTCGCCTTCTCGCCGGAAAGGGCACCACAACGCCTGCGTCTTTTACGGGCTCCCGCCTCAATACCGAGGCAACTCGAGCATGAAGCCGGCAACTCGGCATGCTCAAGATATGCTGTAGAATGTGTAGTGTAGTGTCTCACTTGGGGTTTGTTGCCATTTGAAGATGATGGAGGAAATGAGATAAGAAAAATGGTGCTTGCATTTTTCTAGCATGAATGAGATCAAGAAATGAAACTCTCAAGAAGAAGCTCTCTTCTTCTTCTTCTCTCTTTCTTTTTCTTCTTCTCTCTTTTCTTATGAAAAACTTATCATTTAGGAGAATGGTGGAGGAGGTAATATGAAGCATGAAGGGAGGTGAGTGTAGGGTAAAGCAAGGGGTAACTATATCCTAAACATCATGATAACAATCTCACATCACTTCTAATCAAGAATCAAATCCTTTCTCATCAACAAAAAGCAAATGATAAGAAAGGTATCAAAAGATGCTTTCATAATAAATACTTTTACAAATAAAACCTCCACCAAATGTAATTTGCAAAACTGCAAATTACCCCCTCCATCAGAAAAGTCCGGCCGGGAAAGAACAAAGGAAAACCGGCCGGAACGGAATGCAAACTGGCAACTCCAGAAAACTGGTCCCGTAATAAATTACAGGAAAACCCCGATACTGTGCATACACACCCGCATCTGTATTCCGACCGGATACAAATGCAAAGAGACAAAATCTACACTGTACTAGACTAGGACCGGCTTAAGCCAAAGCCGGCAAGTAAAATCCGTTCGATCCTGATCCGTGCAATACCGCACGTATCAGATCAAACCCTGCCATATAACTATACGGCCACTAGTACAAAACTGTCCGATCCTGATCCGTGCAATACCGCGCGTATCTGATCGGACCCTGCCATATCTCCATACGGCCTCTACAGCGTTTCGCCCGAAAGCTTGAGTAACTGTAAGTGTGGTGGACTCTAAAGACTCGTCAATACAATGGCTGTGGATTTAACCACTAGCACGTCAGAGGTATAAGCCAATACGTAACGGGCCACCAGCTATTGACCAAAAGGGACGTCGATGAGCGAACTCATCCTGACACCCTACTGAGCCTGTCAGTGACAATATCCGTACAGTCCGGTCCGTTCGTCTATGAGGATCGCATGTCGGGCCTAGGGGGTTGGTAAAAGTCAGACCCCCAAAGGCAGTACAAGTCGTGTCGGAGTGTAGCCCAGAACGCCCTGAGATACTACTGGAATACCTACCAGTAAATCTCCTGCCTCGGCCGAGGGCTTTGCGTAATGGCTCTCCTAGACACAGCGCGACCTCACCCCCAATACCGGGAGAGACGAACCCCTGCAGATCCGCTCACTGCCTCCATGTGGCTCGGGACTGTACCCAACTAAAACCTGTTTGCACGACTCCTTTGAGCCGTGGTAGGGTAGTAATCAAAGCACAGTGGGAACTCACACGAGACAAATGACGATCTCAGGTCGATGAACTAACCTGTACACATGTCACCAGGGAACTGCTATCTGACATCTGGTATAAGACCAACTAGCAGGTTCCCGGCGAGTCCTGTCCGGTGTACTCATAACCCAATGAGCACCTGTATACATCTTAGGTGAACCAACTGACACCAGTGGCTTATGAGACCGGCCACCGCCCCTCGTCGGGGTCTCGACTGTATACACTAGTCTACTAATGGAGTATCGATGCCCTGTCTCGAAACTCCTACGACTAGGGACCTTTTAAGGATGTGCTTATAGACTACCAGCTCCCATGTATATGATCGCCATCATACTGCTAGTAGTCAAGCAAGAATCCTAGGGGCTCTATCAACGTGTAATGGCGACATGTCAGGTCACCTAAAGCAGTACACGATGATAAAGGTAAACCAGATAGCATACTATCATCTCGAGTAAGACTGTCCTACCGGGATAGGTCCTCCCTCAATCATTGCAATCACGTGCCTGTGATCCAATAATTGACTCTGAGGGCACTATCTCCAACAATCTCCCACTTGCACTCAAGGCTAATTATTGCGATGCCGCATACTCACAGCCCGTGTGATACCGAACACCCAACTCCTCTACTAGTCAGTCTCACAAAGCTCGTTTGCGAAACTATTGCGTTCGAGGAATAGCCTCAGTGAGTGGATCCGCTGTGAAGTTTCTTTCTATGTCTCTCTTTATCTCAAGTTCGCGGAGAAAGCCATCTCCCGGAATGAGCAATACATGTCTTAGAATGTCCGGATGTCTGATGGGACCTAGCTCATAAATGAACTCCAAATCCAAACTTCTTAGACTGTATCGTCAACTGAACTTAATCAGTATCCTGCGCCATGCCACCCTCAGTATTGCCTTGGACCACCTGTCCAAAATACTGCCCCTCGTGAGAAGGAAAACTATAACTCTGACAACCTCCTTGTCGTCCATGTCACCTTGGAAGCCTGGAATGATAACTGTCTCCCAAATGAGGCTGTCGTTATCATATCCCTAGAACATCCACTTATGTTCTAAGACTGCTTCCGACTGTTTCTCCAGGATTGGATCAATATCAACTTATTGCATCTAGTGCAAGAACAATATCTGGTGTGGTACTTGACATCTCATGATTGACTCAATTGCCTAAGCAAGTGATCTGCCAATCATGAGTATCCCTCTCCCCTTTAGTCTATAAGACACCTTTAGAGAGGGTGACTCCATCAACTGCAGGTACACTACCGTGTCAGGAGTCGTCCATTCTAAATACTCATAGAATGCTGTCAAGGTACCCAGATTGGGAAACCACCCAAATCTAGATCTAAAACCATAGATCTAGTAACCAGTATGTCTGATATAATATCCAAGTCCTATGTGGGGAAACCACTGTGTGACGACCAAAGTATAACCGATCGTAGTATAGGAATATCACTTCCTACTACCTTCTCAACAGATCCACCCCTTATTCTGATGACGTCAAACCTATGACTGTCACATCAGAAATAGATGATCTATCTCCGCTACATCTGCTTTAGTCTATAAATAGACATAAGCCTGATGTCCACCAATGCTTCCGCTGCTCCCACTGACTACGACAACCCTCTGGCAGAGTCATATAGACGTGCACTTCCAAAGCTAGTTTAGAACGACGCTATACTCATCCTCCTGCTGGGTCTCGCAGCCTGGAACAACAGCAATGGCAAGTGTGGGTAAACAAGAACCTCCCTGTCACCGTCCTTGAGGCTACCGTAGTACCTCTTGGGTGCCTGAAGTTACCCACCTAATCTGCGGAGTGGCCAATGGAATGTCAAATCAGATTGAATCTTTAGGTTCCTTATCAAATCTTCAGTAATCGTTTGTGGTTCTGGAATTACTTCCAGTTCTACCATACTCCCACGTACTTTTTCTGAAAAAATCCATTTTTAATAAAAACTGTGGCGAGTCTAGAACAATATTGCTATTGTTCATCCAGATGGTAGAAAATCAACCCTCGTCATAGCCTGGGTCAACCCACAAACAGCCATTACAGAAACGTGCCTTGAGTTGTCCAGTGTCTGGTTTTAAGCATAAGCCGGACAACTCCCCGTACCTTAACATCGTTAAGATATGAACTGTTCTATATCCAATATAGAACCAGAGGCACTGATTCAATTGAACCAGATACAAATCATGCAGCTATCTCCAGTGCATGTCAACTAAATGGAAGGAGGCCGATCAGCGTTACTCAACTTAGGAGTACTTCCAATTATGAGTAACCTGAAAGAGAAGCAATTTCTCTTTATCATTACTATCAACTGAATACCATACACAAGTATCTACATCTTCGATCACTTTGAAGAATCCCGATACTTGCAACACCTGGTTCTCTACTCTATTCAAATACCTATAACTCCTCAAAACTTAGACCCTGTGTTTCTACGAAAAACCTGTCTAAAAACTAGAGAAGTCATAAGTAAACCGAATATAGTACGAGGACCTACCCCTCTGTCCTGATGGACCCTGGACAACATACAATACTCTGTATAAGTCCGCTGAGTCTAACAACTCTTTCACTGTGCGTCGCAGGTTGAAAACTGTACTTATGGTTAAGAAGAATTACACCGCTGTTTAATGCTCCTTACCTAACCATCCACTGATATAGGTAAATGTCATCGACATAATATCAAAAGGTATATCTCACTCTATGAAAATAGACGTACAGATATATCAATTTGAAATTGGTGCATAACCGCGGATATTCAAAACCAAAAAATTGCCGTCCGGCAAACAACCCAGGTGACTTCCTCAAATATCACCGATTACAATGAATCCCGATATAGTGAGGATGATCACCCAATTCCCAATAACTTACTCCCACTCATCATCTGTAAAACCATACAGATGTGAGAATCATACCTGGTAAATACATACCCTGGAGCAAGTGTCTAACTGGAAAATCAGTTTTCCATTAACAGTACACAGTGAAACTGAAACATTGAAATGTTTCGGCGGGGTATCCTGGTATTCCTAGTAATGCCTCTTCCATTGTCCAGATTCACAACTGTAACCTTGTAATTCTTTGCCATCTTTCTAAATCCCTTTCTATGTCTTTAGTCATTGCCTTCTGTACACCCCTTAGGCCAAATAGTTTTCTTCCTTCCCTACCGTTCGGCACCAGCCTATGGTTTGGAAGAAGACTATCCAATAAGCATAATGGGTGTACTGTCCTAATCCTAGGAGCACTCGCAATGCGAGAGAAGGTGAAGATAAAAGACACCTGAATGTACTTTATTCCTCTTTCTCCTGAACCAGAATCCATCCCCGAACTGGAACAAGTTCCTTTCGAGTTCGTATATAACCATACGATGGAGTATCCAATAAACTGTGGATCTTCGTAGTGATACGGAGTGTCCTGGAGAAATACAAAGGTGATTTAAGATTGGCGAAGAAACACTTGGTTCGGTCGTGAATAGCAGTCGCAATTTACTTTGCCCTCTTACTAATCCCTTGCTTTGTCTTAACTTAATACCTTTTGCACACCATCGTTATACTAATTGGTTTTCTTCATTCCCCACCGTTCGGCACCAGCCTAAGGTTTGGAAGAAGACTATCCAATTTGCGTAATAGGTGTACTACTCCTAAACCAAGGAGTACTCGCAATGAGAGAAGGTGAAAAGAAAAGACAACTGAATAATCCTATTCGTTTTCTCCAGAACCAGAAACCATCCTCGAAGTCCTTCGAGTTCGTATATAACCATACGATGGTTTTGTCCAATGGAAGTGGACGTTCGTAGTAATACGGGGTGTCCTGGAGAAAAGGGTAAAAGTAGGAGTGGCAAAGAGGTCTGCAACTCAGACAATCCAAAAGCCTGTGTTAAGAAGGTTCGGTCAACTTGGTCACTGAGTCATAGTCCAGGGTCGGGTCAATGGTCGCTGCCAAAGAGAGAGAGAAAAGAAACACTCAGCGTGCACTCTAACCTAGATCAGAATGGTTATCACTTTATCTAATCAGGAAACCTCCCACTGTACTGTCAAATTCTCCTCCAAACCTGAAAGAAGAACTAGTCGGGATCACCCGAGGAGTAAACCAACTCATCAGTAGGAATCGGGATCCAACTATCATCGCATGATAACTTGACGGAATCCACTCAAGTCACCACACTCCAGAAGGTATGCGCATATCTGGCAAGTTTCAGTTCTTTTGAAACTCCCGATGTGATTTTTACCCCTAGGACCCAAGTGACCTTGACTGAGCCAACATATCAAAGGATCCTAGTCAAGTTCAACCCGTCATTATCTTGATTGCATTAGACCCACCCGCACGAGTCCTTGACTGAGCCAAAATGACCGTACGACTGTCCTAACCAATCACATATCCATGCAACAGAAAAGCACTACATAGCTACCGAACACTACGCCTCGGCTGAGCACGACATACGCAGCACGAATACTAAGTAATACTAATCTGAAATGACGGAGGGCTACGACTGGTTTTTGGCGAAAAACCTTTAACGTAATGAACTTGATATCGTTGAAGGAACTGCACAACTTTTTATAAAATATAGTGACGAAAACCATTACTAAAGAGGTCACTCCCGGTGAAGGGATCTCGGCTCTTTCCCCGTAGAATGAGGTGCAGGATATTCCAAATGAATACCACGATGCAAAGCAAAAGTAATCGGCTATAGTGAAGTTAATGCCCTGACGCAAACTTCTGTCCAAGGGGTCACTCCCGGTGAAGGGATCTCGGCCCTTGCCTCGTCGACTGAGGAGCAGGATATTCCAAATGAATACCACTATGCAAAACAAAAGTGAACGTCCTTGCAATAACAGCTTTTTGAAAAATGTTCCAACAACATCAGAATAGGTTTGTTTAACTTGCATTGATCCGAATCAACGCAGTCCCACCAAATGATCACACCACAAAGAACGAAAATATACTGACGTACGTATATGCCATCCGCATTCACCACTGGGTCCCGTCATCACTCGTTAGGTTAGCTTACTAACGACAGAGCGGGGACCGGACTAGCGCGGATGAAAAACATATACAACATCTACTAATATATATACCAATATATTATATTTCGCTCAAGGCGTGATAAAATGCAACATCACAGAAATATACAGCATCACAGAACAATACAGATATTTGGAAGCCCCGGGTTTCACAGAGCCGCTGCTGAAACCCGACGTTCCCTTGGTCGTGTGGATAGCCTGTGCAATGAAATCCTAGACCCCTACGGGCGCGGCAAGTCACCCGCCAAAACCTGAAGCAAGGCAGCCCCTTTCAGTACCGTGAATGGACCACCCAGCACTTCACGGAATCCGGTAACTTGGGCACCCCTCCTGGGTCAACCTGTACCCCCTACGAGTGCGGCGAATAGCCCGCCAATCCTGGAGTGAAGCCCCCTCCGTCCCAATGCCATAAGATGCGGGCCCGTTGCCCTCTAGAATCCGGCTATCCGTGCACTCCTCCGCGGGGCAAACCTAGTACAGAAAGTAAAATATACATACACCGGGTACATCGACCGCAACCAGGTCGTGCCCCAAAAGAATAATACAATCAGGCAGTGACGGCAGTCCACATGTCGGACGCTCGCCCCGCAATATCAAATGTACATAATACAACAAAACAGTACTAGCATTGCATCCAGGCTATCCCCCACGACCGATCCGCAACAACACAGCATAAACATAGAACATCAACGTGAAAGTCGCGTTCGCAAATCCGTCTAACCGGGCTATAGCAGTTAGACGGGATTTACCGATCAAGTGACATTCACGGTCGCAGATATAATGTAAACACTGTGAAAAATGTGTTTAAAATTTTCCGATTGACCAAAAATAACAAGTGGGCCCCCAATCAAAACTGTAGCAGTCACAGAAAACCTGGGCCCAAATTTAATATCCCAAAACCCCTAAAATTATCCCACAAGCCCACTGGAAAAATTGGGCACAGTGACGACACCAGAGTGCGGCGGAAGCGCGGCCCAAGGTGGGGTTTGGCCGCGCTTCCGCGCTCAGGTAGTCGACTGAAGTTGTCGAATTTTTACAGTGGTCTTGTAACTCCCTGCACATCATTCTGAGACTACCTGAAAAATTTTTTGACTTCAAAAAATTTCAACAGAAACTGATGTGAAGGAAAAATACGGTTTTTGGAATTTCAGTCGATCGGATAAGCAAAACACATTAGAACAAGCTAGGTAAGGTTAATGGCGTGGCTCTGATACCATGTTGCGCCACGGCAGCGCCTCGGCCGTCTTACTCGAGGCCAAATTGCGGAATCAAAATTTTTTCTTACTCGGAAACCGGCGCTACCGCGGACAATGAAAACCCGGATCGTTAACCATTAACCTAATGCTAGCAATCAAGAGATAGGGTGAGAAGTATACCGAGTGATCCGAGTCCTTCGGTCTTCTCGTCATCGTCCCGATCTCCCGCGGAAAGTCTTGTCTCCACATCGTCGCCTTCTCGCCGGAAAGGGCACCACAACACCTGCGTCTTTTACGGGCTCCCGCCTCAATACCGAGGCAACTCGAGCATGAAGCCGGCAACTCGACATGCTCAAGATATGCTGTAGAATGTGTAGTGTAGTGTCTCACTTGGGGTTTGTTGCCATTTGAAGATGATGGAGGAAATGAGATAAGAAAAATGGTGCTTGCATTTTTCTAGCATGAATGAGATCAAGAAATGAAACTCTCAAGAAGAAGCTCTCTTCTTCTTCTCTCTTTCTTTTTCTTCTTCTCTCTTTTCTTATGAAAAACTTATCATTTAGGAGAATGGTGGAGGAGGTAATATGAAGCATGAAGGGAGGTGAGTGTAGGGTAAAGCAAGGGGTGACTATATCCTAAACATCATGATAACAATCTCACATCACTTCTAATCAAGAATCAAATCCTTTCTCATCAACAAAAAGCAAATGATAAGAAAGGTATCAAAAGATGCTTTCATAATAAATACTTTTACAAATAAAACCTCCACCAAATGTAATTTGCAAAACTGCAAATTACCCCCTCCATCAGAAAAGTCCGGCCGGGAAAGAACAAAGGAAAACCGGCCGGAACGGAATGCAAACTGGCAACTCCAGAAAACTGGTCCCGTAATAAATTACAGGAAAACCCCGATACTGTGCATACACACCCGCATCTGTATTCCGACCGGATACAAATGCAAAGAGACAAAATCTACACTGTACTAGACTAGGACCGGCTTAAGCCAAAGCCGGCTAGTAAAATCCGTTCGATCCTGATCCGTGCAATACCGCACGTATCAGATCAAACCCTGCCATATAACTATACGGCCACTAGTACAAAACTGTCCGATCCTGATCCGTGCAATACCGCGCGTATCTGATCGGACCCTGCCATATCTCCATACGGCCTCTACAGCGTTTCGCCCGAAAGCTTGAGTAACTGTAAGTGTGGTGGACTCTAAAGACTCGTCAATACAATGGCTGTGGATTTAACCACTAGCACGTCAGAGGTATAAGCCAATACGTAACGGGCCACCAGCTATTGACCAAAAGGGACGTCGATGAGCGAACTCATCCTGACACCCTACTGAGCCTGTCAGTGACAATATCCGTACAGTCCGGTCCGTTCGTCTATGAGGATCGCATGTCGGGCCTAAGGGGTTGGTAAAAGTCAGACCCCCAAAGGCGGTACAAGTCGTGTCGGAGTGTAGCCCAGAACGCCCTGAGATACTACTGGAATACCTACCAGTAAATCTCCTGCCTCGGCCGAGGGCTTTGCGTAATGGCTCTCCTAGACACAGCGCGACCTCACCCCCAATACCGGGAGAGACGAACCCCTGCAGATCCGCTCACTGCCTCCATGTGGCTCGGGACTGTACCCAACTAAAACCTGTTTGCACGACTCCTTTGAGCCGTGGTAGGGTAGTAATCAAAGCACAGTGGGAACTCACACGAGACAAATGACGATCTCAGGTCGATGAACTAACCTGTACACATGTCACCAGGGAACTGCTATCTGACATCTGGTATAAGACCAACTAGCAGGTTCCCGGCGAGTCCTGTCCGGTGTACTCATAACCCAATGAGCACCTGTATACATCTTAGGTGAACCAACTGACACCAGTGGCTTGTGAGACCGGCCACCGCCCCTCGTCGGGGTCTCGACTGTATACACTAGTCTACTAATAGAGTATCGATGCCCTGTCTCGAAACTCCTACGACTAGGGACCTTTTAAGGATGTGCTTATAGACTACCAGCTCCCACGTATATGATCGCCATCATACTGCTGGTAGTCAAGCAAGAATCCTAGGGGCTCTATCAACGTGTAATGGCGACATGTCAGGTCACCTAAAGCAGTACACGATGATAAAGGTAAACCAGATAGCATACTATCATCTCGAGTAAGACTGTCCTACCGGGATAGGTCCTCCCTCAATCATTGCAATCACGTGCCTGTGATCCAATAATTGACTCTGAGGGCACTATCTCCAACATGGTTAACAAACACAGCACGAATACTAAGTACTCTACTTCCTAAAATGACGGAGGGTTGCGAATGGTTTTTATGAAAACCTTCAACGCTTTGAACTTGATCTCGTTGCGGAATCAAATGGTTTTTAAATGGAATGTTTTTGAGGCTTTTCTAGTTTTGCTAAAGGGGTCACTCCCGGTGAAGGGATCGTCGGCCCTTTCCTCGTCGAATGAGGTGCGGGATATATTATATATATCACTGTGCAAAGCGGAAACTATAGAAGCGATCAAAAGACAAACCGAGGGTTGTAGCATCTGCCAGTTATTGCTAAAGGAGTCACTCCCGGTGAAGGGATCTCGGTCCTTTCCTCATCGAATAAGGTGCTGGATGTTCTATAATGAACACCGCGATGCAAAGCAAGAACTGTAGCTATCTGTTTTATTTTGAAATTCGATTCCACAACATCAATTAGGTTTATTTTCTTTCATTAATCTCATTAATGAATGTCCCATCATTTAAGTCCACCTAAACATCACAGATAAATATAACGTACGCTTATGCCATCCGCATTCGCCTCGATGTCCCGTCTGCACCGTTAGGTTAGGTAACTAATGCCAGAACGAGGCAGGGCTACCGCGGGTGTAAAACATAAGCAACGTCTATATAATATATCATATATGCTATATATAATATCTATCTGAACATATCACATGATCACATCACAGATAACGCAGCAGAAAGTATCATATGAAATATTGGATATACTAGGACGTCCGTGTTTTCAATACGAGCCAGTATAAAACACGGATTCCACGGTCGTGATGAATAGCCAATCCCACACCCCTAGACCCCTACGAGAGCGGCAAGCAGCCCTACCAATTCTAGGGTTAGGAGACCCGGACTCGACTCCTCGAGTTGGTCTCCCACTGGACCCCAGAACCCGGTTACTTGTGCTCCCCTCCTTGGGTCTATCCTAATGCGGAAAAGTAAATAATATACAAATGGTGACAACATCCGCAACCTGGAAGTGCCCCAATAAAAGAATATTACATACAAGTTTTTTACATGAATGAAAATGAAAAACACTCATCTCACATATAAAAAAAACCCGGCTATTCAAACACGACAATCCAATATAATATATCCAGCAACACATAACATCACATGTCATCAACGTAAGTAAACATGCGTATCCCAATTGTCGTTGATATATAGCAACGAAACCGGCGATATCACATATTACACTTACGGTCACAGAAAAGAAAGTGTAAAACTACAACAGTTGGAATCCGCAACCTCTTTTAGACATCGCATGCCTTAATCAAATGAATTCCTTAGACATCGCATGCCTAACAATTATAAACTCCGCATTTTAGTCTCATTATCGAAAACTCTTTTCAATATCAAGTCGGGCAATTCAACAAGATTCCCGACATCCTGATCAAATGCTCGTCGCAAACTTTAGTAGGCGGCCGCACCCCTGATACCGTCGACGAAGTGCACCAAGGCGGAACACCACTGCCGCGAGCACCCAAACGGATGCTTTCGGCGACGGGGTTCTCCTACAGTCACTTGGTCGGGGCTATGGGGCGAGGCTGTCTATTAAGTTTACCCGGGGAGTATCCGCGTACGCTACGTGATTGCGACGGACTTTTGATCACATCAAAATTCCATGGCAACCGATCAAGTGAGACTAAACCGCTATGTTTATAACATTCATTCAGTTATCTCATAACTACTTGTGAATTCCAAATATTGTATCACATTCCGGATAAATAGAAAAATGTTAAATTTTCCGATCGAACAATCGAACACCCAAGTTTTCCCGATACAGCTCAACACATGAAATAAGTCTAAAAACATTCAGTTCATGCCTCAGTACCAACGGTCCAGCCATAGAAGGGTCAAGCCAACGCCTCACATGTGGCACGCCGTACTGCCCCAAACCCGAAGGTTCAAAGGGCAGTTCAAGACGGTCACATAATCGAGTTAAGGTTTGTTGTCTTCTAGAGGGACCATCGCGTTACTTGCACTACTTAGAACGTCGTTAAACTACGGAAAAATCCAACAATTGGAAATTTCCCGACAGGGGAAAAAGTGGGTATTTTTATCCGGTCGAACTTTTTAACATATTCTAAAGTTATCCGGAAAAACACATAGACAAAATTAGACAATCCGATCGAAACACCGAGTCCCCAATACAACCCAAAAAACTCAACTCTTGAGTCAGATTTAAAAATTCCCAGAAAATACATCAACAAAATATAAGAATTACTGTGCAGAAATAATTGTCTGAAGAGACCAAGTGGCCGCGGAACCGCCGCATTAGGCATGCTAATGCCGCTGTTCCGCCGCGCTATAATCGATTCAGGTGCTTGGGCATCACAGTAATTCTTAGAAATTCCTGCTTAGTTTTCTGCATATTTTTAATTCTAAAAAATCCCCGTTTTCAAAAAATGTACAGAGAACAACTTTGAATTAGGGTTTCGGTTCGATCGGACTTCTAATTCCGTCTACGCATCGCCTAAGGCTCTAGCTAGGCTCTGATACCACTGTAGGGTTCCTAGGCAAACTAATGAGGTCTTACAAGTGATCAAACATGGCCAATTCAAATTTTTCCAAGTGCCTACAAACCCTAATACGGATCGTTAACTAGATGTATAGGTGATGCGATGCAAGTTAACGACTTTAACTAAAAGGGAAGGGGCTACAACCTTTGTAGATCCGGTCCTCCACCTCCATAGCTCCGTGATGAAGTCCCTCCGTTGTACCCATCGGATCTCGGACTCTCGCGGTGGTTTCATCGAAGAATTGATCGGGCTAGGTCATCGACTTCGATGCCGAAGATGATCTACGTCGAGGCAACTCAAGATCAAACTCCAACTTCACCAAGTCATGAAACTTGTGAAGAAAACACCCTATACTACTTGGCAAGTGGTAGAGGATAAAGAAATAGGAAGTGGGTTCACTTTAGAATTGGATTTCTCACTCTTTTTCTCAAGTTGCCATTGATGGAGGCAAGTTTTTCTTCTTGTTGAAGATGAAGAAGAAGAAGAAAGAATATGATAAGTATTTTCCAAATAGAAAATAAAATGAATACTTATCATATACCAACCATGGTTAAGTGTAGAGACTAAACTAGGGTTAGGTGAATGGTTAGGTTAAGGGAAGCAAACAAAATGGTCAAGCTTTCAACACTTCATGAAGCTTCATGAAAGAAACAAAGAAAGCCACCATTTCTATTTATCTTTTCCAAAATAAATAAACAAAATAAATAAATGAATAAGAAAACAAAATCCTAACCATTTATATAACCATGGTTTAATCATACACACAAACTCAAGTTAGCATGTATCATCAAACATGATACAAACAAGTGCACAAAAGTATATCACATATACAACTTGTGTACTTCAAGTGAGAAAATCCATTTAAAGTGAACAAATACTAGTTAATGCAAATTATTATATCAAATATATAATTCTGCATTAAATCATTAAATCAATACTTGATTTAACGATCCGGTCATATCGCATATAACCGACTAGTATCCAATGTATCGACTTATCGAATCAATCCTCGATTCGATAACTAGGTTATATCGCATACAACCATTCGATACATTCATCGCGAGAATAGAATACGGTATCATATACACGCATTATTCTCGGTCCCGCACATATCTCATATGCGCTCCTATTTCGTTTCGCTTGAGCCAGGAAACCTCTGTGTAGGACTCTAAAGACTCATCAATACGCCGGCAGCAGATGATGATCATATCAAGCACCTACAAGCCGCAAGCGGTCTGCTAAACGTAACGGCCACCCAGGTATTGAGCGATCAGAAGATCGACGAGCAAGCCCGCTCATACTCCTGTGAATCCAACCAGTAACACTTACCGTACAGTCCGGTCTGTTCGTCTGATATGTCGCATATTTCGCCTAGGGGTGGTAAACGTCAGACCCCAATAGCTCGATAAGTCATGCCGACATGAGGTACATAACATTCGTGAAACTACTGATAACTCTTACCAGTATATCACTGCAACCCTGGCCAGGGATTTCCTGTTATGGCCAGTCGTGCATAGCGCAACATCAATCCCCAATACCGGGAGAGACGAATCCCCTCCTATCGCTCATTGCCTCCATGTGAATCGGGACTGTACCCAAAAACCACCTGTTTGCACAACTCAGTAGAGCCGTGGTAGGGTGGAAATCAAAGCACAGTGGGAGACACACAGGACTCTATGACGATCTCGGGTCAACAGACTAAGCTGTACCAGTGTCACCAGAGAACTACCATCTGACGTGAGGTATAATACTATCTGGGAGTTCTCGGCGAGTCCGTTCAGTGTACCCAGTCTCCACTGAGCACCCGCATACCATCTCTGATGTCAAACACCAATGGATATGGGATCATCCATCGCCCATCACATAGGTCGAGAAGATATACGCTAGTCTACTCTGGAATATCGATGCCCCGTCTCGATATTCCCACGACTAGGAACATTGAAGGATGTACTCATGGACTATCCAGGCCCCACTAGTATGATCTGCATCATAGTCCTGGAAGTCGAGTACGCATCCTAAGGGCTTTATCAACATGTAACAGAGAGACAG
The DNA here is from genome assembly GCA_030015575.1 of Agapanthus africanus. Lineage (NCBI taxonomy): Eukaryota > Viridiplantae > Streptophyta > Magnoliopsida > Asparagales > Amaryllidaceae > Agapanthus > Agapanthus africanus. Next base: position 508,846,458 of record CM057341.1, read on the forward strand.
AAAGTATACATGTTAAAATAAAGAGCAACCAAATAGCGTACTATCATGTCGAGCAAGAAAGTCCTACCTATATATGTCCCAGCATCCACTACAATATACATCCAATGTATAGTAATGGCCTCTATGGCATACATATAACTAACAGCACGAACATGCGCAATCTGTTCTCCGATCGGCGTAAACTCGAACTGTACCCAGCTGTCGCATAAAATCTGCCAATCTGCCGACGACTGCCTCTGTACTGCGCTCAAACAAGATAGACTACCCCCGGGCCTCCTGCTCAAAGCATCCGCCACTACATTAGCCCTGCCCGGTGGTACAAGATCTCGCAATCGTTATCCTTCACTAACTCCATCCATCGGCGTTGTCTAAGGTTCAGGTCTCGCTGCTAGAATATATACTTTAAGCTCTTATGATCAGTGAATATCTGGAACGACTCGCCGTATAGGTAATGTCACCAGATCTTAAGTGCAAAGACCACTGCAGCCATCTCCAAATCGTGAGAGGGGTAGTTCTGTTCATGTTTCTTTAATTGCCGCGTAGCATACGCGATCACCCTGTCATGCTGCATCAATACGCACCCTAGCCCCACTCGTGAAGCATCACAATAGACCACAAATCCGCCTGATCCTGAAGGAAATGATAGCACTGGTGTCGTAGTCAGTAGAGCCCGTAGCTGCTGAAAACTGTGCTCACACTCCTCCGTCCAAACGAAAGGAACTCCCTTTCGGGTCAACCCGGTCAAAGGTGTAGCAATACGGGAGAAGTCCTGCACGAATCGCCTGTAGTAGCCTGCCAGCCCTAGAAAGCTGCGAACCTCCGTCACTGACGTGGGTCTGGGCCAACACCGAACAGCCTCGATCTTCCTCGGGTCTATACATATACCATCTCGTGTAATCACATGCCCCAAGAAGTCTACGCTGTCAAGCCAGAAAGCACACTTGGAGAATTTGGCGAAAAGCTGATGCTCCCTCAAGGTCTGCAGTGTAGTCCGCAGGTGCTGCTCGTGCTCCTCTCTACTCCGAGAATATACCAGAATATCGTCAATGAATACGATGATGAACAGATCAAGATACAGCCGGAAAATACGGTTCATCAAGTCCATGAATGCTGCTGGCGCGTTGGTGTGTCCGAACGACATCACCAAAAACTCACAGTGGCCGTAGCGCGTGCGGAAAGCTGTCCTAGGAATGTCCTCCTGTCGAACCCGCAGCTGATGATAGCCTGATCGCAAATCGATCCTCGAAAAGTATCCTTCCCCCTGAAGCTGGTCGAACAAATCGTCGATGCGTGGCAAAGGATACCTGTTCCGCACTGTCACCCTGTTCAGCTGGCGGTAGTCGATACACAAACGCATACTGCCGTCCTTCTTCTTGACAAACAGGACTGGAGCACCCCAAGGAGAAACACTGGGTCGAATAAGTCCCTTATCCAGCAAATCTTGCAACTGACCCTTCAATTCTCTAAGTTCCGTCGGGGCCATCCGATAAGGCGGTACAGAAATAGGCCCCGTGCCAGGAACCAAATCAATACAGAAAGAAATATCACGCTCGGGCGGTAGCCCAGGAAGCTCGTCAGGGAACACATCAGGGAACTCGCTAACAACCGGAACCTGATCCATCGGAACCTCTGAAGCTCTAGTATCGCAAACATAGGCGAGAAATCCCTGACATCCCTTCCTCAAAAGCTGTCCAGCGTGAAAAGAAGAAATCACACTGTGAGGGGTGGCACCAAGGTCCCCCAATACAACAAAAACCGACTTGCCGGGAAAACAAAATCTAACTGTCTTATCGCGGCAGTCAACAGAACCATAGCACGTGGATAACCAATCCATGCCCAAAAGAACGTCGAAGTCCAACATCTCAAGAAGGATCAAATCGACCGGCAACTCTCTCTCGCCAATACGGACAGTACAGGATCGGAACACGCTCCTAGCGACAAACGACTCTCCCACAGGAGTAGTCACAACCAGCGGCTGATCAAGCAAACCGGACTCTCTACACAAACTCGGCACAAAGTGTGTGGATAAGTACGAGTGCGTGGATCCGGGATCGAATAACACGTGTGCATCAACAGAACATACTGGAAGGATACCTGAGACTACCGCATTGGACGCCTGCGCGTCCTGATGCGTCAAGGCAAAAACCCGCGCCTGTCCTCCACCTGCGACTGACTGTCCCCTGTCGGCAGCTGGCTGTCCTTTGCCTCGATCACCTCGTCCTCTATGAACAAATCCTCCGCGACCATGACCTCTCTGTGCATGAGTCTGGCGCAGAGTAACAGTAGGTACAATAGGCAACACCGTCTGGGGTGGTAAAGGTGGTAGTGTGACGTGCGGTGCTGCTGCCTCCCTCCGGGGTATCTCAGGACAATCTCGTACACGATGATAAGAACTCCCGCAACGAAAACATCCCGACGATGACCGCTGACCCTCCTGGGAATAGGAACTGAACAACCGGCCCCGCCCTAAATCTCTGCTACCTGCAAGACGTCTATCACGGCGCCGAAAAGGCTGTCTCTGCGCTGATGTATCCGCACAAACTCTCTTCGGCTCTGGAATTACCGAAGTCTCAGCAAGGCGCTCCTCGACTAATAGGGCAGCATCTACAGCTGCTGCATATGTCTCGTAATGCTGTGCACTGATCGCAAGAAACAGTGGTGTAAGCAAGCCTCGGACAAATCTCTTGACTCGCAACTCCTCAGTAGCCACTAGGTACAAAGCATACAATGATAGCTCGATGAACAGGACATCATACTCTGCGAATGACATCTCCGGAGTCTGACGTAAGGACTCGAACCTGCGTGCTCTAGCATCTCTGATGCTCAGTGGAAGAAAACGGGCAAGGAATAGTGCCACGAACTCTGTCCAGGTCATAGGAGGAAGACCTGCTGCTCTACCCTTCTCGACTGATTCACACCATTTCTGCGCGAGACCTTCCAGGCGAAAGCTCGCGAACTCAACCCATCTCACATCTGCGCATCTAAGTGAATGACATATCCGCGCCATCTTATCAATGAAAGACTGTGGGACCTCGGCCGCATCGGTGCCTGTGAAGACCGGAGGCGTCAGCCTTATAAACTCTGACAGCGATACTGAGATGACCTCTGTAACGGTAGGGACAACTGCCTGTGCTGTGGGTATCACCGCGATCTCTACAACGGGTGGAACTACCTCTGGTCGCTGTGCTCGAAGTGTCTCAACTAGAGATCCCATCATCTGGCGCATCTCCTGCATACTGGATCCCACCGTCTGGCGCATCTCCTGCACACCAGCCCATAACATGGCAATCTGATCTGTCACGGTAAGAACAGCCTGCTTGGGCACAACCGGTGTACTACCCGGATCAGTCCTCGTTTCGGACGAGTCAACTCGAATCTCGGCCCTCGCGGCCGCTCTCTGCGCCCTCGTAGTCTTTGGCGGCATAATGGCTGAAAGGAAAAAATAGGATTCGATAAGGATACGGAAATCGAATCGCAAGAATGTATATACTCAAGAAGGAATTTAAATCAACAAGTCCTAAGTGTTAGTTGTATGTATGCCCTAGAGGCCAGTATTATACACATGATGTATATTATATTGGATGCTTGGACATATATAGAGATGACTTTCTTGCTCGATATGATAGTATGCTATCTGGTTACTCTTTATCTTAACATGTACGCTAGTCTCTTTAAACTGTCTTGTAGTTACATGTTGGTAAAGCCCTTAGGATGTGTACTTGACTACCTGGACTATGATGCGGATCATACTAGTGGGGACATGGTAGTCCATAAGTACATCCTTCAAGGTCCCTAGTCGTGAGTGTATCGAGACGGGGCATCGATATACCAGTGTAGACTAGCGTATACGCTTCTCGACCCATGAGATGGGCGATGGATGATCCCATATCCATTGGTGTTTGACATCAGAGATGGTATACGGATGCTCAGTGGAGACTGGGTACACTGGACGGACTCGCCAAGAACTCCCAGATGGTATTATACCTCACGTCAGATGGCAGTTCTCAGGTGACACTTGTACAGGTTAGCCTGTAGACCCGAGATCGTCATAGAGTCTTGTGTGATTCCCACTGTGCTTTGATCTCCACCTTACCACGTCCATGAGGGCGTGCAAAACGGTGGTCTTTGGGTACAGTCCCGAGTCACATGGAGACAATGAGCGATAGGAGGGGTTTCGTCTCTCCCGGTATTAGGGGTTGATGTTGCGCTGTGCTCGATTGGCCGTAACAGGGAAGTCCCTGGCCAGGGCTGATCAGAGATCTGCTGGTAAGTGTTACCAGTAGTTTCTCGACCCGTTATGAGCCTCACATCGGTACGAGTTATCGGTTACTGGGGTCTGACGTTTACCACCCCTAGACTTGATATGCGACATATCAGACGAACAGACCGGACTGTACGGTAAGTGTTACTGGTTGGATTCACAGGAGTGTGAGCGGGCTAGCTCGTCGATCTTCTGATCGCTCAATACCCGGGTGGCCGTTACGTTTAGCAGACCGCTTGCGGCTTGTGGGTGATTGATATGATCATCATCTGCTGCCGGCGTATTGACGAGTCTTTAGAGTCCTACACAGAGGTTTCCTGGCTCAAGCGAAACGAAATAGAAGTGCATATGAGATATGTGCGGGACCGAGAATGATGCGTGTATGTGATACCGTATTTCATTCTCGAGATAAATGTATCGATTGGTTATATGTGATATAACCTAGATATCGAATCAAGGATTGATTCGATAAGACGATACATAGGATACTAGTCGGTTATATGCGATATGACCGGATCGTTAAATCAAGTGTTGATTTAATGATTTAATGTATAATTATATATTTGATATATTACTTTGCATTAACTAGTATAGGTACACTTTAAATGGATTTTCTCACTTGATGTGCAAGATGTATATGTGATATATTTTTTGTGCACATGTTTGTATCATGTTTGATGATACTTTCTCATTTGGTTAAGTGTAAAGAATTAAACCTTGGTTAAGTAAATGGTTAGGGTTTTTATTTATTCATTCATTTATCTTTTTAATTTGGAATAAAAAGAAATTGCAAAAGAAAACAAAATGGTTGCTTTCATTCTTGAAGCTTGTTGAAGCTTCATGAAGCTTTGACCAAAGTGATCATTTTGTCTTCATGCTTAACCCTAACCATTCATCTAACCTTAGTCAATTCTCTACACCTAACCATGGTTCATGTTATGATAAGTATTCATTTCTTTTGCATTTTAATTAACTTATCATAATCATTTTCATCTTCTTCTTCTTCTTGAGTTCAAGAAAAAGCTTGCCACCATTAATGGCATCTTGAGCAAAAGTGTGAGAAATCCAATTCTAAAGTGAACCCACCTCCTATTTCTTCACCCTCTACCTCTTGCCAAGTAGTATAGGGTGTTTTCTTCACAAGTTTCATAACTTGGTGAAGTTGGAGCTTGATCTTGTGTAACCTCGACGTAGATCATCTTCGGCATCGTAGCCGACGACTCGTCCGCTCATTTCTCCGATGAAGCCGATGCCAGAGTCCGAGATCCGACTAGGACAGCGAGAGGACGTCTACGTGCAGCTAAGGAAGTGGAGAACCGGATCTAAAAAGGTTGTAGCTTCTCACTTTTAGTTAAGTTGTTAACTAGCTTATTTTTCGCCTAAAAATCTAGTCAACGATCCGTATTAGGGTTTCTCGGCACTTGTATTTTTTGAAATTGGTATGGTTGATGCCTTGTGAGACCTCATTATTGTGCCTAGGAACCCTACAGTGGTATCAGAGACTAGCTAGAGCCTTACGCGAAGAGTAGACGACGTTTGAAACCCGATCGAACCGAAACCCTAAAACTAAAATGCTCTCTGGACTTTTTCCAAAAACTGGGTTTTTTCCAGATTAAAAATACTTAAAAAATTCAGCAGGGAATTATAAGAATTACGGTGCAAAATTTGACCAATGATACCTCAATCATGCGGCGGAACCGCGGCAGAAGCCTAGCTTCGGCGGCGGTTCCGCGGCCCTCTGGTGACATCAGCCCACCAAATTTGCACAGTAATTCCTCTTTAACAGTGCTGAGTTTTATGGGAATTTTTAATATTTATTCAAGAGTTGAATTTTCTGGGGTTGTTTTGGGGATTCGAAGATTCGATCGGATTATCAGATTTTGTCTATGTGGATTCCGGATAATTTTCGAATATGTTAAAAAGTTCAACCGAATATAAATACCCAACTTTTCCCCTGCCGGAAAATTTCCAAGTGTTGGATTTTTCTGTGGTTTAAGGACGTTCTGAGTAGTGCAAGTAACGCGATGGTCCCTCTAGAAGACAACAAACCTTAACTCGATTATGTGACCGTCTTGAACTGCCCTTTGAACCTTCGGGTTTGGGGCAGTACGGCGTGCCACATGTGAGGCGTTGGCTTGACCCTTCTACGGCTGGACCGTTGGTACTGAGGCATGAAGTGAATGTCTTTGAACCTATTTCATGTGTTGAACGGTTTCGGGAAAACTTGGGTGTTCGAATGTTCGATCGGAAAGTTTAATATTTTCTATTTATCCGGAATGGGATACAATGATTGGAATTCACAAACAGTTATGAGATAACTGAATGAATGTTATAAATCTAGCGGTTTAGTCTCACTTGATATTGAAAAGAGTTTTCGATAATGGGACTAAAATGCGGGGTTTATAATAGTTAGGCATGTGATGTCTAAGTATTTCATTTGATTAGGCATGCGATGTCTAAAGAGGTTGTGGATTCCAACTGTTGTAGTTTTACACTTTCTTTTCTATGACCGTAAGTGTAATATGTGATATCGCCGGTTTCGTTGCTATATGTCAACGACAATTGGGATGCGCATATTTACTTACGTTGATGACATATGATGTTATGTGTTGCTGGATATGTTATATTGGATTGTCGTGTTCGAATAGCCGGGGGTTTTTATGTGAGATGAGTGTTTTTCGTTTTCATTCATGTAAAAACTTGTATGTAATATTCTTTTATTGGGGCACTTCCAGGTTGCGGAAGATGTCACCATTTGTATATTATTTACTTTTCCGCATTAGGATAGACCCAAGGAGGGGAGCATAAGTAACCGGGTTCTAGGGTCCAGTGGGAGACCATCTCGAGGAGTCGAGTCCGGGTCTCCTAACCCTAGAATTGGAAGGGTTGCTTGCCGCTCTCGTAGGGGTCTAGGGGTGTGGGATTGGCTATTCATCACGACCGTGGAATCCGTGTTTTATACTGGCTCGTATTGAAAACACGGACGTCCTAGTATATCCAATGTTTCATATGTTTCTTCTGCTGCGATATCTGTGATATGATCATGTGATGTTCTGTGATAGATACAGTATATAGTATATATGATATATTATATAGACGTTACTTATGTTTTGCACCCGCACTAGCCCTGCCCTGCTCTGTCGTTAGTTACCTAACCTAACGGTGCACGAGGGGACATCCAGGCGAATGCGGATGGCATAAGTGTACGTCGTATTTGTCTGTGATGTTTAGGTGACTTAAATGATGGGACTTCATTAATGTGATTAATGAAAGAAAAGAAACCTAAGATGTTGTGGAATCAAATTTTAAATAAAAAGGGTAGCTACAGTTTTGCTTTGCATAGCGGTATATATGATATACCCTGCACCTTATTCGATGAGGAAAGGACCGAGATCCCTTCACCGGGAGTGACTCCTTTAGCAATAACTGGTAGATGCTACACACTCGGTTTGACTTTTGATTGCTTCTATAGTTTCTTCTTTGCACAGTGATATATATGATATATCCCGCACCTCATTCGACGAGGAAAAGGCCGACGATCCCTTCACCGGGAGTGACCCCTTTAGCAAAACTAGAAAAGCCTCAAAATCACTCCATTTCAAAACTGTATTTGATTCTACAACGATATCAAGTTCATTACGCAATAGGTTTTCAGAAAAACCTGTCGTAGCCCTCCGTCATTTCAGATAAGTACTAGTTAGTATTCGTGCTACGTTTGTTGACTATGTTAAGGCGTAGTGTGCGGTAGCTGATTGGTGCTTATCTGTATAAGCATATGATGCGATTAGATTAGGGTAGTCGTGCGACTTTGTTGACTATGTTAAGGGTCGTGCGGGTGGGTTTAATTCAATCAGAAAATGACGGGTTGAACTTGACTAGCACTTATGATTTGTTGACTATGTTAAGGTCATATAGCTGCTAGGGGCAAAATATTATCGGGAATTTCAAGTGTTGAAATTTGCAATGAGATTGCATACCTTCAATGAGATAGTTGGATCCCGATACCCACTGCGAGTAAGAGTTACTCCTGGGAGAGTTTTACACATTGCAATTAGCTGATCAAGTAGGTGTCTAGAAAGGTGTCAACGGGGTTACGCTTCTGGGAAAATGAGGTTTACATTAATTAGGTTCGTGCGAAAGCACGGGGGACCTCCCTCAAAGTACCGACACTGGCCTGGCTGAAAGATTGGCGAACTTGTACTGTGTAATTAATCCCGGCTAGTCTTTCCTTTTAGGGTTTGAAGGAAGATTTGATAAAAACCAGTGGAAGCCATCCTGATTAGATAAGATAATAACCAATCTGATCTTGCACGAGCATACGCTAAAGTGTTTTCTTCTCTCTCTCTCCAGGTAGCGACCATTTCATGCCCTAATCAAGATAATAATATGGATGTTTTGACCGAACCCGCATGTTATACTGTGCTGGGGAACGTTGGTTCCGTTCTTTCTTATAAGAGTTATAGGAATGAACAGGATATAGGGGAATACCAGGATTCCCATGCCACCCGAATGAAGAAAGTACATATTGATGCATTTTCTTCGGGTGTGTTCGTTACAGAGAACTGTTTCTCCATTTGCTCTACGTCCTGGGTATTAGATACCGGGTCAGGATCCCATATATGTAATCAGTTACATGGGCTTAGGAAAGGTAGAGAGCTTGGAGAAGGTGATAAAGACATTAGAGTTGGAAATGGTGCAATTGTTGCAGCTAAGACTGTCGGGGAATATCACCTTGTATTACCAACTGGTAATACATTGGTTCTGAACGAATGCTATTACATGCCGAACCTGATATGCAACATTATATCGGTTTCTTTGTTGAGTAAAGAGGGATATAATTTTGTATTACAGGACAATGTTATGAACATTTTCCGTAACCAAAAGTTGGTTGGATCAGGCACGTTGTGCAATGGCATTTATGTTCTAAATCAATCAACAGTTCTGAGCATAACTAACACACATAAGAGGAAGAGTTCTGAACTGAACGAATCCTTCTTGTGGCATTGTAGACTGGATCACATCAATGCGACACGACTGGCTAAGTTGCATAAGGATGGATATTTGAAACCATTCGAATTTTCATCTTATGACACTTGCCAGTCATGTCTCAAAGGCAAGATGACCAAAACTCCGTTTACGGGACACGGAGAAAGAGTTATCGAACTCTTGGGACTGATACATAGTGATGTATGTGGTCCTATGTCTACACATGCCAGGGATGGTTCTTCATACTTCATTACATTCACTGACGATCTCTCTAGGTTCGGGTATGTGTTCCTGATGAAACACAAATCAGAAGCTTTTGAGAAATTTAGAGAATATAAACAAGAAGTTGAGAACCAAACCGGAAAAAGTATTAAAATCCTACGATCTGATCGAGGAGGTGAATACTTGAGCAATGAATTCCTGGACTTCCTAAAAGAGAATGGGATTCTCTCTCAGCTGACTCCTCCATATACACCACAGCACAACGGTGTATCAGAACGGAGGAACCGCACCCTATTAGATATGGTGCGCTCTATGATGAGCACAGCTGAGTTACCTATTTCCTTCTGGGGATATGCGATGGAAACAACAACATACCTATTGAATCAAGTTCCATCTAAATCTGTACCTACCACACCATATGAGATATGGAGTGGGAAGAGACCATATTTTAAACGAGTTAAGATATGGGGTTGTCCGGCCTATGTCAAAAGGCAAAATCCAGACAAACTCGAGGCACGGTCAGTTCTTTGCAAGTTTGTGGGATATCCTAAGAATTCACAAGGATATTTTTTCTACCATGCTGAAGAACAAAAGGTGTTTGTTTCTCAATATGCCACCTTTTTAGAAAAGGAATTCCTTGAAAAAGAAATTAGTGGCAAAGTGGTAGAGCTGGAAGAAGTTCCAGATACACAAACCGTAACTGAAGATTTAGTGGAACCAGAAGATTCAGTAGCTCCCAATGAACCTCAGCCTCTCCGCCGATCTAGTAGGGTTCCTCGCCAACCTGAGAGATACTACGGTTTTCTCATGGATGGTGGGAGCGAGGATTGCATCATGGAGGATGATGACCCAACTAGCTTCGAGCAGGCCATCACGAGTAGGGACTCAGTGAAATGGCTGGATGCAATGCGGTCCGAGATGGAATCCATGTACACCAACAAAGTATGGACTTTGGAAGTTGCTCCTGAAGGGGTAAAACCCATTGGGAGCAAGTGGATCTTCAAGAAAAAACTTGGTGTAGATGGGAAAGTGGAGACTTTCAAAGCTAGACTTGTTGCAAAAGGTTTTAGTCAAAGACCAGGTGTGGACTATGACGAAACCTTTTCTCCAGTGGCTATGCTTAAATCCATCCGGATCATGCTTGCCATCGCTGCATATCATGAGTACGAAATCTGGCAAATGGATGTTAAGACCGCTTTTCTAAATGGTGATTTAGAAGAGTGCGTGTACATGACTCAGCCAGAGGGCTTCGTAGACAGTGGGAGCAGCGGGAAGGTGTGCAAGCTGCTTAAATCCATTTATGGATTAAAGCAAGCATCGCGGAGTTGGAACATCTGCTTTGACGTCGTTATCAAAGAGTTTGATTTCGTCAAAAATCCAGATGAACCTTGTATGTACAAGAAGGTAGCAGAGAGTAAGGTTGTCTTCCTCGTATTGTACGTGGACGACATACTCTTGATAGGAAATGATATTCCTATGCTGCAATCGGTCAAGCTCTTCTTATCACAAAGATTCTCAATGAAAGATCTTGGTGATGCCTCCTGCATATTGGGAATTAGGATCTATAGAGATAGATCCAAACGGATTTTGGGATTGTCCCAATCCAGGTACATTGACACCATACTAAAGAGGTTTAGTATGGAAGAATCCAAGCGTGGGAACTTGCCCACGATTTCTGGAGTCACTCTCTCCAAAGAGATGTCTCCCAAGACTGATTTGGAGAGAGCTCGCATGCAAGGGATACCCTATGCTTCGGCTGTAGGCTCTATCATGTACGCGATGCTATGTACCAGACTCGATGTTGCATACTCACTAAGTGTAGTGAGCAGGTATCAAGCTGATCCTGGAGAGAGTCACTGGACAGCTGTGAAGAGCATTCTCAAGTACTTACGAAGGACTAAAGAAATGCTCTTGGTGTATGGTAACGGAGAACTCCAAGTAGAGTCCTTTACCGATTCGAGCTTCCAGAGTGATAAGGACGACTCTAAGTCGCAGTCGGGATTTGTCTTTACCCTTTACGGAGGGGCGGTTAGCTGGAAGAGTTCCAAGCAGGAAACCGTGGCACACTCGACGATGGAGGCTGAATACATCGCTGCCAACGATGCTGCCAAAGAGGCTGTCTGGATCAAGAAGTTCATTATTGAACTTGGAGTGGTTCCATCCATTGAGCATCCAATACCTTTGTATTGCGATAACAATGGAGCGGTGGCTTTGGCCAAGGAACCTAGGTCCCATCAGCGATCCAGGCATATTCTGAGGCGGTATCACCTGATCCGGGAGATAGTTGATCGCCGGGAGATCGAAGTCAGGTGGGTTGACACGAAGAACAACACGGCGGATCCACTCACGAAGGCCATTCCCCAGATACAGTTTGAGAGACTCTTCGGGATGCTCGGTATGCGATACTACAGCAGCTGGCCCTAGTGCAAGTGGGAGATTGTTAGTTGTATGTATGCCCTAGAGGCCAGTATTGTACAGATGATGTATATTATATTGGATGCTTGGACATATATAGAGATGACTTTCTTGCTCGATATGATAGTATGCTATCTGGTTACTCTTTATCTTAACATGTACACTAGTCTCTTTAAACTGTCTTGTAGTTACATGTTGGTAAAGCCCTTAGGATATGTACTTGACTACCTGGACTATGATGCGGATCATACTAGTGGGGACATGGTAGTACATAAGTACATCCTTCAAGGTCCCTCGTGGGTGTATCGAGACGGGGCATCGATATACCAGTGTAGACTAGCGTATACGCTTCTCGACCCATGAGATGGGCGATGGATGATCCCATATCCATTGGTGTTTGACGTCAGAGATGGTATATGAAAGGTTCCTAGGCACCCTATAGAGGTCTCACAAGGCATCGAACATGCCAATTTCAAAAATTATGGGTGCCGCGAAACCCTAACGCGGATCTTAGACTAGAATTCTAGGCGAAACAAGAAACTAGTTAACTATTTAACTAGAAGTTAGATGCTACAACCTTTGTAGATCCAGATTTCCACTTCCTTAGCTCCACGTGGGTGTGCTCTCGCTGTCCATCACGAATCCTAGACTCATTCGTTGGCTTCATCGGGAAAACGGGCGAGCAAGGTCGTCGGCTTCGTGTCAAAGACGATCTACGTCGAGGTTGCACTAGTTCAAGCTCCGACTTCACCAAGTAGTGAAACTTGTGAAGAAAACACCCAAAACCACTTGGCAAGAGGTAGAGGATGAAGAAATAGGAGGTGGGTTCACTTTAGATTTGGATTTCTCTCACTAGATCTCAAGTTGCCATTAAAGTAGCAAGCTTGAAGAAGAAGAAGAAGATGAAGATGGTTATGATAAGTTCTATTAAAAAGAAATAGAAAATCAATACTTATCATAACTTAAACTAGGGTTAAGTGTAGAGAATAAACCATGGTGAATTAAGTGGGTTAGGGTTAAGCAAGAAGACAAGAATGGTTAAAGAAGTCAAAGCTTCATGAAGCTTCAACTAATGACAAAAGAAAGCCACCATTCTCTTTAAACTTATCCAAATAAATGAATAAACAAATAAACAAATAAATGAATAAATAAATATGCAAAACCCTAATTATCATAATAACCATGGTTTAATTCTATTCACTTAACCATATGATCAAGTATCATCAAACATGATACAAAAAAGTGCACAAAAGTATATCACATATACAATGTGCAATCCAAGTGAGAAAAATCCGTTTAAAGTGAACCAATACTAGTTAATGCAAAGTAATATATCAAATATATAATTATACATTAAATCATTAAATCAACACTTGATTCAATGATCCGGTCATGTCGCACATGACCGACTAGTATTCAATGTATCGGCTTATCGAATCGATCTTCGATTCGATAACTAGGTTATATCGAATATAACCATTCGATACATATATCGCGAGAATGGAATACGGTATCACATACACGCATTATTCTCGGTCCTGCACATATCTCATATGCGCTCCTATTTCGTTTCGCTTGAGCCAGGAAACCTCTGTGTAGGACTCTAAAGACTCGTCAATACGCCGGTAGCAGATGATGATCATATCAAACACCCACAAGCCGCAAGCGGTCTGCTAAACGTAACGGCCACCCGGGTATTGATCGATCAGAAGATCGACGAGCTAGCCCGCTCACACTCCTGCGAATCCGACCAGTAACACTTACCGTACAGTCCGGTCTATTCGTCTGATATGTCGCATATCAAGTCTAGGGGTGGTATACGTCAGACCCCAATAACCGATAAGTCGTGCCGATGTGAGGCTCATAACGGGTCGAGAAACTACTGGTAACACTTACCAGCAAATCTCTGATCAGCCCTGGCCAGGGACTTCCCTGTTACGGCCAATCGAGCACAGCGCAACATCAACCCCCAATACCGGGAGAGACGAAACCCCTCCTATCGCTCATTGCCTCCATGTGACTCGGGACTGTACCCAAAGACCACCGTTTTGCACGCCCTCATGGACGTGGTAAGGTGGAGATCAAAGCACAGTGGGAATCACACAAGACTCTATGACGATCTCGGGTCTACAGACTAACCTGTACAAGTGTCACCTGAGAACTGCCATCTGACGTGAGGTATAATACCATCTGGGAGTTCTCGGCGAGTCCGTCCAGTGTACCCAGTCTCCACTGAGCACCCGTATACCATCTCTGATGTCAAACACCAATGGATGTGGGATCATCCATCGCCCATCTCATGGGTCGAGAAGCGTATACGCAAGTCTACTCTGGTATATCGATGCCCCGTCTCGATACACCCACGACTAGGGACCTTGAAGGATGTACTTATGGACTACCATGCCCCCACTAGTATGATCTGCATCACAGTCCAGGTAGTCAAGTACATATCCTAAGGGCTTTACCAACATGTAACTATAAGACAGTATAAAGAGACTAGTGTACATGTTAAGATAAAGAGTAACCAGATAGCATACTATCATATCGAGCAAGAAAGTCATCTCTATATATGTCCAAGCATCCAATATAATATACATCATCTGTACAATACTGGCCTCTAGGGCATACATACAACTAACAGTATACGGGTGCTCAGTGGAGACTGGGTACACTGAACGGACTCGCCGAGAACTCCCAGATGGTATTATACCTCACGTCAGATGGCAGTTCTCAGGTGACACTTGTACAGGTTAGCCTGTAGACCCGAGATCGTCATAGAGTCTTGTGTGATTCCCACTGTGCTTTGATCTCCACCTTACCACGTCCATGAGGGCGTGCAAAACGGTGGTCTTTGGGTACAATCCCGAGTCACATGGAGACAATGAGCGATAGGAGGGGTTTCGTCTCTCCCGGTATTGGGGGTTGATGTTGCGCTGTGCTCGATTGGCCGTAACAGGGAAGTCCCTGGCCAGGGCTGATCAGAGATCTGCTGGTAAGTGTTACCGGTAGTTTCTCGACCCGTTATGAGCCTCACATCGGCACGAGTTATCGGTTACTGGGGTCTGACGTTTACCACCCCTAGACTTGATATGCGACATATCAGACGAACAGACCGGACTGTACGGTAAGTGTTACTGGTTGGATTCACAGGAGTGTGGGCGGGCTAGCTCGTCGATCTTCTAATCGCTCAATACCCGGGTGGCCGTTACGTTTAGCAGACCGCTTGCGGCTTGTGGGTGATTGATATGATCATCATCTGCTGCCGGCGTATTGACGAGTCTTTAGAGTCCTACACAGAGGTTTCCTGGCTCAAGCGAAACGAAATAGGAGTGCATATGAGATATGTGCGGGACCGAGAATGATGCATGTATGTGATACTGTATTTCATTCTTGAGATAAATGTATCGATTGGTTATATGTGATATAACCTAGATATCGAATCAAGGATTGATTCGATAAGCCGTTACATAGGATACTAGTCGGTTATATGCGATATGACCGGATCGTTAAATCAAGTGTTGATTTAATGATTTAATGTATAATTATATATTTGATATATTACTTTGCATTAACTAGTATAGGTACACTTTAAATGGATTTTCTCACTTGATGTGCAAGATGTATATGTGATATATTTTTTGTGCACATGTTTGTATCATGTTTGATGATACTTTCTCATTTGGTTAAGTGTAAAGAATTAAACCTTGGTTAAGTAAATGGTTAGGGTTTTTATTTATTCATTCATTTATCTTTTTAATTTGGATTAAAAAGAAATTGCAAAAGAAAACAAAATGGTTGCTTTCATTCTTGAAGCTTGTTGAAGCTTCATGAAGCTTTGACCAAAGTGACCATTTTGTCTTCATGCTTAACCCTAACCATTCATCTAACCTTAGTCAATTTTCTACACCTAACCATGGTTCATGTTATGATAAGTATTCATTTCTTTTGCATTTTAATTAACTTATCATAATCATTTTCATCTTCTTCTTCTTCTTGAGTTCAAGAAAAAGCTTGCCACCATTAATGGCATCTTGAGCAAAAGTGTGAGAAATCCAATTCTAAAGTGAACCCACCTCCTATTTCTTCACCCTCTACCTCTTGCCAAGTAGTATAGTGTGTTTTCTTCACAAGTTTCATAACTTGGTGAAGTTGGAGCTTGATCTTGTGTAACCTCGACGTAGATCATCTTCGGCATCGTAGCCGACGACTCGTCCGCTCATTTCTCCGATGAAGCCGATGCCAGAGTCCGAGATCCGACTAGGACAGCGAGAGGACGTCTACATGCAGCTAAGGAAGTGGTGAACCGGATCTAAAAAGGTTGTAGCTTCTCACTTTTAGTTAAGTTGTTAACTAGCTTATTTTTCGCCTAAAAATCTAGTCAACGATCCGTATTAGGGTTTCTCGGCACTTGTATTTTTTGAAATTGGTATGGTTGATGCCTTGTGAGACCTCATTATTGTGCCTAGGAACCCTACAGTGGTATCAGATACTAGCTAGAGCCTTAGGCGAAGAGTAGACGACGTTTGAAACCCGATCGAACCGAAACCCTAAAACTAAAATGCTCTCTGGACTTTTTCCAAAAACTGGGTTTTTTCCAGATTAAAAATGCTTAAAAAATTCAGCAGGGAATTATAAGAATTACGGTGCAAAATTTGACCAATGATACCTCAATCATGCGGCGGAACCGCGGCAGAAGCCTAGCTTCGGCGGCGGTTCCGCGGCCCTCTGGTGACATCAGCCCACCAAATTTGCACAGTAATTCCTCTTTAACAGTGCTGAGTTTTATGGGAATTTTTAATATTTATTCAAGAGTTGAATTTTCTGGGGTTGTTTTGGGGATTCGAAGATTCGATCGGATTATCAGATTTTGTCTATGTGGATTCCGGATAATTTTCGAATATGTTAAAAAGTTCAACCGAATATAAATACCCAACTTTTCCCCTGCCGGAAAATTTCCAAGTGTTGGATTTTTCTGTGGTTTAAGGACGTTCTGAGTAGTGCAAGTAACGCGATGGTCCCTCTAGAAGACAACAAACCTTAACTCGATTATGTGACCGTCTTGAACTGCCCTTTGAACCTTCGGGTTTGGGGCAGTACGGCGTGCCACATGTGAGGCGTTGGCTTGACCCTTCTACGGCTGGACCGTTGGTACTGAGGCATGAAGTGAATGTCTTTGAACCTATTTCATGTGTTGAACGGTTTCGGGAAAACTTGGGTGTTCGAATGTTCGATCGGAAAGTTTAATATTTTCTATTTATCCGGAATGGGATACAATGATTGGAATTCACAAACAGTTATGAGATAACTGAATGAATGTTATAAATCTAGCGGTTTAGTCTCACTTGATATTGAAAAGAGTTTTCGATAATGGGACTAAAATGCGGGGTTTATAATAGTTAGGCATGTGATGTCTAAGTATTTCATTTGATTAGGCATGCGATGTCTAAAGAGGTTGTGGATTCCAACTGTTGTAGTTTTACACTTTCTTTTCTATGACCGTAAGTGTAATATGTGATATCGCCGGTTTCGTTGCTATATGTCAACGACAATTGGGATGCGCATATTTACTTACGTTGATGACATATGATGTTATGTGTTGCTGGATATGTTATATTGGATTGTCGTGTTCGAATAGCCGGGGGTTTTTATGTGAGATGAGTGTTTTTCGTTTTCATTCATGTAAAAACTTGTATGTAATATTCTTTTATTGGGGCACTTCCAGGTTGCGGAAGATGTCACCATTTGTATATTATTTACTTTTCCGCATTAGGATAGACCCAAGGAGGGGAGCATAAGTAACCGGGTTCTAGGGTCCAGTGGGAGACCATCTCGAGGAGTCGAGTCCGGGTCTCCTAACCCTAGAATTGGAAGGGTTGCTTGCCGCTCTCGTAGGGGTCTAGGGGTGTGGGATTGGCTATTCATCACGACCGTGGAATCCGTGTTTTATACTGGCTCGTATTGAAAACACGGACGTCCTAGTATATCCAATGTTTCATATGTTTCTTCTGCTGCGATATCTGTGATATGATCATGTGATGTTCTGTGATAGATACAGTATATAGTATATATGATATATTATATAGACGTTACTTATGTTTTGCACCCGCACTAGCCCTGCCCTGCTCTGTCGTTAGTTACCTAACCTAACGGTGCACGAGGGGACATCCAGGCGAATGCGGATGGCATAAGTGTACGTCGTATTTGTCTGTGATGTTTAGGTGACTTAAATGATGGGACTTCATTAATGTGATTAATGAAAGAAAAGAAACCTAAGATGTTGTGGAATCAAATTTTAAATAAAAAGGGTAGCTACAGTTTTTCTTTGCATAGCGGTATATATGATATACCCTGCACCTTATTCGATGAGGAAAGGACCGAGATCCCTTCACCGGGAGTGACTCCTTTAGCAATAACTGGTAGATGCTACACACTCGGTTTGACTTTTGATTGCTTCTATAGTTTCTTCTTTGCACAGTGATATATATGATATATCCCGCACCTCATTCGACGAGGAAAAGGCCGACGATCCCTTCACCGGGAGTGACCCCTTTAGCAAAACTAGAAAAGCCTCAAAATCACTCCATTTCAAAACTGTATTTGATTCTACAACGATATCAAGTTCATTACGCAATAGGTTTTCAGAAAAACCTGTCGTAGCCCTCCGTCATTTCAGATAAGTACTAGTTAGTATTCGTGCTACGTTTATTGACTATGTTAAGGCGTAGTGTGCGGTAGCTGATTGGTGCTTATCTGTATAAGCATATGATGCGATTAGATTAGGGTAGTCGTGCGACTTTGTTGACTATGTTAAGGGTCGTGCGGGTGGGTTTAATTCAATCAGAAAATGACGGGTTGAACTTGACTAGCACTTATGATTTGTTGACTATGTTAAGGTCATATAGCTGCTAGGGGCAAAATATTATCGGGAATTTCAAGTGTTGAAATTTGCAATGAGATTGCATACCTTCAATGAGATAGTTGGATCCCGATACCCACTGCGAGTAAGAGTTACTCCTGGGAGAGTTTTACACATTGCAATTAGCTGATCAAGTAGGTGTCTAGAAAGGTGTCAACGGGGTTACGCTTCTGGGAAAACGAGGTTTACATTAATTAGGTTCGTGCGAAAGCACGGGGGACCTCCCTCAAAGTACCGACACTGGCCTGGCTGAAAGATTGGCGAACTTGTACTGTGTAATTAATCCCGGCTAGTCTTTCCTTTTAGGGTTTGAAGGAAGATTTGATAAAAACCAGTGGAAGCCATCCTGATTAGATAAGATAATAACCAATCTGATCTTGCACGAGCATACGCTAAAGTGTTTTCTTCTCTCTCTCTCCAGGTAGCGACCATTTCATGCCCTAATCAAGATAATAATATGGATGTTTTGACCGAACCCGCATGTTATACTGTGCTGGGGAACGTTGGTTCCGTTCTTTCTTATAAGAGTTATAGGAATGAACAGGATATAGGGGAATACCAGGATTCCCATGCCACCCGAATGAAGAAAGTACATATTGATGCATTTTCTTCGGGTGTGTTCGTTACAGAGAACTGTTTCTCCATTTGCTCTACGTCCTGGGTATTAGATACCGGGTCAGGATCCCATATATGTAATCAGTTACATGGGCTTAGGAAAGGTAGAGAGCTTGGAGAAGGTGATAAAGACATTAGAGTTGGAAATGGTGCAATTGTTGCAGCTAAGACTGTCGGGGAATATCACCTTGTATTACCAACTGGTAATACATTGGTTCTGAACGAATGCTATTACATGCCGAACCTGATATGCAACATTATATCGGTTTCTTTGTTGAGTAAAGAGGGATATAATTTTGTATTACAGGACAATGTTATGAACATTTTCCGTAACCAAAAGTTGGTTGGATCAGGCACGTTGTGCAATGGCATTTATGTTCTAAATCAATCAACAGTTCTGAGCATAACTAACACACATAAGAGGAAGAGTTCTGAACTGAACGAATCCTTCTTGTGGCATTGTAGACTGGGTCACATCAATGCGACACGACTGGCTAAGTTGCATAAGGATGGATATTTGAAACCATTCGAATTTTCATCTTATGACACTTGCCAGTCATGTCTCAAAGGCAAGATGACCAAAACTCCGTTTACGGGACACGGAGAAAGAGTTATCGAACTCTTGGGACTGATACATAGTGATGTATGTGGTCCTATGTCTACACATGCCAGGGATGGTTCTTCATACTTCATTACATTCACTGACGATCTCTCTAGGTTCGGGTATGTGTTCCTGATGAAACACAAATCAGAAGCTTTTGAGAAATTTAGAGAATATAAACAAGAAGTTGAGAACCAAACCGGAAAAAGTATTAAAATCCTACGATCTGATCGAGGAGGTGAATACTTGAGCAATGAATTCCTGGACTTCCTAAAAGAGAATGGGATTCTCTCTCAGCTGACTCCTCCATATACACCACAGCACAACGGTGTATCAGAACGGAGGAACCGCACCCTATTAGATATGGTGCGCTCTATGATGAGCACAGCTGAGTTACCTATTTCCTTCTGGGGATATGCGATGGAAACAACAACATACCTATTGAATCAAGTTCCATCTAAATCTGTACCTACCACACCATATGAGATATGGAGTGGGAAGAGACCATATTTTAAACGAGTTAAGATATGGGGTTGTCCGGCCTATGTCAAAAGGCAAAATCCAGACAAACTCGAGGCACGGTCAGTTCTTTGCAAGTTTGTGGGATATCCTAAGAATTCACAAGGATATTTTTTCTACCATGCTGAAGAACAAAAGGTGTTTGTTTCTCAATATGCCACCTTTTTAGAAAAGGAATTCCTTGAAAAAGAAATTAGTGGCAAAGTGGTAGAGCTGGAAGAAGTTCCAGATACACAAACCGTAACTGAAGATTTAGTGGAACCAGAAGATTCAGTAGCTCCCAATGAACCTCAGCCTCTCCGCCGATCTAGTAGGGTTCCTCGCCAACCTGAGAGATACTACGGTTTTCTCATGGATGGTGGGAGCGAGGATTGCATCATGGAGGATGATGACCCAACTAGCTTCGAGCAGGCCATCACGAGTAGGGACTCAGTGAAATGGCTGGATGCAATGCGGTCCGAGATGGAATCCATGTACACCAACAAAGTATGGACTTTGGAAGTTGCTCCTGAAGGGGTAAAACCCATTGGGAGCAAGTGGATCTTCAAGAAAAAACTTGGTGTAGATGGGAAAGTGGAGACTTTCAAAGCTAGACTTGTTGCAAAAGGTTTTCGTCAAAGACCAGGTGTGGACTATGACGAAACCTTTTCTCCAGTGGCTATGCTTAAATCCATCCGGATCATGCTTGCCATCGCTGCATATCATGAGTACGAAATCTGGCAAATGGATGTTAAGACCGCTTTTCTAAATGGTGATTTAGAAGAGTGCGTGTACATGACTCAGCCAGAGGGCTTCGTAGACAGTGGGAGCAGCGGGAAGGTGTGCAAGCTGCTTAAATCCATTTATGGATTAAAGCAAGCATCGCGGAGTTGGAACATCTGCTTTGACGTCGTTATCAAAGAGTTTGATTTCGTCAAAAATCCAGATGAACCTTGTATCTACAAGAAGGTAACAGAGAGTAAGGTTGTCTTCCTCGTATTGTACGTGGACGACATACTCTTGATAGGAAATGATATTCCTATGCTGCAATCGGTCAAGCTCTTCTTATCACAAAGATTCTCAATGAAAGATCTTGGTGATGCCTCCTGCATATTGGGAATTAGGATCTATAGAGATAGATCCAAACGGATTTTGGGATTGTCCCAATCCAGGTACATTGACACCATACTAAAGAGGTTTAGTATGGAAGAATCCAAGCGTGGGAACTTGCCCACGATTTCTGGAGTCACTCTCTCCAAAGAGATGTCTCCCAAGACTGATTTGGAGAGAGCTCGCATGCAAGGGATACCCTATGCTTCGGCTGTAGGCTCTATCATGTACGCGATGCTATGTACCAGACCCGATGTTGCATACTCACTAAGTGTAGTGAGCAGGTATCAAGCTGATCCTGGAGAGAGTCACTGGACAGCTGTGAAGAGCATTCTCAAGTACTTACGAAGGACTAAAGAAATGCTCTTGGTGTATGGTAACGGAGAACTCCAAGTAGAGTCCTTTACCGATTCGAGCTTCCAGAGTGATAAGGACGACTCTAAGTCGTAGTCGGGATTTGTCTTTACCCTTTACGGAGGGGCGGTTAGCTGGAAGAGTTCCAAGCAGGAAACCGTGGCAGACTCGACGATGGAGGCTGAATACATCGCTGCCAACGATGCTGCCAAAGAGGCTGTCTGGATCAAGAAGTTCATTATTGAACTTGGAGTGGTTCCATCCATTGAGCATCCAATACCTTTGTATTGCGATAACAATGGAGCGGTGGCTTTGGCCAAGGAACCTAGGTCCCATCAGCGATCCAGGCATATTCTGAGGCGGTATCACCTGATCCGGGAGATAGTTGATCGCCGGGAGATCGAAGTCAGGCGGGTTGACACGAAGAACAACACGGCGGATCCACTCACGAAGGCCATTCCCCAGATACAGTTTGAGAGACTCTTCGGGATGCTCGGTATGCGATACTACAGCAGCTGGCCCTAGTGCAAGTGGGAGATTGTTAGTTGTATGTATGCCCTAGAGGCCAGTATTGTACAGATGATGTATATTATATTGGATGCTTGGACATATATAGAGATGACTTTCTTGCTCGATATGATAGTATGCTATCTGGTTACTCTTTATCTTAACATGTACACTAGTCTCTTTAAACTGTCTTGTAGTTACATGTTGGTAAAGCCCTTAGGATATGTACTTGACTACCTGGACTATGATGCGGATCATACTAGTGGGGACATGGTAGTCCATAAGTACATCCTTCAAGGTCCCTAGTCGTGGGTGTATCGAGACGGGGCATCGATATACCAGTGTAGACTAGCGTATACGCTTCTCGACCCATGAGATGGGCGATGGATGATCCCATATCCATTGGTGTTTGACGTCAGAGATGGTATACGGGTGCTCAGTGGAGACTGGGTACACTGGACGGACTCGCCGAGAACTCCCAGATGGTATTATACCTCACGTCAGATGGCAGTTCTCAGGTGACACTTGTACAGGTTAGCCTGTAGACCCGAGATCGTCATAGAGTCTTGTGTGATTCCCACTGTGCTTTGATCTCCACCTTACCACGTCCATGAGGGCGTGCAAAACGGTGGTCTTTGGGTACAGTCCCGAGTCACATGGAGACAATGAGCGATAGGAGGGGTTTCGTCTCTCCCGGTATTGGGGGTTGATGTTGCGCTGTGCTCGATTGGCCGTAACAGGGAAGTCCCTGGCCAGGGCTGATCAGAGATCTGCTGGTAAGTGTTACCAGTAGTTTCTCGACCCGTTATGAGCCTCACATCGGCACGATTTATCGGTTACTGGGGTCTGACGTTTACCACCCCTAGACTTGATATGCGACATATCAGACGAACAGATCGGACTGTACGGTAAGTGTTACTGGTTGGATTCACAGGAGTGTGAGCGGGCTAGCTCGTCGATCTTCTGATCGCTCAATACCCGGGTGGCCGTTACGTTTAGCAGACCGCTTGCGGCTTGTGGGTGATTGATATGATCATCATCTGCTGCCGGCGTATTGACGAGTCTTTAGAGTCCTACACAGAGGTTTCCTGGCTCAAGCGAAACGGAATAGGAGTGCATATGAGATATGTGCGGGACCGAGAATGATGCGTGTATATGATACTGTATTTCATTCTCGAGATAAATGTATCGATTGGTTATATGTGATATAACCTAGATATCGAATCAAGGATTGATTCGATAAGCCGATACATAGGATACTAGTCGGTTATATGCGATATGACCGGATCGTTAAATCAAGTGTTGATTTAATGATTTAATGTATAATTATATATTTGATATATTACTTTGCATTAACTAGTATAGGTACACTTTAAATGGATTTTCTCACTTGATGTGCAAGATGTATATGTGATATATTTTTTGTGCACATGTTTGTATCATGTTTGTTGATACTTTCTCATTTGGTTAAGTGTAAAGAATTAAACCTTGGTTAAGTAAATGGTTAGGGTTTTTATTTATTCATTCATTTATCTTTTTAATTTGGATTAAAAAGAAATTGCAAAAGAAAACAAAATGGTTGCTTTCATTCTTGAAGTTTGTTGAAGCTTCATGAAGTTTTGACCAAAGTGACCATTTTGTCTTCATGCTTAACCCTAACCATTCATCTAACCTTAGTCAATTCTCTACACCTAACCATGGTTCATGTTATGATAAGTATTCATTTCTTTTGCATTTTAATTAACTTATCATAATCATTTTCAACTTCTTCTTCTTCTTCTTCTTGAGTTCAAGAAAAAGCTTGCCACCATTAATGGCATCTTGAGCAAAAGTGTGAGAAATCCAATTCTAAAGTGAACCCACCTCCTATTTCTTCACCCTCTACCTCTTGCCAAGTAGTATAGGGTGTTTTCTTCACAAGTTTCACAACTTGGTGAAGTTGGAGCTTGATCTTGTGTAACCTCGACGTAGATCATCTTCGGCATCGTAGCCGACGACTCGTCCGCTCATTTCTCCGATGAAGCCGATGCCAGAGTCCGAGATCCGACTAGGACAGCGAGAGGACGTCTATGTGCAGCTAAGGAAGTGGAGAACCGGATCTACAAAGGTTGTAGCTTCTCACTTTTAGTTAAGTTGTTAACTAGCTTATTTTTCACCTAAAAATCTAGTCAACGATCCGTATTAGGGTTTCTCGGCACTTGTATTTTTTGAAATTGGCATGGTTGATGCCTTGTGAGACCTCATTATTGTGCCTAGGAACCCTACACTAAGGTCACCTTGGCATAGTACCGTGTCGTGAGCATGCCGCGGAACATACGCACGCTACGCCACTCTGCTTCAGCCATCTACTCCATCATACCAGGGTCATCCTACACTCCGAAAGGTAAAACCTACGCTCTGATACCAACTTTGTCATGACCCAAGGTTTGTCCCATGACCGGCACTTAACCACGTAACGTCTACAGGCTTAACGCGACTAAGTGAACCGAAAACTCAGAAATCAAACCAGTAAAAGTATAGAGTGTTTTAAGCTTAAATGGAAGCATTTAATAAAAGTGACAAGAAATCTTAAGTAGACAATCACCAAGATAGCAATATACGACGCCGTAGCGAAGATCAAGAGCAACAAGTGGGAACATCACAGATAGAATAAACTGCATAAGTAAAGTCGGCTCACAACGAGCTCGACACCAGAATACTAATAATATACATCATCGTCCTCACACTGTCTCTAAGTCAAGTACATATAAGGTAGATGGAGAATACTAGATACAAAAGTGTGTACAATGAAAGTAACCAGATACCACAACCCACCTAACAGCAAAACAGCTCACGCACCAACTGTAGTGGTATCTGTAGCCAAAAGATGTAGGAAAGCAGCCTGCCGCGACTACTCCGAGGGGCAACCTGCAAATACTGTGGCACAACGAGGGTGAGTTGCCAACTCGTGAATAGAGATAACATATAAAGGTAATCGCGAGCATGCACGTACTGCACTACTCTATCAAATGCCAACAGATAAGTCTATATGCAATAAGCAGTATGTGCATAATCATGCAAGTGCTCTGTCAAGTAAAGTAACTACAGGATGAGATGCAAAATAATAATTGCGGAGCATGGGATGAAATAACATCTACACGGAATGTCAACATGGAAAGATAATCGGTACCCACCAATGCACCCTAAATCCCAACAACCCAGACGCCGGAACTCCCATCGACCCTCAAATCCTGTACATCACTGAGAATCACGACTGCCCAACATCGGCACCCAAATATCATAAATACTCGTGTCTAGCATCGACACGCAAATCTTTCTATATCGGGCATCCGTCAGTCCGGATCAGCCCCCTCTCTCTCATATATCGGGCATCCGTCAGTCCGGGTCAGCCCTCTCTCTCTCATATATCGAGCATCCGTCAGTCCGGGTCAGCCCTCTCTCTCATATATCGGGCATCCGTCAGTCCGGGTCAGCCCTCTCTCTCATATATCTGGCATCCGTCAGTCCGGGTCAGCCCTCTCTCTCATATATCGCGCTCTAGCACCGAGAAAACACATGGTGGACGCACTGAAATATCATATCGAGGGAAACCGGGTTTTTAAATAATTACCTATTCTCTTTTGAAACATCCATGGTTCCCAAATCCAGAAATAACATGGAAACAACATATCTTAATGCGTAAATCTATACAGGTACGAGGATATCAATATATACATGGCACATGTATGAATATGTGATGTAGATGTGTCCAAGTATGAATATAACATCTGCTGATATGCGGCAAATCATGGCAAACATCAATAATGCGGAAACAATCTGACATATGATTTATAGCAATCCTATAATGTGAGTGTCATGGCAATCACTAACGGTGTGAGTGTAGCATATAAATCGTGCTCGTGCAGCTTGAACCGTTAGTAATAGTGTGGTGTTCTATCAATTCTAGTTTATATACGCATAGCAGGGAATGCGGTATGCAATAACCAGTAGTCATGTAGGTGAATGCAAAATATATCGCTATAAGGTCCTATCAGCCCTGACGCATAACGCCATGCGGGCGATATCCCCGTAGATGTTAAATCTACTCACCGTAGTCTCTCGCTAGGTATAGCCGACGACTTGTTTCCCCTTCTTCGCGGCGTCCGTCGCACTCTCCTGCAAACCTAGAATTTCACAATATATCACACATAAGCTCAAAACCATACAAACACGACATTTAAAGTCAACTAGAAACCCGTGTCGCAAACCAAGCGCGCGTGTGCGCGATGCGCTAGAACGTGTGATTACGCGCCTGAAGCCACTCCGACGCGTCGCGATACGCAGAAACCCCAAACCCACACACACGTATTACGCGTGTCACGAAAGTTTAAAAATACGGGAAATAGGGTATTAGATCCCAGATTTTTATACAGGAAAGATATTACAAAACTATATATACCACAATACTACACATAGCAGCAGACTCCTGTGCCCCAAACCCCAACCCCTAACTCACTCATCTGGCCGCAAATTACAGCCAGAACACATTTTTCGGCGGCCGGTCTGGGGAATTGGGCTCCCAGGTTTTGTATGTGCACTCTATACCCCCTATATATGCTACAGTAAATACAATTTCGTTCTGAAATAACTCGGGTAGCAGCAGATCCTACAGAGCCCTATTTCTAGTTAAAAACCATATTTTTGCACTGAAAGGAAACTTTAGGGTATTTTTCTGAAATCTGAAGCAAACCCAAGTCTAAAATCACACTAATCACCCATTAATAAGCTAATTGAGCCATAAAAATGCTAATTTAAACATATCACCACAAAATCCCTTCAATATCACTAAAAAGCACATCAAAACATGATTTTTGCTAAAGAATACTACAAGTTTATGGAAAAGGAGTGCTAACATGAGTTAATACCTTCACAAGACCTTAAGAAACACCACAAGTCTCGGCCCTAGCCTCAAGTGTGCAGATTTGCCTCCAAACACCTCAAAAAGTCCCTTTTTCCATGGTTTTGTGATGAAAATGTGTTGATTTGTGTAGGGTTTTGTGTAGGGATAAAAGGGAAATGAAAAGAAGAAGAGGAGATGAAGAAAATGCCATGGTTTTTGCTGGGAATTCTGCAGGAATTTCAGAATGAGAGAAAGAGAGAGAAGAGAGAAAGAAAAGGGTCAAAAAGTCAACTTTCTTTACCTAACCCCCATACCTCATTTTCTATTGCATTTTGAATTCTCAAAAGGGTTTAGTTTTGATAAAAGAGTGGGGAAAATAACTATGAACCATGCAAGAATGGAAATGAAATGGTTAACACTTTGAACTTAGGTCACAAAATGGCTAAGTGTGCAAGTGTACACTACATAAGAAAAATTTTCCAATTAGGGTAACCCGACTAAAATAACTAATAATCCTATGTATACATATATAATAACACGCACAATTGATAATTAACACGAAAAACATTCTAACGAAATTTCAAAGTGTTACAACGTGAGATCTTAGAGGAGGCTCATCGGTCATCATTTAGTATTCATCCTGGTTCCACCAAGATGTATCATGACTTGAAGGAGGTCTATTGGTGGGAAGGAATGAATAGAGATGTCGCTGAGTTTGTTTCGAGATGCTTAACTTGTCAGCAAGTCAAGGCCGAGCACCAGAGGCCGGCAGGAGAGTTGCAGCCCTTACCTATTCCGGAGTGGAAATGGGAGCAGATCTCCATAGATTTCGTTGTGGGTCTACCCAGGACTAGTCGAGGGTATGATTATATTTGGGAGAATGTGGATAGATTAACAAAGACCGCTCACTTTATTTCGGTGAAGACGACTTATGGATATGCACAGTATGCTCAGGTCTATATTGATGAGATCATACGATTGCATGGAGTTCCGACGTGCATAGTATCCGACAGGGGTACGCAGTTCACCAGCCGGCTATGGAAGAAACTCCAAGAGGCTCTAGGTACCCGACTGAGTTTTAGTACAGCTTTTCACCTGCAAACAGATGGTCAGTCAGAGCGGACCATACAGACTCTAGAGGATATGCTTCGAGCCTACAGTCTTGATTTCGGTGGCAGTTGGGATCGTCACCTACCTTTGATAAAATTCTCTTACAACAACAGTTTTCAGGAGAAGATCCAGATGGCACCCTTTGAAGCTTTATACGGGAGAAAGTGTTGGTCGCCCGTTTGCTGGACAGAACTCAGCGAAAGTAGCGTGTTGGGACCGCAGATAGTACAGGAGACTACAGAAAAGATTCAGTTGATACGGAACCGGATGAGAGCGGCACAATGCAGACAGAAATCATATGCTGATCGACGCCGTCGTAGACTCGAGTTTGATGTGGGAGATCATGTGCTTCTTCGTGTATCTCCGATGAAGGGTGTGATGCGTTTCGGCAAAAAGGGGAAGCTCAGCCCCAGATATGTCGGACCCTACGAGATTCTGGAGAGAGTGGG
Source organism: Agapanthus africanus (assembly GCA_030015575.1). Taxonomy (NCBI): domain Eukaryota; kingdom Viridiplantae; phylum Streptophyta; class Magnoliopsida; order Asparagales; family Amaryllidaceae; genus Agapanthus; species Agapanthus africanus. Next base: position 508,875,381 of record CM057341.1, read on the forward strand.
TGCTGTGGCTTATCGTTTAGCACTGCCACCGAGTTTTCCCGATGTGCATCCGGTGTTTCACGTGTCTATGCTTCGCAAGTATCTTCATGATCCCTCTCACACGATCCAGCATCAGACCGTACAGCTTGAGCAGGATTTATCCTATACAGTACAGCCAGTGGCTATTCTAGACAGACAGGCAAAGAAACTGAGATCAATGGTACTTTCGTCTATAAAGGTTCTTTGGCGAGGAACGAATCGCGAAGAGATCACTTGGGAGACAGAGGATGCGATGCGGAAGAAATTTCCACATCTTTTTTAAGGTATGTATAGCTAAGTTTTAAATTCGGGGACCGAATTTTCTTAAGGAGGGGATATTGTAACATTTTGAAAATTTTAGAAAATAAATAAATTTAATTAATTAAATAATAAAATGTTAATTTAAAAAGTTATTGAAATAAAATAGGATATTTCATAAGTGGTATATGAAACTAATTAAATTGAAAGTTAGTTTGTAATTTTAATGAATCACAAAGGGTTTGGTGAAAAGTTTAGCTTCATGTGTAATATGATATAGTTTGGGGGATTATGTGAAAAGGTTAGTTCTTATGCAAATTAGAAATTTGTTAGGGGTTGTTATGCAAAAATGGTAAGGTCATGTTAAGCTTAAGTTGTAACCATGGCATAGCATATCCTAGATGACATTTCATATGTCCACCTCATTCTTGCATGAAAATCCCACCTTTTTCCTTGCAACACCACCTACTTGCATGAAAATACCACACCCTTGTTGGTGACACCTCCTCCTACCATCCTCACTCATTCACCTAATATGGTTTAGTTCATATATCTTAGGAATTGAAGGATCAACTGAAATAGAAAAGAAAAAGAGAACAACATTAGAAAACACAAAGAGAAAAAGAAAAAGAAAAGTGAAGAGAAGAGCTAAGTTCTAGGATTCTCCTCACCCTCAAGTTAAGAACTAGAAGCTTGTGCATCTTGGAGGGTGATCTTCCAGCAATCCTTTGTAGGTATAATCTTTAAACACTGTAGGATTTAGTTCAGTAACTGGTTTAATTTAGAAATCGAATATCGGTAATATCGTATTTTAGGAAAAACTTAGCTCTGTGTTAATCTGCTATAGTTTAGATGATAACTAAATTGATCAAACAGTACCTTAATATTATAGGCCAGACTTAGAATTAACAGTAGGAATACGAACCCCAGTGCTCGGATTTTGGCCGGCAACCATCAAGAAAAATACGATCTCGCCGTATTTTTAGAGGAATTGGATGTTGTGGTTTTTAGGGTAGGTCTATATATGTGTATTAATCTGTTTGGTATTATTTGTTTAAGTTAAATTTTCAGTATGGGAAATCTGGGAGTTAATATCTGAAAAAGGGATCAAGATCCTAAAATACGACATGGGTAATTCGTAACGCGTTCTGTTTTCTGTTACGAAACAACGATTGGTTAAATTCCAGTTAAAATAAGTGTTATATAGTTTGCAATAGTCGTACGTAGTATAGTTAGTACGTACAACTTGTATTTTCATGTTTTCACCGTATCGGAATGTAGCCGTTTCTTATACAAGTTAAATTCAATGTTAGATTTGAGTACGGGAACCTCGGAGGCCGCAAGGAAAGGAAAAGGATTGGCGATTTCTGAGTAGATTACGACGTATTCCGGTGAGTAGACTAAACATCTACCGAGGGACCTTATATAGATGGCGTGATACGCCGTAGTTAAGTTTAAATAAAAATAGGCTTTTGTATGTTAAATTGATCATATGCATTCATATAGATATATATACATCGCCATGTTAATTGTTAGAACACTACACCGTTATCGACGAGTTATGCCGCACATGCACATATCTATATGTTACACTACACCTCGTCGATATTAACATGTCACTTTCACACTTAGTATTTATTCTGTTAATAATGATTCCTATCATACCTTAAATATCAATAACAGTAGTATTTTGCATAATTGACATCATGTTTTATGTTCACCTGTTAGAAGTTGATATGAGAGGTATTTGTATTATTGAGGATTTATGGTTTTGAGTTTTCATACACTATTAAGTGTATTCAGTGATTCTTCATGATTGATGTGACATGTCCACCATAAGATATTGTTTTTATGATTTGGTTTTATTCCGAACCGAGTTGGGGGTCATACGGTTGCGGATTTATACGTTATCCAGACTGAGTCGGGGGGCATACAGTTGGATGCATGGTGGACCCGGTCGAGACCGAGTGGCAGGAAAGCCGCATTTGAGGCGGGGAGCCTAGCGAGGATACTCGATACCGGAGATAGGTTTGAAACACGGCAGATATCTAAAGGATACCGACCGGTGTTATTGATTGCAGGATCATTTGAGGAATGATGCCTGAGGGAAACAGAAGATTTGTATCGATGTTGGACACAGAAAGATGAACTTTATTTGGAAATAATTGATGAGATTTCAGTTTTTTATTGATATATTTAGGGGTATAAACTCATGCTTCCACATGTTATCATGCATTATACTCATCTTTATTTTTATTAGTTATAGTTCGTCATATTTACATTATCAGCCGTTATATGTTAGTTTTATTCACTGAGTTGGCAACTCACCCCCGTTGTGCCACAGTTCCTTGCAGGAGTTGAGTGGACGATTAGCAGCAGTGCAGATCCACTTATCAGCTTTTACCGCTCTTTTTGCTAGGTGGGTTACCTATGTAGTAACCTCCTCTTTTGGTATTGTATATTGAATCTAGAATATCTCCATCAGACCCTGTATAAGTGACTCAGAGCGATAGGTGGTTGTATGTATATTATTTTGACAGATGAGATCGTTTAGTTGTGTTAAATGATATTTCTTTTATTTATTTATGAGATTCTTCTTTTGATGACGTATTATAATTGTGTATTGATTTCCGCTGTTGGCATCGTTGCTCCCAACTAGGGATGTAACAAAATTAAACACGTTATAACTTCTTGTATTATAAATTCAGTAGGGAATTACTGTTAAGATCTTAAAAACTTAAAAACTGTGATTTTTACTTAAAAACTAAATTTTTCCTAAAAATTCCGCAAAAGGGGATTTTGATCTTGGGTTTTGGCTTACTCAGATTGTGTAGATATCTTTAGATATTATATAATCTAAGTGTCGGTCACATCCAAACTTTGGATCGTGACAAGGGTTAATTAAAGTTTCATATTTATTATTAAGTTAAACAAATTTGTGAGAATTTGTCATGGTTTAAGCTTGGATGAAGCTTATGGATAATTATTGACAAAGTCAACTCTTTGTCTAACTTAAGATATTTATTAACCCAAACCTTAACCCTATGCTATGGTTTATTCTCTACATGAGTTAGCCATGATATTATTTCACCATGGTTGCATTTCTAACCTCATGATTAATTCATTCTCACTTGATGAGTTCATTCTTCTTCTTATTCCTCAAAGCTTTCTAGCTTCAATGGAGATGTGAGAAAATCAATTCTAAAGTGAGCCCACTTCCTAATTCATCATCCTCTACTACTTGCCATTTAGTATAGGGTGTTTGCTTCACTAATTTCACAATTAGTGAAGAGATAGCTTGGGTTAGTGTCTCCTCGACGTAGATCATCTTCGTCCTCGAAGACTTCGAAGCAAGCATGTTCGTTTCTTCATGGGAGCCTCTCTAGAGTACGGAGTTCACGATCGCGGTGAAGGGACTACTACACGGAGCTATTGAAGTGAAGGACCGGTCTACAAAGGTTGTATTCCTTGCTCACATAGGATGTAAAGTGCTTACATATGTTATTCCGTCGATTTCTAGTATACGATTCATGGTTAGGGTTAGCTAGAACGGCAATTTTTTTGAATTTAGCATTGACGATGCCTCTTGAAACCTTGCTGCCGTGCTAGGAAACCCTGCAGTTGGGATTGTCCCAATGCAGGTACATAGACACCATACTAAAGACGTTTAATATGGAAGATTCTAAGCGTGGTAATTTACCCGCTTGTTCAGGAATCACTCTCTCCAAAGAGATGTCTCCCAAGACTGATTTGGAGAGGGCTCGTATTACAGTGGTACCCTATGCTTCTGCAGTTAGGTCTATCATATATGCGATGTTATGTACCGACCAGATATAGCTTACGCACTAGGTGTAGTGAGCAGGTATCAATCAGATCCAGGGGAAAAGCACTGGACTGCTGTGAAGAACATTCTTAAGTACTTGAGAAGGACTAAAGAAATGTTCTTGGTGTATAGTATCGGTGAACTCCAGGTGGAGTCCTTTACCGGTTCGAACTTCCAGAGCGATAAGGACGATAGCAAGTCGGTCTCGGGTTTTGTCTTCACCCTCAACAGAGGGGCGGTATGTTGGAAGAGTTCCAAGAAAGATACCATAGCAGAGTCGACGATAGAGGCTGAATACATCGCTGCCAACGATGCTGCCAAAGAGGCTATCTGGATGAAGAAGTTCGTTGCTGAACTTGGTGTGGTTCCATCGATTGAGCATCCAATACCTTTGTATTGTGATAACAATGGAGCTGTGGCTTTAGCCAAGGAACCCCGGTCCTATCAGCGATCCAGACATATTCTTAGGCGGTATCACCTAATCTGGGAGATAGTAGATCGCCGGGAGATCGAGGTCAGGAGAGTTGACACGAAGGACAACACAGCGGATCCACTCATGAAGTCCCTTCCCCAGACACAGTTTGAGATACTTTTTGGGATGTTGGGTATGAGATACTACAATAACTGGCCTTAGTACAAGTGGGAGATTGTTAGGAATATGTATACCCTAGAGGCCATTATTGTATGATATAGTGGATGCTTGGACATATATATAGAGGACTTTCTTGCTCGACGTGATAATATGTTATCTGGTTGTTCTTTATCTTAACATGTACACTTGTATTATAATACTAACTCTCTGATACATGTTGATAAAGCCCTTAGGATGTGGACTTGACTACCAGGACTATGATGCAGATCATACTAGTGGGGCCTGGATAGTCTACAAGCACATCCTTTAATAGTTCCTAGTCGAGGGGATATCGAGACAGGGCATCGATATTCCAAAGTAGACTAATGTGTATGTTTCATGACCCTGTATGGGCGATGGTTGATCCCATAACCATTGGTGTTTGACATCAAATATTGTACACAGGTGCTCATTAGAGAATGGGTACACCGAACAGGACTCGTCGAGAACTCCTATATGGTACCATACCTATCGTCAGATAGCAGTTCTTCGGTGACACTGGTACAGATTAGTCTATAGACCCGAGATCGTCATAGTGTCTTGTGTGGTTTCCACTATGCTTTGATTTTCTCCCTACCACGGTGTAACGCTTCGAAAAATCGTTTAGGCAGTTTTTCGGTAATCGGCTAAATTAGCAGCCTTTTCCGTAAAAAGTCAAAATAGGTATTTTTCATTATAGACCTAATTATACAAAATTTAGATAAGATATTACTATAAATTGGTCACTAAAATGTCACTTAAAATTTTCTAGTTAATTAAAAAAAATTCCTTAATTAATTATTTTTAATATTATTTTAAGCTTTTAAAAATACATTAAATTGGTGATAAATACAAATTTAATTAGGTAAATTACACACTTAGGAAACATTATAAACTAAAATTTAGTGTTGATAAAATTTTATCAAGACTTTTCAAAGTTTTTGTTCTATGGTTTAAAATTTTATTCAAAAATGGCTTAAAATGGGGGTTTTTGTGTAAAAATTGATGTGATGGTCATTAATTGAGCTTGGGAAAGGCTTTTTGTGTAGAATTTTCTACACCATTCACATACACACACCCTCCTCTACCTCAGGTCGAGCTTTCTGCTGCCCCCTTCCTTTTTTTTCCCTCACTCCTCTTGCTTTAATTCTTGCAAAAATCAACAAATTCCATAAAAAATACACACTTTTCCTTCTCAAATTCAAACCAAAACCTAAATCCATCCCTTCCCTAACCCTAATTTGTTTGAAAAGTGAAGAAAAGAGGTGTCTTGGAGGCTAGTGCAAGTTATGAATCAACTCTTGTAAGGTATAAATCCTAATCTAGTTGCTTAATTTGCTAGAATTAATAGTTCAAGTGTGAATTTTAGTTATAAATTCTTGTTTTTGAAATTTCAAGAAAAGAGGTGATGTTGTAGTTAGGTTTTGAAGTTGAATAAGTGTGTTTAGGTTAGTATTGTGGCCATCTAGTGTGTTAGGTCGGATATTTGTGTGATGTTGCGATCGCGATATTGTTAATTCGCGATGTTTGCTTTGAAATCGGCATGCTAATTGCTTACTAGTTTTTCTAAAATTTTAGGAGGTGATCTAATTGTGTTATTTTGGCGATATAATTAGCATCTTATACGACTATTAGGGTGTGTGAATGCGGGGTTTTGTCTAGTCGGGTTTTAGTTTTGACGATTGCCCCGAAACGGCGATTTTAGTTAAGGTTTTAGCGATTTTCGTGTATTTTTCGCGTACCGAGTGCACGTTGTGATTAATTCGAGAGCGTCGATCTTTTCATAGTGTGAGTTGCATCATTTCAGAAATCTGTAATCTTATATTGTGTGTTATGCAATTCTAGGATCGGTCACGGAAACATCGGACGCGGCGCGCAAAGGCAAGGCGGTGGTCGGATCGGATTAGCGGGGCTTTCAGGTGAGTAGATGTATTCATCTATGGGGGAATCGTATGGATGGCGCGAGGTGCCCCCTAGTTAGGATTACTTTATTTCTTGCAAGATTTGCATTGTTAGTTAGCTAAACCCCCCTCATTCATATTTCATACCCTTATAGTTAATCGTCTGCTAGATTGCATGGATATTCATATACATATGTGCGATATTACTTCGTAGGACACGAACACCATTACCATTGGCTGCTGTTGCACGCGCACTATCCATGTGACACACACGCCTTTGGTAATTGCCATGCCACGAGCACCATAGAACCTGTTTAGCTTAGTGTCACCAATTGCATCATACATGATATACGAAATCGCATAGCACGTATATACCTCACATCATCATCATACTTACATAGATTTCTAGCCACAAATTGCATCGCATACCTTGATATCATAGACATTTATCATATACAACATGTTGAGTATTATGATTTTCTTGAGGATTTCAGTATTGCTGTGATTTCTGGATTTTGGGGAAAACCGCAAGAATTTAATAAAAGCTTATAATTATCATTTTTTTTAAAACAAAGTTGCGGTTTTCTCGTGATGTATGTGTCGTCCACCATGAGTTTTCATGTTTTCTGTTGGATTTCGAGACCCGATTCAAGGAGTGGATAAACCGTCTCGGGTACATGGTGGGCCCGGTATGGTACCCCGGGGCAAGAAGATCGAGTTGTAGACGATGAGCCTGGCAGGGGAAGACTACCTACCGGTGATGTCTGGCGCGGCGGATATCCGGAGGATACCGACCGTTGTCGTGAGATTTGATGATATGGGCCGATCCGGACTGACGGGGCCCGATGTATTGATACAGTGAGACATTGAGACAGATGTGTTTTCATATTTGGTGTCGATGCTTGACACGGGTTTCAGATGATTTCTTGATGGTATTTAGCTATTATACAGATATTCTTTTTTCTAAAGTTAAGAATGCAGAACTCATAGCATTTAAAACACTTAAAGATTTAGTATTGACATTGCATACATGTGCATGCATACTAGAGGTATTACATCACATCTGGACATACATGATGTGACGCATTTGCGTGCATTCTTACGATAGCCTTACTAGATGTTATATTCTACTCACGAGCGGGCAACCCACCCCCGTTGTGCCACAGTGTCTTGCAGGTCGGACTCATCAGCCTATTAGCGGCGGCTTATCTTGTTAGTGACTTCTTTTGCTCAGACTCGCGACATTGCTCGTAGTTGGGTTGCGAGAGCACTTTTATCTTTTTTGTACTATTTTTGTATCTAGTATTCTCCATCTACCACTTCTTATGTGTATATGAGACCTAGTGATGAGACTGAGAGATTTGTGTATATGTGGTTTCTTTTGGTCGAGCTCACTTGAGCCGACGTTGTGTTTTCTTATATTTTGCATTCTTTATGCTCTTTTCTTGATATTACATATATATATTGCGTGTGATTGTGATCCGCCTTGAGCTAAGAGCTAGCTCACGCTTGGGGATGCCATTTTGTGATTACAGGTTTATATATTTTGTTGTACCCATTTTGGGGGATAGTATTTACAGAGGAGACTCTGCCGAAATTTTCGGAAATTTTTGATGTTTTTTTTATAAAGAGGTTCAATGCAACTAAATTGATTTCAAGTCGTTTTTCATGAAAAGTTTCCTTCACTCTCTTTGGTTTTGGTTTAGATTTTTCTGGGCTTTGGCTGACTTAGTTTACGTTACGCCTTTAGACGTCTCGTAATCTAAGTGCCAGTCACGTTCCGTACTTTCGGGTCGTGACAAAGTTGGTATCAGAGCGTAGGTTTTACCTTTCTGAGTGTAGGATGACCTTGGTAGATGGAGTAGGTGACTTAAGCAGAGTGGCGTAGCGTGGGTATGATCCGCGGCATACTTACGATACGGTACTCCGCCTAAGTGACCTTAGGACATAATTGCTTGTATTTCCTTTCTTGATTCCTTGCATTCCTTGATTCAATTGCTATGTTCTTATCGGTCCTGTTTCTTATTCCAGCTTCGATGCCGCCAAAGACTACGAGAGCTCAGCGGGCTGCCGCTAGGGATGAGATTCGAGCGGGCTCGTCTGAGGCGAGGATCGAGCGGGATGATACGCCTACACCTCAGGGTCATATTGATCCGCCTTATCCAGACCGTATTCCCAGATTAGAGGCCGGCATGCAGGAGTTGCGACAGATGATGGGATCTTTAGTTGAGTCCAGTCGGGCACAGAGATCCGAGGACGTTCCTTCCACCGCACAGACCACGATTGTACCCGCTGCACAGATGGTCACTCCTGCTGCTACTGCGACTATCCATGTTTCACTACAGGAGTTCATGAGATTGAGACCTCCAGCTTTTACCGGTACGGATGCGACAGAGGACCCACAGGCATTTCTTGATAGGATGGCTCGGATTTGCCGTTCGTTGAGGTGTTCTGATGATAGGTTGGTGGAGTTCGCGAGTTTTCTTCTGGAGGGTCTTGCCCAGACATGGTACGATTCAGTAGAGAGAGGCCGAGCTGCAGGTCTACCTTCTATGACCTGGGATGAGTTTACAGCTGCGTTTCTTGCCCGTTTTCTTCCGGAGAGTGTCCGAGATGCTCGAGCCCGTAGTTTTGAGTCTCTGCGCAAGACTCCTGGGATGACGGTGTCGGAGTATGATATACAGTTTACCCAGTTGTCTCAATATGCTCCGTACCTAGTAGACATAGAAGAGAAGAGAATAAAGAGGTTTTTGCGAGGGCTTGATACACAGCTATTCCTTGCCATCGGCACCCAGCACTTTGATACATATGCAGCCGCGATGGATGCAGCCTTACTTTTGGAGGAGCGTATTTCTGAGACTCCGGTCGTTTCTCGGCCGAAGAGGATCCGTACTGATACGCCAGCTCAGCGGCAGATGGGTAGACACCGCGATAGATTATTTCCGGGAGATGGTGGAGGCAGAGGATTGAGACGAGGTCAGTTATTTGGTTCATATCCACAGACCCAGCAGTCGTCTCCAGGATGTTTTCGGTGTGGGAGTCAGTACCACCGTGTCAGAGACTGTACCATGGGGCGCCAGGGCACGGTGACAGTCCCGCATGTGACCTTACCACCTTCACCACCTCCTCAGAGAGCTCTACTTCCTACTCCTGATGATGCTCCACGCCAGCCAGATGCTCCTAGAGGTCGTGTGCATGGTGGTCCGGTTCAGAGAGGACGAGGCGATAGAGGCAGAGGCAGAGGTAGAGGCAGAGGGCAGCTAGCTATTAGTGGTGGACAGGCCCGAGTGTTCGCGTTGACTCCTTAGGATGCACGGGCATCCAATGCCGTCGTGACAGGTACTCTGCCAGTATGTTCTTTTGATGCACGGGTATTATTTGATCCAGGCTCCATACATTCCTATGTATCCACGTACTTTGCACCGAGGTTGGGCCGAAAGTCTTCTCCGTTAGATCAGCCGCTTGTCGTTATTACACCAGTAGGCGAGTCGTTTGTTGCCCGTTTCGTGTACCGATCATGTTCCGTTCGTATCGGGGAGAGAGATTCTTCAGTTGATTTGATTCTCCTCGATATGCTAGACTTTGACGTTCTTCTTGGTATGGACCGGCTAGCCACCTGTTATGCATCCGTGGACTGCCGTGAGAAAGCAGTCAGATTCAGTTTTCCTGGTGAGCCGGTTCTTGTTATTCAGGGAGATCGTAGCGCTACCCTTCCTAGCTTGATTTCTTCTCTTCACGCTGTTCAGCTCTTAAGAAAAGGGTGTCGGGGATTCTTAGCTTATGTTTGTGATACTAGCTCTACAGAGGTTCCGTTGGACCAGGTCCCTGTTTTGAGAGAGTTTCCTGATGTATTCCCTGACGAGCTGCCTGGTCTGCCACCAGAGCGTGAGATTGAGTTCTGCATCGACTTGATCCCCGGCACGGGGCCTATCTCTATATCGCCTTATCGGATGGCCCCGGCGGAGCTGAGAGAGCTGAAGGATTAGTTACAGGACTTGCTGGACAAAGGGCTTATCCGACTGAGTGTGTCACCTTGGGGTGCTCCCGTCCTGTTTGTTAAGAAGAAGGACGGAAGTATGCGCTTATGCATTGATTATCGTCAGCTGAACCGGGTTACTGTGCGGAATAGATATCCCCTACCCCGCATTGATGACTTATTCGATCAGCTCCAGGGTGCAGGGTTTTTCTCGAAGGTTGATTTACGGTCAGGTTATCACCAGTTGCGGGTTCGGAAGGAGGATATTCCGAAGACCTCTTTTCATACTCGATATGGTCATTATGAGTTCTTGGTGATGTCGTTCGGGCTCACCAATGCCCCGGCAGCATTTATGGACTTGATGAACCATGTATTCAGTTCGTATCTCGATCAGTTCATCATCGTGTTCATTGACGACATCTTAGTTTATTCTCGGAGCCGGGAGGAGCATGAGCAGCACTTACGTATCACATTGCAGACTTTGAGAGAGCATCAGCTGTTCGCTAAATTTTCCAAGTGCGCATTCTGGTTAGACAGTATCGACTTCTTGGGTCATGTGGTGACGAGAGATGGTATTTGTGTGGACCCAAAGAAGATCGAGGCAGTTCAGCGTTGGCCTAGACCAGTATCAGTTACAGAGGTTCCCAGCTTTCTGGGTCTGGCAGGCTATTATCGACGTTTTATCCAGGATTTCTCTCGTATTGCTAAACCGCTGACCGGGTTGACTCGGAAGGGGGTCCCTTTTGATTGGACCCAGGCATGTGAGGATAGTTTCCGGCAGTTGAAGACTCGTCTGACTACTGCACCAGTGTTAGCATTGCCTTTAGGATCAGGCGGGTTCGTGGTATATTGTGATGCTTCTCGAGTGGGGCTGGGTTGTGTATTGATGCAGCACGATAGAGTTATCGCGTATGCTTCTCGGCAGCTGAGGAAACACGAACAGAACTACCCCACTCATGATTTAGAGATGGCTGCAGTGGTATTTGCACTTAAGATCTGGAGACATTACCTATACGGTGAGTCGTGCCAGATATTCACTGACCATAAGAGTTTGAAGTATATCTTTCAGCAGCGAGATCTGAATCTGAGACAGTGCCGTTGGATGGAGTTGGTAAAAGATTATGACTGCGAGATTTTATACCAACCGGGAAAGGCGAATGTGGTGGCAGATGCTTTGAGTAGGAGGCCCGGAGGTAGCTTATCTTGTTTGAGCGCAGTACAGATGCAGTCGACGGTGGATTGGCAGGTTTTATGTGACAGCAGAGTGCAGTTCGAGTTTACTCCTACAGGGGGACAGCTGGCCCATTTCAGAGCACGCCCACAGTTACTTAACCGTATCCGCGAGGCACAGTCCGGAGATGCCCGTATTTTAGAGATTATTGAGCAGATTCGGCAGGGCAGAATTTCTGAGTTCGTGATTGATGATCAGGGGATACTTCGATTTAGGATTCGACTGTGCGTACCAGATTCTGAGGGACTGAGGCGCGATATCCTCGAGGAGGCACATAGATCAGTATACAGTGTGCATCCAGGTTCCACCAAGATGTAACATGATTTGAGAGAGGTTTATTGGTAGGACGGGATGAAGAAGGATGTTACAGACTTTGTGTCGAGATGCCTGACTTGTCAGCAAGTCAAGGCCGAGCACCAGAGGCCAGCCGGCGAGTTACAGCCTTTGCCCATCCCTGAGTGGAAGTGGGAGCAGGTCTCCATGGACTTCATTGTGGGTCTACCCAGGACCAGTCGAGGGTATGACTCTATTTGGGTGATTGTGGATCGACTGACGAAAGCGGCTCACTTCCTGCCAGTGAAGACCACTTTTGGATTTTCTCAGTACGCCCAGGTTTATATTGATGAGATTGAGCGACTGCATGGCATTCCGACTTGCATCGTGTCCGACCGGGGCACCCAGTTTACAAGCCGATTATGGCAGAAACTTCAGGAAGCTTTGGGCACCAGATTGAGTTTTAGCACAGCCTTTCACCCGCAGACTGATGGTCAGTCGGAGCGTACTATTCAGACTCTTGAGGACATGATCAGAGCTTGTGTTTTAGATTTCGGTGGTAGCTGGGATCGTTATTTGCCTTTGATCAAGTTCTCCTACAATAATAGCTTCCAGGAGACGATTCAGATGGCACCTTTCGAGGCTTTATATGGGAGGAGATGTCGATCGCCTGTGTGTTGGACAGAGCTCAGGGAGAGCAGTATTTTAGGCCCGCAGATCGTAAAGGAGACGACCGAGAAGATACAGCTGATTCGGGACAGGATGAGAACGGCACAGAGTAGGCAGAAATCATATGCTGACAGGCGCCGTCGCCGACTCGAGTTCGCTGTTGGCGATCATGTTTTCCTGAAGGTCTCTCCGATGAAGGGTGTGATGAGATTTGGGTGGAAAGGGAAGCTGAGTCCTAGATATGTTGGTCCCTTCGAGATCCTAGAGCGTGTTGGTCCAGTCGCTTATCGGTTAGCTCTTCCGCCCAGCTTCCCCGATGTTCACCCCGTGTTCCATGTCTCGATGCTCCACAAGTATCTTCATGATCCGTCCCATGCGATTCAGCACCAGACGATCCAGCTAGAGCGTGATCTTTCATTCACCAAGCAGCCGGTGGTCATTTAGGATCAGCAGGTGAAGAAATTGAGGTCGAAGGTTATACCGTCCGTCAAGGTCCTTTGGCGTGGCCCGAACAATGAGGAGGTCACCTGGGAGACCGAGGTCGAGATGAGGAAGAGATATTCCCATATTTTTGAAGGTACGCGTAGTTAAATTCTAAATTCGGGGACCGAATTTCTTTAAGGGGGGAAGATTGTAACGCTTCGAAAAATCGTTTAGGCAGTTTTTCGGTAATCGGCTAAATTAGCAGCCTTTTCCGTAAAAAGTCAAAATAGGTATTTTTCATTATAGACCTAATTATACAAAATTTAGATAAGATATTACTATAAATTGGTCACTAAAATGTCACTTAAAATTTTCTAGTTAATTAAAAAAAAATCCTTAATTAATTATTTTTAATATTATTTTAAGCTTTTAAAAATACATTAAATTAGTGATAAATACAAATTTAATTAGGTAAATTACACACTTAGGAAACATTATAAACTAAAATTTAGTGTTAATAAAATTTTATCAAGACTTTTCAAAGTTTTTGTTCTATGGTTTAAAATTTTATTCAAAAATGGCTTAAAATGGGGTTTTTTGTGTAAAAATTGATGTGATAGTCATTAATTGAGCTTGGGAAAGGCTTTTTGTGTAGAATTTTCTACACCATTCACACACACACACACTCCTCTACCTCAGGTCGAGCATTCTGCTGCCCCCTTCCTTTTTTTTCCCTCACTCCTCTTGCTTTAATTCTTGCAAAAATCAACAAATTCCATAAAAAATACACACTTTTCCTTCTCAAATTCAAACCAAAACCCAAATCCTGTTAGTGTATATGCCCTAGAGGCCATTACTGTATCATACTAGTATGTATATTACTTAATGGAAGCTTGGGATATTCACCTTGTATTGACAATCTTGCTCAAAATAGTAGTATGCTACTTGGTTTGTTTCTACTTCAATGTGTACATGTGTTTATTTTTGTATATCGCTTATACACATTAGTAGAGCCCTTAGGATCTTTGCTTGATTACCAGCGATGTGATGGCCGTCACACTAGTGGGGCTGGGTAATCTATAAGCACATCCTTATGCAGGTCCCTGGTCGCAGGACTATCGAGACAGGGCATCGATACTCCGGAGTAGACCAGCGCATGCGCTTCTCATCCCAGTGTGGGAGACGGTCTGTCCCACAGCCGTCAGTACGTCGTACTTGAGATAGTATGCGGGTGCTCGTTAGGTTACGGGTACACTGGACAGGACTCGTCGGGAACTGACTAGTTGGTATTATACCTATCGTCAGTTATCAGTTCCCAGGTGACATGAGTACAGCTTAGTCCGCTGACTTGACACTGTCACTCCGCCTCGAGTGTGTTCCCACTGTACTTTGATCACTACCCTACCACGGCTCAAAGGAGTCGTGCAAACAGGTAGTGGTTGGGTGCAGTCCCGAAGCACTTGGAGGCAGTGACGGTTAGACAGGATTCGTCTCTCCCGGTATTGGGGGTTGACATCGCGCTGTGTCTAGGAGAGCCATTACACGAGTAGTCCCTGGCCAGGGCAAACGAGATATACTGGTAGGTTTCCAGTGTTATCTCAGGGTGTATTGGGCTTCACTCCGGCACGACTTGTACCGCTATTGGGGGACTGACGTTTACCGCCCCCTAGGCCCGCCATGCGATGTATCAGACGAACAGACCGGACTGTATGGAGAATGTCACACTCAGGCTCAGTAGGAGTTCAGATGGGTTTCGCCTCGTCGGTTTTCTTGTCGGCATTACCTGGGGACCGTTACGCACAGCTAGTGCCGCTTGCGGTCTGTGGTTAAACCCACTGCTAGCGTAGTGTCGAGTCTTTAGAGTCCCACACAGAAAGCTTTTCGCCTTTAGGCAAAAGAGTAGAGGTCGCATGGTATTGCGACAGGTCGCATGGTTTTGCGACAGGGTTTGGTCACATCCGTGCACTTGTGCACGTACAGTGTCCGGGCAGTTTACACTAGCGGGCTTTGGTTTAAGCCAGATCCTAGTGTACCTTATGGGATTGGATTTATCCAGTTTGCATTCGTGTTCCTCGGAACGCGGATGCGGGTGTGTATGCACAAATGACAGGGAGGCAGAGGCAGCGGATTCTCATTAGGGTTGTTGACAGTTGACCGTTGACTTTTTGACTTTATGCTCAACCCTAATGAGAATATGATATGTGATTAACTATTATATTAATTAAGTATTATGGTGATATGGTTGTTGACTTGTTGACTTTTGTTGACTTGTTGACTTTGGTGACTTGTTGACTTTTGTTGACTTGTTGACCGGTTGACTAGGCTTGACTAGTTGACCATCATGATAACCATGGTTATCATTTCATGCCAAAGACTTTTTCTTGCTTGTTCTTTTGAGTAAAATGAGTGCATGACATGATAAGGTTATGGTTACTTCAACCATCACATAAGACTTTTGTTGATATGATGAGTTATCATTTCTTTGGATTATGAGAGGGTGAAAGACAAAAGAGTTGCTCATTCTTTCTTGCTCATTCTCTCTCTTGTTCTTGAGCTCTCCTCTTGCTCTCACCCTCAACCTCTTGCTCCCTCTCTTGATCTATGGTTCTCTTGTCTCATGAGTTGAGAATCAAGAACCATAGATAAAATCCCATTCTATTTCCTCTCTACTCATTCTAGTTCACTAGGTTTAGCAAACCAAGTGAACTAGTTTCTTCAAAGACCGAAGAAGGAGCTAAAGGTTGGAGCTTTCAAGTGGATCTATCTTCGGCGTACGGAGACGACGAGAAGGAGCCATCGGACCACTACCGGAGCTTGAAGAGAAGGAGTTCAAGTTTAGGTATAACCATCTTCATCCGAGTAGCTAAATATCTTTAGCTTAGTTTGCTAGTTTTAGTTTAGGTAACGATCCCGACCATAATTAGTCCATGTTGCCTCTTGCGTTAAAATTTTGATTTTATACCGTTTCCGCCTCCCCGTAAGAACCGGGGGTCGCAACGTGGACTTACAGTGGTATCAGAGCCTAACTAAACTTAAACTAGCTTGGTAGTGAAGTGTAACGAAGTTCGGAACCGGAAAAATCCAAAAACCAAACTTTACAAAAACCTGAGTTTCTGTTGAAATATTTTCTGGTCAAAATGAAAAAATTTATACTTGTAAATTCGGCTCAGGGTTTTGTGTGAACACCCAAGAAAAACGATACAGTGATTCGTCTAAACTGTCGCCCTTCCGCCGCGTGAGCCTTCTTAGCCGCCGCGGAACCGCCGCGAGTTTTTGTCTTCTCTGCATCGTTTTTCGTGCAGTGTGTGTCTGTGTTGGTTTTGAGATTTTTGGAATATATTATATGTGCCCAGATTTTCCAGAAAAGAAATTTCCTTTTGGGGTCCTATAATTCCGTATTTTTTTCCGAACTTCACTGCACTTTGACTATGATGGTTATATCTGTAATGTTTGCATGTATTGAACGTCGGCTTATCGCTATAAGTCGATTGGTCGGGGTTATACATGATCTGTAATGTGCTGGAATGTGTATATAAATATGTTGGATTGTCGCGGGTGAATAGCCGGGGGTTGTGAGACGAGAGTTTTCTTTTCTTGCAATTCATGTAAATTTGTAAATTGATGTAATAATTATTTGTATGGCCGCACAACCGGGAAGGGGTTGTAGCCGTCATTGTATAATTTCTTTTTACTGTTTATGCTCCCAGGATAGACCCATGGAGGGGTGCACAAACTACCGGGTATGCCGAAGTGTCGAGTGGCCTACTCATGGAGTTGAGGGAGGTTGCTACGCTTCGGGTACTTGGCGGGTAGTTTGCCGCACCCGTAGGGGTCTTGGGTGGGGTTTTGGCTATTCACCGCGACCGTGTTATCTGTTTTTGTTACAGGCTCGTACAAATTACAGATTGCTAGTATATCCAATGTATTTATCTGTGATCTGTAATGTCTATCATTGCTTACTATTTAGGCGTTGCTTATGTTTTACAGACGCGCTAGCCCAGCCCCCGCTCTGTCGTTAGTTAAGTAACCTAACGGGTAATGACGGGGCCCCGTGGCGAATGCGAATGGCATAAGCGTACGTCATATTTTGGTTGTTTTCTGCAATGATAGGATTAAATGATGGGACGCATTAAAAGAACTAATGCAAGAATATCACGCATTAAAAGAACTAATGCAAGCAAAACATGCATTAAAAGAACTAATGCAAGAAAATAAACCAAGTATAAGTCGTTGGAACATTTTCGAAAAACCACTCGGTTCTTTTCAAAACAAACTTTTAAAATGCGGAGTTTGAGCCACTCCATTTAAAAGCTATCTCGTTTCATCGACTAAATCAAGTTCACTACGTTCACGGTTTCGCCAAAACCATTCGTAGCCCTCCGTCGTTTCATATGAATATTCAACAGTATTCAAGCTGTGTTTGTTGGCCTTAGTCAAGGCACAGTGTTTGGTAGCTGGTGGGTATTCATATGTTGCATAGATAGAATGCGTTGGTTTGGGACAGTCGTATTACCTTGTTGGCCTTAGTCAAGGGTATATACGGGTGGATTCAAATTAACCTGGACAACGACGGGTAGAACTTGACATGTGACTTATGATTTGTTGGCCTTAGTCAAGGTCATAAGAGCATGGGGCAAAAATATACATCGGGAGTTTCATAAGTACTGAAACTTGCTAGATTTGCATACCATTTGGAGTGTGATGATTCTGGTAGGATTCCTTCAGTTTCTTCACGCGATGATATTTGGATCCCGATCCTACTGTGAGTATATGCTACTCCTCGGAAAATTTCTCACTAAACGATCAATGCTATAAACCTAGTAGGTGCCTAGAAAGGTGTTAGCGGGGCTACGCCCCCAGGGAAAAGAGGTTCTTTAATTAAGGAACTTCGCGAAAGCGTTGGAAAACCTCCCTCGAAGTACCGACACCGGCCTGGCTGAACGGTTAAGCAAGTATTGTGCGGTGGGATTGATCCCGACTAATTCTTCCTTTATGGTTTGAGGAGGGATTCGAGAAACAGTGGGAGCCATCCTGTTTAGACAAACTAAAAACCACTCTAAACTTGCAAGAGCATCATGCTGAGTGTTTCTTCTTCTCTCTCTTAATTGCAGCGACCCTGTGACCGCACCTAGGTTACATCTAGATAAAAATATGACTGAACCTGACTGTTATGACTGGCAAAGGTCTGTCCAGATGTCCATTGCCCATGACAAGCTGGGACACCTCTTAACTAATCAAATCCCTGCTGTCTCAGGTCCAGTTTCCCCTGTCACGGATGTTCACATCCGCAGGACACCGGAAAAGGATTGTGCGAAAGCCAAGTGCCTCGTGTTAGCCTCAGTTAATGGTACAAACCAGAGGCAGCACGAGAAGATGGACTCAGTTTCTATCTTCCTCCATAACAAAGTTTTATATGGAGAGCAATCTCGTATCGCAAGATATGAGACCTCGAACGAATTGCTTCAAGCGAGGTTGGCTGTCGGGTCATCTGTAGGGGGCAACGTCCTTACAGAGACCAGCTATTTTAAGCTCACGGACCTGGAGACCACGTTGGAGAATGGGTCAAGTACTGACCTAATTCTACAGTCCCTGCCCTCTGCTTATACCCTGAAAGAAACCAGGGAAGAAAAAGGAAAAACAAGGGCAAAAGTTTCGGGACAGGATATGATTAAAGAGGGACGTTCCTATTGTAACGGGAATGAACTATGGCAGAGAGATTGCAGGGCTTGTAAAGCCAGTAGCCAGAATTCGAAGCATGTTGTGGCTTCGGCTTCGAGTGTGTTTGTAATTGAGAACTGTTTGTCAGTTAACCCTACTTCCTGGGTATTGGATACCGGATCAGGATCTCACATCTGTAATTCGTTACAGGGTCTGAGAAACCGTAGGGTTATCAGGAAAGGTGATATGACTCTCAGGGTTGCTAACGGAATGAGCATGGATGCTGTATCCGTAGGGGAATATCACCTAGGACTGACAACTGGGCAGATATTGATTCTGCGTGACTGTTTGTATGTACCAGGTGCGACTTGCAATATCATATCTGTATCCTTACTTTCTAAGGAAGGATATGATTTTGCTTTTGTAAGCGATGTAGTAAACATCCACCTAAATCAAGCACTGATTGGGTCAGGTACATTAAATAACGGTATATACGTATTGAATCAAGCTCAGATATTCAATGTCCAGAACACACTTAAAAGAAAGTCTCCAGAATTAAATCAGGCTTTCTTATGGCATTGTAGACTGGGTCACATCAATGAGACACGGTTGACTAAGTTACATAAAGAAGGATACTTGGATCCGTTCAAGTACCAGTCTTATGCCACTTGTGAATCTTGTCTCATGGGAAAGATGACAAAGACTCCGTTCACTGGACACGGAGTAAGAGCGAGCGAGCTCTTGGGACTTATACACAGTGACGTGTATGGTCCAATGTCTACACATGCGCGAAGCGGTTATTCATACTTCATTACTTTCACAGATGATTTCTCTAGGTTTGGACATGTCTTCTTAATGAAGCACAAATCCGAGGCCTTTGAGAAATTTCGAGAATATAAGAATGAAGTAGAAAAACAAACAGGCAAAAGTATCAAGATCCTAAGATCGGATCGAGGTGGTGAATACTTGAGTGCCGAGTTTCTGGACTACTTAAAAGAGAATGGAATTCTCTCTCAGCGTACTCCTCCATACACACCACAACACAACGGTGTATCGGAAAGAAGGAATCGAACCCTACTAGATATGGTTCGTTCCATGATGAGTAAGGCTGAGTTACCGCGATCTTTCTGGGGTTATGCACTGGAAACAGCTGCACATCTCTTGAACCAAGTTCCTACTAAGACAGTGCCTACCACACCATACCAGATGTGGAGTGGGAAGAAACCCTGTCTTAAATCCTTTAAGACATGGGGATGTCCGGCTTTTGTAAAAAAGCAACATGCGGACAAGCTCGAGGCACGCTCAGTACAGTGCAAGTTTGTGGGATACCCAAAGAACTCCAAGGGGTATCTTTTCTATTACGCAGAGGAGCAAAAAGTCCTTGTTTCTCGTCATGCCCGCTTCATGGAAACTGAGTTTTTAGAAAATCAGATAAGTGGGAGCGCAATAGAACTGGAAGAAATTCCAGAACCACAAGCTATTACTGAAACCTTAGTAGAACCAGAAGGTTCAGGGGAACCGGACATTCCTACGCCACTCCGCAGGAGTAGTAGGCAGTCTCATCCGCCCGAGAGATACTACGGTTTTCTCATAGACGGGGATAGAGAGGATTGCATCATAGATTGTGATGAGCCTACTAGCTTCCAGCAAGCCATTCAGAGCGGTGACTCGGTAAAATGGCTGGATGCAATGCGGACCGAGATGGAGTCCATGTACACCAACAAAGTTTGGACTTTGGACTTTGCTCCAGAAGGGGTAAAACCCGTAGGCTGCAAATGGATCTTCAGAAAGAAGATTGGTGTAGATGGGCAGGTTGAAACCTATAAGGCTAGGCTCGTTGCAAAGGGTTTTCGTCAAAGACCTGGTTTGGACTATGACGAGACTTTTTCTCCGGTAGCCATGCTTAAATCCATTCGGATCCTTCTTGCCATTGCTGCCTTCCACGATTATGAGATCTGGCAGATGGACGTTAAGACGGCTTTCCTAAATGGAAATTTAGAAGAGTGCGTCTATATGGATCAGCCAGAGGGATTCAATCAGAGTGGGAGCAGCGGTAAAGTGTGCAAGTTGCTCAAGTCCATCTATGGACTTAAGCAGGCATCGCGGAGTTGGAACATCTGCTTTGATGATACTGTCAAAGAATTCGACTTTGTCAAAAACCCAGATGAACCTTGCATTTACAGTAAGATTGTAGGGAGAAATGTGGTATTCCTCGTCTTGTACGTCGATGACATTCTCCTAATAGGAAATGATATTCCTATGCTACAGTCAGTCAAAGGATTCTTGTCACAGAGGTTCTCCATGAAGGACCTGGGCGATGCCAACTACATTCTGGGGATCCAGATCTATCGTGATAGATCTAAAAGGATGTTGGGACTTTCACAGTCAAGGTACATCGACACCATACTGAAACGATTCAGTATGGAAGATTCCAAGCGCGGTAATCTACCGGCTTGTCACGGAATCACCCTCTCCAAAGAGATGTCTCCCAAGACTGATTTGGAAAGGGCTCGCATGTCATCAATACCCTACGCATCTGCGGTAGGCTCTATTATGTATGCGATGTTATGTACCAGACCAGATGTAGCATACGCATTGAGCGTTGTAAGCCGGTATCAGTCAGACCCAGGGGAGAAACACTGGATAGCAGTAAAGAACATTCTCAAGTACCTGAGAAGGACTAAGGAGATGTTCTTGGTGTATGGCGGAAAAGACCTCCAGATTGAGGCCTTTGCTGACTCCAGCTTCCAGAGTGACAAGGATGACTCCAAGTCCATGTCGGGTTATGTCTTTACCCTCAATGGAGGGGCGGTTTGCTGGAAGAGTTCCAAGCAGGAAACCGTTGCTGACTCAACCATGGAAGCGGAGTACATAGCTGCTTGCGATGCCGCAAAGGAAGCTGTCTGGATGAAGAAGTTCCTCACGGAACTTCAGGTGGTTCCTACCAGTGTTGATCCAATACCGCTGTATTGTGACAACAACGGCGCTATAGCTTTAGCGAAGGAACCAAGGTCCCATCAGAAGTCCAGGCACATTTTGAGGCGGTTCCACCTGATCAGGGAGATCATTGATCGCCAGGAGATCGAGGTAAAGAGAGTAAAATCAGAAGATAACACTGCAGATCCATTCACCAAGGCCTTGCCCCAGACTCAGTTCGAGCGGCTGATCGAGATGATAGGTCTTCGATACGCCAGTACATGGCCTTAGTGCAAGTGGGAGATTGTTAGTGTATATGCCCTAGAGGCCATTACTGTATCATACTAGTATGTATATTACTTAATGGAAGCTTGGGATATTCACCTTGTATTGACAATCTTGCTCAAAATAGTAGTATGCTACTTGGTTTGTTTCTACTTCAATGTGTACATGTGTTTATTTTTGTATATCGCTTATACACATTAGTAGAGCCCTTAGGATCTTTGCTTGATTACCAGCGATGTGATGGCCGTCACACTAGTGGGGCTGGGTAATCTATAAGCACATCCTTATGCAGGTCCCTGGTCGCAGGACTATCGAGACAGGGCATCGATACTCCGGAGTAGACCAGCGCATGCGCTTCTCATCCCAGTGTGGGAGACGGTCTGTCCCACAGCCGTCAGTACGTCGTACTTGAGATAGTATGCGGGTGCTCGTTAGGTTACGGGTACACTGGACAGGACTCGTCGGGAACTGACTAGTTGGTATTATACCTATCGTCAGTTATCAGTTCCCAGGTGACATGAGTACAGCTTAGTCCGCTGACTTGACACTGTCACTCCGCCTCGAGTGTGTTCCCACTGTACTTTGATCACTACCCTACCACGGCTCAAAGGAGTCGTGCAAACAGGTAGTGGTTGGGTGCAGTCCCGAAGCACTTGGAGGCAGTGACGGTTAGACAGGATTCGTCTCTCCCGGTATTGGGGGTTGACATCGCGCTGTGTCTAGGAGAGCCATTACACGAGTAGTCCCTGGCCAGGGCAAACGAGATATACTGGTAGGTTTCCAGTGTTATCTCAGGGTGTATTGGGCTTCACTCCGGCACGACTTGTACCGCTATTGGGGGACTGACGTTTACCGCCCCCTAGGCCCGCCATGCGATGTATCAGACGAACAGACCGGACTGTATGGAGAATGTCACACTCAGGCTCAGTAGGAGTTCAGATGGGTTTCGCCTCGTCGGTTTTCTTGTCGGCATTACCTGGGGACCGTTACGCACAGCTAGTGCCGCTTGCGGTCTGTGGTTAAACCCACTGCTAGCGTAGTGTCGAGTCTTTAGAGTCCCACACAGAAAGCTTTTCGCCTTTAGGCAAAAGAGTAGAGGTCGCATGGTATTGCGACAGGTCGCATGGTTTTGCGACAGGGTTTGGTCACATCCGTGCACTTGTGTACGTACAGTGTCCGGGCAGTTTACACTAGCGGGCTTTGGTTTAAGCCAGATCCTAGTGTACCTTATGGGATTGGATTTATCCAGTTTGCATTCGTGTTCCTCGGAACGCGGATGCGGGTGTGTATGCACAAATGACAGGGAGGCAGAGGCAGCGGATTCTCATTAGGGTTGTTGACAGTTGACCGTTGACTTTTTGACTTTATGCTCAACCCTAATGAGAATATGATATGTGATTAACTATTATATTAATTAAGTATTATGGTGATATGGTTGTTGACTTGTTGACTTTTGTTGACTTGTTGACTTTGGTGACTTGTTGACTTTTGTTGACTTGTTGACCGGTTGACTAGGCTTGACTAGTTGACCATCATGATAACCATGGTTATCATTTCATGCCAAAGACTTTTTCTTGCTTGTTCTTTTGAGTAAAATGAGTGCATGACATGATAAGGTTATGGTTACTTCAACCATCACATAAGACTTTTGTTGATATGATGAGTTATCATTTCTTTGGATTATGAGAGGGTGAAAGACAAAAGAGTTGCTCATTCTTTCTTGCTCATTCTCTCTCTTGTTCTTGAGCTCTCCTCTTGCTCTCACCCTCAACCTCTTGCTCCCTCTCTTGATCTATGGTTCTCTTGTCTCATGAGTTGAGAATCAAGAACCATAGATAAAATCCCATTCTATTTCCTCTCTACTCATTCTAGTTCACTAGGTTTAGCAAACCAAGTGAACTAGTTTCTTCAAAGACCGAAGAAGGAGCTAAAGGTTGGAGCTTTCAAGTGGATCTATCTTCGGCGTACGGAGACGACGAGAAGGAGCCATCGGACCACTACCGGAGCTTGAAGAGAAGGAGTTCAAGTTTAGGTATAACCATCTTCATCCGAGTAGCTAAATATCTTTAGCTTAGTTTGCTAGTTTTAGTTTAGGTAACGATCCCGACCATAATTAGTCCATGTTGCCTCTTGCGTTAAAATTTTGATTTTATACCGTTTCCGCCTCCCCGTAAGAACCGGGGGTCGCAACGTGGACTTACAAATCCATCCCTTCCCTAACCCTAATTTGTTTGAAAAGTGAAGAAAAGAGGTGTCTTGGAGGCTAGTGCAGGTTATGAATCAACTCTTGTAAGGTATAAATCCTAATCTAGTTGCTTAATTTGCTAGAATTAATAGTTCAAGTGTGAATTTTAGTTATAAATTCTTGTTTTTGAAATTTCAAGAAAAGAAGAGATGTTGTAGTTAGGGTTTGAAGTTGAATAAGTGTGTTTAGGTTAGTATTGTGGCCATCTAGTGTGTTAGGTTGGATATTTGTGTGATGTTGCGATCGCGATATCGTTAATTCGCGGTGTTTGCTTTGAAATCGGCATGCTAATTGCTTACTAGTTTTTCTAAAATTTTAGGAGGTGATCTAATTGTGTTATTTTGGCGATATAATTAGCATCTTATACGACTATTAGGGGGTGTGAATGCGGGGTTTTGTCTAGTCGGGTTTTAGTTTTGACGATTGCCCCGAAACGGCGATTTTAGTTAAGGTTTTAGCGATTTTCGTGTATTTTCCACGTACCGAGTGCACGTTGTGATTAATTCGAGAGCGTCGATCTTTTCATAGTGTGAGTTGCGTCATTTCAGAAATCTGTAATCTTATATTGTGTGTTATGCAATTCTAGGATCGGTCGCGGAAACATCGGACGCGGTGCGCAAAGGCAAGACGGTGGTCGGATCGGATTAGCGGGGCTTTCAGGTGAGTAGATGTATTCATCTATGGGGGAATCGTATGGATGGCGTGAGGCGCCCCCTAGTTAGGATTACTTTATTTCTTGCAAGATTTGCATTGTTAGTTAGCTAAACCCCCCTCATTCACATTTCATACCCTTATAGTTAATCGTCTGCTAGATTGCATGGATATTCATATACATATGTGCGATATTACTTCGTAGGACACGAACACCATTACCATTGGCTGCTGTTGCACGCGCACTATTCATGTGACACACGCCTTTGGTAATTGCCATGCCACGAGCACCATAGAACCTGTTTAGCTTAGTGTCATCAATTGCATCATACATGATATACGAAATCGCATAGCACGTATAAACCTCGCATCATCATCATACTTACAAAGATTTCTAGCCACAAATTGCATCGCATACCTTGATATCATAGACATTTATCATATACAACATGTTGAGTATTATGATTTTCTTGAGGATTTCAGTATTGCTGTGATTTCTGGATTTTGGGGAAAACCGCAAGAATTTAATAAAAGCTTATAATTATCATTTTTTTTAAAACAAAGTTGCGGTTTTCTCGTGATGTATATGTCTTCCACCATGATTTTTCATGTTTTCTGTTGGATTTCGAGACCCGATTCGAGGAGTGGATGAACCGTCTCGGGTACATGGTGGGCCCGGTATGGTACCCCGGGGCAAGAAGATCGAGTTGTAGACGATGATCCTGGCAGGGGAGGACTACCTACCGGTGATGTCTGGCGCGGCGGATATCCGGAGGATACCGACCGTTGTCGTGAGATTTGATGATATGGGCCGATCCGGACTGACGGAGCCGATGTATTGAGACATTGATACGGTGAGACATTGAAACAGATGTGTTTTCATATTTGGTGTCGATGCTTGACACGGGTTTCAAATGATTTCTTGATGGTATTTAGCTATTATACAGATATTCTTTTTTCTAAAGTTAAGAATGCAGGACTCATAGCATTTAAAACACTTCAAGATTTAGTATTGACATTGCATACATGTGCATGCATACTAGAGGTATTACATCACATCTGGACATACATGCTTTGACGCATTTGCATGCATTCTTACGATAGCCTTAGTAGATGTTATATTCTACTCACGAGTTGGCAACTCACCCCGTTGTACCACAGTGTCTTGCAGGTCGGACTCATCAGCCTAGTAGCGGCGGCTTATCTTGTTAGTGACTTCTTTTGCTCAGACTCGCGACATTGCTCGTAGGTGGGTTGCGAGAGCACTTTTATCTCTTTTATACTATTTTTGTATCTAGTATTCTCCATCTACCACTTCTTATTTGTATATGAGACCTAGTGATGAGACTGAGAGATTTGTGTATATGTGGTTTCTTTTGGTCGAGCTCACTTGAGCCGACGTTGTGTTTTCTTATATTTTGCATTCTTTATGCTCTTTTCTTGATATTACATATATATATTGCGTGTGATTGTGATCCGCCTTGAGCGAAGAGCTAGCTCCCGCTTGGGGATGCCATTTTGTGATT
The DNA here is from genome assembly GCA_030015575.1 of Agapanthus africanus. NCBI lineage: Eukaryota > Viridiplantae > Streptophyta > Magnoliopsida > Asparagales > Amaryllidaceae > Agapanthus > Agapanthus africanus. Next base: position 508,901,844 of record CM057341.1, read on the forward strand.
ACAGGTTTATATATTTTGTTGTACCCATTTTGGGGGATAGTATTTACAGAGGAGACTCTGCCGAAATTTTCGGAAATTTTTGATGTTTTTTTTAAAAAGGGGTTCAATGCAACTAAATTGATTTCAAGTCGTTTTTCATGAAAAGTTTCCTTCAGTCTCTTTGGTTTTGGTTTAGATTTTTCTGGACTTTGGCTGACTTAGTTTACGTTACGCCTTTAGACGTCTCGTAATCTAAGTGCCAGTCACGTTCCGTACTTTCGAGTCATGACACACGGCTCAAAGGAGTCGTGCAAATAGGTGGATTTTGGGTACAGTCCCGAGTCATATGGAGGCAGTGAGTGATAGGAGGGGTTTCGTCTCTCCCGGTATAGGGAGTTGATGTTGCGCTATGCTCGATTGTCTATAACAGTAAGTCCCTGGCCATGGCTGATGAGATTTACTGGTAAGTGTTATCAGTAGTTTCTCGAACCGTTATAAGCCTTACATCGGCATCACTTATCAAGTTACTGGGGTCTGACGATTCCACCCTTAGACTCAATATGCGACATATCAGATAAAGAGACCGGACTGTACGGTAAGTGTTACTTATAGGCTTCATGGAAGTTTGGACAAGTTTTCTTGTTGATCTTCTAATCGCTCAATACCTAGGTAGCCGTTACGTCCAGCTAGTACCATTGATAGCTTATGGGTAACTGATGTGATCATTACCTACTACTGGCGTATTGACGAGTCTTTAGAGTCCCATACAGAGGTTTCCTAGTTCAAGTGAAACGAAGTAGGGCACATATGCTGATATGTGCAGGAGCCTGATTAAATACGAGTATGTGATACCATATTCTAATCTGGCGACGTTTAATATCGATTAGGCTATATGTGATATAACTGGATTATTGAATCAAGTGTTGATTTGAAAATATGATAAATGTTATTAGTCGGTTATATATGATATAACCGGATTATTAAATCAAGTGTTGATTTAATAATTTGATATATATTTATATTTGATATATTTATATATTAACTAATATTAATGCTCACTAATTATTTTCTTCTATTAATATATATATTTATATATATATATATGAAAATTATGAAAATGGATAAATGATGTGGAAAATAAGGAGATACTTTACGCATGGTTGTGAAGCATGGTTCATATATTATTTTATTTGTTTGGCTTCACTATTGAAGCATGGTGCATATTTTCTATGTGAAAATATTCATGCTTCAATGAGTGAAGGATATATGTGAGACATTCTTCATATTTTGGTATGGATGCTAGCTTATTTTGCTTGCTCTCTCCATTATCTTCTTCTTCCTCCTCCAAACCCTTGTGAGTCGATGTCGTGCATCCCGCTGGTTCACGGGGAGGCGGAATACGCAAAAAACAATTTTTACGGGCTTCGCAACACCGACTTGAACTCCAGGATCGATACTAAACCCTAACTAGCTAAACTACTGTGAGGTTTAACTACTATGAAGAACGTTATACCTCCTAGTATCAGGTCCTTCGGGTCTTCTTGGTCTCCTCCTCCTCGTCTTAAGCTCCTCGAAGTGTATGTATCGCACTTGCTATGTCGGCCTCCTCAAGTCAAAGACGATCCACCCGAGAGTCTATAGTTCGAGCTCCAACCTCAATACCGAGGTAACTAGGGTACCTAGATCGCTAATCTAAGTAGCGTAGACAATGTAGAGAGTAATGATGGATTGATTTGTCTCAAAATACAATAGGTTTCTCAACACATGAGACTTTTAGGGTTTGAGGAAAAAGAAGAGAGCTTGGAGGAGAGAGAGTGTCCAAGATGATTATGAAATGAATATGGCTAAGTCTTGTGATGAATGAAGCATAACAATAATTCACAAATGAAAATATCAAGCATGCTTCATTAGTCACAAAATGAGTCACATCCATGAGTCACCAAGTAGCCATGCCTCGTTAAATGATAATCCACACCCTATACCTTCACCTCATCAACCATTTAATCTAAATGTTTATACAAGAAATGAGGTGTCTTCTTCTAGAAGCACTCTTGAGTAAATTACAAGAATACCCCTCACTGTATATACATACATGTATCCGTATTCCGAAAAATACGAATACAAAGAGACGAAACTAATCCAATAATCTAATACTAGGATCTGACTTAAACCAAAGCCCACTAGTATTATCCGTCCGAATCATGATCCGTGCATAAGTATACGTATACGATCGAACCCTGCCATAAAACCATATGGCCTCTACATCGTTTCGCCCGAAGCAGGGAAACCCTCTGTGTGGGACTCTAAAGACTTGACAGTACGCTGGCAGTTGGTTTAACCACAAACACGTCAGCGGTACTAGCTGCACGTAACGGCTACCCAGGTATCTATCGATAAGAAGGCCGATGAGCAAACTAATCTGAACTCCTACTGAGCCTATCTGTAACAATCTCCATACAGTCCAGTCTATTCGTCTAAGAGTATCGCATATCGAGCCTAGAGGGCGGTAGCCGTCAGACCCCTAATAGCGCAATAAGTCATGCCGGAGCAGAGCCCAAAACACCCTAAGAAACTACAGGAGTACCTACGAGTAAATCTCGCTTGTCCTGGCCAGGTACTTTGTGTAATGGCTTTCCGAACATAGAGCGATATCAACCCCCAATACCGGGAGAGACGAATCCTATCTAACTGCTATCGCCTGCAAGTGCTTCACAACTGCACCCAACTACTACCTGTTCGCACGACTCCTTTGAGCCATGGTAGGGTAGTAATTTAAGAACAGTGGGAACACACTCGAGGCAAAGTAGCGATGTCAAGTCAACGGACTAAGCTGTACTCATGTCACCTGGGAAATGCTACCTGACAATAGGTATAGTACCAACCAGCAGTTCCCCACGAGTCCTGTCCAGTGTACTCATAACCTAATGAGCACCTGCATACTATCTCCAATACGACGTACTAATGGCTGTGGGACAGACCATCTCCTCTGCTGGGATGAGAAGCGTATACACTAGTTTACTCTGGAGTATCGATGCCCCATCTCGATAATCCTATGACCAGGGACCTATATAAGGATGTACTTATAGACTACCCAGCTCCTACTAATGTGACCGCCATCACAACGCTGGTAGTCAAGAAAAGATCATAAGGGCTCTACCAATATGTATGAGCGATATGCTAAAAGAAACATATACACATAATGAGGTAGAATCAAACCAAGTAGCATACTACCATATTGAGCAAGACTGTTAATATATCGGTGTATATCCTAAGCTTCCAAAATGTAATATACAAACCAGTATGATATAATAATGGCCTCTAGGGAATATAACACTAATAATCTCCCACTTGCACTAAGACCATGTATTGGCATATCGCAGACCTATCATCTCGAAAAGCCTCTCGAACTGCGTCTGAGGGATGGCCTTTGTGAGTGGATCTGCAGTGTTGTTCTCCATATCTACTCTCTGCATCTTGATCTCCTGGCGATCAACGATCTCCCTGATCAGGTGGTACCACCTTAAGATGTGTCTGGACTTCTGATGGGACCTGGGTTCTTTCGCTAAAGCTATAGTCCCGTTGTTGTCACAATACAGCGGTATTAGATCATGTTGGGTTATGCCAGCGCCCTGGCCATCTACCGTGACTTTTTGTGGAACAAAATTTTTATAAAACTAGCGCTAGAACAACCCTATAACCCAGATCTACCATAAACCTAAAGCTAGCAAACTAAAGAGGAGTTTAGAATGGTTATACCGAATGATCTGAGTCCTTCGGTCTTCTACCATCTTCCTAAGCTCCTAAAGGCCACCATTTTCATGCTTGATCGCCGGTCTCCCTCCATCGAAGATGATCCACCTGAGGAGCCTTGAGCATTATACAAGGACGTGTTGTAGGAGTAACGCATTACCTTCAAGCTGTGAATGATGGATCAATAGGGACCTTATTACCCGTGTACGAGACTAAAGCATAGGTTTTGGCCGTACTCAACTCTTAGCACAGAATTTGTAGTTCGAGCTCCAACCTCATAGCCGAGGTAACTAGGGTACCTAGTTTACTAAACTAGATAGCCTAGAGAATGTAGAATCTAATGATGGATTAATTTGTCTCAAACACCCTAGGTTTCTCAACACAAGAGACATTTAGGATGGAGGTAGAAGAAGAAGCTTGAGGATGAGAGTGTGAAGCAACCATGAAAATGGCTAAGTGTTGTGAACCAAGGAAAATCAATCAAGCCCCACCAAAAAATCTCACAACACAAACAAATATCAAGCATGCTTCAATAGTGAATCAATGAGTCACCACATGAGTCACCCCATGAGTTACCAAGTGAGCTATGCTTGATAAAAGCCAAATAACACCTCATCCCCTCTACCTCATAAACCATTTAATCTAAATGGTTATAACAAAAATGAGGTGGTGTCTTCTAGAAGCACCTTGTAATAAATTACAAGAATACACCTCAACCGTATATACATACTCGTATCCGTATTCCGAAAAATACGAATACAAAGAAACCAAAATTATCCAATAATATAATACTAAGATCCGGCTTAAACCAAAGCATATTAATATTATTCGTCCGATTCATGATACGTGCACAAGTGCACATATATGATCAAACCCCGCCGTAAAACCATACGACATCATTTCGCCCGAACCAGGGAAACCCTCTGTGTGGGACTCTAAAGACTCGTCAATACGCTGGCAGTGGGTTTAACCACAAGCACGTCAGCGGTACTAGCTGTACGTAACGGTTACCTAGGTATTGAGCGAAAGGAAGGCCGACGAGCAAACTCATCCTAACCCCTACTGAGCCTGTCCGTGACAATCTCCGTACATTCCGGTCCATTCATCTAAGAGTATCGTATATCGAGTCTAGAGGGGTGGATAAAGTCAGACCGCTAATAACGTGATATTTCGTGTCGGTATGTAGCCCATCACCAACTGAGAAACTACTGATCCAAATCAGTAATTCTCGTCCACCTTGGCCAAGGATTTCTGGTGATGGTCACCCGTGCACTACGCGACATCAACCCCAATACCGGGAGAGACGAAACCCTGACGATCCACTCTCCTCCTCCATGTGGCTCGGGACTGTACCCAATTAAACCTGTTTGCATGACTCCTTTGAGCCGTGGTAGGGTCGTAATCAAAGCACAGTGGGAACTCACACGAGACAAATGACGATCTCAGGTCGACAGACTAACCTGTACACATGTCACCTGGGAACTGCTATCTGACAATAGGTATAATACTAACTAGCATGTTCCCGGCGAGTCCGTCTATTGTACTCATAACCCAATAAGCACATGTATACTATCTTAGGAGACTAACAGACACCAATGGCTTGTGAGATCGGCCATCGCCCCTCGTCGGGGTCCCGATAAGTACACACTAGTCTACTCTGGAATATCAATGCCCAGTCTCAATACTCCCATGACTTGGGACATTTAAGGATGTGCTTATAGACCACCCAGCTCTCACGTATATGATCGCCATCATAATGCTGGTAGTCAAGAAAGAATCTTATGGGCTCTATCAACATGTAATAGTGATCTGTAATACCACATAATGCATGTACATGATGATAAAGACAAACCAGATAACATACTATCATTTTGAGTAAGACTTTTCTATCCGTATAGGTCCTCCCTCAATCATCATAATCATTTACCTGCGATTACAATAATTGCCTCGATGGCACTATAGTCAACAATCTTCCACTTGCACTTAAGGCTAATTATTGCGTTGTCGCATACTCACAGCCCATGTGATACTGTCACGACCCGCAGGGTACGGAACGTGACTGGCACTTAGGTTACGAAACGACTCAAGACGTCCGTAAAATAAGTAAGCCAAAGCCCAGAAAACCAAAACCAAATAAACAAAAGAGTGAAGAAAACCCAATCAATTGAAAGCGAGTTTATCAAATAAGTCATGTAAAACCCTTTTTAAAAACAATACCAATTTTTCCGAAAATTTCGGCAGAGTCTCCTTTGTAAATACTGGCCCCCAAAATGGGTACAACAAGAATATATATGAATCCAACAAATATGGCATCCCCAAGCGGGAGCTAGCTCTTCGCCACAAGGCGGTCACAAATCCCACACAATATAAAACAAAAACATGCAAAATAATCATAAAGAAGCATGAGAAAAACAGCATGTCGACTCAAGTGAGCTCGACCCCAAAATACAGCATAAAAAGTCCACAAATCTCACAGTCTCATCTCTAGGTCAATATACAACAATACTGGTAGATACAGTAGATGGAGTACTCTAGATACAAAGAATATACAAGGTGGTGCAAAAATAATAATATAACCCACCTAAGAGCAAAATCTCGAGTCCAGGCAAAAGAAGCAAGTGCGCCCGCCGCTACTGTACTGACGGAGCGGACCTGAAAAAGGCTATGGCACAACGGGGGTGAGTTGCCAACTCGTGAGTAATAAATAACATCTACACAGGCTATCGAATGCATGCACACAAGCATCCTAGCATCTAAATACAGGTAAGGCAGGACATAATGGCAAGTATGTATGCAATATGAATATACTAGCAGGTATGAATGCAATGCGAATCAACTCGTGATCTGAATGTGTAAGTATAAGAAATCATGTTTTTCCCTTTAAGAATCTCTTTTGAAATACCAGCACAATACCAATAGAATCAACCAGAACCTGTGTCCAGCAACGACACCTCAAAACTATCACAAATCTCATATATCCATGTTATAGTATCTCTGGCCTCAGCCATCCGGCTGACCCAGCTCAATATCAAAATCTCATCATCTCGCGGCCACGGTCGGTATCCTCTGGATATCCGCCGTGCCAAACAGTCACCGGTAGGTAATCCGTCCCCTGCCAGGCTCAACGTCAACACCACATTCATCTTGCCCCGGGGTACCATACCGGGCCCACCATGTACCCGTGACGGTTCCTCCACTCCTCGACACGGATCTCGAAAACCACAGCAAACTCATGGTGGACGACACTTACATCACTAGAAAACCGCAATTTACATATTTTAAAATATAATAAGTTTAGAAATTTTGCGGCTTTCCCCCGAAATCCAGAAATATCATAAAATCTCAAGAAATCCTCATAAGTGCATATGTCAATGATAATGAATGCATATGATATCAATAATCAAGTTGCGATGCGTGATTAATAGACTAAGCATGAACAAATAATATGATGAGGTACATGCACATGAATAGCAATCCTACGATTTCATTTTAAGGAATTAAAGAAATAGCGCGAGTTTAAGTATCAATTATAGTAAAAGGTTTCAATTTAAAGGTTATCTAGTGTGGTGGCATGGCAATTACCAGGGTGTGTGTGTAAGCATAAATAGTGCTCGTGCTGCATATAAAAACCCTGGCAATGGTGCAGGTGTCCTATAAAATGGTTTCGTATATGTATGTCAATATAGGGCATGAATGTGGCAAATAATCATACAAGTATTACACCCCTAATTACTAACATTACTAAAAATCTTTTTAAGGTACTAAAACTATCGGGCGACTTGCGCCATCCAACGATAGTCCCCCGTAGATGTTACATCTACTCACCGGAATCCCTAGCTAGCTGTGTCCAATCACCGCTTTCCCTTTTCGAGCCGCGTCTGACGTCTCCGCGACCGAACCTGGAATTAACATCAATACCAAATATAAGGTTACATATCAAGAACGGCGCAAAACCCAAACGAAAATACTAACGTTCACAAGCTAGGTACAACGTGCACAAGGTGCGCGGAACACACGCGAAAATCGCAAAAACTGCAAAAAAAATCGCCGATTTGGTCGCCCGGCAAAACTAAAACCCGACTACTCAAAAATCCGCACTCACGCATCCAAAATGTCATAGGATAAGCCAATACAATCATCAAGATATCAAAACTAATTTATCACATACTTTTATCACAAAACTAGTAAGCACAAACATTCTAAAAAAAACGACGCAACATCGCCGTTATGCGATAAAGTGCTCACAATCCAACACAACATCCAACTAACCCACTAGATAGCCATTACATTAGTTTTAAACCATTAGCAATGCTTAAAAACCTAATTTCCATAAACAAAACCTTTCTTGATTTTCATCATTAGCAATTTCAATCCAAAACTAAACATGACAATACCAAATTAGCACTAATTTGAATCCCACACAAATAAAGTAACCTCATTAACTTAGATTAGCAAACAACTAGATAGCAAAATAGATTTAATTAACTAAATAATGGTTTCTAAAAACCCTAGTTTAATTTTAACCATGAACTTTTTAAAAAAATCTAGAATGAAACTAACACTAAATTTAACACTAAACAAATTTCAAGGTTCTAGTTTAGCACACTTAAGCTATAATTTAACCATTTGATTAGAAATTATACCTCAAAAGATCAATCCTAAGATTGCTCAAGCCTCCCAAGACACCTCCTTTCACCTCGATTTGAACCAAATTAGGTTGGAGAAGAGATGGAATATGGTTTTGCTTTGAAATTGTGAAGAAATTTGTTGATTTTGTTGATTTTTGAGATGAATTTGTGAACAAAAGAGAGAGGAAAAATGAAGGGGGGAGCTGCTGGTTTCTGGCCAGAAATGAGGGAGAGGGGATGGTGAGGGTGTGGGAAAAAAGTCTTGGTCAACTCCCCTCAAAGTCAATGCACCATACCTTCAACATACAATATTTTAAACATACACATTCAACTCAAATCATCCCTAACAAAAGAATTTTAAAACAAAAGAGAGAGGGGGAATTTTCTGCAGTTTGGGACAGCCAAGGAGATGTGAGGATGTGTGTGTGAGAGTGCACAAAAAATTTTTTGCAAAAAGACCCCCTACAAGTCCAAAATTGCAAGTTTAAGCTTAAATTCAATAAATTTCGTTTCCTATAATAAAAATTAGCTAAAACTCAAAATAAAATACTAAAATTTTATGTTACAGCTAGATTTTAATTAACATGATTTTAAAGCTTAATTTTAGCCCATTTAAATTTGTATTTATTGCTAATTTAATGTATTTTTTTACCGGCTTAAAATAATATTAAAAAATTGAAAAATAGGGAAAAATTTTAAATGACCAAAATTTCATAAGTAACTCATTAGCTACTAAAAACAAGCAATTACCTATCCATTTTAGGTATAATTAGTCCTAAACTGCAAAATAACGAGAAAGACGGTTTTCGGAAAAATACCGAATTTTCACCGATTTTCAGGAAAACACCAAAACGAATTTTCAAGGCGCTACAGATACCGAACACACAACTTCTCTACTAATCAGTATCACAAAGCTCGTTTGTGAAACTATTGCGTTCGAGAAATAGCCTCAATGAGTGGATCCGCTCCAGAGTTTCTATCTTTATCTCTCTCTATATCTCAACTTCGCGGAGAAGGACTATCTCCCGAAATGAGGAATACCTATCTTAGAATTTGTCCGGATATCCCCAGTTCACATATGAACTTCAAATCCAACAAGCTTCTTATATCATCCACTGAATTTAATCAGTATCCTGCGCCATGTCTTCCTCAGTATCCGCTTGGACCATCTGTCCAACATACTGCCCCTCAAAAAAAGGGGAAAACTATAACTCTGACAGCCATGCTGTCATCCAGGTCATCTAGGAAGCCTGAAATGATAACCGCCTCCTAAAGGAGGTTGCCATTACCATATACCAAGAACATCCACTTATGTTCATAATCGCTTCCCAATGTTTCTCCAGGATTGGATTAATATATATTTTTTGCAGCCTGTGCAAAATTAATATCTGGTGTTGTACTTGACATCTCATGATTGACTCAATTTCCTAAGCAAGTGATATGCCAATCATGCAAATCCCTCTCCTCATCAGTCTAAAAGACATCTCTTTAGAGAGGGTGACTCCATCACCTGCGGGTACTCCACCACGCCAGGATTCGTCCATTCTAAAACACTTTAGAATAGTGTCAAAATACCCAAATTAGGACACTTCCCAAATTTAGATCTAAAACCATAGATCTAATCACCAGAATCCCTGACATTCTATCCACGTCCTATGTAGAGAAACTACCTTGTGACAACCACGGTATAACCGATCGTAGTATAGGATGATCTCTTCCTATTAAGTGCATGTCATCCAAATACCAGGACATCACTTCCTACTATCTTCTTACCAGATCCATCTCTTATTCTAATGAAGGTAAACTCTATGACTGTCACATCAAAAATAGATGATCTATCTCCGCTGCACCTGCTTTAGTCTATAAATAGACATAAGCTACTTGCCCACTATGCTTCCACTGCTCCCACTGACTATAACAACCCTCTGGCAGAGTCATATACATGTGTACTTCTAAAGCTAATTTAGAAAGACATTATACTCATCCTCCTGCCAGACCTCATAGTCTTGAACAGCAATAGTGGTAAATTTGGGTAATCAAAAACCTCCCCGCCACTGTCTTTGAGGATACCGAAGTACCTCCCGGGTGCCTAAGGCTACCCACCAAATCTGTGGAGTGGCTAATGGATTGTAGAAACCAATTGAATCTTAAGGTTTTATTAAATTTTCAGTAATCGTTTGTGGTTGTGGAATTACTTCCAGTTCTACCATACTCCCACTAATGTTTTCTGAAAAGAATCCATTTACTAAAATTGGTGGCGAGTCAAGAACAATATAACTATTGACCTACCAGATGGTAGAAAGTTAACCCTCGTCAAAGCCCGGGATAACCCACAAACTGCCATTACTGAAACGTGCCTTGAGTTTGTCTATATTCTGGTTTTAAGTATGAGCCGGACAACTCCATATACCTTAACATCGTTAAGATATGAATCCATTCTATATATCCAATATAGAAACAAAGGCACTAATTTAATTGGAACCAGATTCAAATATCATGCAGCTGTTTTTAGTGCATATCAACCAAATGGAAGGAAGCCATACAACATTACTCATCCAGGAATACATCCACGTATGAGTAACCTGAAAGAGAAGCAAGTTCTCAAAACTATTACTTATAACGGAATACCAAACACAAGTATCTACATCTTCAATCATTTTGAAGAATCCTGATGCTTGCAACATATGGTTCTCTACTTTATTCTTATACCTATATCTTCTCAAAACTTGGACCTTGTATTTCATCGAAATACTTGTCTAAAACTAGAGAAGTCATGAGTAAACTGAATATAGTATGAGTACTAACCCCTTTGTCCTAACGGACATCGGACAACATACAATACTTTGTATAAGTCCACTGAGTTTAACAACTCAAAACCCTGTGCGTCGTAGGTTGAAAACTGTACTATAGTTAAGAAGAATTACACCGTTGTTGAATGCACCTTACCAAACCATTAACTGATATAGTTAAATGTCATAGACATAATTTCAAAAAGTTATATCTCACTTTATAAAATAAACATACAGATATATCAGTTTGAAATTGGTGCATACCGACGGATATTCAAAACCAAATATTTGTCGTCAGGAAAAACCCAGATGATTTCCTCAAATATCACCAATTACAAATAATTCCGATATATAAAGGATCTAATCACCCAATTCCCAATATCTTACTCCCACTCACCATCTGTAATGCTATAAAGATGTGAGAATCAAATCTGGTAAATACATACCCTGTGTTAGTTATATATATGCCCTAGAGGCCATTGTTGTACATATGATGTATATTATAATAGATGTTTGGATATATATAGAGAGGACTTTCTTGCTCATCATGATAGTATGCTATTTGGTTTTACTTTGTCTTAACATGTTGACTTGTATTAGTTTACTGTATTGCTCTCACATGTTGATAAAGCCCTTAGGATATGTACTCGACTACTGGGACTATGATGAGATCATACTAATGGGGCACGGTAGTCGACGAGTACATCCTATAACTGTTCCTAGTCGAGGGTGTATCGAGACAGGGTATCGCTACACCAGAGTAGACTAGCGTATACGCATCTTGACTCATATGATGGGCGATGGATGATCCCATATCCATCGGTGTTTGACATCAAAGATGGTGTACGGGTGCTCAGTGGAGACTAGGTACACTGGACGGACTCGCCGAGAACTCCCAGATGGTATTATACCTTACGTCAGATGGCAGTTCTCTAGTGACACTGGTACAGGTTAGTCTGTAGACCCGAGATCGTCATAGAGTCTTGTGTGATTCCCACTGTGCTTTGATTTCCATCATACCACGTCCAAGAGGGCGTGCAAAACGGTGGCTTTTAGGTACAGTCCCGAATCGCATGGAGGCAATGAGCGATAGGAGAGATTTCGTCTCTCCCGGTATAGGGAGTTGATGTTGTGCTGTGTTCGATTGGCTATAACTGGAAGTCCCTGGCCAGTGCTGATATAGAGTACTACTGGTAAGTGTTATCAGTAGTTTATCGACCTGTTATGAGACTCACATCAACACGACTTATCGGTTACTGGGGTCGACGTATACCACCCCTAGAATGGATATGCGACATATCAGACGAAGAGACCGGACTGTACGGTAGTGTTACTGACTGGATTCATAGGAGAATGTATAGGCTTGCTTGTTGATCTTCTGATCTATCAATACCTGGGTGGCTGTTACGTTTAGCTGACCGCTTGCAGCTTGTGGGTGTTTGATATGATCATCACCTACTGCCGGTGTATTGACAATTCTTTAGAGTCCTACACAGAGGTTTCTTGACTCAGGCAAAATGGAGTAGGAGCACATATGTGATATATGCGGGACCGAGGATAATGCGATATGGGATACCGTATTCTATTCTCGCGATATATGATATCGTCCGGGTATATGTGATATAGCCGGGTTATCGGATCAAGTGTTGATTCGATGAAACGGTACATGTTATATTAGTCGGTTATATTTGATATAGCCGGATTGTCGGATCGAGTGTGATTCGATAATTTAATGTATAATTATATATGTGATATATTACATTACATTATCTAATATAAGCTCGCTTTATTGTTTCATTTTCTCACTGGGTAATACATTGATATATATGCGATATATGTTAATTGTATTATTTTCTTCTGTTACAAAAATATATTATATATGTGATATATAATATTGTAACAAGTTATGTTTACAAATGCAACATGATTAGTGGAGATTAAATATGGTTAGGGTTTGATTTGGGTTAGTCTTTTCTTGAAGCTTCTAGAAGCTTTTGTTTTGTTTTAAGCAAAGATATTATGTGTTGATATTTTGGAGATATTATTTAACCCAACCCAAACCCTTAACCCTAGTAAACTCTCTACATGAGTTAATGCTTCATATTATTAACTCCAGGTTCATTTGTAAGCATAGTAACCTTTCATTATTCATCACAAAAGAAATCATCTTCTTCTTCCTTCATAAAAGCTTTCTAGCGTTTTGATTTTGTGATGAATTAGTGTGAGATCTTGAAAATAAAAGAGAGCATAATTCCTACTTCATCATCCTCATCTAATCTAGCCAATTAGATTAGGGTGTTCACTTCATTAATACTTGATTAGAGAAGTGAGAGCTTGAGTTAAAGATTCTTCAAGGTAGATCATCTTCGAAAAGGAAGACTTCAAGCAAGCATGGATCATTCGGGTTGTGGAGCCTCTCTTGAGTCCGGGAGATCATGGATTGCGGCGAAGGGATTATTACTCAGAGCTTATGAAGCGAAGGAGCGGACTACAAAGGTTGTAATCCCTCTCTCTTAGATGTAAAGATGTTTACTTGCATGTTTAACCCTAATTATCTAGCAAAGATCCTCGCTTTAGGTTGTTCGGCACTTCTAAATTTTAAATCGGGCATGGTTGATACCTTATAGACCCTTGTGACAGTGCCTAGTAACCTTACAGTGGTATCAGAGCCAAGCTAGAGCATTAGGCGACGTGTATACGAAGTTAAAAGTCCGATCGAACCCCGAAATGTCGGTTTTGAACCCTTCTCTGGAAATTTTTTAAAATGTTGATTTTTTCTGTATTAAAAATACTCAGAAAATTAAGCAGGGAATTCTAAGGATTACTGTGAAAAACGACATCCTAATTCCCTTCAAGCGCCGCGGAACCGCGGCAATACCATGCCTTGCGCGGCGGTTCCGCGGCCGTACAGGGGTATTAGGGTTAGCTTTTTTCACGGTAACATCCGTATGTACTTTTGCATGCTTCTGGGAATTTTTAATTCTACTCAAGTATTGAGTTTTCTGGAGATCTTTTGTATTCGTTGATTCGATCGGAAAGTTTAACTTCGTTTAAGTGTTTTCCGGATAATTTAGAACGTGTTAAAATGTTCGAACGGATATCAATAACTCACTTTTTCCCGACACGAAAAACTTTCAAGTGTTGAATTTTTCTTGAGTTTGAATCTTTCGGAAAAACATGCAAGCATATCTGTAGACCCTCTAGAAGAACGTAACCTTAACTCGATTATGTGACCGTCAAAACATCCACTGAACCCTTGGGTTTGTGGTAGTTTAGCGTTGCCACATGTGAGGCGTTAGTTTGACCCTTCTACGGCTGGTTCATTGGGGCGGTGACATGTTCTGGGATTTTTGAACTCCGCTCAAGTGTTGAGCTATTTGGGAATTCTTGGGTGTTTGATTATTCGATCGGAAAGTTTAATATTGTCTATTTATCTGGAATGTGATAAAATATGTGGAATTGATATAGTTAGGCATGAAATGCGAAGTATGTGATATTTCGGATTTATGATGTCTAAAGTGATTGTGGATTCCAAATGTTGTAGTTTTACACTTTCTTTTCTGTGACCGTAAGCGTAGTATGTGGTGTATCGCCGGCTTCGTTGCTATACATCAACGACAATCGGGATACGCATACTTGCTTACGTTGATGATATGAGATATTATGTGTTGCTGTGATATGTTGTATTGGATCGTCGTGTTCTAAATAGCCGGGGGTTTATGTGAGATGAGCGTTTTTATTTTCATTCATGTAAAATTCATTTGTATGTAAAATTCTTTTATTAGGGCACTTCCGGGTTGAGGTTGATGTCACTATTGTATAATATTTACTTTTCCGCATTAGGTAGACCCAAGGAGGGGAGCATAAGTAACCGGGTTCTAGGGTCCAGTGGGAGGCCATCTCGAGAAGTCGAGACCGGGTCTCCTAACCCTAGAATTGGTGGTGTTGCTTGCCGCTCTCGTAGGGGTCTAGGGATTTAGGTTTGGCTATTCATCACGACCGTGGAATCCGTGTTTTATACAGGATCGAAATAAAACACGGACGTTCTAGTATATCCAATATTTCATATGTTATCTTCTGCTGCAATGTTCTATGATGAGATCATATTACTGCCTGAGAAAAATGCTTATACTATATATATGTTGATATATAAATATTACTGCTTTCGTTTCTTCTGTGATGCTTAGGAAGCATTAACTGATGGGTTTTATTAATGAGATTAATAAAAGAAAAGAAACCTAAAAGATGTTATAGAATCAAAATTTATAAAAAGGGTAGCTACAGTTTTGCTTTGCATAGAGGTATATATGATATACCCTGCACCTTATTCGATGAGGAAAGAGCCGAGATACCTTCACCAGGAGTGACCTTTTTAGCTAAACTGGCAGATGCTACAAACTCGCGGTTTTGTTTTTCGACAGCTTCTATAGTTCTTGCTTTGCATAGCGGTATATATGATATACCATGCACCTTATTCGATGAGGAAAGAGCCGAGATCTCTTCACCGGGAGTGACCTCTTTAGCGAAACTAGAAAAGCCTCAAAAACACTCCTTTTCAAAATCACTTGTTTCTACAACGATATCAAGTTCTTTACGCTCATGATTTTCTGAAAAACCTGCGTAGCTCTCCGACATTTCAGATAGATATTACTTAGTATTCGTACTACGTTTGTTGGCCTGCGTCAAGGCGTAGTGAGCGGTAGCTAACTAGTACTTATCTGCAACATGAGATGTGATTGGATTAGGGTAATCGTACGACTTTGTTGGCCTGTGTCAAGGGTCGTGCGGGTGGGTTTAATTCAATCAAGAAATGTACGGGTTGAACTTGACTAGCGGACTATGGTTTGTTGGCCTGCGTCAAGGTCATAGGACGCTAGGGGTAAAAGCATTATCGGGAATTTCAAGTGTTGAAATTTGCAATGAGATTGCATACCTCCTATGAGATAGTTGGATACCGATACCCACAGCGAGTAAGAGTTACTCCTGGGAGAATTTTACACAGGACAATTAGCCGATCAAGTAAGTGTCTAGAAAGGCGTTAACGGGGTTATGCCTATGGGAAAATGAGGTTTATTTTAATTAGGTCCGTGCGAAAGCATGGGGAACCTCCCTCAAAGTACCAACACTGATCTGGCTGAAAGATTGGCGAACTTGTAGGGTGTAATTAATCCCAGCTAATCTTACCTTTTAGGGTTTGAAGAAAGATTTGATAAAAACAGTGGAAGACATCCTGATTAGGTAAGATAATAACCAATCTAATCTTGCAAGAGCATACGCTAAAGTGTTTTCTTCTCTCTCCCTTCAGGTAGCGACCTTGTCAGGCTATAATCAAGATAATAATATGGATGCATTGACTGAACCCGCTTATTATACTGAGCAGGGGAACATTGGTCCCGTTTTTTCTTATAAGTGTTATAAGACTGAGTAGGAAATAGGAGAATATCTGGATTCTCATGCCGCCCAAACGAAGAACAAGCATGTTGATGTATCTTCTTCGGGTGTGTTAGTTATTGAGAACTGTTTCTCAGTTCACCCTACGTCCTGGATATTAGATACCGGATCGGGATCCCACATATGTAATTTGTTACGTGGGCTACGTAAAGGTAGAGAACTGGGAAAGGGTGAACATTCCGTACAAGTAGGGAATGGTGCAAATATTGCAGCCAAAGCAGTTGGCGAATATCACCTAGTATTACCAAATGGTAGTACATTGATTCTGAACGAGTGCTATTATATACCGAACATGATGTGCAAAATTATATCAGTTTCTTTATTAAGTAAAGAAGGATATAATTTTGTAATACAGGATAATGTTATGAACATCTTCTTAAATCAAAAGTTGATTGGATCAGTCTCGTTACATAATGGCATATACGTTCTCAATCAAACTACAGTCCTTAATATACAAAACACACACAAGAGGAAAAGTTCAGAAATGAATGAGTCCTACTTATGATTTGTATGTCAAAAATATTTCTAAACCGCAATCAAGAACGGCGTCGCTTGGTAGCTAGCCGGTGAGTACGGGTCGGTCCACAGGGATGTTGTGAATTTCCTAATCGCTCTTATGAGTTAATTCCGATGGGTGTCGGATCTTATTGATTTAATATAAAAATTAAATTAATCTAGATCTAAATCTTGCTAGGGTTAGGTTTAGGTTAAGTTTGGAAAGTCAATAAATCTCACTGCTTTCTATACCCATATTAAGATCTTATTAGGAGTTATGGTAATTATTAATAAAGGGGATTAGAACCATTCGGGAAGATGTTTCTTCCTCTAGGTTCTTGTCCTTCCTTTATCAATCCTTACCCTAACCTTCATGGAAAACACGCTCAACCGGGCCTTTATACTACGGTATCACCGCTACCTCGTGGGATAGGGTGCCGTAGGGAGAGGTATGTGCATGTATGCATGGAGTCCTATTAATTATATGTGATAGGAAAGAAAGGGATGAGAGATCTTCATCTCTCAAACATTCCCCAAATCTAACCCTAACAAGCGAGAAGACTACTCGCTCATTAGGGAATTGAAAAACATTTATCTAGGGCAGATAATAAATTCAACCTAAGGCAAGGAATTAAATCTAAACTAGGGCAAGAATAGAAATTACCTAGGGCAGAAAATAAATTAAGAACTTACAAATTGATGCTCTCCAAAGAAATCTGAATTTTATTAATGAAGGGCGGCATGAACAAATACAAGGAATTGGGCTTCTATTTATAGGACATAGAAAACCCTAGGTTTACAATTGCCGCATGTCTGCATTTACCAAAATACCCCTAGGAAGACCGGTCAAAGCCGCCAAGAATTATGGTAAAAAATATTTTCACAATATGCTCTAGATGGCCGCGGAACCACGGCCGCATCAAGGGTTGGGCTGCGGTTCCGCGGCCCAATGGTAAGATCATCTGCTGAAAACTTTTGTGCTTGTTCTGGGCTTTTTGGGCTTCCTATTTCTTCAGTACTTTTCTCAAATTGGCTTTTAGGTTTCTCCATATCTCCAGTGAATAATGTAGTGGACTTTAACCGTTGCTTCAAGACGAAATCTTGAATCTTGCGATGCCTTTTATTTTGTGAACTGATCTTTTTGTAGGCTTGATCAAGATCCTTCTATTTGTTGGTTGTAGTTACACTTTTGCATCGTCTTTTATCTTTTTCACTGTTTTAGATCCAAGAACCTGTAACCTGTACTATGTAGCAGACATGGGTCAAAAGCACCTGTTTATTTATAAAATACATAAGAATGGGGAATATAATAATGCAATATTATGGTATGAACAGTTGCTGGTGGGACTCTGTTAGGGAAATGTTTATTCGTGCCCGTGGATTGTATACAAGGGTCAGCATTGAACCGCTTATAGGGCAGCATTGGAGATCGTGATGGCTTAAGAACAGGTTTAGATCCCTGTAGCTTAAGGCTTTTGAACCCTGTGAGCCGTGAGGGTCTCAAAGGGGAATTCTCCTTACGAGCCGTGAGGATCTCGTAACTGTAATTTCTCCTTAGGAATCGTAGGGATCCCTAAGTGTGTTTCTCCTTTGCGAGTCGTAAGGATCTCACGCAGGTGGTTTCTCCTTACAGGGTCGAGAGGACCTTGCAAGTGTCTTTTAACGAGATTGCGCCCTTTCGGGTTTTCACAAAACTCGCTGGTAGCCCTGCTGTTTTTACTCACGGAGCCCTTTCGGGTTTTCATCCGTGCCCATCTCGCTTATGGACATACCGTTTTTTACCACGTCAGCCCGGAAACGTCACGAATTTGTATTAGTTTAACGACGTTTCGGTCAATTGCAAGTTTTAGGATATTGCGGTCCATCGTTAGTTTAGGGACATTTCGGTCCGCTGTAGCTTTGAGGCGAACTTTCGCCAGATGCTTTATGAACAAGTAGGTCTCTCCTTGATAGACCTTGTCATATAATCCAAGGGTTTTAGCACTGCTCCTGCCCCCAGCTCCTCTACGTTATCTCCTAACGCCGAGTGAGCTGCTTTGTTACTTAGCGACAAATGAGCGATCATGTGGCAATTTGCCATATAATCTTCGGATTCTACTCTCATCATTGTCGTTATCTTCATTCTCAAGGATGTGATTGAGAAACTCTTGAAGCGTGACTGGGGTTCGCGCCCTCTGGTTGTATTCTTCCAGCGCGTCAATATACTTTTGCATATCCGTGCGCTTATCGTTAGACTGCGCGGGCTTTTTGATCTTCTTCTTTTTCTTCGAAGACTGTGACGGCTGTGCCTGGGTGTTTTGCCCATTGCTATTAATTCCCGATGTTGGGCATGGTTTCAGCATCCCATCGATGATCTCCGGCTCTTGCAGGTTTTTCCACCTGATCGCCGGACATGTTTGAAGATCTTTCAGCATTCCTTTAGTTTTTGCCGAAAGAACAACTTCCCATGGAGCTTCCTTTATGAATGAACACGATGTTCTCGGCATGTCCATCTTTTTCGGAGCATGTGGTTGTGGTGGATTTACCTTCCAGTTTTCGGACAGCACGAACTTGCCATGTTGATACTGGTCTTCAACCCAATTTTTTAAGACGTAGCAGTCTTCGATCGGATGGCCTAATACTCAGTGGTAGGGGCAGTAATTGGGATTGTTGACGTCGTTCGGTTGCGGTGGGTGTCTCGACTCCGGTAGAGTAATGAGCCCATTGCGCACTGCCAGTTCAAACAGTTTCCTTGTTTTATCCTGGTGAAATGAGTAAGGACGTCTCAACTTCTCATCGAGAGATTGCCGCTTGTTGCTTTGACGAACAACCGGTCTCGGGCCACTCGGTTGTTGTTGGGCGTTGGCGAAGAAGATTGCTTTCCCTTGGCCTTTTTCATTCCAAGGCTCCGACTTTGAAGAGGAAGGCCTATGGCTCATCTGGTCCATTTGGGCTCACTTGTCAATCAAGGCCTGGAAGGTGGTCGGCTTGACGAACATCATGAATTGTGAAATGGTTGCCTGAGGGTCGAGGGTCCCTACGAACATGCCTACTGCAGGCGCTTCTTCGATGCGCTGCTCGCACTTCGACCATAGGTTGCGCCACCGTATCGCATACTGAACCCATGTTTCGCCTGGTTTCACTCTGGCATAGATCAACGTTGTGATTGGGGTACGTTCGCTAGCGCTCGCGAAACGTTGGGTGAACAGCAATTCCATCTCTGTAAAATTTTTAACAAAGTCGTTGGGAAGCTCCGAGTACCACTCAAAGGCCGTTTCCGCCAAGCTGCCGACGAACTGACGAAGTAACAATTTATCGTCACCTCCGGTATTGCCACAGAGAGCCCTGAACTGAGCGACATGTTGATGGGGATTGTGTAAGTGCACGGCGGCGCCCCGGCCGTCAATCCGACGCCGGAATGCGGAAGCGGTGAAAAACTTTAATTTTTGCGGACTTAGCAAACCGGCACCACCGCGCACTAAACACCCGGATCGTAACCATTAACTAGTCTAAGCTAACTAGAAGATGGGTTAGAGATATACCGACGATCCAAGTCCTCCGGTCTTCTCGCCATCGTCCCGATCTCCTGCGGAATGTCCCGTCTCCTCCTCGTCGCCGGAAGTGCACCACATCGCCTACTTTGTTTACGGGCTCCCACCTCAATGCCGAGGTAACTCGGGCACGAAGCCGGCTACTCGACGTGCCCAAGATTCGCTGTAGAATGTGTAGTGAGCTATTGTCTCTATTGGGGTTGAAGGAGTTGCCAAATGGTGGAGGAAAAAGGAACTTGGAGAGAGGTGGGAAAAATGTAGCATGCCAAGAATGAGAATAACATTTTTCCCCTCACCAAAAGAAAAAGACCCCCTTTCCTCATAGTGGCCGGCCATGGTAAGTCGAGAGAAGAGAATGAGAGTGTATCAAAAAAAATGGGAGCCAAAAACTCATGTCATGCAAGAGAGAGAGAGAGGAATGGTTATGATGCAAAAGGGAATGATCACAACAATAAACCCACACTCAACCAACCTCACCCCTCATCATCATCAACCATCATGCCCACTAAAAGTCAAGCCATCATGAGAAGGAGAAGTCAATGATGGTGCACCTCATGAAAACCATCATGATGCCAAAATAAGCAAAGACCCCCTCCACAAAAAGCCTATTTGCAACAATGCAAATAAACCCTCCTCCACCAATCTTCGGCCAATGAACGGAACAATGGAAATTGGCCGAAACGGAAAGCAAACTGGCAACTCCAAAAACTGGTCCCGTAATAAATTACAGGAAAAACCCCGATACTGTGCATACACACCCGCATCTGTATTTCGACCGAAATACAAATGCAATGAGACAAAATCTACACTGTACTATACTAGGATCCGGCTTATACCAAAGCCAGCTAGTAATATCCGTTCGATCCTGATCTGTGCAATACCGCACGTATCTGATCGAACCCTGCCATATAACCATACGGCCTATAGTACAGACTGTCCGATCCTGATCCGTGCAATACCGCACGTATCTGATCGGACCCTGCCATATCTCCATACGGCCTCTACAACCTTTCGCCCGAAAGCTGAGTAACTGAAATGTGGGGGACTCTAAAGACTCGTCAACACCTTGGTTGTGGATTTAACCACTAGCACGTCAGAGGTATAAGCCAATACGTAACGGGCTACCAAGTATTGACTAAAAGGGACGTCTGTGAGTGAACTCAGCCTGACAACCCTACTGAGCCTGTCAGTGACAATATCCGTGCAGTCCGGTCCGTTCGTCTATGAGTATCGCATGGCGGGCCTAGGGGGTTGGTAAAAGTCAGACCCCCAAAAGCGGTACAAGTCGTGTCGGAGTGTAGCCCAGAACACCCTGAGATACTACTGGAATACCTACCAGTAAATCTCCTTGCCTTGGCCAAGGACTTTGTGTAATGGCTCTCCTAGACACAGCACGACCTCACCCCCAATACCGGGAGAGACGAACCCCTGAAGATACGCTCACTGCCTCCATGTGGCTCGGGACTGTACCCAACTAAAACCTGTTTGCACGACTCCTTTAAGCCGTGGTAGGGTAGTAATCAAAGTACAGTGGGAACTCACACGAGACAAATGACGATCCCCAGGTCGATGAACTAACCTGCACACATGTCACCAGGGAACTGCCATCTGACGTCTGGTATATGACCAACTAGCATGTTCCCGGCGAGTCCTGTCCGGTGTACTCATAACCCAATGAGCACCTGTATACATCTTAGGTGATCCAACTGACACCAGTGGCTTGTGAGACCGGCCACCGCCCCTCGTCGGGGTCTCGACTGTATACACTAGTCTACTATGGAGAATCGATGCCCAGTCTCGAAACTCTCACGACTAGGGACCTTTTAAGGATTTGCTTATAGACCCCCAGCTCCCACTTATATGATTGCCCTCATACTGCTGGTGGTCAAGCAAGAATCCTAGGGGCTCTATCAACGTGTAATAGCGACGTGTCAGGTCACCTAAAACAGTACACGATAATAAAGGTAAACCAGATAGCATACTATCATCTCGAGCAAGACTGTCCTACCGGGATAGGTCCTCCCTCAATCATTACAATCACGTACCTGTGACCTAATAATTGACTCTGAGGGCACTATCTCCAACAATCTCCCACTTGCACTCAAGGCTAATTATTGCGATGTCGCAAACTCACAGCCCGTGTGATACCGAACATCCAACTCCTCTACTAGTCAGTCTCACAAAGCTCGTTTGCGGAACTATTGCGTTCGAGGAATAGCCTCAGTGAGTGGATCCGCTTAGTTGTTTCTTTCTATGTCTCTCTAAATCTCAAGTTCGCGGAGAAAGCCATCTCCCGAAATGAGCAAAATCAGTCTTAGAGTATGTCTGGATGTCTGATGGGACCTAGCTCATAAATGAACTCCAAATCCAAACTTCTTAGACTGTATTGACAACTGAACTTAATCAGTATCCTGCGCGCCATGCTTCCCTCAGTATTGCCTTGGATCACCTGTCCAAAATACTGCCCCTCATCAGAAGGAAAACTATAACTCTGACAACCTCCTTGTCGTCCATGTCACCTTGGAAGCCTGGAATGATAACTGTCTCCTGAATGATGCTGTCGTTATCATATCCCTAGAACATCCACTTATGTTCTAAAACTGCTTCCGACTGTTTCTCCAGGATTGGATCAATATCAACTTATTGCATCTAGTGCAAGAACAACATCTGGTGTGGTACTTGACATCTCATGATTGACTCAATTGCCTGAGCAAGTGATCTGCCAATCACGCATGTCCCTCTCCCCTTTAGTCTGTAAGACAGCTTTAGAGAGGGTGACTCCATCACCTGCAGGTACACTACCGTGCCAGGAGTCGTCCATTCTAAATACTCTTAGAATGCCGTCAAAGTACCCTGATTGGGAAACCACCCAAATCTAGATCTAAAACCATAGATCTAGTAACCAGTATGTCTGATATAAAATCCATTTCCTTTGTGGAGAAACCACTGTGTGACGACCAAAGTATAACCGACTGTAGTATAGGAGTTTCCTTTCCTACTATGTGTATGTCATCCAAATACCAGGATATCACACCCTACTACCTTCTCAACAGATCCATCCCCTATTCTGATGAAGTCAAACCTATGACTGTCACGTCAAAAATAGATGATCTATCTCCGCTACATCTGCTTTAGTCTATAAATAGACATAAGCAACCTGTCCACCAATGCTTCCGCTGCTCCCACTGACTACGACAACCCTCTGGCAGAGTCATATAGACGTAAACTTCTAAAACAGGTTTAGAACGACGCTATACTCATCCTCCCGCCGGGTCTCGTAACCTGGAACAACAGCAATGGCAATTGTGGGTAAACAAGAACTTCCCTGTCACCGTCCTTGAGGCTACCGTAGTGCCTCTCGGGTGCCTGAAGTTACCCACCTTATCTGCGGAGTGGCCAATGGAATGTCAATCCAGATTGAATCTTTAGGTTCCTATGAAATCTTCAGTAATCGTTTGTGGTTCTGGAATTACTTCCAGTTCTACCATACTCCCACTACTGTTTTCTGAAAAAAAAACATTTTTAATAAAACTGTGGCGAGTCTAGAACAATATCACTATTGTTCATCCAGATGGTAGAAAATCAACCCTCGTCATAGCCTGGGTCAACCCACAAACAGCCATTACAGAAACGTGCCTTGAGTTGTCCAGTGTCTGGTTTTAATCATAAACCGGACAACTCCCCGTACCTTAACATCGTTAAGATATGAACTGTTCTATATCCAATATAGAACCAGAGGCACTGATTTAATTGAACCAGATTCAAATCATGCAGCTGTCTCCAGTGCATGTCAACTAAATGGAAGGAGGCCGATCAGCGTTACTCAACTTAGGAATGCTTCTAATTATGAGTAACCTGAAAGAGAAGCAATTTCTCTTAATCACTACTATCAACTGAATACCATATACAAGTATCTACATCTTCGATCACTTTGAAGAATCCCGATACTTGCTACTCCTGGTTCTCTACTCTATTCAAATACCTATAACTTCTCCAAATTCGGACCCTGTGTTTCCATGAAACACCTGTCTAAAAACCAGAGAAGTCATAAGTAAACCGAATATAGTACGAGGACCAACCCCTCTGTCCTGATGGACCCTGGACAACATACAATACTCTGTATAAGTCCCTTGAGTCTGATAACTCATTCACTGTGTGTCGTAGGTTGAAAACTGTACTTATGGTTAAGAAGAATTACACCGCTGTTTAATGCTCCTTACCTAACCATCCACTGATATAGGTAAATGTCGTAGACATAATTTCAGAAAGGTATATCTCACTCTATGAAAAATAGACGTACAGATATATCAATTTGAAATTGGTGCACAACAGCGGATATTCAAAACCAAATATTTGCCAACCGGCAAACAGCCCAGGTGATTTCCTCAAATATCACCGATTACAACGAATCCCGATATAATGAGGATAATCACCCAATTCCCAATAACTTACTCCCGCTCATCATCTGTAAAACCATACAGATGTGAGAATCGTACCTGGTAAATACATACCCTGGAGTAGGTATCTAATTGGGAAATCAGTTTTCCTTTAACAGTACACAGTGAGACTGAAACATCGAAACGTTTCGATAGGGTATCCTGGTATTCCTAGTAATGCCTCTTCCAGATTCACGACCGTAACCGTATAGTTCTTTGCCACCTCTCCAAATCCCTTCATATGTCTTTAGTCTTTACCTTCTGCACACCCTTTTAGGCCAAATGGTTTTCTTCCTTCCCTACCGTTCGGCACCAGCCTATGGTTTGGAAGAAGACTATCCAGTAAGCATAATGGGTGTACTGTCCCAATCCTAGGAACACTCGCAATGAGAGAGGGTGAAGATAAAAGACAACCGAATAAACCTTATTCCTATTTCTCCTGAACCAGAATCCATCCCCGAACTGGAACAAGTTCCATTCGAGTTCGTATATAACCATACGATGGAGTATCCAAATAAACTGTGGATCTTCGTAGTGATACGGAGTGTCCTGGAGAAATACAAAGGTGATGTGGGAGTGGTAACGAAATATTTGGTTTGGTCGTGAATATCTGTTGCAATTTACTTTGCCCTCTTACTATTCCCTTGCTTTGTCTGAACTTAATACCTTCTGCACACCATCGTTATGCTAATTGGTTTTCTTCATTCCCTACCGGTCGGCACCAGCCTAAGGTTTGGAAGAAGACAATCCAATTTGCGTAATAGGTGTACTACCCCTAAACCAAGGAGTACTCGTAACCTGAGAGAGGGTAAAAGGAAAAGACAACTGAATAATCCTATCCGTTTTCTCCAGAACCGGAAACCATCCTCGAATAAATCCCTTCGAGTTCGTATCTAACCATACGATGGTTTTGTCCAATGGAAGTGGACGTTCGTAGTAATACGTGGTGTCCTGGAGAAAAGGGTAAAAGTAGGAGTGGCAATGAGGTTCGCAACTCTGACAATCCAAAAGCCGGTGTTTAAGAAGGTTCGGTCAACTTGGTCACTGAGTCAAAGTCTTAGGGTCGGGTCAATGGTCGCTGCCAGAGAGAGAGAGAAAAGAAACACTCAGCGTGCACTCTAACCTAGATCAGAATGGTCACCAATTTATCTAATCTGGAAACCTCCCACTGTACCTCAAATTCTCCTCCAAACCTGAAAGAAGAATTAGTCGGGGTTACCCGAGGAGTAAACTAACTCATTAGTGGGAATCGGGATCCAACTATCATTGCATGATAACGTGACGGAATCCGCTCACGCTATCACACTCCAGAAGGTATGCGCATATCTGGCAAGTTTCAGTTCTTTTGAAACTCCCGATGTGATTTTTACCCCATGCTCTTATGACCTTGACTAAGGCCAACAAATCATAAGTCACATGTCAAGTTCTACCCGTCATTGTCCAGGTTGATTTGAACCCACCCGTACAAGCCCTTGACTAGGGCCAACAAGGCTATACGACTGTCCCAAACCAACGCATCTATCTATGCAGCATATGAATACCCAATAGCTACCAAACACTGTGCCTTGACTAAGGCCAACAAACACAGCTTGAATACTATTGACTACCCATATGAAACGACGGAGGGCTACGAATGGTTTCTGGCGAAAACCTTTAACGTAATGAACTTGATATCGTCGAAGGAACGGATAGCTTTTTGAAAATATAGTGACGAAAACCGTTGCTAAAGAGGTCACTCCCGGTGAAGGGATCTCGGCTCTTTCCCCGTAGAATGGGGTGCAGGATATTCCAACTGAATACCACGGTGCAAAGCAAAAGTAATCGGCTATAGTGAAGTTAGTGCCCTGACGCAAACTTTTTGTCCAAGGGGTCACTCCTGGTGAAGGGATCTCGGCCCTTGCCTCGTCGACTGAGGAGCAGGATATTCCAACTGAATACCACGATGCAAAACAAAAGTGAACGTCCTTGCAATAACAGCTTTTTGAAAAGTGTTCCAACAACATCAGATTAGGTTTGTTTTTAACTTGCATTGATCCGAATCAACGCAGTCCCATCAATTGATCACACCAAAAAGAACGAAAATATACTGATGTACGTATATGCCATCCGCATTCGCCACTGGGTCCCGTCATTACCCGTTAGGTTAGCTTACTAACAACAGAGCGGGGACTGGACTAGCGCGGATGCAAAACATATACAGCATCTACTAATATATATACCAATATATTATATTTCGCTCAAGGCGTGAAAGAAATGCAACATCACAGAGAATGAACAGCATCACAGAAACAATACAGATATCTGGGATCCCCGGGTTTCACAGAGCCACTGCTGAAACCCGACGTTCCCCTGGTCGTGTGGATAGCCTGTGCAATGAGATCCTAGACCCCTACGGGCGCGGCAAGTTACCCGCCAAAACCTGAAGCGAGGCAGCCCCCTTCAGCAACGTGAATGGACCACCCAGCACTTCACGGAATCCGGTAACATGGGCACCCCTCCTGGGTCAACCTGTACCCCCTACGAGTGCGGCGAATAGCCCGCCAATCCTAGAGTGAAGCCCCCTCCGTCTCAATGCCATGAGATGCGGGCTTGTTGCCCTCTAGAACCCGGCTATCCGTGCACCCCTCCGCGGGGCAATCCTAGTACAGAAAGTAAA
Organism: Agapanthus africanus; assembly: GCA_030015575.1. NCBI lineage: Eukaryota > Viridiplantae > Streptophyta > Magnoliopsida > Asparagales > Amaryllidaceae > Agapanthus > Agapanthus africanus. The sequence goes on from CM057341.1 coordinate 508,929,558, forward strand.
ATATACATACAACGGGTACATCGACCGCAACCAGGTCGTGCCCCAAAATAATAATACAAACAGGCAGTGACGGCAGTCCACATGTCGGACGCTCGCCCCGCAATATCAAATGTACAAAATACAACAAAACTGTACTAGCATTGCATCCAGGCTATCCCCCACGACCGATCCGCAACATCACAGCAAAAACAAAACATCAACGTGAAAGTCACGTTCGCAAATCCGTCAAACCGGGCTATAGCGGTTAGACCGGATTTACCGATCAAGTGAAATTCACGGTCGCAGATATAATGTAAATACTGTGAAAAATGTGTTTAAAATTTTCCGATTGACCAAAAATTAACAAGTGGGCCCCAATCAAAACTGTAGCAGTTAAAGAAATTCTGGGCCCAAATTTAATATTCCAAAAACCCTATTTTCTCCCCAGAAGCCCACTGTAAAAATCCAACCCAATGATTCTTCCATACTGCGGCGGAAGCGCGGCCAGAAGTGGGTTTTGGCCGCCCTTCCGCGCTCTGGTTGGAAGATCATTGTCTCGAATTTGAACAGTGGTCTTATAATTTTTAGTACATCAATATTTTAGAACCTGAAAAAATTTTCGAGACTGAAAAATTTCAACAGAAACTGATGTGGGCAAATACGGGTTTTTGAACATTTCGATCGATCGGAACTGAAAAACACATTACACAAAGCTAGACTAAGTTAATGGGGAGGCTCTGATATCACTGTAAGTGCACGGCGGCGCCCCGGCCGTCAATCCGACGCCGGAATGCGGAAGCGGTGAAAAACTTTAATTTTTGCGGACTTAGCAAACCGGCACCACCGCGCACTAAACACCCGGATCGTAACCATTAACTAGTCTAAGCTAACTAGAAGATGGGTTAGAGATATACCGACGATCCAAGTCCTCCGGTCTTCTCGCCATCGTCCCGATCTCCTGCGGAATGTCCCGTATCCTCCTCGTCGCCGGAAGTGCACCACATCGCCTACTTTGTTTACGGGCTCCCACCTCAATGCCGAGGCAACTCGGGCACGAAGCCGGCTACTCGACGTGCCCAAGATTCGCTGTAGAATGTATAGTGAGCTATTGTCTCTATTGGGGTTGAAGGAGTTGCCAAATGGTGGAGGAAAAAGGAACTTGGAGAGAGGTGGGAAAAATGTAGCATGCCAAGAATGAGAATAACATTTTTCCCCTCACCAAAAGAAAAAGACCCCCTTTCCTCATAGTGGCCGGCCATGGTAAGTCGAGAGAAGAGAATGAGAGTGTATCAAAAAAAATGGGAGCCAAAAACTCATGTCATGCAAGAGAGAGAGAGAGGAATGGTTATGATGCAAAAGGAAATGATCACAACAATAAACCCACACTCAACCAACCTCACCCCTCATCATCATCAACCATCATGCCCACTAAAAGTCAAGCCATCATGAGAAGGAGAAGTCAATAATGGTGCACCTCATGAAAACCATCATGATGCCAAAATAAGCAAAGACCCCCTCCACAAAAAGCCTATTTGCAACAATGCAAATAAACCCTCCTCCACCAATCTTCGGCCAATGAACGGAACAATGGAAATTGGCCGAAACGGAAAGCAAACTGGCAACTCCAAAAACTGGTCCCGTAATAAATTACAGGAAAAACCCCGATACTGTGCATACACACCCGCATCTGTATTTCGACCGAAATACAAATGCAATGAGACAAAATCTACACTGTACTATACTAGGATCCGGCTTATACCAAAGCCGGCTAGTAATATCCGTTCGATCCTGATCTGTGCAATACCGCACGTATCTGATCGAACCCTGCCATATAACCATACGGCCTATAGTACAGACTGTCCGATCCTGATCCGTGCAATACCGCACGTATCTGATCGGACCCTGCCATATCTCCATACGGCCTCTACAACCTTTCGCCCGAAAACTGAGTAACTGAAATGTGGCGGACTCTAAAGACTCGTCAACACCTTGGTTGTGGATTTAACCACTAGCACGTCAGAGGTATAAGCCAATACGTAACGGGCTACCAAGTATTGACTAAAAGGGACGTCTGTGAGTGAACTCAGCCTGACAACCCTACTGAGCCTGTCAGTGACAATATCCGTGCAGTCCGGTCCGTTCGTCTATGAGTATCGCATGGCGGGCCTAGGGGGTTGGTAAAAGTCAGACCCCCAAAAGCGGTACAAGTCGTGTCGGAGTGTAGCCCAGAACACCCTGAGATACTACTGGAATACCTACCAGTAAATCTCCTTGCCTTGGCCAAGGACTTTGTGTAATGGCTCTCCTAGACACAGCACGACCTCACCCCCAATACCGGGAGAGACGAACCCCTGAAGATACGCTCACTGCCTCCATGTGGCTCGGGACTGTACCCAACTAAAACCTGTTTGCACGACTCCTTTGAGCCGTGGTAGGGTAGTAATCAAAGTACAGTGGGAACTCACACGAGACAAATGACGATCCCCAGGTCGATGAACTAACCTGCACACATGTCACCAGGGAACTGCCATCTGACGTCTGGTATATGACCAACTAGCATGTTCCCGGCGAGTCCTGTCCGGTGTACTCATAACCCAATGAGCACCTGTATACATCTTAGGTGATCCAACTGACACCAGTGGCTTGTGAGACCGGCCACCGCCCCTCGTCGGGGTCTCGACTGTATACACTAGTCTACTATGGAGAATCGATGCCCAGTCTCGAAACTCTCACGACTAGGGACCTTTTAAGGATATGCTTATAGACCCCCAGCTCCCACTTATATGATCGCCCTCATACTGCTGGTGGTCAAGCAAGAATCCTAGGGGCTCTATCAACGTGTAATAGCGACGTGTCAGGTCACCTAAAACAGTACACGATGATAAAGGTAAACCAGATAGCATACTATCATCTCGAGCAAGACTGTCCTACCGGGATAGGTCCTCCCTCAATCATTACAATCACGTACCTGTGACCTAATAATTGACTCTGAGGGCACTATCTCCAACAGATTGCATGTCCTCTTGTATACATGAAACATAGGAATCGTGTATCCTGGCGGATACTTGATCTGATCGTACCATCCTGAATATGGTCGTCCAGTTCTGACGACTTGGCCGTTTGCTTCAGTCGCTTGATGAGCTCGTATTTGTTGAGCTATATAATCATCGAGCATGGCTTTGGAGATGGTCTCCTCCTTGGCTGCTGACAGAATCGGCAGAGGATTTGATGTCTCTCCTCTATCATCTTCAATTATTACTGGAGGATCTTCGGTTGGAGGGTCCGGCTGGATCATCATGCCCACCATATCTTGGAATAGAAGGGCCATTTGTTTTATATTGGCCGCTTGTTCCGCGGCCTCTTTGTCCTTCTTCTCAAGCATTCTCCGAAGGAATTCGGCATCAGTTTCCTGCTCACGGCGCTGCTCCGAAGATGTCTCCGGGCTTGCTTTCGGTCTTGTGAGTGCGGCCATAATTGTTAACATCTCTTGGAGTTTTTGTTGTTGTTGCTCCTGAGCCTTAGTCACTGATCGCATAAGCGGTCTATAACCCGTGGAGATATGGCTATCCTCTTTTCCGGATGCCATATAGATGGTGTGCACCACCATGCCCCCAGACTTAGGGCATTTAGATTCAGTGTCTTTGTGATTTGCCAAAGATGCAGGGATCTTCTCCGACTTCCTTCTTTTATGGGCGGTCGAAGCTGAGGGGGCCGTTGCAACGGGCACCCAGGTAGACGACACCTTTTGTGGCTTGACAGGATTGTCCTCTTCTCGTCGAACCTTCATCTTTTTCTGTCGGCGGGGATAGTCTTGATCTACCACCGAGTCTTGGACTTGACGCCAAACCTTGTAAATTTTAGAGGACAACCGCTGAGGGGGCTGTTCAAGCTTCGTCTTTGGGGCATTCTCCACAGGTGGAGGAGATCTCTTCAGCACGGCAGTCGGAGAGTTTTTGCGCACTCTCCTTAGCGGTTCAAAGCTGTTCCCAGTTAGAACAGCAGCATCGATTTCTACCATTGGAGCCAGCGGAGTTAGCCCAGAAGGAGAGTTGCTCCCAGCCTTCCTTAGTCGGCGCCAGTGGCGACGTCGAGCGTGTCGAGCCGTTGGGATTCTCTCGGCTGTAGGGTGACTTCCTCATGCCCCCTGTGTTGGTCAGAAGTTGTCGTTATCAGCCTATTGAAGACTGATGTCCGCTGAGTGGGGATAACCAACCTATCGAAGGCAGACTTCCGAGCAGGGGAAGCAGCCTTGACGATTTCGCCTGGAACAGGAGCTGAAACAGTCAGTCTTGTGAAGACCGACCCTTTGGCAGGAGAAGCCGCCTTGACGACTTCATGAGTAGGAATAGCTATCCGCTTAGGGATAACCCTTTCTGGTATCGCGGGCTTCTTCATGGGCCCAAATGAGCTTTGGCCCAGTCTGTCAAAGACTGAAGCGTTGGAGCTGGACGACCCATTGAGAGGGGCCGCAGTAGTTATGAGCCGATTAAAGACCGAGCTCTTCGGAGCTTCTTGCGATGGTACAGGGGCGCTGAAGCTCGTTGGCAGGAGTATGGTCCCAAAGAACAATCCAGCGGTGGCCTGAGTCACCTGTTCCACCGGCATAGCGAAGATGGAGGCCGCTTGGGGCCCGTAAGTCACTCCTCCGGATGGGACGGAGCGAGAGTTGCAGTTGCAGTTAGTGCAATTTGAAGCCATTGATCTTCTGTTTTCTGCACGGAGCAAGACACCAAATCTTAGTACCTCGAATCCAAGGGCAACCATGTTAAACCGCGATTCGTTCTCAAACACGACACACGAAGTGTGGAGTGGAAAGAGGAATAGGTCCCACCGGGCGTGCCAGAATCAGTTCCCCGCCGAACACAGGGACGGAACCGCGTAGGTCCGTCTTGCCTGAATTTGGGTGCAGATGTTAATTGGTACTATCCGTCCACCTCTCCGAAGATGCCAGGTTGATTTATGGCACCATGTATCGAAGGTTTAAACGGATGCGGCCGATGTAGCAGACTTCGTCAAATTCCCTCTCGTTTGAAGGTTTTTTTTATTGTGGGGACGCTCTTCCCTGCAGGCGCAATCCCCTGCAGTTAATTACGCTACCGCATCGCGGTAACCACTTTCTCCTTCTCCAGATGGTCACTTCGTGTCGTATGTGTTTGTTTTGTTTTTGGTTGCCCGTGGATTGTATACGGAGACTAATTTATGTTGTCACCCGTAGGGAATGGATTAGTCCAAATCCGTATCTTCTTAGATTTGGGTTTGGGGTTGGGTTTAAGGATACGTTAGTCTCATTTGAGACTAAGATCAACTTAAACGTTTGTTAAGGATGCATTAGTCTAATTTTAGACTAAGATCAACTTAACAGTTTGTTAAGGACACGTTAGTCTAATTTTAGACTAAGGTCAACTTAACCATTTGTTAAGGATACGTTAGTCTAATTTTAGACTAAGATCTACTTAACAGGATTATTTAGATCCAACAAAAGAGCATTTGGGCTCTATTGTTTAGTTTAGGGACATTGCGGTCGATTACCGGTTTAAGGACATGGTGGTCCAATTTAAAGACGTCATAGTCTGTAAAGGTTAAGGACATCATAGTCTATGGGCTTAAGGACCCTACAGTCCGAGGTTAAGGACATCATAGTTCATGGGTTTAAAGGACCCCACAGTCCAGTTTAAAGACGTCATAGTCTATAAAGTTTAAGGACATCATAGTCCATGAGTTTAAGGACCCCACGGTCCGTGGAATGATTGGTTATCGGGACCCGTCACCTCTCTGAAGACGTTGAAGGATTACAACGACAAATATCAGAGGAGTGAAGAGATGCACCCTTGAACCAAAATTGATTGGGAAATCTGTAGTCCAATTTGGGACTAAGATCAATTAACTGGATTATGAGCACATGGGCTCAGTCAAATCTGAGTTGAGGACTTATGGCCAACTTGGGCTAAGTCCAATTAGGTTTGAAATGTTGGACCTTTGTTTGGACTGTTGAACATTTGTCTGGTTCAGTCCCATATTATTTAGCAATGCTAAACAGGGGTTTAGGATTCTAACAACATTTTGTCTTTGGCTGAGCACTAAACATTCATTATAGCTCTGGACTTTACTTGGCATATCATATGAACTGATCAATTTTGAGGTTCAGTTGAAGGGGAGATTTGCCTCTGGAAAACTTAGCCAATTTGGGCTAAGCTTGGTTTGAAAATAGTGTTAAACACTAGCACATATCTGGCGGTCACGTGTTCCCATGTGATGCATTTAAAATAGTATTAAACACTAGGGATGAAATGCTCGATATAGTGTTAAACACTAAAAAAGATAAAGAGCTCACGTGAGGACACATGAGGCGCCCTAGGATTGGGCTGAGCTTCCTTTATTTTATTCTCAGAATATTCAAATAAGTGTTAAACACTTAAGTCTTCACGGCCATCACGTGTGAGCACGTGATAGGTATCCATGCACTGGACATTAAAGGAATTTGCTAGGGGCCACATGGGGACACGTGAGGGCGCCCATGCATTGGATTTTAATCCTTCAGTTCTTTCCATCTTCTCTTTTTTAAAGAGGTGTTTGTCAGGGGTCACGTGGGGACGCGTGAGGCACCCAAAATCTGTTCTACCCTTCTTTATTTTGAGAAGTCTGTTTAAGGGTCACGTGGGGGCACGTGACCTAGTCTTGTTCATTCTCTTTTGATCATTGAGGGGGAGGGTCACGTGTTGCCACGTGACCAGGTTGGGTACTGATTTCTTTACGTGCATGGAGAGTTTTAAGTTTCTTGTTTTAAGAATTAAATTCTTTGGTAGGGTTAAATCCTAATTCTGTTTTGAGGAATTAAATTCCTATGTGTATGGAAGAATTAAATTCTTATGTAGGGTTAAACCCTAGTTTTATTTAGAGGAATTGAATTCCTATGAATTTGGGAGAATTAAATTCTCATATAGGGTTAAACCCTAATTTCATTTGGAGGAATTAAATTCCTATGAATTTGGGGGAATTAAATTCCTTAAACTCAATTCTCTCTCTAAGTTTTGGATCTGCATGGCAGAATCTTCCCGATGAGAATTAAATTCTCAACTTGTGGGGAGATCTGCTTCTGCAGATCTTCAACCAAAGGAAGAACTAATTTCTTATTCAGAAGAGTTAAACTCTTAAATTGAGAATTAAATTCTCTTTGTTTTATTTTATGGAGCTTAGATCCCTTTCCCTTTCTCACCTAGGGTTTCTTTTCTCTGAAGAGATCTTCTTTTCTCTCTTGAGAATTAAATTCTCCTCTCTCTTTTCTCTCTGTTGTTGTTCTCCCTTTTCTTCTCTCCTTAGCTCCTATTTATAGGAGAAAGAAAAGAATCAGTTTGTTTGGTCAATCTTTCATTGAAAGATTTTAATTGATTTTGTAACCAACATGATCTTTTAAATCACTCGGTGAATTTTATTCACCATTGGATTTTTAATCCAAAAGATATTCTGTTTGTTATTCTTGGTAAATTTCAGGGAAATCTTTCCTTGTATAGAATCTTTCTATAAATTGGTGATTTTTAATTACCATTGGATTTTTAATCCAACGGTGCTCCACATTACAGAGCACAATCTTTTTTGTTTGGAAAGATCTAAGGAAATATTAGGGGTTTTGGTTTTCTTTAATTTAGAATTTAATTCTATTAGTTCAGAAGGTTTAAATGCCTATCACGTGTGGGCACGTGACACCACTATTTAAGCTTTTTAACCAGAATTTAATTCTGTTGTTTTAAAGAACTCAGGAATCATCACGTGTCAGCACGTGACTCTTGGTCACGTGTGGGCACATGATGCCCCATTGGGGTTTTTCTTGCTGTTTTATTATACTTTTAGTTCTTTTCAGGGGGTTTAAAGGCCCATCACGTGTTGGCATGTGACCCCACTGATTAATTATTTTCAATTATTTATTTTATTCAGTGCTACAGGCTTTGCCTGTAAATGGTCACGTGTCTGCACGTGATGCCCGGTCATGTGTGGGCACGTGATGCCTCATAACTTTTGATCCTGGATGAATTATGAGGCCCATAATATATCATATCGAAGGATTTTTCGAGACACTTTTGATATCATCAGAATTTAGCTATTTCTCATTCGGGAGCTTGTCAAAATACAGCCCGGAAAATTCTGGTTCGCATTTTAAGACTTTGATTACACGTGCATAGCATATTTGCTCATAACATTTGATCCCGGATGAATTATGAGGTCCATAATATATCAAATCGAAGGTTTTTTCGAGATGTTTTCGATGCCATCAGAATTTAGCTATTTCACATTCGGGAGTTTGTCAAAATACAGCCCGAAAAATACTGGTTCATATTTTTTTAAGCGTATCACTGCCATTTGATACCTTCGGCTCTTTTGCGCAGAAATTTTTGGCGGGAACAAGCCCTTCACATGTGATGTGAACCATGGGGATTGAATAACATCTAGTGAGCTAAACAAAACCCCTACTTCACCATCCTACACTTGATTAGCGATCAAGTGTAGCGTATTTCCTTCACTAAAGAGTTTAATGAAGAGGTAGCTTGGATTGGCGGACTTCGAGTGGATCATCTTCGGCACGAAGGTCATCGGAGGAAGTTCGTTCAACCTTCAAGTGGAGCCTAGTAGAGTCGCGTGGGCTACAACCCGGAGTATTAGAAGAGAAGGAAACGGTCTACAAAGGTTGTAGGATCCTTCCCTTCTCTTAGTTAATCATATCATCATAGTTAACCATAATATTCTAGTTAGATATTGGTAAGTGTTCATTAGCACCTCTAAAATTTGAAAATTGCATGTGTGATGCCCGTTTTAACCCCGTCGCGGTGCTAGCAAACACTTTCACATAGTACAATCAATCGATCGGAACCCTGCACGTATCCAATACGGTACAACATCGTTTCGCCTGAACCAAGGAAACCCTCTGTGTGGGACTCTAAAGACTCGTCAATACGTTGGCAGTGGGTTTAACCACAAGCACGTCAACGGCACTAGCTGTATGTAACGGCTACCCAGGTATTGAGCGAAGGGAAGGCCAACGAGCAAACTCATCCGAACCCCTACTGAGCCTATCCGTGACAATCTCCATACAGTCCGGTCTGTTCGTCTAAGAGTGTCGCATATCGAGTCTAGCGAGTGGATAAAGTCAGACCCCTAATAACGCGATATTTCGTGTCAGTATGAAGCCCATCACCCACTGAGAAACTACTGATCCAAATCAGTAATTCTCAACTACCTTGGCCAAGAATTTCTGGTGATGACCACCCGTACACCGCGCGACATCAACCCCCATACCGGGAGAGACGAATCCCCGACGATCCACTCACTGCCTCCATGTGGCTCGGGACTGTACCCAACTAAAACCTGTTTGCACGACTCCTTTGATCCGTGGTAGGGTAGTAATCAAAGCACAGTGGGAACTCACACGAGACAAATGACGATATCAGGTCGACAGACTAACCTGTACTCATGTCACCTGGGAACTGATATCTGACAATATGTATAATACCAACTGGTATATTCTCGGCGAGTCCGTCCAGTGTACTCATAACCCAATGAGCACCTGTATACTATCTTAGGTGACTAACTGACACCAATGGCTTGTGAGACCGGCCACCGTCCCTCATTGGGGTCTCGATAAGTATACACTAGTCTACTCCGCAGTATCGATATCCAGTCTCAATACTCTCTCGACTATGGACATTTAAGGATGTGCTTATAGACCACCCAGCTCCCACGTATATGATCGCCATCATAATGCTGGTAGTTAAGCAAGATACTTATGGGCTCTATCAACATGTAATAGTGATCTGTAACACCACATAATGCATGTACATGATGATAAAGACAAACCAGATGGCATACTATCATTTTGAGTAAGACTGTTCTATCCGTATAAGTCTTCCCTCAATTATCATAACCGCGTGCCTACTATTATAATAATTGACTTGATGGCACTATAGTCAATATGTATATATGCCCTAGAGGCCATTATTGTATAGTACATGATTGTATATTACATTTTAGAAGCTTGGGATATATATATATATAAGTCTTGCTCAATATGATAGTTTGCTATCTGGTTTGTATCTATCTTAACATGTGTATATGTTCCTTTTTACGTATCGCTAATACATGTTGATAGAGCCTGTAGAATCTTTTCTTGACTACCAGCGTTGTGATGACAGTCATACTTGTGAGAGCAAGGTAATCTATAAGCACATCCTTAAAATTGTCCATAGTTATAGGATTATCGAGACTGGACAATGATATTCCAGAGTAGACTTGTGTATACATTTTTATCCCCGTCAGGGGAGATGGCCGGTCCGCAGCCATTGGTATACGGTACCAAATATAGTATACAGGTGCTCATTAGGTTATGAGTTACATTGGACGGACTCGCTGGGAACTACTGGTTGGTATTATTCCTATCGTCAGATAGCAATTCTCTGGTGACATAAGTACAGATTAGTCCGATGACTTGATATCACCATTAATCTCGAGTGTGTTCCCACTGTACTTAGATTACTATCCTACCACGGCTTTAAAGAGTCATGCAAACCGGTAGTAGTTGGGTGCAGTCCAAAAGCACTTGGAGGCAGTGGGTGATAAAAGGGATTCTTCTCTCCTGGTATTAGGAGTCGATATCGCGCTGTGTATGGTTGGCCGATACTACAAGTCTCTGGCCAGAGCAAGTGAGATTTATTGGTAGGTACTGTTAGTGTATATGCCCTAGGAGCCATTATTGTATCATACTAGCTTGTATATTACTTAATGGAAGCTTGGGATATTCACAGTTATATATCAGTCTTGCTAAAAATGGTAGTATGCTACTTGGTTTGTTTCTACTTTAATATGTGCATATATTTCTTGTAACGTATCATTTATACATATTAGTAGAGCCCATAGGATCTTTGCTTGATTACCAGTGTTGTGATGGCAGTCACACTAGTGGGGGCTGGGTAGTCTATAAGCAACATCCTATACAGGGCCCTGGTCGTTGGATTATTGAGACAGGGCATCGATATTCCGGAGTAGACTAGTGTGTACGCTTCTCATCCCAGTTGGGGAGATGGTCTGTCCCAAAGCCATCAGTACGTCGTACTGGAGATAGTATACAGGTGCTTGTTAGGTTACGGGTACACCGGACAGGACTCGCAGGGGAACTGTTGGTTGGTATTATACCCGTCGTCAGTTAACAGTTCCCAGGTGACATGAGTACAACATAGTCCGCAGACTTGACACTGCTACTTCGCCTCGAGTGTGTCCCACTGTTCTTAGATTGCTACCCTACCACGGCTCAAAGGAGTCGTGCAAACAGGTAGCAGTTGGGTGCAGTCCCGAACACTTGGAGGCAGTAGTGGTTAGACAGGATTCGTCTCTCCCGGTATTGGGAGTTGATATCGTGCTGTGTCAGAGAGCCATTACGCAAAGTCCCTGGCCAGGACAAGCGAGATTTATTGGTAGGTTCTAGTAGTTTCTCAAGGTGTAATAGGCTACGCTCCGACACGACTTATACCGCTATTAGGGGACTGACGCTTGCCGCCCCCTAGGCCCGATATACGATAGTCTTAGACGAACAGACCGGACTGTACGGAGATTGTCACATCAGGCTCAGTAGGAGTTCGGATGGGTTTCCTCATCGGCCTTCTTATCGACATCTACCTGGGGACCATTACGTACAGCTAGTGCCGCTTGCGGTCTGTGGTTAAACCCACTGCCAGCGTACTGTCGAGTCTTTAGAGTCTCACACAGAGAGTTTCCCTGCTCCAGGCGAAACGATATAGAGGTCGTATGGTTTTACGACAAGGGTTCGGATGCTTACGTGTTTAAACGCACGTACGACATTCAGACAGTTTTTACTAGTCGGCTTTGGATTAAGCCAGATTCTAGTATCGGATTATTGGATTTATATAGTCTAAAGTTTTTCCGTGTTTTCACGGATAGGAGGGGCATTCTCGTAATTTGGCGGGAAGCTTCTAGAAGCATGGTGACTTGAGGGTTTAGGTGGCATTTACATTAAATGCATTTGTGGCTCATTTAGATGAATCATTCAAGTGAGTTAATGAAGCATTTATTGCTTAATGACTCACTTGATGATTCATTGCATATATTTAATGAAGCATGATGATAAATCATTTAGATTTATTTATTTGTTTTTCTTTATGCTTCATAATATATTAGAAGTGAGAAGCTTTTTTATCATAATTCATGCTCACCTTCTCTTTCCTCAAGCTCACTCTCTCTTCAAACCATAATCCTACCCCTCATGTGTTGAGATCAAGGATTAGATAGACTAATTAATCCATAACCTCACTCTATATCACCTAGGTGACTTTGATTAGCAACTAAAGAAACCTAGTTATCTCAAGTTAGAGATCAAGCTTGGAGTAGGAGCTCTCGGGTGGATCGTCTTTGACTCGAGGAGGCCGTTGAGGTGCCGACGTTCCAAAGATCCTACGAGGAGTGGAGGACAGCGATGAAGACCCGAAGGACAAGTAACATGAGGTATAACTTCGAATCCGAGTAGTTAAACCTTTCGTAGTTTGCTAGTAATGGTTTAGATACGATCCGTGTGCTCAAGTCCGTGTTACGAAACTTTGATAATCGTTTTTCATATATTCCACCTCCTCGCAAGCTCGTGGGGTGTGTGACATGGACTTACAGTGGTATCAGAGCCAACTAAACCTTTACTAGCTTGTTAGCAACTAATTAGAACTTCGATCGTCGGAAAAACGCGAAAACAAAACCCCGGACCCCTTAAGTTTCTGTCAATTTTAAACGTGTCGAAAAAATTATTTGATGTGCCTGAAAATTAACAGCAGGGGATTATAAGAATTCTGGGAAAATACGAGGACCTAACTCGGCAAGACGGCCGCGGATCCGCGGCTGAATGGTGCTTTTGGCCGCGGATCCGCCGCGGAGTCAACCCCGAGTTGACTCGGATTTGCTCTGTAATTCATATTGTTTGGTGCTTTTTTTTCCAGTATATTCTGTTTCTGCCCAGGTTACTTCCATGATGGCTTGCATTTGGGGTAGACACGGAAAAAGGTTGTCGATCGATGTTCTAAATTATTTGCTAATCGGGTTTTCATCTGTAATGTTTAATGTGTTCGTAAACCTCCCCTAACTGCTAGTATGTCGGTTGGCAGGGGGTTGCACATTTCTCTAATGATTCTACTGTTTGTGTATATGAACTGTATTGGATTGTTGTGATGATTAGCCGGGGTTTGAGATGGGTTATAATATTCATTCATTCGATATAATTGTAATATGTTGTAATATTATTTTGCGGGGCACATCCAGGTTGCGGTTGTAGCCACCGTTGTATTATTTCATTTTACTGTTTTTGCTCCTAGGATAGACCCAAGGAGGGGTACACAAACTACCGGGTACGTCGAAGTGTTTAGTGGCCTACTCACGTTGTTGAGGGAAACCGCTTCACTTCGGGTACTTGGCGGGTAGTTTGCCGTACCCGTAGGGGTCTAGGGTGGGGAAATGGCTATTCATCACAACTGTGTAATTCGTCTTTTGTTGCAGGCTCAAAGCAAACGCGGATTGCTTGCATATCCAATAATGTTCATCTGTGATCTGGAATGCCTATTATTGTGTCTGACGAATGTACAATATCTATATATGATAGCTATTAGACGTCACTTATGTTTTGCACCCGCGCTAGCCAGCCCCCGCTCTGTCGTTAGTTAAGTAACCTAACGGGTGATGACGGGACCCAGTGGCGAATGCGGATGGCATAAGAGGACGTGGTATTTTCGTTGTTTTCTGCAATGATAGTACAAATGATGGGATGCATTATTATAATGCAAAGAAAATAAACCAAAAATGAATCGTTGGAACAGTTTAAAAGAAACTACTCGGTTATTTTTAAAACAGAAGATATTTTTTAATTGCGGAGCTTTAACCACTCCTTTTAAAAGCTATCAGGTTCCTTCGGTTATATCAAGTTCACTACGTTCACGGTTTTGCCAAAACCAGTCGTAGCCCTCCGTCATTTCTTATGAATGGTCAGTAGTATTCAAGCTATGTTTGTTTGGCCCTTAGTCAAGACATAGTGATTGGTAGCTGCTAGGGTATTCATTTGTTGCATAGATAGATGAGTTGGTTTGGGACAGTCGTATTACTTTGTTTGGCCCTTAGTCAAGAGTATATACGGGTGGGTTCAAATTAACAAGACAATGATGGGTAGAACTTGACATGTGACTTATCATTTGTTGGCCCTTAGTCAAGGTCATAAGAACATGGGGCAAAAATCCACATCGGGAGTTTCTAAAGAAACTGAAACTTGCTAATGTTGCATACCATTTGGAGTTTGATGAATGTTGGTAGGATTCCTTCAACATTATCATACGATGATATTTGGATCCCAATCCTACTGTGAGTACATGCTACTTATCAGGAGATTAGTCACTTAACGATCAATGCTATAAACCAAGTAGGTGCCTAGAAAGGTGTCGGAGGGGTTACGCCTCCAGAGAAAAGAGGTTCTTTAATTAAGGAACTTCACGAAAGTGTTGGAAAACCTCCCTTGAAGTATCGACACTGGCCTGGCTGAACGGTTAAGCAAGTATTATACGGTGAGAATAGTCCTGGCTAATTCTTCTTTTATGGTTTGAGGAAGGGTTCGAGAAACAGTGGGAGCCATCCAGTTTAGATAAACTTAAAACCAATCTAAACTTGCAAGAGCATCATGCTAAAGTGTTTTCTTCTCTTTCTCTCATTGCAGCGACCTTGTGACCACGACTAGGTTAAATTTAGATAACAAATTGACTGAATCTGACTTATATGACTGGCAAAGGTCTGTCCAGATGTCCATTGCCTATAACAAGCTGGACCACCCTATTACTACTCAAGATCCCGCCGTCCCAGGTCCAGTTTCTATCGTCACGGATATAGATATCCGTCAGACAAGGGAAAAGGATAAAGCGAAAGCCAAGTTCCTCATATTGGCTTCAGTTGATGGTGTATACCAAAAGCAGCACGAGAAGATGGACTCAGCTTCCATCTTTCTCTATAACAAAGACTTATATGGAGAGCAATCTCGTATCGCGAGATATGAGACCTCGAATGAATTATTTCAAGCGAGGTTGGCTGTCGGGTCATTTGTAGGAGACAACTTCCTTACAATGACTAGCTATATTGATGAGCTCCAGGACCTGAAGACTACATTGGGAAACAGGTCATATGTTGACTTATTTCCACAGTCCCTACCCTCTACTTACACCAGTAAAGTAGGAGGAAAGGGAAGATCAAAAGTTTCGGGACTTGGTGTAGCTAAAGAGGGATGTTCCTATTGTTATGAGAGCGAGCATTGGCAGAAAGATTGCAGGGCTTTGGAAGCCAGTAGCCAGGATACGAAGCATGTTGTGGCTTCGGCCTCAAGTGTGTTTGTTATTGAGAACTTTTTGTCAATTAACTCTACTTCCTGGGTACTAGATACCGGAGCAGGATATCATATCTGTAATTCATTACATGCTTTGAGAAACCGTAGAGTTATAAAGGTAGGTGATTTGTCTCTCAGAGTTGCAAACGGAATGAGCGTGGACGTTGAATCCGTGGGAGAATATCGCCTAGGTTTGACAAGTGGGCAGATATTGATTCTACATAACTGTTTGTATGTACCTAGTTTGACTTGTAATATCATATCAGTGTCCTCACTTTCGAGAGAGGGATGTGATTTTACATTCGTAAGCGATGTAGTTCACATCCACCTAAATCAAGTTCTGATTGGGTCCGGTACATTAGATGACGGTATATACGTAACGAGTCAAGCTCAGGTTTTCAATGTCCAGAACACACTTATAAGAAAGTCTCCAGAAATAAATCAGGCTTTCTTATGGCATTGTAGACTAGGTCACATCAATGAAACACGATTAACTAAGTTACATAGAGAAGGGTATTTGAATCCGTTCGAATATCAATCTTATGCTACTTGTGAATCTTGTCTCATGGGAAAGATGACAAAGACTCCGTTTACTGGACACGGAGTAAGTGCGAGCGAGCTCTTGGGACTCGTACACAGTGACGTGTGCGGTCCAATGTCTACACATGCGCGAGGTGGTTATTCCTACTTCATTACTTTTACGGATGATTTCTCTAGGTATGGATATATCTTCTTAATGAAGCATAAATCCGAGGCCTTTGAGAAATTCCGAGAATACAAGAATGAAGGCAAAAGTATCAAGATACTGAGATCTGATCGAGGTAGTGAATACTTAAGTGCCGAGTTCCTGGGATACTTAAAAGAGAATGGAATTCTCTCTTAACTTACTCCTCCATACACACCACAACACAACGGTGTATCAGAAAGGAGGAATCGAACCCTATTGGATATAGTTCGTTCCATGATAGTTACCGCGATCTTTCTGGGGTTATGCACTAGAATCAGATGCATATCTTTTGAACCAGGTTCCAACCAAGACTGTGCCTACCACACCATATCAGATGTGGAGTGGAAAGAAACCCTGTCTTAAACATTTTAGCACATGGGGATGTCCAGCTTTTGTAAAAAAGCAGCATGCGGACAAGCTCGAGGCACGCTCAGTACAGTGTAAGTTTGTGGGATATCCAAAGAACTCCAAGGGATATTATTTCTATTACGCAGAGGAACAAAAGGTTTTTGTTTCTCGTCATGCCCACTTCTTAGAAACTGAATTTTTAGAAAATCAAAAGAGTGGGAGCGCAGTAGAACTGGAAGAAATTCCAGAACCACAAGCTGTTACTGAAAGTATGGTAGAACCAGAAGTTTCAGAAGAAAGGGACGTACCAGCGCCTATCCGCAGAAGTAGTAGGCAGTCTCATCCGCCCGAGAGATACTACGGTTTTCTCATAGACGGGGATCGAGAAGATTGCATCATTGATAACGATGACCCTACTAGCTTCCAGCAAGCCATTCAGAGCGGCGACTCGGTAAAATGGCTGGATGCAATGCGGACCGAAATGGAATCCATGTACACTAACAAAGTATGGACTTTGGATATTGCTCCAGATGGGGTAAACCCTGTAGGATGCAAATGGATCTTCAGAAAGAAGATTGGTGTAGATGGACAGGTTGAAACCTATAAGGCTAGACTTGTTGCAAAGGGTTTCCGTCAAAGACCTGGTTTGGACTATGACGAAACCTTTTCTCCAGTGGCTATGCTCAAATCCATTCGGGTCCTTCTTGCCATTGCTGCCTTCCACGATTATGAGATCTAGCAGATGGACGTAAAGATGGCCTTTGTAAATGGTAATTTGGAAGAGTGCGTCTATATGGATTGAACTTTCTTGATGAAGCTTCTGGCCCTCTATCCATGAAATTATCTCCCTTCTTTCTTCCTTCTCCTTCGATCCAAGCCACAAGGCAAAAGGCAAGCTGACTTAGAGGCTGAATGCCTACTTTCTGAATAAAAGAATTTACCAAAGGCTATTAATCTAGCTATCGAGCCACCCTAACGGAGAACTCTAACTGCACTTTCGACGCTTTCTTTTTATTCTGTATACCAATAAGCCACCGATTTTCTCTTTTCAGGGATTCATTCAGAGTGGGAGCAGCGGTAAAGTGTGCAAGTTGCTTAAGTCCATTTATGGACTAAAGCAGGCATCGCGGAGTTGGAACATCTGTTTTGATGATACTGTCAAGGAATTCGACTTTATCAAAAATCCAGATGAACCATGCATATACAGTATGATTGTAGGGAGAGTTGTTGTATTCCTCGTCTTGTACGTGGATGGCATTCTCCTAATAGGAAATGACATTCCTATGCTACAGTCAGTCAAAAGATTCTTGTCACAGAAGTTCTCCATGAAGGACCTGGGTGATGCCACCTACATTCTGGGGATCCAGATCTATCGTGATAGATCAAAGAGGATGTTGGGACTTTCGCAGTCCAGGTACATAGACACCATATTGAAAAGATTCAGTATGGAAGATTCTAAGCGCGGTAACCTACCGGCTTGTCACGGAATCACCCTCTCCAAAGAGATGTCTCCCAAGACAGATTTGGAAAGGGATCGCATGTCGATTATACCCTACGCTTCTGCAGTAGGCTCTATAATGTATGTGATATTATGTACCATACCAGATATAGCATACGCATTGAGCGTTGTAAGCCGGTATCAGGCAAACCCAGGGGAGAAGCACTGGATAGCAGTAAAGAACATTCTTAAGTACCTGAGGAGGACTAAGGAGATGTTCTTGGTGTATGGCGGAAAAGACCTCCAGATCGAGGCCTTTGCCGACTCTAGCTTCCAGAGTGACAGGATGACTCCAAATCCATGTCGGGTTATGTCTTTACCCTTAATGGAGGGGCGGTCTGTTGGAAGAGTTCCAAGCAGGAGACCGTTGCTGACTCAACGATAGAAGCGGAATACATAGCTGCTTGCGATGCCGCAAAAGAAGCTGTCTGGATGAAGAAGTTCCTCACAGAACTTCAGGTGGTTCCTACCAGTGTTGGTCCAATACCTCTGTATTGCGACAACAACGGCGCTATAGCTTTAGCGAAGGAACCCAGGTCCCATCAGAAGTCCAGACACGTCTTAAGGCGGTATCACCTTATCAGGGAGATCGTAGATCGCTGTAGATCGAGGTAAAGAGAGTAGATACAGAGAATAACACTGCTGATCCATTCACAAAGGCCATTCCTCAGACGCAGTTCGAGAGGCTATTCGAGATGATAGGTCTGCGATATGCCAGCACATGGCCCTAGTGCAAGTGGGAGATTGTTAGTGTATATACCCTAGGGGCCATTATTGTATCATACTAGCTTGTATATTACTTAATGGAAGCTTGGGATATTCACAGTTATATATCAATCTTGCTAAAAATGGTAGTATGCTACTTGGTTTGTTTCTACTTTAATATGTGCATATGTTTCTTGTAACGTATCATTTATACATATTAGTAGAGCCCATAGGATCTTTGCTTGATTACCAGCGTTGTGATGGCAGTCACACTAGTGGGGGCTGGCTAGTCTATAAGCAACATCCTATACAGGTCCCTGGTCATTGGATTATCGAGACAGGGCATCGATATTCCGGAGTAGACTAGTGTGTACGCTTCTCATCCCAGTTGGGGAGATGGTCTGTCCCACAGCCATCAGTACGTCGTACTGGAGATAGTATACAGGTGCTCGTTAGGTTACGGGTACACCGGACAGGACTCGCAGTGGAACTGTTGGTTGGTATTATACCCGTCGTCAGTTAACAGTTCCTAGGTGACATGAGTACAGCATAGTCCGCAGACTTGACACTGCTACTTCGCCTCGAGTGTGTCCCACTGTTCTTAGATTGCTACCCTACCATGGTTCAAAGGAGTCGTGCAAACAGGTAGCGGTTGGGTGCAGTCTCGAGCACTTGGAGGCAGTAGTGGTTAGACAGGATTCGTCTCTCCCGGTATTGGGAGTTGATATCGCGCTGTGTCAGAGAGCCATTACGCAAAGTCCCTGGCTAGGGCAAGCGAGATTTACTGGTAGGTTCTAGTAGTTTCTCAAGGTGTAATGGGCTACGCTCTGACACGACTTATACTGCTATTAGGGGACTGACGATTGCCGCCCCTTAGGTCCGATATGCGATAGTCTTAGACGAACAGACCGGACTGTACGGAGATTGTCACATCAAGCTCAATAGGAGTTCAGATGGGTTTCCTCATCGGCCTTCTTATCGACATCTACCTGGGGACCGTTATGTTGGATATAGTGCCCTCAGAGTCAATTATTGGATCACAGGCACGTGATTGCAATGATTGAGGGAGGACCTATGCCGGCCGGATAGTCTTACTCGAGATGATAATATGCTATCTGGTTTATCTTTATCATCGTGTACTGCTTTAGGTGACCTTACAGGTCACTATTGCACGTTGATAGAGCCCTTAGGATTCTTGCTTGACGACCAACAGTATGATGGCGATCATATACGTGGGAGCTGGGGTCTATAAGCACATTCTTAAAAGGTCCCTAGTCGTGGGAGTTTTCGAGACAGGGCATCGATACTCCAGAGTAGACTAGTGTATACAGTCGAGACCCCGACGAGGGGCGGTAGCCGGTCTCACAAGCCACTGGTGTAAGTTGGTTCACCTAAAATGTATACAGGTGCTCATTGGGTTATGAGTACACCGGACAGGACTCACCGGGAACCTGCTTGTTGGGATTATACCAGACGTCAGATAGCAGTTCCCTGGTGATATGTGTACAGGTTAGTTCATCGACCTGAGATCGTCATTTGTCTCGTGTGAGTTCCCACTGTACTTTGATTACTACCCTACCACGGCTCAAAGGAGTCGTGCAAACAGGTTTTAGTTGGGTACAGTTCCGAGCCACATGGAGGCAGTGAGCGGATCTGCAGGGGTTCGTCTCTCCCGGTATTGAGGGTGAGGTCGCGCTGTGTCTAGGAGAGCCATTACACGAATTCCTTAGCCAAGGCAGGAGATTTACTTGTAGGTATTCCAGTAGTATCTCAGGGTGTTCTGGGCTACACTCCGAGATGACTTGTACCGCTTTTGGTGGTCTGACTTTTACCAAGCCCTAGGCCTGCCATGCGATGCTCATAGACGAACGGATCAGACTGTACGGATATTGTCACTGAAAGGCTCAGTAGGGTGTCAGGATGAGTTCGCTCATCGACGTCCCTTTTGGTCAATACCTGGTAGCCCGTTACGTATAGCTAGTACCTCTGACGTGCTAGTGGTTAAATCCACAGCCAAAGTATTGACGAGTCTTTAGAGTCTCCCACAGACAGTTTCTCAAGTTTCGGGCGAAACGTTGTAGAGGCCGTATGATATATGGCAGGGTTCGATCATATGTAAGTCCACGTTGCGACCCCCGGTTCTTACGGGGAGGCGGAAACGGTATAAAAATCAAATTTTTAGCGCAAGGGGCAACATGGACTAAGCAAAGTCGGGATCTTTACCTAAACTAAAACTAGCATACTTAGCTAAAGAGAGTTAGCTACTCGGATGGAGATGGTTATACCTAAACTTGAACTCCTTCGTCTTCAAGCTCCGATGGTGGTTCGATGGCTCCTTCTCGTTGTCTCCGTACGCCGAAGATAGATCCACTTGAAAGCTCCAACCTTTAGCTCCTTCTTCGTTCTTTGAAGAAACTAGTTCACTTGGTTTGCTAAACCTAGTGAACTAGAATGAGTAGAGAAGAAATAGAATGGGATTTTATCTATGGTTCTTGATTCTCAACTCATGAGACAAGAGAACCATAGATCAAGAGAGGGAGCAAGAGGTTGAGGGTGAGAGCAAGAGGAGAGCTCAAGAACAAGAGAGAGAATGAGCAAGAAATAATGAGCAACTCTTTTGTCTTTCACCCTCTCATAATCCAAAGTGATCATAACTCATCATATCAAAAAAAGTCTTATGTGATGGTTTGAAGCAACCATAACCTTATCATGTCATGCACTCATTTTACTCAAATGAGCAAGCAAGTAAAAGTCTTTGGCATGAAATGATAACCATGGTTATCATGATGGTCAACTAGTCAAGCCTAGTCAACTGGTCAACAAGTCAACAAAAGTCAACAAGTCAACAAAGTCAACAAGTCAACAAAAGTCAACAAGTCAACAACCATATCACCATAATACTTAATTAATATAATAGTTAATCACATATCATATTCTCATTAGGGTTGAGCATAAAGTCAAATAGTCAACAGTCAACTGTCAACAACCCTAATGAGAATCCGCAGCCTCTGCCTCCCTGTCAACTGTGCATACACACCCGCATCCGCGTTCCGAGGAACACGAATGCAAACTGGATAAATCCAATCCCATAAGGTACACTAGGATCTGGCTTAAACCAAAGCCCGCTAGTGTAAACTGTCCGGACACTGTACGTGCATAAGTGCACGGATGTGACCGAACCCTGTCGCAAAACCATGCGGCCTGTCGCAATACCATGCGACCTCTACTCTTTTGCCTAAAGGCGAAAAGCTTTCTGTGTGGGACTCTAAAGACTCGACACTACGCTGGCAGTGGGTTTAACCACGGACCGCAAGCGGCACTAGCTGTGCGTAACGGTCCCCAGGTAATGCCGATAAGAAGACCGACGAGGCGAAACCCATCTGAACTCCTACTGAGCCTGAGTGTGACATTCTCCGTACAGTCCGGTCTGTTCGTCTGATACATCGCATGGCGGGCCTAGGGGGCGGTAAACGTCAGTCCCCCAATAGCGGTACAAGTCGTGCCGGAGCGAAGCCCAAAACACCCTGAGATAACACTGGAAACCTACCAGTATATCTCGTTTGCCCTGGCCAGGGACTACTCGTGTAATGGCTCTCCTAGACACAGCGCGATGTCAACCCCCAATACCGGGAGAGACGAATCCTGTCTAACCGTCACTGCCTCCAAGTGCTTCGGGACTGCACCCAACCACTACCTGTTTGCACGACTCCTTTGAGCCGTGGTAGGGTAGTGATCAAAGTACAGTAGGAACACACTCGAGGCGAAGTGACAGTGTCAAGTCAGCGGACTAAGCTGTACTCATGTCACCTGGGAACTGATAACTGACGATAGGTATAATACCAACTAGTCAGTTCCCGACGAGTCATGTCCAGTGTACCCGTAACCTAACGAGCACCCGCATACTATCTCAAGTACGACGTACTGACGGCTGTGGGACAGACCGTCTCCCACACTGGGATGAGAAGCGCATGCGCTGGTCTACTCCGGAGTATCGATGCCCTGTCTCGATAGTCCTGCGACCAGGGACCTGCATAAGGATGTGCTTATAGATTACCCAGCCCCACTAGTGTGACGGCCATCACATCGCTGGTAATCAAGCAAATATCCTAAGGGCTCTACTAATGTGTATAGGCGATATACAAAAATAAACACATGTACACATTGAAGTAGAAACAAACCAAGTAGCATACTACTATTTTGAGCAAGATTGTATATACAAGGTGAATATCCCAAGCATCCATTAAGTAATATACAAACTAGTATGATACAGTAATGGCCTCTAGGGCATATACACTAACAATCTCCCACTTGCACTAAGGCCATGTACTGGCGTATCGAAGACCTATCATCTCGATCAGCCACTCGAACCGAGTCTGGGGCAAGGCCTTGGTGAATGGATCTGCAGTGTTGTCTTCTGAAGCGACTCTCCGAACCTCGATCTCCTGGCGATCCACGATCTCCCTGATCAGGTGATACCGCCTCAAGATGTGCCTGGATCTCTGATGGGACCTGGGTTCCTTCGCTAATGCTATAGCCCCGTTGTTGTCGCAATACAGAGGTATTGGATCAACAATGGACGGAACCACCTGAAGTTCTTTCAAGAATTTCCTCATCCAGACAGCTTCTTTTGCGGCATCAGATGCAGCGATGTATTCCGCTTCCATCGTCGAGTCTGCAACGGTTTCCTGTTTGGAACTCTTCCAACACACCGCCCCTCCATTGAGGGTAAAGACAAAACCCGACATGGACTTGGAATCATCCTTGTCACTCTGGAAGCTGGAGTCAGCAAAGGCCTCGATCTGGAGGTCTTTTCCGCCATACACCAAGAACATCTCCTTAGTCCTTCTCAGGTACTTGAGAATGTTCTTTACCGCTATCCAGTGTTTCTCCTCAGGGTTAGACTGATACCGGCTTACCACACTCAGTGCATAAGCTATATCCGGTCTGGTACACAACATCGCATACATTATAGAGCCTACCGCAGAAGCGTAGGGTATAATAGACATGCGATCCCTCTCCAAATCAGTCTTGGGAGACATCTCTTTAGAGAGGGTGATCCCGTGACAAGCCGGTAGGTTACCGCGCTTGGAATCTTCCATACTGAACCTCTTCAGTATGGTGTCGATGTACCTGGACTGTGAAAGTCCTAATATCCTCTTGGATCTGTCACGGTAGATCCGGATACCCAGAATGTATGAGGCATCACCCAGGTCTTTCATGGAGAACCTGTGTGACAAGAACCCCTTGACAGATTGTAGCATAGGAATGTCATTTCCTATTAAGAGAATGTCATCCACGTATAAAACGAGGAATACTACAGTTCTCGCTACAAATCTACTATAGATGCATGGTTCATCTGGATTTTTGATAAAGCCAAATTCTTTGACCGTCTCATCAAAGCAGATGTTCCAACTCCGCGATGCCTGCTTTAGTCCATAGATGGACTTAAGCAACTTGCACACCTTTCCGCTGCTCCCACTCTGAATGAAACCCTCTGGCTGGTCCATATAGACACACTCCTCTAAATTTCCATTTAGAAAAGCTGTCTTTACGTCCATTTGCCAGATCTCATAATCGTGGAAGGCAGCAATGGCAAGAAGGATCCGAATGGATTTCAGCATGGCTACTGGAGAAAAGGTTTCGTCGTAGTCCAAGCCAGGTCTTTGACGAAAACCCTTTGCTACCAGCCTAGCTTTATAGGTCTCAACCTGTCCATCTACACCAATCTTCCTTTTGAAGATCCACTTGCATCCTACGGGTTTTACCCCGTCTGGAGCAATGTCCAACGTCCATACCTTGTTGGTATACATGGACTCCATTTCGGTCCGCATTGCATCCAGCCATTTCACTGAGTCAACGCTCTGAACGGCCTGCTGGAAGCTAGTAGGCTCATCATAATCTATGATGCAATCCTCTCTATCCCCGTCTATGAGAAAACCGTAGTATCTCTCGGGCGGATGAGACTGCCTACTACTCCTGCGGAGCGGCGTAGGAATGTCCTGTTCTGTTGAACCTTCTGGTTCCACCAAGCTTTCAGTAACAGTCTGTGGTTCTGGCAGTTCTACTGCGCTCCCACTTATTTCTTTTTCTATGAACTGGTGTTCTAGAAAGTGGGCATGACGAGAAACAAGAACTTTTTGTTCCTCTTCACAGTAGAAGAAATATCCCTTGGAATTCTTTGGATATCCCACAAACTTGCACAGTACTGAGCGTGCCTCGAGCTTGTCCGCATGCTGCTTTTTGACAAAAGCTGGACTTCCCCATATCTTAATGTGATTAAGATGGGGTCTCTTCCCACACCACATCTCAAATGGCGTGGTAGGCACAGTCTTAGTGGGAACTCGGTTCAAAAGGTATGCGGCTGATTCTAGCGCATACCCCCAGAATGATCGCGGTAACTCAGCGTTACTCATCATGGACCGCACCATATCCAATAGGGTGCGGTTCCGTCTCTCCGATACACCGTTATGTTGCGGGGTGTATGGAGGAGTAAGCTGAGAGAGAATTCCGTTCTCTTTTAAATAGTCCAGGAACTCGGCACTTAAGTATTCTCCACCTCGATCCGATCTTAGAATCTTAATACTTTTGCCGGTCTGTTTCTCTACTTCATTCTTATACTCCTGGAATTTTCCAAAGGCCTCGGACTTATGTTTCATTAAGAAGACATAACCGTACCTTGAGAAGTCATCCGTAAAAGTAATGAAGTAAGAATGTCCGCTTCGGGCATGTGTAGACATTGGACCGCACACGTCACTGTGTACGAGTCCCAAGAGCTCGCTCGCTCTTACTCCATGTCCAGTAAACGGAGTCTTTGTCATCTTTCCTTTGAGACAAGATTGACAAGTGGCATATGATTGATATTCGAACGCATTCAAATATCCTTCTGTATGCAACTTAGTCAACCTTCTCTCATTGATGTGACCCAATCTACAATGCCATAAGAAAGTCTGATTTATTTCTGGAGACTTTCTTTTGTGTGTATTCTGGACATTAAAAATCTGTGGTTGGTTTAACACGTATATACCATTACTCAATGTACCTGACCCAATCAGAACTTGATTAAGGTGAATGTTTACAACATTACTTACAAACGCAAATTCATAACCTTCTTCAGAAACTAAAGATACAGAAATGATATTACAAGTTGCGTTGGGTACAAAAAAGCAATTACGCAAAACCAAAACATGTCCATCTGACATTCCTAGGTGATAGTCCCCCACGGCTTTAGCATCCATGCTAGCTCCGTTTGCAACTCTGAGGGTCATGTCACCTGCCTTCAAAACCCTACGGTTTCTCAACGCCTGCAAAGAATTACAGATATGAGATCCTGATCCGGTATCCAATACCCAGGAAGTAGAGTTTATTGAAAGACAGTTTTCAATAACATACACACCTGAAGCTGAAGCTGCAACCTGCTTCAATTCCTGTGTTCTGGCCTTCCAGGCCCTGCAATCATTCTTCCAGTGTCCTTTCTTATGACAATAGAAGCATTCTTCCTTATCCACAAGCTTCCCCGCTATCTTTGTTGCTTTACCTTTTCCCTTCGTATCCACTTTACTAACACCACCCCTTGGGTTGGCGGGGGCCTTCTTCTTCTTTCCCTTGGCTTTCGCCTTGGACCTAGAAGAAGATGATCCTCCTACAAACAAAGTGGATGTTTCCCTACCTTTCTGTAGGGTGCCCTCTGCGCTCCTCAGCATGTTGAGGAGCTCTGATAGTTCAACCTCTTTTTCTTGTAGGTTGAAGTTCAGTATAAACTGGGCGTAAGTGGAAGGAAGGGACTGGAGAACTATATCCGTATATAGCTCACTCTCCAATGTGATCCCTAGGTCAGCGAGCTCCTCAATGTAGCCGATCATCTTTAGCACGTGCTCGGCTACTGATGATCCGACGGCCATTCTTGTCGAAAATAACTTTTTCGACGCTTCGTATCTTGCGATACGTGATTGCTCTCCATACAGTTCTTTTGTATGGAGCAATATGGACTCCATGTCCATATTCTCATGCCTCCTCTGATGTTCGTTGTCCATCGAGGCAAGCAGGAGGCATTTGGCCTTCGCGCTATCAATCTCCCAAGTCTTACGGATTTCCTTATCCGCGACGCTGGAAGTTGGACCAGGGACAGGGGGAGCTTTGGTGGTAAGAAGATACCCCAGCTTGTCATAAGTGATTGCTATCTTGATATTCCTGAGCCAATCTTTGTAGTTTGGCCCTGTCAGTTTGTTTTTATCTAGGAGTAACTTAAGTCCAGTCATGTTGATTGGTCGCTGCAATTAGGAGAGAGAAGAAGAAACACTCAGCATGATGCTCTTGCAAGTTTAGAGTGGTTTTTAGTTTGTCTAAACAGGATGGCTCCCACTGTTTCTCGAATCTCTCCTCAAACCATAAAGGAAGAATTAGTCAGGATCAATCCCACCGTACAATACTTGCTTAACCGTTCAGCCAGGCCGGTGTCGGTACTTCGAGGGAGGTTTTCCAACGCTTTCGCGAAGTTCCTTAATTAAAGAACCTCTTTTCCCTGGGGGCGTAGCCCCGCTAACACCTTTCTAGGCACCTACTAGGTTTATAGCATTGATCGTTAAGTGAGAAATTTCCCGAGGAGTAGCATATACTCACAGTAGGATCGGGATCCAAATATCATTGCGTGACGAAACTGAAGGAATCCTACCAGAATCATCACACTCCAAATGGTATGCAAATCTAGCAAGTTTCAGTACTTATGAAACTCCCGATGTGGATTTTTGCCCCATGCTCTTATGACCTTGACTTTGGCCAAAATATCATAAGTCACATGTCAAGTTCTACCCGTCATTATCCAGGTTAATTTGGATCCATCCGTACCTACCCTTGACTTTGGCCAAAATGGCAGTACGACTGTCCCAAACCAACGCATCTATCTATGCTACACATGAACACCCAATAGCTACCAATCACTGTGCCTTGACTTTGGCCAACATACACAGCTTGAATACTATTGACTATTCATGTGAAACGACGGAGGGCTACGGATGGTTTTGGCAAAACCGTGAACGTAGTGAACTTGATATGGTCGATGGAACGAGATAGCTTTTAAAAGGAGTGGCTCAAGCTCCGCATTTAAAAGTTGTTTTTGAAAAGAACCGAGTGGTTTTTCGAAAGTGTTCCAACGACTTTAACTTGGTTTATTATCTTGCATTAGTTCTTTTAATGCGTGATATTCTTGCATTAGTTCTTTTAATGCGTCCCATCATTTAATCCTACCATTGCAGAAAACAACCAAAATATGACGTACGCTTATGCCATTCGCATTCGCCACGGGGCCCCATCATTACCCGTTAGGTTACTTAACTAACGACAGAGCGGGGGCTGGGCTAGCGCGTCTGTAAAACATAAACAACGCCTAAATAATATCATATATAGATATACTGCAATGATAAACATTTCAGATCACAGATAAATACATTGGATATACTAGGAATCTGTAATTTGTACGAGCCTGTAACAAAAACAGATTACACGGTCGCGGTGAATAGCCAAAACCCCACCCAAGACCCCTACGGGTGCGGCAAACTACCCGCCAAGTACCCGAAGCGTAGCAACCTCCCTCATCTCCATGAGTAGGCCACTCGACACTTCGGCATACCCGGTAGTTTGTGCACCCCTCCATGGGTCTATCCTAGGAGCAAAAACAGTAAAAAGAAATTATACAATGACGGCTACAACCCCGACCCGGTTGTGCGGCCATACAAATAATTATTACATCAATTTACAAATTTACATGAATTGCAAGAAAAGAAAACTCTCGTCTCACAACCCCCGGCTATTCACCCGCGACAATCCAACATATTTATATACACATTCCAGCACATTACAGATCATGTATAACCCCGACCAATCGACTTATAGCGATTAGCCGACGTTCAATACATGCAAACATCACAGATATAACCATCATAGTCAAAGTGCAGTGAAGTTCGGAAAAATACGGAATTATAGGACCCCAAAAGGAAATTTCTTTTCTGGAAAATCTGGGCACATATAATATATTTCAAAAATCCCAAAACCAACACAGACACACACTGCACGAAAAATGATGCAGAGAAGACGACAAAGCGCGGCGCTTCCGCGGCAAATGCCTACCTGGTGCGGCGGAAGAGCGGCGGTTTGAAGGAAACAGTGGACCGTTTTTCATGGGTGTTCACACAAAACCCTGAGCTGAATTTAGGAGTATAAAGTTTTTAATTTTGACCAGAAAAAATTTCAACAGAAACTCAGGTTTTGCAAAAGTTAGGTTTTTGGATTTTTTTCGGTTCCGAACTTCGTTACACTTTACTACCAAGCTAGTTTAAGTTTAGTTAGGCTCTGATACCACTGTAAGTCCACGTTGCGACCCCCGGTTCTTACGGGGAGGCGGAAACGGTATAAAAATCAAATTTTTAGCGCAAGGGGCAACATGGACTAAGCAAAGTCGGGATCTTTACCTAAACTAAAACTAGCATACTTAGCTAAAGAGAGTTAGCTACTCGGATGGAGATGGTTATACCTAAACTTGAACTCCTTCGTCTTCAAGCTCCGATGGTGGTTCGATGGCTCCTTCTCGTTGTCTCCGTACGCCGAAGATAGATCCACTTGAAAGCTCCAACCTTTAGCTCCTTCTTCGTTCTTTGAAGAAACTAGTTCACTTGGTTTGCTAAACCTAGTGAACTAGAATGAGTAGAGAAGAAATAGAATGGGATTTTATCTATGGTTCTTGATTCTCAACTCATGAGACAAGAGAACCATAGATCAAGAGAGGGAGCAAGAGGTTGAGGGTGAGAGCAAGAGGAGAGCTCAAGAACAAGAGAGAGAATGAGCAAGAAATAATGAGCAACTCTTTTGTCTTTCACCCTCTCATAATCCAAAGTGATCATAACTCATCATATCAAAAAAAGTCTTATGTGATGGTTTGAAGCAACCATAACCTTATCATGTCATGCACTCATTTTACTCAAATGAGCAAGCAAGTAAAAGTCTTTGGCATGAAATGATAACCATGGTTATCATGATGGTCAACTAGTCAAGCCTAGTCAACCGGTCAACAAGTCAACAAAAGTCAACAAGTCAACAAAGTCAACAAGTCAACAAAAGTCAACAAGTCAACAACCATATCACCATAATACTTAATTAATATAATAGTTAATCACATATCATATTCTCATTAGGGTTGAGCATAAAGTCAAATAGTCAACAGTCAACTGTCAACAACCCTAATGAGAATCCGCAGCCTCTGCCTCCCTGTCAACTGTGCATACACACCCGCATCCGCGTTCCGAGGAACACGAATGCAAACTGGATAAATCCAATCCCATAAGGTACACTAGGATCTGGCTTAAACCAAAGCCCGCTAGTGTAAACTGTCCGGACACTGTACGTGCATAAGTGCACGGATGTGACCGAACCCTGTCGCAAAACCATGCGGCCTGTCGCAATACCATGCGACCTCTACTCTTTTGCCTAAAGGCGAAAAGCTTTCTGTGTGGGACTCTAAAGACTCGACACTACGCTGGCAGTGGGTTTAACCACAGACCGCAAGCGGCACTAGCTGTGCGTAACGGTCCCCAGGTAATGCCGATAAGAAGATCGACGAGGCGAAACCCATCTGAACTCCTACTGAGCCTGAGTGTGACATTCTCCGTACAGTCCGGTCTGTTCGTCTGATACATCGCATGGCGGGCCTAGGGGGCGGTAAACGTCAGTCCCCCAATAGCGGTACAAGTCGTGCCGGAGCGAAGCCCAAAACACCCTGAGATAACACTGGAAACCTACCAGTATATCTCGTTTGCCCTGGCCAGGGACTACTCGTGTAATGGCTCTCCTAGACACAGCGCGATGTCAACCCCCAATACCGGGAGAGACGAATCCTGTCTAACCGTCACTGCCTCCAAGTGCTTCGGGACTGCACCCAACCACTACCTGTTTGCACGACTCCTTTGAGCCGTGGTAGGGTAGTGATCAAAGTACAGTGGGAACACACTCGAGGCGAAGTGACAGTGTCAAGTCAGCGGACTAAGCTGTACTCATGTCACCTGGGAACTGATAACTGACGATAGGTATAATACCAACTAGTCAGTTCCCGACGAGTCCTGTCCAGTGTACCCGTAACCTAACGAGCACCCGCATACTATCTCAAGTACGACGTACTGACGGCTGTGGGACAGACCGTCTCCCACACTGGGATGAGAAGCGCATGCGCTGGTCTACTCCGGAGTATCGATGCCCTGTCTCGATAGTCCTGCGACCAGGGACCTGCATAAGGATGTGCTTATAGATTACCCAGCCCCACTAGTGTGACGGCCATCACATCGCTGGTAATCAAGCAAATATCCTAAGGGCTCTACTAATGTGTATAGGCGATATACAAAAATAAACACATGTACACATTGAAGTAGAAACAAACCAAGTAGCATACTACTATTTTGAGCAATATTGTATATACAAGGTGAATATCCCAAGCATCCATTAAGTAATATACAAACTAGTATGATACAGTAATGGCCTCTAGGGCATATACACTAACATCATATACGTGCGGTATTGCACGGATCATGATCGGACGGATCATACTAGTGGGCTTTGGTTTAAACCGGATCCTAGTATTAGCTTTGTTGGATTACTTTAGTCTCATCGCATTCGCATTCAATCGGAATGCGGATACAGGTATGTATATACAGGTGAGGGGTATCCTTGTGATCCGTCACGAGTTTACTTTAAATATTGCCGGATCTTTTTTGTTGGACCAAACATTTGGATTAATGTTTGGATAATGGAATTAGTGAGCTAGAAATAATCATTATATGCATTAATGTGACATAGACATATACTATGAGTCGTGGTCTCTTTTTTAGCAAATATGTCACATTAATGGATTGATTTGTGTCATGAAATGAGGAGGAGAGAGAAGGGGGCTGCCATATGATATGTTAGCTCTTGTATTTCTTTTTCAAACACTCTCTCACTCTCATTATTCATAGCATCACAAGAAAAGAAAAGAAAAGAAAAAGCCTTTCTCTTCTTCTTCTTCCTCTAGCTTGCTTTCTCCATTAATGGCAATATCTCTAACCTCCATCCATGCCATGGATACAAGAGGCAAAGTGATCACAAACATACTCTACAACACCTTGGACGCGTCGGCTAGCACACTTTGAGCCCGAGTTGCTTCGGACGAAGCGGGAGCCCGTAAAAAGACTTCTCGATGTGGTGCCCTTTCCGACGAGGAGATGAAGACCGGAGTTGCCGCGGGGAGATCGGGATGGTGGCCGAAGACCGAAGGACACGGATCGCTCGGTATAGCTCTCTACCCTTTCTCTAGTTAGCTAGTAGTAGGTTAATGGCCCGATCCGGGTTTAAAGTACGCGGTAGCGCCGGTTTAAAAGTTTAAAGAAAAGTTTCGTTTCCGCATTTTGGCCTCGGAATGACGGCCGGGGCGCTGCCGTGCACTTACATTAGTATCAGAGACACGCCATTAACCTAGTCTAGCCTGCTCTAACGTGTTTACAAGTTCGATCGAACAGATTTTCCAAAAACCCCATTTTCAAGTCCAGGTTTCTGTCGAATTTTTTCTGTGCTCAAAAAATTATTTGGTACATTTCAAAGTTTTATAAGAATTCTATGAAAATTTGGTCGGCTGAAATTACTGTAGCGCGGTGTATCAGCGGCCAAAACCACGTTTTGGCCGCGGATCCGCCGCCGTACTGTGGCCAAACTGCACCAAATTTCTAAAGTGGATTTCAGACATGGAAATAGGGTTTCTGGTATATTCTTTTTGGGCCCAGATTTATTTTGAGTGCTACAGTAGTGCTTGGGGCCCACTTCGGGAAATTTAGTCGATCAAAAATTTTAAACATGTTAGTTCACAGTATTTACATTATATCTGCGACCGTGAATGTCATTTGATCGGTAAATCCTGTCTAGCTGCTATAGCCCTTTTAGACGAATTTGCGAACGTGACATTCACGTTGATGTTCTGTGCTGTGCTGTGCTGTTGCAGATTTGTCGTGGTAGATAGCCTGGATGCAATGTTAGTACAGTTTGGTTGTATATGTACATTTGATATTGCGGGGCGATCGTCCGACATGTGGACTGCCGTCACTGCCTATTTGTATATTATTCTTTTGGGGCACGACCGAGCTGAGGTCGATGTACCCGTTGTATATTTTTAATTTCTGTACTAGGATTACCCCACGGAGGGGTGCACGGGTAGCCGGGTTCTAGAGGGCAACGGGCCCGCATCTCATGGCATTGAGACGGAGGGGGCTTCACTCTAGAATTGGCGGGCTATTCGCCGCACTCGTAGGGGGTACAGGTTGACCCAGGGAGGGGTGCCCAAGTTACCGGATTCCATGAAGTGTTGGGTGGTCCATTCACGTTGCTGAAGGGGGCTGCCTCGCTTCAGGTTTTGGCGGGTAACTTGTCATGCCTGTAGGGGTCTAGGATGTCATTGCACAGGCTATCCACACGACCAGGGGAACGTCGGGTTTCAGTAGAGGCTCTATGAAACCCGGGGATCCCAGATATCTGTATTGTTCTGTGATGCTTATTACATTTCTGTGATGTTGCATTTTATCACGCCTTGAGCGACTATTATATATTGATATATATACTAGTAGATGTTGTATATGTTTTGCATCCGTGCTAGTTTAGTCCCCGCTCTGTCGTTAGTTAAGTAACCTAACGGGTGATGACGGGACCCAGTGGCGAATGCAGATGGCATATACGTACATCATTATTTTCGTTCTTTATTGGTGTGATCAATGATGGGACTGCATTGATTCGGATCAATGCAAGCTAAACAAACCTATTCTGATATTGTTGGAACAATTTTCAAAAAGCTATTATTGCAAGGGCGTTCTCTTTTGTTTTGCACAGTGGTATTCAGTTGGAATATCCTGCACCTCAGTCGACGAAGCAAGGGCCGAGATCCCTTCACCGGGAGTGACCCCTTGGACAGAAGTTTGCGTCAGGGTAATAACTTCACTATAGCCGATTGCCTTTTGCTTTGCATCGCGGTATTCATTTGGAATATCCTGCACCTCATTCTACGGGGAAAGAGCCGAGATCCCTTCACCGGAAGTGACATCTTTAGCAAAGGTTTTCGTCACTATATTTTTATAAAAAGCTATCCGGTTCCTTCAACGATATCAAGTTCATTACGTTAAAGGTTTTTCGCCAAAAACCATTTGTAGCCCTCCGTCATTTCAGATGGGTAGGACTTAGTATTCATGCTATGTTTGTTGGCCAAAGTCAAGGCATAGTGTATGGTAGCTATTTGTTACTTTTCTGCAGCATAGATAGATGCGTTGGTTTGGGACAGTCGTACTGCCTTGTTGGCCAAAGTCAAGGGTAGGTACGGGTGGGTTCAAATTAACCTGGAAAATGACGGATAGAACTTGACATGTGACTTATGATTTGTTGGCCAAACTCAAGGTCATAAGAGCATGGGGTAAAAATCACATCGGGAGTTTCTAAAGAAACTGAAACTTGCCAGATATGCGCATACTTCCTGGAGTGTGATAACGTGAGTGGATTCCATCACGTTATCATGCGATGATAGTTGGATCCCGATTCCCACTGATGAGTTGCTTTACTCCTCGGGTGATCCCGACTAATTCTTCTTTCAGGTTTGGAGGAGAATTTGAGGTTACAGTGGGAGGTTTCCTGATTAGATAAAGTGATAACCATTCTGATCTAGGTTAGAGTGCACGCTGAGTGTTTCTTTTCTCTCTCTCTTTGGCAGCGACCATGACTCGACCCTTGACTATGACTCAGTGACCAAGTTGACCGAACTTTCTTAAAACACTGGCTTTTGGATTGTCAGAGTTGCATACCTCATTACCACTCCTACTTTTACCCTTTTCTCCAGGACACCCCGTATTACTACGAACATCCACTTCCATTGGATAAAACCATCGTATGGTTATATAAGAACTCAAAAGAACTTATTCGAGGATGGTTTCCGGTTCTAGAGAAAACGAATAGGACTATTCAGTTGTCTTTTCATTTTACCTTCTCTCAGGTTGCGAGTGCTCCTTGGATTAGGACAGTACACCTATTTCGCTTATTGGATAGTCTTCTTCCAAACCATAGGCAGGTGCCGAACGGTGGGGAATGAAGAAAACTAATTAGCCTAACGATGGTGTACAGAAGGTAACAAGTTAAGACAAATAAAGGGATTAGTAAGAGGACAAAGTAAATTGCGACTGCTATTCACGACCAAACCAAGTATTTTTTCGCCAATCCTACATCACCTTTGTATTTCTCCAGGACACTCCGTATCACTACGAAGATCCATAGTTTATTGGATACTCCATCGTATGGTTATATACAAACTCGAAGGAACTTGTTCCAGTTCGGGGATGGATTCTGGTTCAGGAGAAATAGGAATAAGGTTTATTCGGTTGTCTTTTATCTTCACCTTCTCTCGCATTGCAAGTGATCCTAGGATTAGGACAGTACACCCATTATGCTTATTGGATAGTCTTCTTCCAAACCATAGGCTGGTGCCGAACGGTAGGGAAGGAAGAAAACCATTTGGCCTAAAGGGGTGTACAGAAGGTAATGACTAAAGACATATAAAGGGATTTGGAGAGATGGCAATGAAATATACGGTTACAGTTGTGAATCTGATAATGGAAGAGTCATTACTTAGAATACCCGGATACCCTTTCGAAACATTTACATGTTTCAGTTTCACTGTGTACTGTTAAAAGAAAACTGATTTCCCAAATTAGTCCTTGCTCCAGGGTATGTATTTACCAGGTTTGATTCTCACATCTGTATAGTTTTACAGATGATGAGTGGGAGTAAGTTATTGGGAATTAGGTGATCATCCTAATTATATCGGAATTCGTTGTAATTGGTGATATTTGAGGAAATCGCCTGGGCTGTTTGCCGGACGACAAATATTTGGTTTTGAATATCCGTTGTTATGCACCAATTTCAAATTGATATATCTGTACGTCTATTTTTATAGAGTGAGATATACCTTTTTAAAATTATGTCCATGACATTTACCTATATCAGTTGATGGTTAGGTAAGGAATATTAAACAGCGGTGTAATTCTTCTTAACCATAAGTACAGTTTTCAACCTACGACACACAGGGAATGAGTTATTAGACTCAGGGGACTTATACAGAGTATTTTATATTGTCCAGTGTCCATGAGGACAGAGGGGTTGGTCCTCGTACTATATTCGGTTTACTTATAACTTCTCTAGTTTTTAGACAAGTATTTCGTAGAAACACAAGGTCCAAGTTTTGAGAAGTTATAGATATATGAATAAAGTAGAGAACCAGGTGTTGCAAGTATTGGGATTCTTCAAGGTGATCGAAGATGTAGATACTTGTGTATGGTATTCAGTTGATAGTAATGGTTTTGAGAGAACTTGCTTCTCTTTCAGATTACTCATAATTGGAAGCACTCCTAAGTTGAGTAATGCTAATCGGCCTCCTTCCATTTAGTTGACATGCACTGGAGACAGTTGCATGATTTGAATCTGGTTAAATTAAATCAGTGCCTCTGTTTCTGTATTGGATATAGAACAGTTCATATCTTAACGATGTTAAGGTACGGGGAGTTGTCCGGCTTATGCTTATACCGGATCGGGCCATTAACCTAACTCTAGCAAATACGAGAAAGGGTAGAATGATATACCGAGCGATCCGTGTCCTTCGGTCTTCGGCCTCCACTCCAATCTCCTCACGGAATCTCCGATCTTCAGCTCCTCGTCGGAACGGGCACCACATCGCCGGGTTCTTTTACGGGCTCCCACCTCTGGACCGAGGCAACTCGGGCACGAAGTTGGCGAGTCGACGTTCCCAAGGGTGCTGTAGGATCAATGTAGAATGCTTTGTCTCTTGCGGGTAGTGAAGTTGCCTTTGATGATGGAGAAGAGAGAAAAAGCTTTGGAGGAAAATGGTGCTCTCATTTTTAGCAAGGAATGAGATGAGAAATTGCCACACATAAAAATGAACCTCTCTCTCTCCACAAAAGTGGCCGGCCCCTACAAAATGGTGGAGGAAAGTCCAATGGAATAATCAAGAGGAGAAAAGCCAAGATAATGATAAGAAAAAATGGTCACACCATTTCTCATCTCATCAACTCAATCCTATCTCCAATAAATGCAAGTGAAGAGACTCAAAAGGAATCTAATGATTCAACCAATATCATAATGCCACAAATTGCAAGAAAACCCCTCCACAAAACTTATTTGCATACTCGCAAATACCCCCCCCCATGGAAAAAGTCCGGCCGTGAAGGAACAAAGGAAAACCAGCCGAAACTGAATGCAAGCTGGCAACTTCAGAAAACTGATCCCGTAATAAATTACAGGAAAACCCCGCGGCTGTATATACATACCTGCATTTGTA
Source organism: Agapanthus africanus (assembly GCA_030015575.1). NCBI lineage: Eukaryota > Viridiplantae > Streptophyta > Magnoliopsida > Asparagales > Amaryllidaceae > Agapanthus > Agapanthus africanus. The sequence goes on from CM057341.1 coordinate 508,966,588, forward strand.
TTCCTACTGAATATAAATGCAAAGAGACAAAATCTACACAGTACAATACTAGGATCTGGCTTAAACCAAAGCCCGCTAGTATTATCCATCCGATCATGATCCGTGCAATACCGCACGTATCTGATCGAACCCTGCCGTATCTCCATACGGCCTCTACAACGTTTCGCCCGAAACTTGAGTAACTGTGTGTGGGGGACTCTAAAGACTCGTCAATACTATGGCTGTGGATTTAACCACTAGCACGTCAGACGTATCAGCCATACGTAACGAGCTACCAGCTATTGACCAAAAGGGACGTCTGTGAGCGAACTCATCCTGACACCCTACTGAGCCTGTCAGTGACAATATCCGTACAGTCCGGTCCGTTCGTCTATGAGCATCGCATGGCGGGCCTAGGGGGTTGGTAAAAGTCAAACCCCCAAAAGCGGTACAAGTCGTGTCGGAGTGTAGCCCAGAACACCCTGAGATACTACTGGAATGCCTACCAGTAAATCTCCTGCCTCGGCCGAGGACTTCGTGTAATGGCTCTCCTAGACACAGCGCGACCTCACCCCCAATACCGGGAGAGACGAACCCCTGCAGATCCGCTCACTGCCTCCATGTGGCTCGGGACTGTACCCAACTAAAACCTGTTTGCACGTCTCCTTTGAGCGTGGTAGGGTAGTAATCAAAGCACAGTGGGAACTCACACGAGACAAATGACGATCTCAGGTCGATGAACTAACCTGTACACATGTCACCAGGGAACTGCTATCTGACGTCAGGTATAAGACCAACTAGCATGTTCCCGGCGAGTCCTGTCCAGTGTACTCATAACCCAATGAGCACCTGTATACATCTTAGGTGAACCAACTGACACCAGTGGCTTGTGAGACCGGCCACCGCCCCTCGTCGGGGTCTCGACTGTATACACTAGTCTACTCTGGAGTATCGATGCCCTGTCTCGAAACTCCCATGACTAGGGACCTTTTAAGGATGTGCTTATAGACCCCAGCTCCCACGTATATGATCGCCCTCATACTGCTGGTAGTCAAGCAAGAATCCTATGGGCTCTATCAACGTGCAATAGTGACCTGTAAGGTCACCTAAAGCAGTACATAATGATAAAGATAAACCAGATAGCATACTATCATCTTGAGTAAGACTGTCCTACCGGTATAGGTCCTCCCTCAATCATTACAATCACGTGCCTATGATCCAATAATTGACTCTGAGGGCACTATCTCCAACAATCTTCAGTTGCACTCAAGGGTAATTATTGCGATGTCGCATACTCACAACCCGTGTGATACCGAACACCCAACTCCTCTACTAATCAGTCTCACAAAGCTCGTTTGCGAAACTATTGCGTTCGAGGAATAACCTCAGTGAGTGGATCCGCTGTAATGTTTCTTTCTATGTCTCTCTTTATCTCAAGTTCACGGAGAAACCCATCTCCCGAAATGAGCAATACCTGTCTTAGAATATGTTTGGATGTCTGATGGGACCTAGTTCATAAGTGAACTCCAAATCCAAACTTCTTAGACCGTATCGTCGACTGAACTTAATCAGTGTCCTGCGCCATGCCTCCCTCAGTATCCGCCTGGACCACCTGTCCATAATACTGCCCCTCGTCAAAGGGAAAACTATAACTCTGACAGCCACTCTGTCATCCAGGTCACCTTGGAAGCCTGGAATGATAACTGTCTCCCAAAGGAGGTTACCGTTATCATTTCCCTAGAACATCAACTTATGTTCTAAAACTGCTTCCGATTGTTTCTCCAGGATTGGATCAATATCAACTTATTGCATCTACTGCAAAAACAACATCTGGTGTGGTACTTGACATCTCATGATTGACTCAATTGCCTAAGCAAGTGATCTGCCAGTCATGCACATCCCTCTCCCCTTTAGTCTGTAAGACTCCCTTAGAGAGGGTGACTCCATCACCTGCAGGTATACTACCGTGCCAGGAGTCGTCCATTCTAAAAACTCTTAGAATGTTGTCTAAGTACCCTGATTGGGAAACCACTTAAATCTAGATCTATAGATCTAGTAACCAGAATGTCTGATATTATATCCAAGTCCCATGTGGAGAAACCACCATGTGACAACCAAAACATAACCGATCGTGGTATAGGAATATCACTTCCTACTCTGTGTATGTCATCCAAATACCAGGACATCACACTCTACTACCTTCTTAACAGATCCATCCCCTATTCTGATGAAGTCAAACCTATGACTGGCACATCAGAAATAGATGATCTATCTCCGCTATATGTGCTTTAGTCTATAAATAGACATAAGACACTTGTCCACTATGCTTCCGCTGCTCCTACTGACTACGACAACTCTCTGGCAGAGTCATATAGACGCACACTTCTAAAGCTAGTTCAGAACGACGCTATACTCATCCTCCTGCCGGGTCTCACAGCCTGGGACAACAGCAATGGCAAGTCTGGGTAAACAAGAACCTCCCTGTCACCGTCCTTGAGCATACCGAAGTACCTCTCGAGTGCCTGAGGTTACCCACCATATCTGCGGAGTGGCCAATGGAATATCAAACCAGATTGAATCTTTAGGTTCTTATCAAATCTTTAGTAATCGTTTGCGGTTCTGGAATCACTTCCAGTTCTACCATACTCCCACTACTGTTTTCTGAAAAAATCCATTTTTATTAAAACTGTGGCGAGTCAAGAACAATATCACTATTGATCTTCCAGATGGTAGAAAGTCAACCCTCATCATAGCCTGGGTCAACCCACAAACAGCCATTACAGAAATGTGCCTTGAGTTATCCGGAGTCTGGTTTTAAGCATAAGCCGGAAAACTCCCCGTACCTTGACAATGTCAAGATATGAACTGTTCTATATCCAATACCGAAACAGAGGCACAGATTTAATTGAACCAGATTCAAATCATGCAGCTGTCTCCGGTGCATGTCAACTAAATGGAAGGAGGCCGATCAGCGTTACTCAACTTAGGAATGCTTCCAATTATGAGTAACCTGAAAGAGAAGCAAGTTTTCTTAATCATTACTATCAACTGAATACCATACACAAGTATCTACATCTTCAATCACCTTGAAGAATCCCGATACTTGCAACACCTGATTCTCTACTTTATCCACATACCTATAACTTCTCAAAACTTGGACCCTGTGTTTCTACGAAACACATGTCTAAGAACCAGAGAAGTCACAGGTAAACAGAATATAGTACGGGGACCAACCCCTCTGTCTTTATGGACACTGGACAACATACAATACTCTGTATAAGTCCCCTGAGTCTAATAACTCATTCCCTGTGTGTCGTAGGTCGAAAACTGTACTTATGGTTAAGAAGAATTACACCGCTGTTTAATGCTCCTTACCTAACCATCCACTGATATAGGTAAATGTCATAGACATAATTTCAAAAAGGTATATCTCACTCTATAACAATAGACGTACAGATATATCAATTTAAAATTGGTGCATAACAACGGATATTCAAAACCAAATATTTGCCGTCCGGCAAACAACCCAGGTGACTTCCTCAAATATCACCAATTATAACGAATCCCGATATAATGAGGATGATCACCTAATTCCCAATAACTTATTCCCACTCATCATCTGTAAAACCATACAGATGTAAGAATCATGCCTGGTAAATACATACTCTGGAGCAAGTGTCTAATTGGGAAATCAGTTTTCTTTTAACAGTACACAGTGAAACTGAAACATTGAAATGTTTCGATGAGGTATCCCAGTATTCCTAGTAATGCCTCTTCCATTATCCAGATTCACAACTGTAACCGTATAATTTTTTGCCATCTCTCTAAATCCCTTTATATGTCTTTAGTCATTACCTTCTGCACACCCCTTTAGGCCAAATGGTTTTCTTCCTTCCCTACCATTCGGCACCGGCCTATGGTTTGGAAGAAGACTATCCAATAAGCATAATGGGTGTACTGTCCTAATCCTAGGAGCACTCGCAATGCGAGAGAAGGTGAAGATAAAAGATAACCGAATAAACCTTATTCTTATTTCTCCTGAACCAGAATCCATCCCCGAACTGGAACAAGTTCCCTCCGAGTTCGTATATAACCATACGATGGAGTATCCAAATAAACTGTGGATCTTCGTAGTGATACGGTATGTCCTGGAGAAATACAAAGGTGAATTGGGAGTGGTAATGAAATACTTGGTTTGGTCATGAACAGCAGTCGCATTTTACTTTGCCCTCTTACTAATCCCTTGATATGTCTTTACTTAATACCTTCTGTACACCTTAGTTAGGCTAATTGGTTTTCTTCATTCCCTACCAATAGGCACCTGCCTATGGTTTGGAAGAAGACTATCCAATTTGCGTAATAGGTGTACTATCTCCTAAACCAAGGAGTACTCGCAACCTGAGAGAAGGTAAAAGGAAAAGACAACTGAATAGTCCTATTCGTTTTCTCCAGAACCGGAAACCATCCTCGAATAAATTTCTTCGAGTTCGTATATAACCATACGATGGTTTTGTCCAATGGAAGTGGACGTTCGTAGTAATACGGGGTGTCCTGGAAAAAAGGGTAAAAGTAGGAGTGGCAAAAAGCTTTGCAACTCTGACAATCCAAAAGCCAGTGTTTTAAGAAGGTTCGGTTAATTTTGGTCACTGAGTCAAAGTCTAAGGTCGGGTCAATGGTCGCTGCCAAAGAGAGAGAGAAAAGAAACACTCAGCGTGCACTCTAACCTAGATCAGAATGGTTATCACTTTATCTAATCAGGAAATCTCCCACTGTAACGTCAAATTCTTCTCCAAACCTGAAGGAAGAATTAGCCGGGATCACCCGAGGAGTAAACCAACTCATCAGTGGGAATCGGGATCCAACTATCATCGCATGATAACGTGACGGAATCCGCTCACGTTATCACACTCCAGAAGGTATGCGCATATCTGGCAAGTTTCAGTTTCTTTAGAAACTCCCGATGTAATTTTTACCCCATGCTCTTATGACCTTGGCGTGAGGTCAAAATGTCTTAAGTCACATGTCAAGTTCTACCCATCATTATCCAGGTTAATTTGAACCCACCCGTACATACCCTTGACGTAGGCCAAAATAGTAGTACGACTGTCCCAAACCAACACATCTATCTATGCAATAGATAAATATCCGGCAGCTACCAATCACTATGCCTTGGCGTGAGGTCAAAATACATAGCTTGAATACTACCGAATATTTAACTGAAATGATGGAGGGCTACGAATGGTTTCTGGCGAAAACCTTTAACGTAATGAACTTGATATCGTTGAAGGAACCAGATAGCTTTTATAAAAATATAGTGGCGAAAACCTTTACTAAAGAGGTCACTCCCGGTGAAGGGATCTCGGCTCTTTCCCCGTGGAATGAGGTGCAGGATATTCCAACTGAATACCACGATGCAAAGCAAAAGTAATCGGCTATAGTGAAGTTATTACCCTGACGCAAACTTCTGTCCAACGGGTCACTCCCGGTGAAAGGATCTCGGCCCTTGCCTCGTCGACTGAGGAGCTGGATATTCCAACTGAATACCACTGTGCAAAACAAAAGAGAACGCCCTTGCAATAACAGCTTTTTGAAAAATGTTCCAACAACATCAGAATAAGTTTGTTTAGCTTGCATTGATCCGAATCAACGCAGTCCCATCAATTGATCACACCACAAAAGAACGAAAATAATGATGTACGTATATGCCATCCGCATTCGCCACTGGGTCCCGTCATCACCGGTTAAGTTACTTAACTAACGACAGAGCGGGTACTGGACTAGCGCGGATGCAAAACATATACAACATCTACTAGTATATATATAAATATATAATATTCGCTCAAGGCGTGATAAAATGCAACATCACAGAAATGTAACCAGCATCACAGAACAATACAGATATCTGGAAGCCCCGGGTTTCACAGAGCCGCTACTGAAACCCGACGTTCCCCTGGTCGTGTGGATAGCCTGTGCAATGAAATCCTAGATCCCTACGAGATCGGTAAGTTACCCGCAAAAACCTGAAGCGAGGCAGCCCCCTTCAGCAACGTGAATGGACCACCCAGCACTTCACGGAATCCGGTAACTTGGGCACCCCTCCTGGATCAACCTATACCCCCTACGAGTGCGGCGAATAGCCCGCCAATTCTAGAGTGAAGCCCCCTCCGTCTCAACGCCATGAGATGCGGTCTCGTTGCCTTCTAGAACCCGGCTACCCGTGCACCCCTCCGCGGGGTAATCCTAGTACAGAAAGTAAAATATACAACGGGTACATCGACCTCAGCCCGGTCGTGCCCCAAAAGAATAATATAGAAACAGGCAGGGACGGCAGTCCACATGTCAGACGCTCGCCCCGCAATATCAAATGTACATATAAAACAAAACTGTACTACCATTACATCCAGGCTATCCCCACGACCAATCCGCAACATCACAGCACAACACAGAACATCAACGTGAATGTCACGTTCGCAAATCCGTCTAAAAGGGCTATAGCAGATAGACTGGATTTACCGATCGAATGACATTCACGGTCGCAGATATAAAGTAAATACTGTGAACCAACATGATTAAAATTTTTTGATCGATTAAATTTACCGAAGTGGGCCCCAAGCACAACTGTAGCACTCAAAAATATCTGGGCCCAAAAAGAATATACCATAAACCCTATTTCCATGTCAGTAAACAACTGTAGAAATTTGGTACGGTTTGGCCACAAAACGGCGGCGGTTCCGCGGCCAAAACGTGGTTTTGGCCGCTAAACCGCCGCGATACAGTAACATCAGCATACCAAATTTTCACAGAATTCATAAAAAGCCCTGCACATAATTTTCCAATGTACCAAATAATTTTTAGAGCAAGGAAAAATTCGACAGAAAGTGTGACATGGAAATGTGGTTTTTGGAAAATCCGATCGATCGAACTTGTAAACACGTTAGAGCAAGCTAGACTAGGTTAATGGCGTGGCTCTGATACCAGTGCAAGTGCACGGCGGCGCCCCAGCCGTCAATCCGATGCCGGAAAGCGGAAACGAAAAACTTTTCAAACTAGAAAACCGGCACCACCGCGCACTAAAATCCCGGATCGGGCCATTAACCTAACTCTAGCAAATACGAGAAAGGGTAGAATGCTATAACGAGCGATCCGTGTCCTTCGGTCTTCGGCCTCAACTCCGATCTCCTCGCGGAATCTCCGATCTTCAGCTCCTCGTCATAACGGGCACCACATCGCCGGGTTCTTTTACGGGCTCCCACCTCTGGACCGAGGCAACTCGGGCACGAAGTTGGCGAGCCGATGTTCCCAAGGGTGCTGTAGGATCAATGTAGAATGCTTTGTCTCTTGCGGGTAGTGAAGTTGCCTTTGATGATGGAGAAGAGAGAAAAAGTTTTGGAGGAAAATGGTGCTCTCATTTTTAGCAAGGAATGAGATGAGAAATTGCCACACATAAAAATGAACCTCTCTCTCTCCACAAAAGTGGCCGGCCCCTACAAAATGGTGGAGGAAAGTCCAATGGAATAATCAAGAGGAGAAAAGCCAAGATAATGATAAGAAAAAATGGTCACACCATTTCTCATCTCATCAACTCAATCCTATCTCCAATAAATGCAAGTGAAGAGACTCAAAAGGAATCTAATGATTCAACCAATATCATAATGCCACAAATTGCAAGAAAACCCCTCCACAAAACTTATTTGCATACTCGCAAATACCCCCCCCCCAATGGAAAAAGTCCGGCCGTGAAGGAACAAAGGAAAACCGGCCGAAACTGAATGCAAACTGGCAACTTCAGAAAACTGATCCCGTAATAAATTACAGGAAAACCCCGCGACTGTATATACATACCCGCATTTGTATTCCTACTGAATACAAATGCAAAGAGACAAAATCTACACTGTACAATACTAGGATCCGGCTTAAACCAAATCCCGCTAGTATTATCCGTCCGATCATGATCCGTGCAATACTGCACGTATCTGATCGAACCCTGCCATATCTCCATATGGCCTCTAGAACGTTTCGCCCGAAACTTGAGTAACTGTGTATGGGGGACTCTAAAGACTCGTCAATACTATGGCTGTGGATTTAACCACTAGCACGTCAGAGGTATCAGCCATACGTAACGAGCTACCAGCTATTGACCAAAAGGGACGTCTATGAGCGAACTCATCCTGACACCCTACTGAGCCTGTCAGTGACAATATCCGTACAGTCCGGTCCGTTCGTCTATGAGCATCGCATGGCGGGCCTAGGGTGTTGGTAAAAGTCCGACCCCCAAAAGCGGTACAAGTCGTGTCGGAGTGTAGCCCAGAACACCCTGAGATACTACTGGAATGCCTACCAGTAAATCTCCTGCCTCGGCCGAGGGCTTTGTGTAATGGCTCTCCTAGACACAGAGCGACCTCACCCCCAATACCGGGAGAGACGAACCCCTGCAGATCCGCTCGCTGCCTCCATGTGGCTCGGGACTGTACCCAACTAAAACCTGTTTGCACGTCTCCTTTGAGCGTGGTAGGGTAGTAATCAAAGCACAGTGGGAACTCACACTAGATAAATGACGATCTCAGGTCGATGAACTAACCTGTACACATGTCACCAGGGAACTGCTATCTGACGTCAGGTATAAGACCAACTAGAATGTTCCCGGCGAGTCCTGTCCAGTGTACTCATAACCCAATGAGCACCTGTATACATCTTATGTGAACCAACTGACACCAGTGGCTTGTGAGACCGGCCACCGCCCCTCGTCGGGGTCTCGACTGTATACACTAGTCTACTCTGGAGTATCGATATCCTGTCTCGAAACTCCCACGACTAGGGACCTTTTAAGGATATGCTTATAGACCCCAGCTCCCACGTATATGATTGCCCTCATACTGCTGGTAGTCAAGCAAGAATCCTAGGGGCTCTATCAACGTGCAATAGCGACCTGTAAGGTCACCTAAAGCAGTACACGATGATAAAGATAAACCAGATAGCATAGTATCATCTTGAGTAAGACTGTCCTACCGGTATAGGTCCTCCCTCAATCATTGCAATCACGTGCCTGTGATCCAATAATTGACTCTGAGGGCACTATCTCCAACAGATAGAGCCCTTAAGATTCTTGCTTGACGACCAGCAGTATGATGGCGATCATATACGTGGGAGCTGGGGTCTATAAGCACATCCTTAAAAGGTCCCTAGTCGTGGGAGTTTTCGAGACAGGGCATCGATACTCCAGAATAGACTAGTGTATACAGTTGAGACCCCGACGAGGGGCGGTGGCCGGTCTCACAAGCCACTGGTGTCAGTTGGTTCACCTATGATGTATACAGGTGCTCATTGGGTTATGAGTACACCGGACAGGACTCACCGGGAACCTGCTAGTTGGGATTATACCAGACGTCAGATAGCAGTTCCCTGGTGACATGTGTACAGGTTAGTTCATCGACCTGAGATTGTCATTTGTCTCGTGTGAGTTCCTACTGTGCTTTGATTACTACCCTACCATGGCTAAAAGGAGTCGTGCAAACAGGTTTTAGTTGGGTACAGTCCCGAGCCACATGGAGGCAGTGAGCGGATCTGTAGGGGTTCGTCTCTCCCAGTATTGGGGGTGAGGTCGCGCTGTGTCTAGGAGAGCCATTACACGAAGTCCTTGGCCAAGGCAGGAGATTTGCTGGTAGGTATTCCAGTAGTATCTCAGGGTGTTCTGGGCTACACTCCGACACGACTTGTACCGCTTTTGGGGGTCTGCCTTTTACCAACCCTCTAGGCCCGCCATGCGATGCTCATAGACGAACGGACCGGACTGTACGGATATTGTCACTGACAGGCTCAGTAGGGTGTCAGGATGAGTTCGCTCATCGACGTCCTTTTTGGTCAATACCTGGTAGCCCATTACATATAGCTAGTACCTCTGACGTGCTAGTGGTTAAATCCACAGCCAAAGTATTGACGAGTCTTTAGAGTCCCCCACAGACAGTTTCTCAAGTTTCGGGCGAAACGTTGTAGAGGCCGTATGATATATGGCATGGTTCGATCATATACGTGTGGTATTGCACGGATCATGATCGGACGGATCATACTAGTGGGCTTTGGTTTAAGCCGGATCCTAGTATTAGATTTGTTGGATTACTTTAGTCTCATCGCATTCGCATTCAGTCGGAATGCGGATGCAGGTATATATATACAGGTGAGGGGTATCCTTGTGATCCGTCATGAGTTTACTTTAGATATTGCCGGATCTTTTTTGTTGGACCAAACATTTGCATTAATGTTTGGATAATGGAATTAGTGAGCTAGAAATCATCATTAGATGCATTAATGTGACATAGACATATACTATGAGTCATGGTCTCTTTTTTAGCAAATATGTCACATTGTTGGATTGATTTGTGTCATGAAATGAGGAGGAGAGAGAAGGGGGCTGCCATATGATATGTTAGCTCTTGTATTTCTTTTTCAAACACTCTCTCACTCTCATTATTCATAGCATCACAAGAAAAGAAAAGAAAAGAAAAAGCCTTTCTCTTCTTCTTCTTCTTCCTCTAGCTTGCTTTCTCCATTAATGGCAATATCTCTAACCTCCATCCATGCCATGGATACAAGAGGCAAAGTGATCACAAACATTCTCTACAACACTTTGGACGCGTCGGCTAGCACACTTCGCGCCCGAGTTGCTTCGGACGAAGCGGGAGCCCGTAAAAAGACTTCTCGATGTGGTGCCCTTTCCGACGAGGAGATGAAGACCGGAGTTGCCGCGGGGAGATCGGGATGGTGGCCGAAGACCGAAGGACACGGATCGCTCGGTATAGCTCTCTACCCTTTCTCTAGTTAGTTAGTAGTAGGTTAATGGCCCGATCCGGGTTTAAAGTACGCGGTAGCGCCGGTTTAAAAGTTTAAAGAAAAGTTTCGTTTCCACATTTTGGTCTCGGAATGACGGCCGGGGCGCTGCCGTGCACTTACACGTTATGTACAGCTAGTGCCGCTTGCGGTCTATGGTTAAACCCACTGCCAGCGTACTGTCGAGTCTTTAGAGTCCCACATAGAGAGTTTCCCTGCTCCAGGCGAAACGATATAGAGGTCGTATGGTTTTACGAAAAGGGTTCGGACGCTTACGTGTTTAAACGCACGTACGACGTTCGGACAGTTTTTACTAGTCGGCTTTGGTTTAAGCCAGATTCTAGTATCGGATTATTGGATTTATACAGTCTAAAGTTTTTCCGTGTTTTCATGGATAGGAGGGGCATTCTCGTAATTTGGCGGGAAGCTTCTAGAAGCATGGTGACTTGAGGGTTTAGGTGGCATTTACATTAAATGCATTTGTGGCTCATTTAGATGAATCATTCAAGTGAGTTAATGAAGCATTTATTACTTAATGACTCACTTGATGATTCATTGCATATATTTAATGAAGCATGATGATAAATCATTTAGATTTATTTATTTGTTTTTCTTTATGCTTCATAATATATTAGAAGTGAGAAGCTTTTTGATCATAATTCATGCTCACCTTCTCTCTCCTCAAGCTCACTCTCTCTTCAAACCCTAATCCTACCCCTCATGTGTTGAGATCAAGGATTAGATAGACTAATTAATCCATAACCTCACTCTATATCACCTAGGTGACTTTGATTAGCAACTAAAGAAACCTAGTTATCTCAAGTTAGAGATCAAGCTTGGAGTAGGAGCACTCAGGTGGATCGTCTTTGACTCAAGGAGGCCGTTGAGGTGTCGACGTTCTAAAGATCCTACGAGGAGTGGAGGACAGCGATGAAGACCCGAAGGACAAGTAATGTGAGGTATAACTTCGAATCCGAGTAGTTAAACCTTTCGTAGTTTGCTAGTAATGGTTTAGATACGATCCGTGTGCTCAAGTCCGTGTTACGAAGCTTTGATAATCGTTTTTCATATATTCCGCCTCCCCGCAAGCTCGTGGGGTGCGTGACATGGACTTACAGGTACACCAGTAGTTTCTCAGGTTGTATTGGGTTCCACACCGACACAATTTGTTACGCTAATAGGGGTCTGACGTTTACCCCCTGGGCCTGATATGTGATACTCTTAAAAGAACATACCGGACAGTATGAAGAATGTCACCTATAGGCTCAGTAGAGGTTCAGACGAGTTTTCTTGTCAATCTTCTTTTCGACAGATACCTGGGCAGCTGTTACGTACAGCTGGTTTCATTGACGCGCTAGTGGTTAAACACACTGCTAGAGTATTGTCGAGTCTTTAGAGTCCCATACAGAGGTTTTTCCTGTTCAAGCGAAATGGTGTAGTTTGCGTATTTCGATACGTTTGGGTGTTCGATTGAACACGTGTATTTTATACACGTGCTTTAATCGGACTATTTAGTAATACTAGAAAGCTTGAAAGATAACCAGATATGGAGCTAGTATTATATTGCTCTCTCTTGGATATTTGTATTTTAACACGTATACAGTATTTATAAGAATACGTGTATTAGTATGAATACGAGAATTTGTGTCTTAATACAAATACATGTATTTCTTTCTAAATATGAATACACGTATTTTGTATTTTCGGTACAAATATAGTATTCGTAATTTGGTAGAAGTACGGTATACGTATTTATTATAAATTCGGGGTTTTGGTATACTTAATTACACACACACACACACATATATATATATATATATATTTATATGTGTATGTATATGTGTACCAAGTGAGGTGGCCATTCTATTCTTCTCATTCTTCGAGTTTCCATGAGAAGTGTGTAGGCTTGTGGCTTACTGGTGTGAAGAGAGTGTATAATTATTATCATTATCATCTATTAGCCATCTCTTTTCTTCATCTTCTTTCTCACTTCTTATTAGAGTTTTGAGAAAGTTAAAGAGAATATCTTGACACTTTAACTACAACCCTAAGCATTATTTCCTAGCAAAACTTGATCTTTAGTTGCTTCCTGGAAGCTAACAGCTTGAACCGGCATTCTCGGGTGGATCGTCTTCGACGCGGGAGATTAATTTCAAGAGCTCGATCGTATAACCCTAGGAGCTCAAGGAAAGGACCATACAAGGCCCGAAAGATTGACTTCAAAGGTTGTCGTTCTTACATAATAGTTAAACTCTTGTAGTTTTGTTTAGTTTAGTATTTGGACTTGAATTCTAAGGTTAAAGTATACGGTGCTCAAGTAAATTTTAAAGCTTTTTATTCCGTAAAGCCTGTTAGTTGTATGTATGCCCTAGAGGCCAGTATTGTACAGATGATGTATATTATATTGGATGCTTGGACATATATAGAGATGACTTTCTTGCTCGACATGATAGTATGCTATCTGGTTGCTCTTTATCTTAACATGTACACTAGTCTCTTTATACTGTCTTATAGTTACATGTTGGTAAAGCCCTTAGGATTTGTACTTGACTACCTGGACTATGATGCAGATCATACTAGTGGGGACATGGTAGTCCATAAGTACATCCTTCAAGATCCCTAGTCGTGGGTGTATCGAGACGGGGCATCGATATACCAGTGTAGACTGGCGTATACGCTTCTCGACCCATGTGATGGGCGATGGATGATCCCATATCCATTGGTGTTTGACATCAGAGATGGTATACGGGTGCTCAGTGGAGACTGAGTACACTGGACGGACTCGCCGAGAACTCCCAGATGGTATTATACCTCACGTCAGATGGCAGTTCTCAGGTGACACTTGTACAGGTTAGTCTGTAGACCCGAGATCGTCATAGAGTCTTGTGTGATTCCCACTGTGCTTTGATCTCCACCTTACCACGTCCATGAGGGCGTGCAAAACGGTGGTCTTTGGGCACAGTCCCGAGTCACATGGAGGCAATGAGCGATAGGAGGGGTTTCGTCTCTCCCGGTATTGGGGGTTGATGTTGCGCAGTGCTCGATTGGCCGTAGCAGGGAAGTCCCTGGCCAGGGCTGATCAGAGATTTGCTGGTAAGTGTTACCAGTAGCTTCTCGACCCGTTATGAGCCTCACATCGGCACGACTTATCGGGTTATTGGGGTCTGACGTTTACCACCCCTAGACTTGATATGCGACGTATCAGACGAATAGACCGGACTGTACGGTAAGTGTTACTGGTTGGATTCACAGGAGTGTGAGCGGGCTAGCTCGTCGATCTTCTGATCGCTCAATACCCGGATGGCCGTTACGTTTAGCAGACCGCTTGCGGCTTGTGGGTGCTTGATATGATCATCATCTGCTACCGGCGTATTGACGAGTCTTTAGAGTCCTACACAGAGGTTTCCTGGCTCAAGCGAAACGAAATAGGAGCGCATATGAGATATGTGCAGGACCGAGAATAATGCGTGTATGTGATACCGCATTTCATTCTCGCGATATATGTTTCGATTGGTTATATTCGATATGACCTAGTTATCGAATCATTGATTCGATAAATCGATACATTCGATTCTAGTCGGTTATGTGCGACATGACCGGATCATTGAATCAAATGTTGATTTAATGATTTAATGCATAATTATATATTTGATATATTACTTTGCATTAGCTAGTATTGGTTCACTTTATATGGATTTTCTCACTTGATGTGCATGATGTATATGTGATATACTTTTGTGCACTTGTTTGTATCATGTTTGATGATGCATGTTTAAATGGTTAAGTGTAAAGAATAAAACCATGGTTAAGTAGATAATTAGGGTTTTGTTTTTACTCTCTCATTTATTTATCCATTCTTATTTATTTAAATAATTTTATGAAAACAAAATGGTTTTCCTTTTTGTCATGAAGCTTGATGAAGCTTCATGAAGGTTTGACTCAAAGACCATTTTGTCTTCATGCTAAACCCTAACTATTCCCACTTACCATGGTTTGCTCTCTACACTTAACCTTAGTTATATTATGATAAGTATTAATTTTATTTCATTATTTAAAAAGAGACTTATCATAATTCTAGCTCATCTTCTTCTTCATCTTCAAGTTTGAAACCTTGAGGCCATCAATGGCAACTTGAGCTTGAGAGTGAGAAATCCAATTCTAAAGAGAACCCACCTCCTATTTCTTCATCCTCTACCTCTTGCCAAGTAGTAGAGTGTGTTTTCTTCACAAGTTTCATCACTTTGTGAAGTGGGAGCTTGATCTAGCGATGCCTCGACGTAGATCATCTTCGGCATCGTCGTCGATGACCAAGCCCGTTCATTCTCCGATGAAGCCGACGCTAGAGCCCGGGGTTCGACTTGGACAGCAAGGAGACTTCGTTGCGGAGCCGTGGAGGTGGATATCCGGATCTACAAAGGTTGTAATTTCCAGATTCTAGTAGTTAAGTGTTAACTAGTTTACTTTTCGCCTAGATTTCTAGCAACGATCCGTTAACTAGGGTTTCTCGGCACCATATTTTTGTAAAATGGCATGGTTGATGCCTTGTGAGACCTCTACTGTGTGCCTAGGAACCCTACAGTGGTATCAGAGCCTAGCTAGAGCCTTAGGCGAAGTCTAGACGGAGTTTGAAACCCGGACGAACCGAAAACCCAACCCCAAAATAGCTCTCTGGAAATTTTTCAAATTTGTGGTTTTTTGTCAATTAAAAATGCTTAAAAAATTCAGCAATAAAATCTAAGAATTACTGTGCAAAACGTTTCTAGTGAACAGTACAAAGTGCGGCGGAACCGCGGCAGAAGCTAGGCTTCTGCGGCGGTTCCGCGGCTAAATAGTGACGTCAGCCCTTGGTTTTTGCACAGTAATTCCTGATTAATTGTTCTGAGTTTTCTGGGAATTTTAATTTGACTACAGAGTTGAGTATTCTGGGGTTGTATAGGGAATCGACGATTCGATCGGATTATCGAACTTTGTCTAAGTGTTTTCCGGATAATTTTTTGAATATGTTAAAAAGTTCGACCGGATATAAATACCCAATCTTTCTCCTGCCAAAAATATCCAAGTGTTGGATTATTGTGTGGTTTAAGGACGTTCTGAGTAGTGCAAGTAACGCGATGGTCCCTCTAGAAGACAACAAACCTTAACTCGATTATGTGACCGTCTTGAACTGCCCTTTGAACCTTCGGGTTTGGGGCAGTACGGCGTGCCACATGTGAGGCGTTGGCTTGACCCTTCTACGGCTGGACCGTTGGTACTGAGGCATGAAACGAATGTCTTTGAACCTATTTCATGTGTTGGATGGTTTCGGGAAAACTTGGGTGTTCGAATGTTTGATCGGAAAGTTTAATATATTCTATTTATCTGGAATGGGATACAATAATTGGAATTCACAAACAGTTATGTGATAACTGAATGAATGATATAAATCTAGCGGTTTAGTTTCATTTGATATTGAAAAGAGTTTTCGATAATGAGACTAAAATGCGGGATTTATATCTGTTAGGCATGTGATGTCTAAGTATTTCATTTGATTGGGCATGTGATGTCTAAAGAAGTTGCGGATTCCAATTGTTGTAGTTTTACACTTTCTTTTCTGTGACCGTAAGTGTAATATGTGATATCGCCGGTTTCGTTGCTATATGTCAACGACAATTGGGATGCGCATATTTACTTACGTTGATGACATGTGATGTTATGTGTTGCTGGATATGTTATATTGGATCGTCGTGTTCGAATAGCCGGGGGTTTTTATGTGAGATGAGTGTTTTTCATTTTCATTCATGTAAAAACTTGTATGTAATATTCTTTCATTTGGGGCACTTCCAGGTAGCGGAAGTTGTCACCCTTTGTATATTATTTACTTTTCCGCATTAGGATAGACCCAAGGAGGGGAGCACAAGTAACCGGGTTCTGGGGTCCAGTGGGAGACCAACTCGAGGAGTCGAGTCCGGGTCTCCTAACCCTAGAATTGGCAGGGTTGCTTGCCGCTCTCGTAGGGGTCTAGGGGTGTGGGATTGGCTATTCATCACGACCGTAGAATCCGTGTTTTATACTGGCTCGTATTGAAAACACGGACGTCCTAGTATATCCAATATTTCATATGTTTATTCTGCTGCGATATCTGTGTTGTGACTCTGTGATGGATATTGTATATAGTATATATGATATATTATATAGACGTTACTTATGTTTTACACCCGCGCTAGCCCTGCCCTGCTCTGTCGTTAGTTACCTAACCTAACGATGCACGAGGGGACATCGAGGCGAATGCGGATGGCATAAGTGTACGTCATATCTATCTGTGATGTTTAGGTATTTAAATGATGGGACTTCATTAATGTGATTAATGAAAGATAAGAAACCTAAGATGTTGTAGAATCAAATTTTAAAATAAAACAGGTAGCTACAGTTCTTGCTTTGCACAGCGGTATATATGATATATCCTGCACCTTATTCGATGAGGAAAGGACCGAGATCCCTTCACCGGGAGTGACTCCTTTAGCAATAACTGGCAGATGCTACACACTCTGTTTGCTTTTTGATTGCTTCTATAGTTTATGCTTTGCACAGTGATATATATGATATATCCCGCACCTCATTCGACGAGGAAAGGGCCGACGATCCCTTCACCGGGAGTGACCCCTTTAGCAAAACTAGAAAAGCCTCAAAATCACTCCATTTCAAAACTCCATTTGATTCTACAACGATATCAAGTTCATTACGCAATAGGTTTTCAGAAAAACCTGTCGTAGCCCTCCGTCATTTCAGATAAGTACTATTTAGTATTCGTGCTGCGGTTGTTTGGCATGCGTCAAGGCGTAGTGTACGGTAGCTAACTAGTATTTATCTGCTTATGCATATGATGCAGATTGGATTAAGGTATTCGCACGGCGTTGTTTGGCATGCGTCAAGGGTCGTGCGGGTGGGTTTAATTCAATCAGGAAATGACGGGTTGAACTTGACTAGCGGACTATGGGTTGTTTGGCATGCGTCAAGGTCATAGCACGCTAGGGGCAAAAGATTATCGGGAATTTCAAGTGTTGAAATTTGCAATGAGATTGCATACCTTCTATGAGATAGTTGGATCCCGATACCCACTGCGAGTAAGAGTTACTCCTGGGAGAGTTTTACACATTACAATTAGCCGATCAAGTAGGTGTCTAGAAAGGTGTTAACGAGGTTACGCCTCTGGGAAAACGAGGTTTACATTAATTAGGTTCGTGCGAAAGCACGAGGGACCTCCCTCAAAGTACCGACACTGGCCTGGCTGAAAAATTGGCGAACTTGTAGTGTAATTAATCCCGGCTAGTCTTTCCTTTTAGGGTTTGAAGGAAGATTTGATAAAAAGCAGTGGGAGCCATCCTGATTAGATAAGATAATAACCAATCTGATCTTGCACGAGCTTACGCTAAAGTGTTTTCTTCTCTCTCTCTCCAGGTAGCGACCATTTCATGCCTTAAACAAGATAATAATATGGATGTATTGACCGAACCCGCATGTTATACTGTGCTGGGGAACGTTGGTTCCGTTCCTTCTTATAAGAGTTATAGGAATGAACAGGAAATAGGGGAATACCAGGATTCCCATGCCACCCGAATGAAGAAAGTACATGTTGATGCATTTTCTTCTGGTGTGTTCGTTACAGAGAACTGTTTCTCCATTTGCTCCACATCCTGGGTATTAGATACCGGGTCAGGATCCCATATATGTAATCAGTTACATGGGCTTAGGAAAGGTAGAGAACTTGGAGAAGGTGATAAAGACATTAGAGTCGGAAATGGTGCAATTGTTGCAGCTAAGACTGTCGGGGAATATCACCTTACATTACCAACTGGTAATACATTGGCTCTGAACGAATGCTATTACATGCCGAACCTGATATGCAACATTATATCACCTTACATTACCAACTGGTAATACATTGGTTCTGGTGGTTGCCCTAGGTTTTCATTTTTTGGCCTATAAATAGCCCAGAACTTTGTGAAGGAAAGGGTTGATTCTTGTATTTTCATTTTGCTAGGATTAGTTGTGTTTCTTCTTCCTCTTCTCACCTCTTCTCCATTAAACTTGTAGTGAGCTTTTGAGTGAAGAGTGATGAATAAAAAAGAACCATTTATTATCATGCTTGTCTCTTTACTTTGTTAATTGTTGTAATTTTAATTCGTTAAGTAGTTGTTGTTATTTCCTTGTTGCTTCTTTCTTCTCTCTTTTTCTTTATCATTCATACGACAATGATACTTACGCTCGATCCTCGCCAAGGTGAGGTCGCAAATAGTTAGTCGTATTCTTCTAATCTCCTTCTTTCTATCTTCCTCTTTTGTTTTGTTTTGTTTTTCCTTATCATGATGTGTGAGTAGTTAATACTTGTTAGGGTAGGATAAGAGAAGTTTGAGAGAAGGAAATCTCTCTCACTCTTTCCTTGCCCAACAGCTTAAATCGACTCCCGTTAATTGAACCACAATCCGCTCCTTACGGCACCCTATCCTACATGATAGCGGTGATTCCGTAGTGAGACCGGTTGTGGTTGAATTAACCGGAGGTTATGGCTAAGAGCCAAGAACGGACGGACAAGCACCAAAAGGAAGACTTATGCGTTGGAAAGCCTAGCTTATACTCGCAAAGTCCTTCCTAGTCGTGCTAATCCCCGTTGTTGCCGATTACCGTAACACCGATATTAAGAGGGGCAACGAAAGATGTGGAGACTCCTAACTCAAACTAACCTAATCCTAACCCTAACATGCTCTTTTTAAATATCAACTCAACACTTAGATAACTACAAACAAAATCTGAAAAACCGGACTTAACTCGTTAAAGCACATAGAAAAAGACTCCCATCTCCCTGCGGACGACCCGTACTCAACCGGCTAGCTACAAGCGAAACCGTCTTGATTGCGGTATTTAAACTAGAACTTGAACACGCACGAACATACTCTAACAATCAAATGGCGCCGTTGCCGGGGAGACGGTAGTTTATTTCTTTGTGTAATTTCGGGTTAATTTGTAAGTATAAAAAAAAAACGAAAAAAAATATATGCTTTGTAAAAAAATCATCTTGTTATTTTTGATTAGCTTTTGTGCAAGTGTGCAGGAAAATACAAGGTTCAAGTTCCGTGGCCAAGACGTTGAAAATACGGAGTTCAAGTACAGTGCCAAAGACGTGGGAAGATAGACCCACATTTCGCGGCTACACCGCGACGGACCAAAACGGAGGAGACGGTCTACTGTCAAAATCTGGAGCAGATACAGTGAGCAAATAAAAATTCCACAAATCCAGACAAGCAGAGGACCACCACAGCAGCACACCCAGAAAATTTGGAAACTCAATACCTCCACATAGCCGCGGATCCGCGGCCATTTCATGCGTTTGGCCGCGTAAACGCGGCCATCTGTTGGCTTCAGAGCCCCAAAATCTCTCTGTAAGTCCCTCTGCCTCTCTCCACTCCTCTGAACTGTGTTTTCTGCAGCTTTCTTTGCGCAAATTCTTCTCCCCCTTCCAATAAACTGTTCTTGTGCAGGATTCTTTGCGCCGCAAAATAAAAATTGTTTGCAGTTGATTTGTTACTGCTTTGCATTTCTTTAATACGGACTTAAGGGGCTTGAAACCAATCCAGATTGGGTGGGGATTTCATCACCCTTCCCAGGACCCCAAAAATCACTAAAGCATATGCATTGTCCATTGTAAATTAAAAAATACTAGACTTCAGCCCTAAGGACTTCGCGCTCATTAGGAGAAGATAAACCGTGTTTAGAACCTCGCTTAACCGTATATTGTTTACGGGGTGTCTAGGAAAGTGTTAAAGGCGCAACCGCCGAAAGAGAAAGGGTTATTTAATTAAGGAACTTCGCGAAAGCGTTGGACAACCTCCCCTTATCTCTGCACTTACCTGGCCTCGTGATCAGTGTATTTTTAAGCCCGTTTCTCGACATTGTTTAACTTCGACAATCAGGTTCAGGAGCAGGTCTAGTAGACCTAGGTTACCCTAGATCTGGGTGTGATTGTGCATATCTTGTTTGTGATTGTTTAAGCCGTATTTCCGTACATATTTCTGTAAAAATCTTTCTAAAAAAAGAAAAAAAGAAAAAAAAATCAAAAAATCAAAAAATTTTATAAAAACTTGCCCTTTTTGTCGCCAAATCCATTTTCACCCACCATCCATCGCCTTTCTCCATTGACGTTTTCTTACCCTCACCTTCTCCGCTTTGACTACACTAAACTCGTTTAGTGTATGTCCGCTTGGACTCGGGACACTAGCGCCCGTCTAGTCCGCGTTACGTTAGTCGCGACCGACTACGCGATCGACTCCGAAGTCGATACTCCGTCCACTCCTTTTTCACCCCTTCCTTTGCCGGCCAACTCCGACGTTGACCGGAATTCTGTTCATACATCTTCACCTTCACCTTCACCAACCTCTTCTTCCGCGATGTCGGGATTTAATCCGAACATCTCTTTGACCACCGCTGGATTGGCTCCACCTCCTACGGAGACCAATCTCCCACCACCTCCGCCTGTTGTAGCGCCGCAGCGAATCGCGCTCCAGGATCGTTTCTATCCCACCCGTTCTGCACTTCCCACCTGCCTTTCTCTTCCTCCGGCCAATGGGGACAACTTTGAAATTAAGCCCCATTTCATCAACATACTTCCACGTTTTCATGGGCTTGAATCTGAAGATGCCTATATCTTCATCAATAAATTTCAAAACGTCTGTGCCATGATGAAAACAACCCAGCTGTCGGACGATGCTATACGTCTACGAGTCATTCCGTTCACTTTATGCGACCTCGTTGAAAAATGGCTATATAGCACCGCTTCCCACTCAATCACCAGCTGGGACGAGTTTGTTAAAGCGTTTCTGAAAAAATTCTATCCTAATCATAAGACCGCAAGAATTCGAAATGAAATCAACCAATTCTCCCAGCTTCCTTCTGAACCCTTCTGGAAGTGCTTTGACCGGTACAAAGACCTTCTTGTTCAGTGTCCTCACCACGGTATAGAGAAATGGCAGCTCTGCCAAACCTTATACGAGGGACTGAACCCAGCAACGAAGCAGTTGCTGGAAACCATCTGTCAGGGCCACTTCCTATCAAAATCTGACGAGGAAGCGTGGCAGTTCTTTGACGATCTTGCGGAGCAAAACGCTACAGTGGGAGAGCACCAGACCGACTTCTTCTTCTTCTACCTCCACTTCTACCGGTCAGTCTAGGGTAGGAATCCACCAACTCGATGTCTCTATTGCGATGAAAGCTGAAATGGCTGCAATAACACGAAAGCTTGAAGCGATAGAGAGCAAATTTTCTGCTCCTGCCCCCACCCCTGTTCTCCCCCTTCGTACCATCTGCGCTTGTTGTTCCGATCCTTCCCACTTGACTGAAGAGTGTCCTTACAATCCACCCTCGCAAGGACAGGATCAGGTTAATGCTGCCTTCCAGCAAAGACCGAGGAATGATCCATACTCTTCCACCTACAATCCCGGTTGGAGGAACCACCCCAATTTCGCCTGGAATCAGAATCAGAATCAATTCCAGGGCAACAATTTCCAAAGGGCCCCTCCACCGCAACAACAAGCGCCACAACAAACTCAGCATCAATATCAGCAGCCCTTCCAACCCCCACCTTTCCAAAACCAGACGAACAACTTTGCACCGAACAACTCTTTTCCACCAAACAACGATAAGGTTTCCTCGCTCGAGCGAAGTCTGGAGGCGTTTATTAAACAATCGACTCAATCCACCGCCAACATCCAGTCTTCGATTCAATCCTTAGTGCAACACACTGCCGCACACGGGCAAAGCATCAAGACCATCGAGGCCCAGATTGCACAGCTGAACGCGGCCTTGAGCGAGCGAGAGAAGGGGAGGCTCCCGTCCCAGCCACTTCCAAATCCCGGTCACCCACATAATGCACATGTTGCTCTTGAACAACAAAACCATAATGTGAGTGCCGTGACTACACTGAGATCGGGAAGGATGCTGAAAAACAACATTGGCAAGCAAATCAACGATGACACCCCGGCCGCTTCTTCTTCTTCTTCTTCTTCTTCGTCTTCTGAGCCTATTCTCCATTCTTCAACAGGCTCTCCTTCCTCTTCTTCTGCTCTGAACGGACCCACTTCTCACTCCACGAAAACACCTATTCTGGGATCCGTTCCAACTCCAAAATCTCCTCCTCCAGCATTAGACTCAACCAATTTTCAAAATGTTCCATTTCCAAACCGGTTGAGGTCTAACAAACAAAATCCACAAATGGAGAAGATTTTGGAGTTATTCAAGCAAGTTAACATTAACATTCCTCTTTTAGATGCTGTCCAACAAGTCCCATCTTACGCGAAAATCTTAAAGGACTTGTGCACGAAAAAGAGGAAGTCTCAGGTACCCAAGAAAGTTTTCTTGGCTAGTGCTGTGAGTGATGCCCTTACCCAATCTTTACCACAAAAACGGAAGGACCCTGGCTGTCCTACGATTTCAATTACTATTGGGGATAAGAACATCAACCGCGCACTATTAGATCTTGGTGCCAGTGTTAACTTTCTTCCGTATTCAGTATACGAGCAATTAGGCGTCGGAGAGTTGAAACCCACACACTGCACTCTCCAAATGGCCGACCGATCGATCACCCACTCTAGGGGTGAGCTAGAGGATGTGTTGATAAGAGTCGGGGACTTCATATTCCCCGTTGACTTCATTGTATTAGATACACAGCCTGTAGCTAACCCCCGGAATCAAATTCCGGTGATACTCGGTCGACCATTTCTCGCAACCTCAAATGCTGTGATCAATTGTCGCAATGGTTCGATGAACCTCTCTTTTGGAAATATGACGATTGAACTCAACATTTTTAGGTTGGGGAATCAGCCCGCCGAACCTAATGCTCATATACTGGACGTCTGCTCGATCCAGGAGATCACCCCAGAAGAGTGTGAATTCGAGGAGTTTCTGTTTGATCACGATAATCTTGACGCCACTAGTGCGTTTCTCTTCGAACCTGCTGCTGTTTCTGCGCCCGACAACGAATACGAGTGTTTCACGTTCTTGAACGATCTTAGCCGCGCACAACCCGAGTTTGAATCTTTCGACTTTCCGGATGAGTTACCTGAACCATCCAACTCGGTTGCTTATACTCGTTTTGAACCTTTGCTGGAGTCCTTTGAGTTCGAGACCTTTGCACCAGTCTTGCCTTCCATCATTTCACCTCCAACGCTCGAACTCAAGCCTTTGCCGTCTCACCTCAAGTATGCTTACTTAGGTGAGAACGAGACCCTTCCTGTCATCATCTCGGCTTCTCTAGCTCCCGAGCAAGAGAAAGCCCTTCTCGCGGTCTTGCACAGCAACAGGCAAGCTTTTGGCTGGTCCATGGCGGACATCAAGGGGATTAGTCCCCTGATCGTTGAGCATCACATTCATCTGATGGATGATGCCAAACCAGCCCGGGATCCACAAAGACGTCTTAATCCAGTCATGAAGGAGGCTGTGAAGAAGGAGATCGTCAAATGTCTAGATAGTGGTATCATTTACCCTATCTCTGATAGCCAGTGGGTTAGCCCCATTCACGTTGTCCCCAAGAAGTCGGGCATCACGGTCATAACCAACGAGGCGAATGAGTTAATCCCTACTCGCACCCAAACTGGGTGGCGAGTTTGCATTGATTACAGAAAACTCAACGCCGCAACGCGGAAAGACCACTTTCCGCTACCCTTCATTGACCAGATGCTCGAACGATTGGCCGGACACGAATACTACTGCTTTCTTGATGGCTACTCCGGCTATAATCAAATTCCCATCGCCGAAAAAGACCAGGACAAGACCACTTTCACTTGTCCTTTCGGCACGTTTGCATATCGACGCATGCCCTTTGGGTTATGCAATGCGCCCGCTACCTTCCAGCGGTGTATGATGGGAATTTTCTCAGACATGGTGGAAAAATTTCTGGAGATTTTCATGGATGACTTCTCCATCTTCGGCGATTCCTTCAGCGAGTGTTTGCTGCATCTTGACGCTGTCCTTACCCGATGTAAGGACAAGAATCTCACTTTGAACTGGGAGAAATGCCACTTCATGGTGCGCGAAGGTATTGTCTTAGGACATATCATCTCGCAAAATGGCATAGAGGTTGACAAAGCAAAGATTGAGGTCATTTCCAATCTGCCTCCTCCCCGATGCGTCAGAGATATCCGAGCCTTCCTTGGCCATGCCGGTTTCTATAGACGGTTTATCAAGGACTTTAGCAAGATTGCTAGGCCCTTGACTCTTTTGCTGGCCAAGGACACGCCTTTCGACTTCAACTCGAGCTGTGTGACTGCCTTCGAGTCATTGAAACGCTCACTCACTTCTGCTCCCGTTCTTTCCTCACCTGACTGGACGCACCCATTCGAGATTATGTGCGATGCATCCGACTTTGCCATCGGTGCTGTCCTTGGACAGCACATCAACAAGATGCCGCACGTAATTTATTACGCGAGCCGAACCCTGAACGACGCCCAACTCAATTATACAACAACTGAGAAGGAATTCTTGGCTGTTGTATTTGCCTTAGAAAAGTTCAGGCCCTACCTCATCGGCTCTCCAGTCATTGTCTACACTGACCATTCTGCTCTGCGCCATCTTTTTGCGAAGAAAGATGCGAAATCTTGGTTAATACGTTGGATCCTCTTGCTTCAAGAGTTTGACCTTGTCATTAAGGACAAACGAGGATGTGAGAACGTAGTTGCCGACCATCTCTCACGACTTCCTTCTTCGCCTTCGCTTCCAATCCCGATCAACGACGTTTTCCCGGATGAACAGCTCTTGACAGTATCGTGCGAACCCTGGTTCGCAGATATTGTGAACTATTTGGCCACGGGATTACTACCGACCGAATGGTCAAGTCAGGACAGACTTCGCTTCTTATCCCAAGTAAAACACTTTTACTGGGACGAACCCTACTTGTTCAAGTACTGTCCCGACTAGATTATTCGTCGGTGTGTCCCTGATGAGGAATTCAAGAGTGTGCTGTCATTTTGCCACGATCAAGCGTGTGGCGGGCATTTTGGGCCCAGAAAGACAGCTGAGAAGATCTTGCAATGTGGTTTCTACTGGCCACAACTCTTCAAAGACGCTCACGACTATTGCAAGACTTGCTCCCGGTGCCAACACATGGGTCGGATATCCCGGAGGAACGAGATGCCGCTCCAACCGATCTTGGTTGTGGAGATTTTCGATGTTTGGGGGATAGACTTCATGGGGCCGTTTCCCAGCTCTTTTGGGAACTTGTACATCCTTCTAGCTGTTGATTACGTTTCTAAATGGGTCGAGGCTGTGCCCAGCCGGACTAACGACAACAAGGTTGTCGTTAGGTTCCTTAAAGAAAACATTTTCTCCCGGTTTGGCCACCCTCGAGCGATCATTAGCGACAATGGAAGTCATTTCTGCAATAGGACTTTCGAGGCCTTAATGCGGAAATATTCCATTAATCATAAGCTTTCTACGCCCTACCATCCCCAAACCTGCGGGCAGGCCGAAGTTTCAAATCGGCAAATCAAGCAGATACTGGAGAAGACGGTTTCCAAGAACCGTAAGGATTGGTCTCTGAAACTCACTGATGCCCTTTGGGCATTTAGAACCGCTTATAAGACCGACCTTGGCATGTCTCCCTATCGGCTTGTATACGGAAAAGCCTGCCACCTTCCTGTCGAAATCGAGCATCGCGCATTTTGGGCGATAAAAGAGCTGAATCTGTCTCTTGAGGACGCGGGCAGCCATCGGAAGCTGCAGTTGAACGAACTGAACGAGCTTAGGGATGAGGCTTACGATAACGCGGTTGTCGTTAAGAATCGAACGAAGGTGTTTCATGATAAACACCTTTTGCGCAAAACCTTCGTACCTGGTCAGCAGGTACTGCTTTACGACACCCGACTTCACTTCCATCCTGGAAAGCTCAGATCTCGCTGGAAAGGGCCGTATTTTGTGCTGAATGTGTATCCGCAGGGCGCTCTGGATTTGGAGGATCCAAAGGACGGTTCACTTTTCAAAGTAAACGGACACCGATGCAAACCGTACCTTAGCGCCGAACCAACAGAGGAGCTCCTGTTCTTACAGGAGCCGGTTTACCCTGAATGATCTTCCTCTGCCTACCTCCAAACTTCGGTTATCCAGCCAAGAATAGCGGACACTGTTCCAAATAAGTTTGGGGGTATGTACAAACCATTTTGTATATATTTGTGTATATTCTTTTTTCTTTTCTTTAAAATCTAAAACAAAAAAAAAAAATTGTATCACTAACCGACAATTTTGAACCTTCCAACTGCTCTTCATGCTACGACAGTGAGGACACTGTCCAGTTTAAGTTTGGGGGTACGCTCGGTACGCATTTCTTACCTTCGCATTCATATGTATATTTTGCATCTGCATATTAAATCCATAAAATCCATAAAAATCTGAAAATTTTCTAAAAAATATAAAAACTTTTCTGTCAAGTTAGCTTGTGAAAGAACTCTGATTCAACAATTCGACGGTTTTTGTTTGAAAAAAAATAAGAATAACTAGATCTTATGTTTGGATTTTGAAAACCTGAAAGATAACTCTCCTTTGAAGTTAACTATAGTTGATATACGTCTTTACATCACACTACACGTGTCGTAAGATTTTGAGAATTAGATGACAAGTCTTTCATGTTTAAACTTTTAAACAGATAAATGATTTTCTGAGGATCAAATAGGTTTGTTCTGAAATAAGTAATGTCAAGAATAGTTTATAAAGTAAAGCGAATATGAAGGAATGTTATTGATGCCGTAATTGGAGCTAAGTCGGAAAAATAACCCATCTAAAACTTGATTGGAATGATTACACACCAAACCCACTAAACACGTCTTTTATCCAAAAAAATATTTGAACTGCCGGTTATATCTCCGTTCGTATTAAATCATCTGATTTTCACGACAAACTGTCTTTTGTTTTTGGACCTAGGTAACTTGAGTAATTAAGTCCGCTGGGGTGTTTCTACACCTAATGCCCTAAAACCAACTGGTTTGGGTGCATTGGCCCAAAGCTCGCTAAGAAGCCTAGAAAGTCCAGTTTTAAAACAAAGTCAAGCAAGTGTTCTCTCCGAGTTAAAATTCCTAACGGTTCTTTGTGTGAGAATAATCTTGATAAAAGACAGGCTTTTATAAAAAAATTTAACGGAGATATGAAGGTTTTATTCTATGATAATGACTATTGCACATTCACAGAGGTGTGTATGAAATGAAAACAAGAAAAAGGTGGAGTGAAAAATACGACTTAGTTTCCTGTTAAGGAAGATAGAAATTCTGAAGTTGAAACCTTACTGGAAAACGAAACTTGAAAAATGCTTAACTCGTTATAAAACTTATGTGATCCTTTTAAAATTGTTATCTGGGCTTTATTGTGCGACATGATGACTTTAATCGATCCTTCTGGAACTTAACGACACTATTTGCACTGCACGTAAAGACATATAAAATCTGTAGTTAAATAAGAAGCGGGGTGTGAAAAATAAAGGTTCGATAGTCTAGACTTAGAATTATAGAATTGTTATTTTCTAAAACGAAACTTTAGGGTTTGAAACTTAGTCATTTTTTACAAACCAACTTGACCGGATTTTGTGGGTAATATCCGCTGAAAACCCTCAGGAGACAACACTCCTCCTACTAGGGACACTTAGAGGTTTAACGGCTTGTTGCACATGCTCAGTGCAATCGCGTTCCCTGCGAAAGTGAGGTTAGGAAATTTTTTGTGAATAAATGGGCTTTGCTCGGGACGAGCAAATGATAAGTTTGGGGGTATTTGTTCATATCAGATTTTTGCATTTTCATACCGCCCAATTTTTATCACATTGCATATCGGTAGATACTCTTGAGCCGTGTTTGCTAGTCAATTGCAGGATACAGGTTCCCGGTTCTCAAACGGAGAAATTCATGGAAAACACGACAAAATCCGGTTCCTGCCAACCACAGATAAAACACGGTCTCCGCTCTTCATCCGTATGTTGCCAGCTACCAGTTTAGGAAGACAAAGTGTCAAATCAATGTCATTCTCATGCACAAGGCTCAATGGTAGCACAAAATCCAAGAGATCTACACGGAGCTCGAGGCAATCATGACAAAATCTTGACAAAAAGTCCACCTTTCCCTCAACAGAAATTCTGGAAAAATCGTGGAGCCAAATTGAGAAAATACACATACCAGAATAAAGGAGACAGAAAACCAGGGAAGCCCAAAAAATAGGAAAGCCCAATTCAACTATAGGGCCGCGGATCCGCGGCCAAAGTGGGGTCCAGGCCGCGGATCCGCGGCCATTCTGGCGCCAAAGAAAAAGTTGTTTTGGGGGTGTTTTGGTCTTTTTGTATAGGTTCTGGTGGTTGCCCTAGGTTTTCATTTTTTGGCCTATAAATAGCCCAGAACTTTGTGAAGGAAAGGGTTGATTCTTGTATTTTCATTTTGCTAGGATTAGTTGTGTTTCTTCTTCCTCTTCTCACCTCTTCTCCATTAAACTTGTAGTGAGCTTTTGAGTGAAGAGTGATGAATAAAGAAGAACCATTTATTATCATGCTTGTCTCTTTACTTTGTTAATTGTTGTAATTTTAATTCGTTAAGTAGTTGTTGTTATTTCCTTGTTGCTTCTTTCTTCTCTCTTTTTCTTTATCATTCATACGACAATGATACTTACGCTCGATCCTCGCCAAGGTGAGGTCGCAAATAGTTAGTCGTATTCTTCTAATCTCCTTCTTTCTATCTTCCTCTTTTGTTTTGTTTTGTTTTTCCTTATCATGATGTGTGAGTAGTTAATACTTGTTAGGGTAGGATAAGGGAAGTTTGAGAGAAGGAAATCTCTCTCACTCTTTCCTTGCCCAACAGCTTAAATCGACTCCCGTTAATTGAACCACAATCCGCTCCTTACGGCACCCTATCCTACATGATAGCGGTGATTCCGTAGTGAGACCGGTTGTGGTTGAATTAACCGGAGGTTATGGCTAAGAGCCAAGAACGGACGGACAAGCACCAAAAGGAAGACTTATGCGTTGGAAAGCCTAGCTTATACTCGCAAAGTCCTTCCTAGTCGTGCTAATCCCCGTTGTTGCCGATTACCGTAACACCGATATTAAGAGGGGCAACGAAAGATGTGGAGACTCCTAACTCAAACTAACCTAATCCTAACCCTAACATGCTCTCTTTAAATATCAACTCAACACTTAGATAACTACAAACAAAATCTGAAAAACCGGACTTAACTCGTTAAAGCACATAGAAAAAGACTCCCATCTCCCTGCGGACGACCCGTACTCAACCGGCTAGCTACAAGCGAAACCGTCTTGATTGCGGTATTTAAACTAGAACTTGAACACGCACGAACATACTCTAACAATCAAATGGCGCCGCATGTTGATGCATTTTCTTCGGGTGTGTTCGTTACAGAGAACTGTTTCTCCATTTGCTCCACGTCCTGGGTATTAGATACCGGGTCAGGATCCCATATATGTAATCAGTTACATGGGCTTAGGAAAGGTAGAGAACTTGGAGAAGGTGATAAAGACATTAGAGTCGGAAATGGTGCAATTGTTGCAGCTAAGACTGTCGGGGAATATCACCTTACATTACCAACTGGTAATACATTGGTTCTGAACGAATGCTATTACATGCCGAACCTGATATGCAACATTATATCGGTTTCTTTACTGAGTAAAGAGGGATATAATTTTGTATTACAGGATAATGTTATGAACATTTTCCGTAACCAAAAGTTGGTTGGATCAGGCACATTGGGCAATGGCATTTATGTTCTAAACCAATCAACAGTTCTGAGCATAACAAACACACACAAGAGGAAGAGTTCTGAACTGAACGAATCCTTCTTGTGGCATTGTAGACTGGGTCACATCAATGCGACACGACTGGCTAAGTTGCATAAGGATGGATATTTAAATCCGTTTGAATTTTCATCCTATGACACTTGCCAGTCATGTCTCAAAGGCAAGATGACCAAAGCTCCGTTTACGGGACACGGAGAAAGAGTTACCGAACTCTTGGGACTGATACATAGTGATGTATATGGTCCCATGTCTACACATGCCAGGGATGGTTCTTCGTACTTCATTACATTCACTGACGATCTCTCTAGATTCGGATATGTGTTCCTGATGAAACACAAATCAGAAGCTTTTGAGAAATTTAGAGAATATAAACAAGAAGTCGAGAACCAAACCGGAAAAAGTATTAAAATCCTACGATCTGATCGAGGAGGAGAATACTTAAGCAATGAATTCCTGGAATTCCTAAAAGAGAATGGGATTCTCTCTCAGCTTACTCCTCCTTATACACCACAGCACAACGGTGTATCTGAACGGAGAAACCGCACCCTATTAGATATGGTGCGCTCAATGATGAGTACAGCTGAGTTACCTATTTCTTTCTGGGGATATGCGCTTGAGACATCCATGGACCTATTGAATAGAGTTCCTACCAAATCAGTGCCTACCATTCCATATGAGATATGGAAAGGGAAGAGACCACATCTTAATTATATTAAGATATGGGGTTGTCCAGCCTATGTCAAAAGACAAAATCCGGACAAACTCGAGGCAAGATCTGTCTTATGTAAGTTTGTAGGATATCCCAAAAATTCACAAGGGTATATCTTCTACCACCCCGAGGAACAAAAGGTGTTTGTTTCTCGACATGCCACTTTCTTAGAAAAAAGTTTTCTTATGAAACAGATAAGTGGCATTGAGGTAGAACTGGAAGAGGTTCCAGCGACACAAACTACAACAGAAGATTTGGTTGAACCAGAGGATTCCGTAGTTCCCGATGAACCCCAGCCACTCCGCCGATCTAGTAGGGTTCCTCGCCAACCTGAGAGATACTACGGTTTTCTCATGGATGGAGGGAGCGAGGATTGCATCATGGAGGATGATGACCCAACTAGCTTCGAGCAGGCCATCACGAGTAGGGACTCAGTGAAATGGCTGGATGCTATGCGGTCCGAGATGGAATCCATGTACACCAACAAAGTATGGACTTTGGAAGTTGCTCCTGAAGGGGTAAAACCCATTGGGAGCAAGTGGATCTTCAAGAAGAAACTTGGTGTAGATGGGAAAGTGGAGACTTTCAAAGCTAGACTTGTAGCAAAGGGTTTTCGTCAAAGACCAGGTGTGGACTATGACGAAACCTTTTCTCCAGTGGCTATGCTTAAATCCATCCGGATCATGCTTGCCATTGCTGCCTTTCATGACTACGAAATCTGGCAAATGGATGTTAAGACCGCCTTTCTAAATGGTGATTTAGAAGAGTGCGTGTACATGACTCAGCCAGAGGGCTTCGTAGACAGTGGGAGCAGCGGGAAGGTGTGCAAGCTGCTTAAATCTATTTATGGATTAAAGCAAGCATCGCGGAGTTGGAACATCTGCTTTGATGTCGTTATCAAAGAGTTTGATTTCGTCAAAAATCCAGATGAACCTTGTATCTACAAGAAGGTGGCAGAGAGTAAGGTTGTCTTCCTCGTATTGTACGTGGACGACATACTCTTGATAGGAAATGATATTCCTATGCTGCAAGCGGTCAAGCTCTTCTTATCACAAAGATTCTCAATGAAAGATCTTGGTGATGCCTCCTGCATATTGGGAATTAGGATCTATAGGGATAGATCCAAACGGATTTTGGGATTGTCCCAATCCAGGTACATTGACACCATACTAAAGAGGTTTAGTATGGAAGAGTCCAAGCGTGGGAACTTGCCCACGATCTCTGGAGTCACTCTCTCCAAAGAGATGTCTCCCAAGACTGATTTGGAGAGAGCTCGCATGCAAGGGATACCCTATGCTTCGGCAGTAGGCTCTATCATGTATGCGATGCTATGTACCAGACCCGATGTAGCATACTCACTAAGTGTAGTGAGCAGGTATCAAGCTGATCCTGGAGAGAGTCACTGGACAACTGTGAAGAGCATTCTCAAGTACTTACGAAGGACTAGAGATATGTTCTTGGTGTATGGTAACGGAGAGCTCCAAGTGGAGTCCTTTACCGATTCGAGCTTCCAGAGTGATAAGGACGACTCTAAGTCGCAGTCGGGTTTTGTCTTTACCCTTTACGGAGGGGCGGTTAGCTGGAAGAGTTCCAAGCAGGAAACCGTGGCAGACTCGACGATGGAGGCTGAATACATCGCTGCCAACGATGCTGCTAAAGAGGCTGTCTGGATCAAGAAGTTCATTACTGAACTTGGTGTGGTTCCATCCATTGAGCATCCAATACCTTTGTATTGCGATAACAATGGAGCAGTGGCTTTGGCCAAGGAACCCAGGTCCCATCAGCGATCCAGGCATATTCTGAGGCGGTATCACCTGATCCGGGAGATAGTTGATCGCCGGGAGATCGAGGTCAGGAGGGTTGACACGAAGGACAACACTGCGGATCCACTCACGAAGGCCATTCCCCAGATACAGTTTGAGAGACTCTTCGGGATGCTCGGTATGCGATACTACAGCAGCTGGCCCTAGTGCAAGTGGGAGATTGTTAGTTGTATGTATGCCCTAGAGGCCAGTATTGTACAGATGATGTATATTATATTGGATGCTTGGACATATATAGAGATGACTTTCTTGCTCAACATGATAGTATGCTATCTGGTTGCTCTTTATCTTAACATGTACACTAGTCTCTTTATACTGTCTTCTAGTTACATGTTGGTAAAGCCCTTAGGATTTGTACTTGACTACCTGGACTATGATGCAGATCATACTAGTGGGGACATGGTAGTCCATAAGTACATCCTTCAAGGTCCCTAGTCGTGGGTGTATCGAGACGGGGCATCGATATACCAGTGTAGACTGGCGTATACGCTTCTCGACCCATGTGATGGGCGATGGATGATCCCATATCCATTGGTGTTTGACATCAGAGATGGTATACGGGTGCTCAGTGGAGACTGAGTACACTAGACGGACTCGCCGAGAACTCCCAGATGGTATTATACCTCACGTCAGATGGCAGTTCTCAGGTGACACTTGTACAGGTTAGTCTGTAGACCCGAGATCGTCATAGAGTCTTGTGTGATTCCTACTGTGCTTTGATCTCCACCTTACCACGTCCATGAGGGCGTGCAAAACGGTGGTCTTTGGGCACAGTCCCGAGTCACATGGAGGCAATGAGCGATAGGAGGGGTTTCGTCTCTCCCGGTATTGGGGGTTGATGTTGCGCAGTGCTCGATTGGCCGTAGCAGGGAAGTCCCTGGCCAGGGCTGATCAGAGATTTGCTGGTAAGTGTTACCAGTAGCTTCTCGACCCGTTATGAGCCTCACATCGGCATGACTTATCGGGTTATTGGGGTCTGACGTTTACCACCCCTAGACTTGATATGCGACGTATCAGACGAATAGACCGGACTGTACGGTAAGTGTTACTGGTTGGATTCACAGGAGTGTGAGCGGGCTAGCTCGTCGATCTTCTGATCGCTCAATACCCGGATGGCCGTTACGTTTAGCAGACCGCTTGCGGCTTGTGGGTGCTTGATATGATCATCATCTGCTACCGGCGTATTGACGAGTCTTTAGAGTCCTACACAGAGGTTTCCTGGCTCAAGCGAAACGAAATAGGAGCGCATATGAGATATGTGCAGGACCGAGAATAATGCGTGTATGTGATACCGCATTTCATTCTCGCGATATATGTTTCGATTGGTTATATTCGATATGACCTAGTTATCGAATCATTGATTCGATAAATCGATACATTCGATTCTAGTCGGTTATGTGCGACATGACCGGATCATTGAATCAAATGTTGATTTAATGATTTAATGCATAATTATATATTTGATATATTACTTTGCATTAGCTAGTATTGGTTCACTTTATATGGATTTTCTCACTTGATGTGCATGATGTATATGTGATATACTTTTGTGCACTTGTTTGTATCATGTTTGATGATGCATGTTTAAATGGTTAAGTGTAAAGAATAAAACCATGGTTAAGTAGATAATTAGGGTTTTGTTTTTACTCTCTCATTTATTTATCCATTCTTATTTATTTAAATAATTTTATGAAAACAAAATGGTTTTCCTTTTTGTCATGAAGCTTGATGAAGCTTCATGAAGGTTTGACTCAAAGACCATTTTGTCTTCATGCTAAACCCTAACTATTCCCACTTACCATGGTTTGCTCTCTACACTTAACCTTAGTTATATTATGATAAGTATTAATTTTATTTCATTATTTAAAAAGAGACTTATCATAATTCTAGCTCATCTTCTTCTTCATCTTCAAGTTTGAAACCTTGAGGCCATTAATGGCAACTTGAGCTTGAGAGTGAGAAATCCAATTCTAAAGAGAACCCACCTCCTATTTCTTCATCCTCTACCTCTTGCCAAGTAGTAGAGTGTGTTTTCTTCATAAGTTTCATCACTTTGTGAAGTAGGAGCTTGATCTAGCGATGCCTCGACGTAGATCATCTTCGGCATCGTCGTCGATGACCAAGCCCGTTCATTCTCCGATGAAGCCGACGCTAGAGCCCGGGGTTCGACTTGGACAGCGAGGAGACTTCGTTGCGGAGCCGTGGAGGTGGATATCCGGATCTACAAAGGTTGTAATTTCCAGATTCTAGTAGTTAAGTGTTAACTAGTTTACTTTTCGCCTAGATTTCTAGCAACGATCCGTTAACTAGGGTTTCTCGGCACCATATTTTTGTAAAATGGCATGGTTGATGCCTTGTGAGACCTCTACTGTGTGCCTAGGAACCCTACAAAGCCGTAGCAGCTACGGTAAGGAGCACTATACAATTACAGAGACGACGAAACTGGACCTTCTAGAAATATGAACCAACCTAGATCTTCTAGAACTACGGACCAATCTTGACCCTCGTAGCCAGCTACATAACCGGAGGATATACCTGGTTCATCGCAGCGCGTTGTTATGCTTGCTATGATGCTCTCTTTTGTACTTGTTTTTACCGTATCTAGTCATTATTTCATCTAGAGTTGTATATATTTGGGTGTCGAACTCGTGTGGAGTCGGTTTCGCTTTATTTATATATAGTGTTTATTGTTTTCCGCTTGTTATTATTTGTATTTAGACGTCGTATCTTTTGTGTGGATTGTGTCTCCGTTGTGTGGGCATCAAGTTAGCTCCCATGCGGGGTTGTGTTTATTTTAGTGATGTTGTACATGAATTTTAGTCAAAATTTACAAAGAAAGTGCTGTCCGTTTTTCAAACGTTAGCTCTTTACAGAACAAGTTTTACTTCATTTTATAAATATATATCTGGAGTGGTTTTAAAGTGTTTGGAAGACAATTGTAGTGTTTGCAGTGTTATGAAGGCAATTGTAGTGTTTGGGAGGCAGTTGGAGGCAATTGGACGCAACCGAGAGGCAATTGTAGCGTTTATCCTTAAGCTGTCTGGTATCCAGAGAGGTCTATGTTGAATCCGCACTTACAAAGTACGGATTCAATTTGGGCTCTCTGAAGTCTAGAGAGCCTAAAGTTGAATATGCACTTGCAAATGCGGATTCAAGTCTAGCGTAACTGAATTTGCACTTGCACTTGTAAAGTGTTGATTCAGAGACGTCCAATTTTCAAATGCTAGTCCTACATGGCATCTAGACATTCTTAATTTGACCAAAATTTGCTAAATCTTTAAATAGTTTTCAATCCATGCTAAATCCCAAATTACTTCTGCAAATCCCAAATCTACTTTATTGTAATTCACCCAAACAAAATCCATCCTCTCTTCTCATACCTTTCCCTGCTGATTCTGCGAGAGCCCTAGAAATTCGATCTCAATTTTTCAGATTCATTCAAACAGGTGAGACTCAACTCCATAAGCTCCATCATCACAAAATTAAGTTGATTCATTTCTCTATTGGTTCAATCAAATCTAAATTATAAAAAATTTCAACTGTTCTTTTCGCAGGAAGCAAAGGAGTTTAGAATTTTTCCTCTTTCAATGTCAGCAACAAATGATGGGCCTTCGTCCCCTCGATCTCAGGTGAGCTATACCTTTCATTAATTTGTGAATGAGGCTATTTTTTTTCTCGCAAACGTTTCCAAAAAATTATCCAAGATTCCTGGGCACCGAGATTTATATCTCTATGTTGATCTTAAGATATAGTGCTGAAATTGATATGAAATCATACATGACTTTTTCAATTGGGGCTACCCAGAATTTGTTGGTTTTAATTTCGTCCCGATTTGATCAAAATTTTGATTTTGAACCCTATTGGTTTCAGAATGAACTTAATCATCGGTGAAATCTAAATTTTCCATCTATTTAAAGATTGATGTATTAAAAATAATGGGTGTTGAGATTTATATCTTCATGATGTTTAATTAAGATGATTGTCGAAACTAATATATGATGCCAAATCCATCCCAAGCATTCCAGTTTTACTTCATCTGTGTATTTTGATTTTTCTTGTTTTGTGTTTGAGATATAGATGTCCGCCAAATTTTTTGGAGAGATGCTTGATTCGATTATCGTGGATGTGGCATCGGAGTGCCACCGGATAGCTAGGCTAGGCCTAGACCGATGCCTAGATAATGAGGACGAGGAGCTTAGGCTATCGATGGAGGCTCGGGCCTCGGATCCTAGCACCAGCGGCGAAACAACTAGTAAGAATGTGGTGGACATATTCGGTCAGACTCACCCTGCCGTTGCAACTGATGTTTTCAATTGCATGAATTGCGGGCGGCCGATTGTGGCTGGGAAATTTGCGCCTCACTTGGAGAAGTGCATGGGCAAGGTTGGTTTTCTTGTATTATATCTTTTATTTGGTGGAAATTGTTTTAGTTATTATTGAAATTATCTTTAATGGCATATGTTCTATCGTAGGTGCATGTTGGTAGTATAGCTCATTTTTTGATGATATGGTGGTAAATTTGCAAAGAACTATACGAAGTATCTAGTATGAACAAAGAAGAGCAATATTTTTAAAATAATCTGCATGTTAGTTAAATTGTGTCTGATTTTTCAGTTATATGGGTAAAAAATATGAATGGAACTCTGGATTCTTCTCTGGTATTGATTTATGAAAGCAAGTGAAGGTAAATAACTTAAATTTTCCCACACATAATAATGTGAGAGGTTGAGGGGGGAAAAGATGAGAAATATATGTAAATATTCGTATTACATTTTCTTTATTTGTAACTATCTTGTTTCCCTTTCTTTTCTATTGGTTTTGCTGCAACACAAGCTGCGGAAATGAGTGGTAAATATATAGTTCAAATTTGAAAAAATTGCATTTTGATACAAATTTATTATTGGGTTGATGTCCTGTTATGCAAATCAAGCAAGACTTCAAAATCAAGCGTTTTAAATTCATGGTGATGCATAGAATTGTTTTATTTGATAGGCTACAATATTTGTCAATTGTTAATTTGGCTGCGTTTTGTGTAGTTGAAACTCTGTTTACATTTCCTAATTATTATGTTGCAAATGCAGCATACATCTTAATTTCCTACAAAATCCTAAATTTGATTTCAACAGAAGTGAAAACACAAGGAAGCAGGTAAATATGCTCCATA
Source organism: Agapanthus africanus (assembly GCA_030015575.1). Classification (NCBI taxonomy): domain Eukaryota; kingdom Viridiplantae; phylum Streptophyta; class Magnoliopsida; order Asparagales; family Amaryllidaceae; genus Agapanthus; species Agapanthus africanus. The sequence goes on from CM057341.1 coordinate 509,004,876, forward strand.
GTTTGGCAACTAATAGCACAAGTGAGTAAAAAGGGAAAAAATAAAATCAAGAAAAAGTTTAGCTAAACTTTCTTCTGTTTTGTTTCACTAGGAGAGGAAAAAAAATGTATTTCATGTACTCTTTGCTTGTATTTTCATCATTGTTTTGTACCCAATAATTTTTTCGATTTCTATATGCTTAATTTCAAATGGATGATTCTTCCTTGTTTCAGGGTCGGAAGGCTCGCCAGAAGACTACAAGGAGCAGTACCATGGTTCAAAACAGGCACTCTCGTGGCAGCCCAGTATCGGTCTATGCTCCCTATTCAAATTCCACCCACTCAAATCGAGCTGCTCAAAATGGCTCCACGAGTGCTTCTGGGGAGCATTCTAACTACACATTTGATGGGCAATGAGATTCCAACAAGGTCTATTTTTTCACCCCCTTATATTAATTTGTCGTCGATGTTGGGCTTCATGGAAAAAGGATACCAATTTATTATGTATGAGCAGTAAAATCTGTGGTTATGTTTTCCTTGATCTTCTTCTGAGGATCATGGCAGGAAAAGTTTTCATTGCAATGCCGTTGGATATGCCATCTTGAATAAATAAAAAAAAGAGATTTTTTTTTCAAAAACTATAACTATGGATTATTCTAGAATAATATTTTTGATTTTGTAATTTGGTTCTGTAAAATAAAGCATTTGAAGAAATTATAGTTCCCCTTTTTCTTTATCTTGTCAATTGGCTGCAGCCTAAAGAGAAGACCTCTTCTTTTCTACTGCATTACGTATTACGTGATGTATCTCAAGTTATTTGGATGATAAATTACACTAAAATACCCTTAACTATCATGGATTTTCACTAAAATACCTTACAGGATTTTTATTGCAGTAAAATACCTTTAAGTGCTACTCTTGATGGTAGTTTAGGGAAAAATATTTTTTGAAAACCATAGTTAAAGGTATTTTATTGTAATAAGAGTACTTTAGAGAAAAACCTTAATAAATTGGGTATTTTAGTGTAATTTACTAATGATACAAATAGTTGCTTTGTGCCTCAACAACATTCTCTATGTAGACAAAATGAAAACATATGTTTTCCGAAAGATACTCATATTATATAGGGTAAAAAAGGCCTATAGCGTCCTGTAGGGTGCACAATACAGTGGAGCATATGTGACATGTATTTATTGTAGGATATATGTATGTCTTAAAGCCATTATTTGTAATAGTTGCTATGGATATATACACGCGCGCACACACACATGACTATCTTGCTCGAAATGATAGTATGCTATTTGGTTTGCCTTTATCTTAATATGTGTGTATATTTTACTAGTTATTACGTATTGCTTATACATGTTGATAAAGCCCGTAGGATGTGCTTGACTACCGGTGTTGTGATGGCGATCATACTTGTGAAGGCTAAGTAGTCTATAAGCATATCCTTAAAGTGTCCCTGGTTGTAGGAATATCAAGACAGAACATCGATATTCCACAGTAGACCGGTGTATACGTTTCTAGATCCCGACGAGGGGCGATAGTTAGTCCCACAGCTATTGGTGTGTTTCACCTAAGATTGTATACATGTACTTACTGTGCATGAGTACACTGGACGGGCTCGTCAGGAACTGTTGGATGGTATTATACTAAGTGTCAGATGTTAGTTCTCATGTGGCATGCGTACAGGTAGTCTGTAGACCTTAGACCATCATTTTTCTCGTGTAAGTTCCCACCGTTCTTTGATTACTACCCTACCACGGCTCAAAAGAGTCGTGCAAACATATTTTAGTTGGGTACAGTTCCGAACCACATGGAGGTAGTGAGTGATTGTTAGGGATTCGTCTCTCCCGGTATAGGGAGTCGATGTCGTACCGTGTTTGGTTGGTCAACACCATAAGCCCCTGGACAACAGTTGAGAATTTCTGATAGTTAGATTGATAGTTAGATCAGTAGTTTCTCGGATGGTCTTGAGCCATACCAATACGACTTATCAGGTTAGTAGGGGTCTGACATTAACCACCTTCTAGACCCGGTATGCGATACTCTCAGACGAACTGACTGGACTGTACGGATATTGTCACGGTTAGGCTCAATAGGGGTTCAGATGAGTTTGCTCATCGGCCTGCTTTTCAACAGATACCTAGATAGCCGTTACGTACAGCTAGTGCCGCTGACGTGTTTGTGGTTGAACCCACTACCAGCGTACTGTCGAGTCTTTAAAGTCCCACACAGAGGGTTTTCCTGGTTCAGGCGAAACGATGTGGAGGCCGTATATTTATTCATGCAGGGTTCCAATTAATTACGTATACTAGTTGCGCGGAATTTAATCGGATGGATTATAATATTAGCGGGGTTTGGATTAAGCCGGTTTGTTAAATCAGATTTTGATTTAATGCTAGTATTATATTAGTAATATTATTCTATTTCTTGGGTATTCGTATTTTGATACAAATACATGTATGTATATACAGTAAAATGTATTTTGTATTTATACAAAATACCTTCTAGAAAATGACACCTTATCATATATTTTTCTATTTATTAAAAATAGAAAATGAAATGGACGGGTGAGGTGGCTTCAAGCATGGCTATTGTTTTTATTTATTCGTTTGTGAATAATATTGAAGTATGGTTAGTATTTTTAATGAAAGAAAAATGCTTGATATCTTTTTTAGTTTTAGCTATTCTTCAATTCATTCTCATCTTGCCATTCTCTCTCCTCTCTTGAACTCATCTTTCTCCTCAACCCCAAACATTTTCATGTGTTGAAAGCTATGGGGTTTTGAGATAGAAAAATACAATTAACCATCTCTACATCAACTAAACATACTAGATTAGCAAACTAGTTAGTTTAGTTGCTTCCTTTTGGAAGTAGAACCTTGAATCAAGAATCTTTGGATGGATCATCTTGAATCGAGGAGGTCGACGACCAAGCTTGATCAATGACCTTAAAGGAGCTTTAAGAAGAGGAGTCAAGACCCGTATGACATGAATCTATCGGTATAATATTTCTATCATAGTAGATAAACATCTATGAAGTTTTGCTATTAGGGCTTATGGTAGTTTTTGGGTTATAGTCTTTGTTTCATGCTTCAAAATTAATTTTTGAAAATTCTGCCTCTCTATAAAACCCGTAGAGTGTGCAACATAGACTTACATGGTATTAGAGCCATTCCATAAGCCTTAGACAGCTCATTATGACGTTAGAAATTAGTTGTTTTTGTCGCGCACGAACTTCCGACAAAAACAGTCCCAAAAATTAATGTTTTGACAAGTTTGCACACCCCGCGGGCTCACGGTTTGAACCGAGAAACCGTGGGGCAGTGCTTGGGTACCCCGGGGAACTCCCGGAAGACCAAAGGTCGGGCCCACCCCCGAGACCACCAAGTAGTGGCCTTAAGGGGTGGGGACCCGAGAGCATCCCATATGGGTGCTCTCAGGTTTGCCCAGCCCTATGGGCCACCTCATGGTGGCCCCGGGGGGTGGGTGCCCCCTCGAGGTCCTCTATATGTACATTAATTTCGTGTTCTTCGATCCCGTGAAGATTCGGGCGGGTTTCGAGTTCATTTGGACTCCCGGATTGACTTAAAACGAAAGTTTTTGGGAGTTTATTGGACTGGATTTTCAAGTCTTGGAAAATTGGCCATGTTTGCTAATAGTGTGCGGAATTCTAACGTCATAAACTTGTTTACTTGCTTTTGTGATGTGAATTTGTGTTGTTAAACGTCTTCTGATCGCTATATGTCGATTAGAAGGGGTTGCACATATCTTGTGATGTTTCTGAGTTGCGAATGGTTCGATAGATCGTCGTGTGAATGGCCCAGTATGAATTTAGATGTGAGATGTGAGTGAATTTTGTAATTCATGTAATAATTGATATATATTCTTTTATTGGGGCACATCCGGATTGAGGATGATGTCACCGGCTGTATATTATTTTTCATTTCCGCATATAGGAATGACCTGCTGAGGAGTCCACAAGCTACCTGGTTCTAGAATTCAGTTATCACGACCCGGAAATTTGGCACGTGACCAGTACGAGAATCACGCAATGTCTAAAGGCGTAACGTAATTCAAGTAATCCGAAACCCAGAAATCTAAAACTTTTGCGGAAAATAGTAGAGGTGCAGTTTTGAAATAAGGTATAATGAAATCAAGTTTTTCTTTAAATACATAAATAATGATATATGAAAATGCAAGTGAATTATATATTAGTTGAAAACATTTTTCATCCTTTAAAAATTTGGGCAGTACCTCCCTTATATATTTTGATCCAAAACCATATACATAACAATATATAGACATCCCCAAGCGAGAGCTAGCTCTTCGTCAATTGGCGGAATCACAATCACGAAATAAACATATATACGACGTCCTACGGCGAAGATCAAACACAGAAAGAATAACAATAAAGCAAGACATTAAAAACCTCAAATAGCGAACGTACACCCATCGCTCTAAGTCTCGCAAAACAAGTCTTTCTAGGTCTACTATATACAAATCTAGTTTCTGATTGATGGAGTTTATCTAGATATAATAGAAATAATAACTACAAGAGTGGGCACGATCCAATGTGTGTCCCACCTACCATAGCAAAATACCCTGAATGCAAGCTGTGTGCTAGCGATACCGCTACTGATCCAAGCGGTCAAACCTGCATGTAAACTGTGGCACAACGGCGGTGAGTTGCCAACTCGTGAGTAGAAAACATCAGCAGGTAGAAATCGAATATACAGCGATTCTTAGGTCAAACTGTATCATGAAAGTAATACTATGATATCTACGGTGTCCATGTATACATATATATCAACAATATAATCAATGCCAATGACAACATGTAAAATCAAATCATTTGAATCATATGTCTGTATGTATGAGGAAAACAACCAACATGCGTATTAACGACACATCAACATCATGGAACCTGAGTGTCCAACACCGACACTCGAAACATCATGAAAACCCGTGTCCAACATCAACACGTAAATTCTCATATCTCAGGCGCCGCATCCTCTGATCGGCCTTCATATCCATCTCACGATTCCGGTCGGTATCCTCTGGATAACCGCCGGGTCTAAACTATTACCGGTAGGTAGTGCTCTCCCTACCAGGCTCATTGTCATCCTCATAAATTTCTCGACCCGGGTACCTTACCGGGCCCACCATGTACCCGCAGACGGTTCATCCAACTTCTTGAATCGGGTCTCGAAAACAAGCTCAGAACCGAGATAACTCATGGTGAATGTCTCGAAATCACATCACGAGAAACCGCGTTTTAAAAACAATTCATAATTTCCTTTGAAATATAACCGCGGTTCTCAAATCCAGAAATTTCATGAAAACAGAATCTTAATGCATATAATCATAAAGTACGATATATGCAAACATAGAACAGTAATATGAGCATTATCAAGTATAGCATGAAGCATGTCAAGTGATAGTACCGGACAATGAATGTACTTTACGGTTATGAATAATATCATGATATGGCAGTTCTACTGTGCAAGTGGCATGGCAATTACTTATGATGAGTGTGAGCCGGTAAATCTGTGTAAGGGTAACATGCGCATCATCGATAATTGTGCAGGTGTACTAGCAGACGATATCATAAAGCGGTAAATACCGGAAACATAACACGTATCTCACGAGGGATAATCCAACATAAACATGAACTATAATAAGGTATACATCTATACATGAACCATACGGTCAGTTTTAAAAGATGCGAATCGTAGTTTTGAAAGTGGGGGCTACGGTGTTTTGAGGAAAATACACCATTTGAAAATCCGTAGCGACCCTTAAGATTTCCATTTAAAAGTGCAGACGATTCGTCAGTTTTGGAAATAAATATGGTTCAGGTGGTATTTTTACGTCGGCGATCCCGCCTCATAGCATCAGATGTGGTAATATCCTCAAATATCATTCTCAAATCACGAGCGCGGATCAATCATCCGGTAACATCTTATCGCGTACGGTAATCTATCGTACGGGGTCATCAAACAGATTAGGCATTCTATCGTCCTATTCATCAACAAGGGTACGGATCTATAATCTCGTACAACATATAATCTTGTATTCTCATATATATATATATCATGTCATATCCTTATCGATCTCATATCAAGCATATCCGCTCATTAACGATCTCATATCATATCATTAACACTCTTATATTATTTCTTGGCAAAATTATCTATATTCTCCTATCGCCTCACATCCGTATATCGACATATTAAGCCAAATTATCTTACTTCATCATAATCTCTTTTCATCATATCAATATCCCACATCAAATCATCTTGTGTGTGTGTGTGTATATATATATCATATTTTCATACTAAAACCTTTAATCACGTCCGTAAGTTCGTAGCATATATTTTCTCTAAATATAATTTATATATCGATTTTCCATATCAATGGTTGTGGGGGTGCTATACGCCATCCACCCGACTTCCCCCGTAAATTTAAATCTACTCACCTGCCAATCTCCTCGCTTAGGCGAAGTCGATGTGCTTCGTCGTCTCAGAAGTCTACGTGAAGATACCTACATATCAACACACGTAACGTTATTAAAACCAAGTCCGAAAACCGATACGGCATACGAATTGCTTATAGGTTAGAATCTATAGCTTACGCATGCAAGAACAATCAAATAACCCTCGTCGTTGACGTGCAAACGTCCAACGACCAAATCACATCAAGAAATTCCAAAAATCCAAGATTCAAATATCGGAAAATATTGTCAAAATCAACTCAAATTTCTCTTAGATTTTTGCACAGGTAGACCAGGACAAAACAACCAATGCAGTAGCTAGGTTATAAGGAGTGTGAGCTACAAGCAAAATCCCATCACCAAAACCCAAAATTGGGCCGGTGAGATATGCTACAGTAACGGGTGGCGCCGACCATATCTTTGAATTTGGGTCTCGTTCATCTGGGGCGGTCTTCTAGTGGTCTAACTGAATCAATGTAGTTTGTTTTTCTTACTAATATCCCATATTACTCCAGATTTTTTGTAAATCCCCAAAACTCCACAAAACCGGCACGGGAAAATTCTAAGTTCGTGTATTGGTTTATATACTCTGGTCTAGGCCAGTAAACATCACTAGAGTCATGAAAAACACCCACTACACCTCGAATACACCTTCACAATTCATAAAATCCCTTAACCCTTATCTAGGAAATTTCTAACATCATTAATCAACATAAGTTTAACTCTAATGTACTATAGGATATTAGGAAACTCAAAAACTAAACTAGAAGTGTAGGATATAGCTCATTTGGCAAATTAAGAATTTTCTTGGGTTGCCCAAAGTGCTCAAAATCCAAACTTGATCTTGCTATAGGGTGTAGGATGAGGTGGGGATCAACCTTTATGAAGGTAGTGGGGGGTGGGTGGGTTTGGTGATGATTTGAATATGTTTTCATGAGGTAGAGGAGGGTGAAGGAACTTGAGAGGAAGAAGAAGATGAAGAAAATGAGGGAAGAAATGAAGAAGGAAGAAAGCATGGATGATGGTCAAGTGTAGGAGCCATACTCCCCCTCTCTCATTCTCTCACATGCCCATGCCTCATCATGTGTACCCTTCTCTATCTCTCCTCAAAGTCATTATCTTTTCTTTTCTTTCTCTTTTTCTTTTCTCACAAGTAACATAATGCAAATGAAACAACACTAACAATGAAACCATGCAACAAAATGTAACATGTCATGGTGCACAAACCATGGATATTTAAAAATACGGATTTGACTTAATCATGATTAGTAGTGCACTAATCAAGTTTAATTTAAACTTGCATATAATAATTGCATAATTATTTATAAAATGCCAAAATCCAAATAAATACCTTTTTAATAACTAAACCATATTAATCTCCAATAATTTTCCAAATATTGGTATATAATTATCTCATTTTATGAAAACCCCAATTCGCAAATCGAATAGTTTTCACGAAATATATTATTTTAATATTTAATTTTCAAAAATAATATTTTATATTTCTAAAATGTTACAATCTCCCCCCTTAAATAAATTCGGTCCTCGAATTTAAATTTAAATCTCAAAATACTAAAACATTTCGATAATCAGTTCAAATTAACGGGGCTCCGAATCACGGAATACTCAGAAATATCACAACGCATTGAGTGCGCATGAAAATGAATGCGAAACTCAAAGTCAAACTCCGTCAAGCGTCACTGCGATCACTGGAGTTATAATAGAGATACAAATCTCGAAATCCACTACTGAATCCAAATATACTATAGTCAAAATCATAATACGTATATAGTACGCATCCTTTAAAATCCGAATAAAACACATGCAAAATCTTTTCCGAATCGCCGTGTGATGCGTAACTCACGGCACAAGTGGCGGACGCTCATTTGTAAAATAGTAAATATATGTTTTGCTCAAAATATACGTTCCGCCTTTTTGAAATATTCCAAAAGGTTTTCTTTTATAAAGGTTCGTGTCATTCGCAGACACGTAGGAAATAGCGAGACTATAGTTCCTTTTTAAAAACCTCTTGGTAATTTTTTTGCATGCAAAAGTACTCAGATACCGTCCTCAGATCAGTCCTGCTCGGCCACTATATAATATAGTACCCAACATCAAAATATGATGCTTACGAGTAAAAATCAGCCTCAAAAGGTATATTCAACATCACGTACGTCGGGTGCGCACGGAAACCCAAGTCCAATACAAGTGTCACAAAATGTGCACAAAAGCAAAACTAAGTGCAACGGGTGTGCACGGAAGCATTTGTTAGGTGCAACAAGTGTGCACGACAACAATATCAAGTGCATCTAAAGTGCATGAAAATCTCAACCCAGTGCAACTAACATGCACGATTAAAATCTCAATCAAGTGCATCCGGTGTGCACAAAATCTCATACCATGCGCCAAATATGCGCGAAAATCAAGATCAGTGCGTTAGGTCCGCACAAAATATCTAGTGCAGTAAAGCGCACGAAAACAAACTTCAAGTGCAACGGTGCACGAAAACAGAGATCTAGTGCTACAAATGCACAAAACATAATCTCATGTGCATCATGTGCCCGAAAACTCATCAATATCTCAAATACGCACAAAAACAACACCGAGCGTGCCAAGATGTATAAAATCATAAACGTGTGCAATTGTGTGCACAAAATCCATATCAATGCACTGCGAGCACATATAAGCTATACCGAGTGCATAAATCAAATCGAGTGCATACAATGAGCACAAAATCAAATCGAGTGCATACAATGAGCACAAAATCAAATCGACGGTATCGAAATCCACGGAATCATAAATACGTGCAGCCAAAGCACAAAATCAATATCAAGTGCAATAACTGTGCACAAATGAAAATATCCAGTAGGTCCATCCATGGTGCACGAAAGCAAATATCAGGAAACCCAATCTCGAAACTCAAAGTCCAAGCGATAAAAGTGTGATACTCGGATCACGAAACACAAATCGCAATAAATGGTATTGAGCTATACCTCCTTCAATATCGAAAAATGCCAGTGCGCCCAAAGCTGGCAGAGCAAGAACATCCGCTTGCCTCCTGCTCACGGTCTGGCGTCCTCTGTTTCTGGGTCCCTGTTTTGTCTGTGGATTACCAATCCCACAATTTTTCTGCTCATCGGCCCGGTTGGGTATAATAACGGGACAGTTCCGCTTTGGTACTCCTCTGATCATCTCTTGGCCATTTAACATGACTACTCGTAAAGCAGCACGTCACTGGTGACGGCATTTTGCCCTCTGAATACGCGCGATACAACCGATCCTGGTGCAAATCTTTTTCGCTATGGCCTCCTGGAAGAACCTGCTTAGGTCTCTCCCGATCTCACCTATGCTGAACTATACGGAGGTCGACACTTTTTACTCAATCCTTTTTCTCATTCTTGGACAGCTGCGTCCTCAGCACGGCTTCCCTCTGGAATTCGGCGGTATCCAACTCCTCTGCATATATATCAACCTCTGGCATCAATGGGGAGTAACACAGCTCGTTAATATCTCGCACGAACCTATTGCTTCACCCGTCTTCATTATCATCCACTTCGATGTGCTGTCTTCGTACGACAATTCGTTCTCGGCTACAGTCAATCTGGAGTCTTTCACACGGACTCGAAATACGAACTCGGGTATCTTCACCACTCTGTGGAAGATATCAATCCGAACACGTTCTTAGGAACTCGTCCCAATTATCGGAGAAATACGCTTCATTCGTCCGTTCTCGGTCAACTCACAACGCATCTGGGTGAGGTCCTTCTATCTGAAGCTGGTCAACTTACTGATCTCACATCGGAGCATCCAACTAACAATATCCTCTCTTGATCGATTTACTCTAGATCTGAGTAAAATCCTTCAAACTGAAATTCTTCAATTCAACCGAGTTTGCGTCGGCGCATCCAATTAGACGAATCATCTCAGTTGCTCTATTCAAGATGGACTAGCGATCTTCTATCACATCTCTGTCTGAAAGCACCAACGGTCTCAGCTCATAAACTCTGGAGGCGACATCCCATCAATCTCAGCAACAGCTGAGTTATTTGTTTGCACGGTAGACAACATCGCGACCTCTGGAGTAGGCTGTACATCAACAGTCCTCTCAATTTGGCAGCCTCTAACAATGGCCTGATCATCCGGTGCAAATCCGAACGCTCACCTCAACGAGGGATCTCAACACACATTATACCGATACGTTCCTATGTCACCAGAAAACATCATGGTCAGCCCTCGTCCATGACGAGCTCGCTCTGACCGTATCTCTAGCAGCAGCTCTCTCTGCGCTCAACACCCTGGTGAAATGAACCTCATGCAGGTATCGATGATGATAGATCACAAGAATGAATAGAATCACATATTTCAAAATATGTACATCCTAAGGTTACTTAAGCGAAGTAGCGTATCGTAAGTATGTCGCGGAACATACACACGGTACGCCACTCTACTTAAGCTACCTACTCCATCAACCAAGGTCAATTTATGCGACGAAAGTTCGGGTCTAATACCTCCTCAGTCAAGTCTAAGTTCCGTAAGGTCAAGCCTAAACTTGAACCAACGTTAAACCTAACGCTCTGATATCAACTTTGTCACGACTCGGAAATTTGGCATGTGACCGGCACGAGAATCACGCAACGTCTAAAGGCGTAATGTAATTCAAGTAAGCCGAAACCCAGAATTCTAAACTTTTTGTGGAAAATAGTGGAGGTGCAGTTTTGAAATAAGGTATAATAAAATCAAGTTTTTCTTTAAATGCATAAATAATGATATATGAAAATGCAAGTGAATTATATACCAGCTGAAAATATTTTTCGTCCTTAAAAATTTGGGCAGCACCTCCCTTGTATATTTTGATCCAAAACCATATACATAACAATATATAGACATCCTCAAGTGGGAGCTAGCTCTTCGCCAATTGGCGGAATCACAATCACGAAATAAACATATATACGACGCCCCACGGCGAAAATCAAACACAGAAGAATAACAATAAAGCAAGACATCAAAAACCTCAAATAGCGAACATACACCCATCGCTTTAAGTCTCGCAAAACAAGTCTTTCTAGGTCTACTAATATACAAATCTAGTTTCTGATTGATGGAGTTTATCTAGATACAATAGAAATAATAAATACAAGAGTGTGCACGATCCAATGTGTGTCCTTACCTACCATAGCAAAATACCCTGAATGCAAGCTGTGTGCCAGCGATACCGCTACTGATCCAAGCGGTCAAACCTGCAAGAAAACTGTGGCACAACGGGGGTGAGTTGCCAACTCGTGAGTAGAAAACATCAGCAGGTAGAAATCGAATAAACAACGATTCTTAGGTCAAACTGTGTTATGAAAGTAATACTATGATAACTAGGGTGTCCATGTATGCATATATATCAACAATATAATCAATGCCAATGACAACAGGTAAAATCAAATCATTTGAATCATGTGCCTGTATGTATGAGGAAATCAACCAACATGTGTCCATCAACGAAACATCAACATCATGGAACCTGAGTGTCCAACACCGACACTTGAAACATCATGAAAACCTGTGTCCAGCATCGACACGTAAATCCTCATATCTCAGGCGCTGCATCCTCTGATCGGTTCTCATATCCATCTCACTACTGTGGTCGGTATCTTCCGGATAACCGCCGGGTCCAAACTATCACCGGTAGGTAGTGCTCTCCCTGCCAGGCTTATTGTCATCCTCACAAATTTCTTGCCCTGGGGTACCTTACCGGCCCACCATGTACCCGTAGACGGTTCATCCAACTCGTCTAATCGGGTCTTGAAAACAAGCTGAGAACCGAGAAAACTCATGGTGGACGCCTCGAAATCACATCACGAGAAACCGCGTTTTTAAAACAATTCATAATTTCTTTTGAAATATAATCGCGGTTCTCAAATCCAGAAATCTCATGAAAACATCTCAATGCATATAACGATAAAGTATGATGTATGCAAATATAGAACAATAATATGAGCATCATCAAGTGTATCATACAGCATGTCAAGTGATAGTACTGAACAATGAATGTACTTTACGGTTATGAATAATATCATGATATTGCAGTTCTATTGTGCAACTGACATGGCAATTACCGATGATAACTGTGTGAGCCGGCAAATCTGTGTAAGTGTAACATGCGCATCATCGATAATTGTGCAGGTGTACTAGCAGACGGTATCATAAAGCGGTAAATACCGGAAACATAACATGTATCTCATGAGGAATAATCCAACATAAACATGAACTATAATAATGTATACATCTACACATGAACCATACGGTCAGTTTTAAAAGATGTGAATCGTAGTTTTGAAAGTGGGGGCTACGGTGTTTTGAGGAAAAGACACCATTTGAAAATCCGTAGCGACCCTTGAGATTTCCATTTAAAAGTGCAGACGATTCGCCAGTTTTGGAAATAAGTATGGTTCAGATGGCATCTTTACGTCGGCGATCCAGCCTCATAGCATTGGATGTGGCAATATCCTCAAATATCATTCTCAAATCACGAGCGCGGATCAATCAACCGGTAACATCTTATCGCGTACGGTAATCCATCGTACGGGGTCATCAAACAGAATAGGTATTCTATCATCCCATTCATTGACAAGGGTACGAATTTATAGTCTCGTACAACATATCATCTTGTATTCTCATATATATATATATATCATGTCATATCCTTATCGATCTCATATCAAGCATATCCGCTCATTAATGATCTCATATCATATCATTAACGCTCTCATATCATATCTTGACAAAATAATCTATATTCTCATATTGCCTCACATCCGTATATCGACATATTAAGCCAAATTATCTTACATCATCATAATCTCTTTTCATCATATCAATATCCCACATCAAGTCATCTTGTGTGTGTATGTGTGTATATATATATATCATATTTTCATACTAAAACCTTTAATCACGTCCGTAAGTTCGTAGCATATCTTTTCTTCAAATATAATTTATATATCGATTTTCCATATCAATGATTGCGGGGGTGCTATATGCCATCCACCCGACTTCTCCCGTAGATATAAATTTACTCACCTGCCCATTTCCTCGCTTAGCCGAAGTCGATGTGCTTCGTCGTCTCGGAAGTCCACGCGAAGGTACCTATATATCAACATACGTCGTAACGTTATTAAAACCAAGTCCGAAAACCGATACGGCATACGAATTTCTTATAGGTTAGAACCTATTCCTTACGCATGCAAGAACAACCAAATAACCCTCGTCATTGATGTACAAACGTCCAATGACCAAATCACATTAAGAAATTCCAAAATCCAAGATTCAAATATCGAAAACATTGTCAAAACCAACTCAAAATGCTCCCAGATTTTTGCACAGGTAGACTAGGACAAAACAACCAATACAGTAGCTAGGTTATAAAGAGTGTGAGCTACAGGCAAAACCCCTTCACCAGAACCCAAAATTGGGCCGTTGAAATATGCTACAGTAACGGGTGGCGCCGGCCATATCTTTGAATTTGTGTCTCGTTCTTCTGGGGTGGTCCTCTACTGGTCTAATTAGGTCAATGTAGTTGTTTTTTTCTTACTAATATCCCAACTTGCTCCAGATTTCCTGTAAAACCCCAAAACTCCACAAAACTGACACGAGAAAATTCCAAGTTCGTGTATTGGTTTCTATACTCTGGTCTAGGCCAGTAAACATCACTAGAGTCATCAAAAACACCCACTGCATCTTAAATACACCTTCACAATTCATAAAATCCCTAACCTTTATCTAGGAAATTTCTAACATCACTAATCTTCACAAGTTTAACTCTAATGCACTATAGGATATTAGGAAACTCGAAAACTAAACTAGAAGTGTAGGATATACCTCATTTAGCAACTCAAGAATTTTCTTGGGTTACCCAAAGCGCTCAAAATCCAAACTTGATCTTGCTATAGGGTGTAGGATGTGGTGGGGATCAACCTTTGTGAAGGGAGTGTGGGGTTTTGGTGATGATTTGGAGATGTTTTCATGAGGTAGAGGAGGGTGAAGTAACTTGAGAGGAATAAGAAGATGAAGAAAATGAGGGAAGAAATGAAGAAGGAAGAAAGAATGGATGAGGGTCAAGTGTAGGAGCCATATCCCCCCTTTCATTCTTTCATATGCCCATGCCTCATTTTGTGTCCCCCCTGTCTCTCTTCAAAGCCATTCTTTTTTCTTTCTCTTTTTCTTTTCTCACAAGTAACATAATGCATATGAAACAACAGTAATAATGAAACCATGCAACAAAATGTAACATGTCATGGTGCACTAACCATGGATATTTAAAAATACGGATTTGGTTTAATCCTGATTAGTAGTGCACTAATCAAGTTTAATTTAGACTTGCATATAATAATTGCATAATTATTTATAAAATGCCCAAATCAAATAAATACCTTTTTACTAACTAAACCATATTAATCTCCAATAATTTTTCAAATATTGGTATATAATTATACCATTTTACGAAAACCCCAATTCGCAAATCGAATAGTTTTCGCGAAATATATTATTTTAATATTTAATTTTCAAAAATAATATTTTATATTTCTGAAATGTTACAATCTTCCCCCTTTAAATAAATTCGGTCCCCGAATTTAAGTTTAAACTCTTAAAATACTAAAACATTTTGATAATCAGTTCAAATCAACGGGGCTCCGAATTTATTTAAGGGGGAATATTGTAACATTTCAGAAATATAAAATATTATTTTTGAATCAAGTGTTGATTTAGTCGGTTATATGTGATATAACCGAATTATTAAATTAAGTGTTGATTTAATAATATGATATATATTATATTTGATATAATTATATCTTAACTAGTATTATTAGCTCACTTAATATTTTCTTATATATATATATGTATATATATGAGAATAATGGAGAAAAGAGGCCATAGGAGGAAATTTCTTCCTATGGCGTCGCAAAAATACACCCTCCATCGTGTTTTCCGACGATCAGACTCCATCATTTTCATCGTTATCATCTAAGATGTGGGTACACCAAATTTCATGTGATTCTACAACCTTTTCACCGTTGATTTAGCAATGTAAAAAGTTCTATTGTCGGTAAGCCGTTAATTTTGAACCCACTAATTCAACGGTGAAAAAGTTGTAGAATCAAATGAAATTTTGTGTACTCATATCTTCGATGATAACGATGTAGATGATGGATGCCGATCGTCGGAAAAAATGATGGGGGTTGTATTTTTTCGACGCCATAGGAGGAAATTCCCTCCTATGACATCTTTCCTCCATTATTCTCTCTCTCTCTATATATATATATGAAGCATGACATGAATTTCTATTTTTTGGAAATAGAAAAAGAGATGGAAAATGGGGAGACTTTGTGAGGCATGTGGGAGGCATGGGCTTTATTATTTTTTTATTACCCTTGACTCACTATTCAAGCATGGTTGCAATTTTATATTGCAATTTACTTCATGCTTGAATGAGTGAGGGTCAAGGGGGTAGCCATACTCACTTCATTCTTCACTTGTGTGATTTTCTTGTGTTGCTCTCTTGAGCTCTCTACCTCTTCTTCTTCCTCTTCATGCATCATGACTCCAACCCCTCACATGTGATGTGAATCATAGAGTTTTGAACAAACTAGTGAGCTAAACCAAATCCTTACTTCACCATCCTACACTTGATTAGCAATCAAATGTAGTGTGTTTCTTTCATTAAAGATAGTATAGTGAAGAGGTAGCTTGAGCCAGAGGGACTTCGGGTGGATCGTCTTCGGCGCGAAGATCACGGAGGAGACTCGTTCAAACTCGAAGAGGAGCCTAGTGGAGTTGCGTGGACTACATCCCGGATCTTTAGAAGAGAAGGACACGGTCATCAAAGGTTGTAGCCATCTTTCCTTGTCTTAGTTTTATGATATCATCATAGTAAACCCTAAAATTCTAGTTAAGATCTTGGTTAATCTAGCTTAGCATCTAGAAAAATTTAAATTTGGCATGCTTGATGCTACTAGAACTTCATGGTGGTGCTAGGGTAGACTTTCAGGCTATTCATCACGACCGTGGAATCCGTCTTTCGTTATAGGCTTAAACGAAACGCGGAATTCCTAGTATATCCAATATATTCATCTGCGATCTGGAATGTCTATTATTGCGTGAGACGAATGGATATATATATATATATATATATATATATATATATATATATATATATATATTAGCCGTTGCTTATGTTTTGCACCCGTGCTAGTCCAGCCCCCGATTTGCCGGTTGTTAAGTAACCTAACGGTGCATAACGGGGCCCCATGGCGAATGCGGATGGCATAAGCGTGCGTTGTATTTTCGTTTCTTTTTCTGCAATGATAGGGTTAAATGATGGGACCGCATTAACATTGATTAATGCAAGAAAAACAAACCAAAGTATAATCGTTTGAACAATTTCAAAATCACTCGGTTTTATTCAAAAAGCAAATTTTAAATGCGGAGCCTAAACCACTCCTTTTAAAAAGCTATCATGGTCCTTTCGACTATATCAAGTTCATTACGTTTACGGTTTCGCCAAAACCATTCGTAGCCCTCCGTCATTTCATATGGGTATTCAGTAGTATTCAAGCTATATATTTTGACCTTCGCCAAGGCATAATGATTGGTAGCTGCTGGGTATTTATATGTAGTATAGATAGATGCGTTGGTTTGGGATAGTCGTACCACTTTGTTGGCATTCGTCAAGGGTATGTACAGGTGGGTTCAAATTAACCTGGACAATGATGGGTAGAACTTGACATGTGATTTATGATATGTTGGCCTTCGTCGAGATCATAAGAGCATGGGGTAAAAATCCACATCGGGAGTTTTTAAGGAAATTGAAACTTGCTAATGTTGCATACCATTTGGAGTGTGATAGTTTTGGTAGGATTCCTTCAAGATTATCACACAATGATATTTGGATTCCGATCTTACTGTGAGTATCGGCTACTCTTCGGGAGATTTTTCACTAAACAATTAATGTTATAAACCAAGTGTTTAGAACGGTGTTAGCGGGGCTACGCCTCCAGGGAAAAGAGGTTATGTAATTAAGGAACTTCGTGAAAGCGTTGGAAAACCTCTCTCGAAGTACCGACACCAGCCTGGCTGAAAGGTTAAGCAAGAATTGTAAGAGTGAGATTAATGCTGACTAATTCTTATTATATGGTTTGAGGAAGGATTCGAGGATCAGTGGGAGCCATCCTATTTAGATAAACTAATAACCAATCTAAACTTGCAAGAGTATCATGCTAAGTGTTTCTTCTCTCTCCTAATTGTAGCGACCACTATGACCGGACTTAAGTTACTAGATAATAAATTGACTGGGCCAAACTATAATGATCGGCTAAGAAATGTCCAGATAGCACTTACCTATGACAAGCTGGACTACCTCCTTACTACCAATGCCCCCGCCGTCCCAAGTCCAGATTTCACCGTCGCGGTTATTGGTATCCGTAAGACATGGGAAAATGATTGTGCGAGAGCCAAGTACCCCGTGTTAGACTCAATGGATAGTAAACACCAGAGGCAGCACGAGAAGATGAAATTAGCTTCCATCTTCCTCTATACCAAAGTTTTATATGGAGAGCAATCTCGTATCACAAGATATGATGTCTCGAAGATATTACTTCAGGCGAGGTTGGCTGTCGGGTCATCTGTAGGGGATCACGTCCTTACGATGATTAGCTATATTGAACATCTCACGGACCATGGGACCACGTTGGAGAGCGAGTTATTTATTGACTTGATTCTACAGTCGCTCCCCTCCAACTACACCCAGTTTATCTTGAATTACAATATTCAAGGGAAGGAAGTTACACTTCCAGAACTCCTCAACATATTGAGGAGCTCAGAGGGCATCCTGCAGAAATCTAGGGAGGCATCCATTCTGCTTATTGGGGAATCTTCCTTTTTTAGATCCAAGATGAAAACCAAGGGAGAGAAGAAGAAGACCTCCACCAAGCCGATAAGCAGTGTCGGTGAGGTAAAGGGAAAGGGCAGGGCAAAAGTTTTGGGGCTAACAGTAGGAAAAGATGGATGTTTCTGTTGTCACGGGAAAGCGCATTGTCAGAATGACTGCAGGGCTTGGAAAGCCAGAAACCAGGATTCGAAGCAAGTTGTGGCTTCGGCTTCGGGTGTGTTGATGATTGAAAACTGTATGTCAATTAACTCTACTTCCTGGGTACTAGATACCGGATCAGGATCTCATATCTGTAATTCATTACAGGCTTTGAGAAACCGTAGAGTTATCAAGGCAGGTGATATGACTCTCAGGGTTGGTAACGGAATGAGCGTGGACGCTGTATCCGTAGGGGAATATCATCTAGGATTGACAAGTGGGCAGATATTGATTTTGCGTACCTGTTTGTATGTACCTAGTCTGGCTTGTAATATCATATCTGTATTTTTACTTTCTAAAGAAGGATATGATTTTATATTTGTAAGCGATGTGGTACACATCCACCTTAATCAAAATTTGATTGGGTCAGATACAGTAGATAACGGCATATACGTATTAAATTAAGCTCAGGTTTTCAGCGTTCAGAACACACTTAAAAGAAAGTCTCCAGAATTACATCAGGCTTTCTTATAGCATTGTAGACTGGTCACATCAATGAAACACGGTTGACGAAGTTACATAAAGAGGGATATTTGGATCCGTTCGAATATCAGTCCTATACAACTTGTCAATCATGTCTCAAAGGAAAGATAATAAAGACTCCGTTCACTGGACACGGAGAAAGAGCGGGCGGGCTTTTGGGATTCATACACAGCGATGCGTGTGCTCCAATGTCTACACATGCAAGAAGTGGTTATTCCTATTTCATTACTTTTACGGACAATTTCTCAAGGTATGGACATGTATTCTTGATGAAACATAAATCTGAGGCTTTTAAGAAATTCCGGGAATTTAAGAGTGAAGTGGAAAAACAAACTATCAAGACACTAAGATCTGATCGAGGCGGTGAGTACTTAAGTGTCGAGTTCCTGGACTACTTAAAAGAGAATGGAATTCTCTTTCAGCTTACTCCTCCATACACACCTCAGCACAATGGTGTATCGGAAAGACGGAACAGAACCTTATTGGATATGGTACGTTTCATGATGAGTAACGCTGAGTTGCCGCGATCCTTCTGAGGCTATGCACTAGAATCAGCTGCATATCTTTTGAACAAGGTTCCTACCAAGATTGTGCCTACCACACCATATCAGATGTGGAGTGGGAAGAAACCCTCTCTTAAGTATTTGAAGGTACGGGGATGTCCAGCTTTTGTAAAAAAGCAGCATGCAGACAAGCTCGAGGCACGCTCAACACTATGTAAGTTTGTGGGATACCTAAAGAACTCCATGCGGTATCTTTTCTATTACGTAGAGAAACAAAAGGTCTTTGTTTCTCGGCATGCCCACTTTTTGGAAACTCGGTTTTTAGAAAAAGAGATAAGTGGGAGCGCAATAGAACTGGAAGAAATTCCAGAACCACAAGCTATTACTGAAAGCATGGTGGAACCAGAAGTTTCGAAAGAACCGGACATCCCCACGCCACTCCGCAGGACTAGTAGGCAGTCTCATCCGCCCTAGAGATACTATGGTTTTCTCATAGACGGGGATGGAGAGGATTGCATCATTGACGATGATGAGCCAACTAGTTTCCAGCAAGCCATTCAGAGCAGAGACTCAGTAAAATGACTGGATGCAATGCGGACCGAAATGGAGTCCATGTACACCAACAAAGTATGGACTTTGGACATTGCTCCAAAAGGGGTAAAACCCGCAGGCTGCAAATGGATCTTCAGAAAGAAGATTGGTGTAGATGGACATGTTGAAACCTATAAGGCTAGACTTGTTGCAAAATGTTTTCGTCAAAGACCTGGTTTGGACTATGATGAAATCTTTTCTCCAGTGGCTATGCTCAAATCCATTTGGATCCTTCTTGCCATTGCTGCCTTCCACGATTATGAGATTTGGCAGATGCACGTGAAGACCGCTTTTCTAAATGGAAATTGGAAGAGTGCGTCTATATGGATTGCTGGAGGGTTTTATTCAGAGTGGGAGCAGCGGAAAGGTATGCAAGTTGCTTAAGCCCATTTATGGATTAAAGCAGGCATCACAGAGTTAGAACATCTGTTTTGATGAGACGGTCAAGAAATTTGACTTTATCAAAAATCCAGATGAACCATGCATTTATAGTAAAATTATAGCGAGAACTGTGGTATTCCACGTCTTGTACGTGGATGACATTCTTTTGATAGGAAATGACATTCCTATGCTACAATCAGTTAAGAGATTCTTGTCACAAAGGTTCTCAATGAAGGACCTGGGTGATGCCTCCTACATTCTGGGGATCCAGATCTATCGTGATAGATCTAAACGGATGTTGGGACTTTCACAGTCAAGATACATCAACACCATACTGAGAAGATTCAGTATGGAAGATTCAAAGCGCAGTAATCTACTGGCTTGTCACGGAATCATCCTCTCCAAAGAGATGTCTCCCAAGACTGATTTGGAAAGGGATCGCATGTCTATTATACCCTACGCTTCTGCAGTAGGCTCTATAATGTATACGATATTGTGTACCAGACCAAATGTAGCTTACGCACTGAGCGTTGTAAGCAGGTATCAGTCAAACCGAGATGAGAAGCGCTGGACAGCAGTAAAGAACATTCTTAAGTACCTGAGAAGGATTAAGGAGATGTTCTTGGTGTACGGCAGAGAAGACCTCCAGGTCGAGGCCTTTGCCGATTCCAGCTTCCAGAGTGACAAGGATGACTCCAGGTCCATGTCGGGTTATGTCTTTACCCTCAAAGGAGGGGCGATCTGTTGGAAGAGCTCCAAGCAGGACATCGTTGCTGACTTGACCATGGAAGCGGAGTATATCGCTGCATATGACGCCGCGAAAGAAGCAATCTGGTGTTGGAGATAGTGCCCTCAGAGTCAATTATTGGATCACAGGCACGTGATTGCAATGATTGAGGGAGGACCTATCCCGGGACGACAGTCTTACTCGAGATGATAGTATGCTATCTGGTTTACCTTTACCATCGTGTACTGCTTTAGGTGACCTGACAGGTCGCTATTACACGTTGATAGAGCCCTTAGGATTCTTGCTTGACTGCCAGCAGTATGAGGGCGATCATATACGTGAGAGCTGGGGTCTATAAGCACATCCTTAAATGGTCCCTAGTCGTGGGAGTTTCGAGACAGGGCATCGATTCTCCAGAGTAGACTAGTGTATACAGTCGAGACCCCGACGAGGGGCGGTGGCCAGTCTCACAAGCCACTGGTGTCAGTTGGTTCACCTAAGATGTATACAGGTGCTCATTGGGTTATGAGTACACCGGACAGGACTCGCCGGGAACATGCTAGTTGGTCTTATACCTGACGTCAGATAGCAGTTCCCAGGTGACATGTGTACAGGTTAGTTCATCGACCTGAGGATCGTCATTTGTCTCGTGTGAGTTCCCACTGTGCTTTGATTACTACCCTACCACGGCTCAAAGGAGTCGTGCAAACAGGTTTTAGTTGGGTACAGTCCCGAGCCACATGGAGGCATTGAGCGGATCTTCAGGGGTTCGTCTCTCCCGGTATTGGGGGTGAGGTCGCGCTGTGTCTAGGAGAGCCATTACACGAAGTCCTTGGCCAAGGCAGGAGATTTACTGGTAGGTATTCCAGTAGTATCTCAGGGTGTTCTGGGCTACACTCCGACACGACTTGTACCGCTTTTGGGGGTCTGACTTTTACCCACCCCCTAGGCCCGACATGCGATGCTCATAGACGAACGGACCGGACTGTACGGATATTGTCACTGACAGGCTCAGTAAGGGTGTCAGGATGAGTTCGCTCATCGACGTCCCTTTTAGTCAATAGCTGGTGGCCCGTTACGTATTGGCTTATACCTCTGACGTGCTAGTGGTTAAATCCACAGCCATAGTATTGACGAGTCTTTAGAGTCCACCACACTTTCAGTTACTCAAGCTTTCGGGCGAAACGCTGTAGAGGCCGTATGGAGATATGGCAGGGTCCGATCAGATACGTGCGGTATTGCACGGATCAGGATCGGACGGTTTGTACTAGAGGCCGTATGGATATATGGCAGGGTTCGATCAGATACGTGCGGTATTGCACGGATCAGGATCGGACGAACATTACTAGCCGGCTTTGGTTTAAGCCGGATCCTAGTATAGTACAGTGTAGTTTTGTCTCATTGCATTTGTATCCGGACGGAATACAGATGCAGGTGTGTTTGCACAGTATCGGGGTTTTCCTGTAATTTATTACGAGACCAGTTTTCTGGAGTTGCCAGTTTGCATTCCGTTCCGGCCGGTTTTCCTTTGTTCTTTCCCGGCCGGACTTTTCCGATGGAGGGTGTTATTTGCAAGTTTGCAAATAACACATTGTGGAGGGGTTTCTTGCAAATGTATTAATTATGAAAGCATCTTTTGATACCATTCTTTTCTATCATCATCACTTGCTTTTTGGTGATTTGAGGTGATTAGAGGTTGATGTGAATTTGTTATGATGATGTTTTGGATGTGGTCACCACTTGTGCTCCTACCATCACCTCCCTTCATGCTTCATATTCTTTCCTCCACCATTTTCTAAGATGATAAGTTTTTTCATACTTGAGAGAAGAAGAAGAGAGGATCATTTTCAAGAGGGAAAATTTGTTCATCTCATTTCATGCTAGAAAAATGCAAGCACCATTTTTCTTATCTTGATTCCTCCATCATCTTCAAAGGCAACAAACCCCAATTGAGACATAAGCTCTACACTACACTTTCTACAGCAAATCTTGGACGCGTCGACTCGCCAGCTTCGCGCCCGAGTTGCCTCGGTATTGAGGTGGGAGCCCGTAAAAGATGCAGGCGATGTGGTGCCCTTCCGGCGAAGAGGCGACAACGAGGAGATGACGGACGAAGCATCCGCGGGAAATCGGAGTGGGGACGAAGACCGAAGGACTCGGATCATTCGGTATATCTCTTCCCCGTCTTGTAGTTAGCTAGGACAAGTTTAATGGCCCGATCCGGGGTTTAGTGCGCGGTGGTGCCGGTTTGCTAAGTCCGCAAAAATTAAAGTTTATCACCGCTTCCGCATTTGGCCGTCGGATTGACGGCCGGGGCGCCGCCGTGCACTTACAGTGGTATCAGAGCCTCGCCATTAACTTCGTCTAGCTTCGTTTGATGTGTTTTGCATTTCCAATCGACCAAAATTCCAAAATCTACATTTTCCTTAACATCAGTTTTCTGTTGAAATTTTTTGAAGTCTAAAATTTTTTCAGGTTGTCTCAGAATGATGTGCAGAGAGTTCTAAGAACTCTGGGAAAATTCGAGACAATGATCCCTCATCTCGAGCGCGGAACCGCGGCAAAACCCCCCTTGTTGCCGCGGTTCCGCCGCAGGTTGGTGGGATCAATGCTTCCAATTTCTCCAGTGGGCTTCTGGGCTTATTTTAGGGGTTTTGGAATATTAATATTGGGCCAATAATTTCTGTGAGTGCTACAGTATTGCTTGGGGGCCCACTTGTTAATTTTTGATCGATCGGATATTTTAAACACATTTTTCACAGTATTTACATTATATCTGCGACCGTGAATGTCACTCGATCGGTAAATCCGGTCTAACTGCTATAGCCCGGTTAGACGGATTTGCGAACGTGACTTTCACGTTGATGTTCTATGTATTTGCTGTGATGTTGCGGATCGGTCGTGAGGATAGCCTGGATGCAATGCTAGTACAGTTTCTGTTGTATTATGTACATTTGATATTGCGGGGCGAGCGTCCGACATGTGGACTGCCGTCACTGCCTGTTTGTATTATTCTTTTGGGGCACGACCTGGTTGCGGTCGATGTACCCGTTGTATGTATATTTTACTTTCTGTACTAGGATTACCCCGCGGAGGGGTGCACGGATAGCCGGGTTCTAGAAGGCAACAAGCCCGCATCTCACGGCATTGAGACGGAAGGGGCTTCAGTCTGGAATTGGCGGGCTATTCGCCGCACTCGTAGGGGGTACAGGTTGACCCAGGAGGGGTGCCCAAGTTACCGGATTCCGTGAAGTGCTGGGTGGTCCATTCACGGTGCTGAAGGGGGCTGCCTCGCTTCAGGTTTTGGCGGGTGACTTGCCGCGCCCGTAGGGGTCTAGGATTTCATTGCACAGGCTATCCACACGACCAGGGGAACGTCGGGTTTCAGTAGTGGCTCTGTGAAACCCGGGGATCCCAGATATCTGTATTGTTCTGTGATGCTGTACATTTCTGTGATGTTGCATTTTATTCACGCCTTGAGCGAAATATAATATATTGGTATATATATTAGTAGATGTTGTATATGTTTTTCATCCGCGCTAGTCCAGTCCCCGCTCTGCCGTTAGTTAGCTAACCTAACGGGTGATGACGGGACCCAGTGGCGAATGCGGATGGCATATACGTACGTCAGTATATTTTCGTTCTTTGTGGTGTGATCAATTGATGGGACTGCATTGATTCGGATCAATGCAAGTTAAAACAAACCTATTCTGATGTTGTTGGAACACTTTTCAAAAAGCTGTTATTGCAAGGACGTTCACTTTTGTTTTGCATCGTGGTATTCATTTGGAATATCCTGCTCCTCAGTCGACGAGGCAAGGGCCGAGATCCCTTCACCGGGAGTGACCCCTTGGACAGAAGTTTGCGTCAGGGCATTAACTTCACTATAGCCGATTACTTTTGCTTTGCACAGTGATATTCGGTTATGAATATCCAGCACCCCATTCTACGGGGAAAGAGCCGAGATCCCTTCACCGGGAGTGACCTCTTTAGTAAAGGTTTTCGTCACTATATTTTCTAAAAAGCTATCCGTTCCTTCAACGATATCAAGTTCATTACGTTAAAGGTTTTCGCCAGAAACCATTCGTAGCCCTCCGTCGTTTCATATGGGTAGTCAATAGTATTCAAGCTGTGTATGTTGGCCAAAGTCAAGGCACAGTGATTGGTAGCTATTGGGTATTCATATGCAGCATAGATAGATGCGTTGGTTTGGGACAGTCGTACTGCCATTTTGGCCAAAGTCAAGGGTAGGTACGGGTGGATTCAAATTAACCTGGAGAATGACGGGTTGAACTTGACATGTGACTTATGATATGTTGGCCAAAGTCAAGGTCATAAGAGCATGGGGTAGAAATTCACATCGGGAGTTTCAAAAGTACTGAAACTTGCCAGATAAGCGCATACCTTCTGGAGTGTGATAGGGTGAGCGGATTCCGTCACGTTATCATGCGATGATAGTTGGATCCCGATTCCCACTGATGAGTTGGTTTACTCCTCGGGTGACCCCGACTAATTCTTCTTTCAGGTTTGGAGGAGAGTTTGAGGTACAGTGGGAGGTTTCCTGATTAGATAAAGTGATAACCATTCTGATCTAGGTTAGAGTGCACGCTGAGTGTTTCTTTTCTCTCTCTCTGGCAGCGACCATTGACCCGACCCTAAGACTACGACTCTGTGACCAAGTTGACCGAACCTTCTTAACACTGGCTTTTGGATTGTCAGAGTTGCAGACCTCATTGCCACTCCTACTTTTGCCCCTTTTCTCCAGGACACCCCGTATTACTGCGAACGTCCACTTCCATTGGACAAAGCCATCGTATGGTTAGATACGAACTCGAAGGAATTCGAGGATGGTTTCCGGTTCTAGAGAAAACGGATAGGATTATTCAGTTGTCTTTTCCCTTTTATATTCTCTCAAGTTGTGAGTACTCCTTGGTTTAGGAGATAGTACACTTATTACGCAAATTGGATAGTCTTCTTCCAAACCTTAGGCTGGTGCCGACCAGTAGGGAATGAAGAAAATCAATTAGCCTAAACGGTGTGCAGAAGGTATTAAGATTAAGACAAAGCAAGGGATTAGTAAGAGGGCAAAGTAAATTGCGACTGATATTCACGACCAAACCAAGTATTTCTTCGCCAATCCTAAATCACCTTTGTATTTCTCCAGGACACTCCGTATCACTACGAAGATCCACAGTTTATTGGATACTCCATCGTATGGTTATATACGAACTCGAAAGGAACTTGTTCCAGTTCGGGGATGGATTCTGGTCCAGGAGAAATAGGAATAAGGTTTATTCGGTTGTCTTTTATCTTCACCTTCTCTCGCATTGCGAGTGCTCCTAGGACTAGGACAGTACACCCATTATGCTTATTGGATAGTCTTCTTCCAAACCATAGGCTGGTGCCGAACGGTAGGGAAGGAAGAAAACCAATTGGCCTAAAGAGGTGTGCAGAAGGTAATGACTAAAGACATATAAAAGGATTTGGAGAGGTGGCAAAGAATTATACGGTTATAGTTGTGAATCTGGATAATGGTAGAGGCATTACTAGGAATACCAAGATACCCCATCGAAACATTTCAATGTTTCAGTTCAACTGTGTACTGTTAAAAGAAAACTGATTTCCCGATTAGACACTTGCTCCACGGTATGTATTTACCAGGTTTGATTCTCACATCTGTATGGTTTTACAGATGCTGAGTGGGAGTAAGTTATTGGGAATTGGGTGATCATCCTCATTATATCGGGATTCGTTGTAATCGGTGATATTTGAGGAGATCACCTGGGCTGTTTGCCGGTCGGCAAATATTTGGTTTTGAATATCCGCTGTTGTGCACCAATTTCAAATTGATATATCTGTACGTCTATTTTCATAGAGTGAGATATACCTTTTTGATATTATGTCGATGACATTTACCTATATCAGTGGATGGTTGGGTAAGGAGCATTAAACAGCGGTGTAATTCTTCTTAACCATAAGTACAGTTTTCAACCTACGACATACAGTGAAAGAGTTGTTAGACTCAGCGGACTTATACAGAGTATTGTATGTTGTCCAGTGTCCATTAGGACAGAGGGGATGGTCCTCATACTATATTCTGTTTACTTTTAACTTCTCTAGTTCTTAGACATGTGTTTCGAAGAAACACAGGGTCTAAGTTTTGAGGAGTTATAGGTATTTGAATAGAGTAGAGAACCAGGTGTAGCAAGTATCGGGATTCTTCAAAGTAATCGAAGATGTAGATAGTTGTGTATGGTATTCAGTAATGATAAAGAGAAATTGCTTCTCTTTCAGGTTACTCATAATTGGAAGCGTTCCTAAGTTGAGTAACGCTGATCGGCCTCTCTCCATTTAGTTGACATGCACTGGAGATAGCTGCATGATTTGAATCTGGTTCAATTAAATCAGTGCCTCTGGTTCTATATTGGATATAGTACAGTTCATATCTTAACATTGTTAAGGTACGGGGAGTTGTCCGGCTTATGATTAAAACCAGACTCTGGATAACTCAAGGCACGATTCTGTAATGGCTGTTTGTGGGTTGACCCAGGCTATGACGAGGGTTGATTTTCTACCATCTGGGAGATCAATAGTAATATTGGTCTAGACTCGCCACAGTTTTAATAAAAATGGATTTTTTCAAAAACAGTAGTGGGAGTATGGTAGAACTGGAAGTAATTCCAGAACCGCAAACGATTACTGAAGATTTGATGAGGAACCTAAATATTCAATCTGGTTTGACATTTCATTGGCCACTCCGCAGATATGGTGGGCAACTTCAGGCACCCGAGAGGTACTCCGGTAGTCTCAAGGACGGTGACAGGGAAGTTCTTGTTTACCCACACTTGCCATTGCTGTTGTTCCAGACTGTGAGACCCGGCAGGAGGATGAGTATAGCGTCGTTCTAAACTTGCTTTAGAAGTGCACGTCTATATGACTCTGCCAGAGGGTTGTCGTAGTCAGTGGGAGCAGCAGAAGCATTGGTGGACATCAGGCTTATGTCTATTTATAGACTAAAGCAGATATAGCGGAGATAGATCATCTATTTCTGATGTGACAGTCAAAGGTTTGACTTCATCAGAATAGGGGATGGATCTGTTGAGAAGGTGGTAGGGTGTGATGTCCTGGTATTTGGATGACATACACAGAGTAGGAAAAGAAACTCCTATACTACGATCGGTTATACTTTGGTCGTCACACAGTGGTTTCTCCACAAAGAACTTGGACATTATATAAGACATACTGGTTACTAGATCTATAGTTTTAGATCTAGATTTGGGTGGTTTCCCAATCAGGGTACTTTGACAGCATTCTAAGAGTATTTAGAATGGACGACTCCTGGCATGGTAGTGTACCTGCAGGTAATGGAGTCACCCTCTCTAAAGGTGTCTTCTAGACTAAAGTAGAGAGGGATGTGCATGATTGGCAGATCACTTGCTTAGGCAATTGAGTCATTCATGAGATGTCAAGTACCACACCAGATGTTGTTCTTGCACTAGATGCAATAAGTTGATATTGATCCAATCCTGGAGGAACAGTCGGAAGCAGTTTTAGAACATAAGTGAATGTTCTAGGGATATGATAACGGCTGCCTCCTTTAGGAGACGGTTATCACTCCAGGCTTCCAAGGTGACATGGACGACAAGGAGGTTGTCAGAGTTATAGTTTTCCCTCTGACGAGGGGCAGTATTCTGGACAGGTGATCCAGGCAGATACTGAGGGAGGCATGGCGCAGGATACTGATTAAGTTCAGTTGACGATACAGTCTAAGAAGTTTGGATTTGGAGTTCATTTATGAGCTAGGTCCCATCAGACATCCAGACATTCTAAGACAGGTATTGCTCATTTCGGGAGATGGCATTCTCCGCGAACTTGAGATTTAGAGAGACATAGAAAGAAACATCAGAGCGGATCCACTCGCTGAGGCTATTCCTCGAACGCAATAGTCTCGCAAACGAGCTTTGTGAGACTGACTAGTAGAGGAGTTGGGTGTTCGGTATCACACGGGCTGTGAGTATGCGACATCGCAATAATTAGCCCTGAGTGCAAGTGGGAGATTGTTGGAGATAGTGCCCTCAGAGTCAAATATTGGATCACAGGCACGTGATTGCAATGATTGAAGGAGGACCTATCCCGGGACGACAGTCTTACTCGAGATGATAGTATGCTATCTGGTTTACCTTTACCATCGTGTACTGCTTTAGGTGACCTGACAGGTCGCTATTACACGTTGATAGAGCCCCTAGGATTCTTGTTTGACTGCCAGCAGTATGAGGGCGATCATATACGTGAGAGCTGGGGTCTATAAGCACATCCTTAAATGGTCCCTAGTCGTGGGAGTTTCGAGACAGGGCATCGATTCTCCAGAGTAGACTAGTGTATACAGTCGAGATCCCGACGAGGGGCGGTGGCCGGTCTCACAAGCCACTGGTGTCAGTTGGTTCACCTAAGATGTATACAGGTGCTCATTGGGTTATGAGTACACCGGACAGGACTCGCCGGGAACATGCTAGTTGGTCTTATACCTGACGTCAGATAGCAGTTCCCAGGTGACATGTGTACAGGTTAGTTCATCGACCTGGGGATCGTCATTTGTCTCGTGTGAGTTCCCACTGTGCTTTGATTACTACCCTACCACGGCTCAAAGGAGTCGTGCAAACAGGTTTTAGTTGGGTACAGTCCCGAGCCACATGGAGGCAGTGAGCGGATCTTCAGGGGTTCGTCTCTCCCGGTATTGGGGGTGAGGTCGCGCTGTGTCTAGGAGAGCCATTACACGAAGTCCTTGGCCAAGGCAGGAGATTTACTGGTAGGTATTCCAGTAGTATCTCAGGGTGTTCTGGGCTACACTCCGACACGACTTGTACCGCTTTTGGGGGTCTGACTTTTACCCACCCCCTAGGCCCGACATGCGATGCTCATAGACGAACGGACCGGACTGTACGGATATTGTCACTGACAGGCTCAGTAAGGGTGTCAGGATGAGTTCGCTCATCGACGTCCCTTTTAGTCAATAGCTGGTGGCCCGTTACGTATTGGCTTATACCTCTGACGTGCTAGTGGTTAAATCCACAGCCATAGTATTGACGAGTCTTTAGAGTCCACCACACTTTCAGTTACTCAAGCTTTCGGGCGAAACGCTGTAGAGGCCGTATGGAGATATGGCAGGGTCCGATCAGATACATGCGGTATTGCACGGATCAGGATCGGACGGTTTGTACTAGAGGCCGTATGGATATATGGCAGGGTTCGATCAGATACGTGCGGTATTGCACGGATCAGGATCGGACGAACATTGCTAGCCGGCTTTGGTTTAAGCCGGATCCTAGTATAGTACAGTGTAGTTTTGTCTCATTGCATTTGTATCCGGACGGAATACAGATGCGGGTGTGTATGCACAGTATCGGGGTTTTCCTGTAATTTATTACGAGACCAGTTTTCTGGAGTTGCCAGTTTGCATTCCGTTCCGGCCGGTTTTCCTTTGTTCTTTCCCGGCCGGATTTTTCCGATGGAGGGTGTTATTTGCAAGTTTGCAAATAACACATTGTGGAGGGGTTTCTTGCAAATGTATTAATTATGAAAGTATCTTTTGATACCATTCTTTTCTATCATCATCACTTGCTTTTTGGTGATTTGAGGTGATTAGAGGTTGATGTGAATTTGTTATGATGATGTTTTGGATGTGGTCACCACTTGTGCTCCTACCATCACCTCCCTTCATGCTTCATATTCTTTCCTCCACCATTTTCTAAGATGATAAGTTTTTTCATACTTGAGAGAAGAAGAAGAGAGGATCATTTTCAAGAGGGAAAATTTGTTCATCTCATTTCATGCTAGAAAAATGCAAGCACCATTTTTCTTATCTTGATTCCTCCATCATCTTCAAAGGCAACAAACCCCAATTGAGACATAAGCTCTACACTACACTTTCTACAGCAAATCTTGGACGCGTCGACTCGCCAGCTTCGCGCCCGAGTTGCCTCGGTATTGAGGTGGGAGCCCGTAAAAGATGCAGGCGATGTGGTGCCCTTCCGGCGAAGAGGCGACAACGAGGAGATGACGGACGAAGCATCCGCGGGAAATCGGAGTGGAGACGAAGACCGAAGGACTCGGATCATTCGGTATATCTCTTCCCCGTCTTGTAGTTAGCTAGGACAAGTTTAATGGCCCGATCCGGGGTTTAGTGCGCGGTGGTGCCGGTTTGCTAAGTCCGCAAAAATTAAAGTTTATCACCGCTTCCGCATTTGGCCGTCGGATTGACGGCCGGGGCGCCGCCGTGCACTTACATCTGGATCAGGAAGTTCGTTGAAGAACTTAAGGTGGTTCCGTCCATTGTTGATCCAATACCGTTGTATTGTGACAACGGCGCTATAACTTTGGCGAAGGATCTAAGGTCCCATCAGAAGTCCAGACACATCTTGAGGCGGTTCCACCTGATCAGGGAGATCATTGATCGCCGGGAGATCGAGGTGCGGAGAGTAGAGACATAGAACAACATCGCAAATCCACTCATAAAGGCCATCCTTCAGACACAGTTCGAGCGGCTAATCGAGATGATAGGTCTGCGATATATCAATACATGGCCTTAGTGTAAGTGGGAGATTGTTAGTGATATATGCCCTAGAGGCCATTATTGTATCATACTGGATTGCATATTACATATTGGAAGCTTGAGATATTCACAGTTATATTAACAGTCTTGCTCAAAATGGTAGTATGCTACTTGGTTTGATTCTACCTCAATATGTGCATGTGTTTCTTTTAGCATATCGCTTATACATATTGGTAGAGCCTTTAGGATCTTTGCTTGACTACCAGCGTTGTGATGGCAGTCACACTAGTGGGGGTTAGGTAGTCTATAAGCACATCTTTATACAGGTCCCTAGTCGCAGGATTATCGAGACGGGGCATCGATACTCCGGAGTAGACTAGTGTATACGCTTCTCATCCCAGCAGGGGATATGGTCTGTCCCATAGCCATTAGTACGACGTACTGGAGATAGTATGCAGGTGCTCATTAGGTTACGAGTTACACTGGACAGGACTCGTCGGGAACTGCTGGTTGGTATTATACCTATCGTCAGGAAGCAGTTCCCAGGTGACATGAGTACAGGTTAGTCCGTTGACTTGCCATCGCTACTTCGTCTCGAGTGTGTTTTCACTGCACTTTGATTACTACCCTACCACGGCTCAAAGGAGTCGTGCAAACAGGTAGTAGTTGGGTGTAGTCCCGAAGCACTTGGAGGCAGTAGCGGTCAGATAGGATTCGTCTCTCCCGGTATTGGGGGTTGATATCGCGCAGTGTTCGGAAAGCCATTACACAAAGTCCCTGGCCAGGGCAGTCGAGAAATATTGGTAGGCACTCCAGTAGTTTCTCAGGGTGTATTGGGCTCTCCTCCGGCACGACTTATTGGGCTGTTAGGGGTCTGACGTTTACTATCCCTCTAGGCCCGATATGCGAGTATCTTAGACGAACAGACCAGACTGTACGGAGATTGTCACAGATAAGCTCAGTATGGGTTCAGATGAGTTTGCTCATCGGCCTTCTTATCGACAGATATCTGGGTAGCCGTTACGTGCAGCTAGTACCGCTGACGTGCTTATGGTTAAACCCATTTCCAGCATACTGTCGGGTCTTTAGAGTCTCACACAGAGGGTTTCCCTAATTCGGGCAAAAGATGTAGAGGCCGTATGGTTTTATAGCAGGGGCTACGATCACATATGTGTACTTATACACGGATGATGCTCGGGCGGACAGTACTAGTTGGCTTTGGTTTAAGCCGGATCCTAGTATTGTATTATTGGATTGTTATCGTCTTAGTGTATTCGTATTTTTCCGAATACGGTTACGGATATGTATATACGGTGATGGGTGTTCTTGTAATTTTCTCAAGAATACTTCTAGAAGGAGACAACTCATTATTTGGTATTATCCATTTTCTTAAATGGATTAATGAGGTGGAAATGGAGGAGACATTTTGTGGTATGGTGTAAAGCATGGCTATTGCATTATTTTATTGATTTGGGATCACTATTGAAGCATGGGAGGATTTTATATTGTGGGATATTACCATGGTTCAATAAGTGAGTTTATTTTGATAGCCATTCTTACACTTTGAAGGATCCTAGCTCATTTGTCGACTTCTCCTTCTCTCTCTTCATTTCATCTTCTTCTTCCTCAAACTAAACCCTTACACTCATATATGTTGTGAAACAAAGGGTTTAGTGAGATAATACAATCCATTAGACATTCTCTATATCACCTAGGCTACTTGGATTAGCGAACCATTTATCCTAATTATCTCGGTTTAGAGGTTGGAGCTTGAAGCACAAACTCTCGGGTGGATCATCTTTGACGCATGGAGGCCGATGTCGCAACCTTCATCCATTCTCCGAGGAGTCAAGGAGAGGAGGCAAAGAAGATCCGAAGGACGGGTTCTTGGAGGTATAACATTCTACCGAGTAGTAACAACCTCTTAGTTAGTTTAG
Source organism: Agapanthus africanus (assembly GCA_030015575.1). Taxonomy (NCBI): domain Eukaryota; kingdom Viridiplantae; phylum Streptophyta; class Magnoliopsida; order Asparagales; family Amaryllidaceae; genus Agapanthus; species Agapanthus africanus. The sequence continues at coordinate 509,038,654 of CM057341.1, forward strand.
TTAGTTAAGGTCTTAGTATAGTTCCTGGAGTTAGCGGGTGTTGCATAGTTCGTTAAAATCGTTTTTTGAAAATTCCTCCTTCCCGTGAACTCGCGTGGTGCGCGACATCGGCTTACATGAGAGCTCCTTGAAAAAGGAGAAGACATCTGTTCATATTGTTGGGGAATCTTCATCGTCTAAATCCAAAGCGAAAGCTAAGGGGATGAAGAAGAAGACCCTCACCAAGCCGAAATGAGGTGTCAAAAAGGTGCATGGAACGAACAATTCGGAGAGAGTAAAAGCAAGAAAGGATGACTACTACTACTGTCACAAGAAGGGTCACTGGAAGAAGGATTGCAAGGCTTTTAAAGCCAAGGGCAAGGACATGACGCAAACTGATGCTTCGGCTTCAGGTGTGTTCGTGGTTGAAAATTGTTTTTCAGTTAACTCTACATCATGGGTACTAGATACCAGTTCTGGTTCTTGCATCTGTAATTCTTTGCATGCATTGAGAAACCGTAGAGTGCTTAAGACATGTGATATGACCCTCATGGTTTGCAACGGAGCAAATGTAGATGTTGTAGTGGGAGATTATCACCTGGGTTTGACGAGTGGACACATTTTGGTGTTGTATAGCTGTTTTTGTGTACCAAGTATGCTGTGTAATATTATATCAGTATCTTTGTTGTCTAGTGAAAGATATAATTTTGCACTTGAAAGAAATGTCATGAACATTCGCCTGAATCAAGAATTGATTGGGTCAGGCATACTGGATAACGGTATAAACGTACTCAATCAATATCAAGTTTTCAACGTCCAAAACACTAAAAAAAGGCTCCAAAAGAAAGGCTCCAGATTCAAACCAAGCCTTCTTATGGCATTGTAGACTTGGTCATATTAATGAAATAAAGTTGACTAAGTTATATAAAGATGAATATTTAGATCCGTTTGAATATATATATCATATGCAACTTGTCAATCATGTATCAAAGGAAAGATGAACAAATCTCCGTTCATAGGACACGGAGAATGAGCCACTGAGCTCTCGGGGCTTATACACAGCGATGTATGTGGTCCGATGTCTACACATGCACGAAATGGTCACTCCCTCTTCATCACTTGTACTGATGATTTCTCAAGGTATGAGCATGTATTCTTAATGAAACAAATCCGAGGCCTTCGAGAAATTCAAGGAGTATAAGAATGAAGTGGAGAAACAAACATGTAAAAGTATCAAGATACTTCGATCTGATTGGGGTGGAGAATACTTAAGTACCAGTTTCCTTAAATGCTTAAAGGAGAATATAATTCTCTCTCAGCTTACTCCTCCGTATACACCTCAGTATAACGGTGTATCAGAGAGAAGGAATTGCACGCTACTCGATATGGTGCGTTCCATGATGAGTAGTGCTGAGTTACCACTTTCCTTCTGGGATTTTGCGCTAGAATCAGCTGCATACCTATTGAATAGGGTTCCAACTAAGTCTGTGCCTACCTTTCCATACGAGATTTGGAGTGGGAAGAGACCATGTCTTAAGTATCTTAAGATATTTGGGTGTCCAGCTTTTGTCAAAAAGCAGAATCCGGACAAGCTTGAGGAACGATCAGTTTTGTGCAAGTTTGTGAGATATCCTAAAAATTCATGGGGATACCTTGTCTACCACACTGAAGAACAAAAAGGTGTTTGTCGCTCGCCACATGGTTTTCTTAGAGAATGAATTTCTTGCAAAAGAAATTAGTGGGAGCTCGGTAGAACTGGAAGAAATTCAAGAACCATAAGCTACTGCTGAAGACTTGGTAGAACCTGAGATTTCAAATTAGCCCGACGAACTGACGCCATTCTGCAGACCTAGTAGGCGTTCTCATCCGTCTGAGAGATACTATTGGTTTCTCATAGACAGAGATCGAGAGGATTGCATCATCGACGATGATGAGCCTACTAGTTTTCAGCAGGCTATCACGAGTAAAGACTCGGTGAAGTGGCTGGACGCTATGAGATCCGAGATGGAATCCATGTACACCAACAAAGTATGGACTTTGGAAGTTGCTCCTCCTAGGGTAAAACCCGTTGGATGCAAATGGATTTTTAAAAAGAAATTGGTGCAAATGGACAGGTAGAAACCTATAAAGCTAGACTTGTTGCAAAAGGTTTCGTCAAAGACTAGGATTAGACTATGATGAAACCTTTTCTCCTGTGGCTATACTTAAATCCATTCGGATTCTGCTTGCCATTGCTTCCTTCCATGACTCTGATATGTGACAGATGGACGTGAAAACCGATTTTCTAAATGGAAATTTAGAAGAGTGCGTTTACATGGATCAGACAGAGCGTTTTTAGACAGTGGGAGCAGCGGAATGGTGTTCAAATTGTTTAAATCCATTTATGGATTAAAGCAGGCATCGCGGAGTTGGAACATCTGCTTTGATGAGACGGTCAAAGGATTTGATCTTATCAAAAATGTAGATGAATCATGCATTTATAGGAAGATTGTAAGAGTAGCAGTCGTCTTCCTCGTATTATATGTGGATGATATACTCCTAATAGAGAATGACATCCTTATGCTACAATCGGTCAAGCTCTTCTTGTTACAGAAATTCTTCATGAAAGACTTGGGTGATGCCTCTTACATTCTGGGGTTTAAGATCTATCGTGATAGGTCTAAAAGATTGTTGGGATATGCACAGTCCAGATACATTGACACCATATTAAAGAGGTTTAGTATGGAAGATTCCAAGTGTGGTAATTTACCTGTTTGTTACGGGATCACCCTTTCCAAAGAGATGTCTCCAAAGACTGATGAAGAGAGGGCTCACATGAGCATCATACCCTACGCTTCGGTGGTAAAATCTATAATGTATGTAATATTATGTACCATACCAGACGTAGCTTACGCACTCAGTGTAGTAAACGAGTATCAGTCAAACCCAGGTGAGAAGTATTGGATAGTAGTTAAGAACATTCTTAAGTATCTGAGAAGGACTAAAGAGATGTTCTTGGTGTACGTAATGCGGACCTCTAGCTCGAGGTTTTTACCGACTTAGGCTTCCAAAGTGACAATGATGACTCTAAATCCGTTTCAGGTTATGTGTTTACCCTCAATGGAGGGGCGGTGTGTTGGAAGAGTTCCAAACAGAACACCGAAGATGAGCACATAGCTGCTAACGATATCGCAAAAGCGGCGGTCTGGATGAGAAAGTTCATTTCTGAACTTCAGGTGGTTCTGTCCATTTCCCATCCAATACCATTGTATTGCGATAATAATAGGGCTGTAGCTTTAGCAAAGAAACCAAGGTCCCATCAGAAATCCAGACACATCTTGAGACGGTATTACCTGATCAGGGAGATTGTGGATCGCAAGGAGATCGAGATTCGGAGAGTGGACACAAAAAACAACACAACGGATCCATTCACGAAGGACTTACCTCAAGCACAGTTCGAGCGGCTGTTCGAGGGGATGCGCTATGCAAATAACTGGCTATATATATATTTGTACATGACAATCTTATTCGAAATGATAGTATGCTATCTGGTTTGCCTTTATCTTAACATGTGCGTATGTTTTATTAGTTATTACGTATTGTTTATACATGTTAATAAAGCCCACAGGATGTGATTGACTACCAGCGTTGTGATGGCGATCATACTTGTGGGAGCTTGGTAGTCTATAAGCACATCCTTAAAGTGTCCCTAGTTGTAAGAATATCGAGACACGACATCGATATTCCAGAGTAGACTGGTGTATACGTTTTTAGACCCCGACGAGGGGCGATGGTTAGTCCCACAGATATTGGTGTGTTTCACCTAACATTGTATACATGTGTTCACTGTGGTTGGATACACTAGACGGACTCGCCGGGTACTGCTGGATGGTATTATACCAAGCGTCAGATGTCAGTTCTCATGTGGCATGTGTACATGTAATTTGTAGACCTGTGATGATCATTTGTCTAATGTGAGTTCCCATTGTGTTTCGATTACCACCCTACCATAGCTCAAAGGGTCGTCCAAACATGTTTTAGTTGGGTATAGTCCCGAACCATATGGAGGCAGTGAGTGATTTTTAGGGATTTGTCTCTCCCGGTATAGAGATTCGATGTCGCACTGTGTTTTGTTGGTCAACACCATAGGCCCCTGGTTAGGGCAGTTGAGAATTACTGATAGTTAGATCAGTAGTTTCTCGGAGTAGTTTTTCGGATGGTCTTGAGCCACACCAACACGACTTATCATGTTATTAGGGGTCTGATGTCAACCACCTCTTGACCCGGTATGCGATACTCTCAGACGAGACTGAACGGATATTGTCACGGTTAGACTCAGTAGGGGTTCAGATGAGTTTGCTCGTCGGCATGCTTTTCGACAGGTACATGGGTAGCCGTTACGTACAGCTAGTGCCGCTGACGTGCTTGTGGTTGAATACTAGTATTATCAGGATATTGATTTAATACTAGTATTATATTAGTAGAATTTTTTTATCTCTTGAGTATTCGTATTTTGATACGAATACGGATATGTATATACGGTAGAATGTATTTTGTATTTATACAAAATACCTTCTAGAAAATCATACCTCATAATGTATTTTTCTATTTATTAAAAATAGAAAATGAGGTGGAGGGATGGGGTGGCTTCAAGCATGGCATGAAGTATGGCTATTGTACTTATTTATTCATTTGTGAATACTATTGAAATATGACTAGTATTTTTAATGAAAGAAAAATGCTTGATATTTTTTTTATATAGTTTTAGCCATTTTTCTAGTCATTCTTATCTTTCCATTCTTTCTCCTTTCTTGAACTCATATTTCTTCTCAACCCCAAACATTCTCATGTGTTGAGAGCCATGGGATTTTGAGATTGAAAAATATAACTAACCATCTCCACATCAACTAAACATCCTAGACTAGCAAACTAGTTAGTTTAGTTGCTTCCTTTTGGAAGTAGAAGTTTGAATCAAGAACCTTCGGATGGATCATCTAGGATCGAGAAGTCTGACGACCAAGCTTGATCAAGGACCTCAAAGGAGTTTAAGAAGAGGAGTCAAGACTCGAAGGACAGGAATCTATCGGTATAATATTTCTATCATAGTAGTTCTTGGGTTATAGTCTTTGTTGCATGCTTCAAAAATTGATTTTTGAAAATTCCGTCTCAACAAAACTCGTAGAGTGTGCGACATAGACTTACATTTATTTGACCTTTCATGATCTTTTTGCATTTAAGTGCAAGACCCAATGAAAATGAGGAAGGATTTAAGTGCATAAACACTATGCAAGGTCTAATTCAAAGATGCCATATATGCTCCGTTGCAGGGTGTAGGCAGGGTGTATCCTATAGGGATACCCCATGACCCATGTACTTTATTATATATGCTTGTTAAGAGGAAATAACATCGGAGCGAACCGAAGCATTCCTTGAAATTTATGCCTCCTTTAACGAGCATATAATCTCAACGGCTTGGCATATTTGGTCATGGAGTTAGGATAATTGGAGCTTCATAAAGTAATTAATCTAAACTAAACTCTAAATCCTAACCATGCTATGTTTGGTTTTTAGTATGGAGTTTAGAATCCTCCGGCTATCCAAACTCCGAAGTTGAGATAATCAGAGTTCTATAAACTCCAATCCAACCTAAGCTCTCAAAATTCTAAGCCTTGTTTGGCTATGGAGTTAGGATAACTGGAGTTTATTTTTAAGTGAAGGTAGAGAGGATGCAAACTATACTTTGTAAGACCCAAACTCCATTAAAAGTAAACTCTAGTTATGTTTTTGAAAACTTATAACATGGAGTTTAGATAATGGCAGCTATCTCAACTTTGGAGTTGAGATAATTCTTTTAAATGAATGCCGAACATGGTAAGGTTATCATTTTGGAGTTAAATGTTTCTCACTTTATGAAACTCCAGTTTAGAAAACTTAACAACATTCCCAAACAGGGCCTAAAAGCGAAAGAACACTAATTTTTGAAGTTTAGATAACTCCAAAACAATATTTTTGAGTTAGATAATTCTAAAGTCAAACACCCATCAAAGTTAAACTTTTAAGGCATGTTTGGCTTTAGAATTAAGTTAGGATAACCGGAGGTACATAAAGTTATTTATAATTTAACTTTAAAATCCTTATGTCCTATCTGCCTTACATCTTAGACCTAGTTTTGCAACAAAGGTTTACGAAACTAAGATTTCATTTAAGTTAAACGAAATCATGATGGACATGCCTGCAAACCGCGGTTTTGTAAAATTAGGTTTTCACAAAGTTTAAGCTTGTTTGGCAATATAGTTTATGAAACCAAACTTTCTGTTCAACCTAAGTTTTTTTCTAAACTGTAGGTGAGAGAGAATATAGAGATGACACAAAACCTTGCGAAACTCCAATTTTTTTTTGAATTTTAGAAAAATGCGGTTTTGAGCCCCTAAATTTTTTGAAACCGCGGTTCGGGATAAATTATTTTGGTTACCATACGACCCCAGGATTTCAAATATTGGAGTTTAGTATCAAAAGCCCAAGAAACCGGGGTTTCGAAAACCGTGACCACAGTGCTGAACAAGGCCTCAAATTTAGAAAACCATGGTTATTCAAACTCCAAAATTGATATAACTGGAGTTTTTTGAACCCCAAACCAAGCTAAGTTTTGAGAAGAGAGAATCTATTTTGGAGTTTTGATAACTTCACATGATCTTTTGTTGTTCAGATAACTCAAAAGCCAAGTACCCATCAAATTCAGATTTTTAAGCATAGGTAAGATTTTGTAAATTGAGGCTTGGATCACCTCTAACTCCATTTAAAATAAACTCCCTGTTAACCTACCTCCATCCCTGAACATGCCCTCAGTGGAGATAGGGCGGCATCTACCCACACTTATAAATAAACTCTCATTTTTCTAACTCCATTCCCGATCATGACCTTAAAAGTAACTGGTACTGTTTGTTGTTGACATTATTCTAAATTCTTTCCGTTGAAGAGTGTATTGCATATTTGATCAGATGTATTTTTCTTAATATTGTCCTATGCTCTGTTTCAATTGAAATTTTAATTTTTTTGTAGCTTGTTGTTTAGAAATTGTACACGGTAAGGACTGCCATTTTTTTCCCGTTGTCCCTGAGCAGGCCGTCCGTTCTTTCCTCAATTTTTTTTCGTGCTCTTTATATTGCCATTTTGCTATATTTTTCTCACGTTGCCATCTGTTTTCAGGGGTTGTTGGTCGGTCGGGTCGGGCCTATCTTTTGTTGTTTTCTCATCCAATCCTGTTTATCCAAGCGGTTATTTTGGCTCTTCTAAACACGTCCAACCCACCTAGTGTAGATTTCAGATTGTGGCCAAATTGTACGACATTGGGGTCAATATTATATCGGCATGGCTATTTTTCTGGAAGAAGAGCATGGCTATTTTTCTGGAAGAAGAGCAGAGGGAAAGCCAAGCTTTTCTTTTTGTTTCTTTTTGTTCGCCTTTAATAAATCATTATGCTCATAGAGTTTTGGATGAGTATTTCGAAAAGAAAATGAATTTCTTCTATGAAACATTTAATTAGGTTATTGATAAATGATATTAGTTTAGTTTTGAATCTCTTAAGTATGGTTGTTAAACAAGTCGAGCTTTAGGTTTTTCAGCTTGGTTCATTTACTTATAGAGCTTAAAAACTTGTTCAATCTTGGCTTCGTCAAATGAGTTTTTACTGAGCTCGAACGAGCGTGAGTCCATTAACTATCAACAAGAATATATGAAAAAATAATATTTCTTGATATTATTAGACAAATGAGCTGGTGCTTGTATAAGGCCCTTTCGATATATTGATTCTTCGATTTTTCAGAATGACAATATTTGACTAAATGATTATTATTATCAGAGTTTCGAGGTTATATTGACTATTTAATAATTATGATCTAAACTTAAGAATGAGCAACCGTTTGAACATAAAATTAAATCCAATCGGCCCATAAAAGATCCTATGAAGATCAAACCGACCTGGCCCAACAATGGGGAAGCTTCTAGGAAGGCCGGGTAAAGGATTGGTATTCAACCCAACAGCTAGAGTTAATAAAAAACTATATAAGATCTTAGATTAGCACAGAAATAGCTCTGCAAAAATCATCCCAAAGTTCCCTAGATAAAATAGCTTTAACCCTAGGCTTAGCTCTTCTCCGGCTCCTACAGTAGTAGATTATGGTAGGTAACTGATCGTCGCCGATCGTCGAATGCTATCGTCAAGGCCCCGATCGAGATCGAGTTGCTTAGCCCTCCTTGACAGGTAATGCCTAATTCTTCCTCGATCTACTCCCCGAAACATTAGATGGGGCGACCCTCGGTCCTAACGCTAGTGTATGACCTCATGGTTGGATGCGCCGGCGGAATAGGGCCGAGAATGCCTACGATAGAATCCAGCCTGGAGTTACCTCTGCGAACGATTCAGGATGCTGAGGATCCAGGCCGGATCCCGTCGTTGTTGAGGTGATCGGCCCATACTTGGCCTTCTAGAGCATCAACACCGATCCACGAGTTCAAATCCTGAGGTTGGATCAAGTGATCAAAGATCCAGTTCTGCATTTGAAGCCTTTGAGGTCAGGCCGAGCATGAGAGCTAACAATCAAGGCATGGCCTGCGGTTCATGTTGTGAGCAAGTCAGATGTCCAGTCGTGGGCTGGCATGCGGTCTGTTAGATATATATGCCCAAGATGCCATTATTGTATAGTACAGAATTGTATATTACATTTTGGATGCTTGGGATATATATGTATAAGACAGTCTTGCTTGACATGATAGTATGCCATCTGGTTTGTAACTATCTTAACATGTGTATATGTTCCTTTTTACGTATCGTTAATAGATGTTGATAGAGCCCGTATGATTTTTGCTTGACTACCAGCGTTGTGATGGCAATCATACTTGTGCGGACTGGGTAGTCTATAAGCACATTCTTAAAATTGTCCATAGTCGTAGGATTATCGAGATTGGTTATTGATACTCTAGAGTAAACTAGTGTATATGTTTCTTATCCCCGTCAGGAGAGATGGCCGGTCCTGCAGCTATTGGTATATGGTATCAAAAATAGTATACATGCGCTCATTAGGTTATGAGTTACACTGAGCGGACTCGCTGGGAATTGCTAGTTGGTATTATACCTATCGTCGGATAGCAGTTCTCTGGTGACATGAGTACATATTAGTCCAATGACCTGATATCACCATTAGTCTCGAGTGTGTTTCCACTGTATTTAGATTACTACCCTACTACGGCTTTAAAGAGTCGTGCAAACCGGTAGTAGTTGGGTGCAGTCCCGAAGCATTTGGAGGAAGTAGGTGATAGAAGAGAACCGTCTCTCCCGGTATAGGGAGTCGATATTGCACTGTGTACGGTTGGCCGATACTACAAGTCCTTAGACAGGAGAAGTGAGATTTATTGGTAGGTACACCAGTAGTTTCTCGGGTTGTATTGGGTTCCACATCGACACGAGCTAATTGAGGTCTAATGTTTACCACTCTTTAGGCCCGTATGCAATACTCTCAGTCGAACAGACCTGATTGTACGGAGAATGTCACATATAGGCTCAATTGGGGTTCGGACGAGTTTTCTTGTCGATCTTCCTTTCGACACATATCTGGATAGCCGTTACATACAGCTAGTGCCACCGACGTGCTTGTGGTTAAACCCACCGCTAGACTAATGTCGAGTCTTTATAGTCCCACACAGAGAGTTTCTCGGTTTAGGCGAAACGGTGTAATATGCGTATTTAGATATGCTCGGGTGTTCGATTGAACACGCGTGTTTTATACACATGTTTTAATCAGACTATTTAGTAATACTATTAGGTTTGAAAGATAGCCAGATATGGAGCTAGTATTATATCGCTCTCTTTTGGGTATTTATATTTTAACACGAATACAGTATTTATACGAATACGTGTTTTTGTATGCATACAGGTATTTGTGTTTTGATACAAATACATGTATTTCTTTCTTAATATGAATACACGTATTTTGTACTTTCGATACAATAACGGTATTCGTATTTTGGTAGAAATACGGGTATACGTATTTATTATAAATACGAGGTATTTTGCTATACTTGACCCGGCGTGATTCTCATGTTAGTTCATGTAGCCTACCCCATATGCTTGGGATAAAAGCCTACCCCATATGTAGCCTACCCCATATGCTTGGGTTTAACCACAAGCCTACCCCATATATATATATATATATATATATATACACACACACACACACCATGTGAGGCGACATCTCTCTTTCTCTCCTTCTCATCTCTTCTAGTTGTGTGTGGGCTTGTGACTCACAACCCACCCATTTATTATTGTTTTTAAAATTATGAAGAGATAAGAAGAGAGAGGGTGGTAGTATTATTATTATCATTATTTTTTTTTGAGTAGCCATCCTCATTTTCTTCTTCTTCCTCTTTTCTCACTTGAGTTTTTGAGAAAATAAAAGAGAGCATTTTGACACTACTACTACACCTCTAAGTATTATTACTTAGCAAGTCTTGATTTTCAGTTACTTCTTAGTTCATAACTAGAAGTTAGAGCTTGAACCGATGTTCTCGGATGGATCTTCTTTGACGTGGGAAGACAACTTTACAAGTATGATCCAAAGACCTTAGGAGCTCAAGGAGAGAACCACACAAGATCCGAAGGACACGACTTCAAAGGTTGTAGTCATCATTAGTTAAACTCTTGTAGTTAGATTAGCTTAGTGTTTGGACATGAATTCTAGGGTTTTAGTTTATAGTGCTCATGTAAATTTTAAAGTTTTTAATTCCGCAAGCGTCGTAGTCACGACACGAGCACTATAGATTTACACTGGTATCAGAGCCAACCCAAATACTAAAACTAATAGTAGACGATTTTTGAATTTCGAAACCGAAATAGTTCCGTATTTTGAAATCTAAAATCCAAGTTTCCGTCGAAATTTTTTAAGCCTCTAAATTTTTTTAAAAATAATTGCAGAGTGCTCTTTTTGATGTTATAAGTGTTAGATATAGTGCTCTCAAGTCAATTATTGTAATTGAAAGAGGACCTATACGAGAAAACAATCTTACTCGAGATGATAGTATACTATCTGGTTTGTCTTTATCTTTCATGTTATGCGTTTTATTTACTATCACGTATCGTTTAGACATGAAATAAAGCTCCATGATTTTGTTTGACTGCCAGGACGATGATGGAGATCATACTAGTGGGGCCTGGATAGTCAATAAACACATCTTTAAAAGTCCCTAGTCATAGTAGTATCGAGACTGGGCATCAGTATTCCAGTTTAGACTAGTGTGTATATTTTCTGACCCGGTTGGAGGGCGATAGTTGATCCTACAGCTATTGGTGTTTGACATCGAGGATTGCATACAGATGTTCATTGGATGTGTTACACTTGACGGACTCACCGAGAACTCGTACTTGGTAATATACCAATGTCAGGTAGCAGTTCTCTTATGACATGTGTACATGGTAGTCCATAGGACCTGAGATCGCCATAGTGTCTCATGTGTGTTCCCACTATAGTTAGACTTCTACCCTACCACAGCTCAAACGAGTCATGCAAACAGGTTTTTGTTGGGTATAGTCCAGAAGCATGTGGAGGTAGTGAGCGATCGAGGGGATTCGTCTCTTCTAGTATAGCGAGTTGATGTCGCGCTGTGCAGGACATGAGTACAACCACAAGTCGATGGCTATCGCAGTGGAGATAAACTGATAAGTGTTATCAGTTGTATCTCCGGTTGGTTATGAGTTCTCTGTCGCACGATTTATCAAGTTATTGGGGTCTGACAGATTCCAAATCCTAGACCCGATATGCGATACTCTTAGACGAAGAGACCGGATTGTACGGTTATTTTACTGATAGAGTTTGCAGGGTTCAGATGAGTTTTCTCGTTGACCTTCTTTCGATCAATACCTGGGTAGCCGTTACGTGCAACTAGTATCGCAGACGTGCTTGTGGGCTAAGGATATGATCCTAACATACTGCTAGTGTATTGTCGAGTTTTTAGAATCCCACACAGAGATTTTTCCGCACATACGAAACGATGTAGGGCACGTATAGGGATACATGCATGAGTTTGATTAAACATGTGTATTTGATACACGTATTTTAATCAGGTGTTTATTGATATTAGCCGGTATATATATGATATAGCTGGATTATTAAACTAAGTGTTGGTTTAATAATTAAATGTATATTTATATATTGATATATTGATATATTAACTAATATTATGCTCACTTAATTATTTTCTTCTCTTTAATTAATATTTATATTTGATATAAATAATGAGACATGTTGTAACACTTTGAATTTCCGTTGGAATGTTTTTCGTGATAATTAGTAATTGTACGTGTTATTGTATATGTGTATCTAGGATTATTAGTTATTTTAGTCGGGTTTATTAGTTATATTTAGTCGTGTTGGCAAATTGGAAAATTTTCCCTTGTAGTGGACACTTGCACACTTAGCCATTTTTGAGACATAGGTTTAAAGTGTTGGCCAATTCTTTTGTTGCATGGTTGCTAACTTATCCCCACCATTTTTAATCATATCACAACCCTTTTCATAATTCAAAATCCTAATAAACAAATGAGCATGGTGTTAGGTAAGAAATTGACTTTTGACCCCCATTTTCTTCTCTTTTCTCTCTCTTTCCCCATCTCAGAATTTCCTGCAGGAATTCCAGCAGAAAACCCCATCTTTTCTTCATCTTTTCTTCTCCTCTTCATGTCCTTTTGATCTCTATTCAAAACCCTACACAAAACAACATATTTCCTTCACAAAAACTTGGGAAACTGAGCTTTTTGAGGTGTTTAGAGGCAAATCTGCCCGCTTGAGGTTAAAGCTGGAACTTTTGGTTTTTCTAGGGTCTTTTGAAGGTATAAATCTCACTCCTAGCACCCAATCTCCATAAGTTGCATGTTTAGTTTCAAATACCACCTTTTTGTGCAATTTTAGTGCTATTGAAGGGATTTAGTGTTAATATGTTAAAATTTATGTTGTTGTGGCTTGATTAGCTTGTTAATGGGTTATTAGTGTGGGTTTATACTTAGGTTTGTTTCAGATTTCAGAAAAATACCCTAAAGTTTGATTTTAGTGCAAAAGTGTGGATTTTAACTAGAAATAAGGCTCTGTAGGATCTGCTGCTACCCGAGATATTTCAGAGTGAAACTAGAGGCTACTGTAGCATGTATGGGGGGGTATAGAATGCACACACAAAACTTGGGAGCCCAATTCCCTACCCAGGCCGCCGAAATAAGCATTCTGGCCGCAATTTGCGGCCAGATGGGGGTGTTTTGGGTTGGGGTTTGGGGTGTTGGTGTCTGCTGCTATGTGAGTTATTTTGGTATATATAGTTTTACAATATCATTTCTGTATCTAAATCTGTAGGTGATTACCTATTTTCCCGTATTTTCAATCTTTCGCGACACGCGTGATACGTGTGTATGGGTTTTGGGTTTTTGCGTATCGCGACGCGTCGGAGTGGCTTCAGGCGTGTAATCACACGTTTTAGCGTATCGCGCACACGCGCGCTTGGTTCACGACACGAGTTACTAGTTCGGCCTTAATGTCGTGTTTGTGTGACTTCAAGCTTATGTATGATATATTGTGTAATTCTAGGTTCGCAGGCGAGTACGGCGGACGCCGCGCAGAAGGGGAAACAAGTTGTTGGCTATACCTAGCGAGAGACTACGGTGAGTAGATTTAACATCTACGGGGATATCGCCCGCATGGCGTTCTACGTCAGGGCTGACAGGACCTTATAGCTACATTTGCATACATTGACTGTGCATGGCTACTATTTAATGCATACTGCATTCCCTGCTATATGGATATAAACTAGAATTGATAGAACACCGCACCATTACTAACGGTCCATGTTGCACGAGCACTATCCTGCATGTTACACACACACCGTTAGTAATTGCCATGACACTCACACTGTAGAATTTCCATCGGATCGTTATATTGTAGCTCATCTATATGTGACTTGACATGATATTCATACTTGATGCATATATCACATCGGATCGTTATGTTGTAGCTCATCTATATGTGACTTGACATGATATTCATACTTGATGCATATATCACATCGGATCGTTATGTTATAGCTCATCTTTATGTGACTTGACATGATATTCATATTTGATGCACATATCATATCGGATTATTAACTTGCATATTGGTTTGGATTACATGTGATTTCTGGATTTGGGAACCGTGGCTATTTCAAATATGCAATCATTTAAAAACCCGGTTCTCTTGATATGATATTTCGGTGCGTCCACCATGTGTTTCCTCGGTGCTAGAGTGATATATGTGAACCCGAATCGAGGAGCTGGTTGAGGCCGATTACGGGTACATGGTGGACCCGGTATGGTACCCCGGGACGAGAACGGTTTCGCTGTGTAGTAGACGGTGAGCCTGGCAGAGGGACTACTACCTACCGGTGATTGGTTGGACCTGACAGTTATCCGGAGGATACTGATCAGAGTCGATAGATGGATGCGGGGTGATCCGTACTGCCGGGGTCGAGGGCCGATACCGCAGACGGAGCCCATAGGCTGACACGGACTGACGGGGCCCGATGGATGAGGATTTGCGTGTCGATGCTGGACACGAGTATTTATGATATTTGGGTGCCGATGTTGGGCACTCGGGATTCTCAGAGATTTACAGGATTTGAGGGCCGATGAGAGTGCCGGCGCCTGAGCTATTTGGGGGATCTGGGTGCATTGATGGACACCGATTATATATTCCACGTTGACATTCCGTGTAGATGTTATCTTGCCCATGCTCAGCATTTATTATTGTACCTCATCCTGTAGTTATATTACCTGATAGAGCACTTGCATGATTATTGCACATACTGCTTATCACATATCGATATCATCTGTTGGCATATGTTAGAGTAGCGCAGTACGTGCATGCTCGCGATTACCTTTATATGTTATCTCTATTCACGAGTTGGCAACTCACCCCCGTTATGCCACAGTGTTTGCAGGTTGCCCTTCGGAGTAGTCGCGGCAGGCTGCGTTTTGCATCTTTTGACACGGATACCCCCATAGTTGGTGTACTAGCTCTTTTGCTGATAGGTGGGTTTTGTGCGGTATCTGTTTATCTTTCAGTTATGTACATTGTTGTATCTAGTATTCTTTATCTACCATGTATGTATTTGACTTAGAGACAGTGTGAGGACGATGATGTATATTATTTGTATTCTGGTGTCGAGCTCGTTGTGAGCCGACTGTACTTGCAGTTTATTCTATAGGTGTTGTTTCCACTTATGGATCTTGATCTTCGCTACGACGTCGTATATTGCTATCTTGGTGATTGTTACTTAGATTTCTTAACATGTTAGTAAGTGCTTTCATTTTAAACTTATAACACTCTATACTTTTACTGGTTTGATTTCTGGGTTTTCGGTTCACTTAGTCGCGTTACGTCTGTAGACGTTACGTGGGTAAGTGCCGGTCACGGGCCAAACTTTGGGTCGTGACACATGTATGTTGATACATGTATGATGGGAGTATAAGACTTATATGATAGACATGAGAATGAGTCATGGTTGTAGAATTCATGAGATGGTTTTTTTTAATGACGCATTTTTGTGAGTCATTATTTTGGATATGACTCATTTTTGTTTTTAGTTGATATAATTTTTGAACGTTGTCTTCTTCTCACTCTTATCTCCTGCATCCTTCTTCTTCTTCCTCTTGAATTTCTTCAAGTGAAGAAAAGGAAAAGAAAAGAGAAAAATTAAGTGAGCTAATTATTCTATATTTTCTACTAATCATTCTTAGCAAGTTTAATTAGTGGGTTGCTTCATTTTGATGAGATCAATTTGAAGCTAGAGTTTATGTTGGAGTTATCTCAAGGTGGATCATCTTCGACGAGGAGATTATCAAGCAAGCTTGTTCAGGGCTTCGTGGTGACTTGTCGGAGTCCCAGCAGAGGTGGCTAACGCGCTACAAAGGTTGTAGCCCTCTAAACTCTAGTTTTTAGCTTACTAGTTTAGATGCAAGTTTAGCTTTTTTGGTTTGATTCTTGGTTTATGTTTGCTATAGCTCTCTAGATTTTTAAAATTACCGCTTCCGCCGCGCTTTAAACCCTACTAGAGGTACCTAGCAATCCAGCAGTGGTATCAGAGCTACTAGGAACTGGATACCGACCCGTGGTGGGTTCTCACCGTGTGACAGTATGGCGAACCATTTGCTTATACTCCCAGGGTGTCCCGAGACCGAAAAGTGTTTCGGCGGGTTGTAATCCTCGCGAGGGGGCATGCATACTGGGGGACCCGTAGGTTCCACGGCGACCCTATTGGATGGGGTGGCTGCCTGATCAACAGTTGTATCAGAGCCTTACTAAAAGACTGTAACTTGTTTTTGGCCTATTTGAAATCCAAAACTTTTGAATCGAAGTGAAGTGTTCACTTGTTTTCAAATGTGAACTTAAATCGATTCTTTTCGGCTAAATTTGTTGCGTTCGGTTATTGTAGATGTGATCTAGAATAACTTATACCTTTATGGAACGTTACGGAAGGGGTCAACCATACCCGGGAGTACCTTGAAGTGCTCCCGAGGGGGTTGATGACCCGAGAGAACCCATATGGGTGCTCTCATGTTTGGCATGGCCTCTGGCCACCATAAAGGTGGCCAAAGGTCATGCCACACTTCGGAAACGTTTCAAAATGGTATTTAATTTTTTCCCCGAGGTCCACGTGCAGTTTGGGTGCGTTTCGAGTTCGTTTCGATGCGTTTCCGAACCAAAAGTGCCGATTTAGTGTCGAGGTGAATAGTATTTTCAATTTTCGAATTCTTCGCTTCGACTTAAAAAGTTGTTGGATTCGCTAGTCATTTGCGATGGTATAAACTAAATTAAAGTGTTTAATATAGTTGAATCGTCGGCGTATGCGATACGTGTTAAATAACGGGTTTTCTATATCGGAGTGAATAGTGCTTTTTCAAGTGTTGAATTAACGGTTTTCCCTCGACAATTTTGTAATTTGTTGGCCATGGATGATGAGTTAAGAGGATTAAAGTGTTTAATTGGTTTAACTCATCAGCGTATGCAATACGCGTTGTTTAATGCCGACGAATTGATGTGATCAATTCGACGGGGTTACACAAGTGAGTCAGAGATGTTGGTTTGTCGGAATGCGTTGGATTGTCGGAATGTGTTGCATTGTCGCGAAATGAATAGCCCATGTGCGGAAGTGTGATGTTGTGATAAGTGTTATTTCCATTCAGCCATCTTGTATATTCATTTGTTCGGGACGGGCTCCAACTTGTGGCCGCCGTTTCCGTTATATGTATATTTTTTGTTTCGGGACTTAGCGGTTCACATGTGGCCGTAGTTACCGATTGATGTATTATTATTTGTAGGGACACGATCAGGTTGCGATTGTTGTCGCCGTTGTATAATACAGGTTTAGGATTACCTTGCGGAGAAGCGCACGAGCAACCGAATTCTAGATTGCAGCGGGTGGCCATCTCAAGGAGTTGAGATCGGGTTACTCGAGTCTAGCATTGGCGAGTTGCTTGCCGTGCTTGTAAGGGGTATAGGATAGACCCACGAAGAAGTACTCAAGTTACCGGATTTGAGAAAGTGTCGGATGGCTCCCTCATCATGATGATATTGGGTTGCCTCATTTCTTGGGTTGCCTGGTAGTTTGCTGCATTCGTAGGGGTCTGCTTTTGGCTGCGCACGGGCTATTTATGCGACCGGGGAATGCCGCGTTTCGTTTGTGGCTCGAACGAAACACGAGATTCTTAGGTGATCCGACCATTCCTATTCTGTGATGTTCATTGCTTACGATGTGATTACCTGCCTGTGATGATAGTTATCGCTTGCTTGTAATGTTGATTATCTGGCTGCGATGATATATATAGTGATATATATGATATAAATATATGTGATATATAAATAAATGCTATATACGTTTTCCGCCCGCACTATCCCCGCCTCTGCCTTATCGTAAGTTAAGTAACCTTACGGTGAAGGCCCGGAGCCCCGTAGCGAATGCGGATGGCGTATATGTGCATTCTATTTTTCTTTTCATATCATGCCTTATCTGTAATGGTGTGAGGAGATGCAAGGTAATATGATTATCTATTTGATGGGATTGCATTGATTTAGAATAATGCAAAGATAATAAACCTAAAACACGTTGTAGAAACCAAATATCAGATATTGTGGTGTTATACCCGAATCTTTTGCTTTGCATTGAGGTATTCGGTTAGGAATATCCTGTATCTCATTCGATGAGGAAAGTGCCTAGATCCCTTCACAGAGAGTCCTCTTTAGCAAAACATTATGTTACTATAAGTTTGCAAGTTTTATAGCCGTAGTCTTTTGCTTTGCATCGAGGTATGCGGTTAGGAATATCCTGCACCTCATTCTATAAGGTAAGAGCCCTGATCCCTTCACGGGGAATTCGCACTTAAGCAATAATCTACGTAACTATAAATTTGCAAAACCACTCGGTTCCTACGATGACATCAAGTTCATTACGTTAAAAGGTTTTCTTCAAAACTAGTCGTAGCCCTTTGTCATTTCAGGAAGTAGAGTACTTAGTATTCGTGCTGCGTTTTTGGCAAGCGTCAAGGTGTAGTGTACGGTAGCTAAGTGATGTCTTCCTGTTAGCATGTGATGTGATTAGCCGGAACAGTTGCACGGTTTTGTTGGCAAACGTCAAGGGCTTGTGTGGGTGGATTCGAGTTGATCAAGAAATGACGGGTAGAACTTGACTAGCGCCTTATGGTTTGTTGGCATTCGTCAGGGTCATAGGTCATTAGGGGTAAAAACCGATATCGGGAGTTTCAAGTGTTGAAACTTGCATTGAGATTGCATACCTACTATGAAGTGGGGTGACTTGTTGGCATTCGTCAAGGTTACCACGTCATGATAGGTTGGATCCCGATTCCTACTGTGAGTAATAGTTACTCTCGGGGTATGATCCCGGCTAATTCTCCTTTTACGGTTTGAAGGAGGATTCAACGAAACAGTGAGAGCCATCCTTATTAGATAAATGTACCAATCTAATCTTGATAGAGTGCACGACGAGTGTTTCTTTTCTCTCTCTCTGGAAGCGACCTAAGACTGACCTTAGGCTAAAAACTCGTAAACCAAGTTAATTGAACCTTCTTACAATCAATGGTTTTGGAATGTCATGATTGCCCTATTTCACGACATAGTCACATATGTCCTTACCCTTCCTACTTTCCCTATTGCTTCCTCCAGAACACTCTGTATCCGATACAGAAATTTATATTGCTTGGAAGGCCATCGTATAGTTAGATACGAACCCGAAGAACTTGTTTCAGTCGAGAATGGCCGCAAGTTCTAGAGAAAGTGAATTGTATATGATACAATTCATTTGTCTCTCCTCTTCACCTTATCTCAAGTTTGAGAGCTCTTTAAATAAAGAGAATATACCAGTTGTTGGATATGTATGCCCTAGAGGCCATTATTGTATATGTATACAAGTGGATGCTTGGACATATGTATGTATAGGACAATCTTGCTTGATATGATAGTATGCTATTTGGTTTGTCTTTATCTTAATTTGTGCATATGTTTTACTTGTTATTACGTATTCTTAATACATGTTGATAAAGACCGTATGATCATTGCTTGAATACTAGCGTTATGATGACAATCATACTTGTGGGAGCTGAGTAGTCGATAAGAACATCCTTAAATGTACCTAGTCGTGGGAGTATCGAGACAGGGCATTGATACTCCGGAGTAGACTGGTGTATACATTTCGAGTATCCGACGAGGGACGATGGTTTGTCCTGCAGCCATTGGTCTTTGGCACCTAAGATCGTATACAGGTATTCACTGGGGGTGAGTACACTGGACGGACTCGCCGAAAACTGAATAGACGGTATTATACCAATTGTCAGATAGCAGTTATCTGGTGACATGAGTGCATATAGTCTGTCGACCTGAGATCGTCATTTGTCTCATGTGAGTTCCCGCTGTACTTTGATTATTACCCTTCCACGGCTCTACTGAGTCGTGCAAACATGTTTTAGTTGGGTACAGTCCCGAGCTATATGGAGGCATTAAACGATTGTTGGGAACTCGTCTCTTCCGGTATAGGGAGTCGATATTGTGCTGTGTTCGGTTGGCCAACACCATAAGTCTCTGACTAGGACGGATTAAGAATTACTGATAGGTAGATCAGTAGATTCTCGGATGGTCTTGAGCCACACCGGCACGACTTGTCAGGTTATTAGGGGTCTGACGTTTTCCACCCCCTAGACCTGGTATGTGATACTCTCAGACGAATAGACCGGACTGTACGGAGATTGTCACGGATAGGCTCAGTAGGAGTTCGGATGAGTTTGCTCATCGGCCTTCTTTTCGACAGGTACTTGGGTAATCGTTACGTACAGCTAGTGCCGCTGACGTGCCTGTGGTTAAACCCACTGCCAGCATAGTGTCGAGTATTTAGAGTCCCACACAGAGGGTTTCCCTGGTTCAAGCGAAATGATGTAGATGCCGTATGGTTTTACGTGCAGGGTTTCGATCATATACGTGTACTAGCTACACGGATTTTGTTCGGACGGATAATACTGGCGCGCTTAGGATTAAGCCGCATTCTAGTATTATACCATTGGATTATTTTATCTCTTGGTATTCGTATTTTTTGTAGTACGAATACGAGTATGTATATACGGTGGGGGTTTTCTAGTAATTTCACTAGAACACTTCAAGAAGAAAACACCTCATTTTGTTTTAAATCTATTTATTTAAATAGTTAATGAGGTGGAGGGATGAGGTGTGTTAAAGCATGGTTGAAGTATGGCTACTTGATTTTATTTATTCATTTGTTCTAACTATTCAAACATGATTGCATTATTTCTATTAGAAATAATATGCTTGATATTTTGAAAGACTTGGCTATTCTTCAAGTGTTGCTTCATTCTACACTTTGCTTTCTCTTTCCTCCTTTGCTCTCTCTTGTTCTTCGTCAAACCCTAACCCTCTCATGAGTTGAGAAATCTACGGTTTATGAGATAATTCAATCCAATTAACACTCTACATTTTCTAAGCTATCTAGATTAGCAAAATAGGTACTTTAGTCACCTCAAGTTTGAGGTTGGAGCTTGAACCTAGATTGTCTTTGACACGAGGAGGCCGATGACCAAGCTCGATCCTGACAGACTAGGAGCTCAAGAAGAGGAAAAGAAGACCCGAAGGATTTGGTTCATATAAGTATAATCACTTTCACAATATATTAGTACCTTTGAAAGTTTTATTATCTAGGGTTTACGGTAGATCTTGGGATTAGTCAGCGATTCACACTTTAAAAAATGTTTTTGAAAATTCCGCCTTTCTACGAATCCAGTAGAGTGTGCGACACCGCCTAACATAGTATCAAAGCCACTCCATAATCCTTAGATAGCTCGTAGCGATGTTAGAAATCTGCCGTTTTTGTCGCGCACGAACTGCCGACAAAACATTCCTAAAAATTGATGTTTTGGTAAGTTTGCACACACTGTGGGCTGACGGTTTGAACCGAGAAGCTGCAGGGTGAAGCATGGTCACTCCGAGGAAACCCCGGAGGGACTGAAGGCTGGGCCCACCCCCCAAGACCAACACAAGGCGGCCTTGGGGGGTGGTGACCCGAGAGCCCCCCAAATAGGTGCTCTCGGATCTGCCTGCCCCATAGGGCCACCTTGTGGTGTCCCTCGGGGGTGGGTACCCCTTAGGCCCCCCGAGTTGATAGTTAATTTTGCCCCCTTCGCCTCCGTGAATACTCACACGGGTTTCGAGTTCGTTTCGACTCTCGGATTGGCTTAAAACGCTTGTTTTTGGGACTTTAGCTCACTGGATTTTCAAGCTTTGGAAAATTGGTTTCGTTTGCTAATTGTGCGTGGAATTCTAACGTCGTGGTTTTCTTTAATTGCTTCTGTGATGCGTACTTATGTTTTTTAACGTCTTCTAATCGCTATATGTCGATTAGAAGGGGTTGCACGCATCTTGTTTATCTGTGGTGTTATTTCTAATATCTTTGAGATAGTTTTGACGGATTGTCGTGATGGATAGCTTATAGTGCAATATTTGTTGTACAGTTTTGACATTTGTATATTCATTATTGCAGGGCAAGTATCCGATATGTGGACTGCCATTTCTGCCTGGTTGTATATTCTTTTATTGGGGTGCGACCGGGTTGAGGTCGATGTCACTACTGTATATATTTTTTCTTTTCTGTACTAGGATTACCCCGTGGCGGAGTGCTTGAGTAGCCGGATTCTAGAGGGCAACGGGTCTCCATCTCATAGCGTTGAGACCGGAATGCCTTACTTTAGAATTGGCGGGTTATTCGCCGCACTCGTACGGGGTATAGGATGACCCATGGTGGAGCGCTCAAGTTCTCGGATTCCGTGAAGTGTTGGGTAGCCCATTCACCTTGTTGACTAGGATTGCCTCACTTAAGGAATTGGTGGGTAACTTGTCGCGCTCGTAGGGGTCTTGGTTATACATTGCACAGGCTATCCACACAACCGGGAACGTCGGGTTTCATTTGTGGCTCGAATGAAACCCGAGACTCCTAAATTATCCGCTTTTCCATATTTCTCATCGCTTATCTGTGATGTTGCTGATATTATGTCTTGGATGAATGGTTATATATATTTATATATATTAGTAAATGTTGTATATGTTTTGCATCCACGCTAGTCCAGTCTCCGCTCTGCCGTTAGTTAAGTAACCTAACAGTACATGACGGGCCCCATGGCGAATGCTGATGGCATATACGTATATTGTTTTTTCGTTCTTTTTTGGTATGATAGGTTTTAATTGATGGGACCTCATTAATTTTGATTAATGCAAGAAATAAACCTAAAAGATGTTGGAACAAATTTTGAAAAACTATAGTCGTATTCTGTCACGATCCGGAAATGACACGTGACCGGCGCTTGGATCACGTGAAGTCTATAAGACCCCACCGTAATCCAAGTAAATCGAAAATCCAGAAATCTAAACCTTTTAAATAAAGCAGTGGAGGTGAAGTTTTGAAAAAAGGTATAAATAAAATCAGGTTCTCGTTATAAAGTAGAAACAAGTTTATAGAAAATACAGGTATGTAGTACACTAAACTTTGAAAACGTTTTCGTCAATTGAAATTTGGGCATCATCTTCCTTGAAAATTTTGATCCTAAACTAGCACATATCAAGAATAATATAAGCATTCTTAAGCGGGAGCTAGCTCTTCGCCAATCGGCGGAAACACAACCACGCAAGTAAAAAATACGACGCCCAAAGAGAAGATCAATCACATGAATGAATAAAGAAAACCAAAAATATTATCCAATCCAATATAAAGAATATATATATACAAGTCTCGACTTTAAATCCGAAAGAATATACAACTGGTTTCTAAGTCTACCAAATATACATAGTCTGGTTGATGGAATTTTTAACTAGATACAATGAATATAAAGTATACAATGGTGGTTACGCTTTGTATTGTAACCCACCTACCAATGCAAATCATCCGGAAGAAGCAATGTGCCAGCAAGCCGCTACTGATCCGAGCGATCGATCCTGCAAGAAAACTATGGCACAACGGGAGTGAGCTGCCAACTCGTGAGTAGAAGATATCATCAGGTAGAAATCGAATGTATGACGATCTCCCAGGTCATACAGTAATATAGTAATATCGTGCTGTGTGGTATCAAGTGATCGTGTATACACATGTGTATAAATATATAAACTCGTACCTGTGTCAATATATGATACCATGTCATCCATATCATGTATATATGTATCATCCAACGTGTGTCCATCAACGACACATTAAAATCATTATAAAATCCCGAGTGTCCAGTATCGACACTCAAAATCACATAGAACCCATGTCCAGCATCGACACGTAAATCCTCATATTTTAGGTGTCGTCTCATCGGATCGGCCTTTATATCCATTTTTCATATCACTCCAGTCGGTATCCTCCGGATATTCGCTGAGTCCAGTACTGTCACCGGTAGGTAGTGTTCCCCTGCCACGCTCAACGCCTTTTTATACGATCTTCTTGCCTCGGGGTACCGTACCGGGTCCAGCATGTACCCGCAGCCGGTGACTCTTCACTTCTCGAATCGAGTAATCATCATAGCTCAGCACCGAGAAATCTCATGGTGGATGTCGAAATATCATATTAAGAGAAACCGCGTTTTTAAAACAATCATAAGTTTTAAAATAATATCCGCGGTTTTCTAAATTCAGAAATATCATGTAAACAGAATCTCATAAAAGTATGGCGGTAATAAAATAATATGTATAGGCACGGAACGACACTGTAATGCATAGCAAGTGTGTTCATATGAGCGTTTTGTGTAGTAGGGTAAAGAAAGTGTAATATCTATAATAATATGGGGTACTGTATACTAATTAGTAACTAAATTCTAATAGGTTATAAGGTGATACGGTGATACAGCGAGTACTAATGTGTACATGGCATGGCAATTACCGATAATGTGTGTGTGAGCCGGCAAGTAATGTGTACGTGCAACATGTGCATCATCGGTAATGGTGCGGGTGTCCTAGCGAACGAAGTTACGTAAAGATAAATGTATGAAGCGTAGTATATATATCGTAAATAATGCGAGCGTATGCAGAAATAAAAAATCATAACGCAAGCGTAAACATAAAAGAGAAATCGTAGACACGAATAATATAAAAATACGCAACTACGTATGAGCCATACAGTTATATTTTTAAATAGTACGAATCGTTGTTTTAAGAAAATAGGGTGCTACGATGTTTTTTAAAACGATACCATTTGAAAAGTTGTAGCGTCTCTTGAACTTATCATTTAAAACTGTGTAACGATTCGTTAGTTTTGAATATAGGTATGGCTTTAAACATATCATAATATCTACTATATGAATTTAAACAAGTTTTTTCTCGAGTCGATATATAAGTTGGCAATCCATCCTCATCATATCACATACGGAATAATCCATTGTACGATATCATTAAATCTATAGTATAGATCTATAATCACGTACACAATTATTCAATGCACCTTGCCTTATTCTGAACTGATAAAGGTAAATGTTTACAACACAATTTTCAAAATGTATATCTTACTTTATAAAATAAAGGTACAGATATTTCATTTTAAAATCTGATGCATAACAACGGTTATTCAACACCAAATGTTTGCCGTCAGGCAAAAGCCAGATGATTTAATCCAATATCACCAATTGCAACAAATTTCAATATTAAGGATCAAGTCGCCCATTTCCTAATATTCTGCTCCTACCCATCATCTATAACACCGTACATATGTGAGATCCAAAACTGGTAAATACATACCCTGAAGTCAGAATTAATTGGGAAACAATTCTCTTTTACATGTACACAGAAAAACTGAAACAATAAAATGTTTCATAGGGGATGGTCAGGTATTCCTAGTAATGCCTTTTCTATTATCCAGATTCATGACAGTAGTCGCAGTTTCCTTTTCTCTCACTTCAATCCCTTTATATGTCTCTACCTCTTACCTTCTGCACACCGTTCTTGCGTTAACCGGTTTTCTTTCTTCCCTACCTTTCGGCACTAGCCTAAGGTTTGGAAGAAGACTATTCAATAAGCATAACAAGTGTACTCTCCTAATTAAGGAGCTCTCGCAACCTGAGAGAAGGTAAAGGGAAGAGACAACCGAATAATTCTATTCAATTTTTTCAGAACCTTTGGCCATTCTCGACTGAAGTAACTTCTTCGAGTTCGTATGTAACTATACGATGGCCGTTCCAAGCAATATGGATCATCGTAGTGATACGACCTATTCTGAAGAAATGCAAAGGGTATATACGACTCTGTCGCGAATCAAGACAAGCTAAAGCCAAAAGGTGTAAGAAGGTTTGGTCAAATTGGTTCATGAGTTTTTAAGGTAAGTCATGGGTCGCTGTACCACAGAGAGAGAAAAGAAACACTCAGCGTGCACTCTATCAAGATCAGATTGGTTATCACTTTATCTTACTAGGATGGTTCCCACCGTTTTCTTGAATTCTCCTTCAAACCCTAAAAAGAGAACTAGTCAGGATCATTTAAGTGAAAAATCATCCGAGGAGTAATACGTACTCATCAGTGGGAATCAGGACCCAACTATCATCATGTGATAACCTGACGGAATCCACTTAAGTCACTACACTCCAGAAGGTATGCACATGCCTGGCAAGTTTCCCGTATGTTTGAAACTCCCGATATGGTTTTTGCCCCTAGGACCCAAGTGACCTTGATGAGGTCAACAAGTCAAAAAGTCCTAGTCAAGTTTAACCCGTCACTATCTTGATTGCATTAGACCCACCCGCATAGACTCTTGACGGGGTCAACAAGGTCGAACGACTGTCCTAACCAATCCACATATCCATGCGACAGAAAATTATTATAGAACTACCGCACACACCGCCTTGACGAGGTCAACAAACGCAGCACGAAATACTAAGCAATACTAATCTGAAATGACGGAGGGCTACGGCTGGTTTTTGGCGAAAAACCTTTAACGTAATGAACTTGATATCATTGAAGGAACGGCTTTGAAATTGAGTGGCTTAGGCTTCGCTTTTTAAAACTAGTAACATAAACTTTTGCTTAAGAGCAAACTCCTAATGAAGGGATCAAGGCTCTTCCCTCATAGAATGAGGTATGAGATACCCCTAACCGAATAGCTCTATACAAAGCAAAAGAATACGACCATGAGTTTTGAAGAAAACCGAGTAGTTTTAAAATTGGTTCCGATAACATCATTTAGGTTTATTTTTCCTTGCATTATTTAGATAATGCATTCCCATCATTTTATGTTTCCAAGCCACAAAAGAAATAACCAAAATAACATGCTTTTTATATGCCATCCGCATTCGCCACGGGGCCCGTCATGCACCGTTAGGTTACTTTACCAACGGCAGAGCGGGGGCTGGACTAGCGCAGATGCAAAACATATAGAAGCATCTACTATATATATATATATATATATATATATATATCAACATCACAGGCAGATAATAATCATCACAGGCAGATAAAAATCATCACAAGTATGCGAACAACAATATGGAAAAGCGGATAATTTAGGAGCCCCGCGTTTCATTT
Source organism: Agapanthus africanus (assembly GCA_030015575.1). Classification (NCBI taxonomy): domain Eukaryota; kingdom Viridiplantae; phylum Streptophyta; class Magnoliopsida; order Asparagales; family Amaryllidaceae; genus Agapanthus; species Agapanthus africanus. The sequence continues at coordinate 509,065,725 of CM057341.1, forward strand.
GAGCCATAAATGAGACGCGACGTTCTCCGGTCATGTGGATAGCCAGTGCAATGTAGATCCTAGACCCCTATGAGTGCGGTAAGTTACCCGCCAATCTCCGAAGTGAGGCAACCCCAATCAACAAAGTGAATGGGCCACCCAGCACTTCACGGAATCCAGTAACTTGAGCACCCCTCCGTGGGTCAACCTATACCCCCTACGAGTGCAGCGAATAGCCCGCCAATTCTAGAGTAAGGCCCCTTCGGTCTCAACGCCATGAGATGCAGGCCCATTGCCCTCTAGAACCCGGCTATTCGAGCACCCCTCCAAGTGGTACTCCTAGTACAGAAAAGAAAATATATATACAACGGCGACATCGACCTCAATCTGGTCGTGACCCAACAAAAGAATATACATACTGGCAGCGACGAGAGTCCACATGTCGGATGTTCGTCTCGCAAAAATGAATATACAAATAAACCTGAACTGTACATCTAATATTGCACACAAGGCTATCCATCACGACAATCCGCACAAATCATAACCCTATATATATATATATATATATATATATATATATATATATATATATATATATATAAAACTGCAGAAGCAAGCAACACCAGAATGTGTGCAACCCCGTCTAAATGAACATATAGCAATTAAACGACGTTCAACGACACATATATCACATCACAGATACCGACGATGCAAAAGTTTTGAGTTTTTAAAACTCCCGAGTTTTCCCAAAGCTAAGATGACACAAAGTGAAATCTGGGAAAAATCAAACAACACAAAAAAATACCAATTTACAAAACCCAGCACACACCATGAAAACGAGCTCCAAAGTGAACAGTAAAAAATGTGAGGCCGGCCAAAATGACATTCTTGCCAGTCTAATCTTGACAAAAACCGCTTGTTTTCATTGTGTGTCTCTATCTAGTCTAGATGTCTGCACTTATTTAAAAAATTTTTAGAGACCAATTTTTTTTGGACAGAAACTGGGTTTTGAAATCGAAGTTTTCGGTTTTGAAACTTGAGCATCGTCAAATACTAGTTTATGGTGTTTGGATGGCTCTGATACCATGTTGGGATCCGGCACCCGCCCCGCGGGGGCCGCGGGCGAGGCGAAAGCGAAAACAAAAACTTTTTGCGGGCACCGGACGCCCACACCTGAGGATTCGATCCAAACACCTTAAACTAGAATACTAAAACATGCAAGGTTTAAGAAATACAACCTTTATCGCGTGTCCACCCAATAGTGGAAGACCCTTCCAAGCTCGTAGCCACCGGGATCGCACTTGAACATCGACGACCCTTTGTCGAAGACGATCCACCTGAGGGAATGCGAAGGAGGTTCTAACCGACGGTCCAAAGTTGCTAGGTTTGAATGGCCGGCGATGTAGGAATACTCCACTAAATTTTCTCTCTAGAATCTTGATTAAAAATGAGAGCAAGAAGAAGAAGGAGAAGAGCTAGAGAAGAGCATGAAGCATCCATGGAGTAGATGAAGAAAAATCATCAAGTCATCAAGTTAACTAGTAGAAAGAGAGTGGCTACCAAAAAATCAACCATGCACTAATAGTGCAACCAAATGAAATAATCATTTAAAAAACAAAGCCATGCCTTTCAACCATGTTTGCACCATGCCTCATTGTCTCCAATGCCACCTCATTTCCCATTTAATTTCCAAAATAGAAAAATAAATATGAGGTTTCCTTCTTCTTGAAAGTGTATGTTAGCACCACCATTGGGTTTTAGTAGCATCAAGCATGCCATTTTTTAAAAATTTGGGATGCTAAACTACACTATCCAAGATCATTAACTAGATGACTAAGGTTTAAGCTAGATGTCAACTAAACTATAAGAAGAGAACGAAACTACAACCTTTGTAGATCGTGTTCTTCTCTTCAAATGCACCGGGTTGTAGTCCAAGCGACTCCACTAGGCTCCTCTTGAAATTGGAACAAGCTCCCTTCTCGATCTTCGTGGCGAAGACGATCCATCCGAAGCCTCTCTAATCCAAACTATCTCTTCACTAAACTCTTTAGTGAAGATAACACCCTAAACCAAAGTGCTAATCTAGTTTAGGATGGTGAAGTAGGGGTTGTGTTTGCTCACTAGGGTTCTTACAAACTCAAGGATTCACAACTCATGTGAAGGTTTGAGCTTGGAGGTAGAGGTGAAGAACGAGGAGAGAGCTAGAGAGCAAGAGCTCAAGAAGATGGCTAAGACATCAAAACTAGAATGAAGAATGAATCACTAATATATCTCACTCATTGAAGCATATGAATATTTTCACATAGAAAATATGCACCATGCTTCAATAGTGAAGTCAAACCAATATATTATGAACCATGCCTAAAATATCTCCATATTTTACACCTTATTTTCTATTTTCTAAAAATAGAAAATCCATGCCATACTTCATATATATATATATATCATGAAGAAAATAATTAGTGAACTAATAATATTAGTTAATATATAATTATATCAAATATAATATATATAAAATTATTAAATCAACACTTGATTTAATAATTCGGTTATATCACATATAACCGACTAATATCATTTATCTGTATGTCACATTATCAAATCAACACTTGATTCGATAATCTGGTTATATCACATATAACTTAACCGATAACAAATACCGCCAGATTAGAATACGGTATCACATACTCGTATTTAATCAGGCCTCCCGCACATATCAGCATATGTGCCCTACTTCGTTTCGCTTGAACCTGGAAACTTCTGTGTGAGACTCTAAAAACTCGTCAATACGCCAACAATAGGTGATGATCACATCAGTCACCCACAAGCCGTCAGCGGTACTAGCTGGACGTAACGGCTACCCAGGTATTGAGCGATTAGAAGATCAACAAGCAAGCTTGTCCAAACTCCCATGAAGCCTATAGGTAACACTACCGTACAGTCCGGTCTTTTCGTATGATATGTCGTATATGAAGTCTAGGGGTGGTAAATGTCAAACCCCAGTAACTTGATAAGTCATGCCGATGTGTGGCTCATAACAGTTCGAGAAACAACTGATAACTCTTATCAGTAAATCTCAGCAACCCTGGCCAGGGATTTGCAGTTATAGCCAATCGAGCATAGTGCAACATCAACTCCCTATACCGGGAGAGTCGAAACCCTTCCTATCGCTCACCGTCTCCATGTGATTCGGGACTGTACCCAAAATCCACATGTTTGCACGACTCTTTTGAGTCATGGTAGGGAGAAAATCAAAGCACAGTGGGAATTGTTAGTTGTATGTATGCCCTAGAGGCCATTATTGTACATGAGATGTATATTATAGTGGATGCTGTGACATATATAGGGAGGACTTTCTTGCTCAACATGATAGTACGCTATCTGGTTGCTCTTTATCTTAACATGTATACTAATTGTCTCTCTGTTACATGTTGATAAATCCCTTAGGATGTGTACTCGACTTCCAGGATTATGATGCAGATCATATTAGTAGGGCCTGAGTAGTCCATGAGTACATCTTTCATTGTTCCTAGGCGTAGGAATATCGAGACGGGGCATCGATATTCCAGAGTAGACTAGCGAATATCTTCTCGACCCATGTGATGAGCGATGGATGTTCCCATATCCATTGGTGTTTGACATCAGAGATGGTATACGGGTGCTCAGTGGAGACTGGGTACACTGAACGGACTCGCCGAGAACTCCCAGATGGTATTATACCTCACGTCAGATGGCAGTTCTCTGGTGACACTGGTACAGCTTAGTCTGTTGAATCGAGATCGTCATAGAGTCTTGTGTGTCTCCTACTGTGCTTTGATTTCCACCCTACCGTGGCTCTACTGAGTCGTGCAAACAGGTGGTTTTTGGGTACGGTCCCGAGTCACATGGAGGCAATGAGCGATAGGAGGGGATTCGTCTCTCCCGGTATTGGGGGTTGATATTGCGCTATGTTCGACTGGCCATAACTGGAAATCCCTGGCCAAGGTTTCTGTGATTTACTGGTAAGTGTTATCAGTAGTTTCACGCTTGTTATGGACCTTACATCGGCATGACTTATCAAGCTACTGGGGTCTGACGTTTACCACCCCTAGGCGAGATATGCGACATATCAGACGAACAGACCGGACTGTGCGGTAAGTGTTACTGATTGGATTCGTAGGAGTGTGAGCATGCTTGCTCGTTGATCTTCTGATCGCTCAATACCCGGGTGGCCGTTACGTTTAGCAGACCGCTTGCGGCTTGTGGGTGGCCGATATGATCACCACCTACTGCCGGCGTATTGACGAGTTTTTAGAGTCCTACACAGAAGTTTCCTGGCTCAAGCGAAACGAAATAGAAACGCATATGAGATATGCGCAGGACCGAGAATAATATCAATATGTGATACTGTATTCTATTCTCGCGATTTGTATCATCGGTCGGTTATATGTGATATAGCCGGGTTACCGAATCAAGTGTTGATTCGATATATTGATACACTAGATATTAGTCGGTTATATGCGATATGACCGGATCATTAAATCAAGTGTTGATTTAATGATTTAATGTATAATTATATATTTGATATATTACATTAACTAGTATTTGTTCACTTAAGATTGATTTTCTCACTTAATGTGCACATGTTGTATATGTGATATATGTTTGTGCACTTGATTGTATCATGCTTGATGATACATGCAAACTTGGGTGTATGAGTGACTTATACCATAGTTAAGTTAGTGGAAAAGGTTTATATTTATTTTGTAATTCAAAATTAGTGTGCACTTTGTCATGCTTGAAGCTTCATGAAGCTTTTAGCATCATTTGACCAAGTCCACTAATTTTGTCTCACAAAAGATATTTATTAACCAAACCACTAACTTAAACTATGGTTTAGTCTCTACAAAGGTTAGTGGATGATATTAACCCACCCATAGTTGCATAATTGATCATTATCTTCACTTATTATTCTTTTCTCATTATTCATTCTTTCTTGCTTCTTCTTCTTCATCATCAAGAAGAAAACCTTGCTAGAATTTTCTAAGTGGAGAAATAAAGTGAGAAATCAAAATCCAAAGTGAACCTACTTCCTATTTCATCATCCTCTACTACTTGCCATTTAGTAGGGTGTTCTCTTCACAAAGTTCTTGACCAAGTGAAGATGGAGCTTGAGTTTGAGTCTCCTCGACGTAGATCATTTTCGGCCTCGAAGTCAACGAGCTAGCCCGTTCATTTCTCTGAGGAAACCATCACTAGAGTCCGGGATCTCGATGATCGCAGCGAAGGGACGTCAATACGGAGCTTTAGAAGTGAAGGACCGGATCTACAAAGGTTATATTTTCATTCACTTCTCTTTGTAATGTTAGATTACTATTTTGTTACCCTATTTTTCTAGTTCGATTCGTAGTTTGATTACTTAGCACTCCCTAAAATTCTTGTTGTGGCATGTGTGATGCTTGCAAACCCTAGGCCAGGTGCTAAGGAATCCCAACAGGAATCACACAAGACACTATGACGATCTCGGGTCTACAGACTAACCTATACCAGTGTCACCAGAGAACTGCTATCTGACAATAGGTATAATACCATTTAGGAGTTCTCGGCGATTTCTGTTCGGTGTACCCATTCTCTAATGAGCACCTATGTACAATCTTGATGTCAAACACGAATGGCTATAGGATCAACCACCGCTCCCATACAGGGTCAAGAAACGTACACACTAGTTTACTCTGGAATATCGATGCCATGTCTCGATATACCCTCGACTAGGAACAATTAAAGGATGTGCTTGTGGATTGCCCAGGTCCCAGTAGTATGATCCGCATCATAGTCCTGGTAGTCAAGCATACACCCTAAGGGCTTTATCAACATGTATCTGAGAGACAGTATAATAATACTAAGTGTACATATTAAGATAAAAGGTAACCAGATAGCATACTATCATGTCGAGCAAGAAAGTCCTATATATATGTCCAAGCATCCACTATAATATACATCAATGTACAATAATGGCCTCTAGGGCATACATATCCCTAACAATCTCCTACTTGCACTAAGGCCAGTTGTTGTAATATCTCATACCCAACATTCCAAATAGTCTCTCGAATTGCGTCTGGGGGAGGGCCTTCGTGAGTGGATCTGCTACGTTTTCTTTCGTGTCAACTCTCCTGACCTCGATCTCCCGGCGATCAACTATCTCCCGGATCATGTGATACCACCTAAGAATATGTCTGGATATCTCATGGGACTGGGGTTCCTTGGCCAAGGCCACAGCTCCATTGTTATCACAATACACAGGTATTGGATGCTCAATGGATGGAATCACACCAAGTTCACCTATGAACTTCTTCATCCAGACAACCTCTTTAGCAGCATCGTTAGCAGCGATGTATTCAGCCTCCATCGTCGAGTCTGCTACGGTATCTTACTTGGAACTCTTTCAATATACCCCTCCTCTATTGAGGGTAAAGACAAAACCCGAGATCGACTTACTGTCGTCCTTATCACTCTGGAAGCTCGAATCGGTAAAGGACTCCACCTGGAGTTCACCGTTACCATACACCAAGAACATTTCTTTAGTCCTTCTCAAGTACTTAAGAATGTTCTTCACAGCTGTCCAGTGGTTTTCCCCAGGATTTGATTGATACCCACTCACTACATCTAGCGAGTAAACTACATCCGGTCTGGTACACAACATCGCATACATGATTGACCCGACTGCCGAAACTTAGGGTATCCCTTGCATGCGAGCCCTCTCCAAATCAGTTTTGGGAGACATCTCTTTGGAGAGAGTGATTCCTGAGCAAGCGGGTAAATTACCACGCTTAGAATCTTCCATACTAAACCTCTTTAGTATGGTGTCTATGTACCTAGATTGGGACAATCCCAACATCCGTTTAGGTCTATCTCTATAGATCTTAATACCCAGGATGTAGGAGGCATCATCAAGATCTTTCATAGAGAACTTGTGTGATAAGAAGAGCTTGACCGAGTGTAGCATTGGAATATCATTTCCTATCAAGAGTATGTCATCCACGTACAATACGAGGAAGACAACCTTACTCTCTACAACTTTCTTGTATATACAGGGTTCATCTACGTTTTTGATGAAGTCAAACTCTTTGACAGCTTCATCGAAATAGATGTTCCAGCTCCGTGATTCCTGCTTTAATTCGTAGATTGATTTAAGCATCTTGCACATGCTTCCGCTGCTCCCACTGTCTACGAAGCCCTTTGGCTGAGTCATGTACACACTCTTTTCTAAATCACCATTTAAAAAAACGGTCTTGACGTCCATCTGCCAGATTTCGTAGTCATGTTATGCAGCAATGGCAAGTAAGATCCCGATGGACTTAAGCATAGCCACTGGAGAAAAGGTTTCATCATAATCGACACCGGGTCGTTGACGAAAACCTTTTGCAACAAATCTAGCTTTGAAAGTCTCAACTTTTCCATCTACACCAATTTTCTTCTTAAAGATCCTCTTGCTCCCGATGGGTTTTACCCCTTTAGGAGTAACTTCCAAATTTCATACTTTGTTGGTGTACATGGATTCCATCTCGGATCGCATAGCATCCAGCTATTTCACAGAGTCTCCACTTGTGATGGCCTGCTCGAAACTAGTTGGGTCATCATCTTCCATGATGCAATCCTCGCTCCCACCGTCTACGAGAAAACCGTAGTATCTCTCAGGTGGATGAGGAACCCTACTAGATTTGCGGAGTGGCTGCGGTTCATCGGGGACTATTGAATCCTCCGGTTCCACCAAATCGTCAGTTATAGTTTGTGCAGCTGGAACTTCTTCCAGTTCTACCTTATTGCCATTAATTTGTTTCATAAGAAATTCATTTTCTAAAAAAGTTGCATTTCGAGAAACAAACACTTTTTGTTCCTCGGTGTGGTTGAAGTTATACCCTCGCGAATGTTTGGGATATCGTATAAACTTGCACAGAATTGACTTTGCCTTGAGCTTGTCCGGATTTTGCTTTTTAACATAAGCCGGACAACCCCATATCTTAACATAATTAAGACTTGGTCTCCTTCCTTTCTATATCTCATATGGAGTGGTAGGCACTGATTTGGTGGGAACCATATTCAATAGGTCTGCAGCTGTCTCAAGTGCATGACCCCAAAAGGAAATAGGTAACTCAGCAACACTCATCATAGAGCGCACCATATCTAATAGGGTGCGATTCCTCCGCTCCGATACTCCGTTGTGCTGTGGTGTATACGGAGGAGTAAGCTGAGAGAGAATCCTATTCTTTTTTAAATAATCCAGGAACTCCATGCTTAAGTATTCTCCTCCTCGATCAGATCGAATGATTTTAATATTTTTATCCGTCTGGTTCTCTACTTCGTTCTTATATTCCTTGAATTTCTTAAAAGCATCAGACTTGTGTTTCAACAAGAACACATGTCCGAATCTTGAGAGATCATCGGTGAATGTAATAAAGTACGAGGAACCATTCCTGGCATGTGTAGACATAAGACCGCATACATCACTATGTAGCAGTCCCAAGAGTTCAGTAGCTCTTTCTCCGTGTCCCGTAAACGGAGTTTTGGTTATCTTACCTTTGAGATATGACTCGCAAGTTTCATAAGATGTAAATTCGAATGGATTCAAATATCTATCTTTATGTAACTTAGCCAGCCTTGTCGCATTGATATGACCTAATCCACAGTGCCACAAAAAAGCTTCGTTCATTTCTGAACTCTTCTTCTTGTGTGTGTTCTGTACGTTTAGAACTGTCATTTGATTTAGAACGTATATACCATTACATAACGTACCAAACCCAATCAACACTTGATTTAGAAAGATGATCATAACATTATCCTCTAATGTGAAATTATATCCTTCTTTAGTTAGCAAAGAAACTGATATAATCTTGCACATCATCTTTGGTACGTAGTAACAGTCATTCAGAATCAATGTATTACCTATTGGTAACACTAGGTGATATTCGCCAACTGCTTTGGCTGCAACAATTGCACCATTCCCTGCTGTTAGAGATTTATCACCTTTTCCCAGTTCTCTACCTCTCTTTAGCCCATGTAACAAATTACATACGTGGGATCCTGATCCGGTATCCAATACCCAGGACGTAGAGCAAACTGAGAAACAGTTCTCGGTTACGAACACACCCGAAGATGATGCATCAACATGCTTATTCTTCATTCGGGTGGCGAGGGAATCCGGGTATTCTCCTATTCCTTGCTCAGACTTATGACAGTCATAAGATAGAGCGGAACCTAGCCCAGTATAATAAGCGGGTTTGGTCAATATATCCATATTATTATCTTGATTAAGGCACGTCATTAGTCGCTACCTAGAGAGAGAGAGAGAGAGAGAAGAAAACACATTAGCGTGCACTCTTTGCAAGATTAGATTGGTTATTATCTTATCTAATCAGGATGTCTCACACTGTTTTTATCAAATCTTCCTTCAAATCTTAAAAAGTAAGATTACCCGGGATTAATTACACCCAACAAGTTCGCCAATTATTCGGCCAGGCAGGTATTGGTACTCCGAGAGAGTCTCCCCATGCTTTCACATGGAACTAATTAAATAACCTCGTTTCCGTAGGGGCATAACCCCATTAACACCTTTTTTAGACACCTAATGGATCGACTGATTGTAAAGTGGAAAACTCTCTCAGGAGTAACTCTTACTCGTAGTGGGTATCGAGATCCAACTATCATATAGAAGGTATGTTAGTTATGTATATGCCCTAGAGGCCATTGTTGCACATATGATGTATATTATTATGGATGCCTGGATATATATAGAGATGACTTTCTTGCTCGTCATGATAGTATGCTATTTGGTTTCACTTTAACTTAACATGTTGACTTGTATTGGTTTACTGTTTTTCTCTCACATGTTGATAAAGCCCTTAGGATCTGTACTCGACTACTGGGACTATGATGAGATCATACTAGTGGGGCCTTGGTAGTCGATGAGTACATCCTATAACTGTTCCTAGTCGAGGGTATATCGAGACAGGGCATCGATACACCAGAGTAGACTAGCGTATACGCATCTTGACCCATATGATGGGTGATGGATGATCCCACATCCATCGGTGTTTGACATCAGAGATGGTGTACGGGTGCTAAGTGGAGACTGGGTACACTGGACGGACTCGCCGAGAACTCCCAGATGGTGATATACCACACGTCAGATGGCAGTTCTCCGGTGACACTGGTACAGGGTAGTCTGTAGACCCGAGATCGTCATAGAGTCTTGTGTGATTCCTACTGTGCTTTGATTTCCACCTTACCACGTCCAAGAGGGCGTGCAAAATGGTGGCTTTTGGGTACAGTCCCGAATCACATGGAGGCAATGAGCGATAGGAGATGGAATCCATGTACACCAATAAAGCAGGCCATCACGAGTGGTGACTCTATGAAATGGCTGGATGCAATGCGATCTGAGATGGAATCCATGTACACCAATAAAGTATGGATTTTAGAAAATGCTCCTGAAGGGGTAAAACCCATTGGGAGCAAGTGGATTTTTAAAAAGAAATTTGGTGTAGATGGAAAAGTTGAGACTTTCAAAGCTAGACTTGTAGCAAAGGGTTTTTGTCAACGACCAGGTGTGGATTATGACGAAACCTTTTCTCCAGTGGCTATGCTTAAGTCCATCCGGATCTTACTTGCCATTGCTGCATACCATGACTACGAAATCTGGCAAATGGATGTTAAGACCGCCTTTCTAAACGGTGATTTAGAAGAGAGCGTATACATGACTCAGCCAGAGGGCTTCGTAGATAGTGGGAACAGTGGAAAGGTGTGCAAGCTGCTTAAATCCATTTATGGGTTAAAGCAAGCATCGCGGAGTTGGAACATCTGTTTTGATGTTGTAGTCAAAGAGTTTGACTTCATCAAAAATATAGATGAACCTTGTATCTATAAAAAGGTAGCAGAGAGTAAGGTTGTCTTCCTCGTATTGTACGTGGATGACATACTCTTGATAGGAAATGATATTCCTATGCTGCAATCAGTCAAGCTCTTCTTATCACAAAGATTCTCAATGAAAGATCTAGGTGATGCCTCCTGCATATTGGGAATCATGATCTATAGAGATAGATCTAAACGGATACTGGGATTGTCCCAATCCAGGTACATTGACACCATACTAAAAAGGTTTAGTATGGAAGAATCCAAGCGTGGAAACCAACCCACGATCTCTGGACTCACTCTCTCCAAAGAGATGTCTCCCAAGACTGATTTGGAGAGAGCTCGCATGCAAGGGATACCCTATGCTTCGGCAGTAGGCTCTATCATGTATGCGATGCTTTGTACCAGACCCGATGTAGCATACTCACTAAGTGTAGTGAGTCGGTATCAAGCAAATCCTGGAGAGAGTCACTGGACAGCTGTGAAGAACATTCTCAAGTACTTACGAAGGACTAAGGAGATGTTCTTGGTGTATGGTAACGGAGAACTCCAGGTGGAGTCCTTTACCGATTCCAGCTTCCAAAGTGATAAGGACGACTCTAAGTCGCATTCGGGTTTTGTCTTTACTCTCAATGGAGGGGCGGTATGTTGGAAGAGTTCCAAACAGGATACCGTTGCAGACTCGACGATGGAGGCTGAATACATCGCTGCCAACGATGCTGCCAAAGAGGCTGTCTGGATCAAGAAGTTCATTAGTGAACTTGGTGTGGTTCCATCCATTGAGCATCCAATACCTCTGTATTGCGATAACAATGGAGCTGTGGCGTTAGCCAAGGAACCCAGGTCCCATCAGAAGTCCAGACATATTCTGAGGCGGTATCACCTGATCAGGGAGATAGTTGATCGCCGGGAGATCGAGGTCAGGAGAGTAGATACGAAGGACAACACTGCGGATCCATTCACGAAGGCTATTCCCCAGATACAGTTTGAGAGATTATTCGGGATGCTAGGTATGAGATACTACAGCAGCTGGCCTTAGTGCAAGTGGGAGATTGTTAGTTATGTATATGCCCTAGAGGCCATTGTTGCACATATGATGTATATTATAATGGATGCCTGGATATATATAGAGATGACTTTCTTGCTCGTCATGATAGTATGCTATTTGGTTTCACTTTATCTTAACATGTTGACTTGTATTGGTTTACTGTTTTTCTCTCACATGTTGATAAAGCCCTTAGGATCTGTACTCGACTACTGGGACTATGATGAGATCATACTAGTGGGGCCTTGGTAGTCGATGAGTACATCCTATAACTGTTCCTAGTCGAGGGTATATCGAGACAGGGCATCGATACACCAGAGTAGACTAGCGTATACGCATCTTGACCCATATGATGGGCGATGGATGTGTTAGTTATATGTATGCCCTAGAGGCCATTACTATACATAGGATGTATATTGTAGTGGATGCTGGGACATATATAGGGAGGACTTTCTTGCTCGCATGATAGTATGCTATCTGGTTGCTCTTTACCTTAACGTGTACACTGATTGTCTCCCTGTTACATGTTGGTAAAGCCCTTAGGATCTGTACTTGACTACCTGGACTATGATGCGGATCATACTAGTGGGGACATGGTAGTCCATAAGTACATCCTTCAAAGTCCCTAGTCGTGGGTGTATCGAGACGGGGCATCGATATACCAGAGTAGACTAGCGTATACCTTCTCGACCCATACAGATGGGCGATGGATGATCCCATATCCGTTGGTGTTTGACATCAGAGATGATATACGGGTGCTCAGTAGAGACTGGGTACACTGGACGGACTCGCCGAGAACTCCCAGATGGTATTATACCTCACGTCAGATGGCAGTTCTCTGGTGACACTGGTACAGAGTAGTCTGTTGACCCGAGATCGTCATAGAGTCTTGTGTGGTTCCCACTGTGCTTTGATTTCCATCTTACCACGTCCAAGAGGGTGTGCAAAACGGTGGTTTTTGGGTACAGTCCCGAGTCACATGGAGGCAATGAGCGATAGGAGGGGATTCGTCTCTCCCGGTATAGGGAGTTGATGTTGCGCTGTGTTCGATTGGCTATAACAGGAAATCCCTGGCCAGGGTTGCTGAGATTTACTGGTAAGTGTTACCAGTAGTTTCTCGATGTGTTATAGACCTCATATCGACACGACTTATCGAGCTATTGGGGTCTGACGTTTACCACCCCTAGGCAAGATATGCGACATATCGGACGATCAGACCGGACTGTACGGTAGTGTTACTGGTTGGATTCACTGGAGTGTGAGCGGGCTTGCTCGTCGATCTTCAGATCGCTCAATACCCGGGTGGCCGTTACGTTTAGCAGACCGCTTGCGGCTTATGGATGTTTGATATGATCATCATCTGCTGCCGGCGTATTGACGAGTCTTTAGAGTCCTACACAGAGGTTTCCTGGCTCAAGCGAAACGAAATAGGAGCGCATATGAGATATGTGCGGGACCGAGAATAATACCAGTATGTGATACTGTATTCGATTCTCGAGATGTGACATTGATCGGTTATATGCGATATAGCCGGGTTATCGGATCAAGTGTTGATTCGATAAGTTGTTACTAATGATACCAGTCGGTTATGTGCGACATGACCGGATCATTGAATCAAGTGTTGATTTAATGATTTAATGTATAATTATATATTTGATATATTACTTTGCATCAACTAGTAGCGGTTCACTTTAAAATGGATTTTCTCACTCGGGTGTGCGCATTGCATATGCGATATGATTTTGTGCACTTTATTGTATCATGTTTGATGATGCATGATTGCTAGGTTATGTGTAAAGAATTTAACCAAAGTTATTTAAATGGTTAAGGGTTTTACTTATTCATTAATTAGTCTTTTTATTTTTGGAAAAAGGAAAAGAAATGAGAGAAAAATGGTGGCTTATTTTGTATGCACTTGAAGCTTCATGAAGCTTTTATGATGCAACCATTTTTGTCTCATCTCCTAAACCCTAACCATTCCTTTAACCTTGGTCAATTCTCTACACTTAACTTAGGTTAAAGTTATGATAAGAATGATATTATTATTCTTTTCATAATTAACTAAATATACTTTCTTCTTCTTCTTCTTCCATTTCTTCAAGTGAAGAAAGCTTGCCCCATCAATGGCAAGTGATGGAAATGAGTGAGAAATCCAATTCTAAAGTCTAACTACCTCCTATTTCTTCATCCTCTACCTCTTGACAAGTAGTAGAGTGTGTTTCCTTCACAAGTTTTCATGGCAAGGTGAAGGTGGAGCTTGATTTAGCGATGTCTCGACGTAGATCATCTTCGGCATGGACATCGACGACCTAGCTCGCTTATTCTTCGACGAAGCCGACGCTGGAGTCCGGATTCCTTTTGGACAGCGGAGGGGACTTCATTACGGAGCTATGGAGGTGGAGCAACGGATCTACAAAGGTTGTATTTCCGTATTCTCTTTAGTTAAGTTGTTAACTAGATTCTTTTTCGCCTAGATTTCTATCAAACGATCCGTAGTCGGGTCTCTCGGCACCGTTTAAATTTGAAAATGGAATGTTCGATGCCTTGTGAGACCTCACTAGAGTGCCTAGGAACCCTACAGTGGTATCAGAGACAGGCTAGAGCCTTAGGCGAAGTCTAGACGGATTTTGAACTCCGAACGAACCCGAAATCCTAACACACCCATGCTCTCTGTCCAATTTTCAAAAACAGGGATTTTTCAGTATTAAAAATATGCAGAAATATCAGCAGGTTATTCTAAGAGTAACTGTGAAATACGAGTGCGTAATTCCATTAAACTGCCGCGGTTCCGCGGCACGAGCATGGCTCGTGCGGCGGATCCGCGGCCGTACGGACTCATTCTTCAGTCAATGTTACACAGTAACTCCTAATTGATATTGCTTGTTTTCCTGGGTATTTTTAAATATTATTCAAGAGTTGAATTTTTCTGGGTTGTTTTGGGATTTCATGGACTCGATCGGATTATCAAAATTTTGTCTGTGTGGCGTTCCGGATAATTTTTAGAATATGTTAAAAAGTTCGACCGGATATAAATACCCAATTTTTCCCCTGTCGGGAAATTTCCAAGTGTTGGATTTTTCCGTAGTTTAACGACGTTCTAAGTAGTGCAAGTAACGCGATGGACCCTCTAGAAGACAACAAACCTTAACTCGATTATGTGACCGTCTTGAACTGCCTTTTGAACCTTTGGGTTTGGGGCAGTACGGCGTGCCACATGTGAGGCGTTGGCTTGACCCTTCTACGGCTGGACCGTTGGTACTGAGGCACGAACTGAATGTTGTTAGACTTGTTTCATGTGATGAGCTGTTTCGGGAAAACTTGGGTGTTCGATTGTTCGATCGGAAAGTTTAACATTTTCTAATTATCTGGAATGTGATACAATAATTGGAATTCACAAAAAGTTATGAGATAACTGAATGAATGTTATAAACGTAGCAGTTTAGTCTCACTTGATCGGTTGCCACGGAATTTTGATGTGATCAAAAGTCCGTCGCAATCACGTAGCGTACGCGGATACTCGCCGGGTAAACTTAATAAACAGCCTCACTCCATAGCCCCGACCAAGTGACCGTAGGAGAACCCCGTCGCCGAAAGCATCCGTTCGGGTGCTCGCGGCTGCGGTGTTCCGCCTTGGTGCACTTCGTCGACGGTATCAGGGGTGCGGCCGCCTACTAAAGTTTGCGACGAGCATTCGATCAGTTTTTCGGGAATCTTGTTGAATTGCCCGACTTGATATTGAAAAGTGTTTTCGATAATGAGACTAAAATGCGGGGTGTATAATTGTTAGGCATGCGATGTCTAAGGAATTCATTCGGTCAGGCATGTGATGTCTGAGGTGGTTGCGGATTCCAACTGTTGTAGTTTTACACTTTCTTTTCTGTGACCGTAAGTGTAATATGTGATATCGCCGGTTTTGTTGCTATATGTCAACGACAATTGGGATGCGCATATTTACTTACGTTGATGACATGTGATGTTATGTGTTGCTGGATATGTTATATTGGATCGTCGTGTTTGAATAGCCGGGGGTTTTTATGTGAGATGAGTGTTTTTCATTTTCATTCATGTAAAAACTTGTATGTAATATTCTTTTATTGGGGCGCTTCCAGGTTGCGGAAGTTGTCACCGTTTGTATATTATTTACTTTTCCGCACTAGGATAGACCCAAGGAGGAGGGCACAAGTAACCGGGTTCTGGAGTCCAGTGGGAGACCAACTCGAGGAGTCGAGTCCGGGTCTCCTAACTCCAGAATTGGTAGGGTTGCTTGCCGCTCTCGTAGGGGTCTTGGGGTGTGGGTTTGGCTATTCATCGCGATCGTGGAATCCGTGTTATATACTGGCTCGTATTGAAAACACGGACGTCCTAGTATATCCAATATTTCATATGTTTCTTCTGCTGCGATATCTGTGATGTGATCATGTGATGTTCTGTGATAGATACAGTATATAGTATATATGATATATTATATAGTCGTTACTTATGTTTTACACCCGCGCTAGCCCTGCCCTGCTCTGCCGTTAGTTACCTAACCTAACGGTGCACGAGGGGACATCGAGGCGAATGCGGATGACATAAGTGTACGTCGTATTTATCTGTGATGTTTAGGTACATTAATGATGGGACTTCATTAATGAGATTAATGAAATAAAAGAAACCTAAGATGTTGTAGAATCGAATTTCAAAATAAAACAGGTAGCTACAGTTCTTGCTTTGCACAGCGGTATATGTGATATATCCTGCACCTTATTCGATGAGGAAAGGACCGAGATCTCTTCACCGGGAGTGACTCCTTTAGCAATAACTGGCAGATGCTACACATTCGGTTTGTCTTTTGATTGCTTTTAAGAGTTTTTGCTTTGCACAGTGATATATATGATATATCCCGCACCTCATTCGACGAGGAAAGGACCGATGATCCCTTCACCGGGAGTGACTCCTTTAGCAAAACTAGAAAAGCTTCAAAAACACTCCATTTTAAAAATCATTTGATTCTACAACGATATCAAGTTCATTACGCAATAGGTTTTCAGAAAAACCTGTCGTAGCCCTCCGTCATTTCAGATAAGTAGTAGTTAGTATTCGTGCTACGTTTGTTGGCCTGCGTCAAGGCGTAGTGTGCGGTAGCTAACTGGTGCTTATCTGCATAAGCATATGATGTGATTGGATTAGGGTAGTCGTGCGACTTTGTTGGCCTGCGTCAAGGGTCGTGCGGGTGGGTTTAATTCAATCAGGAAATGACGGGTTGAACTTGACTAGCGGACTATGGTTTGTTGGCCTGCGTCAAGGTTATAGGACGCTAGGGGCAAAATATTATCGGGAATTTCAAGTGTTGAAATTTGCAATGAGATTGCATACCTTCTATGAGATAGTTGGATCCCGATACCCGCTGCGAGTAAGAGTTACTCCTGGGAGAGTTTTACACATTACAATTAGTCGATCAAGTAGGTGTCTAGAAAGGTGTTAACGAGGTTACGCCTCTGGGAAAACGAGGTTTACATTAATTAGGTTCGTGCGAAAGCACGAGCGACCTCCCTCAAAGTACCAACACTGGCCTGGCTGAAAGATTGGCGAACTTGTAGTGTATAATTAATCCCGGCTAGTCTTTCCTTTTAGGGTTTGAAGGAAGATTTGATAAAAAGCAGTGGGAGCCATCCTGATTAGATAAAATAATAACCAATCTATTCTTGACAGAGTGCACGCTGAGTGTTTTCTTCTCTCTCTCTCCAGGTAGCGACCATATCACGCCTTAATCAAGATAATAATACAGAATATTGACCGAACCCGCTTGTTATACTGAGCTGGGGAACGTTGGTCCCGCTCCCACTTATAATTGTTATAAGACAGAGCAGGAAATTGGGAAATACCAGATTTCCCGTGCCGCCCAAACGAAGAGAGTGCATGCTGATGCATCATCTTCGGGTGTGCTCATTTTACTGAGAACTGTTTCTCAGTAACCTTTACGTCCTGGGTATGTGATACCAGACCAGGATCCCAGATATGTAATCTGTTACATAGGGCTACAGAAAGATAGAGGACTGAGAACGGGTGATAAGTTTCATGAGGCAGAAAATGGGGCAAGTGTTGCAGCCAAGTCTGTTGGTCACTGTCACCCTGTATTACCAATACATTGATTCTGAACGAATGTTATTAGATACCGAACCTGATATACCAAATCATATCACTCTCTTTGTTAGAAAAGAAAGGATATAATTTTGTATGGTTGGATTATGTTTTGAACATTTCCTATATCAAAAGTTGATCGGATCAGGCACGTTATCTAAAAGCATTGATGTTCTAAATCAAACTACAGTTCTTAGTATATGGAACACACATAAGAGGAAGAGTTCAGAAATGAACGGATCCTTCTTAAGGTATTGTAGACTAGGTCAGATCAATGCGACCCGACTGGCTGAGTTACATTTAGATGCATATTTAAATCAGTTTGAATTTACATCTTGTGAAACTCGCCAGTCATGTCACAAAGATAAGATGACCATAGCTCCGTTTACTGGAAACAGAGAAAGAGTTAGTAAACTCTTGGGATGATACATGTTGATGTATGTAGGTCCCCTGTCTACACATGCCAGGAATGGTTCTTTATACTTCATTACGTTCTCTGATGATCTTTCGAGTTTCAGACCTATGTTCCTGTTGAAACATAAGTCCGAACCTTTTGAGATATTCACAGAATATAAGTTAGAAGTAGATAACCAAAATACGGGTATAAGTATTATGTCCTTTGATGTGATCAAGGAGGAGAATACTTGAGCATGGAATTCCTGGACTATTCTAAAGGAGAATGAGATTCTCTCTCAGCATTACTCCTCCGTATACACCATAGCACGATGGTATGTCAGGGCGGAGCAGATACACCCTATTTGATATGGTGTGCTCTATGATGAGTACTACTGAGTTACCTTTTTCCCTTTTGGAAGTTATGCACTTACGAAGTTGCATACCTATTGAATAGGGTTCCAATCAAATCAGTTGCCCACCACTTCATATGTGATATAGAAAGGGAAGAGCCCATATCTTAAGTTAGTTAAGATTTGGGGTTGTCCGGGCTATGTCTAAAAGCATAATCCGGACAAGCTCGAGGCAAGGTCTGTAATGTAGAACTGGAAAGGTTCCAGCTATACAAACTACAGCAGATGATTTGATAGAGCCAAAGGATTCAGTAGATTCCAACGAACCTTAGCCTCTCCGCCGATCTAGTAGGGTTCCTCACCCAGCTGAGAGATACTTTGGTTACTCTATGACAGTGGGAGTGAGGATTACATCATGAGATGATGACCCAACTAGCTTCGAGCTGGCCATCAGGAGTAAGACTCTGTAAGAATGGCTGGATGCTTAGTGATCTGAGATGGAATCCTTATACACCAGCAAAGTATGGACTTTAGCTGCTATATCTGAAGGGTTAAATCCCCATCAGGAGCAAGTATATCTTGAGAAGATTACTTGGTGTAGATGGAAAAGTTGAGACTTTCAAAGCTAGACGTGTTGAAGGTTTTCGTCATCGACCAGGCGTGGATAATGATAAAACCTTTTCCAGTACCTATGCTTAAGTCCATCCAGATACTACTTGCCACGGCTTCATACCATGACTACGATATCTGGTGGTTGGGTGTCATGACTGCTTTTCTAAATGATGTTTTAGAAGAGTGTGTCTATAAGTACACAGCCAGAGGGCTTCGTAGACAGTGGGAGCAGCGGAAACGTGTGCAAGATGCTTTATAGGATTAAAGCAGGCATCGCGGAGTTGGAACGTCTGTTTTGATGGATAAGTCAAAGAGTTTGACGTCATCAAAATGGTAGATGAACCTTGTATAAACAAAAAGGTAGTAGGGAGTATGGTGGTGATCCTCGTAGAGTACGTGGATGACATACTCTTGATAGGGAAGGAGTTTCCTATGCTACGCTCGATCAATCTCTGCTTATCACAATGATTCTCCACATAGGATCAAAATGATACCTCCTAAATCCTAGGTTTTGGATCTATGAGATAGATCTAAATAGATGTTAGGATTCTCACTAGTTGTAGTGAGATGGTATCAATCGATCCTGGGGAGAATCACTGGAAGTGTTCCAGGGTGATAATGACGACTGAGTGTCAGTCAAAGGCATTGTCTTTACCCTCAGTAAAGGGACGGTATGTTGGAAGAGTTCCAAGCTAGATACCGTGACATACTAGACGATAAAGGCAGGATACATCGCTACTTAAGATGCTACCAATGAGGCTGTTTGGGTGTATATTGGTTCATAAGATGAACTTTGTTCCTCCCATTGTGTGACAATGGAGTTGTGGCTTGTTCCAAGGAACGCCGGTCCCATCAGTGATCCAGACTTATTCTAAGGCAGCATCGCCTGATCATGGAGATAGTTGATCTCCAGGGAGATCGAGGTTAGAAGAGTAGACTCAGAGGACAACACAGCGGATCCACTCACAAAGGCCTGTTCTCAGAGAGAGACTTTTATGGGATGGTTGAGTATGAGATACTACAACCACTGCTACAGATGGCCCTAGTGCAAGTGGGAGATTGTTAGTTATATGTATGCCCTAGAGGCCATTACTATACATAGGATGTATATTGTAGTGGATGCTGGGACATATATAGGGAGGACTTTCTTGCTCGACATGATAGTATGCTATCTGGTTGCTCTTTACCTTAACGTGTACACTGATTGTCTCCCTGTTACATGTTGGTAAAGCCCTTAGGATCTGTACTTGACTACCTGGACTATGATGCGGATCATACTAGTGGGGACATGGTAGTCCATAAGTACATCCTTCAAAGTCCCTAGTCGTGGGTGTATCGAGACGGGGCATCGATATACCAGAGTAGACTAGCGTATACCTTCTCGACCCATACAGATGGGCGATGGATGATCCCATATCCGTTGGTGTTTGACATCAGAGATGATATACGGGTGCTCAGTAGAGACTGGGTACACTGGACGGACTCGCCGAGAACTCCCAGATGGTATTATACCTCACGTCAGATGGCAGTTCTCTGGTGACACTGGTACAGAGTAGTCTGTTGACCCGAGATCGTCATAGAGTCTTGTGTGGTTCCCACTGTGCTTTGATTTCCATCTTACCACGTCCAAGAGGGTGTGCAAAACGGTGGTTTTTGGGTACAGTCCCGAGTCACATGGAGGCAATGAGCGATAGGAGGGGATTCGTCTCTCTCGGTATAGGGAGTTGATGTTGCGCTGTGTTCGATTGGCTATAACAGGAAATCCCTGGCCAGGGTTGCTGAGATTTACTGGTAAGTGTTACCAGTAGTTT
Organism: Agapanthus africanus; assembly: GCA_030015575.1. NCBI lineage: Eukaryota > Viridiplantae > Streptophyta > Magnoliopsida > Asparagales > Amaryllidaceae > Agapanthus > Agapanthus africanus. The sequence continues at coordinate 509,086,922 of CM057341.1, forward strand.
CTCGATGTGTTATAGACCTCATATCGACACGACTTATCGAGCTATTGGGGTCTGACGTTTACCACCCCTAGGCAAGATATGCGACATATCAGACGATCAGACCGGACTGTACGGTAGTGTTACTGGTTGGATTCACTGGAGTGTGAGCGGGCTTGCTCGTCGATCTTCAGATCGCTCAATACCCGGGTGGCCGTTACGTTTAGCAGACCGCTTGCGGCTTATGGATGTTTGATATGATCATCATCTGCTGCCGGCGTATTGACGAGTCTTTAGAGTCCTACACAGAGGTTTCCTGGCTCAAGCGAAACGAAATAGGAGCGCATATGAGATATGTGCGGGACCGAGAATAATACCAGTATGTGATACTGTATTCGATTCTCGAGATGTGACATTGATCGGTTATATGCGATATAGCCGGGTTATCGGATCAAGTGTTGATTCGATAAGTTGTTACTAATGATACCAGTCGGTTATGTGCGACATGACCGGATCATTGAATCAAGTGTTGATTTAATGATTTAATGTATAATTATATATTTGATATATTAGTTTGCATCAACTAGTATCGGTTCACTTTAAAATGGATTTTCTCACTCGGGTGTGCACATTGCATATGCGATATGATTTTGTGCACTTTATTGTATCATGTTTGATGATGCATGATTGCTAGGTTATGTGTAAAGAATTTAACCAAAGTTATTTAAATGGTTAAGGGTTTTACTTATTCATTAATTAGTCTTTTTATTTTTGGAAAAAGGAAAAGAAATGAGAGAAAAATGGTGGCTTATTTTGTATGCACTTGAAGCTTCATGAAGCTTTTATGATGCAACCATTTTTGTCTCATCTCCTAAACCCTAACCATGCCTTTAACCTTGGTCAATTCTCTACACTTAACTTAGGTTAAAGTTATGATAAGAATGATATTATTATTCTTTTCATAATTAACTAAATATACTTTCTTCTTCTTCTTCTTCCATTTCTTCAAGTGAAGAAAGCTTGCCCCATCAATGGCAAGTGATGGAAATGAGTGAGAAATCCAATTCTAAAGTCTACCCACCTCCTATTTCTTCATCCTCTACCTCTTGCCAAGTAGTAGAGTGTGTTTCCTTCACAAGTTTTCATGGCAAGGTGAAGGTGGAGCTTGATTTAGCGATGCCTCGACGTAGATCATCTTCGGCATGGACATCGACGACCTAGCTCGCTTATTCTTCGACGAAGCCGACGCTGGAGTCCGGATTCCTTTTGGACAGCGGAGGGGACTTCGTTACGGAGCTATGGAGGTGGAGCAACGGATCTACAAAGGTTGTATTTCCGTATTCTCTTTAGTTAAGTTGTTAACTAGATTCTTTTTCGCCTAGATTTCTAGCAAACGATCCGTAGTCGGGTCTCTCGGCACCGTTTAAATTTGAAAATGGCATGTTCGATGCCTTGTGAGACCTCACTAGAGTGCCTAGGAACCCTACAGGATGATCCCACATCCATCGGTGTTTGACATCAGAGATGGTGTACGGGTGCTCAGTGGAGACTGGGTACACTGGACGGATTCGCCGAGAACTCCCAGATGGTGATATACCACACGTCAGATGGCAGTTCTCCGGTGACACTGGTACAGGATAGTCTGTAGACCCGAGATCGTCATAGAGTCTTGTGTGATTCCCACTGTGCTTTGATTTCCACCTTACCACGTCCAAGAGGGCGTGCAAAACGGTGGCTTTTGGGTACAGTCCCGAATCACATGGAGGCAATGAGCGATAGGAGGGGATTCGTCTCTCCCGGTATAGGGAGTTGATGTTGTGCTGTGTTCGATTGGCTATAACTGGAAGTCCCTGGCCAGGGGTGATATAGAGATTTACTGGTAAGTGTTACTAGTAGTTTCTCGACCCGTTATGAGACACACATCGACACGACTTATCGGTTACTGGGGTCTGACGTATACCACCCCTAGACTTGATATGCGACATATCAGACGAACAGAACGGACTGTACGGGAGTGTTACTGATTGGATTCACAGGAGAACGCACAGGCTAGCTTGTTGATCTTCTGATCGCTCAATACCTGGGTGGCTGTTACGTTTAGCTGACCGCTTGCAGCTTGTGGGTGTTTGATATGATCATCACCTGCTACCGGCGTATTGACGATTCTTTAGAGTCCTACACAGAGGTTTCTTGGCTCAGGCGAAACGGAGTAGAGGCACATATGTGATATGTGCAGGACCGAGAATAATGCGATATGAGATACCGTATTATATTCTCGCGATATTTAGATATGAACCGGGACATCGGATCAAGTGTTGATTCGATGAATCGGTACATGATATATTAGTCGGTAATATTCGATATAGCCGGATCGTCGAATCAAGTGTTGATTTGATGATTTAATGTATAATAATATATATATGATATATTATTACATTATCTAATATTAGCTCGCTTTATTATTTCATTTTCTCTCTGGATGATACATTGATATATATGCGATATATGTTAATTGTATTATTTTCTTTTGTTGCAAATATATAATATATATGTGATATATATTATTGTGACATGATATGATTAATTGTTAAACATGTTTAAGGATGATTAAATGAGGTTAGGGTTTGATTAGGGTTAGATGCTTCATGCACCTTCTAGAAGCATTTTCTTTTGTCATGGTTAAGATATTTTTTGATGACACATTCCTAACCAAACCAAATCCTAACTCTAGTTGTTTCTCTACACATTATTAGCCACTCATCCTTGACCATGGTTTATATATCAATCATATACTTTTATTTCTATTCATCACAAAAGGATTGATCATTATCATTTCCATTATCATCTTCTTCTCTCTTGAAATAGCTCACTAGAAATTCTTTATGTGATGAATAAATATGAGAAAATGATTTAAAAAGAAAGCATAAATACTACTCTCTCATCCTCATCTCATCTAGCCCATGAGATTAGTGTGTTCATCTCTTTAGAGTGAGAAAGCTTGAGTCTTTGCAACTTCGACGTAGATCATCGGAGATTTGGAACACTTCAAGCTAGCATGGATCGTTTGAGTCGTGGAGCCTCTCATGAGTCCGGGAGATCGTGGATCGCGGCAAAGGGACTTCTACTCGGAGCTTGTGAAGCGAAGGAGCGGACTACAAAGGTTGTAATCCCTAACACTTAGATAAAAGTTATCATCTTGCATGTTTAACCCTAATAATCTAGCAAAGATCCCGGCTTTGGGTTGTTCGGCACATCTAAATTTTTATCCGGACATGTTTGATGCCTTATGAACCTTCACAAGAGTGCCTAGGAACCCTACAAGGTATGTAATCTCATTGCAAATTTCAACACTTGAAATTCCCGATAATTGTTTTTACCCCTAGCGTCCTATGATCTTGACGCAGGCCAACAAACCATAGGCCGCTAGTCAAGTTCAACCCGTTTATTTCTTGATTGAATTAAACTCACTTGCACGACCCTTGACGCAGGCCAACAAAGTCCCACGACTACCCTAATCCAATTGCATCACATGCTGCAGATAAGCACTAATCAGCTATCGCACACTACGCCTGACACATGTCAACAAACGCAGCACGAATACTAAATAATACTTATTTGAAATGACGAAGGGTTATGGCTAGTTTTAAAGAAAATTTTTAACTTAATGAACTTGATATCGTTATAGAATCTAGTGATTTAAAAAAGGAGTGTTTTTGTAGCTTTTGCTAGTTTCGCTAAAGATGTCACTCCCGGTGAAGGGATTTCGGCTCTTTTCTCATCGAATGAGGTGCTGGATATTTATCAAGAAATACCACTATGCAAAACAAGAACTAGAGAAGCTTTAAAAACAAAATCGAGTGGCTTGTAGTATTTGCTAGTTTGCTAAAGAGGTCACTCCCGGTGAAGGGATCTCGGCTCTTTCCTCATCGAATGAGGTGCTGGATATTCATCAAGAAATACCACTATGCAAAGCAAAAACTAGAGCTACCTTTTTAAAATTTTGATTCTACAACATCTTTAGTTTTTTTTCATTAATCTCATCAATGAAGTCCCATCATTTAATGTTTCCTAAACATCACAGAAAATGAAACGAAAATAGAATGTACGTTTATGCTATCCGCATTCGCCACGGGGTCTCGTCATGCACCGTTAGGTTACTTAACTAACGGCAGAGCGGGGGCTGGACTAGCGCGGATGCAAAACATAAGCAACGTTTATTATATATCATATATATAAAGCATTCGTCTCACGCAGTTATATGATCACATCACAGAACCAAGCAGCAGAAGTCAACATACGAACTATTGGATATACTAGGAGATCCGTGTTTTAAAATAATCCAATAATGAAAAACACAGATTCCATGGTCGTGATGAGTAAACAAACCCACATCTCTAGACCCCTACGAGAGCGGCAAGCAACCCTGCCAATTCTAGAGTTAGGAGACCCGGTCTCGACTTCTCGAGATGGTCTCCCACTGGACTCCAGAACCCGGTTACTTGTTCTCCCCGTCTTCGGTCTATCCTAATGCGGACAAGTAAATAATATATATCAATGGTGACATCATCCTCAACCCGAAAGTGTTCCAATAAAAGAATATTACATATAAATTTTACATGAATGAAAATTGAAAAACTCTCATCTTACATAAAACCCCCGGCTATTCATTCACGACGATCCAATATAACATATCACAACAACACATTATATCACATGTCATCAACGTAAGTAAATACACGTATCCCAAATTCCATTGACATATAACAACGAGATTTGGGATACCCCATATATTACACTTACGGTCGTAGAAAAGAAATGAAAAACTACAATAATTAGAATCCGCATTTCCTTAGACATCATAAATCCGGAATATTTCATATTCCGGATTTCTTGTCTAACCCTATAAACTCAGCATTTTAGTCTCATATCGAAAACTCTTTTCAATAACTTAGTCGGGTAATTCAATAGGATTCCCGACTACCCGATCGAATACTCGTCGGAAACTTTAGTAGATGGCCGCACCCTCGATACCGTCGACCAAGTGCACTTAGGCGAAACACCGTGGCCGCGAGTACCCGAGTTGATGCTGTTGGCAACGGGTTTCTCCTAAAGTCACTTGGTCGGGGCTATGGGGCGTGGCTATCTAGTAAAGTTGCGCATATTCGCGTACGATACGCGATTGCGACGGAGTTTCCATTCGAATCGAAACTTCATGGCAATCGATCAAAAGAGACTAACATGTTAGATTTACAATCACTAACTAGTTTTCACAAAACTAATTAACTGCGGATTCCAAGTATTGTATCACATATCAAACTTAAACCCGAAATGACGTAAAAATTACGACCATGAAACACTCCGTATTAGCCCCTTAACAAAATTAACATCACATGCAATTTTGGGCTAATCAAACATAACCAGAAACCCTAAAACCAAGCCAACAGAACACCAAACGAACATGAGACCAAATGAAGGAAGGCAGGCTGGCGACGCCGGTAAAAAGCTCAATCTCGCCGGGTGAATAGTGGCCTTTTGGTCTCGTTTTTGTTTAGTGTTCTAGTTATATCATATATAACATTCTGCAACTATTTAAAAAAATTTTAGTGACCATTTTGAAATCAACAGAAACTTGGTTTTTCGGGTTTCGGTTTCGGAGTTGTTTTGTTTTCGTAATTCTAACTACATCGTATAATATTCTAACTTTAGCTCTGATATCATGAAAGTGTATGTTAGCACCACCACTGGGTTTTAGTAGCATCAAACATGCCATTTTTTTAAAAATTTTGGGGTGCTAAACTACACTATCCAAGATCATTAACTAGATGACTAAGGTTTAAGCTAGATATCAACTAAACTATAAGAAGAGAATGAAACTACAACCTTTTTAGATCGTGTCCTTCTCTTCAAATGCTCCGAGTTGTAGTCCACGCGACTCCACTAGGCTTCTCTTGAAGTTGGAACAAGCTCCCTTCTTGATCTTCGTGCCAAAGACGATCCATCCGAAGCCTCTCTAATCCAAACTATCTCTTCACTAAACTCTTTAGTGAAGATAACACCTTAAGCCAAAGTGCTAATCTAGTTTAGGATGGTGAAGTAGGGGTCGTGTTTTCTCACTAGGCTTCTCACAAGCTCAAGAATTCACAACACATGTGAGGGTTTAAGCTTGGAGGTGGAGGTGGAGGTGGAGGTGAAGAATGAGGAGAGAGCTAGAGAGCAAGAGCTAGAGAAGATGGCTAAGAAGATGGCTAAGGCATCAAAACTAGAATGAAGAATGGCTCACTAATATATCTCACTCATTGAAGCATGAATATTTTCACATAGAAAATATGCACCATACTTCAATAGTGAAGTCAAACCAATATATTATGAACCTTGCCTCACAACCATGCCTAAAATATCTCTACATTTTACACCTCATTTTCTATTTTCTAAAAATAGAAAATCCATGCCATGCTTCATATATATATATCAATATATATATCAAGAAGAAAATAATTAGTGAGCTAATAATATTAGTTAATAAATAATTATATCAAATATAATATATATCAAATTATTAAATCAACACTTGATTTAATAATCCGGTTATATCACATATAACCGACTAATATCATTTATCTGTATGTCACATTATCAAATCAACACTTGATTCGATAATACGGTTATATCACATATAACCTAACTGATAACAAATAACCGCCAGATTAGAATACGGTATCACATACTCGTATTTAATCAGGCCCACTGCACATATGCATATGTGCCTACTTCGTTTCGCTTGAACCAGGAAACTTTTGTGCGGGACTTTAAAGACTCGTCAATACGCCAGCAGTAGGTGATGATCACATCAGTCACCCACAAGCCGTCAGTGGTACTAGCTGGACGTAACAGCTATCCACGTATTGAGCGATTAGAAGATCAACAAGAAAACTTGTCCAAACTCCCATGAAGCCCATAGGTAACACTTACCGTACAGTCCGGTCTCTTCGTCTGATATGTCGCATATGAAGTCTAGGGGTGGAAACTGTCAGACCCCAGTAACTCGATAAGTCATGCCGATGTGTGGCTCATAACAGTTCGAGAAACTACTGGTAACTCTTATCAGTAAATCTCAGCAACCCTGGCCAGGAATTTGCAGTTATAGCCAATCAAGCATAGCGCAACATCAACTCCCTATACCGGGAGAGACGAAATCCTTCCTATTGCTCACCGCTTCTATGTGATTCGGGACTGTATCCAAAATCCACCTGTTTGCACGACTCTTTTGAGCCGTGGTAGGGAGGAAATCAAAGTACAGTGGGAATCACACAAGACACTATGACGATCTCGGGTCTACAGACTAACTTGTACCAGTGTCACCAGAGAACTGCTATCTGACAATAGGTATAATACCATTTAGGAGTTCTCGGCGAGTCCTGTTCGTTGTACCTATTCTCTAATGAGCACCTGTGTATAATCTTGATGTCAAACACGAATGGCTATGAGATCAACCACCGCCCCCATACAGGGTCAAGAAACGTACACACTGGTCTACTCTGGAATATCGATGCCATGTCTCGATATACTCTCGACTAGGAACAATTAAAGGATGTGCTTGTGGACTACCTAGGTCTCAGTAGTATGATCCGCTTCATAGTCCTGGTAGTCGAGCATACACCCTAAGGGCTTTAACAACATGTATCTAAGAGATAATATAATAATACTAAGTGTACATATTAAGATAAAGAGTAACCAGATAGTATACTATCATGTCGACCAAGAAAGTCCTCTATATATATGTCCAAGCATCCACTATAATATACATCAATGTACATTAATGGCCTCTAGGGCATACATATCCTTAACACTTCTAGAAGCATTCCCGTATAAATACGGAATACTTCACCAGGTATATGTATCGCTACACATACGCGTATTTGTATAAAAATACGGATAGCACCAAAAAGAGAAAATGAATAATGAACAATAATACTAAAATATATGTATCAAAATACATATATAAATTATTAAATCAAAACCTGATTTAATAATCCGGCTTAATCCTAAGCCGGTTTGTATTATCAACTGTCCGATTAAAATCCGTATACCGCGTACACGTATTTAATTGGACCCCTGCACGTACCACTGTATGGCTCCTACATTTGTCGCCTGAATCGGGAAAGCCTCTGTGTGATGATCAGTCGAAAATATTGCATTTTTAACACATCAATTTCCCTACTCTTTGCAATCATCTAAAAGTGTTTAGTATAAATATAGCACATATTAGCAATTTGTCTATAAAATATCAAATAACATGTGTTATACATTATAACCATTATTTTGAGGGAAATTGAGTGTTTATTATTGCATGCATGATCTTTTATGAATCAACACTTGTCTCGAGATTGTGTGCAGGAAATTTTTCAGGTAAAAGAGCCGGAACTGCTAAAAGTGCTGATAAAATACGTCAAGTCAAAGACTTGAAATCTGGCAGTGAACAAGAAAGTATAAAAATATTCCAGACATCAGAAAAGTGACATAAAGCCAACATGAAATCAACCTGGAAATTTCATGCACCAAGCCTATCAATTGGTCGCGGATCCACGGCCGATCCAACTCGTCAGCGGTTGGATTCCTTCCCGAGGCTTATCTTTTTACGGCCAAGATTATTTAAAGTCCCTAGAAATCTCCAGAAGCATCACTCCAACAGCAAGTCATCTCATGCAAGCTAGCTAACTACCTTAATCTAGAAGCTTCCTATAACTACCTAGCTTTCTATGCAAGCCTCATAACAACCAAGCTTCTCTTGTAACCTAAATAACTAACTCAATCTAGAAGTTTTTTCTTAACTACCAAGCTTACAAGGGAAGTTTGTCAGTGTATATGCCCTAGAGTCCATTATTGTATCATACTAGTTTGTATATTAGTTAATGGAAGCTTGGGATATTCACAGTTGTATAGACAGTATTGCTCAAAATGGTAATATGCTACTTGCTTTGTTTCCACTTCAATATGTGCATGTGTTTCTTTTAGCATATCGCTTATACATATTAGTGGAGCCCTTAGGATCTTTGCTTGATTACCAGCATTGTGATGGCAGTCACATTAATGGGGGCTGGTTAATCTACAAGTACATCCTTATACAGGTCCCTAGGTGTAGGATTATCGAGACGGGGCATTGATACTCCGGAGTAGACTAGCGTATACGCTTCTCATCCCAGCAGGGGAGATGGTCTGTCCCACAGCCATTAGTACGTCGTACTGGAGATAGTATGCGGGTGCTCGTTAGGTTACGAGTACACTGGACATGACTCGTCGGGAACTATTGGTTGGTACTATACCTATCATCAGATAACAGTTCCCAGGTGACAGCAGTACAGCTTAGTCCGTAGACTTGACACTACTACTTCGCCTCGAGTGTGTTCCCACTGTACTTTGATTACTATCCTACCACGGCTCAAAGGAGTCGTGCAAACATGTAGTAGTTGGGTGTAGTCCCGAAGCACTTGGAGGCAGTAGCGGTTAGATATGATTCGTCTCTCCCGATATTGGGGGTTGATATCGCACTGTGTCTAGGAGAGCCATTACACAAGCGAGATTTACTGGTAGTGTTTCCAGTAGTTTCTCAGGGTGTTCTGGGCTACTCTCCGGCACGACTTGTACCGCTAGTAGGGGTCTGACGTTTACCGCTCCCTAGGCCCGACATGCGATACTCATAGACGAATAGACCGGACTGTATGGAGATTGTCACATTCAGGCTCAGTAGGAGTTCGGATGGGTTTACCTCATCGGCCTTCTTATCGACATCTACTTGGGGACCGTCACGTACAGCTTGTGCCGCTTGCGGTCTATGGTTAAACCCACTGCCAGCGTAGTGTCGAGTCTTTAGAGTCCCACACAGAGAGTTTCCCTGCACTGGGCAAAAGGTGTAGAGGCCGTATGATTTTACGGCAGGGCTACGATCACTTACGTGCACATGTGCGCGTATGATGTTCGGGCAGACAGTACTAGTGGGCTTTGGTTTAAGCCGGATCTTAGTATTGTACATATGGATTAGTTTTGTCTTCTGTGTATTCGTGTTCTACGGAATGCGGATGCGGATGCGGGTGTGTATTCGCGGTTGTGAGGAGCGAAGGGGGAGGTGTCTCATTAGGGTTTTGACCATTGACTTGGTCAAAACCAATATGAGGTGAGGAAAATGTTTATTAATCTTTTTAATGACAATTGTGTTTTGGCTAATTTGTTTGACCATTTGACCTTGCTTGACAATTTGACCTAGTTGACTATTGTTGACTTAGATATTTTGCAAGCACTAGACTCTTCTTATTCTTTTGGATTTATCTTTGAGATGATAATGGTCAAATCAAGGGTAGCCATCATAATTGATCATGATAAAAGATTACTAAATATTTTTCTTATGCATCATTATCTTCTTCTCATTCTCTCTCATCAAATGAGAGCTCCCATGGTTTGCTTCTTCTTCCTCCTCACTATAAATTCCTAATAGTCTCATGTGTTGAGCAAATTAGGTTATAAATAGACAAACAAACCCATCTTCTTCCCTTACATCACCTAGGGCATCAAGAGTAGTAAACTTGTTACCCTAGTTACCTCGGCTTGAGGTAGAGCTCGGACTATAGACTCTCGGATGGATTGTCTTCGACTCTAGGAGGCCGCGAAGGTGACCAAGATCCGGATCGATCCTCGGAGCTTGCATGGACGAGGAGGACAGCGGAGGGAAGAACCGAAGGACCGTTTTCGTGAGGTATAATCTCCTAAGCATAGTAGATAGAACCTCTAGTTGTTTGTTAGAAATGGTTTGGCAAAGATCCTTAAGAAAGTCTATGTTAGCTTGTGATAAAAATTTGGTTTTTACCTATTCCGCCTCCCCGTAAGTACCGGGATGGGTAACGTAGACTTACAGTGGTATCAGAGCCTTACTAAACCATTACTAACTTGTTAGCAAAGTGTTAGAAATTCGATCACCGGAAAAATCGCAAAACACGAACTAAAAATGCCCTTTTCTGTCATTTTTAAAAACTGGTCCAAAAATTTTTCCAGGGACTTTAAAAATACGTGCAGGCTTTTTTAGGGACACCCAAGAAAAACGAGATCGTGAATCGGTCAGACCGCCGCGAAAGCGCGGAGAAACCAAGTGTTTCGCCGCGGATCCGCGGCTGAGTCGACTCCGAGTCAACTCGTTTTTCATGCGGAGTGTCCAGCATGGTGTTTTGTGATTTCTCTGATATTTTGTTTCTGCCCAGATTTTATAAGTATTGTGTTGTGCTTGGGGTAGATTCAAATCTAGTTATCGATCGAAATTCTAAGTATTTTAGCTAATCGGATCTTCTGTGATGTGATATATGTACTGAACGTCTACTAATCGCTATACGTCGATTAGTGGGGGTTGTACATATCTGTGATCTGTGATATTGGATTGTGTATATGAACTTGTTGGATTGTCGTGGATGAATAGCCGGGGATGTGAGATGAGTATTTATTTATCTTTCATTCAATGTAATATTTGTAAATTGATGTAATATTATTTTATGGTCGCACATCCGGGTTGAGCTTGTAGCCACCATTGTATATTATTTTTTTTACTGTTTTTTTGCTCCTAGGATAGACCCAAGGTGGGGTGCACAAACTACCGGGTATTTTGAAGTGCCGAGTGGCCTACTCACGTTGTTGAGGGAGGTTGCTTCACTTCGGGTATTTGGTGGGTAGTTTGCCGCACCCGTAGGGGTCTAGGGTGGGGTTTGGCTATTCATCGCGACCGTGTAATTCGTCTTTCGTTGCAGGCTCAAACGAAGCGCGGATTCCTAGTATATCCAATGTGTTCTTCTGTGATCTGGAATGGCTATCATTGCATCTGACGGATGTATATATCTATATATGATATCTAGTAGGCGTTGCTTATGTTTTGCATCCGCGCTAGTCCAACCCCCGCTCTGTCGTTAGTTAAGTAACCTAACGGGTGATGACGGGGCCCAGTGGCGAATGCGGATGGCATAAGCGTACGTCATATTTTCGTTGTTTTTTTCAATGGTAGGATTAATTGATGGGACGCATTAAATTAATGTAAAGAAAATAAACCAAAGTTGAATCGTTGGAACAATTTCAAAACCACTCGGTTTTTTCAAAACAACAAAACTTTTAAATGCGGAGCTTAAACCACTCCTTTTAAAAAGCTATCACGTTCCTTCGATTATATCAAGTTCACTACGTTCACGGTTTCGCCAAAACCATTCGTAGCCCTCCGTCATTTCATATGGATAGTCAATAATATTCAAGCTATATTTGTTGGTCAAAGTCAAGGCTTAGTGATTGGTAGCTGTTGGATATTCATATATAGCATAAATAGATGCGTTGGTTTGGGACAGTTGTACTGCTTTGTTGGCCAAAGTCAAGGGTAGGTACGGGTGGGTTCAAATTAACCTGGAAAATGACGGGTGGAACTTGACATGTGACTTATGATTTGTTGGCCAAAGTCAAGGTCATAAGAGCATGGGGCAAAAAAAAAAAAAATCCACATCGGGAGTTTCTAAGGAAACTGAAACTTGCTAGTGCTGCATACCATTTGGAGTGTGATGATTTTGGTAGGATTCCTTCAGCTTTATCACACGATGATATTTGGATCCCGATCCTACTGTGTGTATATGCTACTCCTCGGGAAATTTTCTCACTTAACGATCAATGCTATAAACCAAGTAGGTGTCTAGAACAGTGTTAGCGGGGCTACGCCTCCAGGGTAAAGAGGTTATTTAATTAAGGAACTTCGCGAAAGCGTCGTAAAAGCTCCCTTGAAGTACCGACACTAGTCTGGCTGAACGGTTAAGCAAGTATTGTACGGTGAGATTAATCCTGGATAGTTCTTCTTTTATGGTTTGAGGAAGGATTCGAGAAACAGTGGGAGCCATCCTGTTTAGATAAACTAAAAACTAATCTAAACTTGCAAGAGCATCATGCTTCTCTCTCTCTCTTAATTGCAGCGACCCAGTGACCAGACATAGCTTACATCTAGATAATAAAATGACTGAATCTGACTGTAATGACTGGCAAAAGTGTGTCCAGATGTCCATTACCCATGACAAACTAAGACACCTCTTCACTAATCAAACCCCTGCCGTCTCAGGACCAGTTTCCATCGTCACGGATACTGATATCCGTAAGACATCGAAAAAAGACTGTGCGAATGCCAAGTGCCTCGTGTTAGCCTCAGTTGATGGTACATACCAGAGGCAGCACGAGAAGATGGACTTAGTTTCTGTCTTCCTCCATAACAAAGACTTATATGGAGAGCAATCTCGTATCGCAAGATATGAGACCTCGAACGAATTGCTTCAAGTGAGGTTGGCTGTCGGGTTATCTGTAGGGGACAACGTCCTTACAGAGACTAGCTATTTTGATGAGCTCACGGACCTGAAGACCACGTTGAAGAATTGGTCAAATACTGACTTAATTCTACAGTCTCTGCCCTCTACTTACACCCTGAAGGAAACCAGGGAAGTAGAAGGAAAGGGCAGGGCAAAAGTTTTGGGACTGGATATAGCGAAGGAGGGACGTCCCTATTGTTGCAGGAAAGGACATTGGCAGAGGGATTGCAGGGCTTGCAAAGCCAGTAGCCAGGATTCGAAGCATGTTGTGGCTTCGGCTTTGGGTGTGTTTGTAATAGAAAACTGTATGTCAATTAACTCTACTTCCTGGGTACTAGATACCGGATCAGGATCTTATATCTGTAATTCATTACAGGCTTTAAAAAACTGTAGAGTTATCAGGACAGGTGATATGACTCTCAGAGTTGCGAACGGAATGAGCGTGAACGCTGAATACGTAGGGGAATATCACCTTGGATTGACAAGTGGGCAGATATTGATTCTATGTAACTGTTTGTATGTACCTAGTCTAGCTTGTAATATCATATCTGTATCTTTACTTTCTAAGGAAGGATATGATTTTACTTTTGTAAGCGATGTGGTCCACATCCACCTAAATCAAGTTCTGATTGGGTCAGGTACATTAGAAAACGGAATATACGTATTAAATCAAGCTCTGGGTTTCAGTGTCCAAAACACACTTAAAAGAAAGTCTCCGGAAACAAATCAGGCTTTCTTATGGCATTGTAGACTGGGTCACATCAATGAGACACGTTTAACGAAGTTACATAAAGAGGGATATTTGAATCCGTTCGAGTATCAGTCTTATGCTACTTGTGAATCTTGTCTCATGGGAAAGATGACAAAGACTCCGTTCACTAGACACGGAGTAAGAGCGAGCGAGCTCTTGGGACTCATACACAGTGACGTGTGTGGTCCAATGTCTACACATGCACGAAGTGGTTATTCATACTTCATTACTTTTACGGATGATTTCTTTAGGTATGGAATGTTTTCCTGATGATGCATAAATCCGAGGCCTTTGAGAAATTCCGGGAATACAAGAATGAAGTGGAAAAACAAACAGGCAAAAGTATCAAGACACTGAGATCTGATCGAGGTGGTGAATACTTGAGTGCCGAGTTTCTGGGCTACTTAAAAGAGAATGGAATTCTCTCTCAGCTTACTCCTCCATACACACCACAACACAATGGTCTATCGGAAAGGCGGAATCGAACCCTATTAGATATGGTTCGTTTCATGATGAGTAAAGTTGAGTTACCGCGATATTTCTGGGGTTATGCACTAGAAACAGCAGCATATCTTTTGAACCGGGTTCCTATTAAGTTAGTGCCTACCACACCATATCAGATGTGGAGTGGGAAGAAACCCTATCTTAAACACATTAAGATATGGGGATGTCCATCTTTTGTCAAAAAGCAGCATACGGACAAACTCGAGGCACGTTTAGTACAGTGCAAGTTTGTGGGATATCCAAAGAACTCTAAGGGATATTTCTTCTATTACGCAGAGAAACAAAAGGTATTTGTTTCTCGTCATGCCTGCTTCATGGAAACTGAATTTTTAGAAAATCAGATAAGTAGGAGCGCAATAGAACTGGAAGAAATTCCAGAACCACAAGCTATTACTGAAAGCTTGGTAGAACCAGAAATTTCAGGAGAACCGGACATCCCAGCGCCACTCCGCAGGAGTAGTAGGCAGTCTCATCCGCCCGAGAGATACTACGGTTTTCTCATAGACGGGGATCGAGAGGATTGCATCATTGAAAATGATGAGCCTACTAGCTTCCAGCAAGCCATTCAGAGCGGTGACTCAGTAAGATGACTGGATGCAATGCGGACCGAGATGGAGTCCATGTACACCAACAAAGTTTAAACTTTGGACATTGCTCCAGAAGGGGTAAAACCCATAGGCTGCAAATGGATCTTCAAAAAGAAGATTGGTGTGGATGGGCGGGTTGAAACCTATAAAGCTAGACTTGTTGCGAAGGGTTTTCGTCAAAGACCTGGTTTGGACTATGACGAAATCTTTTCTCCAGTGGCTATACTCAAATCCATTCGGATCCTTCTTGTCATTGCTGCCTTCCACGATTATGAGATCTGGCAGATGGACGTAAAGACGGCATTTCTAAATGGTAATTTGGAAGAGTGCGTCTATATGGATCAGCCGGAGGGTTTCATTCAGAGTGGGAGCAGCGGTAAAGTGTGCAAGTTGCTTAAGTCCATTTATGGACTAAAGCAGGCATCGCGGAGTTGGAACATATGCTTTGATGATACTGTCAAAGAATTCGACTTTATCAAAAATTCAGATGAACCATGCATTTACAGTAAGATTGTAGGGAGAATTGTGGTATTCCTCGTCTTATACGTGGATAACATTCTCTTAATAGGAAATGACATTCCTATGCTACAGTCAGTCAAAGGATTCTTGTCATAGAGGTTCTCCATGAAGGACCTGGGCGATGCCAACTACATTCTGGGGATCAAGATCTATCGTGATAGATCTAAGAGGATGTTGGGACTTTCGCAGTCCAGGTATATCGACACCATACTGAAACGATTCAGTATGGAGGATTCAAAGCGCGGTAACCTACCGGCTTGTTATGGAATCACCCTATCTAAAGAGATGTCTCCAAAGACTGATTTGGAAAGGGCTCGCATATAATCTATACCCTACGCATCTACGGTAGGCTCTATAATGTATGCGATGTTGTGTACCAGACTAGATGTAGCATACGCACTGAGCGTTGTAAGCAGGTATCAGTCTGACCCAGGGGAGAAACACTGGATAGCAATAAAGAACATTCTCCAGTACCTGAGAAGGACTAAGGAGATGTTCTTGGTGTATGGCGGAAAAGACCTCCAGATCGAGGCCTTTGCTGACTCTGGCTTCCAGAGTGACAAGGATGACTCCAAGTCCATGTCGGGTTATGTCTTTACCCTCAATGGAGGGGCGGTTTGTTGTAAGAGCTCCAAGCAAAGAATCGTTGCAGACTCGACGATGGAAGCGGAGTACATAGCTGCTTGCGATGCTGCAAAGGAAGCTGTCTGGATGAAGAAGTTCCTCACGGAGCTTCAGGTGGTTCCTACCATTGTTGATCCAATACCGCTGTATTGCGACAACAACGGCACTATAGCCTTAGCGATGGAACCCAGGTCCCATCAGAAGTCCAGGCACATCTTAAGGCGGTACTACCTGATCAGGGATATCGTAGATCACCGGGAGATCGAGGTGAGGAGAGTAGATTCGGAGAATAACATTGCAGATCAACTCACGAAGGCCATACCCCAGACTCAGTTCGAGCGGCTGATCGAGATGATAGGTCTTCGATACGCCAGTACATGGCCCTAGTGCAAGTGGAAGATTGTTAGTGTATATGCCCTAGAGGCCATTACTGTATCATACTAGTTTGTATATTACTTAATGGAAGCTTGGGATATTCACAGTTGTATAGACAGTCTTGCTCAAAATGGTAGTATGCTACTTGGTTTGTTTCCATTTCAATATGTGCATGCATTTCTTTTAGCATATCGCTTATACATATTAGTGGAGCCCTTAGGATCTTTGCTTGATTACCAGCGTTGTGATGGCAGTCACACTAATGGGGGCTGGGTAATCTACAAGCACATCCTTATACAGGTCCCTAGTCATAGGATTATCGAGACGGGGCATCGATACTCCGGAGTAGACTAGCGTATACGCTTCTCATCCCAGCAGGGGAGATGGTCTGTCCTACAGCCATTAGTACGTCGTACTGGAGATAGTATGCGGGTGCTCGTTAGGTTACGAGTACACTGGAAAAGACTCGTCGGGAACTGTTGGTTGGTACTATACCTATCGTCAGATAACAGTTCCCAGGTGACAGGAGTACAGCTTAGTCCGTCGACTTGACACTGCTACTTCGCCTCGAGTGTGTTCCTTGTAGGGTTCCTAGGCACTCTTGTGAAGCTTCATATGGCATCAAACATGCCCGAATAAAATTTTAGATGTGTGGAACAACCTAAAGCCGGGATCTTTGCTAGATAATTAGGGTTTAACAAGAAAGTAAACATCATTACTACTAAGTGTGAGGGATTACAACCTTTGTAGTCCGCTCCTTCGCTTCATAAGCTCCGAGCAGAAGTCCCTTCGCCGCGATCCACGATCTCCCGGACTCAAGAGAGGGTCCACGACTCGAACGATCCATAATAGCTTGTCGTATTCCTTTTCTCCGATGATCTACGTCGAAGTTGCAATGACTCAAGCTCTCTCACTCTAATGAGGTGAACACCCTAATCTAATGGGCTAGATTAGATGAGGATGATGGAGTAGTATTTATGCTTTCTTTTTATATCATTTTCTCACAAGAAATCATCACCAAAGGAAAATCTAGTAAGCTATTTCAAAAACTCAAGAGAGAAGAAGATGATGAATAATGAGATAATCCTTTTGTGATGAATAATGATAAGAGTATATCAATAATAATGCAACCATGGTTAATGATGACAAGGATAACCCTTGTAGAGAGTTAACTAAGGCTAGGGTTTGGTTGGGTTAAGAAATGAGTCATAAGAAAATATCTATCATAATATCTTCTTCATGACAAAAGGAAAACTTCTAGATGGTGAAAGAAGAAGCTAACCCTAATCAAACCCTAATCTCATTTAATCATCACTAAACATGTTTCATTATTAATCATATCATGTTACTATAATATATCACATATATATTATATATTTGTAACAAAAGAAAATAATACAATTAATATATATCGCATATATATCAATGTATTATACGGTGAGAAAATGAAATAATAAAGCGAGCCAATATTAGATAATGTAATACAATATATCATATATATTATTATACATCAAATCATCGAATCAACACTTGATCCGACAATCCGGCTATATCGAATATAACCGACTAATATATCATGTACCGATTCATCGAATCAACACTTGATCCGGTGTCCCGGTTCATATCTAGATATCGCGGGAATATAATACGGTATCTCATATCGCATTATCCTCG
The DNA here is from genome assembly GCA_030015575.1 of Agapanthus africanus. NCBI lineage: Eukaryota > Viridiplantae > Streptophyta > Magnoliopsida > Asparagales > Amaryllidaceae > Agapanthus > Agapanthus africanus. The sequence continues at coordinate 509,105,287 of CM057341.1, forward strand.
GTCCTGCACATATCACATATGTGCCTCTACTCCGTTTTGCCTGAGCCAAGAAACCTCTGTGTAGGACTCTAAAGAATCGTCAATACGCCGGTAGCAGGTGATGATCATATCAAACACCCACAAGCTGCAAGCGGTCAGCTAAACGTAACAGCCATCCAGGTATTGAGCGATTAGAAGATCAACAAGCTAGCCTGTACGTTCTCCTGTGAATCCAATCAGTAACACTCCCGTACAGTCCGGTCTGTTCGTCTGATATGTCGCATATCAAGTCTAGGGGTGGTATACGTCAGACCCCAGTAACCGATAAGTCGTGTCGATGTGTGGCTCATAACGGGTCGAGAAACTACTGGTAACACTTACCAGTAAACCTCTATATCATCCCTGGCCAGGGACTTCCAGTTATAGCCAATCGAACACAGCACAACATTAACTCCCTATACCGGGAGAGACGAATCCCTTCCTATCGCTCATTGCCTCCATGTGATTCGGGACTGCACCGAAAAGCCACCGTTTTGCACGCCCTCTTAGACGTGGTAAGTTGGAAATCAAAGCACAGTGGGAATCACACAAGACTCTATGACGATCTCGGGTCTACAGACTACGCTGTACCAGTATCACCGGAGAACTGCCATCTGACGTATGGTATATCACCATCTGGGAGTTCTCGGCGAGTCCGTCCAGTGTACCCAGTCTGCACTGAGCACCCGTACACCATCCTTGATGTCTAACACCGATGGATATGGGATCATCCATCGCCCATCATATGGGTCAAGATGCGTATACGCTAGTCTACTCTGGTGTATCGATGCCCTGTCTCGAAACACCCTCGACTAGGAACAGTTATAGGATGTACTCATCGAATACCGTGGCCCCCACTAGTATGATCTCATCATAGTCCCAGTAGTCGAGTACAGATCCTAAGGGCTTTATCAACATGTGAGAGAAAGACAGTAAACCAATACAAGTCAACATGTTAAGATAAAGTGAAACCAAATAGCATACTATCATAACGAGCAAGAAAGTCCTCTCTCTATATATATCCAAGTATCCATCATAATATACATCATATGTACAACAATGGCCTTTAGGGCATATACATAACTGACAATCTCCCACTTGCACTAAGGCCAGCTGCTGTAGTATCTCATACCTAGCATCCCGAATAATCTCTCAAACTGTATCTGGGGAATGGCGTTCGTGAGTGGATCCGCAGTGTTGTCCTTCGTATCTACTCTCCTGACCTCGATTTCCCGGCGATCAACTATCTCCCTGATCAGGTGATACCGCCTCAGAATATGTCTGGACTTCTGATGGGACCTGGGTTCCTTGGCCAAAACCACAGCTCCATTGTTATCGCAATACAGAGGTATTGGATGCTCAATGGATGGAACCACACCAAGTTCACTAATGAACTTCTTCATCCAGACAGCCTCTTTGGCAGCATCGTTGGCAGCGATGTATTCAGCCTCTATCGTCGAGTCTGCAACGGTATCCTGTTTGGAACTCTTCCAACATACCGCCCTTCCATTGAGGGTAAAGACAAATCCCAAGTGCGACTTAGAGTCGTCCTTATCACTTTGGAAGCTGGAATCGGTAAAGGACTCCATCCGGAGTTCTCCGTTACTATACACCAAGAACATGTCTCTAGTCCTTCGTAAGTACTTGAGAATGTTCTTCACAGCTGTCCAGTGACTCTCTCCAGGATCTGCTTGATTCCGACTCTCTACACTTAGTGAGTATGCTACATCAGGTCTGGTACATAGCATCACATACATGATAGAGCCTACTGCCGAAGCATAGGGTATCCCTTGCATGCGAGCTCTCTCCAAATCAGTCTTGGGAGACATCTCTTTGGAGAGAGTGAGTCCAGAGATCGTGGGTTGGTTCCCATGCTTGGATTCTTCCATACTAAACCTCTTTAGTATGGTGTCAATGTACCTGGATTGGGACAATCCCAGTATCCGTTTAGATCTATCTCTATAGATCATGATTCCTAATATGCAAGAGGCATCACCTAGATCTTTCATTGAGAATCTTTGTGAAAAGAAGAGCTTGACTGATTGCAGCATATGAATATCATTTCCTATCAAGAGTATGTCATCCACGTACAGTACGAGGAAGACAACCTTACTCTCTGCTACCTTTTTATAGATACAAGGTTCATCTATATTTTTGATGAAGTCAAACTCTTTGACTACAACATCAAAACAGATGTTCCAACTCCGTGATGCTTGTTTTAACCCCTAAATGGATTTAAGCAGCTTGCACACCTTTCCGCTGCTCCCACTATCTACGAAGCCCTCTGGCTGAGTCATGTACACGCACTCTTCTAAATCACCGTTTAGAAAGGCGGTCTTAACTTCCATTTGCCAGATTTCGTAGTCATGGTATGCAGCAATGGCAAGTAAGATCCGGATGGACTTAATCATAGCCACTGGTGAAAAGGTTTCGTCATAATCCACACCTGGTCGTTGACGAAAACCATTTGCAACAAGTCTAGCTTTGAAAGTCTCAACTTTTCCACCTACACCAAATTTCTTTTTAAAGATCCACTTGCTCCCAATGGGTTTTACCCCTTCAGGAGCATTTTCCAAAGTCCATACTTTGTTGGTGTACTTGGATTCCATCTCAGATCGCATTGCATCCAGCCATTTCACAGAGTCACCACTTATGATGGCCTGCTCGAAACTAGTTGGGTCATCATCTTCTATGATGCAATCCTCGCTTCCACCATCAATGAGAAAACCGTAGTATCTCTCAGGTGGATGAGAAACCCTACTAGATCGGCGGAGAGGCTGGGGTTCGTCGGGTAAAACTGAATCCTCTGGTTCCAACAAATCATCAGTTGTAGTTTGCGTTGCTGGAACCTCTTCCAGCTCTACCTCATCGCCACTAATTTCTTGTGCAAGAAATTCCTTTTCTAAAAAGGTGGCATGTTGAACAACAAACACCTTTTGTTGTTCACTGTGGTAGAATAGATATCCATACGAATTGCTTGGATATCCTACAAACTTACAAAGAACTGATCGTGCTTCGAGTTTGTCCGGATTTTGCTTTTTAACATAGGCCGGACAACCCCATATCTTAACTCTTTTAAGAGATGGTCTCTTCCCATTCCATATCTCATATGGAGTGGTAGGCATAGATTTAGTTGGAACTCTATTCAATAGGTATATTGCTGTTTCCAGCGCATACCCCAGAAGGAAATAGGTAACTCGGCTGTACTCATCATAGAGCGCACCATATCTAATAGGGTGCAATTTCTCCGCTCCGATACACCGTTGTGCTGTGGTGTATAAGGAGGAGTAAGCTGAGAGAGAATCCCATTCTATTTTAGATAATCTAGGAACTCATTGCTTAAGTATTCTCCTCCTCGATCAGATCGAAGAATCTTAATTCTTTTGCCCGTTTGGTTCTCTACTTCGTGCTTATATTCTCTGAATTTCTCAAAAGCTTCAGACTTGTGTTTCATCAGGAACACATGTCCGAATCTTGAGAGATCGTCAGTGAATGTAATGAAGTAGGAAGAACCGTTCCTAGCATGCGTAGACATAGGACCGCATACATCACTATGTACCAGTCCTAAGAGTTCTGTAACTCTTTCTCTGTGTCCACTAAACGGAGCTTTGGTCATTTTTCCATTGAGACATGAATGGCAAGTATCATAAGATGATAATTCGAACGGATTCAAATATCCATCCTTATGTAACTTAGCCAGTCGTGTCGCATTGATATGACCAAGTCTACAATGCCACAAGTAGGATTCGTTCATTTCTGAACTTTTCCTCTTGTGTGTGTTTTGTATATTGAGAACTGTATTTTTATTTAGAATGAATATGCCATTATGTAACGAGCCTGATGCAATCAACTTTTGATCTAGGAATATATTCATAACATTATCCTTTACTACAAAATTATATCCTTGTTTACTTAATAAAGAAACTGATATAATGTTGCACATCATGTTCGGTATATAATAGCACTCATTCAGAATCTGCGTATTACGACTTGGCAATACTAGGTGATATTCGCCAACTGCTTTGGCTGCAATATTTGCACCATTCCCTACTTGAACGGAATGATCACCTTTTCCCAGTTCTCTACCTTTCCGCAGCCCATGTAACAATTTACATATATGGGATTCTGATCCGGTATCTAATACCCAGGACGTAGGGTGAACTGAGAAACAGTTTTCAATAACTAACACACCCGAAGAAGACGCATCAAAATGCATGTTCTTTTGGGCGGCTTGAGCATCCAGATATTCTCCTATTCCCTGTTCAGTCTTATAACACTTATAAGATAGAACGGGTCCAACGTTCCCCTGCTCAGTATAATAAGCGGGTTCAGTCAATACATCCATATTATTATCTTGATTATGGCCTGACATGGTCGCTACCTGGAGAGAGAGAGAAGAAAACACTTTAGCGTATGCTCTTGCAAGATTAGATTGGTTATTATCTTATCTAATCAGGATGTCTCCCACTGTTTTTATCAAATCTTACTTCAAACTCTAAAAGGTAAGATTAGCCGGGATTAATTACACCCTACAATTTCGTCAATCTTTCAGCCGGATCAGTGTCGGTACTTGAGGGAGGTTCCCCGTGCTTTCGCACGGACCTAATTAAAGTAAACCTCGTTTTAACCCCGTTAACACTTTTCTAGACACCTACTTGATCGGCTAATTGTCCTGTGTAAAACTCTCCCAGGAGTAACTCTTACTCGCAGTGGGTACCGGGATCCAACTATCTCATAGGAGGTATGCAATCTCATTGCAAATTTCAACACTTGAAATTCCCGATAATGCTTTTGCCCCTAGCAACTTATGATCTTGGCAAGGTCAACAAATCATAAGTGCTAGCCAAGTTCAACCCGTCATTTCCCGATTGAATTAAACCCACCCGTACGACCCTTGGCTAAGGTGAACAAAGTCGTACGACTACCTCAACTCAATCACATCTCATGTTTTAGCAGATAAATGCTAATTAGCTACTGTACACCACGCCTTGGCTAAGGTCTACAAACGCAGCATGAATACTAACTAGTCTCTATCTGAAATGACGGAGGGCTACGCAGGTTTTTCAGAAAACCATGAGCGTAATGAACTTGATATCGTCGTAGAATCGAGTGTTTTTGAAAAGGAGTGTTATTTAGGCTTTTCTAGTTTCGCTAAAGATGTCACTCCCGGTGAAGGGATCTCGGCTCTTTCCCCATCGAATAAAGTGCAGGGTATATCATATATACCGCTATGCAAAGCAAGAACTATATAAGCTGTCAAAAACTAAACCGCGAGTTTGTAGCATCTACCAGTTTCGCTAAAGAGGTCACTCTCGGTGAAGGGATCTCGGCTCTTTCCTCATCGAATAAGGTGCAGGGTATATCATATATACCGCTATGTAAAGCAAGACTGTAGCTATCCTTTTTATAAAGTTTTGATTCTACAACATCTTTTAGGTTTCTTTTCTTTTTATTAATCTCATTAATAAAATCCCATCAGCTTATGCTTCCTAAGCATCACAGAAGAAACGAAAGCAGTAATATTTATATATCAGCATATATATATATATAGTATAAGCATTCGTCTCAGGCAGTAATATAATCTCATCACAGAACATTGCAGCAGAAGAACATATATGAAATATTGGATATACTAGGACGTCCGTGTTTTCAATACGAGCCTGTATAAAACACGGATTCCACGGTCGCGACGAATAGCCAAACCCACATCCCAAGACCCCTACGAGAGCGGCAAGTAACACTGCCAATTCTAGGGTTAGGAGACTTGGTCTCGACTCCTCGAGATGGCCTCCCACTAGACCCTAGAACCCGATTGCTTGTGCTCCCCTCCTTGGGTCTACCTAATGCGGAAAAGTAAATAATATACACCGGTGACATCAACCTCATCCCGGAAGTGCCCCAATAAAAGAATATTACATACAAATGAATTTTACATGAATGAAAATAAAACCCTCATCTCACATAAAACCCCCGGCTATTCAGAACACGACGATCCAATATAACATATCACAGCAACACATAATATCACATATCATCAACGTAAGTAAGTATGCATACACCGATCCTCGTTGATGTATAGCAACGAAGACCGGCAATACAACTACATACTACACTTACGGTCACAGAAAAATTGTAAAACTACAACATTTGGAATCCACAATCACTTTAGACATCGTAAATCCGAAATATCACATACTTCGCATTTCATGCCTAACTGTATGAATTCCACATATTGTATCACATTCCAGATAAATAGAAAGTATTAAACTTTCCGAACAGATAATCAAATACCCAAAATTTCCTAAATAGCTCAACACTTAAGCGGAGTTCAAATAATCCCAGAAAATGTCACAGTACCGATGATCCAGCCGTAGAAGGGTCAAGCCAACGCCTCACATGTGGCACGCCGTACTGCCCCAAACCCTAAGCTTTAGAGGCAGTTCAAGACGGTCACATAATCGAGTTAAGGTTTGTGTTCTTCTAGAGGGTCCATCGTGTTACTTGCACATTTTTCCGAAAGATTTAAACCCGATAAAAATTCAACACTTGAAAGTTTTTCGTGCCGGGAAAAAGTGAGTTAATGATATCCGCTTGAACTTTTTATCAGTTTGTAAATATCCGGAAAACATAACGAATTTAAATTTTCCTGATCGAATCAACGATTACAAAATAAACCCCAGAACACTCAACCCTTGAGTCAAAATAAAAATACCGAGAAACTATATAAGCATTAATAAAAGAATTACTGTGAAATAAAAATAGTCAAATCAAGCTGTACTGCCGCGGAACCGCGGCCCAAGAAGGGTACGGCCGCGATTCCGCGGCTGTCTGTACGGATGACGTCATCGTATTTCACTGTTATTCTTATTTTTGCCTGCTGAATTTTTTAGGTATTTTTAAATCAGAAAAAATCGCATTTTTGAAAAATATCCAGAGAGGGGTTCATTTCGTAATTTCGGGGTTCGTTCGGAGTTTTAACTTCGTATATACGTCGCCTAATGCTCTAGCTAGGCTCTGATACCACTGTAGGGTTCTTAGGCACTCTTATGAAGGTTCATAAGGCATCAAACATGTCCGAATAAAATTTTAGATGTGCCGAACAACCCAAAGCCGGGATCTTTGCTAGATAATTAGGGTTTAACAAGCAAGTAAACATATTTACTACTAAGTGTGAGGGATTACAACCTTTGTAGTCCTCTCCTTCGCTTCATAAGCTCCGAGTAGAAGTTCCTTCGCCGCGATCCACGATCTCCCGGACTCAAGAGAGGGTCCACGACTCGAACGATCCATGATAGCTTGTCGTATTCCTTTTCTCCGATGATCTACGTCGAAGTTGCAATGACTTAAGCTCTCTCACTCTAATGAGGTGAACACCTTAATCTAATGGGCTAGATTAGATGAGGATGATGGAGTAGTATTTATGCTTTCTTTTTATATCATTTTCTCACAAGAAATCATCACCAAAGGAAAATCTAGTAAACTATTTCAAAAACTCAAGAGACAAGAAGATGATGAATAATGAGATAATCCTTTTGTGATGAATAATGATAAGAGTATATCAATAATAATGCAACCATGGTTAATGATGACAAGGATAACCCTTGTAGAGAGTTAACTAAGGCTAGGGTTTGGTTGGGTTAAGAAATGAGTTATAAGAAAATATCTATCATAATATCTTCTTCATGACAAAAGGAAAACTTCTAGATGGTGCAAGAAGAAGCTAATCCTAATCAAACCCTAATCTCATTTAATCATCACTAAACATGTTTCATTATTAATCATATCATGTTACTATAATATATATCACATATATATTATATATTTGTAACAAAAGAAAATAATACAATTAATATATATCGCATATATATCAATGTATTATCCGGTGAGAAAATGAAATAATAAAGCGAGCCAATATTAGATAATGTAATACAATATTTTAGGGTTCCTAGGCACACTCATGAGGTTCCACAAGGTATCAACCATGCCAAAATCAAATTTTTACATGTACCGAAGAACCCTATGCTAGATCGTTAACTAGAGGTAAGGCGGAAAACATGCAATTTAACAACTTTAACTACAAGTGAAAGGGATTACAACCTTTGTAGATCCGGTCCTCCACTTCTAAAGCTCCGTGATGACGTCCCTCCGCTGCGATCATCGGGATCCTGGACTCTAGCGATGGTTTCTTCAGAGAAATGAGCGGGCTAGGTCGTTGATTTCGATGCCGAAGATGATCTACGTCGAGGCCACTCAAACTCAAGCTCCATCTTCACTTGGTCATGAACCTTGTGAAGAGAACACACTCTACTACATGGCAAGTGGTAGAGGATGAAGAAATAGAAAGTGGGTTCACTTTTGATTTGGATTTCTCACTTGTTTTCTTCACTTGAAATTTTTCTAGAAAGCTTTCTTCACTTCATGAAGAAGAAGAAAAAGAAGAAAGTGAAAAATGAATTAATTAAAATAATAAATCAAGTGAAGCTTATCATATTGCAACCATGGGTGACTAAACTCTTGTAGAGAGTAAACTAGAGTTTAGGTAATGGTTAGGTCAAAGAACAAAACAAAATGGTTTAGACTTTTTCAAAGATGCTTAAAAAGCTTCATGAAGATTCAAGCATAAAACAAAGAAAGCCACCATTTTATTTTTGCCAAAAATAAATAAATAAAATAAATAAAACCTAACCATTAAACTAAACTTGGTGTACGTCATACACACACCCAAGTTTGCATGTATCATTAATCATGATACAAACTAGTGCACAAACATATATCATATATACAACTTGTGCACATCAAGTGAGAAAATCAATCTTAAGTGAACACATACTAGTTAATGTAAAGTAATATATCCAATATATAATTATACATTAAATCAACACTTGATTTAATGATCCGGTCATACTGCATATAACCGACTAATATCAAGTGTATCAATATATCGAATCAACATTTGATTCGGTAACCCGGCTACATCTTATATAACCGTCCGATGATACAAATCGCGAGAATAGAATTCAGTATCACATACTGGTATTATTCTCGGTCCCGCACATATCTCATATGCGCTCCTGTTTCGTTTCGCTTGAGCCAGGAAACCTCTGTGTAGGATTCTAAAGACTCGTCAATACGCCGGCAGTAGGTGATGATCATATCAAACACCCACAAGCCGCAAGCGGTCTGCTAAACGTAACGGCCACACGGGTATTGAGCGATCAGAAGATCAATGAGCAAGCCCGCTCACACTCCCGCGAATCCAACCAGTAACACTTACCGTACAGTCCGATCTGTTCGTCTGATATGTCGCATATCTCGTCTAGGGGTGGTAAACGTCAGACCCCAGTAGCTCGATAAGTCATGCCGATGTAAGGTCCATAACAAGCGTGAAACTACTGATAACTCTTACCAGTAAATCACTGCAACCCTGGCCAGGGATTTCCGGTTATGGTCAGTCGAGCATACCGCAACATCAACCCGCAAAACTGGGAGAGAAGAATCCCCTCCTATCGCTTATTGCCTCCATGTGAATCGGGACTGTACCCAAAAACCACCTGTTTGCACGACTCAGTAGAGCCGTGGTAGGGTGGAAATCAAAGCACAGTGGGAGACACACAAGACTCTATGACGATCTCGGGTCAACAGACTAAGCTGTACCAGTGTCACCAGAGGACTGCTATCTGACGTAAGGTATAATACCATCTGGGAGTTCTCGGCGAGTCCGTTCAGTGTACCCAGTCTTCACTGAGCACCCGCATACCATCTCTGATGTCAAACACCAATGGATATGGGATCATCCATCGCCCATCACATGGGTCGAGAAGATATACGCTAGTCTACTCTGGAATATCGATGCCCCGTCTCGATATTCCCACGACTAGGAACATTGAAGGATGTACTCATGGACAACCCAGGCCCCACTTGTATGATCTACATCACAGTCCTGGAAGTCGAGCACATATCCTAAGGACTTTATCAACATGTAATAGAGAGACAGCAAGTATACATGTTAAGATAAAGAGTAACCAGATAGCGTACAATCATGTCGAGCAAGAAAGTCCTACCTATATATGTCCCAGCATCCACTACAATATACATCCTATGTACAGTAATGGCCTCTAGGGCATACATATAACTAACAATCTCCTACTTGCACTAGGGCCATCTGTAGCAGTGGTTGCAGTATCTAATACTCAACCATCCCATAAAAGTCTCTCTTTGGGAAAAGGCCTTTGCGAGTGGATCCGCCGTGTTGTCCTCTGAGTCTACTCTCCTAACCTCGATCACCCTAGAGATCAACTATTTCCATGATTAGGTGATGCTGCCTCAGAATATGTCTGGGTCACTGAGGGGACCAGGGTTCCTGGGACAAAGCCACACTTCCATTGTCACACAATGGTAGGAACCTAGTTCATCTCATGAACCAATATACACCCAAACTGCCTCTTTGGTAGTATCTTTAATAGCGATGTTACCAGCCTTTATCGTCTAGTTTGCCACGGTATCTAGTTTGGAATTCTTCCAACATACCGTCCCTCTACTGAGGGTACCTGCGACTGACATTCAGTCGTCCTTATCACTCTGGAACCTTTGCAGTGATTCTTCCCAGGATCGATTGATACCATCTCACTAAACCTAGTGAGAAGCCTAACATCCATTTAGATCTATCTCATAGATCCAAATCCCAGGATTTAGGAGGTATCACCTTTATCCTATTTGGAGAATCCTTATGATAAGCGGAGATTGACCGTGTGTAGTATAGGAAACTCTTTTCCTATCAAGAGTATGTTATCCACTTATTCTACGAGGATCACCACCTTACTTTCTACTACCTTTTTGTATATACAGGGTTCATCTACCATTTTAATGAAGTCAAGCTCATTGACTACCACATCAAAACAGACGTTCCAACTCCGCGATGCCTGCTTTATTCTGTAAAGCAACTTGCACACGTTTCCGCTGCTCCCACTGTTTACGAAGCCCTCTGGCTGTGTTCTTATAGACGTTCTCTTCTAAATCATTATTTAGAAAAGCAGTCACGACACCCAACCACCAGATATCGTAGTCATGGTATATAGCAATAGCAAGTAGGATCCGGATGGACTTAAGCATAGCCACTGGAAAAGGTTTCATCATTATCCACGCCTGGTCGATGACGAAAACCTTTAACAAGTCTAGCAACTTTTCCACGTACACCAAGTAATCTTCTCAAGATATACTTGCTCCTGATGGGGATTTAACCCTTCAGATATAGCAACCAAAGTCCATACTTTGCTGGTGTACATGGATTCCTTCTCAGATCGCTAAGCATCCAGCCATTCTTACAGAGTCCCTACTCTCGATGGCCTGCTCGAAACTAGTTGGGTCATCATCTCATGATGCATTCCTCGCTCCCACTGTCATCGAGAAACCGAAGTATCTCTCAGGTGGATGAGGAACCCTACCAGATCGGCGGAGAGGTTGAGGTTCGTCGGGGACTATTGAATCCTTTGGTTCTGTCAAATCATCAGTTGCAGTTTGTATAGCTGGAACCTTTCCAGTTCAACAGAACTGACCTAGCCTCGATCTTGTCCGGATTTTGCTTTTTACATAGGCCGGACAATCCTAAATCTTAACTTACTTAAGAGATAGGCTCTTCCCATACCATATCTTATATAGAGTGGTAGGCACTGATTTGATTCGAACCCAATTCAATAGGTATGCAGCTTCTCAAGTGCATAACCCCCTAAAAGAAATAGGTAACTCAGTAATACTCATCATAAAGTACACCATATCTCATAGGGTGCGATTGCTCCGCCCTGATACACCGTTGTGCTGTGGTATATTCAGAGGAGTAATACTGAGAGGGAATCTCATTCTCCTTTAGAATAGTCCAGGAATTCAATGCACAAGTATTATCCTCCCTGATCTTATTATAGGACATAATACTTATACCTGTTTTTGGTTCTCTACTTCTAACTTATATTCGGTGATTATCTCAAAAGTTTCAGACTTGTGTTTCAACAGGAACATATGTCTGAATCTAGAGAGATCATCAGTGAATGTAATGAAGTACAAAGAACCGGCCGTAGCATATGTAGACTGGGGACCTTTATACATCATTATGTATCAGTCCCTAGAGTTCACTAACTCTTTCTCTGTTTCCAGTAAACGGAGCTATGGTCATCTTATCTTTGTGACATGACTGGCAAGTTTCATAAGATGTAAATTTAAACTGATTTAAATATGCATCTAAATGTAACTTAGCTAGTCGGGTCGTATTGATATGACCTAGTCTACAATGCCTCAAGAAGAATTCGTTCATTTATGAACTCTTCCTCTCGTGTGCGTTCTGTACGTAAGGAACTGTAGTTTGATTTAGAATGTATATGCTTTTAGATAACGTGCCTGAACCGATCAACTATTGATATAGGAAATGTTCAAAACATTATCCAACAATACAAAATTATATCATTTCTTTACTAATAAAGAGACTGATATGATGTTGTATATCAGGTTCGGTATCTAATAACATTCGTTCAGAATCAATGTATTTGGAAATACAGGGTGATAGTGACCGACAGACTTGGCTGTAACACTTGTACCGTTTTCTGTCTCATGAAACTTATCACCGTTCTCAGTTCTCTACCTTTCTTTAGCCCATGTAACAGATTATATATACGGGATCCTGATCTGGTATCTAATACCCAGGACGTAGAGGATACTGAGAAACAGTTCTTTGTAATGAACACACCCGAAGAAGATGCATCGACATGCACTTTTTTCGTTTGGGTGGCATGGGAATCCTGGTATTCCCCTAATTCCTGCTCGGTCTTATAACAATTATAAGTTGGAGCGGGACCAACGTTCCCCAGCTCAGTATAACAAGCGAGTCTGGTCAATACATCCATATTATTATCTTGATTAAGGCGTGACATGGTCGCTACCTGGAGAGAGAGAGAGAAGAAACACTCTGTGTGCGCTCTTGCAAGATTAGATTGGTTATATATTTTATCTAATCAGGATGGCTCCCACTGTTTTTATCAAATCTTCCTTCAAACTTTTAAAGGAAAGACTAGCCGGGATTAATTACACTCTACAAGTTCGCCAATCTTTCAACCAGGCCAGTGCTGGTACTTTGAGGGAGGTTCCCCGTGCTTTCGCATGGACCTAATTAAAGTAAACCTCGTTTTCCCAGGGACGTAACCCCGTTGACACCTTTCTAGACACCTACTTGATCAGCTAATTGTAAAGTGCAAAACTCTCCCAGGAGTAACAATTACTCACAGTGGGTATCGGGATCCAACTATTATATAGAAGGTATGCAATCTCTGTAAGTCCACGTTACCCACCCCGGTGCTTGCGGGGAGGCGGAAAACGGAATAAAAATCGGATTTTTATCGAACTAGGCAACATGGACTAGCTTAAGGAGGATATTTGCTAAACAAAAACTAACTAAAAGCTAACTAGAATTAGCTACATGGAAGAAAGGTTATACCTTGGGCTTTATATCCTTCTCTCTTTGCTTCTTGGAGTGGAAGAAAGAGATCACCTTGTCGCCTTCTCGAGTCGAAGAAGGATCCACCCGAGAGCCTCAACCTTTGGCTTCAATTTCAAGCTAGAAGTAACTAAAGTGCTAGAAGTGCTAATCCTAGAACCTTAGATGAGAGTAGAGATTACTTTGGAGAGGTTTAACTCAAGCTCAAGTGTTTTCAACACATGAGAGGGGAGAGCTTGAGAGAGAGGAAGAGGAGGAGAGAGAATCAATATGATAGAATGAGAGAATAATAGAACCATTCTCACATATATGTGTGAATTAAGTAAATTGATAATTAGCAAGATAATTGTCATGGCTTAATCAAGACATGACCATTATCATTTCATATTTAATGCAAATTGCAAGGATCAAAGAGCATCTTTTATATGGAATGATGATGGTCAAAGTGTCAACCTAGGTCAACAAGTCAAGAATGGTCAAAATGTCAACAACCCTAACCATGCACAATTATATATAACTAATATCAATTAATCATAATACACACATAAGTATTAGGGTTAATAAAATGACAATGGTCATTAACCCTAATCAAAGTCCTTTCCCTCTGTCTCAATCAACTGTGCATACGGACCCGTATTCGTGATCCGAGGAACATGAATACAAAGAGATAAAACCAATCCCAAATCATATACTAGGATCTGGCTTAAACCAAAGCCCGCTAGTATAAGCTTTTCGGACAGCAAACGTGCATAAGTGCGCGGATGTGAACGAACCCTATCGCAAAACCATGCGACCTCTACTCATTTTGCCTAAAGGCGAATAGCTCTCTGTGTGGGACTCTAAAGACTCGACACTACGCTGGCAGTGGGTTTAACCACAGACCGCAAGCGGCACTAGCTGTACGTAACGGTCCCCAGGTAGATGCCGATAAGAAGACTGACGAGGTGACCCCATATGAACTCCTACTGAGCCTGTATGTGACAGTCTCCGTACAGTCCGGTCTGTTTGTCTGATACATCGCATGGCGGGCCTAGGGGGGCGGTAAACGTCGGTCCCCTAATAGCGGTACAAGTCGTGTCGGAGTGTAGCCCAGAGCACCCTGAGATAACACTGAAAACCTACCAGTATATCTTGCTTGCCCTGGCCAGGGACTACTCGTGTAATGGCTCTCCTAGACACAGCGCGATGTCAACCCCCAATACCGGGAGAGACGAATCCTGTCTAACTGTCACTGCCTCCAAGTGCTTCGGGACTGCACCCAACTACTACCTGTTTGCACGACTCCTTTGAGCCGTGGTAGGGTAGTAATCAAAGTACAGCGGGAAGACACTCGAGGCGAAGTGACAGTGTCAAGTCAGCGGACTAAGCTGTACTCATGTCACCTGGGAACTGATAACTGACGATAGGTATAATACCAACCAACAGTTCCCGACGAGTCCTGTCCAGTGTACTCGTAACCTAATGAGCACCCGCATACTATCTCAAGTACGACGTACTGACGGCTGTGGGACAGACCGTCTCCCACGCTGGGATGAGAAGCGCATACGCTAGTCTACTCCGGAGTATCGATGCCCTGTCTCGATAGTCCTACGACTAGGGACCTGTATAAGGATGTGCTTATGGATTACCCAGCCTCCACGAGTGTGAGCGCCATCACAACGCTGGTAATCAAGCAAAGATCCTAAGGGCTCCACTAATGCGTATAGGTGATATAATAAAAGAAACACATGTACACATTAAAGCAGAGACAAACCAAGTAGCATACTACCATTTCGAGCAAGATTGTATATACAACTGTGAATATCCCAAGCTTCCATCAAGTAATATACATACTAGTATGATACAGTAATGGCCTCTAGGGCATATACACTAACAATCTCATTGCAAATTTCAACACTTGAAACTCTCGATAAAGATTTTTACCCCTAGCACCTATGACCTTGGCTAAGGTCAACAAATCATAAGCACTAGTCAAGTTCTACTCGTCATTTAGTGATTAATTAGACCCACCCACATGACCCTTGGCTAAGGTCAACAAAGCCACATGACTGTCCTAACTAATCGCATCATATGCAGTGTAGGAAGACATCACTTAGCTACCGTACACTGTGCCTTGACTATGGTCAACAAACACAGCACGAATACTAAGTACTCTACTTCCTAAAATGACGGAGGGTTGCGGATGGTTTTTAAGAAAACCTTTAACGCTTTGAACTTGATCTTGTTGCGGAATCAAATGTATTTTTAAATGGAGTGGTTTTGAGGCTTTTCTAGTTTTGCTAAAGGGGTCACTCCCGGTGAAGGGATCGTCGACCCTTTCCTCATCGAATAAGGTGCAGGATATATCATATATACCGCCGTGCAAAGCAAAAACTATAGAAGCAATCAAAAGATAAACTGAGGGTTGTAGCATCTGCTAATTATTGCTAAAGAGGTCACTCCCGGTGAAGGGATCGTCGGTTCTTTCCTTATCGAATAAGGTGCTGGATGTTCTACAAGGAACACCGCTATGCAAAGCAACAACTAGAGCTACCTTAATTTTTTTTGAAATTCGATTCCACAACATCTTTTAGGTTTATTTTCTTTCATTAATCTCATTAATGAATGTCCCATCATTTAAGTCCACCTAAACATCACAGATAAATATAACGTACGCTTATGCCATCCGCATTCGCCTCGATGTCCCGTCTGCAACGTTAGGTTAGGTAACTAACGGCAGAGCGGGGCAGGGCTAGCGCGGGTGTAAAATATAAGCAACTTCTATATAATATATCATATATACTATATACAATATCCATCTGAACATATCACATGATCACATCACAGATAACGCAGCAGAAAATATCATATGAAATATTGGATATACTAGGACGTCCTTGTTTTATTTTGAGCCTTTATAAAACACGGATTCCACGGTCGCGATGAATAGCCAAACCCACATCCCTAGACCCCTACGAGAGCGGCAAGCAACTCTGCCAATTCCAGGGTTAGGAGACCCGGTCTCGACTCCTCGAGATGGTCTCCCACTGGACCTTAGAACCCGGTTACTTGTGCTCCCCTCCTTGGGTCTATCCTAATGCGGAAAAGTAAATAATATACAATGGTGACATCATCCTCAGCCTGGAAGTGCCCCAATAAAAGAATATTACATACAAATGAATTTTACATGAATGAAAAAGAAAAACTCTCATCTCACATAAAACCCCCGGCTATTCAAAAACGCGACGATCCAATATAACATATCCAGCAACACATAACATCACATGTCATCAACGTAAGTAAATATGCGCATCCCAATTGTCGTTGACATATAGCAACGAAACCGGCGATATCACATATTACATTTACGGTCGCAGAAAAGAAAGTGTAAAACTATAACAGTTGGAATCCGCAACCACCTTAGACATCAAATGCCTAACAATTATAAACCCCGCATTTTAGTCTCTATATCGAAAAAACTTTTCAATATATAGTCGGGCAATTCAACAAGATTCCTGATATTTGATCGAATGCTCGTCGCAAACTTTAGTAGACGGCCGCACCCCCGATGCCGTCGACAAAGTGCACTAAGGCGGAACACCGCTGCCGCGAGCACCCAAACGGATGCTTTCAGCGACGGGGTTCTCCTACAGTCACTTGGTCGGGGCTATGGGGCGTGGCTGTCTGTCATGTTTACCCGGCGAGTATCCGTGTACGCTACGTGATTGCGACGGACTTTTGATCACATCAAAATCCCGTGGCAACCGATCAAGTGAGACTAAACTGCTAGATTTATAACATTCAAATTAGTTATCTCATAACTATTTGTGGATTCCAAATATTGTATCACATTCCAGATAAATAGACAATGTTAAACTTTCCGATCGAACAATCAAACACCCAAGTTTTCCCGAAAAGCTCAACACATGAAATAAGTTTAAAAACATCCACTTCATGCCACAGTACCAGCGGTCCAGCTGTAGAAGGGTCAAGCCAACGCCTCACATGTGACACGCCGTACCGCCCCAAACCCTAAGGTTCAAAGGGCAGTTCAAGACGGTCACATAATCGAGTTAAGGTTTGTTGTCTTCTAGAGGGTCCATCGCGTTACTTGCACTACTTAGACGTTCTTAAACTACAGAAAAATCCAACACTTGGAAATTTTCCGGCAGGGGAAAAAGTGGGTTATTTATATTCGGTCGAACTTTTTAACACGTTCTAAAATTACCCGGAAAAACATAAACGAGGTTAAAATATCCGATCAAATCAACGAGTCCCCAATACACCTCAGAAAACTCAACTGTTGAGTATAGATTAAAAATTCCCAGAAGAAAGAGAAAACTGCTACGGAGATAACTGTAGAATCAAGACTGCCTAATCATCACATACGGCCGCGGAACCGCCGCAACAAGTAGGGTAAGGCCGCGGTTCCACGGTGCAACTGTAGAGTTAGGTTGTCGTTTTCTGTAGTTGTTCTTAGAATTTCCTGCTCTATTTTCTGAGCATTTTTAATTCAAAAATCCACAGTTTCAGAAAATGTACAGAGAAGGGTGTAGTTTAGGGTTTCGGGGTTCGATCGGGTTTCTAACTTCGTCTACACTTCGCCTAAAGCTATAGCTAGGCTCTGATACCACTGTAGGGTTCCTAGGCACACTCATGAGATTCCACAAGGTATCAACCATGCCAAAATCAAATTTTTACATGTACCGAAGAACCCTATGCTAGATCGTTAACTAGAGGTAAGGCGAAAAATATGCAAGTTAACAACTTTAACTACAAGTGAAAGGTATTACAACCTTTGTAGATCCGGTCCTCCACTTCTAAAGCTCCGTGATGACGTCCCTCCGCTGCGATCATCGGGATCCTGAACTCTAGCGATGGTTTCTTCAGAGAAATGAGCGGGCTAGGTCGTTGACTTCGATGCCGAAGATGATCTACGTCGAGGCGACTCAAACTCAAGCTCCATCTTCACTTGGTCATGAACCTTGTGAAGAGAACACACTCTACTACATGGCAAGTGGTAGAGGATGAAAAAATAGGAAGTTGGTTCGCTTTTGATTTGAATTTCTCACTTGTTTTCTTCACTTGAAATTTTTCTAGAAAGCTTTCTTCACTTCATGAAGAAGAAGAAGAAGAAGAAAGTGAAAAATGAATTAATTAAAATAATGAATCAAGTGAAGCTTATCATATTGCAACCATGGGTGAGTAAACTCTTGTAGAGAGTAAACTAGAGTTTAGGTAATGGTTAGGTCAAAGAACAAAACAAAATGGTTTAGACTTTTTCAAAGATGCTTAAAAAGCTTCATGAAGCTTCAAGCATAAAACAAAGAAAGCCACCATTTTATTTTTACCAAAAATAAATAAATAAAATAAATAAAACCTAACCATTAACCTAAACTTGGTGTAAGTCATACACACACCCAAGTTTGCATGTATCATCAATCATGATACAAACTAGTGCACAAACATATATCATATATACAACTTGTGCACATCAAGTGAGAAAATCAATCTTAAGTGAACAAATACTAGTTAATGTAAAGTAATATATCCAATATATAATTATACATTAAACCATTAAATCAACACTTGATTTAATGATCCGGTCATAGTGCATATAACCGACTAATATCAAGTGTATCAATATATCGAATCAACATTTGATTCGGTAACCCGGCTACATCTTATATAACCGTCCGATGATACAAATCGCGAGAATAGAATTCAGTATCACATACTGGTATTATTCTCGGTCCCGCACATATCTTATATGCGCTCCTATTTCGTTTCGCTTGAGCCAGGAAACCTCTGTGTAGGACTCTAAAGACTCGTTAATATGCCGGCAGTAGCCGATGATCATATCAAACACCCACAAGCCGCAAGCGGTCTGCTAAACATAACGGCCACCCGGGTATTGAGCGATTAGAAGATCAACGAGCAAGCCCGCTCACAATCTTGCGAATCCAACCAGTAACACTTACCGTACAGTCCGGTCTGTTCGTCTGATATGTCGTATATCTCGCCTAGGGGTGGTAAATGTCAGACCCCAGTAGCTCGATAAGTCATGCCGATGTAAGGTCCATAACAAGCGTGAAACTACTGATTACTCTTACCAGTAAATCACTGCAATCCTCGCCAGGGATTTCCGGTTATGGCCAGTCGAGCATAGCGCAACATCAACCCCCAATACCGGGAGAGGCGAATCCCCTCCTATCGCTCATTGCCTCCATGTGAATCGGGACTGTACCCAAAAACCACCTGTTTGCACGACTCAGTAGAGCCGTGGTAGGGTGGAAATCAAAGCACAGTAGGAGACACACAAGACTCTATGACGATCTCGTTTCAACAGACTAAGCTGTACCAGTGTCACCAGAGGACTGCTATCTGACGTAAGGTATAATACCATCTGGGAGTTCTCGGTGAGTCCGTTCAGTGTACCCAGTCTCCACTGAGCACCCGCATACCATCTCTGATGTTAAACACCAATGGATATGGGATCATCCATCGCCCATCACATGGGTCGAGAAGATATACGCTAGTCTACTCTGGAATATCGATGCCCCGTCTCGATATTCCCACGACTAGGAACATTGAAGGATATACTCATGGACAACCCAGGCCCCACTAGTATGATCTACATCACAGTCCTGGAAGTCGAGCATATATCCTAAGGGCTTTATCAACATGTAATAGAAAGACAGCAAGTATACATGTTAAGATAAAGAATAACCAGATAGCGTACTATCATGTCGAGCAAGAAAGTCCTACCTATATATGTCCCAGCATCCACTACAATATACATCCTATGTACAGTAATAGCCTCTAGGGCATACATATAACTAACAAATATATCATATATATTATTATACATCAAATCATCGATTCAACACTTGATCCGACAATCCGGCTATATCGAATATAACCGACTAATATATCATATACCGATTCATCGAATCAACACTTGATCCGATCTCCCGGTTCATATCTAAATATCGCGAGAATATAATACGGTATCTCATATCGCATTATCCTCGGTCCTGCACATATCACATATGTGCCTCTACTCCGTTTTTCCTGAGCCAAGAAACCTCTGTGTAGGATTATAAAGAATCGTCAATACGCCGGTAGCTGGTGATGATCATATCAAACACCCACAAGCTGCAAGCGGTCAGCTAAACGTAACAGCCACCAAGGTATTGAGCGATCAGAAGATCAACAAGCTAACCTGTACGTTCTCCTGTGAATCCAATCAGTAACACTCCCGTACAGTCCGGTCTGTTCGTCTGATATGTCGCATATCAAGTCTAGGGGTGGTATACGTCAGACCCCAGTAACCGATAAGTCGTGTCATTGTGTGGCTCATAACGGGTCGAGAAACTACTGGTAACACTGACCAGTAAACCTCTATATCAGCCCTGGCCAGGGACTTCCAGTTATAGCCAATCGAACACAGCACAACATCAACTCCCTATACCGAGAGAGACGAATCCCCTCCTATCGCTCATTGCCTCTATGTGATTCGGGACTGCACCCAAAAGCCACCGTTTTGCACGCCCTCTTGGATGTGGTAAGGTGGAAATCAAAGCACAGCGGGAATCACACAAGACTCTATGACGATCTCGGGTCAACAGACTACGCTGTACCAGTGTCACCGGAGAACTGCCATCTGACGTGTGGTATATCACCATCTGGGAGTTCTCGGCGAGTCCGTCCAGTGTACCCAGTCTCCACTGAGCACCCGTACACCATCCTTGATGTCTAACACCGATGGATATGGGATCATCCATCGCCCATCATATGGGTCAAGATGCGTATACGCTAGTCTACTCTGGTGTATCGATGCCCTGTCTCGAAACACCCTCGACTAGGAACAGTTATAGGATGTACTCATCGACTACCGTGGCCCCCACTAGTATGATCTCATCATAGTCCCAGTAGTCGGGTACAGATCCTAAGGGCTTTATCAACATGTGAGAGAAAGACAGTAAACCAATACAAGTCAACATGTTAAGATAAAGTGAAACCAAATAGCATATTATCACGACGAGCAAGAAAGTCCTCTCTCTATATATATCCAAGCATCCATCATAATATACATCATATGCACAACAATGGCCTTTAGGGCATATACATAACTGACAATCTCCCACTTGCACTAAGGCCAGTTGCTGTAGTATCTCATACCTAGCATCCCGAATAATCTCTCAAACTGTATCTGGGGAATGGCCTTCGTGAGTGGATCCGCAGTGTTGTCCTTCGTATCTACTCTCCTGAGCTCGATTTCCCGGCGATCAACTATCTCCCTGATCAGGTGATACCGCCTCAGAATATGTCTGGACTTCTGATGGGACCTGGGTTCCTTGGCCAAAGCCACAGCTCCATTGTTATCGCAATACAGAGGTATTTGATGCTCAATGGATGGAACCACACCAAGTTCACTAATGAACTTCTTCATCCAGACAGCCTCTTTGCCAGCATCGTTGGCAGCGATGTATTCAGCCTCCATCGTCGAGTCTGCAACGGTATCCTGTTTGGAACTCTTCCAACATACCCCCCTCCATTGAGGGTAAAGACAAATCCCGAGTGCGACTTAGAGTCGTCCTTATCACTTTGGAAGCTGGAATCGGTAAAGGACTCCACCCGGAGTTCTCCGTTACCATACACAAAGAACATGTCTCTAGTCCTTCGTAAGTACTTGAGAATGTTCTTCACAGCTGTCCAGTGACTCTCTCCAGGATCTGCTTGATACCGACTCACTACACTTAGTGAGTATGCTACATCAGATCTGGTACATAGCATCGCATACATGATAGAGCCTACTGCCGAAGCATAGGGTATCCCTTGCATGCGAGCTCTCTCCAAATCAATCTTGGGAGACATCTCTTTGGAGAGAGTGAGTTCAGAGATCGTGGGTTGGTTCCCACGCTTGGATTCTTCCATACTAAACCTATTTAGTATGGTGTCAATGTACCTGGATTGGGACAATCCCAGTATCCGTTTAGATCTATCTCTATAGATCATGATTCCCAATATGCAGGAGGCATCACCTAGATCTTTCATTGAGAATCTTTGTGATAAGAAGAGCTTGACTGATTGCAGCATAGGAATATCATTTCCTATCAAGAGTATGTCATCCACGTACAATACGAGGAAGACAACCTTACTCTCTGCTACCTTTTTATAGATACAAGGTTCATCTATATTTTTGATGAAGTCAAACTCTTTGACTACAACATCAAAACAGATGTTTCAACTCCGCGATGCTTGCTTTAACCCATAAATGGATTTAAGCAGCTTGCACACCTTTCCACTGCTCCCACTATCTACGAAGCCCTCTGGTTGAGTCATGTACACGCACTCTTCTAAATCACCGTTTAGAAAGGCGGTCTTAACATCCATTTGCCAGATTTCGTAGTCATGGTATGCAGCAATGGCAAGTAAGATCCGGATGGACTTAAGCATAGCCACCGGTGAAAAGGTTTCTTCATAATCCACACCTGGTCGTTGACGAAAACCCTTTGCAACAAGTCTAGCTTTGAAAGTCTCACCATTTCCATCTACACCAAATTTCTTTTTAAAGATCCACTTGCTCCCAATGGGTTTTACCCCTTCAGGAGCATTTTCCAAAGTCCATACTTTGTTGGTGTACATGGATTCCATCTCAGATCGCATTGCATCCAGCCATTTCACAGAGTCACCACTTGTGATGGCCTGCTCGAAACTAGTTCGGTCATCATCTTCCATGATGCAATCCTCGCTTCCACCATCAATGAGAAAACCGTAGTATCTCTCAGGTGGATGAGAAACCCTACTAGATCGGCAGAGAGGCTGGGGTTCGTCGGGTAAAACTGAATCCTCTGGTTCCAACAAATCATCAGTTGTAGTTTGCGTTGCTGGAACCTCTTCCAGCTCTACCTCATCGCCACTAATTTCTTGTGCAAGAAATTCCTTTTCTAAAAAGGTGGCATGTTGAGCAACAAACACCTTTTGTTGTTCACTGTGGTAGAATAGATATCCATACGAATTGCTTGGATATCCTACAAACTTACAAAGAACTGATCGTGCTTCGAGTTTGTCCGGATTTTGCTTTTTAACATAGGCCGGACAACCTCATATCTTAACTCTTTTAAGAGATGGTATCTTCCCATTCCATATCTTATATGGAGTGGTAGGCACAGATTTAGTTGGAACTCTATTCAATAGGTATATTGCTGTTTCCAGCGCATACCCCCAGAAGGAAATAGGTAACTCGGCTTTACTCATCATAGAGCGCACCATATCTAATAGGGTGCGATTCCTCCGCTCCGATACACCGTTGTGCTGTGGTGTATAAGGAGGAGTAAGCTGAGAGAGAATTCCATTCTCTTTTAGATAATCTAGGAACTCATTGTTTAAGTATTCTCCTCCTCGATCAGATCGAAGAATCTTAATACTTTTGCCCGTTTGGTTCTCTACTTCGTGCTTATATTCTCTGAATTTCTTAAAAGCTTCAGACTTGTGTTTCATCAGGAACACATGTCCGAATCTTGAGAGATCGTCAGTGAATGTAATGAAGTAGGAAGAACCGTTCCTGGCATGTGTAGACATAGGACCGCATACATCACTATGTACCAGTCCTAAGAGTTCTGTAACACTTTCTCCGTGTCCACTAAACGGAGCTTTGGTCATTTTTCCTTTGAGACATGAATGACAAGTATCATAAGATGATAATTCGAACGGATTCAAATATCCATCCTTATGTAACTTAGCCAGTCGTGTCGCATTGATATGGCCAAGTCTACAATGCCACAAGTAGGATTCGTTCATTTCTGAACTTTTCCTCTTTTGTGTGTTTTGTATATTGAGGACTGTATTTTGATTTAGAATGAATATGCCATTATGTAACGAGCCTGATGCAATCAACTTTTGATCTAGGAATATATTCATAACATTATCCTTTACTACAAAATTATATCCTTGTTTACTTAATAAAGAAACTGATATAATGTTGCACATCATGTTCGGTATATAATAGCACTCATTCAGAATCAGCGTATTACGACTTGGCAATACTAGGTGATATTCGCCAACTGCTTTGGCTGCAATATTTGCACCATTCCCTACTTGAACGGAATGATCACCTTTTCCCAGTTCTCTACCTTTCCGCAGCCCATGTAATAATTTACATATGTGGGATCCTGATCCGGTATCTAATACCCAGGACGTAGGGTGAACTGAGAAACAGTTTTCAATAACTAACACACCCGAAGAAGATGCATCAACATGCATGTTCTTTTGGGCGGCTTGAGAATCCAGATATTTTCCTATTCCCTGTTCAGTCTTATAACACTTATAAGATAGAACGGGTCCAACGTTCCCCTGCTCAGTATAATAAGCGGGTTCAGTCAATACATCCATATTATTATCTTGATTATGGCCTGACATGGTCGCTAGCTGGAGAGAGAGAGAAGAAAACACTTTAGCGTATGCTCTTGCAAGATTAGATTGGTTATTATCTTATCTAATCAGGATTTCTCCCACTGTTTTTATCAAATCTTTCTTCAAACCCTAAAAGGTAAGATTAGCCGGGATTAATTACACCCTACAATTTCGTCAATCTTTCAGCCGGATCAGTGTCGGTACTTGAGGGAGGTTCCCCGTGCTTTCGCACAGACCTAATTGAAGTAAACCTCGTTTTTCCAGAGGCGTAACCCCGTTAACACTTTTCTAGACACCTACTTGATCGGCTAATTGTCCTGTGTAAAACTCTCCCAGGAGTAACTCTTACTCGCAGTAGGTACCGGGATCCAACTATCTCATAGGAGGTATGCAATCTCATTGCAAATTTCAACACTTGAAATTCCCGATAATGCTTTTGCCCCTAGCAACTTATGACCTTGGCTAAGGTCAACAAATCATAAGTGCTAGCCAAGTTCAACCCGTCATTTCCCGATTGAATTAAACCCACCAGTACGACCCTTGGCTAAGGTCAACAAAGTCGTACGACTACCCCAACTCAATCACATCTCATGTTTTAGCAGATAATTGCTAATTAGCTACCGTACACCACGCCTTGGCTAAGGTCAACAAACGCAGCACGAATACTAACTAGTCTCTATCTGAAATGACGGAGGGCTACGCAGGTTTTTCAGAAAACCATGAGCGTAATGAACTTGATATCGTCGTAGAATCGAGTGTTTTTGAAAAGGAGTGTTTTTGAGGCTTTTCTAGTTTCGCTAAAGAGGTCACTCTCGGGGAAGGGATCTCGGCTCTTTCCCCATCGAATAAGGTGCAGGGTATATAATATATACCGCTATGCAAAGAAAGAACTATATAAGCTGTCAAAAACTAAACAGCGAGTTTGTAGCATCTGCCAGTTTCGCTAAAGAGGTCACTCTCGGTGAAGGGATCTTGGCTCTTTCCTCATCGAATAAGGTGCAGGGTATATCATATATACCGCTATGCAAAGCAAGACTGTAGCTACCCTTTTTATAAAGTTTTGATTCTGCAACATTATTTAGGTTTCTTTTCTTTTTATTAATCTCATTAATAAAATCCCATCAGCTTATGCTTCCTAAGCATCACAGAAGAAACGAAAGCAGTAATATTTATATATCAGCATATATATATATATATATATATATATATATATATAGTATAAGCATTTGTCTCATGCAGTAATATGATCTCATCACAGAACATTGCAGCAGAAGAACATATATGAAATATTGGATATACTACGACGTCCGTGTTTTCAATACGAGCCTGTATAAAACACGGATTCCACGGTCACGACGAATAGCCAAACCCACATCCTAAGACCCCTACGAGAGCGGCAAGTAATACTGCCAATTCTAGGGTTAGGAGACCCGGTCTCGACTCCTCGAGATGGCCTCCCACTGGACCCTAGAACCCGGTTACTTGTGCTCCCCTCCTTGGGTCTACCTAATGCGGAAAAGTAAATAATATACGCTGGTGACATCAACCTCATCCCGGAAGTGCCCCAATAAAAGAATATTACATACAAATGAATTTTACATGAATGAAAATTAAAACCCTCATCTCACATAAAACCCCCGGCTATTCAGAACACGACGATCCAATATAACATATCACAGCAACACATAATATCACATATCATCAACGTAAGTAAGTATGCATACTCCGATCGTCGTTGATGTATAGCAACGAAGACCGGCAATATAACTACATACTACACTTACGGTCACAGAAAAGAAATTATAAAACTACAACATTTGGAATCCACAATCACTTTAGACATCGTAAATCCGAAATATCACATACTTCGCATTTCATGCCTAACTGTATGAATTCCACATATTGTATCACATTCCAGATAAATAGAAAGTATTAAACTTTCCGAACAGATAATCAAATACCCAAAATTTCCTAAATAGCTCAACACTTGAGCGGAGTTCAAATAGTCCCAGAAAATGTCACAGTACCGATGATCCAGCCGTAGAAGGGTCAAGCCAACGCCTCACATGTGGCACGCCGTACTTCCCCAAATCCTAAGGTTTAGAGGCAGTTCAAGACGGTCACATAATCGAGTTAAGGTTTGTGTTCTTCTAGAGGGTCCATCGTGTTACTTGCACATTTTTCCGAAAGATTTAAACCCGATAAAAATTCAACACTTGAAAGTTTTTCGTGCCGGGAAAAAGTGAGTTAATGATATCCGCTCGAACTTTTTAACAGTTTCTAAATATCCGGAAAACATAACGAATTTAAATTTTCCGATCGAATCAACGATTACAAAATAAACCCCAGAACACTCAACCCTTGAGTCAAAATAAAAATACCAATAAACTATATAAGCATTAAAAAAATAATTACTGTGAAATAAAAATAGTCAAATCAAGCTGTACTGCCGCGGAACCGTGGCCCAAGAAGGGTACGGCCGCGATTCCGCGGCTGTCTGTACGGATGACGTCATCGTATTTCACTGTTATTCTTATTTTTGCCTGCTGAATTTTTTAGGTATTTTTAAATCAGAAAAAATCGCATTTTTGAAAAATATCCAGAGAGGGGTTCATTTCGTAATTTCGGGGTTCGTTCGGAGTTTTAACTTCGTATACACATCGCCTAATGCTCTAGCTAGGCTCTGATACCACTGTAGGGTTCCTAGGCACTCTTGTGAAGGTTCATAAGGCATCAAACATGCCCGAATAAAATTTTAGATGTGCCGAACAACCCAAAGCCGGGATCTTTGCTAGATAATTAGGGTTTAACAAGCAAGTAAACATCTTTACTACTAAGTGTGAGGGATTACAACCTTTGTAGTCCTCTCCTTCGCTTCATAAGCTCTGAGTAGAAGTCCTTTCGCCGCGATCCACGATCTCCCGGACTCAAGAGAGGGTCCACGACTCGAACGATCCATGATAGCTTTTCATATTCCTTTTCTCCGATGATCTACGTCGAAGTTGCAATGACTCAAGCTCTCTCACTCTAATGAGGTGAACACCCTAATCTAATGGGCTAGATTAGATGAAGATGATGGAGTAGTATTTATGCTTTCTTTTTATATCATTTTCTCACAAGAAATCACCACCAAAGGAAAATCTAGTAAGCTATTTCAAAAACTCAAGAGAGAAGAAGATGATGAATAATGAGATAATCCTTTTGTGATGAATAATGATAAGAGTATATCAATAATAATGCAACCATGGTTAATGATGACAAGGATAACCTTTGTAGAGAGTTAACTAAGGCTAGGGTTTGGTTGGGTTAAGAAATGAGTCATAAGAAAATATCTATCATAATATCTTCTTCATGACAAAAGGAAAACTTCTAGATGGTGCAAGAAGAAGCTAACCCTAATCAAACCCTAATCTCATTTAATCATCACTAAACATGTTTCATTATTAATCATATCATGTTACTATAATATATATCACATATATATTATATATTTGTAACAAAAGAAAATAATACAATTAATATATATCGCATATATATCAATGTATTATCCGGTGAGAAAATGAAATAATAAAGCGAGCCAATATTAGATAATGTAATACAATATATCATATATATTATTATACATCAAATCATCGAATCAACACTTGATCCGACAATCCGGCTATATCGAATATAACCGACTAATATATCATGTACCGATTCATTGAATCAACACTTGATCCGATATCCCGGTTTATATCTAAATATCGCGATAATATAATACGGTATCTCATATCGCATTATCCTCGGTCCTGCACATATCACATATGTGCCTCTATTCCGTTTTGCCTGAGCCAAGAAACCTCTGTGTAGGAATCTAAAGAATCGTCAATACGCCGGTAGCAGGTGATGATCATATCAAACACCCACAAGCTGCAAGCGGTCAACTAAACGTAACAGCCACCCAGGTATTGAGCGATCAGAAGATCAACAAGCTAGCATGTACGTTCTCCTGTGAATCCAATCAGTAACACTCCCGTACAGTCCGGTCTGTTCGTCTGATATATCGCATATCAAGTCTAAAGGTGGTATACGTCAGACCCCAGTAACCGATAAGTCGTGTCGATGTGTGGCTCATAACGGGTCGAGAAACTACTGGTAACACTTACCAGTAAATCTCTATATCAGCCCTGGCCAGGGACTTCCAGTTATAGCCAATCGAACACAGCACAACATCAACTCCCTATACCGGGAGAGACGAATCCCCTCCTATCGCTCATTGCCTCAATGTGATTCGGGACTGCACCCAAAAGCCACCGTTTTGCACGCCCTCTTGGACGTGGTAAGGTGGAAATCAAAGCACAGCGGGAATCACACAAGACTCTATGACGATCTTGGGTCTACTGACTACGTTGTACCAGTGTCACCGGAGAACTGCTATCTGACGTGTGGTATATCACCATCTGGGAGTTCTCGGCGAGTCCGTCCAGTGTACCCAGTCTCCACTGAGCACCCGTACACTATCCTTGATGTCTAACACCGATGGATATGGGATCATCCATCGCCCATCATATGGGTCAAGATGCGTATACGCTAGTCTACTCTGGTGTATCGATGCCCTGTCTCGAAACACCCTCGACTAGGAACAGTTATAGGATGTACTCATCGACTACCGTGGCCCCCACTAGTATGATCTCATCATAGTCCCGGTAGTCGAGTACAGATCCTAAGGGCTTTATCAACATGTGAGAGAAAGACAGTAAACCAATACAAGTCAACATGTTAAGATAAAGTGAAACCAAATAGCATACTATCATGACGAGCAAGAAAGTCCTCTCTCTATATATATCCAAGCATCCATCATAATATACATCATATGTACAACAATGGCCTCTAGGGCATATACATAACTAACATTCCTACTGTACTTTGATTACTATCCTACCACGGCTCAAAGGAGTCGTGCAAACAGGTAGTAGTTGGGTGCAGTCCCGAAGCACTTGGAGGCAGTAGCGGTTAGGTAGGATTCGTCTCTCCCGGTATTGGGGGTTGATATCGCGCTATGTCTAGGAGAGCCATTACACAAAGTCCCTGGGCAGGGCAAGAGATATTTACTGGTAGTGTTTCTAGTAGTTTCTCAGGGTGTTCTGGGCTACACTCCGGCACGACTTGTACCGCTATTAGGGGTCTGACGTTTACCGCCCCTAGGCTCGACATGCGATACTTATAGACGAACAGACCGGACTGTACGGAGATTGTCACATTCAGGCTCAGTAGGAGTTCGGATGGGTTTACCTCATCGGCCTTCTTATCGACATCTACCTGGGGACCGTTATGTACAGCTAGTGCCGCTTGCGGTCTGTGGTTAAACCCACTGCCAGCGTAGTGTCGAGTCTTTAGAGTCCCACACAGAGAGTTTCCCTGCACTGGGCAAAAGGTGTAGAGGCCGTATGGTTTTACGGCACGGCTACGATCACTTACGTGCACTTGTGCGCGTATGATGTTCGGGCAGACAATACTAGTAGGCTTTGGTTTAAGCCGGATCCTAGTATTGTACAGATGGATTAGTTTTGTCTTCTGTGTATTCGTGTTCTACGGAATGCGGATGCGGGTGTGTATGCACGGTTGTGAGGAGTGAAGAAGGAGGTGTCTCATTAGGGTTTTGACCATTATCTTGGTCAAAACCAATATGAGGCGAGGAAAATGTTTATTAATCTTTTTAATGATAATTGTGTTTTGGCTAATTGGTTTGACCATTTGACCTTTCTTGACAATTTGACCTAGTTGACTATTGTTGACTTAGATATTTTGCAAGCACTAGACTCTTCTTATTCTTTTGGATTTATCTTTGAGATGATAATGGTCAAATCAAGGGTAGCCATCATAATTGATCATGATAAAAGATTACTAAATATTTTTCTTATGCATCATTATCTTCTTCTCATTCTCTCTCATCAAATGAGAGCTCCCATGGTTTGCTTCTTCTTCCTCCTCACTACAAATTCCTAATAGTCTCATGTGTTGAGCAAATTAGGTTAAAAATAGACAAACAAACCCATCTTCTTCCTCTACATCACCTAGGGTATCAAGAGTAGCAAACTTGTTGCCCTAGTTACCTCGGTTTGAGGTGGAGCTCGGACTATAAACTCTCGGGTGGATCTTCTTCGACACTAGGAGGCCGCGAAGGTGACCAAGACCCGGATCGATCCTCGGAGCTTGCATGGACGAGGAGGACAGCGGACGGAAGAACCGAAGGACCATTTTCGTGAGGTATAATCTCCTAAGTATAGTAGATAGAACCTCTAGTTGTTTGTTAGAAATGGTTTGGCAAAGATCTTCAAGAAAGTCTATGTTAGCTTGTGATAAAAATTTGGTTTTTACCTATTCCGCCTCCCCGTAAGTACCGGGATGGGTAACGTAGACTTACAAAGCTAAATCTAGCTTAGCTTCTAAAGGAACCTAAACTTAGCTTCTAGGGGAAGCTTAAGAAAAACACTATAAAAAGAGACCCAGGGCTTCATTAAAGAGGTTGTTCGGTAGTTGATTAGTTGTAGCAAGATCCAAATCAAAATCCACACAAATTGAGTGACACAATTTGATCCAAATCAAGATTCATCGAGTACCGATTCAAGCAAGAATCCAACGAGCCTTTTGAAGCAACGCCGATCTTCATTCGAGCAAGTGGCCATGACGATCCGCGACTCAAGAAGACGATGCGAAGCTAGTTCGATGATTTAGTTCCTCCTCAATTCTTGTAGTCTTTGAGTGAATTGTAACGAAACATCGAATAATAAAAGGTGAAAATTCTTGATCTTGCTTTTCTTTACATTTGAGCATTATGAAGAGTTATCGATTCTTGATTGTTATCTTTTTCATGATATTTGAGTGAAAACTCCGCTTGTGGAGGAATCGAGAAAATAGGTAGATGATGATGATTAAATTCTTGAACGATTCTTAAGTCTTATGAGTTTTGTAAACTTTAGGGAATTGAATCAACAACAACCTAGTTTTGAGCGAGATGCTTTCTTGAATGTTCTCGCTCTAAATTAGAGATCAATGATCAATGATTGAATTTCCTAGAGGCTAGAATTTGAATGCTAATCAACGAAAGGACAAGGGATGAGGATGGAGAAACCCTAGTTTCTTCAATAGATCCCTAAACCTCGTTGATTATCATCGATTTAGCAACAAATCTTCAATAGATAAGAATTTGTAATCATAATTCTTCATCATCACTATCGATTGGATCGATTCCTACAAGCCTCTTTACAAATCTTGATAATTCATTCGATTTGGATATCTTCTTGAACTTTATTAATTCTTGATTTTAGATCTAGTTTCCGATGATTCTTGAAACTAAATTTCATAAATCTTGAATCAATTTTCTTTTATCTTTTAATTTTC
This sequence comes from Agapanthus africanus, assembly GCA_030015575.1. Taxonomy (NCBI): domain Eukaryota; kingdom Viridiplantae; phylum Streptophyta; class Magnoliopsida; order Asparagales; family Amaryllidaceae; genus Agapanthus; species Agapanthus africanus. The sequence goes on from CM057341.1 coordinate 509,137,559, forward strand.
AACTCAACTAAAACAAGATCGAGCAAATCATACTTTCCCTGTGGACGATCCGCATTCACCGACGAACCTACAAAAGACACCGTTATTGATTGCGGTTTATAAATTTCTTTGGTTGTGATCTTTTACACTTTTGAAAACACGATACGGAAATCGATGATCAATCAAATGGCGTCGTTGTCGGGGATCATGTGCTAATTTGTTCGTTTTTGTAATTTGAGTTGGAAAATTTATTATTCCATTAGAATTTTTAGATCAAAATTCGCACAAGCGCTTAACGATTTGTTGTGATTTATTGCGAGGAAAGCTGGAATCTCTGGAGCAAGAAGAAAAATTTTCAGAGCATCTCAGGGAGTTCAGTGAGTGAACAGGAGCATTTGCACAAATTTTTGTACAGTGATCTCTTCATCACGCGGCGGAACCGCGGTTTTTGGAGCCTTACTGCGGTGGTTCCACGGCAATCCTAGGGCTTCACTGCTTCAAACTTTCTAGGTGAAACTCTGTCTTTCTTATATTTTCCCTGCTCTGTCCATTATCCAATTTCTGCAGGATTCTTTGCAAAAATTCGCAGCGGCGCAAAAAGAAAAATTGTTGCGTGTTTGATCTTGGTTGTTTGCATTTTTTAATACGGAAATTAAGGGGCAAAGACCAAATTCAGATTAGGTGGGGAGTTCATTACCCTTGCTAAGCCCCAAAAACCATAAACTTGCATCTGCATCACCCTCATTAACTAAAAAAATATCTAGACAAGACTCTAAGGACCGTCGCGCTCAATTAGGACAGAAGAAGGTCGTGGGTAATCTATTGCTTATCCGCGTTTCTTTTGTGGTGTCTAAGGCAAGTGTGTCTAAGGCAAGTGGTTACTTAATTAGGCCCACTACTTAGGTAGTGGAGAACCTCCCACTTACCTGGCACTTACCTGGCCACAGGAGGGGCAAAGAGGCAGTAGAGGATCTATCTTGTGACTTGTCTTCTGGAAGTCTAGGAGTGATCTAGAGACTTGACCTAGGTGACCATTAGATCTAGGGTTGCTTGTGCATTTTTGTGATTTGAATTTTCAAAAATCTGTATTTTTCAAAACAAACACCAAACTCATCTTTTCCTTAATTATCACAACGCTGCCACTTGTGCTATACCATTTAGTGCATGCTCGGCTGGACACGGGATTCTAGTGCCCGTTTTATCCGCGTTCCTCCTATCGACTCCGAAGTTGGTAATTCTACGTCTACTTTTTCTTTACCCACCACCACATCCACTTCGATGGACAATTCTCCATCGAACTTAACACTACTCTGCCACCGTCCGCAGGTGCGCAGAATCCACCCCGCATCTCTCTCCAAGAGAGATGTTACCCTATGCGAGGTCCTCTTTCGACCTGTCTCACCATTCCACCAGCCAATGGGGACAATTTTGAAATCAAACCCCAACACATCAATCTTCTACCCAAGTATCACGGTCTCGAGTCTGAAGACGCATACGTCTTTATTACCAAATTTGAAAATGTATGCGCTATGATGGGTACTTCACAGCTTTTTGTGGATGCTATGAGACTACGTCTTCTTCCATTTACCTTGTGCGATATAGCCGAGAAGTGGCTTTATAACACAGCCGCACATTCTATCTCAAACCGGGGAGAATTCGTAACAGCGTTCCGAAAGAAATTCTACCCCAATTATAAAACAGCTCGAGTCCGTAGCGAAATAAATCAATTTATCCAGCTTCCAAATGAACCATTCTCGAAGTGTTTTGAACACTTCAAGGATCTGTTAGTTCAATGTCCACATCACGGAATCCCTAGATGGGATCTGTGCAGAATCATATATGAGGGCATTAATCTTACCACAAAACAGACCCTTGAATCCATGTGTCAAGGCACCTTCATGACTAAAGATGATGGTGAAGCCTGGAGATTTTTAGAAGATTTCGCTGAAAAATCTTTACAGTGGGAGAGTATAAGTCAGTCATCATCTAGGGGTGGGAATAACCAATCTGATATTTCCATAGGAGTTAGAGCTGAAATGGCAGCAATGCAAAAGAAACTCGAAACTATGGAACATAAGTTTTTAGCAGCCGCCCTAAATCAGATGTCACTCTCCAAAACTGTCTGTGGATGCTGTTCTGATCCATCACATCTTACAGAAGAATGTCCATTGAATTCTCTGTTTCAAGGTCAAGAGCATACCAATACTGCTTTCAAACAAAGACCTAGAAACGATCCGTATATTTCACTTATAATCAGGGTTGGAGGAATCACCCTAATTTTGCTTGGAACCAACAATCACAAACTCAAAACATGGTTCCAAATCAAAACAATTTCCAAAGGGCTCCTCCACCACAACGGCAACCACTTCAACTGAGTTAGCACCCCTACCAAACACAAACTTTTCAAAATCTGGCCACAAATTCTGTACCTGGGAATAATTCTTTCCAAACGGTCGGTTCAGATAACTCCTCTTCACTGGAGCAAATCATGAATTTGCTTCTGACAAATTTCATGCAAGTTACGGCAAATTTTCAGTCTTCCGTTGATAAAATCCAGAAAATCTGACTCCCAAAGTGAGAGTATTAAATCGATGGAAGCACAATTGCCCGTATAAATGCCGAATTGAGTGCTAGAGAGAAAGGGAAACTTCCAGCTCAACCTTTACCAAATCCTGGCTATTCACATCATGTGATTGCCATTACCACGTTAAGATCTGGAAAAGTGCTTGACAGCCATGTTGGTGAAGAGATTGATAATAATGAAAAATCAATCGATGATACCCCGGCCGAGACTTTTCCTTCCATTTCTGCTTCTACTTCTGACCCCAGTTCGTCTACCCCACCATTTTCTTCCGAGCCCATTCTCCGTTTTCCCCAAGGCTCGAACCCTCAGCACATCTCTTTTAGTCCACCAAAGACGATCCCCACTCCTATTCTTGGATCTTTTCTACCCACACGATCTTCTTCAATGTTGGACCCCGCTCTTATTGCTAAAGCTCCTTATCCGAATCGGTTAAGGAGAAAGAGACCAAGTCCGCAAATGGAGAAGATCACTGAAATCTTTAAACAGGTTAACATCAACATCCCTCTTCTAGATGCTATACGACAAGTCCCCACTTATGCGAAAATTCTCAAAGACTTGTGCACTAGGAAGAGGAAGACTCAAGTGCCCAAAAAGGTATTCATGTCAAAGACTGTAGACACAGCTTTTCCCCAACAATTACCTAGGAAACGTAAGGATACTGGCTATCCTACTATTTCTATTTCTATTGGGGATAAACACATGAACCGTGCTCTACTTGACCTTGGCGCAAGTGTTAACCTGCTTCCATACTCAGTTTATGAGCAGCTAGGGATCGAAGAGTTGAAACCAGCTCACTGCACTCTCCAGATGGCCGACCGATCAATCACCAAACCTAGGGGTGAGCTGGAGGATGTGTTAATAAAAATTGGGGAATTTGTATTCCCTATGGACTTTGTTGTACTTGATACACAGCCTGTAGCAAACCCACGGAATCAAATTCCGGTGATTCTTGGTCGCCCCTTTTTGGCCACTTCCAATGCTATAATCAACTGTCGTAATTGCTCTATGACCCTATCCTTCGGGAAGATGTCAATTGAGCTTAACATATACAAGGTGGGAAGTGTACCCTCCGATCCTACTGCTCATGCATGTTCTGTCGAATTAATGGATGTCGACAGCAGCGAATTTGGTCAGCCTCATGATACTGATCTAGACTATTTTCATATGTTATTGTTTGACCCAACTATGTATCATACACATATGGACTCTTCCACCGAATTGTCCGGGTCAATATCTAACACTGATTATGAACCGTTTTTGGAGTCTGAAGACCACCCCGCGCTTTTTGATGACATTATTCTTTGGGGGAATCGATGAAAGCTTTGAGGAAATCTTCGCTGATGAACTCGCATTTTTAAAAGACATGGGTGTTGAGATGAATTACCCTCAATACAAAGAAATTGAACCTCCACCCCTTCTTCTGGGCTATAAAGAGAATGCGAGTAATCCATCACAATCACTGTGTCGTCTCTCCAAAACGAGACGCAAACACATTCTATCCCACCACTTATCTCTTCCCCACTTTGTCATGTCTCCATACAACATGTTCTTTCACAAACCGGTGCACTACACGGATAAAATCTTCGAATGGTTGGTGTTGACTTTCGGTCTTTGCAAAGCTTGGCATTGACCAATAACTTTGACCCCCTCTTGTGATTTTCAAAGTTTAACATTGTTTAACACAAGTTTGGGGGGGGTATGAGCTGGCTCTTGAAAATAAAATTTTTACTCAAAATGGTGAGCCAAAAGAATACGTTTGGGGGAGGATTTTCACGATCATATTTATTGCTCCCGTTAATAAATTTCCTCCCAGGCTTACAGGTTTTTGTGATCTAACAGATGACAACAGTGAGGACACTGTTGAAAACAAGTTTGGGGGAGGTTTGTGCTTATTTATGCATCACTTTGCATCATACCTTGCATAAGCACAAAACAAATCATATAATTTTTTTTTGTACATAAATAAGATAATAAAAGATTAGATAGTGAAAAATTACATCCAAAAGATTAGAAAAATTTAAGAAAACCAAGAAAATTAGAAGTTTTCTTAAATGAAACTAGTAATAAGTAGTTATGAGTCGTGTCCCAAGGGTTAGTAAGATGAAGGAAGTCACTAATCTGAGAATAAAAATAAGTCTGAAAAATAGTACCTATTCTGGAAGCCAAACATTTAAATGTTGATACCTTAATATATGCACTTACACACGTCTTGAAACTCGGGATAGCAGAGGATACCTTGAAATGCTCTTGTCTAAAAGCCAAAGTATGAAGGAAATAATAAAATGAAAAAGATAAAATGGTGTTAAGAAAAAAATGAACACTGGTTTTGTTATCACCAAGGCAGCGATAAAAAAATATAGCGAGGTGCTTCATCACCTAGTGCCTTAGACCAACTGGTTTGGGAGTCACTGCTAAGCCTTAGGTGGTGCAAGACGAGGAAAATACTAATACGCCTAATAAGCAAGCACATGAGTAATCGGTCGGTTAGTACCTCAAGAAGTATTAACGGTCGCATTAAAAATGTGTGAGCAAATCCATCTAAATATTCATTGATTAAAAAGTACTGAGGTGATGGACAAGAGTATGATAGCTTGAATTGAATTCTCCGAGTGTAGGGATGTTCTTTACACACACGTAGGGTTATATGATCGATGTTTGGAAGAAAGGTAGGAATGAAGAATAAAGACGATGTTTTATTGAGAGATGATATGATTTCTAAGATCTTTTCATGACTATTAAGATAGGGCTCATGACAACTGAAAATCTAGTATAGTTGGAAACTCTAATTTTCAAAGTCTTTCTTTTACAATTCTTATTTTTATATGTAACTTTTACGGTCTTCCTTTTATTATCGGATTTTGTGGGTGCAATCCGCTGAAAACCCTCAGAAGACAACACTCCTCCTACTAGGGACACCTAGAGGTTTAAAGGCTTGTTGCACGTACTCAGTGCAATCGTGTTGCCTACGAAAGTGTGCTAGTTAGTTTTTTTTCTTCTTTATTTTCTCCTTCTTTTTCTAATAAAACAAGTTTGCTCGAGACGACCAAAATTAAGTTTGGGGGAATTTGATCAGTCGAAAATATTGAATTTTTAACACATCAATTTCCCTACTCTTTGCAATCATCTAAACGTGTTTGGTATAAATATAGCACATATTAGCAATTTGTCTGTAAAATATCAAATAACATGTGTTATACATTATAACCAGCATTTTGAGGGAAATTAAGTGTTTATTATTGCATGCATGATATTTTGTGAATCAACACTTGTTTCGAGATTGTGTGCAGGAAATTCTCCAGGTAAAAGAGCCGGAACTACTAAAAGTGCTGATAAAATATGTCAAGTCAAAGACTTGAAATCTGTTAGTGAACAAGAAAGTATAAAAATATTCCAGACATCAGAAAAGTGCCATAAAACCAACATGAAATCAACCTGGAAATTTCATGCACCAAGCCCATCAATCGGCCGCGGATCCGCGGCCGAGTTGGCCGATCCGCGGCCGATCCAACTCGTCGACGGTTGGATTCCTTCCCGAGGCTTATCTTTTTATGGCCAAGATTATTTAAAGTCCCTAGAAATCTACAGAAGCTTCACTCCAACAACAAGTCTTCTCATGCAAGCTAGCTAACTACCTTAATCTAGAAGCTTCCTATAACTACCTAGCTTTCTATGTAAGCCTCATAATAACCAAGCTTCTCTTGTAAGCTAAATAACTAACTCAATCTAGAAGTTTCTTCTTAACTTCCAAGCTTACAAGGGCAGCTAAACCTAGCTTAGCTTCTAAAGGAAGCTAAACTTAGCTTCTAGGGGAAGCTTAAGGAAAACACTATAAAAAGGGACCTAGGGCTTCATTAAAGAGGTTGTTCGGTAGTTGATTAGTTGTAGCAAGATCCAAATCAAAATCCACACAAATTGAGTGACACAATTTGATCCAAATCAAGATTCATCGAGTACCGATTCAAGCAAGAATCCAACGAGCCTTTTGAAGCAACGCCGATCTTCATCCGAGCAAGTGATCCATGACGATCCGTGACTCAAGAAGACGATGCGAAGCTAGTTCGATGATTTAGTTCCTCCTCAATTCTTGTAGTCTTTGAGTGAATTGTAACGAAACATCGAATAATAAAAGGTGAAAATTCTTGATCTTGCTTTTCTTTACATTTGAGCATTATGAAGAGTTATCGATTCTTGATTGTTATCTTTTTCATGATATTTGAGTGAAAACTCCGCTTGTGGAGGAATCGAGAAAATAGGTAGATGATGATGATTAAATTCTTGAACGATTCTTAAGTCTTATGAGTTTTGTAAACTTTAGGAAATTGAATCAACAACAACCTAGTTTTGAGCGAGATGCTTTCTTGAATGTTCTCGCTCTAAATTAGAGATCAATGATCAATGATTGAATTTCCTAGAGGCTAGAATTTGAATGCTAATCAACGGAAGGACAAGGAATGAGGATGGAGAAACCCTAGTTTCTTCAATAGATCCCTAAACCTCGTTGATTATCATCGATTTAGCAACAAATCTTCAATAGATAAGAATTTGTAATCATAATTCTTCATCATCACTATCGATTGGATCGATTCCTACAAGCCTCTTTACAAATCTTGATAATTCATTCGATTTGGATATGTTCTTGAACTTTATTAATTCTTGATTTTAGATCTAGTTTCCGATGATTCTTGAAACTAAATTTCATAAATCTTGAATCAATTTTCTTTTATCTTTTAATTTTCAACTCAACTAAAACAAGATCGAGCAAATCACACTTTCCCTGTGGAGGATCCGCATTCACCGACGAACCTACAAAAGACACCGTTATTGATTGCGGTTTATAAATTTCTTTGGTTGTGATCTTTTACACTTTTCAAAATACGACACGGAAATCGATGATCAAACATGTGGGACTCTAAAGACTCGACAATACACTGGCAGTGGGTTTAACCACAAGCACGTCAGCGGCACTAGCTGTACGTAATGGCTACCCAGGTAGTTGTCGAAAAGGGGGTCAACAATCAAGTGCGTCCTTACCCTACTGAGCCTGAATGTGATAATCTCCGTACAGTCCGGTCTCTTCGTCAAAGAGTATCGCATATCGGTTATAGGGGGTGGATAACGTCAGACCCCTACTAACCCGATAAGTAATGTCTGAGTCTAGCCCATCACCAACTGAGATACTACCGATCAACTATCAGTAAATCTCGCTCACCGTGGCCACGGATTTCTGGTGATAGCGAACTGAACACATCGCGATATCGACTCCTAATACCAGGAGGGAAGAATCCCTGACGGTCGATCACTGTCTCCATGTGGGTCGGGACTGTACCCAACTAAAACCTGTTTGCATGACTCCTTTGAGCCGTGGTAGGATAGTAATCAAAGTACAGTGGGAGCTCACACGAGACAAATGATGACTTCAGGTCAAAGGACTAACCTGTACTCATGCCACCTGAGAACTTCTATCTAACGATAGGTATAATACCATCTAGAAGTTCTCGGAGAGTCCGTCCAGTGTACTCACCTCCAGTGAGCACCTGTATATTATCTTAGGTGATATAACATCAATAGATTGTGAGATCGGCCACCGCCCCTCGTCGGGGTCTCGAAACATATACACTAGTCTACTCCGTAATATCGAGGCCCAGTCTCGATACTCCCACGACTAGGGATATTTAAGGATGCGCTTATAGGCTACCCAGCTCTTACGTATATGATCGCCATCATAATGCTGGTAGTCAAGCAAAAATTCTACGGGCTTCATCATTATGTATTAGCGACACACAATAATAAGTAAAACGTGTACACATCAATGATAAAGACAAATCAGATAGTATACTATCATTTCGAGTAAAATTGTTCTACCTGTATAGGCCCTCTCTCAATTATCATAATCGCGTACCTGCAATTACAATAATTGCCTTGAGGTCACTATATTCAACAGTTTCACGGTGGTAGTGAGGGTGGTGGAGGAGAAGAAGATGAAGGAGATGAAGAAGTGGAAGAAGAAAATAATGAGAAGAAGAAAATAATGATGAAAAAGAAATGGCTAAAGTAGCCACATCTTTCTCTCTCATACTCTCTCCTAACCATACCTCCATGTCCCCTCATGTCTCATTCTTTTCCATTTTTTCCATTTTCTTTTTCGATTTCTTTTCTCTTTTCTCTTTTCTTTTAAAACCAAAAACCCCAAATGAAAGATAACATGTACACAAGCATGGTTAACAAAGTCAACATGGTTTAGTGTAGTAATTAGTAAAATACTAATTAAATTTAAACTTGAGTTTGTATGAAAAATAATTATATATTAATTTATAAAAAGCTCAATTAAATAAATGCTTCCAAAAATAATAATTCATTTTTAAATTCCAATTATTTTTCCAAAAATATAAGTATATAGTTATGCTAATTTACGAAAACTCAAATCTTTATTCGTATAATATACATGAAATTTATTATTTTATTATTTAAATTCCAAAAATAATATTTTTTAGTTTCTGAAATGTTACAGTCTTCCCCCTAAAAATAAATTCGGTCCCCGAATCTAAATTTAAACCCCCCAAGTATTAAAACATTTCAGTAAATCGAATCGAATCAACTGGGCTCCCAAATCACGAATAAGCTAAAAATATCATAGCGCAACACGTGCGCATGTAAACAAGTGCAAAACTCAATAATCGAAATTTTGTCAAGCGTCATTCAAATCATAGGAGTTATGATGAAAATGCAAGTTGCGAAATCTACTGTTTAAATCAAGTATAATATAATCAAGACTATAATATGTATATAGTACGTATCAAGTAAAATCATTCAAGTAGCTGAAAAATGTATGAAAAATTCTTTTCAAATCGCCGTGTAATGCGTATGTCACGGCATAAGTAGTGGACGTTCACTTGTAAAGAAACACACATACACACACAAACAGACACACGTTTTGCTTAAAATATATGTCCCGCCTTTTTGAAAGTTGCTTAGAAGGGGTTTCTTTTTCTTTTTATAAAGTTTCGTGTCACTTATAGACACGTAGAAAAATAAAGAGATTATAGCTCCCTTTGAAAACATCTTCAGTAAACATTGATGCATGCGAAAACACTGAGGCACTATTCTCAGTCCAGTCCTGCTCTGCTACTAAATAAAATAGTATCTCATAAAATGCGATGCTCGAAAAAAAATCAATCCCAATAGGTGTACATGAAAACCAACCCACGTACATCTTGTACGCACGAAAATCAAAGTCAAAACTAAGTGCAACGAAAACGAAAATCGAGTGCATATGTGTGCACAAAGTATTTGTCAAGTGCAACAGGGGTGAACGAAAGTATATGTCAAGTGCATCGAGTGTGAACGACAACATCCAGTGCATCTAGAGTGCACGAAAATCTCAATCAAGTGTAACTGGTGTGCATAAAAATCATCAAGTGCATCAAATGTGCACAAAATTACATCAAGTGCACCAAGTGTGCGTGAAAATCTAAATCAAGTGCACCAGGTCCGCACAAAAGCAATCTAGTGCAATAGGGCGTGTGAAAATCTATATCAAGCACGACTAGGTGCACGAAAATATAAATCTAGTGCAACTGGCATGCACGAAAACCATATCAATGCATCAAAAGCGCATGTAAACAACATCGAGAGAAAAATTCAAAATCAGGTGCATACAACGTGTACAAAATCAAAATCAAGTATATCGGAATACACGAAATCATAAATATGTGCAATTGGGTGCACAAAACAATATCGAGTGCAATGGATATGCAAAAAAATACAAATTGAGTGCAACTGGTGTATAAAAGCATAAATCAAGTGCACCATGTGTGCACAAGGAAAATATCCATCAAGTGCAGCTACGGTGCATAAAAATATCAATTGTCAAACTAAACCATCAAAACACAAAACTCGAAGCGACGAAGGCGTGATACTCGAATCATCAAAACACAAATCATAAACTAATGATATTGAAGTACATCTCCTCCATTGTCGAAAGGTGCCAGAGCACCCGGAGCTGGTAGAGCAAGAATTCCAACTTTCTTTCTGCCCACGGTCTGGCGTCCGCTGTCTTTAGGCCCTTGTTTTCTCTGTGGATCACGAATCTCGCGACCTCTCGGCTCGATGGCCCGGTTAGTAGTAGCGACGGAAACAGTTCCGCTCTGATGCCTCTCTGAACATCTCCCGGCCAATTTAACTTGGTCACCCGTAATGTAGCACGCCAATGACGGTGGCCTCTGGCCCTTTGAGTATGTGCCGTGCAACCGATCCTGCATCCAAATCTTTATCGCCGTAGTATACTGGAAAGAACCTGCCACAGTCTCTTTCAATATCATCTCTGCCGAACTGTCCGGAAGTTGGCACTCTAAAGTTAATCCATTTTTGTTCAGGGACAGCTGCAATCTTATCACGACTTTCCTCTGGAAATGTGGCCGTATCCAACTCCTCTGCGTACTTATCAAATCTATGGTATCAACGGAGAGGAACAACTGCCAATCGAGATCTCGCACGAACCTCTTAATCCACTTCTTTTCATTATCATCCAAATCGAAATCATATCTTGATAGCTGCATAGACTGCAATTCATATTCGGCTACGGTCATATCCGTAGTCTTATGCAAAAACTCGAAACTACGAACTTAGGCGTCTCCAACATTCTGGAGAAGAAATCTGGCGAAATTCGCCCTTGAGAACCCATCCATTCCATCGAAGAAATACGCACTGCTCGTGTCACGACCCGCAGGGTACGGAACGTGACTGGCACTTAAGTTTACGAAACGTCTCAAGACGTCCGTAAAATAAGTAAGCCAAAGCCCAGAAACCAAAACCAAATAAGCAAAAGAGTGAAGAAAACCCAATCAATTGAAAGCGAGTTTATCAAATAAGTCATATAAAACCCTTTTTAAAAACAATACCAATTTTTCCGAAAATTTCGGCAGAGTCTCCTTTGTAAATACTGGCCCCCAAAATGGGTACAACAAGAATATATATGAATCCAACAAATAAGGCATCCCCAAGCGGGAGCTAGCTCTTCGCCATAAGGCGGTCACAAATCCCACGCAATATAAAGCAACAACATGCGAAATAATCATAAGGAAGCATGAGAAAAAAAACAGCATGTCGACTCAAGTGAGCTCGACCCCAAAATACAGCATAAAAAGTCCACAAATCTCACAGTCTCATCTCTAGGTCAATATACAATAATACTGGTAGATACAGTATATGGAGTACACTAGATGCAAGAATATACAAGGTGGTACAAAAATAATGATATAACCCACCTAAGAGCAAAACCTCGAGTCCAGGCAAAAGAAACAAGGGCGCCCGCCGCTACTGTACTGACGGAGCGGACCTGCAAAAGGCTATGGCACAACGGGGGTGAGTTGCCAACTCGTGAGTAATAAATAACATCTACACAGGCTATCGTATGCATGCACACAAGCATCCTAGCATCTAAATACAGGTAAGGCAGGACATAATGGCAAGTATGTATACAATATGAATATACTAGCAGGTATGAATGCAATGCGAATCAACTCGTGATCTGAATGTGTAAGTATAAGAAATCATGTTTTTCCCTTTAAGAATCTCTTTTGAAATACCAGCACAATACCAATAGAATCAACAAGAACCTGTGTCCAGCAACGACACCTCAAAACTATCACAAATCTCATATATCCATGTCATAGTATCTCTGGCCTCAGCCATCCGGCTGACCCAGCTCAATATCAAAATCTCATCATCTCGCGGCCACGGTCGGTATCCTCTGGATATCCGCCATGCCGAACAGTCACCGGTAGGTAATCCGTCCCCTGCCAGGCTCAACGTCAACACCACATTCATCTTGTCCTGGGGTACCATACCGGGCCCACCATGTACCCGTGACGGTTCCTCCACTCCTCGACACGGATCTCGAAAACCACAGCAAACTCATAGTGGACGACACTTTACATCACTAGAAAACCGCAATTACATATTTTAAAAACATAATAAGTTTAGAAATTTTGCGGCTTTCCCCCGAAATCCAGAAATATCATAAATCTCAAGAAATCCTCATAAGTGCATATGTCAATGATAATGAATGCATATGGTATCAATGATCAAGTTGCGATGTGTGATTAATAGATTAGGCATGAACAAATAATATGATGAAGCACATGCACATGAATAGCAATCCTACGATTTCATTTTAAGGAATTAAAGCAATAGCACGAGTTTAAGTATCAATTATAGTAAAAGGTTTCAATTTAAAGGTTATCTAGTGTGGTGGCATGGCAATTATCAGGGCATGTGTGTAAGCATGAAGAGTGCTCGTGCTGCATATAAAAACCCTGGCAATGGTGCAGGTGTCCTATAAAATGGTTTCGCATATGTATGTCAATATAAGGCATGGATGCAGCAAATAATCATATAAGTATTACACCCCTAATTACTAACATCACTAAGAATCCTTTTAAGTTACTAAAACTATCGGGCGGCTTGCGCCATCCAACGATAGTCCCCCGTAGTTGTTACATCTACTCACCGGAATCCCTAGCTAGTCACGTCCAATCACCGCTTTCCACTTTCGTGCCGCGTCTGACGTCTCCGCGACCGAACCTGGAATTTACATCAATACCAAACATAAGGTTACATATCAAGAACGACGTAAAACCCAAACGAAAACACTAACGTTCACAAGCTAGGTACAACGTGCACAAGGTGCGCGGAACACACGCGAAAATCGCAAAAACTGCAAAAATCGCCGATTTGGTCGCCCGGCAAAACTAAAACCCGATTACTCAAAAATCCGCACTCACGCATCCTAAATGTCATAGGATATGCCAACAATATAATCTAGATATCGCAATTAATTCGTCACAAAAATTTACATAAAACCTAGTAAGCTAGAAATTGCAAATTTGGTGCAAACATCGACAATTAGCGACAAAATTAACACAATCCAACACAACAATCCAAACTAACCGACTAGCTAGCCATTACACTAATTTTAAATCATTAACTATGCATCAAACCATAATTCCATAAACAAAACCTTTCTTGATTTTCATAATTAGCAATTTCAATCCAAAACTAAACATGACAATACCAAATTAACACTAATTTGAAGCCCACACAAATAAAGTAACCTCATTAACCTAGATTAGCAAACAACTAGATAGCTAATTAGCTTTAATTAACTAATTAATGGTTTCAAGAAACCCTAGTTAACTCAACCATTAACTTTAAACAACACTAGAATGAAAATAGCACTAAATTAACACTAAACAACTAGATTAAAGAATTCTAACCATATTAACTTAAAAGAGTAGAAATTATACCTCAAATCTATGGATCTAGCAAGAAGAAATTTGCATCAATTGATGGCCTCATAGTATCATGATTCCAAGCAAGGGAGGTGAAGGAAAAATGGATGAAGAATGGGGTTTAATTTGTGAGTTTTAAATTTGGAAATTTTGAAGCAACTTAATGAATTTTTTTGAAGAAAATGAAAAGAACAAAGAGATGAAGGGGGGGGGGGGCTGCTGGAATTCGGCTAGAAATGAGGGAGAGGGGATGGTGTGGGGTGTGAGAAAGAGGTCTTGGTCAACTCCTACCAACCACAAAAGACTATACCCAAAAACAAATTCAAACCTTTCTCAAAACAACCATCATTTCCACACAATAAAACAAGTCAAGGAGCATGGAATTTTTCTGGACCTGATGGTGGTGGGGCCGGCCTAGAGGTGAGGAATGAGTGAGAGAGAGTGCACAAAAATATTTTATGCAAAAAGACCCCCTACAAGTCCAAAATTTCAAGTTTAAGCTTAAATTCAATAAATTTCGTTTTCTATAATAAAAATTAGTTAAAAATCAAAATAAAATACTAAAAATTTATGTTACAACTAGATTTTAATTAACATTAATTTAGAGCCTAAATTTAGCCCAATTAAATTTGTATTTATCGCTAATTTAATGTATTTTCTTACCGGCTTAAAATAATATTAAAAATTGAAAAAAAAGGAATTTTTTTTTAAATGACCAAAATTTCATAAGTAACTCATTAGCTACTAAAAACAAGCAATTACCTATCCATTTTAGGTATAATTAGTCCTAAACTGCAAAATAACAAAAAAGACGGTTTTTGGAAAAATACCGAATTTCAACCGAATTTCAGGAAAACACCAAAACGACTTTTCAAGGCGCTACAATCTTCCCCCCTTAAAGAAATTCGGTCCCCGAATTTAAAATATAACTACACGTACCTTCAAAGAGATGGGGATATTTCTTCCTCATCTCGCCCTCGGTCTCCCTTGTAACCTCCTCGCTGTTCGGGCTGCGCCAAAGAACTTTCACGGACGGCAGGACCTTTGATCGAAGCTTCTTCACTTGCCGATCCAAAATCTCAACTGGCTTCACGGCGAACGAAAGGTCGGGCTCGAGCTGAACTGTCTGATGCTGAATCGTGTGGGAAGGGTCATGAAGATAACGGCGTAGCATCGATACGTGGAAGACGGGATGAACATCTGAAAAACTGGGTGGGAGAGCCAAACGATACGCAACAGCGCCGACACGCTCGAGGATCTCGAAGGGACCTACGAATCTAGGGCTAAGGTTCCCCTTTTTCCCAAAACGCATCAAGCCCTTCATCGGAGAGACTTTCAGAAAAACATGGTCGCCAACTGCGAACTCTAATCTGCGACGGCGCCTGTCTGCATAGGATTTCTGTCTGCTCTGAGCTGCCCTCATCCGGTCTCGAATCAACTGTATCTTCGCTGTCGTCTCCTCAACAAGCTGCGGCCCCAAAATACTGCTCTCGCTGAGCTCTGTCCAACAGACGGGCGATCTGCATCTCCTCCCATACCATGCCTCGAAAGGTGCCATCTGAATAGTATCCTGGAAGCTGTTGTTGTAGGAGAACTCCACTAGAGGTAAATGACGATCCCAGCTACCGCCGAAGTCTAAAACGCACGCTCTGAGCATGTCCTCGAGAGTCTGAATGGTCCGCTCTGACTGTCCGTCGGTCTGCGTATGAAATGCTGTGCTGAAGCTCAAACGAGTGCCCAAAGCCTCCTGGAGTCTCTGCCATAGTCGGCTGGTAAGCTGAGTGCCTCGATCTGACACGATACAAGTCGGTACGCCATGTAGTCGCACGATCTCGTCAATATAGAGCTGAGCATACTGAGCGAAGCTGAAAGTGGTCTTCACTGGCAGGAAGTGAGCTGCTTTTGTCAATCGATCCACGATCACCCAGATGGAGTCGTACCCTCGACTGGTCCTGGGTAGACCCACAACGAAATCCATCGAAATCTGCTCCCATTTCCACTCCGGAATGGGTAACGGCTGTAGCTCTCCTGCGGGCCTCTGGTGCTCGGCCTTGACTTGCTGACAAGTCAGGCATCTCGATACAAACTCCGCAATGTCCCTCTTCATCCCGTCCCACCAGTAGGTCTCTCTCATATCATGGTACATCTTGGTGGAACCGGGGTGGACACTATACACTGATCGGTGCGCCTCCTCAAGAATGTCGCGCCGTAATCCATCAGCATCTGGTACGCACAGTCTAGATCCATAGCGTAAAATCCCCCGATCGTCAATCACGAACTCGGAAAATCTGCCCTGTCCCATCTGTGCCATGATCTCTGAGCAACGGTCGTCACTGCGCTGTGCCTCATATATACGGTCAAGCAACTGTGGGCGTGCACGAACATGCGCGAGCTGTCCCCCTGTCTGAGTGAACTCGAACTCCACTCGGCTGTCGCATAAAATCTTCCAATCTGCTGACGACTGCCTCTGCACTGCGCGCAAAAAGGATAGACTACCCGTGGGCCTCCTACTCAACGCATCTGCCACTACATTCGCCTTGCCTGGGTGATATAAGATCTCGCAGTCGTAGTCTTTCACCAACTCCATCCAACGACGCTGTCTGAGGTTCAGGTCTCGCTGCTGAAATATGTACTTTAAGCTCTTGTGATCAGTGAATATCTGACACGACTCGCCGTATAGGTAATGTCGCCAAATTTTCAGTGCAAAGACCACTGCAGCCATCTCCAAATCATGAGTAGGGTAGTTCTGTTCGTGCTTCTTCAACTGCCGAGAAGCATATGCGATCACCCGACCATGCTGCATCAATACGCATCCTAATCCCACTCGCGAAGCATCACAGTAGACCACAAATCCGCCTGATCCCAAAGGCAAAGATAATACCGGCGCCGTAGTCAAACATGTCCGCAGCTGCTGAAAACTGCGCTCGCACTCCTCCGT
Organism: Agapanthus africanus; assembly: GCA_030015575.1. NCBI lineage: Eukaryota > Viridiplantae > Streptophyta > Magnoliopsida > Asparagales > Amaryllidaceae > Agapanthus > Agapanthus africanus. Next base: position 509,154,348 of record CM057341.1, read on the forward strand.
CCAGACGAAAGGAACTCCCTTCCGGGTCAACCCGGTCAAAGGTGCAGCTATACGGGAGAAGTCCTGAACAAAACGCCTGTAGTCGCCCGCCAGGCCTAGAAAACTACGGATCTCAGTAACCGATGTAGGTCGGGGCTACTGCTGAACAGCCTCAATCTTCTTCGGGTCCATACATATGCCGTCTCTCGTAACCACGTGACCCAAGAATCCGACGCTGTCCAGCCAGAATGCACACTTGGAGAACTTGCGAACAGCTGGTGCTCCCTCAGAGTCTGTAACGTAATCCGCAAGTGCTGCTCGTGCTCCCCTCTGCTCCGGGAGTACACCAAGACATCGTCGATAAACACGATGATGAACAAGTCAAGATACGGCCTGAATGTACGGTTCATCAAATCCATGAATGCTGCTGGGGCGTTGGTGAGTCCGAACGACATCACCAAAAACTCATAGTGGCCGTAGCGCATGCAGAAAGCTGTCCTCGGTATATCCTCCTGTCGAACTCGCAGCTGATGGTATCCTGATCGCAAGTCGATCCTCGAAAAATAACCCGCGTCCTGAAGCTGGTCGAACAAATCATCAATGCGTGGCAACGGATATCTGTTCCGAACGGTAACTTTGTTCAGCTGGCGGTAGTCGATGCATAAGCGCAAACTTCCATCCTTCTTCTTGACAAACAGGACCGGAGCACCCCACGGAGAAACACTAGGTCGAATAAGCCCCTTATCTAACAATTCCTGCAACTGATCCTTCAGCTCTCGAAGCTCTGCCGGGGCCATCCGATAAGGCGGTATAGAAATAGGCCCCGAGCCGGGAATCAAATCAATGCAGAACTCAACATCGCGCTCAGGCGGTAGCCCAGGTAGCTCATCAGGGAAAACATCAGGGAACTCACAAACAACCGGGACCCGGTCCAACGGAACTTCTGCAGCTCGAGTATCATAAATATACGCTAAGAATCCCTGACATCCCTTCCGCAAGAGCTGACCAGCGCGAAGAGACAAAATTAAGCTGGGAAGGGTGACACTGCGGTCTCCCTGAATAACAAGGACTGGCTCTCCCGGAAAGCTAAATCTGACTGCCTTCTCACGGCAGTCCACCGAAGCATAACAAGTGGCTAGCCAATCCATGCCCAGAAGCACATCAAAGTCCAACATATCGAGGAGAATCAAATCAACCGATGAATCCCTCTCCCCGATACGAACGGAACACAATCGAAAAACAAAACGAGCGACAAACGACTCGCCTACCGGTGTACTAACAACAAGCGGATGATCTAACGACGACGACTCACGGCCCAACATCGGTGCAAAGTGTGTAGAGACGTACGAATGTGTGGAACCTGGGTCAAATAATACCCGCGCGTCGAAAGAACAAACTGGCAAGGTACCTGTCACAACGGCATTGGATGCCTGCGCATCCTGCGGTGTCAAAGCAAATACTCGGGCCTGTCCTCCACCGATAGCGGGCTGACCTCGACCTCGGCCTCTGCCTCCTCGGCCTCTCTGAACAGGACCGCCGCGTCCACGGCCTCTGGGTGCACTTAACTGGCGTGGAGCATCGCCGGTGGTAGGAAGTAGGGCTCTCTGAGGAGGGGGTGGTGATGGTGGTAGGGTCACATGCGGAACTGTCGCTGCTCCCTGTCGTCTCGCCGGACAGTCTCTGATACGATGATGCAGGCTACCACACTAAAAACATCCTAACCATGGCTGCTGACCATATGGGTGATGGCGATACAACTGGCCCCTAAAGAATCCGCCACGGCCTCTGCGAACACGCCTAGGTGCTAACATATCAGTGCGAATCCGACTCGGTCTCGAAACGACCGTAGGGGGAGTAGTATCCGATCTCTGCGCTCGATTGACCTCTACTAAGGATCCTACCATCTGTCGCAGCTCCTCCATACCAGACTCTAGCCTGTCCATGCGACCTAGGGAATGCGGATCAGTCTGTCCCTGAGGCGTAGGTATACCCCCCAGCTCAGTCCTCGTCTCGGACGAGCCTGCTCGGATCTCATCACGGGTGGCAGTCCTCTGCGCTCTCGTAGTCTTCGGCGGCATAGTGGCTGTTACAAGAACAGGATGATAAGAACAGTGCAATAGGATCATAGGATACACGGAATTGAAGAAGGAATTTTCAAGCAAGTATATCCTAAAGTCACTTAGGCGGAGTACCGTATCGCAAGTATGCCGCGGACATACACACGCTACGTTACCCTACTTAAGTCACTTACTCCATCTACCAAGGGTCATCCTACACTCAAAAAGGTAAAACCTAACGCTCTGATACCAACTTTATCACGACCCGCAGGGTACGGAACGTGACTGGCACTTAAGTTTACGAAACGTTTCAAGACGTCCGTAAAATAAGTAAGCCAAAGCCCAGAAACCAAAACCAAATAAGCAAAAGAGTGAAGAAAACCCAATCAATTGAAAGCGAGTTTATTAAATAAGTCATATAAAACCCTTTTTAAAAACAATACCAATTTTTCCGAAAATTTCGGCAGAGTCTCCTTTGTAAATACTGGCCCCCAAAATGGGTACAACAAGAATATATATGAATCCAACAAATAAGGCATCCCCAAGCGGGAGCTAGCTCTTCGCCACAAGGCGGTCACAAATCCCATGCAATATAAAGCAACAACATGCGAAATAATCATAAGAAAGCATGAGAAAAAAAACAGCATGTCGACTCAAGTGAGCTCGACCCCAAAATACAGCATAAAAAGTCCACAAATCTCACAGTCTCATCTCTAGGTCAATATACAATAATACTGGTAGATACAGTAGATGGAGTACACTAGATGCAAGAATATACAAGGTGGTACAAAAATAATGATATAACCCACCTAAGAGCAAAACCTCGAGTCCAGGCAAAAGAAACAAGAGCGCCCGCCGCTACTGTACTGACGGAGCGGACCTGCAAAAGGCTATGGCACAACGGGGGTGAGTTGCCAACTCGTGAGTAATAAATAACATCTACACAGGCTATCGTATGCATGCACACAAGCATCCTAGCATCTAAATACAGGTAAGGCAGGACATAATGGCAAGTATGTATACAATATGAATATACTAGCAGGTATGAATGCAATGCGAATCAACTCGTGATCTGAATGTGTAAGTATAAGAAATCATGTTTTTCCCTTTAAGAATCTCTTTTGAAATACCAGCACAATACCAATAGAATCAACAAGAACCTGTGTCCAGCAACGACACCTCAAAACTATCACAAATCTCATATATCCATGTCATAGTATCTCTGGCCTCAGCCATCCGGCTGACCCAGCTCAATATCAAAATCTCATCATCTCGCGGCCACGGTCGGTATCCTCTGGATATCCGCCGTGCCGAACAGTCACCGGTAGGTAATCCGTCCCCTGCCAGTCTCAACGTCAACACCACATTCATCTTGCCCCGGGGTACCATACCGGGCCCACCATATACCCGTGATGGTTCCTCCACTCCTCGACACGGATCTCGAAAACCACAGCAAACTCATGGTGGACGACACTTTACATCACTAGAAAACCGCAATTACATATTTTAAAAACATAATAAGTTTAGAAATTTTGCGGCTTTCCCCCGAAATCCAGAAATATCATAAAATCTCAAGAAATCCTCATAAGTGCATATGTCAATGATAATGAATGCATATGGTATCAATGATCAAGTTGCGATATGTGATTAATAGATTAGGCATGAACAAATAATATGATGAAGCACATGCACATGAATAGCAATCCTACGATTTCATTTTAAGGAATTAAAGCAATAGCGCGAGTTTAAGTATCAATTATAGTAAAAGGTTTCAATTTAAAGGTTATCTAGTGTGGTGGCATGGCAATTACCAGGGCGTGTGTGTAAGCATGAATAGTGCTCGTGCTGCATATAAAAACCCTGGCAATGGTGCAGGTGTCCTATAAAATGGTTTCGCATATGTATGTCAATATAAGGCATGGATGCAGCAAATAATCATATAAGTATTACACCCCTAATTACTAACATCACTAAGAATCCTTTTAAGTTACTAAAACTATCGGGCGGCTTGCGCCATCCAACGATAGTCCCCCGTAGATGTTACATCTACTCACCGGAATCCCTTGCTAGTCACGTCCAATCACCGCTTTCCCCTTTCGTGCGGCGTCTGATGTCTCCACGACCGAACCTGGAATTTACATCAATACCAAACATAAGGTTACATATCAAGAACGACGCAAAACCCAAACGAAAACACTAACGTTCACAAGCTAGGTACAACGTGCACAAGGTGCGCGGAACACACGCGAAAATCGCAAAAACTGCAAAAATCGCCGATTTGGTCGCCCGGCAAAACTAAAACCCGATTACTCAAAAATCTGCACTCACGCATCCTAAATGTCATAGGATATGCCAACAATATAATCTAGATATCGCAATTAATTCGTCACAAAAATTTACATAAAACCTAGTAAGCTAGAAATTGCAAATTTGGTGCAAACATCGACAATTAGCGACAAAATTAACACAATCCAACACAACAATCCAAACTAACCCACTAGCTAGCCATTACACTAATTTTAAATCATTAACTATGCATCAAACCATAATTCCATAAACAAAACCTTTCTTGATTTTCATAATTAGCAATTTCAATCCAAAACTAAACATGACAATACCAAATTAACACTAATTTGAAGCCCACACAAATAAAGTAACCTCATTAACCTAGATTATCAAACAACTAGATAGCTAATTAGCTTTAATTAACTAATTAATGGTTTCAAGAAACCCTAGTTAACTCAACCATTAACTTTAAACAACACTAGAATGAAAATAGCACTAAATTAACACTAAACAACTAGATTAAAGAATTCTAACCATATTAACTTAAAAGAGTAGAAATTATACCTCAAATCTATGGATCTAGCAAGAAGAAATTTGCATCAATTGATGGCCTCATAGCATCATGATTCCAAGCAAAGGAGGTGAAGGAAAAAGGGATGAAGAATGGGGTTTAATTTGTGAGTTTTAAATTTGGAATTTTTGAAGCAACTTAATGAATTTTTTTGAAGAAAATGAAAAGAACAAAGAGATGGAGGGGGGGGGGGGCTGCTGGAATTCGGCCAGAAATGAGGGAGAGGGGATGGTGTGGGGTGTGGCAAAGAGGTCTTGGTCAACTCCTACCAACCACAAAAGACTATACCCAAAAACAAATTCAAACCTTTCTCAAAACAACCATCATTTCCACACAATAAAACAAGTCAAGGAGCATGGAATTTTTCTGGACCTGATGGTGGTGGGGCCGGCCTAGAGGTGAGGAATGAGTGAGAGAGAGTGCACAAAAAATTTTTATGCAAAAAGACCCCCTACAAGTCCAAAATTGCAAGTTTAAGCTTAAATTCAATAAATTTCGTTTTCTATAATAAAAATTAGTTAAAATTCAAAATAAAATACTAAAAATTTATGTTACAACTAGATTTTAATTAACATTAATTTAGAGCCTAAATTTAGCCCAATTAAATTTGTATTTATCGCTAATTTAATGTATTTTCTTACCGGCTTAAAATATTACTAAAAATTGAAAAAAAAGGGAATTTTTTTTAAATGACCAAAATTTCATAAGTAACTCATTAGCTACTAAAAACAAGCAATTACCTATCCATTTTAGGTATAATTAGTCCTAAACTGCAAAATAACAAAAAAGACGGTTTTCGGAAAAATACCGAATTTTCACCGAATTTCAGGAAAACACCAAAACGACTTTTCAAGGGGCTACAGCTCGTCCTCTCTCGATCGACTCACGTCAGGTCTGAGCAAGACCCTTCAAACTGAAGCCAGCCAACTCAACTGATCTTGCATCGGAGTATCCAAACGAACGAAATATCCTAGTCACTTCTCCAGGAATGAATAGGGTCTTTTGTCACATCCCTGCCTGTAAACTCATGTGGCTTCAGCTTCATGAGCTCTAGAAGCGACATCTCGTCAATCTCAGCAACGGCTGGTACGTCGGTCTGCACAGTAGATAGCAAAACGATCTCCCGAGGCTGTACTTCAACAGTCCTCTCAATTTGACCGGCCTCAAGCAATGGCCTGATCATCTAGTGCAGATCCAGAACACTCGCCTCAAATGAGAAATCCTAGCATAAACGAGAAATCAATCAGTTCTTGTGTCACCGAAATAACATCATAATCAGTCCTCGTCCCTGACGAGTTCCCTCTGACCGCATCTCTAGCCGCAGCTCTCTCAGCTTGCGTAGTCAAGGTGACAGGAATCACAACCAGTATCGATGATGATAGATCACAAGAATGAATAGAATAACGAATCTTAAATATGTACATCTTAAAGTTACTTAAGTGGAGTATCGTATCGTAAGTATGCCGTTGAACATACACACGGTACGTTACTCTACTTGAGTTACCTACTTCATCAACCATGGTTAACCTACATAACAAATGTTCGGGTCTAATACCTCTCAGTCTGGTCTAAATTCCGTAAGAGCAAGCCTAGGTTTCGAAATATACGCCCTAGACTCCGCATAGTCAAACCCTGACTCAAACAAAAGTTCAACCTAATGCTCTGATACCAACTTTGTCACGACTCGGAAATGACACGTTATCGGCGCTTGGATAACGTGAAGTCTATAGGATCCCACCGTAACCCAAGTAAGCGGAAAATCTAGAAATCTAAACCTTTTTAAGAAAATCGTGGAGGTGAAGTTTTGAAAGAAAGGTATTAATGAAATTAGGTTCTCTTATAAAGTAGAAACAAGTTTATAGAAAATACAGGTATGTAGTACACTAAAATTTGAAATCATTTTCATCATTTGAAATTTGGGCAGCACCTCCCTTGTAAATTTTGATCCAAAACCAGTACATATCAAGAATAATATAGGCATCCACAAGCGGGAGCTAGCTCTTCGCCAATCGATGGAAACACAACCACGCAAGTAAAATATACGACGCCCAAAGAGAAGATCAATCACAGGAAAGAATAAAGAAAACAAAAAATATCATCCAATCCAATATAAAGAATATATATATATATATATATATATATATATATATATATATATAAGTCTCGACTCTAAATTCGAAAGAATATACAACTGGTCTCTAATTCTACCAAATATATATAGTCTGGTTGATGGAGGTTTTAACTAGATACAATGAATATAAAGTATACAATGGTGGTTACGCTCTGTACTGTAACTCACCTACCAATGCAAATCACCCAGAAGAAGCAATGTGCAATGTGTCAGCAAGCTGCTACTGATCCGAGCGGTCGATCCTGCAAGAAAACTATGGCACAACGGGGGTGAGCTGTCAACTTGTGAGTAGAAGAAATCATCAGGTAGAAATCGAATGTATGACGATCTCTCAGGTCATACAGTAATATAGTAATATCGTGCCGTGTGGTATCAAGTGATCGTGTATACATATGTATATAAATATATAAACTCATGCCTATGTCAATATATGATACCATGTCATCCATACCATGTATATATGTATCATCCAACGTATGTCCATCAACGACACATCAAAATCATCATAAAATCCTGAGTGTCCAGTATCGACACTTGAAATCAACATAAAACCCGTGTCCAGCATCGACACGTAAATTCTCATATCTTAGGCACCGTCTCATCGGATCGGCCCTCATATCCATCTGTCTCATATCATTCCGGTCGGTATTCTCGGGATATCCGTCGAGTCTAGTACTATTATAGGTAGGTAGTGTTCCCCTACTAGGCTCAATGCCTTTCTATACGATTTTCTTTCCCGGGTACTGTACCGGGTCCGCCATCTACCCGCAGACGGTGACTCACTCCTCGAATCGGGTAATCATCATAGCTCAGCACTGAGAATTCTCATAGTGGACGTCGAAATATCATATCAAGAGAAACAACATTTTTAAAACAATTATAAATTTTTAAATAATATCCGCGGTTTCCCAAATTCAGAAATTTCATGAAAACAGAATCTTATAAAACCATGGCAGTAATGAAATAATATGTATAGGCACAGAACAACACTGTAATGCATAGCAAGTGTGTTCATATGAGCGTATCGTGTAGTAGGGAAAAGAAAGTGAAATATCTACAATAATATAGGGTATTGTGTATTAATCAGTAACTAAATGCTAACAGGTTATAAGGTGATACGGTGACATAGCGAGTACTAAGTTGTACATGGTATGGTAATTACCGATGTGTGTGCGAGCTGGCAAGTAATGTCTACATGTAATATGTGCACCATCGGTAATGGTGCATGTGTCCTAGCGAACGAAGTCACGTAAAGATAAAGGTATGAAGCGTAGTATATATATCGTAAATGAAAATAATGCGAGCGTATGCATAAATAAGAAATTGTAACGCAAGCGTAAACAGAATAGAGAAATCGTAGACGTGAACAGTATAAAAATACGCAACTATGTATGAGCCATACAATTATAGTTTAAAATAGTACGAATCGTTATTTTAAGAAAATAGGGGGCTACGATATTTTTTGAAAAGATACCATTTGAAAAGTCAAAGCATCCCTTGATGTTATCATTTAAAAGTGTTTAACAATTCATTAGTTTTGAAAATAGGTATGGCTCTAAACATATCATAATATCTATTATGTGAAATTAAAAAAGTTTTTTCTCAAGTCGATATATAAGTCGACGATCCATCCTCATCATATCACTTACGGAATAATCCATCATACGATATCATCAAATCAATAGTACGAAACTATAATCACGTACATCATCTCATCTCATATTATCATATATCATCTCATGTCCTCATATATCATATCATACAATATCGCCTCATATCATCTTATCCAATCATATCGACTTGTGTTATCAATTCGGATCATATCCTCATCTCATCATATCATATATGTGTATCTACATAAGTAGATGTAGTTCGTAGGTTAAGGAATATCATGAGGGGATATCATTCTACTAAGTATACTACTAATTCTAGAAAACTTATTAGCTAAGTGTACATACCTAATGTATATATACATAACTATATATCTAGTATCCTAGTACTACGGTTGTGGGGGTGCTATACGCCATCCACCCTACTTCCTCCATAGATATACATCTACTCACCTAATATCCTTGCTCTAGCCGAAGTCGATGAACGCCTTACTCTTCTTCGTCGTCTCGGAAGTCCACGCGAATGTACCTACAATCGAAATCCATAACCAAAATCTAATGAAAACCCGAATCGAATTTTATAGAAATCCATATCCAAAACCGATACGACAAGCGAAAGGCACATAGGTTAGAACTTATGGTCAACACGTACTAAAACAACAAAACAACCCCCGATGTCGACGTACGAACGTTAAACGACCGAGTCAAAACACAAATACTAAAAACCTAGTTTTCAAATATCGCAAAATATTGACAGAAACTCAGTGAAACAACTCCATATTTTTCTTAAGGTGATTTTAGACTTTTAAGCGTATAGGGTAGTCTTAGTTATCTAATGAGTGAGCTACATAACAAGATTCAAACCCAAACTCCAAACTTGACCCAACAATTGCGGTCTAAACGATTAAATTTGCGGTTGGAACATGGAGGTTTGGGCTTTGGCTTTTAGGGTGGCTTCCTACCGGTCTAAACATCTCACAATATGCTCTATTAAATTTTTCAGAGTCCCTAAGTAGCTCCAGATTTCATTCGAACATCAATAGTCTAAGAAAAACATATCGGAAAATTCTAAACTCGTCTTGACCAAGGTTACTTGCACCAACAGGTCTTTATCTATCACTTAAATTGGTTATTGTCACTATCTAGGCCTCTACTACACCACCACTACTCGTATCACCCACTAAATCTCACTAAATCTCACCATAGAATTTTTCAAGTTCGTAAAACGTGTATATATCAATTCTAAACTAGACGTGAATGCAAGAACTCAAGAAACTTATCAAAAAGTGAGTTTTATCTTGTAGAGGAACTCAAGAAAGTTCCTATATGGCCAAAAGAGCTCAAAACTAGAACTTGATCATGCCATGAGGTTTAGGATGAGGCGAGAAATATTTTTTGTAAAGGTTGTGTAGTTTTGATGTGGTTTTGGGGGTGGTTTCATGGTGGTAGTGAGGGTGGTGGAGGAGAAGAATATGAAGGAGATGAAGAAGTGTAAGAAGAAAATAACGAGATGAAGAAAAAAAGATGAAAAAGAAATGGCTAAAGTAGCCACATCTCTCTCTCTCTCTCTCTCTCACTCACTCTCCTAACCATACCTCCATATCTCCCTCTTTTTCATTTTTTTCCATTTCCTTTTTCTTTTCCTTTCTTTTTCTCTTTTCTTTTCATTTTCTTATATTTTCTTTTAAAACCAAAAATCCCAAATGAAAGATAACATATACACAAGCATGGCTAACAAAATCAACATGGTTTAGTATAGTAGTTAGTAAAATACTAATTAAATTTAAACTTAAGCTTGTATGAAAAATAATTATATATTAATTTATAAAAAGCTCAATTAAATAAATGCTTCCAAAAATAATAATTCATTTTTAAATTCCAATTATTTTTTCAAAAATATAGGTATATAGTTATACCAATCTACGAAAACTCAAATCTTTATTCGTATAATATACGTGAAATTTTTTATTTTATTATTTAAATTCCAAAAATAATATTTTTCATTTTCTGAAATGTTACAGTTTTCCCCCTTAAAATAAATTCGGTCCCCGAATTTAAATTTAAATCTCCTAAATATTAAAACATTTCAGTAAATCGAAACGAATCATCGGGGCTTCGAAATCACGAATAAGCTAAAAATATCATAGCGCAACATGTACGTATGAAAACAAGTGCAAAACTCAATAAACGAAACCCCGTCAAGCGTCATGCAAATCATAGGAGTTATGATGAAAATGCAAGTTGCGAAATCTACTGTTTAAATCAAGTATAACATAATCAAGACTATATAACGTATATAATACGCATCAAATAAAATCATTCAAATAGCTGAAAAATATATGAAAAATACTTTTCAAATCGCCGTGTGATGCATATGTCACGGCACAAGTAGCGGACGTTCACTTGTAAAGAAACACACACACACACGTTTTGCTTAAAATATATGTCCCGCCTTTCTGAAATTTTCTTTGAAGAGTTTTTTTTCTATAAAATTTCGTGTTGCTTATTGACACGTAGGAAAATAAAGACACTATAGCTCCCTTTGAAATGCTCTTCAGTAAATATTGATGCATGCGAAAACACTCAGGTACTGTCCTCAGACCAGTCTTGCTCTGCTACTAAATAAAATAGCATCTCATAAAATGCGATACTCGAAAAAGAATCAATCCTAATATGTGTACATAAAAACCAACTACGTGCGTCTGGTGCACACGGAAATCAAAGTCAAAATTAAGTGCAATGAATATGCAAGAAAACAAAAATTGAGTGCATGGGTTTGCAAAAAAGTATCTGTCAAGTGCAACAGGTGTGCACGAAAGCATCTGTCAAGTGCATCGAGTGTGCACGACAACATCCAGTGCATATAGAGTGCACGAAAATCTCTATCGAGTGCAACCGGTGTGCACGAAAATCATCAAGTGCATCAAATGTGCACAAAGCTACATTAAGTGTGCCAAGTGTGCGCGAAAATCTAAATCAAGTGCACCTGATCTGCAGAAAAGCAATTTAGAGCAATAGAGCACAAGAAAATCAATATCAAGTGCGACTAGACGCACGAAAATATAAATCTAGTGCAACTGGCATGCATGAAAACCATATCAATGCATCGAAATCGCATATAAACAATATCGAGTACAAAAGTCAAAATCAGGTACATTATACAAAATCAAAATCATGTACATTGGAATACACGAAATCATAAATATGTGCAACTTGGTGCACAAAACAATATCGAGTGCAATGGATATGCACGAAAACACAAATCGAGTGTAACTGGTGTATAAAAGCATAAATCAAGTGCAATATGTGTGTACAAGGAAAATATCCATTAAATGCAGCTACGGTGCATAAAAATATCAATTGTGAAACTAAATCATCAAAACACAAAAACCGAGCAACAAAGGCGTGATACTCGAATCATCAAAACACAAATCATAAACAAATGATATTGAGGTACATCTCCTCACGAGGAGTGACCTCTTGAGCAAAAGTTTATGGCACTATAGATTACTCGGTTATTTTCAAAACCATTAGTTTTCAAAAACGGAGCCTAAACCACTCCTTTTTCAAAACTACTCGGTTTCTTTAACGATTTCAAGTTCATTACGTTAATGGTTTTCGCCAAAAATCAGTCGTAGCCCTCCGTCGTTTCAGATAATGTCACGACCCGGAAAAGATACGCGACTGGCACTTGAATCATGTGAAGTCTATAGGACCCCACCTAATTCAAGTAAGCCAAAAACCTAGAAATCTAAACCTTTTTATGGAAAATAATGGAGGTAAAGTTTTGAAACAACGGTAAAATGAAATCAAGTTATTCTTTTACAATTTAAAGTAATAACATATGAAAATGAAATTTTTATATCTAATTTGAAAACCTTTACATCATTCAAAATTTCGGCAGGACCTCCTTTGTAATTTTTAACCCGAAAACGAATACAAGCAATCATAAATATAGGCATACCCAAGCGGGAGCTAGCTCTTCGCCAATTGGCGGAAACAACCACGCAATGATATTAATATACAACGCCGAAGGCGAGGATCAGAACAAAGAAATAAAGCAAAGAAACCAAAGCATTATCAAGAAACCAGAAACAAAATAAATACATGAGCGTGACTCTAAAGCCGAAAGAATATACAATAAATATTTCTAAGCCTACGAATATACATAGTCTGGTTGATGGAGCTTTTAACTAGATACAACTGAATGAAATATACAAGTATATAATGGTGGTCACGATGCAATGTGTCCCACCTATCAATACAATCACTCTGAAGAAGGTAGTGTTCCAGCAAGCCGCAACGGAACCTGTGCCGTCAAACCTGCAAGAAAAATATTGCACAACGGGTGTAAATTGTCAACTCGTGAGTAGAAGACATCACCGAGTAGAAACCGAATGTATGACTATCTCATAGGTCATACAGTGCGATACAGTAAAAAAAAGTAACACGATAACATCGAGTAGCAGTAAAGGGAATAATATAAGCATACGTGTAAAGCCAAGTACTCATGTCCGTGTCATAAAGTAACTACATGTCATGTGTATCATGTATAAATGCATCATCCAACGTGTGTCCAGCAACGACACACAAAATCATGATAAAACCTGAGTGCCAAGCATCGACACTCGAAAACATCATGAAAACCGTGTCCATCAGTGACACATAATTCTCGTATCTCGGGTTCTGTCAGTCCGGATCGGCCCATATCATCTGAATCTTGGGCTCCGTCAGTACGGATCGGCCCATATCATCTGATCTTACGACTACGGTTGGTATCCTTCAGATATCTGCCGCGCCAACTATCTCGGGTTCAGTCAGTCCGAATCGGCCCAAACTATCACCGGTCAGTAGTGCTCCCCTGCCGGGCTCAACGTCTCTATCTCTTTATATACGTCAATCTTGCCCTGGGGTACCGCACCGGGTCCACCATATACCCGCAGACGGTGTCGCCCTCGCTCCTCGTGGCGGATAACCATATATCATATATGCTCCAGAACCGAGAAATCTCATGGTGGACGCCACACATCATATCAAAGGAAAACCGCATTTTTCTTTTAAAAAGAGCGTAAGTTTTTAGTTTCACATGCGGTTTTCCACATCCAGAAATCTTATGAAAATCGTAATCTCATAATCATGAGCTAATAATGAACAATGAATATCGATATAGAGCCCAACTGCAGTACATAACCGAAATGTATGCATACAAATGCATGTGGCATCTAAGTAAGAAATGCAAAGTCTAAACTAACATATGATATCATGAATGCAAAACAGTACTACTTAGGTACAATTATCAGTGTATACAATGGAATAGTGGTTACTACAGTGTATGTGACATGGCAATTACCGATACTGATGTGTGTGGTCCGGCAAGCAAGTGTACGTGAAATATACGCATCATCGGTAATGATGCAAGTGTCCTAGCAGGCGAGATCATAACAGAAAGTAAACAACAACAATAAGGTATATAAATCTATATATGAGCCATACCGTTTACCGTGTTTAAATAACACGAATTGTTGTTTTTAGAAAAGTAGGGACTACAGTGTTTTGAGAAAAGAGATGTCTTTTGGAAATCCGTAGCGTCCCTCGGTTTATCCTTTGAAATTGCCTACGATTCGTAGTTTTGAAAATATGTATGATTCGAGCCTAAACTAACATCTATCTAAGCAACTAAAGACTAAACTAAGAAACGAGTGAACGTAAATAGGAATCAAAAGCATATCCGAGTCGATAAGTCTAGTAGTCGACGATCCAGCCTCATAGCATCACGTATGGTAATATCCATCGTACGACATCCTCGAGTCAAGAGTGGGGATCAATCATCATATACATCTCGTACGGTAAAATCCATCGTACGACATCCTCAAAGTCGAGGGTACGGGTCAAATATTATATATATATCATAAAGTTTGTACAATATCAATAATCAGGGGTATGGATCTAAGGTCTCGTACAATCTATTATTTATCAAGTCACATGTTATCGCATGTTATGTAAACAACGCCTAACGATCTGCCCATATATCGCATCACAAACGATGTCTCATCCCAAATCAAGTATCAATTATCTCTTGACATCCTGCTCGATCGTATCGACTCAAACCATATAATACATCATAACCTCATCTTACACGTATTTGTATACTATGTGTGTGTCTATATATATATATCAACAAGTCCATATGTATACACACACACACACACACACATATATACCATAAAAAACAAGTGTGTATGCGCGCGCAATGAAATACAACTAACGGCTCACACTAAGGAAATTAACACTAGGGTAGATCTTCCTATGAGTACACTTAATCTAACCTAAGGTCTTTTAGAAAGCCCTATTTGCTAAGCATCCATATATCACATCAACACACACACACACACACACATAACAATATCTTATTCTACGGTTGCGGGGGTGCTACGCTATCCACCCGACTTTCTCCGTAGATATACATCTACTCATATCATAACGCCTCACTCTAGTCGATCTCGACGAATGTCTTGCCCTCCTTCATCGTCCCGCAAATCCTCATGCTTGTACCTACAAATCAAATCATATCGTATCGCATCAAAATAAGATTCGAAAATCGACACGACACGCGAAGCGCACGTAGGTTAGAATCTATGGTCAACGCGTGCTAAAACAACAAAATAATATCTGACGTCGATGTACGAACGTCGAACGGCCAAGTCACATCAAGAAATACAAAAATCCATGTTTCAAATATCGTAAAACATTGTCAAAATCCACTCAATATGCTCCTAGATTTTTGCACAGGTTGATAGGGACAAAACTAACAATACAGGGGCTAGGTATTAGGAGTATGAGCTACAGGTAAAAACCCAACATCAAACACTTACATTTGGCCGGCGAGAATGCAAAAATGCCCGGTGTCGCCGGTCCCAACAGAGAATTTGCGTCCCGTCTTTCTATTGTGGTCTCTTAGTGGTCCAAATACGTCACATAAGTTGTTTGTTTTCCTTACAAATATCCCAAGTTGTTCCAGATTCCCTTTGACCAATCAAAATCAATGAAAACCGACATGGGAAAAATTCTAATCTCAAGTTATCCAAAGATTCTAACACTAACAGGTTTTTGTGGCCACTACTACACCTCAATTACACTTCCACAATTCTAATCATCCCCTAACCTCATCTTGGTATTTTCAAACTCCACAAATCTTCACTAGTTAAAATTCTAAACTACACTAGGATATTGAAAAGTCTAAAAACATAACTAAAGATATAGGATTTACCCTATTTGGCAACTCTAGAAAATTCTTGTGTCGCCCAAAGTGCTCAAAAACTCGACTTGATCCCACTATAGTGTTTGTGATGAGCTTGTGATTGTTTTTTGTGAAGGTGGCAAGGTATTTAGTGGTGGTTTTTAGAGTGTTTGTGGATGGTAGAGAGGAGGTGGAGGTGAAAGAAGAAGGGGAAGAATGAAGGAGATAAATGAAGGAGGAAGGAAAGAACCATGGTGAGAAGAAAAACGCACTCCTCTCTCTCTCTCCCCTTCTCCTAACCCATACCTCCATGTCCCCCTCATGCAAATATCTTCCCTTGTTCTCTTCTTTTATTTTCTTTTCAAATAAAACCAAAATCATTTTAAAAAAGAAATGAAGCCATGGTTCATATAATTGTGAGCAAGGTTTGCAACATGTTTTGTTGCATGCCATGTACATAACAAGATTAATGCATAATTAGTGAAATGTTTATCAAGTTTAACATTAACTTATATACAATTAATTGTATAATAATTTATAAAATATCCAAATCACATAAATTCTTTCAAAATCAATAATTTATATAAATTTTCCAAACTACCGGTTTATAGTTATACCACATCATTAAATCCAATTCTCATACTTTAATAATATTCATGAAATTTATTATTTTATTTATTTAAATTCTAAAATTAATGTTTTATTTTTCTAAAATGTTACAATCTTCCCCCCTTAAATAAATTCGGTCCCCGAATTAAAATTTTAAACTCCCCCAAATATTAAAACATTTCAGCAAAACGAACAAGTCGTCGGGGCTCCGAAATCACGAATACATAAAACATATCATAACGCAATGCATGCACATAAAGACAAGTGAAAAACTCAGAATCGAAACTCCGTCCAGCGTCACGCCATCATGGGAGTTAATGCGAAAATACTAGTGCTAAAATCCATTACGAAAATCAATACGATATTATTTGGATTATAACATATACATAGTACGCATCTTGTGAAATTATCAAAACGACTGAATAATAGTGTATGCCCAATCCCCTTTTACAAATCGCCGTGCGATGCGCAAATCACGTCACAAGTAGCGGACGTTCATTTTACAAAGAAATAGCTAAATATCTATACATGTTTTATTTAAGATACACGTTCCGCTTTTTGAAAATAACCTTGGGAAGGCTTTTTTGGTAAATTCTCGTATCACTCACGGACACGTTGGAAAAATATTGTGACTATAGCTCTTTTTGAAAATCCCTTCGGTAAATATCGATGCATGTATAAATACTCGGGTACTGTTCTCAGACCAGTCCTGCTCAGTTATTAAACTTTATAGTACATATCACAAAACATGCTGTTCGAAGGAAATCAACGCCAAAAATACATATAAAGAATGCCACGTGCGTTTGGTGCACACGGAAATTGAAATCAAATGCTGGTGCCACGAAGGTGCATAGAAAAAACCCAAGTGCAACGGGTGTGCACAAAAACATCTGTCAAGTGCAACATGTGTGCATGACAACAATATCAGGTGTATTTGATATGCATAAAGAATCTCGATTTAGTGCATCTGGTGTGCACCAAATCACATCTAGTGCGCCAAGTGTGCACAAGAATCCCAATCATGTGCACAAGGTGCACGAAAATATAAATTCATGATGCAATCCTCGCTCCCACCGTCTATGAGAAAACTGTAGTATCTCTCAAGTGGATGAAGAACTCTACTAGATCTGCGGAGTGGCTGCGGTTCGTCAGGGAGTATTGAATCCTCCGGTTCCACCAAATCATCAGTTATGATTTGCGTTGCTGGAACTTCTTCCAGTTCTACCTCATTGTTACTAATTTCTTTCACAAAATATTCCTTTTCTAAAAATAGATGGCATGTCGAGAAACAAAACACATTTTGTTCCTCGGTGTGGTAGAAGATATACCCTTGCGAGTGTTTGGGATTTCCTACAAACTTGCACAGAACTGATCTTGCCTCAAGCTTGTCCGGATTTTGCTTTTCAATATATGTCGGACAACCCCATATCTTAACTAGTTTAAGAGATGATATTTTCCCATTCCATATCTCATATGGAGTGGTAGGCAACGGATTTGGTCGAAACTCTATTCAATAGGTATGCATCTATCTCAAGTGCATATCCTCAAAAGGAAATAGGTAACTAAGCAGTACTCATCATAGAGCACACCATATCTAATAAGGTGCGATTCCTCCACTCCGATATACTGTTGTGCTGTGGTGTATACGGAGGAGTAAGCTAAGAGAGAATCTCATTCTCTTTTAAATAGTCCCGGAATTCCGTGCTCAAGTATTCTTCTCCCCGATCAGATCGAAGGATTTGAATACTTTTACCCATCTGGTTCTCAACTTCGTACTTATATTCCTTGAAATTCTCAAAAGATTCAGTTTTGTGTTTCAACAATAACACGTGTCCGTATCTTGAGAGAACATCGGTGATGTAATAAAGTACGCGGAACCATCCCTGGCATATGTAGACATAGGACTGCATACATCACTATGTATCTGTCCAAGGGTTCAATAGCTCTTTCTCCGTTTCCAGTAAACGGAGATTTGGTCACCTTGGTCTTTGAGACATGACCGACAAGTTTCATAAGATGTAAATTCGAACGGATTCAAATATGCATCTTTATGGAACTTTAGCTAGTCTTGTCTCATCGACATGACCTAGTTTACAATGCCACAAGAAGATTTCGTTCATTTCTGAACCGTTCCTCTTGTGTGTGTTCTGTACGTTTAGAACTGTGTTTTGATTTAGAACGTGTATATTGTTATACAACGTACCATACCCAATCAACACTTGATTTAGGAAAATATTCACAATATTTTTGGTACAAAATAACAGTCGCTTCGAACATTGTATTACCAGTTGGTAACACTAGGTGATATTTGCCAACTGCTTTGGATGCAACAATTGCACCATCTCTACTACTAGAGACATATCATCCTTTCCCAGTTCTCCACTTTTTTATAGCCCATGTAACAAATTACATGTGTGGGATCCTCATCCGGTATCCAATACCCAGGACGTAGAGTAAATTGAGAAACGGTTCTTGGTAACGAACACACCCGAAGACAATGCATCAACATGCTTTTTCTTCATTTCGGTGGCATGGGAATCCGAATATTCCCCTATTCCTTGCTCTGACTTATGACAATCATAAGATAGAGCGGAAGCTGGCCCAGTATAATAAGTCGGTTCGGTCAATACATCCATATTATTATCTTGATTAATGCATGTCATTGGTCGCTACCAGGAGAGAGAGAGAAGGATAATCACTTTGCGTGCGCTCTTTGCAAGATTAGATTGTTTATTTTATCTAATCAGGATGGCTCCCACTGTTTTTATCAAATCTTCCTTCAAACCCTAAGAGGTAAGATTAGCCGGGATTAATTACATTCTACAAGTTCGCTAACCGGTCAGCCAGGAAAGTGTCGGTACTCCGAGGGAGGTTCCCCGTGCTTTCGCACGGACCTAATTAAAATAAACCTCGTTTCCCTAGAGGCATAACCCCGTTGACACCTTTCTAGACATCTACTGGATTAGCTAATTATAAAGTGCAAAACTCTCTCAGGAGTAACTCTTACTCGCAGCGGGTATCGGGATCCAACTATCATATAAAAGGTATGCAATCAAATTGCAAATTTCAACACTCGAAATTCCCGATAATGGTTTTTACCCCTAGCTTCCCATGACCTTGACGGAGGTCAACAAACCATAGGCTGGAGTCAAGTTCAACCCGTTCATTTCTTGATTTAATTAAACCCACCCACATGACCCTTGACGGAGGTCAACAAGGCCGTACGACTACCCTAATCCAATCGCATCACATGCGGCAGATAAGCACTAATCTGCTACCGCACACTACGTTTTGACGGAGGTCAACAAACGCAGCACGAATACTAAATAGTACATATCTGAAATGACGGAGGGCTATACCGGTTTTTAAGAAAACCATGAGCGTAATGAACTTGATATCGTTGTAGAATTTAATGATTTTGAAAAGGAGTGTTTCTGAGGCTTTTACTAGTTTCGCTAAAGAGATCACTCCCGGTGAAGGGATCTCGACTCTTTCCTCATCGAATGAGGTGCAAAATATTCATGAATACCACTATGCAAAGCAAGAACTAGAGAAGCTATCAAAAAAACCAAACCGAGTGAGCTGTAGCATTTGCTAGTTTCGCTAAAGAGATCACTCCCGGTGAAGGGATCTCGGCTCTTTCCTCATCGAATGCGTTGCTGGATATTCATCAAGGAATACCACTATACAAAGCAAGAACTAGAGCTAACCTTTTTGAAAATTTGATTTTACAACATCTTTAGGTTTCTTTCTTTTCATTAACCTCATTAATGAAGTCCCATCATTTAATGTTTCTTAAACATTACAGAAAAATGAAACGAAAATAGAACGTACGCTTATGCCATCAGCATTCGCCACTGGGCCCCGTCATGCGCCGTTAGGCTACTTAACTATCGGCAAAGCGGGGGCTGGACTAGGTGTTGGATATAGTGCCCTCAGAGTCAATTATTGGATCACAGGCACGTGATTGCAATGATTGAGGGAGGACCTATATCGGTAGGACAGTCTTACTCGAGATGATAGTATGCTATCTGGTTTATCTTTATCATCGTGTACTGCTTTAGGTGACATTACTGATCACTATTGCACGTTGATAGAGCCCCTAGGATTCTTGCTTGACTTCCAGCAGTATGATGGCGATCATATACGTGAGAGTTGGGTAGTCCATAAGCACATCCTTAAAAGTGGTCCCTAGTCGTGGGAGTTTCGAGACAGGGCATCGATACTCCGGAGTAGACTAGTGTATATAGTCGAGACCCCGACGAGGGGCGATGGCCGGTCTCACAAGCCATTGGTGTCAGTTGGTTCACCTAAGATGTATACAGGTGCTCATTGGGTTATGAGTACACCGGACAGGACTCACCGGGAACATGCTAGTTGGTATTATACCTGACGTCAGATAGCAGTTCCCTGGTGACATGTGTACAGGTTAGTTCATCGACCTGAGATCGTCATTTTTCTCGTGTGAGTTCCCACTGTGCTTTGATTACTATCCTACCACGGCTCAAAGGAGTTGTGCAAACAGGTTTTAGTTGGGTACAGTCCCGAGCCACATGGAGGCAGTGAGCGGATCGTCAGGGGTTCGTCTCTCCCGGTATTGGGGGTGAGGTCGCGCTGTGTATAGGAGAGCCATTACACAAAGCCCTTGGCCGAGGCAGGAGATTTACTGGTAGGTATTCCAGTAGTATCTCAGGGTGTTCTGGGCTACACTCCGACATGACTTGTACTGCTTTTGGGGGTCTGACTTTTACCAACCCCCTAGGCCTGCCATGCGATATTCATAGATGAACGGACCGGACTGTACGGATATTGTCACTGACAGGCTCAGTAGGGTGTCAGGATGAGTTCTCTCATCGACGTCCCTTTTGGTCAATAGCTGGTAGCCCGTTACGTATGGCTAATACCTCTGACAGGCTAATGGTTAAATCCACAGCCAAAGTATTGACGAGTCTTTAGAGTCCCCCACAGACAGTTACTCAAGTTTCGGGCGAAACGCTGTAGAGGCCGTATGGAGATATGGCAGGGTTCGATCATATACGTGCGGTATTGCACGGATCATGATCGGACGGATAATACTAGTGGGCTTTGGTTTAAGCCAGATCCTAGTATTATACAGTGTAGATTTTGTCTCTTTGCATTTGTATTCAGTGGGAATACAAATGCGGGCATGTATATGCAGTCGCGGGGTTTTCCTGTAATTAATTACGGGATCAGTTTTCTGAAGTTGCCAGTTTGCATTCCGTTCCGTCCAGTTTTCCTTTGTTCCTTCATGGCCGGATTTTTCCGATAGAGGGGGTTATTTGCAAGTGTGCAAATTAGATTAGTGGAGGGTGTTATTTGTGATATGAGACATTATGATGGGTATAGCATCTTTTGATGCTTTTCTTGTTCTCATTATTGTTTGCTTTTATAATATGGGATTGGATTTGAAATGGTGTGAGAATATTTCCTTGTTATCATCACATTTCTCTTATGGTTACCTTCCTCTTGTGCTCACCCCCCTTGCATATTTTTCCTCCTCATTTTCTTGTAGGGGCCGGCCACACATTTGGGGGATGGGGGCAATTTTCTTTTTGATAAGGGAAATTTGTTGTTCTCATTTTTAGCTTGCCACACAAATTCATCAAACTCTCTCCAAAGTTCATTCTCTTCTCCATCATCTTTATGGCAACTTCACAACCCCATGAGACAAGCTCACTACACTTAGCCTACAGTATCTTTGGGCACGTCGACTCGCCAACTTCATGCTCGAGTTGCCTCGGTCCAGAGGTGGGAGCCCGTAAAAGAACCCGGCAATGTGGTGCCCGTTCCACGAGGAGATCGGAGTGGAGGCCGAAGACTGAAGGACACGGATCGCTCGGTATAGCCCTCTACCCTTTCTCTAGTTTGCTAGTATTAGGTTAATGGTTTCGATCCGGGTTTTTAGGATGCGGTAGTGCCAGTTTTCAAGTCAAGAAAATTTTTCGTTTCCGCATTTTGGCCGAGGAAAGACGGCCGTGGCGCTACCGTAGTCTTACATGGTATCAGAGCCATGCCATTAACCTAGTCTAGCTTGCTCTAACGTGTTTACAAGTTCGATCGAACGGATTTTCCAAAAACCACGTTTCCATGTCGTACTTTCTGTCGAATTTTTCTGTGCTCTAAATATTATTTGGTATATTGGAAAATTACGTGCAGGGTTTTTATGAATTCTGTGAAAATTTGGTAGGCTGATGTTACTGTAGCGCGGCGGATCAGCGGCCAAAACCACGTTTTGGCCGCGGATCCGCCGCCGTTCTGTGGCCAAACTGCACCAAATTTTCACAGTGGCTCTCTGACATGGAAATAGGGTTTTTGGTATGTTCTGATTGGGCCCAGATTTATTTTGAGTGCTACAGTTGTGCTTGGGGCCCACTTCGTGAAATTTTGTCGATCGAAAATTTTAAACATGTTAGTTCACAGTATTTACATTATATCTCCGACCGTGAATGTCATTTGATCGGTAAATCCTGTCTAACTGCTATTGCCCTTTTAGACGGATTTGCGAACGTGACATTCACGTTGATGTTCTGTGTTGTGCTGTGATGTTGCGGATTGGTCGTGGGGGATAGCCTGGATGCAATGGTAGTACAGTTTTGGTATTATTATGTACATTTGATATTGCGGGGCGAGCATCCGACAGGTGGACTGCCGTCACTGCCTGTTTGTATATTATTCTTTTGGGGCACGACCGGGCTGAGGTCGATGTACCCGTTGTATGTATATTTTACTTTCTATACTACGATTATCCCCGCGGAGGGGTGCACGGGTAGCCGGGTTCTAGAGGGCAACGGGCCCACATCTCATGGCGTTGAGACGGAGGGTGCTTCACTCTAGAATTGGCGGGCTGTTCGCCGCACTCGTAGGGGGTATTGGTTGACCCAAGGAGGGGTGCTCAAGTTACCGGATTCCGTGAAGTGCTGGGTAGTCCATTCACGTTGTTGAAGGGGGCTGCCTCGCTTCAGGTTTTGGCGGGTAACTTGCCGCGCCCGTAGGGGTCTAGGATTTCATTGCACAGGCTATCCACATGACCAGGGGAACGTCGGGTTTCAGTAGCGGCTCTATGAAACCCGGGGATTCCAGATATCTGTATTGTTCTGTGATGCTTATTACATTTCTGTGATGTTGCATTTTATCACGCCTTGAGCAATTATTATACATTGAAATATATACTAGTAGATGTTGTATATGTTTTGCACCCGCGCTAGTCCAGTCCCCGCTCTGTCGTTAGTTAAGTAACCTAACGGGTGATGACGGGACCCAGTGGCGAATGCGGATGGCATATACGTACATCGTATTTTCGTTCTTTTATGGTGTGATTAATTGATGGGACTGCGTTGATTCGGATCAATGCAAGCTAAACAAACCTATTCTGATGTTGTTGGAACATTTTTTTTTCAAAAAGCTGTTATTGCAAGGACGTTATCTTTTGTTTTGCATAGTGGTATTCGGTTATGAATATCCAGCACCTCAGTCGATGAGGCAAGGGCCGAGATCCCTTCACCGGGAGTGACCCCTTGGACAAGAGTTTGCGTCAGGGTAATAACTTCACTATAGTCGATTACTTTTGCTTTTCATCATGGTATTCAGTTGGAATATCCTGCACCTCATTCTACGGGGAAAGAGCCGAGATCCCTTCACCGGGAGTGACCTCTTTAGCAAAAGTTTTCGTCACTATATTTTTTATAAAAAAGGCTATGCAGTTCCTTCAACAATATCAAGTTCATTACGTTAATGGTTTTTCGCCAAAAACCAGTCGTAGCCCTCCATCATTTCAGATTAGTATTGCTTAGTATTCGTGCTACGTATGTCGTGCATTGCCGAGGCGTAGTGTTCGGTAGCTCTGTAATGCTTTTCTGTCGCATGGATATGTGGATTGGTTAGGACAGTCGTACGGTTATGTTGGCATTGTCAAGGACTCGTACGGGTGGGTTTAACGCAATCAAGATAATGACGGGTTGAACTTGACTAGGACTCTTTGATATGTTGGCATTGTCAAGGTCACTTGGGTCCTAGGGGTAAAAATCACATCGGGTGTTTCTAAAGAAACTGAAACTTGCCAGGCATGTGCATATCTTCTGGAGTGTGATAATGTGAGTGGATTTCGTCACATTATCATGCGATGATAGTTGGATCCCGATTCCCACTGATGAGTTGGTTTACTCCTCGGGTGATCCCGACTAATTCTTCTTTCAGGTTTGGAGGAGAATTTGAGGTTACAGTGGGAGGTTTCCTGATTAGATAAAGTGATAACCATTCTGATCTAGGTTAGAGTGCACGTTGAGTGTTTTCTTTTCTCTCTCTCTTTGGCAGCGACCATGCCCGACCCTTGACTATGACTCAGTAACCAAGTTGACCGAACCTTCTTAAACACTGGCTTTTGGATTGTCAGAGTTGCAAACCTCTTTGCCACTCCTACTTTTACCCTTTTCTCCAGAACACCCCGTATTACTACGAACATCCACTTCCATTGGATAAAACCATCGTATGGTTATATACGAACTCGAAGGAATTCATTCGAGGATGGTTTCTGGTTCTGGAGAAAACGAATAGGACTATTCAGTTGTCTTTTCCTTTTACCTTCTCTCAGGTTGCGAGTGCTCCTTGGATTAGGACAGTACACCCGTTACGCCTATTTGATAGTCTTCTTCCAAACCTTAGGCTGGTGCCGAACGGTAGGGAATGAAGAAAGCCGATTAGCCTAAGTGTGGTGTGCAGAAGGTATTAAGTTAAGACAAATAAAGGGATTAGTGAGAGGGCAAAGTAAACTGCGACTGCTATTCAAGACCAAACCAAGTATTTCATTGCCACTCCCACTTCACCTTTGTATTTCTCCAGGACACTCCGTATCACTATGAAGATCCACAGTTTATTGGATACTCCATCGTATGGTTATATACGAACTCGAAAGGAACTCGTTCCAGTTCGGGGATGGATTCTGGTTCAGGAGAAATAGGAATAAGGTTTATTCGGTTGTCTTTTATCTTCACCTTCTCTCGCATTGCGAGTGCTCCTAGGATCAGGACAGTACACCCATTATGCTTATTGGATAGTCTTCTTCCAAACCATAGGCTGGTGCCGAACGGTAGGGAAGGAAGAAAACCATTTAGCCTAAGAGGGTGTACAGAAGGTAATGACTAAAGACATATGAAGGGATGTGGAGATGTGGCATAGGAATATATGGTTGCAGTTGTGAATCTGGATAATGGAAGAGGCATTACTGGGAATACCCGCATATACCTTCGAAACATTTACATGTTTCAGTTTCACTGTGTACTGTTAATAGAAAACTGATTTCCCAATTAGACACTTGCTCCAGGGTATGTATTTACCAGGTATGATTCTCGCATCTGTATGGTTTTACAGATGATGGGTGGGAGTAAGTTATTGGGAATTAGGTGATCATCCTCATTATATCGGAATTCGTTGTAATTGGTGATATTTGAGGAAATCGCCTGGGTAGCTTGCCGGACGATGAATGTTTGGTTTTGAATATCCGCTGTTATGCACCAATTTCAAATTGATACATCTGTACGTCTATTTTTATAGAGTGAGATACACCTTTTTGAAATTATGTCCATGACATTTACCTATATCAGTGGATGGTTAGGTAAGGAGCATTAAACAGCGGTGTAATTCTTCTTAACCATAAGTACAGTTTTCAACCTACGACACACAGGGAATGAGTTATTAGACTCAAGGGACTTATACAGAGTATTGTATATTGTCCAGTGTCCATTAGGACAAAGGGGTTGGTCCTCGTACTATATTCTGTTTACTTATGACTTCTCTAGTTCTTAGACATGTGTTTTGTAGAAATGCAAGGACTAAGTTTTGAGAAGTTATATGTATAAGAATAAAGTAGAGAACCAGGTGTTGCAAGTATCAGGATTCTTCAAGGTGATCGAAGATGTAGATACTTGTGTATGGTATTCAGTTGATAGTAATGATTAAGAGAACTTGCTTCTCTTTCAGGTTACTCATAATTGGAAGCACTCCTAAGTTGAGTAACGCTGATCGGGCTCTCTCCATTTAGTTGACATGCACTGGAGACAGCTGCATGATTTGAATCTGGTTCCAATTAAATCAGTGCCTCTGTTTCTATATTGGATATAGAATAGTTCATATCTTAACAATGTTAAGGTACGGGGAGTTGTTCGGCTTATGCGTAAAACCGGACTCTGGATAACTCAAGGCACGTTTCTGTAATAGCTATTTGTGGGTTGACCCGGGCTATGACGAGGGTTGATTTTCTACCATCTGAAAGATCAATAGTGCTATTGTTCTTGACTCGCCACAGTTTTAAAAGAAATGGATTTTTTCAGAAAAACAGTAGTGTGAGTATGGTAGAACTGGAAGTGATTCCAGAACCGCAAACGATTACTGAAAATTTAATAAGAACCTAAACATTCAATCTGGTTTGACATTCCATTGGCCACTTCGCAGATATGGTGGGTAACCTCAAGCACCCGAGAGGTACTCCGGTAGCCTCAAGGACGGTGACAGGGAGGTTCTTGTTTACCCAGATTTGCCATTGCTGTTGTTCCACACCGTGAGACCCGGCAGGAGGATGAGTATAGCGTCGTTCTAAACTAGGTTTAGAAGTGTACGTCTATATGACTCTGCCAGAGGGTTGTCGTAGTCAGTGGGAGCAACGGAAGCATTGGTGGAAATGTGGCTTATGTCTATTTATAGACTAAAGCGGATATAGTGGAGATAGATCATCTATTTTTGATGTGACAGCCATAGGTTTGACTTCATCAGAATAGGGGATGGATCTGTTAAGAAGGTAGTAGGGTGTGATGTCCTGGTATTTAGATGACATACACAGAATAGGAAGTGAAGTTCCTATACTACGATCGGTTATACTTTGGTTGTCACACAGTGGTTTCTCCACATAGGACTTGGATATTATATCAGACATTCTGGTCA
Organism: Agapanthus africanus; assembly: GCA_030015575.1. Lineage (NCBI taxonomy): Eukaryota > Viridiplantae > Streptophyta > Magnoliopsida > Asparagales > Amaryllidaceae > Agapanthus > Agapanthus africanus. The sequence goes on from CM057341.1 coordinate 509,181,778, forward strand.
CTAGATCTATGGTTTTAGATCTAGATTTGGGTAGTTTCCCAATCTGGGTACTTAGACAGCATTCTAAAGGTATTTTAGAATGGACGACTCCTGGCACGGTAGTGTACTTGCAGGTGATGGAGTCACCCTCTCTAAAGGTGTCTTACAGACAAAAGGGGAAAGGGATGTGCATGATTGGCAGATCACTTGCTTAGGCAATTGAGTCAATCATGAGATGTCAAGTACCACACCAGATGATGTTTTTGCAGTAGATGCAATAAGTTGATATTGATTCAATCCTGGAGAAACATTCGGAAGCAGTTTTAGAACATAAGTGGATGTTCTAGGGATATGATAACGACAGTCTCATTCGGGAGACAGTTATCATTCCAGGCTTCCATGGTGACCTGGATGACCGAGTGACTGTCAGAGTTATAGTTTTCCCTCTGATGAGGGGCAGTATTTTGGACAGGTGGTCCAGGAAGATACTGAGGGAGGTATTGCGCAGGATACTGATTAATTTCAGTTGACGATACGGTCTAAGAAGTTTGGATTTGGAGTTCATTTATGAACAAGGTCCCATCAGATATCCGGACATATTCTAAGATAGGTATTGCTCATTTCGGGAGATGGTTTTCTCCGCGAACTTGAGATAAAAAGAGACATAGAAAGAAACATCAGGGCGGATCCACTCACTGAGGCTATTCCTCGAAAGCAATAGTTTCGCAAACGGGTTTTGTGAGACGGATTAGTAGAGGAGTTGGATGTTCGGTATCACACGGGCTGTGGGTATGCGACATCGCAATAATTAGCCTTCAGTGCAAGTGGGAGATTGTTGGATATAGTGCCCTCAGTGTCAATTATTGGATCAAAGGCACATGATTGCAATGATTGAGGGAGGACCTATACCGGTAGGACAGTCTTACTCGAGATGATAGTATGCTATCTGGTTTATCTTTATCATCGTGTACTGTTTTAGGTGACATTACTGATCACTATTGCATGTTGATAGAGTCCCTAGGATTCTTGCTTGACTGCCAGCAGTATGATGGCGATCATATACGTGAGAGTTGGGTAGTCCATAAGCACATCCTTAAAAGTGGTCCCTAGTCGTGGGAGTTTCGAGACAGGGCATCGATACTCCGGAGTAGACTAGTGTATACAGTCGAGACCCCGACGAGGGGCAGTGGCCGGTCTTACAAGCCATTGGTGTCAGTTGGTTCACCTAAGATGTATACAGGTGCTCATTGGGTTATGAGTACACCGGACAGGACTCGCCGGGAACATGCTAGTTGGTATTATACCTGACGTCAGATAGCAGTTCCCTGGTGACATGTGTACAGGTTAGTTCATCGACCTGAGATCGTCATTTGTCTCGTGTGAGTTCCCACTGTGCTTTGATTACTACCCTACCACGGCTCAAAGGAGTCGTGCAAACAGGTTTTAGTTGGGTACAGTCCCGAGCCACATGGAGGCAGTGAGCGGATCGTCAGGGGTTCGTCTCTCCCGGTATTGGGGGTGAGGTCGCGCTGTGTGTAGGAGAGCCATTACACAAAGCCCTCGGCCGAGGCCGGAGATTTACTGGTAGGTATTCCAGCAGTATCTCAGGGTGTTCTGGGCTACACTCCGACATGACTTGTACCGCTTTTGGGGGTCTGACTTTTACCAACCCCCTAGGCCCGCCATACGATACTTATAGACGAACCGACTGTACGGATATTGTCACTGACAGGCTCAGTAGGGTGTCAGGATGAGTTCGCTCATCGACGTCCCTTTTGGTCAATAGCTGGTAGCCCGTTACGTATGGCTAATACCTCTGACGGGCTAGTGGTTAAATTCACAGCCAAAGTATTGACGAGTCTTTAGAGTCCCCCACAGACAGTTACTCAAGTTTCGGGCGAAACGCTGTAGAGGCCGTATGGAGATATGGTAGGGTTCGATCATATACGTGCGGTATTGCACGGATCATGATCAGACGGATAATACTAGCGGGCTTTGGTTTAAGCCGGATCCTAGTATTGTATAGTGTTGATTTTGTCTCTTTACATTCGTATTCAGTGGGAATACAAATGCGGGCATGTATGTAGTCGCGGGGTTTTCCTGTAATTAATTACGGGATCAGTTTTCTGAAGTTCCCAGTTTGCATTCCGTTCCGGCCAGTTTTCCTTTGTTCCTTCACGGCCGGATTTTTCCGATGGAGGGGGTTATTTGCAAGTGTGCAAATTAGATTAGTGGAGGGTGTTATTTGTGATATGAGACATTATGATGGGTATAGCATCTTTTGATGCTTTTCTTGTTCTCATTATTGTTTGCTTTTATAAGATGGGATTGGATTTGAAATGGTGTGACAATATTTCCTTGTTATCATCACATTTCTCTTATGGTTACCCTCCTCTTGTGCTCAACCCCCTTGCATATTTTTCCTCCTCATTTTCTTGTAGGGGCCGGCCACACATTTGGGGGATGGGGGCAATTTTCTTTTTGATGAGGGAAATTTGTTGTTCTCATTTTTAGCTTGCCACACAAATTCATCAAACTCTCTCCAAAGTTCATTCTCTCCTCCATCATCTTTATGGCAACTTCATAACCCCATGAGACAAGCTCACTACACTTAGCCTACAACATCCTTGGGCACGTCAACTCGCCAACTTCATGCTCGAGTTGCCTCGGTCCAGAGGTGGGAGCCCGTAAAAGAACCCGGCGATGTGGTGCCCGTTCCGCGAGGAGATCGGAGTGGAGGCCGAAGATCGAAGGACACGGATCGCTCGGTATAGCCCTCTACCCTTTCTCTAGTTTGCTAGTATTAGGTTAATGGTTTCGATCCGGGTTTTTAGGATGCGGTAGTGCCGGTTTTCAAGTCAAGAAAATTTTTCGTTTCTGCATTTTGGCCGAGGAAAGACTGCCGGGGCGCTACCGTAGTCCTATACTAGGGCGGGTGAAAAACATAAGCAATGTTTATTATATATCATATATATAATATAACATTCGTCTCACGTAGTTATATGATCACATCACAGATCTAAGCAGCAGAAGCAACATATGAAATATTAGATGTACTAGGATTTCCGTGTTTTAAATTTAGCCAGTAATGTGAAACACGGATTCCACGGTCGTGATGAATAGCCAAACCCACATCCCATAGACCCCTACGAGAGCGGCAAGTAACCGTACCAATTCTAGAGTTAGGAGACCCAGTTTCAACTCTTTGAGATGGTCTCCCACTGGACTCTAGAATCTGGTTACTTGTGCTCCCCACCTTGGGTCTATTCTAATGCGAAAAAGTAAATAATATACAACAGTGGTAGCATCATCCTGTAAGTCCACGTTACCCACCTCGGTGCTTACGGGGAGGCGGAAAAGGTAAAAAAAGGTTTTTTAACACAAGGTAACATGGACTAGAACTAGAGGATCTTTGCTAAACAAAAACTAACAAGCTAACTACAAGTTTTAGCTACTCGGTTAGAAGGTTATACCTAGGTCTTGAACTCCTTCTCTTCTTGTAGTGGTCCTCCTCCTTGCTTGCTCCTTGGAGTGATGTAGATGGCTCCTCCTCGTCGTCTTGTCTTTGCCGAAGAAAGATCCACCTGAAGGCCTCTACCTTGAGCTTCTACCTCAACCAAGAGGTAACTAGAGTGCTTGGCTTGCCAAACCTAGAACCCTAGAATGAGTAGAGAGAAGTCTTGATGGTTTTATCTCACAAGCTCATGGTTCTCAACACATGAGAGATGAGAGCTTTGAGAGGAAGAGGAAGAGCTCAAAAACATGAGAGAGAAAGAGCAAGAGAGAATGAGGATCAATTTACAACCATACTCTCATATGAGAGAATTATGAAATAATAATAATAATTAAAAGAAATTGTGATGGTTAGTTTGGAATGACCATTATCATTTCACATTAAATGAAATTTGCAAGAATCAAGAAGCATCTTTCAAATGAAATGATGATGGTCAAAATGTTAACAAAGGTCAACCGGTCAACCAAAGTCAAAAGGTCAACAAAAGTCAAATGGTCAACCTAACCATGACGCAATTATCCTTAATTAATATCATTAATCATATCTCTCATTCTCATTAGGGTTTGGAAAAAGTCAACAGTCAACAACCCTAATGAGAATCTTCTGCCTCTGTCAACTGTGCATACACACCCGCATCCGTGTTCCGAGGAACACGAATACAATGAGACAAAACCAATCCCAAAACAAATACTAGGATCTGGCTTAAACCAAAGCCCGCTAGTAATAACTGCCCGGACACCAAAGGTGCACAAGTGCGCGGATGTGAACGAACCCCATCGCAAAACCATGCGACCTCTACTCTGTTTTGCCCAAAGGCGAATAACCCTCTGTGTGGGACTCTAAAGACTCGACACTACGCTGGCAGTGGGTTTAACCACAGGCCGCAAGCGGTACTAGCTGTACGTAACGGTCCCCAGGTAGATGCCGATAAGAAGACTGATGAGGTGAACCCATCCGAACTCCTACTGAGCCTGAATGTGACAATCTCCGTACAGTCCGGTCTGTTCGTCTGAGAGTATCGCATGGCGGGCCTAGGGGGACGGTAAACGTCAGTCCCCTAATAGCGGTACAAGTCGTGTCGGAGTGTAGCCCAGAACACCCTGAGATAATACTGGAAACGCTACCAGTATATCTCGCTTGCCCTGGCCAGGGACTTTGTGTAATGGCTCTCCTAGACACAGCGCGATATCAACCCCCGATACCGGGAGAGGCGAATCCTGTCTAACCGTCACTGCCTCTAAGTGCTTCGGGACTGCACCCAACTGCTACCTGTTTGCACGACTCATTTGACCCGTGGTAGGGTACCAATCTAAGAACAGTGGGAACACACTCGAGGCGAAGTGACAGTGTTAAGTCAACGGACTAAGTTGTACTCATTTCACCTGGGAACTGATAACTGACGATAGGTATAGTACCAACCAACAGTTCCCGACGAGTCCTGTCCAGTGTACTCGTAACCTAACGAGCACCCGCATACTATCTCAAATACGACGTACTAATGGCTGTGGGACTGACCATCTCCCCTGCTGGGATGAGAAGCGCATACGCTAGTCTACTCCGGAGTATCGATGCCCCGTCCCGATAATCCTATGACTAGGGACCTGTATAAAGATGTGCTTGTAGATTACCCAGCCCCCACTAGTGTGACTGCCATCACAACGCTGGTAATCAAGCAAAGATCCTAAGGGCTCCACTAATGTGTATAGGCGATATGCTAAAAGAAACACATGCACACATTAAAGTAGAAACAAACCAAGTAGCATACTACCATTTTGAGCAAGATTGTCTATACAACTGTGAATATCCCAAGATTCCATTAAGTAATATACAAACTAGTATGATACAGTAATGGCCTCTAGGGCATATACACTAACAATCTCCCACTTGCACTAAGGCCATGTTCTGGCGTATCGAAGACCAATTATCTCGATCAGCCGCTCGAACTGAGTCTGGGGTATGTCCTTCATGAATGGATTTGCAGTGTTATCTTCTATAGAAACCCTCCGAACCTCGATCTCCCGACGATCTACGATCTCCCTGATCAGGTGATACCGCCTCAAGATGTGTTTGGACTTCTGATGGGACGTGGGTTCCTTCGCTAAAGCTATAGCCCCGTTGTTGTCACAATACAGAGGTATTGGACCAACAATGGACGGAACCACCCGAAGTTCTGTCAAGAACTTCCTCATCCAGACGACTTCTTTTGCGGCATCAGATGCTGCGATATATTCCGCTTCCATCATCGAGTCAGCAACGGTTTCCTGTTTGGAACTCTTCCAACACACCGCCCCTCCATTGAGGGTAAAGACATAACCCGACATGGATTTGGAGTCATCACCCTGGAAGCTGGAGTCAGCAAAGGCCTCCATCTGGAGGTCTTTTCCGCCGTAAACCAAAAACATATCCTTAGTCCTTCTCAGGTACTTCAGAATGTTCTTAACCGCTACCCAGTGCTTCTCCCCAGGGTTTGACTGATACCGGCTTACCACGCTCAGTGCATAAGCTACATCTGGTCTGGTACACAACATCGCATACATTATAGAGCCTACCGCAGAGGCGTAGGGTATAATAGACATGTGATCCCTTTCCAAATCAGTCTTGGGAGACATCTCTTTGGTGAGGGTGATCCCGTGACAAGCCGGTAAATTACCGCGCTTGGAATCTTCCATACTGAATCTTTTCAGTATGGTGTCGATGTATCTGGACTGTGAAAGTCCTAATATCCTCTTGGACCTATCACGATGAATCCGGATCCCCAGAATGTAAGAGGCATCATCCAGGTCTTTCATGGAGAACCTGTGTGACAAGAATCCTTTGACAGATTGTAGCATAGGAATGTCATTTCCTATCATGAGAATGTCATCCACGTATAAAACGAGGAATACGACAGTTCGTGCTACAATTTTACTATAAATGCATTGTTCATCTGGATTTTTGATAAAGCCAAATTCTTTGACCGTCTCATCAAAATAGATGTTCCAACTCCTCGATGCCTGCTTCAGTCGATAAATAGACTTAAGCAACTTGCACACCTTCCCGCTCCTCCCACTCTGAATGAAACCCTCTGGCTGGTCCATATAAGCACACTCCTCTAAATTTCCATTTAGAAAAGCAGTCTTTACGTCCATCTGCCAAATCTCATAATCGTGGAAGGCAGCAATGGCAAGAAGGATTCGAATGGAGCATAGCCATTGAAGAAATGGTTTTGTCATAGTCCAAACCAGGTCTTTGATGAAAACCCTTTGCAACAAGTCTAGCCTTATAGGTCTCAACCTGTCCATCTACACCAATCTTCCTTTTGAAGATCCATTTGCAGCCTACGGGTTTTACCTCTTCTGGAGCAACGTCCAAAGTCCATACTTTGTTGGTGTACATGGACTCCATTTCGGTCCGCATTGCATCCAGCCATTTTACCGAGTCAGTGCTTTGAATGGCCTGCTGGAAGCTAGTCGGCTCATCATTATCAATGATGCAATCCTCTCTATCCCCGTCTATGAGAAAACCGTAGTATCTCTCGGGCGGATGAGATTGCCTACTACTCCTGCGGAGTGGTGCAGGAATGTCCTGTTCTATCGAACCCTGTTGTTCTACTAAGCTTTCAGTAATAGCTTGTGGTTCTGGAATTTCTTCCAGTTCTATTGCGCTCCCACTTATCTAATTTTCCAAAAATTCAGTTTCCAAGAAGTAGGCATGACGAGAAACAAAAACCTTCTGTTCCTCTGCGTAATAGAAGAATATCCCTCGGAGTTCATTGGATATCCCACAAACTTGCACTGTACTGAGCGTGCCTCGAGTTTGTCCGCATGCTGTTTTTTGACAAAAGCTGGACATCCCCATGTCTTAATGTACTTAAGATAGGGTTTCTTCCCACTCCACATCTGATATGGTGTGGTAGGCACTGTCTTAGTTGGAACTCGATTCAAAAGATATGCAGCTGATTCTAGTGCATATCCCCAGAATGATCGCGGAAACTCAGCATTACTCATCATGGAACGTACCATATCCAATAGGGTTCGGTTCCGTCTCTCCAATACACCATTATGTTGTGGGGTGTATGGAGGAGTAAGTTGAGAGAGAATTCCATTCTCTTTTAAGTAATCCAGGAACTCGGCACTTAAGTATTCACTACCTCGATCAGATCTCAGTGTCTTGATACTTTTGCCTGTTTGTTTTTTTACTTCATTCTTGTATTCCTGGAATTTTTCAAGGGCTTCAGATTTATGCTTCATTAAGAAGACATATCCATACCTCGAAAAATCATTCGTGAAAGTAATGAAGTAAGAATAACCACTTCGCGCATGTGTAGACATTGGACCGCATACATCGCTGTGTACGAGTCCGAAGAGCTCACTCGCTCTTACTCCATGTCCAGTGAACAGAGTCTTTGTCATCTTTCCTTTGAGACGTGATTGACAAGTTGCATATGATTGATATTCGAACGGATCCAAATATCCTTCTTTATGCAACTTAGTTAACCTTGTCTCATTGATGTGACCCAGTCTACAATGCCATAAGAAAGCATGATTTATTTCTGGAGACTTTCTTTTGTGTGTATTCTGGACATTGAAAATCTGTGGTTGGTTCAATACGTATATACCGTTGCTTAATGTACCCGACCCAATCAGAACATGATTAAGGTGAATGTTTACAACATCGCTTACAAATGCAAAATCATAACCTTCTTTAGACATTAAAGATACAGATATGATATTACAAGTCGTACTGGGTACAAAATAACAGTCACGCAAAACCAAAACAAGTCCATCTGACAATCCCAAGTGATAGTCCCCCACGGACTCAGCATCCATGCCAGCTCCGTTTGCAACTCTGAGGGTCATATCACCTGCCTTCAAAACCCTACGCTTTCTCAGTGTCTACAAAGAATTATAGATATGAGATCCTGATCCGGTATCCAATACCCAGGAAGTAGAGTTTATTGATAGACAGTTTTCAATAACATACACACCTGAAGCCGAAGCCACAACTTGCTTCGGGTCCTGGTTCTTGGCCTTCCAAGCCCTGCAATCTTTCTTCCAGTGTCCTTTCTTATGACAATAAAAGCACACTTCCTTCCCCACAAGCTGTCCCGCTACCTTTGCCACCTTTGCCTTTCCCTTGGCTTCCACTTTACTAACACCGCCCCTTGGTTTGGTGCGGTTCTTCTTCTTCTTTCCCTTGGCTTTCGCCTTGTACCTAGAAGAGGAAGGTACTCCAACAGACAAAGTGGATGTTTCCCTTACTTTCTGTAGGGTGCCCTCTGCACTCCTCAACAAGTTGAGGAGTTCCGGAAGTTCAACTTCTTTTCCTTGCATGTTGAAGTTCGGGATAAACTGGGCGTAAGTGGAAGGAAATGACTGGAGAATCAAGTCAGTGTAGAGCTCGTTCTCTAACGTGGTCCCGAGGTCCGCGAGCTCTTCAACATAGCCAATCATCTTAAACACGTGTTCCGCTACAGATGATCCGACGGCCAATCTCGCCGAAAACAACTTTTTCGAGACTTCGTATCTGGCGATACGGGATTGTTCTCCATACAGATCCTTTGTGTGGAGAAATATGGATTCAAGATCCATATCCTCGTGCCTCCTTTGATGTTCATTGTCCATAGAGGCAAGCACGAGGCACTTGGCCTTCGCGCAATCAATCTCCCAGGTCTTACGGATTTCCTTATCCGCGACGCTGGATTGAGGACCTGGGACAGAGGGAGCTTTGGTGGTAAGGAGATACCCCAACTTGTCATAAGTGATTGCCATTTTGACATTCCTGAGCCAATTTTTGTAGTTTGGCCCTGTCAGTATATTTTTATCTAGTAGTAACTTAAGGCCGGTCATGATGTTTGTGTCACGACCCGAAATATTAGCTCGTGACCAGCACTTGAATCACGCAACGTCTAAAAGCGTAACAGAATTCAGGTAAGCTGAAACCCAGAAATCTAAACCTTTTTAAGAAAATAAAGGAGGTGAGGTTTTGAAATAAAGGTATATGAAATCAAGTTTTCTTAATGCATAGAAAAGAACATGAATGATGCAAATGAAATTTTCTAGTTTGAAAAAACGTTTCTTCTTTTTTAAAAATTTTGGCAGCACCTCCTTTGTATATTTTGATCCAAAACCACAAATACATAATAATGATAAAGGCATCCACAAGCGGGAGCTAGCTCTTCGCCAAACGACGGATCACAACCACGCAATACAGCATAAATAGATATACGATGCCCAACGGCGAAGTTCCCCACAAAGAGATAAAGAAATGAGCAAAATATAACCCCCAAAGTGAATATAAAACCCATCGCTCAAATCTCGCAACTACAAGTCTCACTAAGTCTCATCACTTATACAATTACAACTTTTGATTGATGGATGGAGTTAACTAGATACAACATGAAATATAATACAAGAGTGGGTACGACACAAATGTCCCACCTACCAATGCTAAACACCCGAATGGAACTGTGTGCCAGCGAAGCCGCTACTGATCTAAGCGGTCAACCTGCAAGAACTGTGGCACAACGGGGGTGAGTTACCAACTCGTGAATAGAAATATATCTACAAGTAGAAATCAAATAAATAACGGCTCCTAGGTCAACTATATCATAAGGTAATACTATGATATCTAGGGTGACCGGGTCGTATATGTGCCAACAAGGTAGTCAATATCTATATGCATGTGGATAACATCCAACAGTAATAATCAATGCATGCGGATATGTGGATCTCGTCCACCCATAAATCAATATCTATAAGCATGTGCAAAATCTCTGATAGTAGAATCGGTGTATGTATGTATGTGGATCTAGTCCACGCATCAACCACTGACGCAACAATATCATGCATGTAAATATCATAAAAGAGTGTGCATGAAAGTATGAGGATATATATATCAACGGTGTCCCTCCTGACACATCAAAATCATGGAACCTGAGTGCCTAGCATTGGCACTCGAAAACATCATGAAAACAGTGTCCAGCATCGGCACGTAAATCCTCATATATCTCAGGCGCCGCATCCTCAGATCGGCCCTCAGGCGCCGCACACCCTGGTCGGCCCTCATATCCATCTCGCTACTCCGGTCGGTATCCTCCGGATAACCTCCGAGTCCACATACTATCACCGGTAGGTAGTGCTCCCCCTGCCGGGCTTACTGTCTAACATATACGAGTCTTCTTGCCCCGGGGTACCTCACCGGGTCCACCATGTACCCGCAGACGGTACCTACCGCTTCTCGAATTGGGTTTCACATGCCACTCTCAGAACCGAGAAAACGCATGGTGGACGCACTGAAATATCATATCAAGAGAAACCGGGTTTTTAAAACAGTACATGCTACCTTTTGAAATAGCCACGGTTCTCAAATCCAGAAATCTCATAAAAACAGCATATCTCAATGCGTAAAATGCGTAGAGCATGATGTATGCGACATATAACAGAAATGTAAGCATATCAATATATCATGCAGCCTGGAACAATGATATGACATATTAAGTGGAAACCGCTCTTTGAAAATGATTCCCGTTTTTAAAATATAACATGCGGTTCCCAATCTCCCAATAAAATCAGTTATCTATGTAGGTACAATATGTATATGCGCAAGTATGAATATATCAATGTATATGTGCACGAATATGGATATACAATGTGTATATCCGCAAGTATAAATATATCAATGTATATGTGCACGAATATGGATATACAAATGTGTATATCCGCAAGTATGAATATATCAATGTATATGTGCATGAATATGGATATACAATGTGTAGGGTTCCTAGGCACGCTCAAGAGGTTCCGCAAGGCATTAACCATGCCAATTTCAAATTTTTCTAGGTGCCGAGAAACCCTAATATAGATCGTTAACTAGAGGCAAAGGCGAAACAAATGGGAATAAACAACTTTACTCTAAAGTGAATGGAAATGCAACCTTTGTAGATCCGGTCCACCACTTCTTTAGCTCCGTGTTGATGTCCCTCCGCTGCGATCATCGGAATCCCGGACCCTAGCGTCGATTTCATCGGAGAAAAGATCGGCTAGGTCGTTGACTTCGATGCCGAAGATGACCTACGTCGAGGCGACTCTAACTCGAGCTCCATCTTCACCAAGTCATAAAACTTGTGAAGAAAACACCCTATACTACATGGCAAGTGGTAGAGGATGAAGAAATAGGAAGTGGGTTCACTTTGGATTTGGATTTCTCACTTAGAATCATCACTTGGAAATTTTCAAGTAAACTTTCTTCAACTCATGAAGAAGATGAAGAAGAAGAAAGAAAAAGGAATTATTGCAAAAAGAAAATCCAAGTGATATATATCATAATGCAACCATGGGTGAGCCTAACAAGTGTAGAGACTAAACTAGGGTTAGGTTAAGGAAAGAAACAAAATGGTCATGACTTTTCAAAGCTTCATAAAGCTTCAAGTGTAAAACAAAAAGCCACCATTTTATTTTCTTTTGCCAAAAAAGAATAAAGTAAATAAATGAGTAAATCAAACCCTAACCATTCATAGTTTAAAGTAAACACACACCCAAGTTTGCATGTATCATCAAGCATGATACAAACTAGTGCACAAACATGTATCATATACACAATGTGCACAATCAAGTGAGAAAATAATCCTAAGTGAACCAATACTAGTTAATGTAAAGTAATATATCAAATATATAATTATACATTTAATTATTAAATCAACACTTGATTTAACGATCCGGTCATATCGCATATGACCGACTAATATCCAATGTATCGACTTATCGAATCAATCCTCGATTCAATAGCCAGGTTATATCGCATACAACCAATCGATACATTCATCGTGAGAATAGAATACGGTATCACATACACGCATTATTCTCGGTCCCGCACATATCTCATATGCGCTCCTATTTCGTTTTGCTTGAGCCAGGAAACCTCTGTGTAGGACTCTAAAGACTCGTCAATACGCCGGCAGCAGGTGATGATCATATCAAACACCCACAAGCCGCAAGCGGTCTGCTAAACGTAACGGCCACCCAGGTATTGAGGGATCAGAAGATCAACGAGCAAGCCCGCTCAGACTCCTGTGAATCCAACCAGCAACACTTACCGTACAGTCCGGTCTGTTCGTCTGATATGTCGCATATCTCGCCTAGGGGTGGTAAACGTCAAACCCTAGTGTACGGATCGTTTGCTAGATGTCTAGGCGTATAAGAAACTAGTTAACACTTAACTATAAGATACGGATATACAACCTTTGTAGATCCGGTCCACCACCTCCACGGCTCCGTAATGAGGTCGTCTCCGCTGTCTAAATCGAAAACCCGGGCTCAAGCGTCGGCTTCATCGGAGAAGAAGCGGGCTAGGTCATCGACGACGTGCCGAAGATGATCTACGTCGAAGCATCGCAAGATCAAGCTCTCACTTCACCAAGTCATGAAACTTGTGAAGTAAACACACTCTACTACTTGGCAAGAGGTAGAGGATGAAGAAATAGGAAGTGGGTAGACTTTAGTTTTGGATTTCTCACTCTTTTCCAACAATCACCATTGATGGAGCTTGGTTTTCTTCACTTGAAGAATGAAGAAGATGAAGAAGAATATTATGATAAGTTATTTCAAAAAAGAAAAGAATATCCAAACTTATCATAATCCTAACTATGGTTATGTGTAGAGAATTGACCAAGGTTAGTTTAATGGTTAGGGTTAAGAATGAGATAAGAATGGTTACAAAGTCAAAGCTTCATGAAGCTTCAACTAAACTCCAAAACTTGCAACCATTCTTTTCTCTTCTTTTCCAAAATGAATAAACAAATAAATAAGTAAGAAAAGAAAACCCTAATCATTAGTTTAACCATGGCTTAATTCATTACACTTAACTATAGTTAAACATGCATCATCAAACATGATACAAACAAGTGCACAAAAGTATATCGCATATACAATGCGCACATCCGAGTGAGAAAATCCATCTTAAGTGAACCGATACTAGTTAATGCAAAGTAATATATCAAATATATAATTATGCATTAAATCATTAAATCAACACTTGATTTAACGATCCGGTCATATCGTATATAACCGACTAGTATGCAATGCATCGGTTTATCGAATCAACCCTTGATTCGATAACTAGGGTATATCGCATATAACCTAATCGATACATTCATCGCGAGAATGAAATACGGTATCACATACACGCATTATTCTCGGTCCCGCACATATCTCATATGCGCTCCTATTTCGTTTTGCTTGAGCCAGGAAACCTCTGTGTAGGACTCTAAAGACTCGTCAATACGCCGGCAGCAGGCGATGATCATATCAAACACCCACAAGCCGCAAGCGGTCTGCTAAACGTAACGGCCACCCGGGTATTGAGCGATCTGAAGATCGACGAGCAAGCCCGCTCACACTCCAGTGAATTCGACCAGTAACACTACCGTACAGTCCGGTCTGATCGTCTGATATGTCGCATATCTCGCCTAGGGGTGGTAAACGTCAGACCCCAATAGCTCGATAAGTCGTGTCGATATGAGGTCTATAACTTTTCGAGAAACTACTGGTAACACTTACCAGTAAATCTCAACAACCCTGGCCAGGGATTTCCTGTTATAGCCAATCGAACACAGCGCAACATCAACTCCCTATACCGGGAGAGACGAATCCCCTCCTATCGCTCATTGCCTCCATGTGACTCGGGACTGTACCCAAAAACCACCGTTTTGCACGCCCTCTTGGACATGGTAAGATGGAAATCAAAGCACAGTGGGAACCACACAAGACTCTATGACGATCTCGGGTCAACAGACTACTCTGTACCAGTGTCACCAGAGAACTGCCATCTGACGTGAGGTATAATACCATCTGGGAGTTCTCGACGAGTCCGTCCAGTGTACCCAGTCTCTACTGAGCACCCGTATATCATCTCTGATGTCAAACACCAATGGATATGGGATCATCCATCGCCCATCTGTATGGGTCGAGAAGGTATACGCTAGTCTACTCTGGTATATCGATGCCCCGTCTCGATACACCCACGACTAAGGACTTTGAAGGATGTACTTATGGACTACCATGTCCCCACTAGTATGATCCGCATCATAGTCCAAGTAGTAAAGTACAGATCCTAAGGGCTTTACCAACATGTAACAGGGAGACAATCAGTGTACACGTTAAGGTAAAGAGCAACCAGATAGCATACTATCATGTCGAGCAAGAAAGTCCTCCCTATATATGTCCCAGCATCCACTACAATATACATCCTATGTATAGTAATGGCCTCTAGGGCATACATATAACTAACAAGGGTTTGGCTATTCATCACGACCGTGTAATCCGTGTTTTATACTGGCTCATATTGAAAACACGGACGTCCTAGTATATCCAATATTTCATATGTTTCTTCTGCTGCGATATCTGTGATATGATCATGTGATGTTCTGTGATAGATACAGTATATAGTATATATGATATATTATATAGACGTTACTTATGTTTTACACCCGCGCTAGCCCTGCCCCGCTCTGCCGTTAGTTACCTAACCTAACGGTCCACGAGGGGACATCGAGGCGAATGCGGATGGCATAAGTGTACGTCGTATTTATCTGTGATGTTTAGGTACCTAAATGATGGGACTTCATTAATATGATTAATGAAAGAAAAAGAAACCTAAAGATGTTGTAGAATCGAATTTCAAAATAAAAAGGGTAGCTACAGTTCTTGCTTTGCACAGCGGTATATATGATATACCCTGCACCTTATTCGATGAGGAAAGGACCGAGATCCCTTCACCGGGAGTGACTCCTTTAGCAACAACTGGCAGATGCTACACACTCGGTTTGTCTTCTGATTGCTTTTAAGAGTTTTGCTTTGCACAGTGATATATATGATATATCCCGCACCTCATTCGACGAGGAAAGGACCGACGATCCTTTCACCGGGAGTGACTCCATTAGCAAAACTAGAAAAGCCTCAAAAACACTCCATTTTTAAAATCATTTGATTCTACAACGATATCAAGTTCATTACGCAATAGGTTTTCAGAAAAACCTGTCGTAGCCCTCCGTCATTTCAGATATGTACTAGTTAGTATTCGTGCTGCGTTTGTTGACCTCTGTCAAGGCGTAGTGTGCGGTAGCTGATTAGTGCTTATCTATATAAGCATATGATGTGATTGATTTAGGGTAGTCGTACGACCTTGTTGACCTCTGTCAAGGGTCGTACGGGTGGGTTTACTTCAATCAGGAAATGACGGGTTGAACTTGACTAGCAGCCTATGGTTTGTTGACCTCTGTCAAGGTCATAAGACGCTAGGGGCAAAATATTATCGGGAATTTCAAGTGTTGAAATTTGCAATGAGATTGCATACCTTCTATGAGATAGTTGGATCCCGATACCCGCTGCGAGTAAGAGTTACTCCTGGGAGAGTTTTACACATTGCAATTAGCTAATCAAGTAGGTGTCTAGAAAGGTGTCAACGGGGTTACGCCTCTGGGAAAACGAGGTTTACATTAATTAGGTTCGTGCGAAAGCACGGGGGACCTCCCTCAAAGTACCGACACTGGCCTGGCTGAAAGGTTGGCGAACTTGTAGTGTGTAATTAATCCCGGCTAGTCTTTCCTTTTAGGGTTTGAAGGAAGATTTGATAAAAAGCAGTGGGAGCCATCCTGATTAGATAAAATAATAACCAATCTATTCTTGCAAGAGCATACGCTGAGTGTTTTCTTCCCTCTCTCTCCAGGTAGCGACCATATCACGCCTTAATCAAGATAATAATACGGATTATTGACCGAACCCGCTTGTTATACTGAGCTGGGGAACGTTGGTCCCGCTCCAACTTATAATTGTTATAAGACAGAGCAGGAAATTGGGGATTACCAGAATTCCTGTGCCGCCCTAACGAAGAGAGTGCATGCTGATGCATCATCTTCGGGTGTGTTCGTTACAGAGAACTGTTTCTCAGTATCCTTTACGTCCTGAGTATGTGATACCAGATCAGGATCCCAGATATGTAATCTGTTACATAGGGCTACAGAAAGGTAGAGGACTGAGAACGGGTGATAAGTTTCATGAGGCAGAAAACGGGGCAAGAGTTGCAGCCATGTCTGTTGGTCACTGTCACCCTGTATTACCAATACATTGATTCTGAGCGAATGTTATTAGATACCGAACCTGATATACAAAATCATATCAGTCTCTTTATTAGTAAAGAAATGATAAAATTTTGTATTGTTGGATAATGTTTTGAACATTTCCTATATCAAAAGTTGATCGGTTCAGGCACGTTATCTAAAAGCATTGATGTTCTAAATCAAACAACAGTTCTTAGTATATGGATCACACAAAAGAGGAAGAGTTCAGAAATGAACGGATCCTTCTTGAGGCATTGTAGACTAGGTCATAACAATGCGACCCGAATGGCTGAAGTTACATTTAGATGCATATTTAAATTAGTTTGAATTTACATCTTATGAAACTTGCCAGTCATGTCACAAAGATATAATGACACCAGCTCTGTTTATTGGAAACAGAGAAAGAGTTAGTGAACTCTTGGGATGATACATGTTGATGTATGTAAGGTCCCCTGTCTACACATGCCAGGACCGGTTCTTTATACTTCATTACATTCTCTGATGATCTTTCGAGATTCAGACCTATGTTTCTGTTGAAACACAAGTCCGAACCTTTTGAGATATTCACAGAATATAAGTTAGAAGTAAAGAACCAAACTACGGGTAAAAGTATTATGTCCTTTGATGTGATCAAGGAGGAGAATACTTGAGCACGGAATTCCTGAATATTCTAAAGGAGAATGAGATTCTCTCTCAGCATTACTCCTCCGTATACACCATAGCACGATAGTGTATCGGGGCGGAGCAATCACACAGGTGTGCTCTATGATGAGTACTACTGAGTTACTTATTTCCTTTTAGGGGGTTATGCACTTGAGAAGCTGCATACCTATTGAATAGGTTCGAATCAAATCAGTTACCTACCACTTCATATGTGATATGGAAAGGGAAGAGCCCATGTCTTAAGCTAGTTAAGATTTGGGGTTGTCCGGCCTATGTCTAAAAGCAAAATTCGGACAAGCTCGAGGCAAGGTCTGTTATGTACAACTGGAAAGGTTCCAGCTATACAAATTACAGCAGATGACTTGGTAGAACCAAAGGATTCAATAGTAACCAACGAAACTCAGCCTTTCCGCCGATCTAGTAGGGTTCCTCACCCACCTGAGAGAAACTTCGGTTTCTCTATGACAGTGGGAGCGAGGATTGCATCATGAGATGATGACCCAACTAGTTTCGAGCTGGCCATCAGGAGTGGGACTCTATAAGAATGGCTGGATGCTTAGCGATCTGAGATGGAATCCATGTACACCAACAAAGTATGGACTTTGGTTGCTATATCTGAAGGGTTAAATCCCCATCAGGAGCAAGTATATCTTGAGAAGATTACTTGGTGTAGATGGAAAAGTTGAGACTTTCAAAGCTAGACTTATTAAAGGTTTTCTTCATTGACTAGGCATGGATCATAATGAAACCTTTTCTAAGGATCTATGCTTAAGTCCATCCAGATCCTACTTGCCACGGCTACATACCATGACTACGATATCTGGCGGTTGGGTGTCATGACTGCTTTTCTAAATATTGATTTAAAAGAGTGCGTCTGTAAGTACACAGCCAGAGGGCTTCGTAGACAGTGGGAGCAGCGGAAACGTGTACAAGATGCTTTATAAGATAAAGCAGGCATCGCGGAGTTGGAACATCTGTTTTGATGGATTAGTCAAAGAAGTTGACATCATCAAAATGGTAGATGAACCTTGTATAAACAAAAAGGTAGTAGGGAGTATGATGACGATCCTCGTAGAGTACGTGGATGACATACTCTTGATAGGGAAGGAGTTTCCTATGCTACGCTCGATCAATCTCCGCTTATCACACTGATTCTCCACATAAGATCAAAGTGATACCTACTAAATCCTGGAATTTGGATCTATGAGATAGATCTAGTTGGATATTAGGACACTCACTAGTTGTAGTGAGATGGTATCAGTTGATCCTAGGGAGAATCACTGGAAGTGTTCCAGAGTGATAAAGACGACTGAATGTCAGTCACAGGCATTGTCTTTACCCTCAGTAAAGGAACGGTATGTTGGAAGAGTTCCAAGCTAGATACCGTGACATACTAGACGATAAAGGCTGGATATATCGCTACTTAAGATGCTACCAAAGAGGCAGTTTGGGTGTATATTGGTTCATGAGATGAACTACGTTCCAACCATTGTGAGACAATGGAGTTGTGGCTTATGCCGAGGAACGCCGGTCCCATCAGTGATCCAGACATATTCTAAGGCAGTGTCACCTGATCATGGAGATGGTTGATCTCCAGGGTGATCGAAGTTTGGAGAGTAGACTCAGAGGATAACACGGCGGATCCACTCACGAAGGCCTATTCCCAGAGAGAGACTTTTATGGGATGGTTGAGTATGCGATACTACAACCACTGCTACAGATGGCCCTAGTGAAAGTGGGAGATTGTTAGTTATATGTATGCCCTAGAGGCCGTTACTGTACATTGGATGTATATTGTAGTGGATGCTGGGACATATATAGGGAGGACTTTCTTGCTCGACATGATAGTATGCTATCTGGTTACTCTTTACCTTAACGTGTATACTGATTGTCTCTCTGTTACATGTTGGTAAAGCCCTTAGGATGTGTACTTGACTACCTGGACTATGATGCGGATCATACTAGTGGGGACATGGTAGTCCATAAGTACATCCTTCAAAGTCCCTAGTCATGGGTGTATCGAGACGGGGCATCGATATACCAGAGTAGACTAGCGTATACCTTCTCGACTCATACAGATGGGCGATGGATGATCCCATATCCATTGGTGTTTGACATCAGAGATGATATATGGGTGCTCAGTGGAGACTGGGTACACTGGACGGACTCGCCGAGAACTCCCAGATGGTATTATACCTTACGTCAGATGGCAGTTCTCTGGTGACACTGGTACAGAGTAGTCTGTTGACCCGAGATCGTCATAGAGTCTTGTGTGGTTCCCACCGTGCTTTGATTTCCATCTTACCACGTCCAAGAGGGCGTGCAAAACGGTGGTTTTTGGGTACAGTCCCGAGTCACATGGAGGCAATGAGCGATAGGAGGGGATTCGTCTCTCCCAGTATAGGGAGTTGATGTTGCGCTGTGTTCGATTGGCTATAACCGGAAATCCCTGGCCAGGGTTGCTGAGATTTACTGGTAAGTGTTACCTGTAGTTTCTCGAACTGTTATAGACCTCGTATCGACACGACTTATCAAGCTATTGGGGTCTGACGTTTACCACCCCTAGGCGAGATATGCGACATATCAGACGAACAGACCGGACTGTACGGTAAGTGTTACTGGTTGGATTCACAGGAGTGTGAGCGGGCTTGCTCGTCGATCTTCTGATCGCTCAATACCCGGATGGCCGTTACGTTTAGCAGACCGCTTGCGGCTTGTGGGTGTTTGATATGATCATCACCTGCTGCTGGCGTATTGACGAGTCTTTAGAGTCCTACACAGAGGTTTCCTGGCTCAAGCGAAACGAAACAGGAGCGCATATGAGATATGTGCGGGACCGAGAATGATACCAGTATGTGATACTGTATTCGATTCTCGCGATTTGTGACATTGATCGGTTATATGCGATATAGCCGGGTTATCGGATCAAGTGTTGATTCGATAAGTTGTTACTGTTGATATTAGTCGGTTATATGCGATATGACCGGATCATTAAATCAAGTGTTGATTTAATGATTTAATGCATAATTATATATTTGATATATTACTTTGCATTAGCTAGTATCGGTTCACTTTAAATGGATTTTCTCACTTGATGTGCACATTGTATATGTGATATATTTTTGTGCATTTGATTGTATCATGTTTGATGATACATGAAAGCTAGGGTTTGTGTAAAGAATTAAACCTTGGTTAAATAAATGGTTAGGGTTTATATTTATTCATTCATTTATCTTTTAATTTGGATTAAAAGGAAATGGGATAAAAGAAAAACAAAATGGTTTTGTTTCTTTCTTTCATGAAGCTTGTTGAAGCTTCATGAAGCTTTGACCAATGTAACCATTTTGTCTTCATCTCCTTAACCCTAACCATTCCTTTAACCTTGGTCAATTCTCTACACATAACTATAGTTAATATTATGATAAGTATTGATTTTTCTATTCTATTCTAATTAACTTATCATAATAATTCTATCTTCTTCTTTTTCTCCTTCAAGAAGAAAACCTAGACTTCATCAATGGTGATTGATGAAAAAGAGTGAGAAATCCAATTCTAAAGTCTACCCACTTCCTATTTCTTCATCCTCTACCTCTTGCTAAGTAGTAGAGTGTGTTTTCTTCACAAGTTTCATGACTTGGTGAAGTGGGAGCTTGATCTTGCGATGCCTCGACGTAGATCATCTTCGGCACGAAGCCGATGACCTTGCCCGCCCATTTCTCCGATGAAGCCGACGCTAGAGCCCGGGTTTCTATTTGGACAGCGAGGAGACTTCATTGCGGAGCTATGGAGGTGGAGGACCGGATCTACAAAGGTTGTATATCCATTCTCTTAGTAAAATAGTTTACTAGTTCTTTTTCGCCTAGACATCTAGTTAACGATCCGTAGTCTAGGGTTTCTCGGCACCCCTAAAATTTGAAATTGGCATGGTTGATGCCTTGTGAGACCTCTTGAGAGTGCCTAGGAACCCTACAAAAGATATTATATCTACACAGTATAATACTTGGATCCGGTTTAAACCAAAGCCCACCAGTATTATCTGCCAGAAATATGACACGTGCGTAAACGCACGTGCATTTTCCGAACCCTGCCATAAAACCATACGGCCTCTACAACGTTTCGCCCGAACTTGGGAAAACTGTTTGTGGGGGACTCTAATGACTTATCAACATACTGGCACTGGGTATAACCACTAGCATGTCAGAGGTACTAGCTGTACGTAACGATTGCCTATGTATTGATTGGAAGGGAAGCTGACGAGCGAACTCATCCAGAAACCCTACTGAGCCTGACAGTGACAATATCCGTAACAGTCTGGTCCGTTCGTCTTTGAGTATCGCATATAGGGCCTAGGGGGCTGGTAAACGTCAGAACCCCAATAGCTGTATAAGTCATGTCAGAAAGCATCCCAGAACACCCTGAGATACTACTGGAATATCTTCCAGTAAATCTCGATTACCCTGGCCAGGGATTTCGTGTAATGGCTCTCTTAAACACAGCGCGATCTCACCCCCAATGCCGGGAGAGACGAATCTCCGATGATCTGCTCACTGCCTCCATGTGGCTCGGGACTGTACCCAAAAAATACCTGTTTGCACGACTCCTTTGACCCGTGGTAGGGTATAAATCAAAGCACAGTAGGAACTCACACGAGACAAATGACGATCCCAGGTCGACAGACTAACCTGTACACATGTCACCAGGGAACTGCTATCCGACGATATGTATAATACCAACTAGTATGTTCCCGGCGAGTCCAGTCCGGTGTACTCATAACTCAATGAGCACCTGTATACATCTTAGGTGAACAAACAGACACCAATGGCTTGTGAGACCGGCCACCGCCCCTCGTCGGGGTCTCGACTGTATACACTAGTCTACACTGGAGTATCGATGCCCTGTCTCGAAATTCCCACGACTAGGGTGTAAGTCCATGCTACCTCTCCCGGTACTTTCGGGCATACGGAATTAGGTGAAAAACAATTTTCTAGATGCGGTAACATGGACTCAAAACCGGATCTTGGTTAAACATCTAACTAACAACCTAACTAGGAGTTGTTAACTACTCGGTTAGGGGGTTATACCTTTCTTTCTTGAACTCCTTCGTCTTCAAGCCTCGATGGTTGTCCGGATCGGCTTCACCCCGTCGTCTCCTTGCGCCGAAGATCGATCCACCTGAAAGCTTCTACCTTTGGCTTCTTCTTCGGTCTTTGAAGAAACTAGTTCACTTGGTTTGCTAAACCTTATGAACTAGAGTGAGTAGAGAAGAGTGTGTTGGGATTTTCTCTATGGTTCTTAGTTCTCAACACATGAGACAAGTGAACCATAGACAAAGAGAGGGAGAGCAAGAGAAAGAAGATGAGAGCTCAAGAACAAGAGAGAGAATGAAAATGATA
Organism: Agapanthus africanus; assembly: GCA_030015575.1. Taxonomy (NCBI): domain Eukaryota; kingdom Viridiplantae; phylum Streptophyta; class Magnoliopsida; order Asparagales; family Amaryllidaceae; genus Agapanthus; species Agapanthus africanus. The sequence continues at coordinate 509,204,420 of CM057341.1, forward strand.
GAATGAGAAAGCCTTTTCTCAGTTAGCTCTCATAATCCAAAACCATCATCACAAAAATAGTAATCAAGTATTGTGTAAAATGGTTCAAGTCAAAATGGCTAAATCATTTCATGCACTCATATTGCACAAGAGAACAAGCAAGTGAAAAGTCTTTACCATGAAATGATAGTCATTGTCATCATGATGGTCAACTAGTCCAACCTAGTCAACCGGTCAACAAAGTCAACAAAGTCAACCCCTCAACAACCATGTCACCATAATACTTAATTAATATTATTGTTAATCATAAATGATATTCTCATTAGGGTTGAGCAAAAAGTCAATAGTCAACAGTCAACGGTCAACAACCCTAATGAGAATCCTCTGTCTCTATCTCTCCGTCAACTGTGCATACACACCCGCATCCGCGTTCCGAGGAACATGAATACATACTGGATAAAACCAATCCCAAAACGTACACTAGGATCTGGCTTAAACCAAAGCCCGCTAGTGTTAACTGTCCGGACACTAAACGTGCACAAGTGCACGGATGTAACCGAACCCTGTCGCAAAACCATGCGACCTGTCGCGAAACCATGCGACCTCTACTCTTTTGCCTAGAGGCGAATAGCTTTCTGTGTGGGACTCTAAAGACTCGACACTACGCTGGCAGTGGGTTTAACCACAGACAGCAAGCGGCACTAGCTGTGCGTAACGGTCCCCAGGTAGATGCCGACAAGAAGACTGACGAGGTGAAACCCATCTGAACTCCTACTGAGCCTGAATATGACAGTCTCTGTACAGTCCGGTCTGTTCGTCTGATACATCGCATGGCGGGCCTAGGGGGGCGGTAAACGTTAGTCCCCTAATAGCGGTACAAGTCGTGTCGGAGTGAAGCCCAATACACCCTGAGATAACACTGGAAGCCTACCAGTATATCTCGCTTGACCTGGCCAGGGACTACTCGTGTAATGGCTCTCCTAGACACAGCGCGATGTCAACCCCCAATACCGGGAGAGACGAATCCTATCTAACCGTCACTGCCTCCAAATGCTTCGGGACTGCACCCAACTACTACTTGTTTGCATGACTCCTTTGAGCCGTGGTAGGGTAGTAATCAAAGTACAGTAGGAACACACTCGAGGCGAAGTGATAGTGTCAAGTCAGCGGACTAAGCTGTACTCATGTCACCTGGGAACTGATAACCGACGATAGGTATAATACCAACCGGTCAGTTCCCGACGAGTCCTGTCCAGTGTACTCGTAACCTAACGAGCACCCGCATACTATCTCCAGTACGACGTACTAACGGCTGTGGGACAGACTGTCTCCCACACTGGGACGAGAAGCGCATGCGCTAGTCTACTCCGGAGTATCGATGCCCTGTCTCGATAGTCCTGCGACTAGGGACCTGCATAAGGATGTGCTTATAGATTACCCATCTCCACTAGTGTGACTGCCATCACAACGCTGGTAATCAAGCAAAGATCCTAAGGGCTCCACTAATGTGTATAGGTGATATACTAAAATAAACACAAGTACACATTGAAGTAGAAACAAACCAAGTAGCATACTACTATTTTGAGCAAGATTGTATATACAAGGTGAATATCCCAAGCTTCCATTAAGTAATATACAAACTAGTATGATACAGTAATGGCCTCTAGGGCATATACACTAACAATCTCCCACTTGCACTAAGGCCATGTACTGGCGTATCGAAGACCTATCATCTCGATCAGCCGCTCGAACTGAGTCTGGGGCAAGGCCTTGGTGAATGGATCTGCAGTGTTATCTTCTGAAGCGACCTTTCGAACCTCGATCTCCTGGCGATCCACGATCTCCCTGATCAGGTGATACCGCCTCAAGATGTGTCTGGATCTCTGATGGGACCTGGGTTCCTTCGCTAAAGCTATAGCCCCGTTGTTGTCGCAATACAGAGGTATTGGATCAACAATGGACGGAACCACCTGAAGTTCTTTCAAGAACTTCCTCATCCAGACAGCTTCTTTTGCGGCATCAGATGCAACGATGTATTCCGCTTCCATCGTCAAGTCTGCAACGGTTTCCTGTTTGGAACTCTTCCAACACACCGCCCCTCCATTGAGGGTAAAGACAAAACCCAACATGGACTTGGAATCATCCTTGTCACTCTGGAAGCTGGAGTCAGCAAAGGCCTCGATCTGGAGGTTTTTTCCGCCATACACCAAGAACATCTCCTTAGTCCTTCTCAGGTACTTGAGAATGTTCTTTACCGCTATCCAGTGTTTCTCCCCAGGGTTTGACTGATACCGGCTTACCACACTCAGTGCATAAGCTACATCCGGTCTGGTACACAACATCGCATACATTATAGAGCCTACCGCAGAAGCGTAGGGTATAATAGACATGCGATCCCTCTCCAAATCAGTCTTGGGAGACATCTCTTTAGAGAGGGTGATCCCGTGACAAGCCGGTAGGTTACCGCGCTTGGAATCTTCCATACTGAATCTTTTCAGTATGGTGTCGATGTACCTGGACTGTGAAAGTCCTAATATCCTCTTGGATCTATCACGATGGATTCGGATCCCCAGGATGTATGAGGCATCACCCAGGTCTTTCATAGAGAACCTGTGTGACAAGAACCCCTTGACAGATTGTAGCATTGGAATGTCATTTCCTATTAAGAGAATGTCATCCACGTATAAAACGAGGAATACTACAGTTCTCACTACAAATCTACTATAGATGTATGGTTCATCTGGATTTTTGATAAAGCTAAATTCCTTGACCGTCTCATCAAAACAGATGTTCCAACTCCGCGATGCCTGCTTTAGTCCATAGATGGACTTAAGCAACTTGCACACCTTTCCGCTGCTCCCACTCTGAATGAAACCCTCTGGTTGGTCCATATAGACACAATCCTCTAAATTTCGATTTAGAAAAGCGGTCTTTACGTCCATTTGCCAGATCTCATAATCGTGGAAGACAGCAATGGCAAGAAGGATCCGAATGGATTTCAGCATAGCCACTGGAGAAAAGGTTTCGTCATAGTCCAAGCCAGGTCTTTGACGGAAACCCTTTGCAACAAGTCTAGCTTTATAGGTCTCAACCTGTCCATCTACACCAATCTTCCTTTTGATGATCCACTTGCATCCTACGGGTTTTACCCCGTCTGGAGCAATGTCCAACGTCCATACTTTGTTGGTGCACATGGACTCCATTTTGGTCCGCATTGCATCCAGCCATTTTACCGAGTCAACGCTCTGAACGGCCTGCTGGAAGCTAGTAGGCTCATCATAATCTATGATGCAATCCTCTCTATCCCCGTCTATGAGAAAACCGTAGTATCTCTCGGGCGGATGAGACTGCCTACTACTCCTGCGGAGTGGCGTAGGAATGTCCTGTTCTTTTGAACCCTCTGGTTCCACTAAGCTTTCAGTAATAGCTCGTGGTTCTGGAATTTCTTCCAGTTCTACTGCGCTCCCACTAATTTCCTTTTCTAAGAACTGGTGTTCTAGAAAATGGGCATGACGAGAAACAAAAACCTTTTGTTCCTCTTCGCAATAGAAGAAATATCCCTTGGAGTTCTTTGGATATCCCACGAACTTGCACTGTACTGAGCGTGCCTCGAGCTTGTCCGCATGCTGCTTTTTGACAAAGCTGGACTTCCCCATGTCTTAATGTGATTAAGATGGGGTCTCTTCCCACACCACATCTCATATGGTGTAGTAGGCACAGTCTTAGTGGGAACTCGGCTCAAAAGGTATGCAGCTGATTCTAGTGCATACCCCCAGAATGATCGCGGTAACTCAGCGTTACTCATCATGGACCGTACCATATCCAATAGGGTTCGGTTTCGTCTCTCCGATACACCGTTATGTTGCGGAGTGTATGGAGGAGTAAGCTGAGAGAGAATTCCGTTCTCTTTTAAATAGTCCAGGAACCCGGCACTTAAGTACTCTCTACATCGATCCGATCTTAGAATCTTGATACTTTTGCCGGTTTGTTTTTCTACTTCATTCTTATATTCCTGGAATTTTCCAAAGGCTTCGGACTTATGTTTCATTAAGAAGACATAACCGTACCTTGAAAAGTCATCCGTAAAAGTAATGAAGTAAGAATAACCGCTTCGCGCATGTGTAGACATTGGACCGCACACGTCGCTGTGTACGAGTCCCAAGAGCTCGCTCTCTCTTACTCCGTGTCTAGTGAACGGAGTCTTTGTCATCTTTCCTTTGAGACAGGATTGACAAGTGGCATACGATTGATATTCGAACGGATTCAAATATCCTTCTGTATGTAACTTCGTCAACCTTCTCTTATTGATGTGACCCAGTCTACAATGCCATAAGAAAGTCTGATTGATTTCCGGAGACTTTCTTTTGTGTGTATATTGAAAATCTGCGGATGGTTTAATACGTATATACCATTGCTTAATGTACCTGACCCAATCAGAACTTGATTAAGGTGAATGTTTACAACATTACTTACAAACGCAAATTCATAACCTTCTTTAGAAGTCAAAGATACAGAAATGATATTACAAGTTACGTTGGGTACAAAATAGCAATTACGCAAAACCAAAACGTGTCCATCTGACAACCCCAGGTAATAGTCCCCCACGGCCTTAGCATCCATGCTAGCTCCGTTTGCAACTTTGAAGGTCAAGTCACCTGCCTTCAAAACCCTACGATTTCTCAACGCCTGCAAAGAATTACAGATATGAGATCCTGATCCGGTATCCAATACCCAGGAAGTAGAGTTTATTGAAAGACAGTTTTCAATAACATACACACCTGAAGCTGAAGCTGCAACCTGCTTCGGATCCTGTGTTCTGGCCTTCCAAGCCCTGCAATCATTTTTCCAGTGTCCCTTCTTATGACAATAGAAGCATTCTTCCTTATCCACAAGCTTTCCTACTTTCTTTGTTGCTTTTGCCTTTCCCTTCGTATCCAATTTACTAACACCGCCCCTTGGTTTGGCGGGGGCTTTCTTCTTCTTTCCCTTGGCTTTCGCCTTGGACCAAGAAGAGGAAGATCCTCCTACAAAAAAAGTGGATGTTTCCCTACCTTTCTGTAGGGTGCCCTCTGCGTTCCTCAGCATGTTGAGGAGTTCTGAAAGTTCAACTTCCTTTTCTTGTAAGTTGAAGTTCAGGATAAACTGGGCGTAAGTGGAAGGAAGGGACTGGAGAATCAAGTCCGTATAGAGCTCATTCTCCAACGTGGTCCCAAGGTCCGCGAGCTCTTCTATGTAGCCAATCATCTTAAGCACGTGTTCCGCTACCGATGATCCGACGACCAACCTTGCCGAAAATAACTTTTTCGACACTTCGTATCTTGCGATACGAGACTGCTCTCCATACAGTTCTTTTTTTTTGGAGAAATATGGATTCGAGGTCCATATTCTTGTGCCTCCTCTGATGATCGTTGTCCATAGAGGCAAGCACGAGGCACTTGGCCTTCGCGCAATCTAGTTCCCAGGTCTTACGGATTTCCTTATCCGCGAAGCTGGTTTTGGGACCTGGGACAGGGGGAGCTTTGGTGGTAAGAAGATACCCCAGCTTGTCGTAAGTGATTGCCATCTTGACATTCCTGAGCCAATCTTTGTAGTTTGGCCCTGTCAGTATATTTTTATCTAGAAGTAACTTAAGTCCAGTCATGTCGATTGGTCGCTGCAATTAGGAGAGAGAAGAAACACTCAGCATGTTGCTCTTGCAAGTTTAGAATGGTTTTTAGTTTGTCTAAACAGGATGGCTCCCACTGTTTCTCGAATCCCTCCTCAAACTAAAAAGGAAGAATTAGTCAGGATCAATCTCACCGTACAATACTTGCTTAACCGTTCAGCCAGGCCAGTGTCGGTACTTCGAGGGAGGTTTTCCAACGCTTTCGCGAAGTTCCTTAATTAAATAACCTCTTTTCCCTGGGGGCGTAGCCCCGCTAACACCTTTCTAGACACCTACTTGGTTTATAGCATTGATCGTTAAGTGAGAAATTTCCCGAGGAGTAGCATATACTCACAGTAGGATCGGGATCCAAATATCATCGCGTGACGAAACTGAAGGAATCCTACAAGAATCATCACACTCCAAATGGTATGCAACACTAGCAAGTTTCAGTTCTTTTGAAACTCCCGATGTGGATTTTTGCCCCATGCTCTTATGACCTTGACTTTGGCCAAAATATCATAAGTCACATGTCAAGTTCTACCCGTCATTCTCCAGGTTAATTTGGATCCATCCGTACCTACCCTTGACTTTAGCCAAAATGGCAGTACGACTGTCCCAAACCAACGCATCTATCTATGCTACACATGAATACCCAATAGCTACCAATCACTATGCCTTGACTTTGGCCAACATACACAGCTTGAATACTATTGACTATTCATGTGAAACGACGGAGGGCTACGAATGGTTTTGGCAAAACCGTGAACGTAGAGAACTTGATATAATCGATGGAACGAGATAGCTTTTAAAAGGAGTGGCTCAAGCTCCGCATTTAAAAGTTAGTTTTGAAAAGAACCGAGTGGTTTTCCGAAAGTGTTCCAACGATTTTAACTTGGTTTATTTTCTTTCATTAGTTCTTTTAATGCGTGATATTCTTGCATTAGTTCTTTTAATGCGTCCCATCATTTAATCCTACCATTGCAGAAAACAACCAAAATATGACGTACGCTTATGCCATTGGCATTCGCCACGGGGCCCTGTCATTACCCGTTAGGTTACTTAACTAACGACAGAGCGGGGGCTGGGCTAGCGCGGCTGTAAAACATAAGCAACGCCTAAATAATATCATATATAGATATATGCAATGATAGCCATTTCAGATCACAGATGAACACATTGGATATACTAGGAACCCGCAATTCGTACGAGCCTGTAACGAAAAGCAGATTACACGGTCGCGGTGAATAGCCAATACCCCACCCAAGACCCCTACGGGTGCGGCAAACTACCCGCCAAGTACCCGAAGCGAAGCAACCTCCCTCAACTCCGTGAGTAGGCCACTCGGCACTTCGGCATACCCGGTAGTTTGTGCACCCCGTCCATGGGTCTATCCTAGGAGCAAAAACAGTAAAAAGAAATTATACAATGACGGCTACAACCCCGACCCGGTTGTGCGGCCATACAAATAATAATTAAATCAATTTACAAATTTACATGAATTGAAAGAAAAGAAAACTCTCGTCTCACAACCCCCGGCTATTCACCCGCGACAATCCAATGAATTCATATACACATTCCAATAACATTACAGATCACAGATTTGTATAACCCCCACTAATCGACATATAGCGATTAGCAGACGTTCAATACAAATATCACATCACAGAAAAACCCGTCAGCTTAAGGCTTTTAGAAGTTCGATAAAAAATACGGATTTTCAGGCCCCAAACACAAAATTTTTGTTTTGGAAAATCTGGGCAAAAAATACATATTCCAAAAATCCCAAAATACCCCTATGAACAAACTGCAAAAATAAAACCCCACGACCGAGTCAACTCGGCCGCGGAAACGCGGCGCGTTGATCGATTCAGTGGGTCGAATTTTTGCAGTTTCTTCTAAAAACCCTGAGTCGATTTTTGGTATATCTCAAATAATTTTTGCAGCACTTTGAAAATCGACAGAAAGTTTGAAATCCGGGTGTATTTCGCGACTTTTTCTCCGATCGAATTTCTAGTTACTATGCTAACATGTTAGGTAGTGTTTAACTAGGCTCTGATACCACTGTAAGTCCATGCTACCTCTCCCGGTACTTTCGGGCATGCGGAATTAGGTGAAAAACAATTTTCTAGAGGCGGTAACATGGACTCAAAACCGGATCTTGGTTAAACATCTAACTAACAACCTAACTAGGAGTTGTTAACTACTCGATTAGGGGGTTATACCTTTCTTTCTTGAACTCCTTCGTCTTCAAGCCTCGATGGTTGTCCGGATCGGCTTCACCCCGTCGTCTCCTTGCGCCGAAGATCGATCCACCTGAAAGCTTCTACCTTTGGCTTCTTCTTCGGTCTTTGAAGAAACTAGTTCACTTGGTTTGCTAAACCTTATGAACTAGAGTGAGTAGAGAAGAGTGTGTTGGGATTTTCTCTATGGTTCTTAGTTCTCAACACATGAGACAAGTGAACCATAGACAAAGAGAGGGAGAGCAAGAGAAAGAAGATGAGAGCTCAAGAACAAGAGAGAGAATGAAAATGATAGAATGAGAAAGCCTTTTCTCAGTTAGCTCTCATAATCCAAAACCATCATCACAAAAATAGTAATCAAGTATTGTGTAAAATGGTTCAAGTCAAAATGGCTAAATCATTTCATGCACTCATATTGCACAAGAGAACAAGCAAGTGAAAAGTCTTTACCATGAAATGATAGTCATTGTCATCATGATGGTCAACTAGTCCAACCTAGTCAACCGGTCAACAAAGTCAACAAAGTCAACCCCTCAACAACCATGTCACCATAATACTTAATTAATATTATTGTTAATCATAAATGATATTCTCATTAGGGTTGAGCAAAAAGTCAATAGTCAACAGTCAACGGTCAACAACCCTAATGAGAATCCTCTGTCTCTATCTCTCCGTCAACTGTGCATACACACCCGCATCCGCGTTCCGAGGAACATGAATACATACTGGATAAAACCAATCCCAAAACGTACACTAGGATCTGGCTTAAACCAAAGCCCGCTAGTGTTAACTGTCCGGACACTAAACGTGCACAAGTGCACGGATGTAACCGAACCCTGTCGCAAAACCATGCGACCTGTCGCGAAACCATGCGACCTCTACTCTTTTGCCTAGAGGCGAATAGCTTTCTGTGTGGGACTCTAAAGACTCGACACTACGCTGGCAGTGGGTTTAACCACAGACAGCAAGCGGCACTAGCTGTGCGTAACGGTCCCCAGGTAGATGCCGACAAGAAGACTGACGAGGTGAAACCCATCTGAACTCCTACTGAGCCTGAATGTGACAGTCTCCGTACAGTCCGGTCTGTTCGTCTGATACATCGCATGGCAGGCCTAGGGGGCGGTAAACGTCAGTCCCCTAATAGCGGTACAAGTCGTGTCGGAGTGAAGCCCAATACACCCTGAGATAACACTGGAAGCCTACCAGTATATCTCGCTTGCCCTGGCCAGGGACTACTCGTGTAATGGCTCTCCTAGACACAGCGCGATGTCAACCCCCAATACCGGGAGAGACGAATCCTGTCTAACCGTCACTGCCTCTAAGTGCTTCGGGACTGCACCCAACTACTACCTGTTTGCACGACTCCTTTGAGCCGTGGTAGGGTAGTAATCAAAGTACAGTGGGAACACACTCGAGGCGAAGTGATAGTGTCAAGTCAACGGACTAAGCAGTACTCATGTCACCTGGGAACTGATAACTGACGATAGGTATAATACCAACCGATCAGTTCCCGACGAGTCATGTCCAGTGTACTCGTAACCTAACAAGCACCCGCATACTATCTCCAGTACGACGTACTAACGGCTGTGGGACAGACCGTCTCCCACACTGGGACGAGAAGCGCATGCGCTAGTCTACTCCGGAGTATCGATGCCCTGTCTCGATAGTCCTGCGACTAGGGACCTGCATAAGGATGTGCTTATAGATTACCCATCCCCACTAGTGTGACTGCCATCACAACGCTGGTAATCAAGCAAAGATCCTAAGGGCTCCACTAATGTGTATAGGTGATATACTAAAATAAACACAAGTACACATTGAAGTAGAAACAAACCAAGTAGCATACTACTATTTTGAGCAAGATTGTATATACAAGGTGAATATCCCAAGCTTCCATTAAGTAATATACAAACTAGTATGATACAGTAATGGCCTCTAGGGCATATACACTAATATAGGGACATTTTAAGGATGTGCTTATAGACCCCAGCTCCCCCATATATGATCGCCATCATACTGCTGGCAGTCAAGAAAGAATCCTATGGGCTCTATCATGATGATAAGGACAAACCAGATAGCATACTATCATCTCGAGTAAGACTTTCATATCGGTATAGGTCCTCCCTAAATCATTGCAATCACGTACCTGCGATCCAATAATTGACTTTGAGGGCACTATATCCAACAAACAGTGCCCAGCATCGGCACGTAAATCTTCATATATCTCAGGCGCTGCATCCTCAGATCGTCCCTCAGGCACCGCACATCCTGGTCGGCCCTCATATCCATCTCGCTACTCCGGTCGGTATCCTCCGGATAACCTCCGAGTCCACATACTATCACCGGTAGGTAGTGCTCCCCCTGCCGGGCTCACCGTCTAACATATACGAGTCTTCTTGCCCTGGGGTACCTCACCGGGTCCACCATGTACCCGCAGACGGTGCCTACCGCTCCTCGAATCGGGTTTCACATGCCACTCTCAGAACCGAGAAAACGCATGGTGGACGCACTGAAATATCATATCAAGAGAAACCGGGTTTTTAAAACAGTACATGCTTCCTTATGAAATAGCCACGGTTCTCAAATCCAGAAATCTCATAAAAACAGCATATCTCAATGCGTAAAATGCGTAGAGCATGATGTATGCGACATATAACAGAAATGTAAGCATATCAATATATATGCATCCTGGAACAGTGATATGACATATTAAGGGGAAACCACTCTTTCAAAATGATTCCTGTTTTTAAAATATAACATGCGGTTCCCAATCTCCCAATAAAATCAGTTATCTATGTAGGTACAATATGTATATGCGCAAGTATGAATATATCAATGTATATGTGCACGAATATGGATATACAATGTGTATATCCGCAAGTATGAATATATCAATGTATATGTGCACGAATATGGATATACAAATGTGTATATCCGCAAGTATGAATATATCAATGTATATGTGCACGAATATGGATATACAAATGTGTATATCCGCAAGTATGAATATATCAATGTATATGTGCACGAATATGGATATACAATGTGTATATCCGCAAGTATGAATATATCAATGTATATGTGCACGAATATGAATATACAAATGTGTATATCCGCAAGTATGAATATATCAATGTATATGTGCACGAATATGGATATACAAATGTGTATATCCGCAAGTATGAGTATATCAATGTATATGTCATGATGCAGCAACCCTACTGTGTAGTGACATGGCAATTATCGATGATGAAGTGTGTGAGCCTATAAACTATGTATGTGTGACATACGCATCATCGATAATGGTGCAGGTGTACTATCACAGGTATATGCGATGCAATAACAATATCATGAATGCAACACAAGGTAAATCATCAGCTAAAAGCTATAAGGTATATGTAACTATCATATGTCCGAGTCGATGAATCTATCAATCGGCATCTAGCCCAGTAACATCGCGTACGGTATAATCCATCGTACGGAAACCTCTAGTCAAGGGTAAGGATCAATCAACAAGTCAAACTCATCACGCACGGAATATCATCGTGCGGCGGCATTATACTAAAAGGGATCCTATCATCTTATACGACAAATGAGGGTACGGCCTAATATCATATACGGCCTATCATCCATGATTCACAAAATTCTATATATATATATAACCCTATATACCTATGTCCCAGGTCGCATCTGCAATAATCTCATATCAGGGGACCGGCAGGGTATAAATCATCTCGATCGACTCGTATCCGTATACCATCATATCATATCATCATCTCATCATATCATCAAATTCGTCTTGTATTCTTTCATCGCATTTATGTCTCATATCATGTCGATTTACATAAACATGCTATCTATACTAAGTACAACTATCTAATCTAACAAACACACCCGAACCATACAATTAGATTTTTAAGGAAGTGAATCGTAGTTTTGAAAATAGGGGTTACGGTGTTTTTAAGGAAAAGGTATCATTTTAAAATCCGTAACATCCCTCAAGGTATACATTTAAAAGATACATACGATTCTTTGGTTTAGAAAAATGTATGGTTCGGATGACGCATCTAGATCGACTATCTAGTCCTACAATACCCTAAGTGGTAATATCACTAAACGTCATTCTACGACAGTAGTAACATATCACTTCTAACTATCCACTAGTTTCTAATATGGTTTCATAGCTATCTCATTCTAACCCTAGTTTCCTAATCTAGGTTTCCTAACCATATTCTATAAATCGGTTTTCCATCAAAAGTTTGCGGGGGTGCTATACGCCATCCACCCGACTTCCCCGGTAGATATAGATCTACTCACCTTGCTTCCTGCTTTCCGAAGTCGATGACGCCACGCTCCGTCGCCTCGGAATCCACGCGAAGGTACCTACAATAATCAACAATCGCAATACGTATTAAAATCGAGGCAGAAAACCGATACGGCGCACAACGTGCTCATAGGTTAGAACCTATGGCCTAAACGTGCAAATCAATCAAACAACCCCTATTGTCGATGTACAAACACCCGACAATCAAATGCAAATCCAAATATCAAGAAAGTGCATTTTAAAATACGGAAAACATAGCCTAAAACACACCAAAATGCTTCCAGATTTTTCCCAGGTGACAATTAGCCAAAACTGCATATAGGAGGGGTCTAATTTAGTGCAAAAGGAGCCATGGAACAAAACTGGAACAATTCTACCCTACTCTGGCCGCAAATTGCGGCCAGAATGATTAAATCTGCGGCCATGGGTTGGGGTTTGGGGCTCAGGTCTTGGTGGTAGCTTCCTAGGTGCCTGCACGACTCCCAGTAATCCCAAAATCATTTCTAGTATCCCCGGGTTGCTCCAGATTCCAAAATACCCTCTAAAATCACACATTTATCCGATGTCGGGGTTTCTAAATCCGTATTTTGGGGTTTCTAAGGTCTGGTCCAGGTCCTTAAACAGCACCCAAGTCTAGTTAACAGCCTCTAACATCACCAATTTCAAACAACACTCAAACCTTCACTAGGGTTTCCCAATGTTCACTAATCTTCACAATATCACATCTAAACACATATGAATACTAAAGTAAATGAAAAACTACCCAATTAGTGAAGGAATTACCTCATATAGCACCCATGAATCCCCAAGATCATCAAAACATAATTTTTCTTGGTCCCATGTATAGAGGTTGAAGAGGGGATTAATTTTTGTGAAGGGTGTGCAGGGTTTTGGGGATTGTTTGGAGATGGATCTAGGGGTGGAAGGAGAGGGTTGTAAGCTTGAGGAAGATGAAGGAGATGAAATTCCATGTCACACACCCCACGAACTTGCGTGGAGGTGGAATATATGAAAAACGATTATCAAAGCTTCGTAACACGGACTTTAGCTCATGAATCGTGTCTAAACCGTTACTAGCAAACTACGAGAGGTTTAACTACTCGGATTCGAAGTTATACCTCACGTTACTTGTCCTTTGGGCTTCATCGTTGTCCTCCACTCCTCGTAGGCTCCTTAGAATATCGGCACCTCAACGGTCTCCTCGAGTCAAAGACGATCCACCCAAGAGCTCCTACGCCAAGCATGATCTCTAACTTGAGATAACTAGGTTGCTCAAAGTGCTAATCTAAGCTACCTAGGTGATATAGAGTGACGTTATGGATGTATTAGTCTAGATAATCCTTGATCTCAACACATGAGAGGGAAGGATTAGGGTTTCAAGAGAGAGCTTGAGGAAAGAGAAGATGAGTATTAGAATGAATGAAAAAGCTTCTCACTTCTAATATATAATGAAGCATAAGAAAATCAAAATGAATAAATCAAAATGCATTATCATCATGCTTCATTAAATTGATACAATGAGTCATCAAGTGAGTCATTAAGCAATAAATGCTTCATTAACTCACTTGAATGATTCAACTAAGTGAGTCACAAATTCATTAAATGCTAATGCCACCTTACCCTCCATGTCATCATCCTTCTACAAGCTTCCCGACAAATTACGAGAACGCCCCTACAATCCGTGAAAACACGGAAAAACTTTAGACTGTATAAATCCAATAACCCGATACTAGAATCTGGCTTAAACCAAAGCCGGCTAGTAAAAATTGTCCGAACGTCGTACGTGCGTAAACACACATACGCGTCCGAACCCTTGTCGTAAAACCATACGACCTCTATATCGTTTCGCCTAGAGCAGGGAAACCCTCTGTGTGGGACTCTAAAGACTCGACACTACGCTGGCAGTGGCTTTAACCACAGACCGCAAGCGGCACTAGCTGTACGTAACGGTCCCCAGGTAGATGTCGATAAGAAGGCCGATGAGGAAACCCATCCGAACTCCTACTGAGCCTGACGTGACAATCTCCGTACAGTCCGGTCTGTTCGTCTAAGACTATCGCATATCGAGCCTAGGGGGCGGCAAGCGTCAGTCCCCTAATAGCGGTATAAGTCGTGTCGGAGCGTAGCCATTACACCCTGAGAAACTACTGAAACCTACCAGTAAATCTCGCTTGCCCTGGCCAGGGACTTTGCGTAATGGCTCTCTGACACAGCGCGATATCAACTCCCAATACCGGGAGAGATGAATCCTGTCTAACCGCCATTGCCTCGAAGTGCTCGGGACTGCACCCAACTGCTACCTGTTTGGACGACTCCTTTGAACCGTGGTAGGATAGCAATCTAAGAACAGTGGGACACACTAGAGGCGAAGTAGCAGTGTCAAGTCTGTGGACTATGCTGTACTCATGTCACCTCGGAACTGTTTAACTGACGATGGGTATAATACCAACCAACAGTTCCTCTGCGAGTCCCGTCCGGTGTACCCGTAACCTAACGAGCACCTGTATACTATCTCCAGTACGCCGTACTGATGGTTGTGGGACAGACCATCTCCCTAACTGGGATGAGAAGCGTACACACTTAGTCTACTCCGGAATATCGATGCCCTATCTCGATAATCCAACGACCAGGGACCTGTATAGGATGTTGCTAACAGACTACCCAGCCCCCACTAGTGTGATTGCCATCACAACGCTGGTAATCAAGCAAAGATCCTATGGGCTCTACTAATATGTATAAGTGATACGTAACAAGAAACATATGCACATATTAAAGTAGACTCAAACCAAGTAGCATACTACCATGTTTAGCAAGATTGCATATACAACTGTGAATATCCCAAGCTTCCATTAAGTAATATGTAAGTCCGTGTTGCCCATCCCGGTGCTTACGGGAGGCGGAAAACATAATAAAAAACGGATTTTTAATGACTTAGGCAACATGGACTATGCTTGTGAGGATCTTTGCTAAATATAAACTAGCTAACCCTAACTACAAGGTAGCTAAGTGATGAAAGGTTATACCTTTGGTCTTTAGTCCTTCTCTCCTTGCTCCTAGGTATGGTAGAAAGAGTTCACCTTGCTTGTCTTCTCCCGTCAAAGAAAGATCCACTTGAAAGCCACCACCTTTAGCTTCAACTCCAAGCTAGGAGTAACTAGAGTGCAAGAAATGCTAAGACTTGAACCCTAGAAGTGAGAAGAGAAGATCAAGAGAGGGTTTTTCTCAAGCTTTTTGTTTCTCAACACATGAGAGGGAGAGAGCTTGAGGGAGAGGATGAGCAAGAGAGAGAAATGAAATGATAGAATGAATTATTTGTGAGCCTTTCTCACTAATATGTGTGTATAATTTTAATTGTATAATTAGCTTGAAAATTGTCATGGTAAATCATGAAATGACCATTATCATTTCAATTTTGCAAAGATCAAAGAGCATCTTCCAAAACAAATGATGATGGTCAAAGTGTCAACCATGGTCAACAAGTCAATGAAGTCAATAGGTCAACAACAACAACCATGCACAATAATTAAGCTAATTATCAATTAACAATAATACACACAAAAGCAATAGGGTTAATAAAATGACAATAGTCATTAACCCTAAACAAGGTCCTCTCCCCCAATCTCAAGCAACTGTGCATACGCACCCGCATTCGTGATCCGAGGAACACGAACACAATGAGAAAAACCAATCTCAAATCATATACTAGGATCCGGCTTAAACCAAAGCCCGCTAGTATAAACTGTCCGGACAGCAAACGTGCACAAGTGCGCGGATGCGAACGAACCCTGTCGCAAAACCATGCGACCTCTACTCGTTTTGCCTAAAGGCGAATAGCTCTCTGTGTGGGACTCTAAAGACTCGACACTACGCTGGCAGTGGGTTTAACCACAGACCGCAAGCGGCACTAGCTGTACGTAACGGTCCCCAGGTAGATGTCGATAAGAAGACTGACGAGGTGAACCCCATCTGCACTCCTACTGAGCCTGTATGTGACAATCTCCGTACAGTCCGGTCTGTTCGTCTGATACATCGCATGGCGGGCCTAGGGGGGCGGTAAACGTCAGTCCCCTAATAGCGGTACAAGTCGTGCCGGAGTGAATCCCAGAACACCCTGAGATAACACTGGAAACCTACCAGTATATCTCGCTTGCCCTGGCCAGGGACTACTCGTGTAATGGCTCTCCTAGACACAGCGCGATGTCAACCCCCAATACCGGGAGAGACGAATCCTGTCTAACCGTCACTGCCTCCAAGTGCTTCGGGACTGCACCCAAAAACTACCTGTTTGCACAGCTCCTTTGAGCCGTGGTAGGGTAGTAATCAAAGTGCAGTGGGAACACACTCGAGGCGAAGTGACAGTGTCAAGTCAGCGGACTAAGCTGTACTCATGTCACCTGGGAACTGATAACTGACGATAGGTATATTACCAACCAACAGTTCCCGACGAGTCCTGTCCAGTGTACTCGTAACCTAACGAGCACCCGCATACTATCCCAAGTACGACGTACTAACGGCTGTGGGACAGACCGTCTCCCATACTGGGATGAGAAGCGCATACGCTAGTCTACTCCGGAGTATCGATGCCCTGTCTCGATAGTCCAACGACCAGGGACCTGTATAAGGATGTGCTTATAGATTACCCAGCTCCCACGAGTGCGAGCGCCATCACAACGCTGGTAATCAAGCAAAGATCCTAAGGGCTCTACTAATATGTATACCAGCAATATGTTAAAAGAAACACATGCACATATTAAAGCAGAGACAAACCAAGTAGCATACTACCATTTCGAGCAAGATTGTATATACAACTGTGAATATCCCAAGCTTCCATTAAGTAATATACAAACTAGTATGATACAGTAATGGCCTCTAGGGCATATACACTAACAATCTCCCACTTGCACTAAGGCCATGTACTGGCGTATCGAAGACCTATCATCTCGATCAGCCGCTCGAACTGAGTCTGGGGTAGGGCCTTCGTGAATGGATCTGCTGTGTTATCTTCTGATGCAACTCTCCGGACCTCGATCTCCTGGCGATCTACGATCTTCCTGATCAGGTGATACCGCCTTAAGATGTGTCTGGATTTCTGATGGGACCTGGGTTCCTTCGCTAAAGCTATAGCCCCGTTGTTGTCGCAATACAGAGGTATTGGGTCAACAATGGACGGAACCACCTGAAGTTCTTTCAAGAACTTCCTCATCCAGACAGCTTCTTTTGCGGCATCAGATGCAGCGATGTATTCCGCTTCCATAGTCGAGTCAGCAACGGTTTCCTGTTTGGAGCTCTTCCAACACACCGCCCCTCCATTGAGGGTAAAGACAAAACCCGACATGGACTTGGAATCATCCTTGTCACTCTGGAAGCTGGAGTCAGCAAAGGCCTCAATCTGCAGGTCTTTTCCGCCATACACCAAGAACATCTCCTTAGTCCTTCTCAGGTACTTGAGAATGTTCTTTACTGCTATCCAATGTTTCTCCCCAGGGTTTGACTGATACCTGCTTACCACACTCAGTGCATAAGCCACATCCGGTCTGGTACACAACATCGTATACATTATAGAGCCTACCGCAGAAGCGTAGGGTATAATAGACATGCGATCCCTCTCCAAATCAGTCTTGGGAGACATCTCTTTG
This sequence comes from Agapanthus africanus, assembly GCA_030015575.1. Taxonomy (NCBI): domain Eukaryota; kingdom Viridiplantae; phylum Streptophyta; class Magnoliopsida; order Asparagales; family Amaryllidaceae; genus Agapanthus; species Agapanthus africanus. Next base: position 509,222,246 of record CM057341.1, read on the forward strand.
GAGAGGGTGATCCCGTGACAAGCCGGTAGATTACCGCGCTTGGAATCTTCCATACTGAATCTCTTCAGTATGGTGTCGATGTACCTGGACTGCGAGAGTCCTAATATCCTCTTGGATCTGTCACGGTAGATCCGGATACCCAGAATGTAGGAGGCATCACCCAGGTCTTTCATGGAGAACCTGTGTGACAAGAACCCCTTGACAGATTGTAGCATAGGAATGTCATTTCCTATTAAGAGAATGTCATCCACGTATAAAACGAGGAATACTACAGTTCTCGCTACAAATCTACAATAGATGCATGGTTCATCTGGATTTTTGATAAAGCCAAATTCTTTGACCGTCTCATCAAAACAGATGTTCCAACTCCGCGATGCCTGCTTGAGTCCATAAATGGACTTGAGCAACTTGCACACCTTTCCGCTGCTCCCACCCTGAATGAAACCCTCTGGCTGATCCATATAGACACACTCTTCTAAATGACCATTTAGAAAAGCTGTCTTTACGTCCATCTGCCAAATCTCATAATCGTGGAAAGCAGCAATGGCAAGAAGGATCCGAATGGATTTCAGCATAGCTACTGGAGAAAAGGTTTCGTCATAGTCCAAACCAGGTCGCTGACGAAAACCCTTTGCTACCAGTCTAGCTTTATAGGTCTCAACCTGTCCATCTACACCAATCTTCCTTTTGAAGATCCACTTGCATCCTACGGGTTTTACCCCATCTGGAGCAATGTCCAACGTCCATACTTTGTTGGTGTACATGGACTCCATTTCGGTCCGCATTGCATCCAGCCATTTTACCGAGTCGACGCTCTGAATGGCTTGCTGGAAGCTAGTAGGTTCATCACAATCCAGGATGCAGTCTTCTCTATCCCCGTCAATGAGAAAACCGTAGTATCTCTCGGGCGGATGAGACTGCCTACTACTCCTGCGGAGCGGCATAGGAATGTCCTGTTCTTTTGAACCTTCTGGTTCCACTAAACTTTCAGTAATAGTTTGTGGTTCTGGAATTTCTTCCAGTTCTATTGCGCTCCCACTTATTTCTTTTTCTATGAACTGATGTTCTAGAAAGTGGGCATGGCGAGAAACAAGGACTTTTTGTTCCTCTTCGCAATAGAAGTAATATCCCTTGGAGTTCTTTGGATATCCCACAAACTTGCACTGTACTGAGCGTGCCTCGAGCTTGTCCGCATGCTGCTTTTTTACAAAAGCTGGACATCCCCATGTCTTAATGTGATTAAGATAGGGTTTCTTCCCACTCCATAACTCATATGGTGTGGTAGGCACAGTCTTAGTGGGAACACGGTTCAAAAGATATGCAGCTGTTTCTAGCGCATACCCCCGGAATGATCGCGGTAACTCAGCGTTACTCATCATGGACTGTACCATATCCAATAGGGTTCGGTTCCGTCTCTCCGATACACCGTTATGTTGCGGAGTGTATGGAGGAGTAAGCTGAGAGAGAATTCCATTCTCTTTTAAATAGTTCAGGAATTCGGCACTTAAGTATTCTCCTCCTCGATCCGATCTTAGGATCTTGATACTTTTGCCTGTTTGTTTTTCTACTTCATTCTTATATTCCTGGAATTTTTCAAAAGCCTCGGATTTATGTTTCATTAAGAAGACATAACCGTACCTTGAAAAATCATCCGTAAAGGTAATGAAGTAAGAATAACCGCTTCGCGCATGTGTAGACATTGGACCGCACACGTCGCTGTGTACGAGTCCCAAGAGCTCGCTCGCTCTTTCTCCGTGTCCAGAAAACGGAGCCTTTGTCATCTTTCCTTTGAGACAGGATTGACAAGTTGCATACGATTGATATTCGAATGAATCTAAATATCCTTCAGTATGTAACTTAGTCAATCTTCTCTCGTTGATGTGACCCAGTCTACAATGCCATAAGAAAGTTTTATTAATTTCTGGAGACTTTCTTTTGTGTGTATTCTGGATATTGAAAATCTGTGGTTGGTTTAAAACGTATATACCGTTGTTCAATGTACCTGACCCAATCAACACTTGATTAAGGTGAATGTTCACTACATTACTTACAAATGCAAATTCATAACCTTCTTTAGATAATAAAGATACAGAAATGATATTACAGGTTGCATTTGGTACATAATAACAACTACGCAAAACCAAAAAGTGTCCATCTGATAATCCCAGGTGATAGTCCCCCACGGCCTCAGCATCCATGCTAGCACCGTTCGCAACTCTGAGGGTCATGTCACCTGCCTTCAAAACTCTACGCTTTCTCAACGCCTGCAAAGAATTACAGATATGAGATCCTGATCCGGTATCCAATACCCAGGAAGTAGAGTTTATTGATAGACAATTTTCAATAACATACACACCTGAAGCTGAAGCTGCAACTCGCTTCAAATCCTGTGTTCTGGCTTTCCAAGCCTTGCAATCTTGTTTCCAGTGACCACTTTTGTGACAATAGAAGCATTCTTCCTTCCCCACCAGCTTCCCCGCTACCTTTGTTGCTTTACCCTTTCCCTTCGTATCCACTTTACCGACACCGCCTCTTGGTTTGGCGGGGGCTTTCTTCTTCTTGCCCTTGGCTTTCGCCCTGGACCTAGAAGAGGAAGATCCTCCTACAAACAAAGTGGATGTCTCCCTACCCTTCTGTAGGGTGCCCTCAGCAGTCCTCAACATGTTCAGAAGCTCGGCAAGTTCAACCTCCTTTCCTTGCATGTTGAAGTTAAGAATGAACTGGGCGTAAGTGGAAGGAAGGGACTGGAGAATCAAATCGGTATAGAGTTCATTCTCCAACGTGGTCCCAAGGTCCGCGAGCTCCTCTATGTAGCCGATCACTTAAGCACGTGGTCCGCTACCGATGATCCGACGGCCAACCTTGCCGAAAAGAGCTTCTTCGACACTTCGTATCTTGCGATACGAGACTGCTTTCCATACAGTTCTTTTGTATGGAGAAATATGGACTCTAGGTCCATATTCTCGTGCCTCCTCTGATGGTCGTTGTCCATCGAGGCTAGTACGAGGCATTTGGCCCTCGCGCAATCTATCTCCCATGTCTTACGGATTTCAACATCCGCGACGCTGGAGGTGGGACCTGAGACAGGGGGAGCTTTGGTGGTAAGTATATACCCCAGCTTGTCATAAGTGATAGCCATCTTGACATTCCTGAGCCAATCTTTGTAGTTTGGCCCTGTCAATATGTTTTTATCTAATAGTAACTTAAGTCCGGTCATCTTGAATGGTCGCTGCAATTAGGAGAGAGAAAAGAAACACTTTAGCATGATGCTCTTGCAAGTTTAGAGTGGTTTTTAGTTTGTCTAAACTGGATGGCTCCCACTGTCTCTCGAATCCCTTCTCAAACCGTAAAGAAAAGGATTAGCCGGGATCATTCTCACCGTACAATACTTGCTTAACCGTTCAGCCAGGCCAGTGTCGGTACTTCGAGGGAGGTTTTCCAACGCTTTCGCGAAGTTCCTTAATTAAGTAACCTCTTTTCCCTGTGGGCGTAGCCCCGCTAACACCTTTCTAGGCACCTACTAGGTTTATAGCATTGATCGTTAAGTGAGAGTTTTCCCGAGGAGTAGCATATACTCACAGTAGGATCGGGATCCAAATATCATCGCGTGATAAAGCCGAAGGAATCCTACCAGAATCATCACACTCCAAATGGTATGCAACACTAGCAAGTTTCAGTACTTATGAAACTCCCGATGTGGATTTTTGCCCCATGCTCTTATGACCTTGACTTTGGCCAAAATATCATAAGTCACATGTCAAGTTCTACCCGTCATTCTCCTGGTTAATTTGGACCCACCCGTACCTACCCTTGACTTTGGCCAAAATGGCAGCACGACTGTCCCAAATCAACGCATCTATCTATGCTGCACATGAATACCCAAACGCTACCAATCACTATGCCTTGACTTTGGCCAAAATACATAGCTTGAATACTTTTGACCATTCATGTGGAATGACGGAGGGCTACGAATGGTTTTGGCGAAACCGTGAACGTAGTGAACTTGATATAATCGATGGAACGAGATAGCTTTTAAAAGGAGTGGTTCAAGCTCCGCGTTTAAAAGTTTAGTTTTGAAAAGAACCGAGTGGTTTTCAAAGTGTTCCAATCGACTTTTCCTTGGTTTATTTCTTGCATTAGTTCTTTTAATGCGTCCCATCATTTAATCCTACCATTGCAGAAAACAACCAAAATATGACGTACGCTTATGCCATTCGCATTCGCCACGGGGCCCCGTCATCACCCGTTAGGTTACTTAACTAACGACAGAGCGGGGGCTGGGCTAGCGCGGCTGTAAAACATAAGCAACGCCTAAATAGTTATTATATATAAATATATAGCAATGATAGACATTACAGATCACAGATGAATACATTGGATATACTAGGAATCCGCAATGCGTTCGAGCCTGCAACGCAAAGCGGATTACACGGTCGCGGTGAATAGCCAATACCCCACCCAAGACCCCTACGGGTGCGGCAAACTACCCGCCAAGCACCCGAAGCGAAGCAACCTCCCTCACCACCGTGAGTAGGCCACTCGGCACTTCGAGATACCCGGTAGTTTGTGCACCCCCTCCATGGGTCAATCCTAGGAGCAAAAACAGTAAAAAGAATTATACAATGACGGCTACAACCCCGACCCGGTTGTGCGGCCATACAAAGAATATTATTACATCAATTTACATGTTACAAATGAATGAAAGAAAAAAAAACGCGCATCTCACATCCACCCCGGCCATTCACCCGCGACAATCCAATCCATTCATATCCACAAACCAATAACAATCACAGATCATGTATAACCCCGACTAATCGTCTTATAGCGATTAGCCGACCTTCAATACATGCAAGCATTACAGATATAACCGATATAGTTAAAGTGCAGTGAAGTTCGGAAAAATACGGAATTATAGGACCCCAAAAGGAAATTGCTTTTCTGTAAAATCTGGGTACATATAATATATCCTAAAAATCCCAAAACCAATAACAAAACACTCTGCACGAAAAACGATGCGCCGATCACGACAATACGCGGCGGTTCCGCCGCATATACCTACTTAATGCGGCGGAAGAGCGGCGACTTGAGGGAATTAGGGTATCGTTTTTCTTGGGTGTATTCACAAAACCCTGAGACGATTTTACATGTATAAAGTTTTTCATTTAGAGCAGGAAAAATTTTAACAGAAACTAGGGTTTTGCAAGTTTGGTTTTTCGATTTTTCCGGTTCCGAACTTCGTTACACTTAACTACTTAACTAGTTTAGGTTTAGTTAGGCTCTGATACCACTGTAAGTCCGTGTTGCCCATCCCGGTGCTTACGGGAGGCGGAAAACATAATAAAAAACGGATTTTTAATGACTTAGGCAACATGGACTATGCTTGTGAGGATCTTTGCTAAACATAAACTAGCTAACCCTAACTACAAGGTAGCTAAGTGATGAAAGGTTATACCTTTGGTCTTTAGTCCTTCTCTCCTTGCTCCTAGGTATGGTAGAAAGAGTTCACCTTGCTTGTCTTCTCCCGTCAAAGAAAGATCCACTTGAAAGCCACCACCTTTAGCTTCAACTCCAAGCTAGGAGTAACTAGAGTGCAAGAAATGCTAAGACTTGAACCCTAGAAGTGAGAAGAGAAGATCAAGAGAGGGTTTTTCTCAAGCTTTTTGTTTCTCAACACATGAGAGGGAGAGAGCTTGAGGGAGAGGATGAGCAAGAGAGAGAAATGAAATGATAGAATGAATTATTTGTGAGCCTTTCTCACTAATATGTGTGTATAATTTTAATTGTATAATTAGCTTGAAAATTGTCATGGTAAATCATGAAATGACCATTATCATTTCAATTTTGCAAAGATCAAAGAGCATCTTCCAAAACAAATGATGATGGTCAAAGTGTCAACCATGGTCAACAAGTCAATGAAGTCAATAGGTCAACAACAACAACCATGCACAATAATTAAGCTAATTATCAATTAACAATAATACACACAAAAGCAATAGGGTTAATAAAATGACAATAGTCATTAACCCTAAACAAGGTCCTCTCCCCCAATCTCAAGCAACTGTGCATACGCACCCGCATTCGTGATCCGAGGAACACGAACACAATGAGAAAAACCAATCTCAAATCATATACTAGGATCCGGCTTAAACCAAAGCCCGCTAGTATAAACTGTCCGGACAGCAAACGTGCACAAGTGCGCGGATGCGAACGAACCCTGTCGCAAAACCATGCGACCTCTACTCGTTTTGCCTAAAGGCGAATAGCTCTCTGTGTGGGACTCTAAAGACTCGACACTACGCTGGCAGTGGGTTTAACCACAGACCGCAAGCGGCACTAGCTGTACGTAACGGTCCCCAGGTAGATGTCGATAAGAAGACTGACGAGGTGAACCCCATCTGCACTCCTACTGAGCCTGTATGTGACAATCTCCGTACAGTCCGGTCTGTTCGTCTGATACATCGCATGGCGGGCCTAGGGGGCGGTAAACGTCAGTCCCCTAATAGCGGTACAAGTCGTGCCGGAGTGAAGCCCAGAACACCCTGAGATAACACTGGAAACCTACCAGTATATCTCGCTTGCCCTGGCCAGGGACTACTCGTGTAATGGCTCTCCTAGACACAGCGCGATGTCAACCCCCAATACCGGGAGAGACGAATCCTGTCTAACCGTCACTGCCTCCAAGTGCTTCGGGACTGCACCCAAAAACTACCTGTTTGCACAGCTCCTTTGAGCCGTGGTAGGGTAGTAATCAAAGTGCAGTGGGAACACACTCGAGGCGAAGTGACAGTGTCAAGTCAGCGGACTAAGCTGTACTCATGTCACCTGGGAACTGATAACTGACGATAGGTATATTACCAACCAACAGTTCCCGACGAGTCCTGTCCAGTGTACTCGTAACCTAACGAGCACCCGCATACTATCCCAAGTACGACGTACTAACGGCTGTGGGACAGACCGTCTCCCACACTGGGATGAGAAGCGCATACGCTAGTCTACTCCGGAGTATCGATGCCCTGTCTCGATAGTCCAACGACCAGGGACCTGTATAAGGATGTGCTTATAGATTACCCAGCTCCCACGAGTGCGAGCGCCATCACAACGCTGGTAATCAAGCAAAGATCCTAAGGGCTCTACTAATATGTATACCAGCAATATGTTAAAAGAAACACATGCACATATTAAAGCAGAGACAAACCAAGTAGCATACTACCATTTCGAGCAAGATTGTATATACAACTGTGAATATCCCAAGCTTCCATTAAGTAATATACAAACTAGTATGATACAGTAATGGCCTCTAGGGCATATACACTAACATAATATACATGCAAGTATGATACAATAATGGCCCCTAGGGCATATACACTAACAATCTCCCACTTGCACTAGAGCCATGAGCTGGCATATCGTAGACCTATCATCTCGAATAGCCTCTCGAACTGCGTCTGAGGAATGGCCTTTGTGAATGGATCAGCAATGTTATTCTCCATCTCTACTCTCTTCACCTCGATCTCCCGGCAATCTACGATCTCCCTGATCAGGTGATACCGCCTTAAGATGTGTCTGGACTTCTGATGGGACCTGGGTTCCTTTGCTAAAGCTAAAGCGCCGTTGTTGTCACAATACAGAGGTATTGGATCAACACTGGTAGGAACCACTTGAAGTTCTGTGAGGAACTTCTTCATCCAGACAGTTTCTTTTGCGGCATCACAAGCAGCTATGTACTCCGCTTCCATTGTTGAGTCAGCAACGGTCTCCTGCTTGGAACTCTCCCAACAGACCGCCCCTCCATTGAGGGTAAAGACATAACCCGACATGGACTTGGAGTCATCCTTGTCATTCTGGAAGCCGGAGTCGGCAAAGGCCTCCATCTGGAGGTCTTTTCCGCCATACACTAAGAACATCTCCTTAGTCCTCCTTAGGTACTTGAGAATGTTCTTTACTGCTATCCAGTGATTCTCCCCTGGGTTTGCCTGATACCGGCTTACAACGCTTAATGCGTATGCTACATCTGGTCTGGTACATAACATCGCATACATTATAGAGCCTACCGCAGAAGCGTAGGGTATAATCGACATGCGATCCCTTTCCAAATCAGTCTTGGGAGACATCTCTTTGGAGAGGGTGATTCCGTGACAAGCCGGTAGGTTATCGCGCTTAGAATCATCCATTTTGAATCTCTTCACTATGGTGTCTATGTACCTGGACTGCGAAAGTCCCAACATCCTTTTTGATCTATCACGATACATCCGGATTCCCAGAATGTAGGTGGCATCACCCAGGTCTTTCATGGAGAATTTCTATGATAAGAATCTTTTGACTGACTGTAACATAGGAATATGATTTCCTATTAGGAGAATGTCATCCACGTACAAGACGAGGAATACTAGAGCTCTCCCTACAATCTTACTGTATATGCATGGTTCATCTGGATTTTTGATAAAGTCGAATTCTTTGATAGCATCATCAAAACAGATGTTCCAACTCCACGATGCTTGCTTTAGTCCATAAATGGACTTAAGCAGCTTGCATACTTTACCGCTGCTCCCACTCTGAATGAATCCCTCTGGCTGATCCATATAGACGCACTCTTCCAAATTACCTTTTAGAATGGCCGTCTTTACGTCCATCTACCAGATTTCATAATCGTGGAAGGCAGCAATAGCAAGAAGGACCCGAATAGATTTGAGCATAGCCACTGGAGAAAAGGTTTCGTCATAGTCCAAACCAGGTCTTTGACGGAAACCCTTTGCAACAAGTCTAGCCTTATAGGTTTCAACCTGTCTATCTACACCAATCTTCTTTTTGAAGATCCATTTGCATCCTACGGGTTTTACCCCATCTGGAGCAATGTCCAAAGTCCATACTTTGTTAGTGTACATGGACTCCATTTCGGTCCGCATTGCATCCAGCCATTTTACTGAGTCACCGCTCTGAATGGCTTGCTGGAAGCTAGTAGGCTCATCATAGTCAATAGTGCAATCCTCTCTATCCCCGTCTATGATAAAACCATAGTATCTCTCGGGCGGATGAGATTGCCTACTACTCCTGCGGAGTGGTGTTGGGATGTCCTGTTCTCCTGAACCTTCTAGTTCTACCAAGGTTTCAGTAATAGCTTGTGGTTCTGGAATTTCTTCTAGTTCTATTGCGCTCCCACTCTTCTGATTTTCTAAAAACTCAGTTTCCAAGAAGCAGGCATGAAGAGAATCTACGTAATAGAAATAATATACCTTGGAGTTCTTTGGATATCCCACAAATTTGCATTTTACTGAGCGTGCTTCGAGCTTGTCCGTATGCTGCTTCTTTACAAAAGCTGGACATCCCCATGTCTTAAGATACTTAAGACAGGGTTTCTTCCCACTCCACATCTGATATGGTGTGGTAGGCACAGTCTTGGTTGGAACTCGGTTTAAAAGGTATGCAGCTAATTCTAGTGCATATCCCCAGAATGATTGCGGCAACTCAGCGTTACTCATCATGGAACGAACCATATCCAATAGGGTTCGGTTCCGTCTCTCCGATACACCGTTATGTTGTGGTGTGTATGGAGGAGTAAGCTGAGAGAGAATTCCATTCTCTTTTAAATAACCCAGGAACTCGGCACTTAAGTATTCACCACCTCGATCAGATCTCAGTGTCTTGATAATTTTGCCGGTTTGGTTTTCCATTTCATTCTTGTATTCTTGGAATTTCTCAAAGGCCTCGGATTTATGCTTTATTAAGAAGACATATCCATACCTAGAGAAATCATCCGTAAAAGTAATGAAGTAGGAATAACCTCCTCACGCATATGTAGACATTGGACCGCGCATGTGTAGACATTGGACCGCACACGTCACTGTGTACGAGTCCCAAGAGCTCGCTTGCTCTTTCTCCGTGTCCAGTAAACGGAGTTTTTGTCATCTTTCCTATGAGACAAGATTCACAAGTATCATAAGATTGATATTCGAACGGATTCAAATATCCTTCTCTATGTAACTTAGTTAACCTTCTCTTATTGATGTGACCCAGTCTACTGTAAGTCCATGCTACCTCTCCCGGTACTTTCGGGCATGCGGGATTTGGTGAAAAACAATTTTCTTAGAGGTGGTAACATGGACTCAAAACCGGATCTTTGTTAAACATCTAACTAACAACCTAACTACGAGTTGGTAACTACTCGGTTAGGGGGTTATACCTTTCTTTTTCTCGAACTCCTTCGTCTTCAAGCTTCGATGGTCGTCCGAAACGGCTTCTCCCCGTCGTCTCCTTGCGCCGAAGATAGATCCACCTGAAAGCTTCAATGTAGCGTCTTGAAAAGTCGTTTTGGTGTTTTCCTGAAATTCGGTGAAAATTCGGTATTTTTCCGAAAACCGTCTTTCTCGATATTTTGCAGTTTAGGGCTAATTATACCTAAAAAGGATAGGTAATTTCTTGTTTTTAGTAGCTAATGAGTTATTTATGAAATTTTGGTCATTTAAAATTTTTTCCCTATTTTTCAATTTTTTAATATTATTTTAAGCCGGTAAGAAAATACATTAAATAAGCGATAAATACAAATTTTTCCGGGCTAATTTTAATCTCTAAAATTATGATAATTATAATCTAGTGATGACATGAATTTTTAGTAATTTATTTTGATTTTTAACAAATTTTTATGAATTGAAACGAATTTATTGAATTTTGGGCTAAAACTTGCAATTTTTGAGTTGTAGGGGGCCTTTTTGCATAAAATTTCTTTTGTAAAACCCCTCTCTCTTTTTCCTCAGCCCTAGGACAGCCCCACCTTGTGTGAGACCAGAAATTTCTGGCCTCTCTCTTCTTGGTTTCTTTCTTGAGTTAATTTGATAGTTTTTGGAATTAATTTAAATATAATGGATAAAGTATGATACATTGACTTTGGAACTTGACCCTTGACCTTCCCACTCACCCCACACCCTCCCCCATACCTCATTCTGGCCGAAATTCCTGCACACCCTCTTCTTCCTCTCTTTTCTTTTCATTTTTCTTCAATTTCTTCAAGAAATACATCAAAATCCATGATTTAACACAAAAATCCTTATGCTATCATTATCCTTAGCCATTCTTGCTTGGACCTTGGTGTTGAGGCCATCAATTGGAGCAAATTTTCTTGCTTGATCCATAGATCAAGAGGTATAATTCTCATCAAGTTGCTTTCTTTTGCTAAAAATTCCTTTAATTGTATGGTTAGTGTTAAAAGTTAGCTTATTTCTAATCTAGTTTAAAAGAGTAGTTTGTTTAAATTAGGGTTTTGAAGCCATGATAATTAATTAAGTTGTTTATTAGTTAATCTAGTTGTTAGTGAACTAATCTATATGGTTACCTTGTTATGTAGTCTTTAATTATGCTAATTTAGGTAATTTTAGAAGTTGATTTTAGTTGTAAATTGTTGTTTTTAAATTTTCAAGAGAAGGTTTTTGTATGGAATTGATATTTGAAACTTGATTAGTGAGTTGATTAAGTTTTAGAAAGCATTATTTAATTGATTTAAACCTAATTTTCTATCTAGTGTTTTGCTAACCTTAATCTAAGAGGTGAACTTGCTAATTGGGGTTGAAATTAGTGTTAATTAAGTTTTTCAAGTATGGTTTTTGATTTGCAATTGCTATTTATAAAAATCAAGAAAGGGTTTGGTTGTGGAATATAGGTTTTGGAGCATGATTAATGTGTTGTAATTAGTGGGTGTGGATTGCTTGTAGTGTGCTTGGGTGAGTATGCTTTATTGTAGTCGTTTTGTCGCAAATCGGCAATTTTTGCACCGATTTTTGGAATGTATATGCTTACTAGATTTTTATATAAATTATGAGATGGACTATTTTTGATATCTTGATGATTGTAATGGCTTGTCCTACGACTTTTAGGATGCGTGAGTGCGGTTTTTGGGTAGTCGGGTTTTAGTTTTGCCGGGTGACCCAAATCGGCGTTTTTGGCAGTTTTTGCGATTTTCGCGTGTGTTCCGCGCACTTTGTGCACGTTGTACCTAGCTAGCGAACTTTAGTAGTTTCGTTGGGGTTTGCGTCGTTCTTGATATGTAACCTTATAATTGGTAATGATGTAAATTCCAGGTTCAGTCGCGGAAACGTCAGACGCGGCGCGAAAGGGAAAGGCGGTGATTGGACACAGCTAGCCAGGGATCCCGGTGAGTAGATTTAACATCTACGGGGGACGATCGTTTGGATGGCGCAAGTCGCCCGATAGATTTAGTAAACTGGAAAATAGTAAATTGGATAATCACTTGTGACATTAGAATAATAATACTGGCATGATAATTGCTGAAATTAGATCAATATGTTATATCCATATACGCAAACTCAATTGTAGGACACATGCACCATTACCAGGTTTTTATATGCAGCACGAGCACTATTCATGCTTACACACACACCCTGGTAATTGCCATGCCACCACACTAGATAACATTTAAATTAAACCTTTTACTAATTGATACTTAAACTGCTGCTTTTGCCTTTAATTCCTTAAAAATGAAACCGTAGTATTGCTATTCATGTGCATGTACTTCATCATATTAATTGTTCATGCTTAATACATTAATCACACATCGCGACTTGATTATTGATATCATACGCATTCATTATCATTGATATATGCACTTATGAGGATTTCTTGAGATTTTATGATATTGCTGGATTTCGGGGGAAAACCGCAAATTTTCTAAACTTATTATATTTTAAAATATGTAAAAATTGCGGTTTTCTAGTGATGTAAGTGTCGTCCACCATGAGTTTGCTGTGGCTTTGGAAATCCGTGTCGAGGAGTGGAGGAACCGGCACGGGTACATGGTGGGCCCGGTAAGGTACCCCGGGGCAAGAGGAATGTGGTGATGACGTTGAGCCTGGCAGGGGACGGATTACCTACCGGTGACTGTTTGGGACGGCGGATATCCAGAGGATACCGACCGTGGCCACTAGATGATGAGATATTGATATTTGAGATGGGTCAGCCGGACGGCTGAGGCCAGAGATACATTTATGAGGTTTGAGACAGCTTTTAGGTGTCGTTGCTGGACACCGGTTCTCGTCGATTCTTTGATATTATGCTGGCATTCTAAAAGAGTTTCAAAAACAAAAAGAGATAAAAATATTTATATATATATATACTATTGAGACCTCAGATACTCATGTTGCATACATATTCGTACACTGATGCTGTATAATACCTGCTAGTATATCCATATTGCATACATACTTGCCATTATGTCCTGCCTTACCAGTATTATAGATGCTAGGATGCTTGTGTGCATGCATATGATAGCCTTTGTAGATGTTCTTTATTACTCACGAGTTGGCAACTCACCCCCGTTGTGCCATAGCCTGTTGCAGGTCCGCTCCGTCAGTTCAGTAGCGGCGGGTGCGCTTGCTTCTTTTGCCTCTTTTGCCTGGACTCGAGATTTGCTCATAGGTGGGTTATGTTAATATTTTTGTACCACCTTGTATATTATTTGCATCTAGTGTACTCCATCTACTGTTTCTACCAGATTATTGTATATTGACCTAGAGATGAGACTGTGAGGTTTGTGGATTTTATGCTGTATTTTGGGAGTCGAGCTCACTTGAGCCGACATGCTACTTTTTCATGCTTCCTTATGCTTTATTATGATTATTATGCTTGTCGTCATTTACATTGCGTGGGATTTGTGACCGCCTTATGGCGAAGAGCTAGCTCCCGCTTGGGGATGCCCTTTTTTGTTGGATTCATGTATATATTTTGTTGTACCCATTTTTGAGGATCAGTATTTACAAAGGAGACTCTGCCGAAATTTTCGGGAAAAATTGGTATTGTTTTTAAAAAGGGTTTTACATGACTTATTTGATAACTCGCTTTCAATTGATTGGGTTTTCTTCACTCTTTTGCTTAATTGGTTTTGTTTTCTGGGCTTTGGCTTACTTATTTTACGGACGTCTTTAGACGTTTCGTAAACTTAAGTGCCAGTCACGTTCCGTACCCTGCGGGTCGTGACATTCAACCTTTGGCTCCTTCTTCGAACTTTGAAGAAACTAGTTCACTCGGTTTGCTAAACCTTGTGAACTAGAGTGAGTAGAAAAAAGTTTGTATGGGATTTTATCTATGGTTCTTGGTTCTCAACTCATGAGACAAGTGAACCATAGACTAAAGAGAGAGAGCAAGAGAAAGAGGGTGAGAGCAAGAGCATGAGAGCTCAAAACCAAGAGAGAGAAAAGTCAAGCAAGAATGAGCCTCTCTTTTGTCTTTCACCCTCTCATAATCCAAAAACATTATTAGCCCTAATGTCAACCAAGTATTATGTGATGGTTCATATCATGACAAAGGCAATATCATTTCCATGCACTCATTTTGCAAACTACAACAAGCAAGCAAAAGTCTTTGCATGAAAATGACAACCATTGTGATGATGATGGTCAACTAGTCCAACCTAGTCAACCGGTCAACAAAGTCAACAAGTCAACAAAGTCAACCCTCCAGCAACCATGTCACTATAATACTTAATTAATATTATTGCTAAATATATATATATATATATATATCATATTCTCATTAGGGTTGAGCAAAAAGTCAATAGTCAACAGTCAACGGTCAACAACCCTAATGAGAATCCTCTGCCTCTGTCTCTCCGTCAACTGTGCATACACACCCGCATCCGCGTTCCGAGGAACACGAATGCATACTGGATAAATCTAATCCCAAAAGGTACACTAGGATCTGGCTTAAACCAAAGCCCGCTAGTGTGAACTGTCCGGACACTGTACGTGCACAAGTGCACGGATGTGACCGAACCCTGTCGCAAAACCATGCGACCGTCGCAAAACCATGCGACCTCTACACTTTTGCCTAAAGGCGAATAGCTTTCTGTGTGGGACTCTAAAGACTCGACACTACGCTGGCAGTGGGTTTAACCATAGACCGCAAGCGGCACTAGCTGTGCGTAACGGTCCCCAGGTAGATGCCGACAAGAAGACTGACGAGGCGAAACCCATCTGAACTCCTACTGAGCCTGAATGTGACATTCTCCGTACAGTCCGGTCTGTTCGTCTGATACATCGCATGGCGGGCCTAGGGGCGGTAAACGTCAGTCCCCCAATAGCGGTACAAGTCGTGTCGGAGTGAAGCCCAAAACACCCTGAGATAACACTGGAAGCCTACCAGTATATCTCGTTTGCCCTGGCCAGGGACTACTCGTGTAATGGCTCTCCTAGACACAGCGCGATGTCAACCCCCAATATCGGGAGAGACGAATCCTGTCTAACCGTCACTGCCTCCAAGTGCTTCGGGACTGCACCCAACTACCACCTGTTTGCACGACTCCTTTGAGCCGTGGTAGGGTAGTAATCAAAGTACAGTGGGAACACACTTGAGGCGAAGTGACAGTGTCAAGTCAGCGGACTAAGCTGTACTCAAGTCACCTGGGAACTGATAACTGACGATAGGCATAATACAAACTAGTCAGTTCCCGACGAGTCCTGTCCAGTGTACTCGTAACCCAACGAGCACCCGCATACTATCTCAAGTACGACGTACCGACGGCTGTGGGACAGACCGTCTCCCACACTGGGATGAGAAGCGCATGCGCTAGTCTACTCCGGAGTATCGATGCCCTGTCTCGATAGTCCTGCGACCAGGGACCTGCATAAGGATGTGCTTATAGATTACCCAGCCCCACTAGTGTGACCGCCATCACAACGCTGGTAATCAAGCAAAGATCCTAAGGGCTCCACTAATGTGTATAGGCGATATACTAAAAATAAACACATGTACACATTGAAGTAGAAACAAACCAAGTAGCATACTACCATTTTGAGCAAGATTGTCAATACAAGGTGAATATCCCAAGCTTCCATTAAGTAATATACATACTAGTATGATACAGTAATGGCCTCTAGGGCATATACACTAACAATCTCCTACTTGCACTAAGGCCATGTACTGGCGTATCGAAGACCTATCATCTCGATCAGCCGCTCGAACTGAGTTTGGGGTAAGGCCTTTGTGAGTGGATCAGCAGTGTTATCTTCCGTATTTACTCTCTTCACCTCGATCTCCTGGCGATCAACGATCTCCCTGATCAGGTGGTACCGCCTCAAAATATGCCTGGACTTCTGATGGGACCTGGGTTCCTTCGCTAAAGCTATAGCGCCATTGTTGTCACAATACAGTGGTATTGGATCAACACTGGTAGGAACCACCTGAAGTTCCGTGAGGAACTTCTTCATCCAGACAGCTTCCTTTGCAGCATCGCAAGCAGCTATGTACTCCGCTTCCATAGTTGAGTCAGCAACGGTTTCCTGCTTGGAACTCTTCCAGCAAACCGCCCCTCCATTGAGGGTAAAGACATAACCCGACATGGACTTGGAGTCATCCTTATCACTCTGGAAGCTGGAGTCAGCAAAGGCCTCAATCTGGAGGTCTTTTCTGCCATACACCAAGAACATCTCCTTAGTCCTTCTCAGGTACTTGAGAATGTTCTTTACTGCTATCCAGTGTTTCTCCCCTGGGTTCGACTGATACCGGCTTACAACGCTCAATGCGTATGCTACATCTGGTCTGGTACATAACATCGCATACATAATAGAGCCTACCGCAGATGCGTAGGGTATTGATGACATGCGAGCCCTATCCAAATCAGTCTTGGGAGACATCTCTTTGGAGAGGGTGATTCCGTGACAAGCCGGTAGATTATCGCGCTTGGAATCTTCCATACTGAATCGTTTCAGTATGGTATCGATGTACCTCGACTGTGAAAGTCCCAACATCCTTTTAGATCTATCACGATAGATCTGGATCCCCAGAATGTAGTTGGCATCGCCCAGGTCCTTCATGGAGAACCTCTGTGACAAGAATCCTTTGACTGACTGTAGCATAGGAATATCATTTCCTATTAGGAGAATGTCATCGACGTACAAGACGAGGAATACCACATTTCTCCCTACAATCTTACTGTAAATGCATGGTTCATCTGGGTTTTTGACAAAGTCGAATTCTTTGACAGTATCATCAAAGCAGATGTTCCAACTCCGCGATGCCTGCTTAAGTCCATAGATGGACTTGAGCAACTTGCACACTTTACCGCTGCTCCCACTCTGAATGAATCCCTCTGGCTGATCCATATAGACGCACTCTTCCAAATTTCCATTTAGGAAAGCCGTCTTTACGTCCATCTGCCAGATCTCATAATCGTGGAAGGCAGCAATGGTAAGAAGGATCCGAATGGATTTAAGCATGGCTACCGGAGAAAAGGTCTCGTCATAGTCCAAACCAGGTCTTTGATGAAAACCCTTTGCAACGAGCCTAGCTTTATAGGTTTCAACCTGCCCATCTACACCAATCTTCTTTCTGAAGATCCATTTGCAGCCTACGGGTTTTACCCCTTATGGAGCAAAGTCCAAAGTCCAAACTTTGTTGGTGTACATGGACTCCATCTCGTTCCGCATTGCATCCAGCCATTTTACCGAGTCACCGCTCTGAATGGCTTGCTGGAAGCTAGTAGGCTCACCATAATCCATGGTGCAATCCTCTCTATCCCCGTCTATGAGAAAACCGTAGTATCTCTCGGGCGGATGAGACTGCCTACTACTCTTGCGGAGTGGCGCAGGAATGTCCGGTTCTCCTGAAACTACTGGCTCTTCCAAGCTTTCAGTAATAGCTTGTGGTTCTGGAATTTCTTCCAGTTCTATTGCGCTCCCACTGTTTCCTTTTTCTAAAAACTGATGTTCCAGAAAGTGGGCATGACGAGAAACAAAAACCTTTTGTTCCTCTGCGTAATAGAAAAAATACCCCCTGGAGTTCTTTGGGTATCCCATAAACTTACACAGTACTGAGCGTGCCTCGAGTTTGTCCGCATGCTGCTTTTTAACAAAAGCTGGACATCCCCATGTCTTTAGGTACTTAAGACAGGGTTTCTGCCCACTCCACATTTGATATGGGGTGGTAGGCACAGTCTTGGTTGGAGCCTTGTTCAAGAGATATGCAGCTGTGTTTAGTGCATAACCCCAGAAAGATTGCGGTAACTCAGCCTTACTCATCATGGAACGAACCATATCCAATAGGGTCCGATTCCGCCTTTCCGATACACCGTTGTGTTGTGGTGTGTATGGAGGAGTAAGTTGAGAGAGAATTCCATTCTCTTTTAAGTAGTCCAGAAACTCGGCACTCAAGTATTCTCCACCTCGATCCGATCTTAGAATCTTGATACTTTTGCCGGTTTGTTTTTCAACTTCATTCTTGTATTCTTGAAATTTCCCAAAGGCCTCGGATTTGTGCTTCATTAAGAAGGCATGTCCATACCTAGAGAAATCATCTGTGAAAGTAATGAAGTATGAATAACCACTTCGCGCATGTGTAGACATTGGACCACACACATCACTGTGTATGAGTCCCAAGAGCTCGCTCGCTCTTACTCCGTGTCCAGTGAATGGAGTCTTTGTCATCTTTCCCATGAGACAAGATTCACAAGTGGCATAAGACTGGTACTCGAACGGATCCAAGTATCCTTCTTTATGTAACTTAGTCAACCGTGTCTCATTGATGTGACCCAGTCTACAATGCCATAAGAAAGCCTGATTTAATTCTGGAGACTTTCTTGTAAGTGTGTTCTGGACACTGAATATCTAAGCTTGATTCAATACGTATATACCGTTATTTAATGTACCTGACCCAATCAGTACTTGATTTAGGTGGATGTTTACTACATCGCTTACAAAAGCAAAATCATATCCTTCCTTAGAAAGTAAGGATACAGATATGATATTACAAATCGCACCTGGTACATACAAACAGTTACGCAGAATCAATAGCTGCCCAGTTATCAGTCCTAGGTGATATTCCCCTACGGATACAGCATCCATGCTCATTCCGTTAGCAACCCTGAGAGTCATATCACCTTTCCTGATAACCCTACGGTTTCTCAGAGCCTGTAACGAATTACAGATATGAGATCCTGATCCGGTATCCAATACCCAGGAAGTAGGGTTAACTGACAAACAGTTCTCTATTACAAACACACTCGAAGCCGAAGCCACAACATGCTTCGAATTCTGGCTACTGGCTTTGCAAGCCCTGCAATCTTTCTGCCATTGTTCATTCCCGTTACAATAGGAACGTCCCTCTTTTACTATATCCAGTCCTGAAACTTTTGCCCTTGCTTTTCCTTTTTCTTCCCTGGTTTCTTTCAGGGTATAAGCAGAGGGCAGGGACTGTAGAATTAAGTCAGTACTTGACCCATTCTTCAACGTGGTCTCCAGGTCCGTGAGCTTAAAATAGCTGGTCTCTGTAAGGACGTTGTCCCTTACAGATGACCCGACAACCAACCTCGCTTGAAGCAATTCGTTCGAGGTCTCATATCTTGCGATACGAGATTGCTCTCCATATAAATCTTTGTTATGGAGGAAGATAGAAACTGAGTCCATCTTCTCGTGCTGCCCCTGGTTTGTACCATCAACTGAGGCTAACACGAGGCACTTGGCTTTCGCACAATCCTTTTCCGATGTCCTTTGGATGTAAACATCCGTGACAGGGGAAACTGGACCTGAGACAGCAGGGGTTTGATTAGTTAAGAGGTGTCCCAGCTTGTCATGGGTAATGGACATCTGGACAGACCTTTGCCAGTCATAACAGTCAGGTTCAGTCATATTTTTATCTAGATGTAACCTAGGTGCGGTCACTTGGTCGCTGCAATTAAGAGAGAGAGAAGAAAACACTCAGCATGATGCTCTTGCAAGTTTAGAGTGGTTTTTAATTTGTCTAAACAGGATGGCTCCCACTGTCTCTCGAATCCCTCCTCTAAACCAAAAAGGAAGAATTAGCCGGGATCAATCTCACCGTACAATACTTGCTTAACCGTTCAGCCAGGCTAGTGTCGGTACTTCGAGGGAGGTTTTCCAACGCTTTCGCGAAGTTCCTTAATTCAAGAACCTCTTTTCCCTGGGGGCGTAGCCCCGCTAACACCTTTCTAGGCACCTACTTGGTTTATAGCATTGATCGTTAAGTGAGAAATTTCCCGAGGAGTAGCATATACTCACAGTAGGATCGGGATCCAAATATCATCACGTGACGAAACTGAAGGAATCCTACCAGAATCATCACACTCCAAATGGTATGCAACACTAGCAAGTTTCAGTTCTTATGAAACTCCCGATGTGGATTTTTGCCCCATGCTCTTATGACCTTGACGAAGGCCAAAATATCATAAGTCACATGTCAAGTTCTACCCGTCATTATCCAGATTAATTTGAACCCACCCGTACATACCCTTGACGAAGGCCAAAATGGTAGTACGACTGTCCCAAACCAACGCATCTATCTATGCTACAGATAAACATTCAGCAGCTACCAATCACTATGCCTTGGCGAAGGTCAAAATACATAGCTTGAATACTACTGAATATTTAACTGAAACGACGGAGGGCTACGAATGGTTTTGGCGAAACCGTGAACGTAGTGAACTTGATATAATCGATGGAACCATGATAGCTTTTAAAAGGAGTGGCTCAAACTCCGCATTTAAAAGTTGGTTTTGAAAAGAACCGAGTGGTTTTTCGAAAGTGTTCCAACGATTTTAACTTGGTTTATTTTCTTGCATTAGTTCTTTTAATGCGTGATATTCTTGCATTAGTTCTTTTAATGCGTCCCATCATTTAATCCTACCATTGCAGAAAACAACCAAAATATGACGTACGCTTATGCCATTCGCATTCGCCAAGGGGCCCCGTCATTACCCGTTAGGTTACTTAACTAACGACAGAGCGGGGGCTGGGCTAGCGCGGCTGTAAAACATAAGCAACGCCTAAATAATATCATATATAGATATATACTGCAATGAAAGCCATTTCAGATCTCAGATGAATACATTGGATATACTAGGAATCCGCAATTCGTACGAGCCTGTAACGAAAAGCAAATTACACGGTCGCGGTGAATAGCCAATACCCCACCCAAGACCCCTACGGGTGCGGCAAACTACCCGCCAAGTACCCGAAGCGAAGCAACCTCCCTCAACCCCGTGAGTAGGCCACTCGGCACTTCGGCATACCCGGTAGTTTATGCACCCCCTCCATGGGTCTATCCTAGGAGAAAAAACAGTAAAAAGAAATTATACAATGACGGCTACAACCCCGACCCGGTTGTGCGGCCATACAAACAATTATTACATCAATTTACAAATTTACATGAATTGAAAGAAAAGAAAACTCTCGTCTCACAACCCCCGGCTATTCACCCGCGACAATCCAACATATTCATATACACATTCCAGCAACATTACAGATCACAGATTTGTATAACCTCCACTAATCGACATATAGCGATTAGTAGACGTTCAATACAAATATCACATCACAGAAAAACCCGTCAGCTTAAGTCTTTTAGAAGTTCGATCAAAAATACGGATTTTCAGGACCTCAAAAAAAAAATTTCGTTCTGGAAAATCTGGGCAGAAAATATATATTCCAAAAATCCCAAAATACCCCCATAAGCACACTGTAGCAAAGAACAACCAGAGAGGAGCCAAGACGGCCGCGGAACCGCGGCAATAGCAAGCTATTGCCGCGTTTCCGCGGCGTAATGATGAGATCAGGGGACCGTCTTTCTACAGTGCACTCTAAAAACCCTGAGTCAATTTTTGATGCATGATTTATTATTTTTACAGAACATAAAAAATCGACAGCAAGTATGAAATCGGGGTTTGTTTTGCGACTTTTTCTTTGATCGATCTTCTAGCTGCTTTGCTAACATGTTAGATAGAGTTTAACTAGGCTCTGATACCACTGTAAGTCCATGCTACCTCTCCCGGTACTTTCGGGCATGCGGGATTTGGTGAAAAACAATTTTCTTAGAAGTGGTAACATGGACTCAAAACCGGATCTTTGTTAAACATCTAACTAACATCCTAACTACGAGTTGCTAACTACTCGGTTAGGGGGTTATACCTTTCTTTTTCTCGAACTCCTTCGTCTTCAAGCTTCGTAGTCGTCCGAAACGGCTTCTCCCCGTCGTCTCCTTGCGCCGAAGATAGATCCACCTGAAAGCTTCAACCTTTGGCTCCTTCTTCGAACTTTGAAGAAACTAGTTCACTCGGTTTGCTAAACCTTGTGAACTAGAGTGAGTAGAGAAGAGTTTGTATGGGATTTTATCTATGGTTCTTGGTTCTCAACTCATGAGACAAGTGAACCATAGACTAAAGAGAGAGAGCAAGAGAAAGAGGGTGAGAGCAAGAGCATGAGAGCTCAAAACCAAGAGAGAGAAAAGTCAAGCAAGAATGAGCCTCTCTTTTGTCTTTCACCCTCTCATAATCCAAAAACATCATTAGCTCTAATGTCAACCAAGTATTATATGATGGTTCATATCATGACAAAGGCAATATCATTTCCATGCACTCATTTTGCAAACTACAACAAGCCAGCAAAAGTCTTTGCATGAAAATGGCAACCATTGTGATGATGATGGTCAACTAGTCCAACCTAGTCAACCGGTCAACAAAGTCAACAAGTCAACAAAGTCAACCCTCCAGCAACCATGTCACTATAATACTTAATTAATATTATTGCTAAATATATATATATATATATATCATATTCTCATTAGGGTTGAGCAAAAAGTCAATAGTCAACAGTCAACGGTCAACAACCCTAATGAGAATCCTCTGCCTCTGTCTCTCCGTCAACTGTGCATACACACCCGCATCCGCGTTCCGAGGAACACGAATGCATACTGGATAAATCCAATCCCAAAAGGTACACTAGGATCTGGCTTAAACCAAAGCCCGCTAGTGTGAACTGTCCGGACACTGTACGTGCACAAGTGCACGGATGTGACCGAACCCTGTCGCAAAACCATGCGACCTGTCGCAAAACCATGCGACCTCTACTCTTTTGCCTAAAGGCGAATAGCTTTCTGTGTGGGACTCTAAAGACTCGACACTACGCTGGCAGTGGGTTTAACAACAGACCGCAAGCGGCACTAGCTGTGCGTAACGGTCCCCAGGTAGATGCCGACAAGAAGACTGACGAGGCAAAACCCATCCGAACTCCTACTGAGCCTGAATGTGATATTCTCCGTACAGTCCGGTCTGTTCGTCTGATACATCGCATGGCGGGCCTAGGGGGCGGTAAACGTCAGTCCCCCAATAGCGGTACAAGTCGTGTCGGAGTGAAGCCCAAAACACCCTGAGATAACACTGGAAGCCTACCAGTATATCTCGTTTGCCCTGGCCAGGGACTACTCGTGTAATGGCTCTCTTAGACACAGCGCGATGTCAACCCCTAATACCGGGAGAGACGAATCCTGTCTAACCGTCACTGCCTCCAAGTGCTTCGGGACTGCACCCAACTACCACTTGTTTGCACGACTCCTTTGAGCCGTGGTAGGGTAGTAATCAAAGTACAGTGGGAACACACTCGAGGCGAAGTGACAGTGTCAATGTAGGGTTCCTAGGCACCCTAGTGAGGTCTCACAAGGCATCGATCATGCCAAATTCAAATTTTACGGTGCCGAGAAACCCTAAACTACGGATCGTTTGCTAGAAATCTAGGCGAAAAAGCTAACTAGTTAACACTTAACTAAGAGATACGGAAATACAACCTTTGTAGATCCGGTTCTCCACCTCCATAGCTCCGCAATGAAGTCTCCTCGGCTGTCCAAATAAAATCCGGGCTCTAGCGTCGGCTTCATCGGAGAACGAGCGGGCAAGGTCGTCGGCTTCGTGCCGAAGATGATCTACGTCGAGGCATCGCTAGATCAAGCTCCACCTTCACCAAACCATGATAACTTGTGAAGGAAACACACTCTACTACTTGGCAAGAGGTAGAGGATGAAGAAATAGGAAGTGAGTAGACTTTAGTTTTGGATTTCTCACTAGTTTCCATCAATCACCATTGATGGAGCTTGGTTTTCTTCACTTGAAAAATGAAGAAGAAGAAGATAATAGTTATGATAAGTTAATTAAAAATGAAATGAATAATCAAACCTTATCATAACAAGACTATGGTTAATTGTAGAGAGTTAACTCAAGTTAGATGAATGGTTAGGGTTTGTATAAGAAGACAAAATGGTTGCTATGGTCAAAGTTCATGAAGCTTCAAAGAATACAAACAAAATAGCAACCATTTTCTCATTTCCTTTTTCCTTTTTCAAAAAGAAAAAGATTAATAAATGAATAAGGAAATCAAAACCCTAATTATCCACTTAAAACATGGTTTAATTCTTTACATTTAACCAAAATGCATGTATCATCAAACATGATACAATCTGGTGCACAAAATCATATCGCATATGTAATGCGCACATCCGAGTGAGAAAATCCATTGTAAAGTGAACCGATACTAGTTAATGCAAAGTAATATATCAAATATATAATTATACATTAAATCATTAAATCAACACTTGATTTAACGATCCGGTCATATCGCATATAACCGGCTAGTATCATTAGTAACAACTTATCGAATCAACACTTGATCCGATAACCCGGCTATATCACATATAACCGATCAATGTCACATCACGAGAATCGAATACAGTATCACATACTCGTATTATTCTCGGTCCCGCACATATCTCATATGCGCTCCTATTTCGTTTCGCTTGAGCCAGGAAACCTCTGTGTAGGACTCTAAAGACTCGTCAATACGCCGGCAGCGGATGATGATCATATCAAACATCCACAAGCCGCAAGCGGTCTGCTAAACGTAACGGCCACCCGGGTATTGAGCGATCTGAAGATCGACGAGCAAGCCCGCTCACACTCCAGTGAATCCAACCAGTAACACTACCGTACAGTCCGGTCTGATCGTCTGATATGTCGCATATCTCGCCTAGGGGTGGTAAACGTCAGACCCCAATAGCTCGATAAGTCGTGTCGATATGAGGTCTATAACAATTCGAGAAACTACTGGTAACACTTACCAGTAAATCTCAGCAACCCTGGCCAGGGATTTCCTGTTATAGCCAATCGAACACAGCACAACATCAACCCCCTATACCGGGAGAGACGAATCCCCTCCTATCGCTCATTGCCTCCATGTGACTCGGGACTGTACCCAAAAACCACCGTTTTGCATGCCCTCTTGGACATGGTAAGATGGAAATCAAAGCAAAGTGGGAACCACACGAGACTCTATGACGATCTCGGGTCAACAGACTACTCTGTACCAGTGTCACCAGAGAACTGCCATCTGACGTGAGGTATAATACCATCTGGGAGTTCTCGGCGAGTCCGTCCAGTGTACCCAGTCTCTACTGAGCACCCGTATATCATCTCTGATGTCAAACACCGATGGATATGGGATCATCCATCGCCCATCTGTATGGGTCGAGAAGGTATACGCTAGTCTACTCTGGTATATCGATGCCCCGTCTCGATACACCCACGACTAGGGACTTTGAAGGATGTACTTATGGACTACCATGTCTCCACTAGTATGATCCGCATCATAGTCCAGGTAGTCAAGCACACATCCTAAGGGCTTTACCAACATGTAACAGAGAGACAATCAGTATACACGTTAAGGTAAAGTTCAACCAGATAGCATACTATCATGTCGAGCAAGAAAGTCCTCCCTATATATGTCCCAGCATCCACTACAATATACATCCTATGTACAGTAATGGCCTCTAGGGCATACATATAACTAACAATCTCCCACTTGCACTAGGGCCATCTGTAGCAGTGGTTGCAGTATCTCATACTCAACCATCCCATAAAAGTCTCTCTCTGGGAAAAGGCCTTTCGTGAGTGGATCCGCTGTGTTTGTCCTCTGAGTCTACTCTCCTAACCTCGATCCTTTGGAGATCAACCATCTCCATGATCAAGTGATACTGCCTTAGAATATGTCCGGATCACTGATGGGACGGACGTTCCTTGGCATAAGACACAACTCCATTGTCACACAATGGGAGGAACTAAGTTCATCTCATGAACCAATATACACCCAAACAGCCTCTTTGGTAGCATCTTAAGTAGCGATGTATCCTGCCTTTATCGTCTAGTATGTCACGGTATCCAGCTTGGAACTCTTTCAACATACCGTCCCTTTTACTGAGGGTAAAGACAATGCCTGCGACTGACATTCAGTCGTGTTTATCACCCTGGAACACTTCCAGTGATTCTCCCCAGGATCGATTGATACCATCTCATTACAACTAGTGAGAATCCTAACATCCAATTAAATCTATCTCATAGATCCAAAACTCAGGATTTAGGAGGTATCATTTTGATCCTATATGGAGAATCATTGTGACAGACGGAGATTGATCGAGCGTAGCATAAGAAACTCCTTTCTTATCAAGAGTATGTCATCCACGTACTCTATGAGGATCACCACCATACTCCCTACTACCTTTTTGTTTATACAAGGTTCATCTACCATTTTGATGATGTCAAACTCTTTGACTAATCCATCAAAACAGATGTTCCAACTCCGCGATGCCTGCTTTATCCTAAAAAGCATCTTGCACACGTTTCCGCTGCTCCCACTGTCTACGAAGCCCTCTGGCTGTGTACTTATAGACGCACTCTTCTAAAACATCATTTAGAAAAGCAGTCATGACACCCAACCACCAGATATCGTAGTCATGGTATGTAGCCATGACAAGTAGGATCTGGATGGACTTAAGCATAGATCCTTAGAAAAAGGTTTCATTATGATCCATATCTGGTCAATTATGCAAACCTTTAACAAGTCTAGCTTTGAAAGTCTCAACTCTTCCATGTACACCAAGTAATCTTCTCAAGATATACTTGCTCCTGATGGGGATTTAACCCTTCAGATATAGCAACTAAAGTCCATACTTTGTTGGTGTATAAGGATTCCATCTCAGATCGCTAAGCATCCAGCCATTCTTACAGAGTCTCACTCCTGATGGCCAGCTCGAAACTAGTTGGGTCATCATCTCATGATGTAATCCTCGCTCCCACTGTCATCGAGAAATCGAAGTATCTCTCAGGTGGGTGAGGAACCCTACTAGATCGGCGGAGAGGCTGAGGTTCGTTGGAATCTACTGAATCCTTTGGTTCTATCAAATCATCAGCTGTATTTTGTATAGCTGGAACCTTTCCAGTTGTACATAACAGATCTTGCCTCGAGCTTGTCCGGATTTTGCTTTTAGACATAGTCCGGACAACACCAAATCTTAACTAGCTTAAGACATGGGCTCTTCCCATATCATATCTCATATGGAGTGGTAGGCAACTGATTTGATTGAAACCCTATTCAATAGGTATGCAACTTCTCAAGTGCATAACCCCCTTAAGGAAAAAGGTAACTCAGTAGTACTCATCATAGAGCACACCATATCAAATAGGGTGTATCTGCTCCGCCCCGACATACCATCGTGCAATGGTGTATACGGAGGAGTAATGCTGAGAGAGAATCTCATTCTCCTTTAGAATAGTCTAGGAATTCCATGCACAAGTATTCTCCTCCCTGATCCCATCATAGGACATAATACTTATACCCGTATTTTGGTTCTCTACTTCTAACTTATATTCCGTGAATATCTCAAAAGGTTCGGACTTCTGTTTCAATAAGAACATATGTCTGAATCTAAAGAAATCATCAGAGAACGTAATGAAGTATAAAGAACCAGTCTTGGCATGTGTAGACAGGGGGCCTACATACATCAACATGTATCATCCCAAGAGTTCACTAACTCTTTCGATGTTTCCAATAAACAGAGCTGTGGTCATCTTATCTCTGTGACATGACTGGCAAGTTTCACAAGATGTAAATTCAAACTGATTTAAATATGCATCTACATGTAACTTCAGCTAGTCGGGTCGCATTGATATGACCTAGTCTACAATGCCTCAAGAAGGATTCGTTCAGTTCTGAACTCTTCCTCTTGTGTGTGTTCTGTATACTAAAAACTGTAGTTTGATTTAGAACATCAACGCTTTTAGATAACGTGCCTGAACCGATCAATTTTTGATATAGGAAATGTTCAAAACATTATCCAACAATACAAAATTTTATCATTTCTTTACTACTAAAGAGACTGATATGATTTTGTATATCAGGTTCGGTATCTAACAGCATTCGTTCAGAATCAATGTATTTTTAATACAGGGTGACAGTGACCAACAGACTTGGCTGCAACTCTTGCCCCGTTTTCTGTCTCATGAAACTTATCACCCGTTCTCAGTTCTCTACCTAGCTGTAGCCCTATGTAACAGATTACATATCTGGGATCCTGATCTGGTATCACATACCCAGGACGTAGAGGATACTGAGAAACAGTTCTCTGTAATGAACACACCCGAAGATGATGCATCAGCATGCACTCTCTTCGTTTGGGCGGCACGGGAAATCTGGTATTCCCCAATTTCCTGCTCTGTCTTATAACAATTATAAGTTGGAGCGGGACCAACGTTCCCCAGCTCAGTATAACAAGCGGGTTCGGTCAATAATCCGTTTTATTATCTTGATTAAGGCGTGATATGGTCGCTACCAGGAGAGAGAGAGAAGAAAACACTCAGCGTGCACTCTTGCAAGAATAGATTGGTTTTTATTTTATCTAATCAGGATGGCTCCCACTGCTTTTTATCAAATCTTCCTTCAAACCCTAAAAGGAAAAACTAGCCGGGATTAATTACACACTACAAGTTCGCCAATCTTTCAGCCAGGCCAGTGTCGGTACTTTGAGGGAGGTCCCCCGTGCTTTCGCACGAACCTAATTAATGTAAACCTCGTTTTCCCAGAGGCATAACCCCGTTAACACCTTTCTAGACACCTACTTGATCGGCTAATTGTAATGTATAAAACTCTCCCAGGAGTAACTCTTACTCCCAGCGGGTATCGGGATCCAACTATCTCATAGAAGGTATGCAATCTCATTGCAAATTTCAACACTTGAAATTCCCGATAGTATTTTGCCCCGAACGATCTATGACCTTGACAAGGTCAACAAACCATAGACCGCAAGTCAAGTTCAACCCGTCATTTCTTGATTGAATCAAACCCACCCGCACGACCCTTGACAAGGTCAACAAGGCCGCACGACTACCCTAACCCAATCTGCATCATATGCATAAGCAGATAAATACTGGTTAGCTACCGCACACTGCGCCTTGACAAGGTCAACAAACGCAGCACAAATACTAAACAGGACTTATCTGAAATGACGGAGGGCTACGACAGGTTTTTCTGAAAACCTATTGCGTAATGAACTTGATATCGTTGTAGGATCGAATGAATTTTGAAATGGAGTGTTTTTGAGGCTTTTCTTGTTTTGCTAAAGGAGTCACT
Organism: Agapanthus africanus; assembly: GCA_030015575.1. Classification (NCBI taxonomy): domain Eukaryota; kingdom Viridiplantae; phylum Streptophyta; class Magnoliopsida; order Asparagales; family Amaryllidaceae; genus Agapanthus; species Agapanthus africanus. The sequence continues at coordinate 509,251,474 of CM057341.1, forward strand.
CCCGGTGAAGGGATCGTCGGTCCTTTCCTCGTCGAATGAGGTGCGGGATATATCACATATATCACTGTGCAAAGCAAAAACACTTAAAAGCAATCAAAAGACAAACCGAATGTGTAGCATCTGCCAGTTATTGCTAAAGGAGTCACTCCCGGTGAAGGGATCTCGGTCCTTTCCTCATTGAATAAGGTGCAGGATATATCATATATACCTCTGTGCAAAGCAAGAACTGTAGCTACCTGTTTTATTTTGAAATTCGATTCTACAACATCTTAGGTTTCTTTTATTTCATTAATCACATTAATTAAGTCCCATCATTTAAGTTACCTAAACATCACAGATAAATACAACGTACACTTATGCCATCCGCGTTCGCCTCGATGTCCCCTCGTGCACCGTTAGGTTAGGTAACTAACGGCAGAGCGGGGCAGGGCTAGCGCGGGTGTAAAACATAAGTAACGTCTATATAATATATCATATATACTATATACTGTATCTATCACAGAACATCACATGATCACATCACAGATATCGCAGCAGAAGAATCATATGAAATATTGGATATACTAGGACGTCCGTGTTTTCAATACGAGCCAGTATAAAACACGGATTCCACGGTCGTGATGAATAGCCAAACCCACACCCCTAGACCCCTACAAGAGCGGCAAGCAACCCTACCAATTCTAGAGTTAGGAGACCCGGACTCGACTCCTCGAGTTGGTCTCCCACTGGACTCCAGAACCCGGTTACTTGTGCTCCCCTCCTTGGGTCTATCCTAGTGCGGAAAAGTAAATAATATACAAACGGTGACTACTTCCGCAACCTGGAAGCGCCCCAATAAAAGAATATTACATACAAGTTTTTACATGAATGAAAATGAAAAACACTCATCTCACATAAAAAAAACCCCGGCTATTCAAACACGACGATCCAATATAACATATCCAGCAACACAAAACATCACATGTCATCAACGTAAGTAAATATGCGCATCCCAATTGTCGTTGACATATAGCAACGAAACCGGCGATATCACATATTACACTTACGGTCACAGAAAAAAAAAGTGTAAAACTAAAACAGTTGGAATCCGCAACTATCTCAGACATCACATGCCTGACCAAATGAATACCTTAGACATCACATGCCTAACAATTATAAACCCCGCATTTTAGTCTCATTAACGAAAACACTTTTCAATATCGAGTCGGGCAATTCAACAAGATTCCCGACATTTTGATCGAATGCTCGTCGCAAACTTTAGTAGGCGGCCGCACCCCCGATACCGTCGACGAAGTGCACCAAGGCGGAACACCGCCACCGCGAGCACCCGAACGGATGCTTTCGGCGACGGGGTTCTCCTACAGTCACTTGGTCGGGGCTATGGAGCGAGGCTGTCTATTAAGTTTACCCGGCGAGTATCCGCGTACGCTACGTGATTGCGACAGACTTTTGATCGCATCAAAATTCCGTGGCAACCGATCAAGTGAGACTAAATTGCTAGATTTACAACATTCATTCAGTTATCTCATAACTTTTGTGAATTCCAATTATTGTATCCCATTCCAGATAAATAGAAAATGTTAAACTTTCCGATCGAACAATCGAACACCCAAGTTTTCCCGAAACATCAACACATGAAATAAGTCTAACAACATTCAGTTCATGCCTCAGTACCAACGGTCCAGCCGTAGAAGGGTCAAGCCAACGCCTCACATGTGGCATGCCGTACTGCCCCAAACCCGAAGGTTCAAAGGGCAGTTCAAGACGGTCACATAATCGAGTTAAGGTTTGTTGTCTTCTAGAGGGACCATCGCGTTACTTGCACTACTTAGAACGTCGTTAAACTACGGAAAAATCCAACACTTGGAAATTTCCCGACAGGGGAAAAATTGGGTATTTATATCCGGTCGAACTTTTTAACATATTCTAATATTTATCCGGAAAGCCACATAGACAAAATTTGATACTCCGATCGAAACACCGAATCCCCAAAACAACTCCAAAAAATTCAACTCTTGAATAAATTTTTAAAATACCCAGAGAAGTCAGCACTAAAAACAATGAATTACTGTGTAAAATAAGATGCCACAAAAGACAAAGTGGCCGCGGATCCGCCGCACGAGCCTTCCTCGTGCCGCGGAACCGCGGCTAAATGAAGGAATTAGCAACACGAATTTTACAGTAATCCTTATATTTTCCTGCTTATTTCTCTGCATATTTTTAATCTTGAAAAAACCCAGTTTTTGAAAATTGGACAGAGAGCTATTTTGGGTTTCGGTTTCGGGTTCGTTCGTGTTTCAAATTCCGTCTAGACTTCTCCTAAGGCTCTAGCTAGGCTCTGATACCACTGTAGGGTTCCTAGGAACCCTAGTGAGGTCTCACAAGGCATCGATCATGCCAAATTCAAATTTTACGGTGCCGAGAAACCCTAAACTACGGATCGTTTGCTAGAAATCTAGGCGAAAAAGCTAACTAGTTAACACTTAACTAAGAGATACGGAAATACAACCTTTGTAGATCCGGTTCTCCACCTCCATAGCTCCGCAATGAAGTCTCCTCGGCTGTCCAAATCAAATCCGGGCTCTAGCGTCGGCTTCATCGGAGAACGAGCGGGCAAGGTCGTCGGCTTCGTGCCGAAGATGATCTACGTCGAGGCATCGCTAGATCAAGCTCCACCTTCACCAAACCATGATAACTTATGAAGGAAACACACTCTACTACTTGGCAAGAGGTAGAGGATGAAGAAATAGGAAGTGGGTAGACTTTAGTTTTGGATTTCTCACTAGTTTCCATCAATCACCATTGATGGAGCTTGGTTTTCTTCACTTGAAAAATGAAGAAGAAGAAGATAATAGTTATGATAAGTTAATTAAAAATGAAATGAATAATCAAACCTTATCATAACAAGACCATGGTTAATTGTAGAGAGTTAACTCAAGTTAGATGAATGGTTAGGGTTTGTATAAGAAGACAAAATGGTTGCTATGGTCAAAGTTCATGAAGCTTCAAAGAATACATACAAAATAGCAACCATTTTCTCATTTCCTTTTTCCTTTTTCAAAAAGAAAAAGATTAATAAATGAATAAGGAAATCAAAACCCTAATTATCCACTTAAAACATGGTTTAATTCTTTACATTTAACCAAAATGCATGTATCATCAAACACGATACAATCTGGTGCACAAAATCATATCGCATATGTAATGCGCACATCCGAGTGAGAAAATCCATTGTAAAGTGAACCGATACTAGTTAATGCAAAGTAATATATCAAATATATAATTATACATTAAATCATTAAATCAACACTTGATTTAACGATCCGGTCATATCGCATATAACCGGCTAGTATCATTAGTAACAACTTATCGAATCAACACTTGATCCGATAACCCGACTATATCACATATAACCGATCAATGTCACATCGCGAGAATCGAATACAGTATCACATAATCGTATTATTCTCGGTCCCGCACATATCTCATATGCGCTCCTATTTCGTTTCGCTTGAGCCAGGAAACCTCTGTGTAGGACTCTAAAGACTCGTCAATACGCCGGCAGCGGATGATGATCATATCAAACATCCACAAGCCGCAAGCGGTCTGCTAAACGTAACGGCCACCCGGGTATTGAGCGATCTGAAGATCGACGAGCAAGCCCGCTCACACTCCAGTGAATCCAACCAGTAACACTACCGTACAGTCCGGTCTGATCGTCTGATATGTCGCATATCTCGCCTAGGGGTGGTAAACGTCAGACCCCAATAGCTCGATAAGTCGTGTCGATATGAGGTCTATAACAATTCGAGAAACTACCGGTAACACTTACCAGTAAATCTCAGCAACCCTGGCCAGGGATTTCCTGTTATAGCCAATCGAACACAGCACAACATCAACCCCCTATACCGGGAGAGACGAATCCCCTCCTATCGCTCATTGCCTCCATGTGACTCGGGACTATACCCAAAAACCACCGTTTTGCACGCCCTCTTGGACGTGGTAAGATGGAAATCAAAGCACAGTGGGAACCACACGAGACTCTATGACGATCTCGGGTCAACAGACTACTCTGTACCAGTGTCACCAGAGAACTGCCATCTGACGTGAGGTATAATACCATCTGGGAGTTCTCGGCGAGTCCGTCCAGTGTACCCAGTCTCTACTGAGCACCCGTATATCATCTCTGATGTCAAACACCGATGGATATGGGATCATCCATCGCCCATCTGTATGGGTCGAGAAGGTATACTCTAGTCTACTCTGGTATATCGATGCCCCGTCTCGATACACCCACGACTAGGGACTTTGAAGGATGTACTTATGGACTACCATGTCCCCACTAGTATGATCCGCATCATAGTCTAGGTAGTCAAGCACACATCCTAAGGGCTTTACCAACATGTAACAGAGAGACAATCAGTATACACATTAAGGTAAAGTTCAACCAGATAGCATACTATCATGTCGAGCAAGAAAGTCCTCCCTATATATGTCCCAGCATCCACTACAATATACATCCTATGTACAGTAATGGCCTCTAGGGCATACATATAACTAACAGTCAAGTCAGCGGACTAAGCTGTACTCATGTCACCTGGGAACTGATAACTGACAATAGGCATAATACCAACTAGTCAGTTCCCGACGAGTCCTGTCCAGTGTACTCGTAACCCAACGAGCACCCGCATACTATCTCAAGTACGACGTACCGACGGCTGTGGGACAGACCGTCTCCCACACTGGGATGAGAAGCGCATGCGCTAGTCTACTCCGGAGTATCGATGCCCTGTCTCGATAGTCCTGCGACCAGGGACCTGCATAAGGATGTGCTTATAGATTACCCAGCCCCACTAGTGTGACCGCCATCACAACGCTGGTAATCAAGCAAAGATCCTAAGGGCTCTACTAATGTGTATAGGCAATATACTAAACATAAACACATGTACACATTGAAGTAGAAACAAACCAAGTAGCATACTACCATTTTGAGCAAGATTGTCAATACAAGGTGAATATCCCAAGCTTCCATTAAGTAATATACATACTAGTATGATACAGTAATGGCCTTTATGTAGGGTTCCTAGGCACTCTAATGGAGTCTCACAAGTGATCAAACATGCACAAATCAAAAATTCCTTGTGCCTACAAACCCTAATACGGATCGTTAACTAGAAATCAAGGCGATGCAAGCTAGTAAACGGAATTATAGCTAAAGGGAAGGGGCTACAACCTTTGTAGGTCCGGTCCACCACCTCCTAGGCTCCGTGATGAAGTCCCCTCACTGTCCAAATCGTATCTTGGGCTCTAGCGTCGGCTTCATCGGAGGAAAAACGGGCTAGGTCATCGACGACGTGCCGAAGATGATCTACGTCGAGGCATCACCAAGCCATGAAAACTTGTGAAGGAAACACCCTATACTACTTGGCAAGAGGTAAAGGATGAAGAAATAGGAAGTGGGTAGACTTTAGTTTTGGATTTCTCACTAGTTTTCATCACTTGCCATTGGAGTAGCAAGCTTTCTTCATGGAAGAAGAAGATGAAAAAGAAGAAGAAGATATGATAAGTCTTGAATTATTGGATAAATAAATCAATACTTATCATATATTAACCCTTGGTTAATTGTAGAGAATGGACCATGGTTAACTTGGATGGTTAGGGTTAAGCATGAGACAAGAATGATGACTAAGTCAATGCTTCATGAAACTTCAACTAAAAACAAAAATAGCAACCATTCTTTTCTCATCTTTTCCAAAAATAAATAAACAAATAAATAAGTAAGAAAAAAGAAAACCCTAATCATAAACTTAACCATGGTTTAATTCTTTACACTTAACCAAGTAAACATGTATCATCAAACATGATACAATCATGTGCACAAATGTATATCACATATACAACTTGCACAATTCAAGTGAGAAAATCCATTTAAAGTGAACCAATACTAGTTGATGCAAAGTAATATATCAAATATATAATTCTACATTAAATCATTAAATCAACACTTGATTTAACGATCCGGTCATGTCGCATATAACCGGCTAGTATCCAATGTATCGGCTTATCGAATCAATCCTTGATTCGATAACTAGGTTATATCGCATATATCCAATCGATATATTCATCGCGAGAATAGAATACGGTATCACATACACGCATTATTCTCGGTCCCGCACATATCTCATATGCGCTCCTATTTCGTTTCGCTTGAGCCAGGAAACCTCTGTGTAGGACTCTAAAGACTCGTCAATACGCCGGCAGCAGATGATGATCATATCAAACACCCACAAGCCGCAAGCGGTCTGCTAAACGTAACGGCCATCCGGGTATTGAGCGATCGGAAGATCGACGAGCAAGCCCGCTCACACTCCTGTGAATCCAACCAGTAACACTTACCGTACAGTCCGGTCTGTTCGTCTGATATGTCGCATATCTCGCCTAGGGGTGGTAAACGTCAGACCCCAATAGCTCGATAAGTCATGCCGACGTAGGGTCCATAACTATCGTGAAACTACTGATAACTCTTACTAGTATATCACTGCAACCCTGGCCAGGGATTTCCTGTTATGGCCAGTCGTGCATTGCGCAACATCAACCCCCAATACCGGGAGAGACGAATCCCCTCCTATCGCTCATTGCCTCCATGTGAATCGGGACTGTACCCAAAAACCACCTGTTTGCACGACTCAGTAGAGCCGTGGTAGGGTGGAAATCAAAGCACAGTGGGAGACACACAAGACTCTATGACGATCTTGGGTCAACAGACTAAGCTGTACCAGTGTCACCAGAGAACTGCCATCTGACGTGAGGTATAATACCATTTGGGAGTTCTCGGCGAGTCCGTTCAGTGTACCCAGTCTCCACTAAGCACCCGTATACCATCTCTGATATCAAACACCAATGGATATGGGATCATCCATCGCCCATCACATGGGTCGAGAAAATACACGCTAGTCTACTCTGGAATATCGATGCCCCGTCTCGATATTCCCTCGACTAGGAACATTGAAGGATGCACTCATGGACTATCCAGGCCCCACTAGTATGATCTGCATCACAGTCCTGGAAGTCGAGTACACATCCTAAGGGCTTTATCAACATGTAACAGAGAGACAGAAAGTATACACGTTAAGATAAAGTGCAACCAGATAGCGTACTATCATGTCGAGCAAGAAAGTCCTACCTATATATGTCCCAGCATCCACTACAATATACATCCAATGTACAGTAATGGCCTCTAGGGCATACATATAACTAACAATCTCCCACTTGCACTAGGGCCATCTGTAGCAGTGGTTGCAGTATCACATACTCAACCATCCCATAAAAGTCTCTCTTTGGGAAAAGGCCTTCGTGAGTGGATCCGCCGTGTTGTCCTCTGAGTCTACTCTCCTAACCTCGATCATCCTGGAGATTAACTATCTCTATGATCAGGTGATCCTGCCTCAGAATATGTCTGGGTCACTGATGGGACCAGGGTTCCAGGGCCAAAACCACACTTCCATTGTCGTACAATGGCAGGAACCTAGTTCATCCTATGAACCAATATACACCCAAACTGCCTCTTTGGCAGTATCTTTAATAGCGATGTTACCAGCCTTTATCGTCTAGTTTGCCACGGTATCTTGCTTGGAACTCTTCCAACATACCGTCCCTTTACTAAGGGTAAAGACAATGCCTGTGACTGACATTCAGTCGTCTTTATCACTCTGGAACCCTTCCAGTGATTCTCCCCAGGATTGATTGATACCATTTCACTACAACTAGTGAGTATCCTAACATCCAATTAGATCTATCTCATAGATCCAAAGCTTAGGATTTAGTAGGTATCATTTTGATCCTATATGGAAAATCATTGTGATAAGCGGAGATTGATCGAGCGTAGCATTGGAAACTCCTTCCCTAACAAGAGTATGTCATCCACGTACTCTACGAGGATCGTCACCATACTCCCTACTACCTTTTTGTTTATACAAGGTTCATCTACCATTTTGATGATGTCAACTTCTTTGACTAATCCATCAAAACAGATGTTCTAACTCCGCGATGCCTGCTTTATCCTATAAAGCATCTTGCACACGTTTCCGCTGCTCCCACTGTCTACGAGGCCCTCTGGCTGTGTTCTTATAGACATTCTCTTCTAAATCATTATTTAGAAAAGTTGTCATAGCACCCAACCACCAGATATCGTAGTCATGGTATGTAGCCGTGGCAAGTAGGATCTGGATGGACTTAAGCATAGTCCCTGGAAAAGGTTTCATCATTATTCGTGCCTGGTTGATGACGAAAACCTTTAACAAGTCTAGCTTTGAAAGTCTCAACTTGTCCATCTACACCAAGTAATCTTCTCAAGATATACTTGCTCCTGATGGGGATTTAACCCTTCAGATATCGCAACCAAAGTCCATACTTTGTTGGTGTATATGGATTCCATCTCAGATGGCTAAGCATCCAGCCATTCTCACAGAGTCCCTACTCTTGATGGCCTGCTCGAATCTAGTTGGGTCATCATCTCATGATGCAATCCTTGCTCCCACTGTCATCGAGAAACCGAAGTATCTCTCAAGCAGGTGAGGAACCCTGCTAGATCGGCGGAGAGGCTGAGGTTCGTCGGGAACTATAAAATCCTTTGGTTCTGTCAAATCTTCAGCTGTAGTTTCGAATAGCTGGAACCTTTCCAGTTCTACAGAACTGACCTTGCCTTGATCTTGTCCGGATTTTGCTTTTGACATAGGCCGGACAACCCCAAATCTTAACTAACTTAAGATATGGGCTCTTCCCTTTCCATATCACATATGAAATGGTAGGCAGTGATTTGATTCGAACCCTATTCAATAGGTATGCAGCTTCTCAAGCGCATAACTCCCAAAAAGGAAACAGGTAACTCAGTAGTACTCATCATAGAGCACACCTTATCATATAGGGTGTGATTGCTCCGCCCCGATACACCAATGTGCTATGGTTATTTGGAGGAGTAATGCTGAGAGAGAATCTCATTCTCCTTTAGAATAATCCAGGAATTCCATGCACAAGTATTCTCCTCCTTGATCTCATCAAAGGACATAATACTTATACCCGGTTATTGGTTCTCTACTTCTAACTTATATTCTGTGAATACCTCAAAAGGTTCGGACTTATGTTTCAACAGGAACATATGACTGAATCTTGAGAGATTATCAGAGAATATAATGAAGTATAAAGAACCAGTCCTGGCATGTGTAGACAGGAGACCTTACATACATCATCATGTATCAGTCCCAAGAGTTTACCAACTCTTCCTCTGTTTCCAATAAACAGAGCTATGGTCATCTTATCTTTGTGACATGACTGGCAAGTTTCACAAGATGTAAATTCAAACTGATTTAAATATGCATCTAAAATGTAACTTCAGCCAGTCGGGTCGCATTGATATGACCTAGTATACAATGCCTCAAGAATGATTCGTTCATTTCTAAACTTTTCCTCTTGTGTGTGTTCTGTATACTAGGAACTGTAGTTTGATTTAGAACGTCAATGCTTATAGATAACGTGCCTGAACCGATCAACTTTTGATATAGGAAATGTTCAAAACATTATCCATCAATACAAAATTTTATCATTTCTTTACTAATAAAGAGACTGATATGATTTTGTATATTAGGTTCGGTATCTAATAGCATTTGTTCAGAATCAATGTATTCGTAATACAGGGTGACAGTGACCAACAGACTTGGCTGCAACACTTGCCCCGTTTTCTGTCTCATGAAACTTATCACCCTTTCTCAGTTTTTCTACCCTTTTGTAGCCCTATGTAACAGATTACATATCTGGGATCCTGATCCGGTATCGAATACCCAGGATGCAGAGGATACTGAGAAACAGTTCTTTGTAACGAACACACCCGAAGGAGATGCATCATATGCACTTTCTTCGTTTGGGCGGCATAGGAATTCTGGTATTCCCCTTATTTCCTGCTCTGTCTTATAACATTTATAAGTTGGAGCGGGACCAACGTTCCCCAGCTCAGTATAACAAGCGGGTTCGGTCAATACATCCATATTATTATCTTGATTAAGGCGTGATATGGTCGCTACCAGGAGAGAGAGAGAAGAAAACACTCAGCGTGCGCTCTTGCAAGATTAGATTGGTTATATATTTTATCTAATCAGGATGGCTCCCACTGTTTTTATCAAATCTTCCTTCAAACCCTAAAAGGAAAGACTAGCCGGGATTAATTACACTCTACAAGTTCGCCAATCTTTCAGCCAGGCCAGTGTCGGTACTTTGAGGGAGGTTCCCCGTGCTTTCGCACGGACCTAATTACAATAAACCTCGTTTTCCCAGAGGCGTAACCCCGTTGACACCTTTCTAGACACCTACTTGATCGGCTAATTGCAAAGTGCAAAACTCTCCCAGGAGTAACAATTACTCGCAGTGGGTATCGGGATCCAACTATCATATAGAAGGTATGCAATCTCATTGCAAATTTCAACACTTGAAACTCCCGATAAAGGTTTTTACCCCTAGCACCTATGACCTTAACTATGGTCAACAAATCATAAGTACTAGTCAAGTTCTACCCGTCATTTCGTGATTAATTAGACCCACCCACATGACCCTTAACTAAGGTCAACAAAGTCACGCGACTGTCCTAACTAATCGCATCATATGCGATGTAGGAAGACATCACTTAGCTACCATACACTGTGCCTTGACTATGGTCAACAAACACAGCACGAATACTAAGTACTCTACTTCCTAAAATGACGGAGGGTTGCGGCTGGTTTTTGTGAAAACCTTTAACGCTTTGAACTTGATCTCGTTGCGGAATCAAATGGTTTTTAAATGGAATGTTTTTTGAAGCTTTTCTAGTTTTGCTAAAGGGGTCACTCCCGGTGAAGGGATCGTCGGCCCTTTCTTCGTCGAATGAGGTGCGGGATATATCATATATATCACTGTGCAAAGCGTAAACTATAGAAGCGATCAAAGACAAACCGATGGTTGTAGCATCTGCCAGTTATTGCTAAAGGAGTCACTCCCGGTGAAGGGATCTCGGTCCTTTCCTCATCGAATAAGGTGCAGGATGTTCTATAATGAACACCGCGATGCAAAGCAAGAACTGTAGCTACCTGTTTTTATTTTAAAATTCGATTCCACAACATCAATTAGGTTTATTTTCTTTCATTAATCTCATTAATGAATATCCCATCATTTAAGTCCACCTAAACATCACAGATAAATATAACGTACGCTTATGCCATCCGCATTCGCCTCGATGTCCTGTCTGCACCGTTAGGTTAGGTAACTAACGGCAGAGCGGGGCAGGGCTAGCGCGGGTGTAAAACATAAGCAACGTCTATATAATATATCATATATAATATATATAATATCTGTCACAGAACATCACATGATCACATCACAGATAAATCACAGCAGAAGAAACTTATGAAATATTGGATATACTAGGACGTCCGTGTTTTCAATACGAGCCAGTATAAAACACGGATTCCACGGTCGTGATGAATAGCCAATCCCACACCCCTAGACCCCTACGAGAGCGGCAAGTAACCCTACCAATTCTAGGGTTAGGAGACCCGGACTCGACTCCTCGAGTTGGTCTCCCACTGGACCCCAGAACCCGGTTACTTGTGCTCCCCTCCTTGGGTCTATCCTAGTGCAGAAAAGTAAATAATATACATCAACGGTGACAACTTCCGCAACCTGGAAGTGCCCCAATAAAAGAATATTACATACAAGTTTTTACATGAATGAAAATGAAAAACACTCATCTCACATAAAAAAAACCCCGGCTATTCAAACACGACGATCCAATATAACATATCCAGCAACACATAACATCACATGTCATCAACGTAAGTAAATATGCACATCCCAATTGTCATTGACATATAGCAACGAAACCGGCGACATCACATATTACACTTACGGTCATAGAAAAGAAAGTGTAAAACTACAACAGTTGGAATCCGCAACCTCCTCAGACATCGCATGCCTGACCAAATGAATTACTTAGACATCGCATGCCTAACAATTATAAACCCCGCATTTTAGTCTCAAAATCGAAAACACTTTTCAATATCAAGTCGGGCAATTCAACAGGATTCCCGACATTCTGATCGAATACTCGTCGCAAACTTTAGTAGACGGCCGCACCCCCGACGCCGTCGACGAAGTGCACCAAGGCGGAACACCGCTACCGCGAGCACCCAAACGGATGCTTTCAGCGACGGGGTTCTCCTACAATCACTTGGTCGGGGCTATGGGGTGAGGCTGTCTATTAAGTTTACCCGGCGAGTATCCGCGTACGCTACGTGATTGCAACGGACTTTCGATCACATCAAAACTCCGTGGCAACCGATCAAGGGAGACTAAACTGCGATGTTTATAACATTCATTCCGTTATCCCATAACTACTTGTGAATTCCAATTATTGTATCACATTCCGGATAAACAGAAAATGTTAAACTTTCCGATCGAACATTCGAACACCCAAGTTTTCCCGATACGGCTCAACACATGAAATAAGTCTAACAGCATTCAGTTCGTGCCTGAGTACCAACGGTCCAGCCGTAGAAGGGTCAAGCCAACGCCTCACATGTGGCACGCCGTACTGCCCCAAACCCGAAGGTTCAAAGGGCAGTTCAAGACGGTCACATAATCGAGTTCAGGTTTGTTGTCTTCTAGAGGGTCCATCGCGTTACTTGCACTACTTAGAACATCGTTAAACTACGGAAAAATCCAACAATTGGAAATTTCCTGGCAGGGGAAAAAGTGGGTATTTATATCCGGTCGAACTTTTTAACATATTCTAAAATACCCAAAAAAACACACTGACAAAATTAGACAATCCGATCGATACACTGAGTTCCCAATACAACCCAGAAAATAAAACTCTGGAATAAATATTAAAATATTCCCAGGAAAACCAGCACTGCATACTAGGAATTACTGTGCACATTTCATTAAACAAGGATACATTATGGCCGCGGAACCGCCGCATAAGCCATGCTTATGCGGCGGAACCGCGGCTCTTTGATGGATACAGGAGCTCGAATTTCACAGTAAGTCTTAGATCTTCCTGCTGATTTTTCTGCATATTTTTAATTCAAAAAAATCCACGAGTTTCAAAAATGTCCAGAGAGCATGTTAAAATCGAGGTTTCGGGTCGATCGGACTTCTAACTTCGTCTACGCATCGCCTAAGGCTCTAGCTAGGCTCTGATACCACTGTAGGGTTCCTAGGCACTCTAATGGAGTCTCACAAGTGATCAAACATGCACAAATCAAAAATTCCTTGTGCCTACAAACCCTAATACGGATCGTTAACTAGAAATCAAGGCGATGCAAGCTAGTAAACGGAATTATAGCTAAAGGGAAGGGGATACAACCTTTGTAGATCCGGTCCACCACCTCCTAGGCTCCGTGATGAAGTCCCCTCGCTGTCCAAATCGTATCTTGGGCTCTAGCGTCGGCTTCATCGGAGGAAAAACGGGCTAGGTCATCGACGACGTGCCGAAGATGATCTACGTCGAGGCATCACTAGATCAAGCTCCACCTTCACCAAGCCATGAAAACTTGTGAAGGAAACACCCTATACTACTTGGCAAGAGGTAGAGGATGAATAAATAGGAAGTGGGTAGACTTTAGTTTTGGATTTCTCACTAGTTTTCATCACTTGCCATTGGAGTAGCAAGCTTTCTTCATGGAAAAAGAAGATGAAGAAGAAGAAGAAGATATGATAAGTCTTGAATTATTGGATAAATAAATCAGTACTTATCATATATTAACCCTTGGTTAATTGTAGAGAATGGACCATGGTTAACTTGGATGGTTAGGGTTAAGCATGAGACAAGAATGATGACTAAGTCAATGCTTCATGAAACTTCAACTAAAAACAAAAATAGCAACCATTCTTTTCTCATCTTTTCCAAAAATAAATAAACAAATAAATAAGTAAGAAAAAAGAAAACCCTAATCATAAACTTAACCATGGTTTAATTCTTTACACTTAACCAAGTAAACATGTATCATCAAACATGATACAATCATGTGCACAAATGTATATCACATATACAACTTGCACAATTCAAGTGAGAAAATCCATTTAAAGTGAACCAATACTAGTTGATGCAAAGTAATATATCAAATATATAATTCTACATTAAATCATTAAATCAACACTTGATTTAACGATCCGGTCATGTCGCATATAACCGGCTAGTATCCAATGTATCGGCTTATCGAATCAATCCTTGATTCGATAACTAGGTTATATCGCATATAACCAATCGATACATTCATCGCGAGAATAGAATATGGTATCACATACACGCATTATTCTCGGTCCCGCACATATCTCATATGCGCTCCTATTTCGTTTCGCTTGAGCCAGGAAACCTCTGTGTAGGACTCTAAAGACTCGTCAATACGCCGGCAGCAGATGATGATCATATCAAACACCCACAAGCCGCAAGCGGTCTGCTAAACGTAACGGCCACCCGGGTATTGAGCGATCAGAAGATCGACGAGCAAGCCCGCTCACACTCCTGTGAATCCAACCAGTAACACTTACCGTACAGTCCGGTCTGTTCGTCTGATATGTCGTATATCTCGCCTAGGGGTGGTAAACGTCAGACCCCAATAGCTCGATAAGTCATGCCGACGTAGGGTCCATAACTATCGTGAAATTACTGATAACTCTTACTAGTATATAACTGCAACCCTGGCCAGGGATTTCCTGTTATGGCCAGTCGTGCATTGCGCAACATCAACCCCCAATACCGGGAGAGACGAATCCCCTCCTATCGCTCATTGCCTCCATGTGAATCGGGACTGTACCCAAAAACCACCTGTTTGCACGACTCAGTAGAGCCGTGGTAGGGTGGAAATCAAAGCACAGTGGGAGACACACAAGACTCTATGACGATCTTGGGTCAACAGACTAAGCTGTACCAGTGTCACCAGAGAACTGCCATCTGACGTGAGGTATAATACCATCTGGGAGTTCTCGGCGAGTCCGTTCAGTGTATCCAGTCTCCACTGAGCACCCGTATACCATCTCTGATGTCAAACACCAATGGATATGGGATCATCCATCGCCCATCACATGGGTCGAGAAAATACACGCTAGTCTACTCTGGAATATCGATGCCCCGTCTCGATATTCTCTCGACTAGGAACATTGAAGGATGCACTCATGGACTATCCAGGCCCCACTAGTATGATCTGCATCACAGTCCTGGAAGTCGAGTACACATCCTAAGGGCTTTATCAACATGTAACAGAGAGACAGAAAGTATACACGTTAAGATAAAGTGCAACCAGATAGCGTACTATCATGTCGAGCAAGAAAGTCCTACCTATATATGTCCCAGCATCCACTACAATATACATCCAATGTACAGTAATGGCCTCTAGGGCATACATATAACTAACACTCTAGGGCATATACACTAACATCTACAATGCCATAAGAAAGCCAGATTTAATTCCGGAGACTTTCTTTTAAGTGTGTTCTGGACACTGAAAATCTGAGCTTGATTCAATACGTATATCCCGTTTTTTAATGTACCTGACCCAATCAGAACTTGATTTAGGTGGATGTAAACCACATCGCTTATAAAAGTAAAATCATATCCTTCCTTAGAAAGTAAGGATACAGATATGATATTACAAGTTGTACCTGGTACATAAAAACAGTTACGCAGAATCAATATCTGCCCAGTTGTCAGTCCAATATGATATTCCCCTACGGATTCAGCGTTCATGCTCATTCCGTTAGCAACCCTGAGGGTCATATCACCTATCCTGATAGCCCTACGGTTTCTCAGAGCCTGTAACGAATTACAGATGTGAGATCCTAATCCGGTATCCAATACCCAGGAAGTAGGGTTAACTGACAAACAATTCTCTATTACAAACACACCCAAAGCCGAAGCCACAACATGCTTCGAATCCTGGCTACTGGCTATGCTAGCCCTGTAATCCTTCTGCCAATGTTCATTCCCGTAACAATAGGAACGCCCCTCTTTTACTACACCCAGTCCCAAAACTTTTTCCCTTCCCTTTCCTTCTATTTCCCTGGTTTCCTTCAGGGTAGAAGGCAGAGACTGTAGAATCAAGTCAGTATCTGACCCGTTCTCCGACGGGGTCTTCAGGTCCGTGAGCTCATCAATATAGCTAGTCATTGTAAGGACGTTGTCCCCTACAGATGACCCGTCAGCCAACCTCGCTTGAATTAATTCGTTCGAGGTTTCATATCTTGTGATATGAGATTGCTCTCCATATAAATCTTTGTTATGGAGAAAGATGGAAACTAAGTCTATCTTCTCGTGCTGCTTCTGGTATACACCATCAACTGAAGCTAACACGAGGCACTTAGCTTTCGCTTTATCTTTTTCCCTTGTCTGACGGATATCCATATCCGCGATAGTGGAAACTGGACCTGGGACAGCGGGATCTTGAGTAGTAATAGGGTGGTCCAGCTTGTCATAGGCAATGGACATCTGGCCAGACCTTTGCCAGTCATATAAGTTAGATTCAGTCAATTTGTTATCTAGATGTAACCTATGTGTGGTCACAAGGTCGCTGTAATGAGAGAAAGAGAAGAAAACATTTTAGCATGATGCTGTTGAAAGTTTAGATTGGTTTTTAGTTTATCTAAACTGGATGGCTCCCACTGTTTCTCGAATCCCTCCTCAAACCATAAAAGAAGAATTAGCCAGGAATATTCTCACCGTACAATTCTTGCTTAACCGTTCAGCCAGGTCAGTGTCGATACTTCGAGGGAGATTTTCCAACGCTTTCGCGAAGTTCCTTAATTAAATAACCTCTTTTCTCTGGGGGTGTAGCCCCGCTGACACCTTTCTACACACCTACTTGGTTTATAGCATTGATCGTTAAGTGATGAATCTCCTGATAAGTAGCATGTACTCACAGTAGAATCGGGATCCAAAATATCATCGTATGATAATGTTGAAGGAATCCTACCAACATTCATCAAACTCCAAAATGGTATGCATCTTTCTGCAAATTTCAGTTTCTTTAGAAATTCCCGATGTGGATTTTTGCCCCATGCTCTTACGACCTTGACTTTGGCCAACAAATCATAAGTCACATGTCAAGTTCTACCCATCAATTTCCAGGTTAATTTGAACTCATCCGTACATACTCTTGACTTTGGCCAACAAAGCAGTACGACTGTCCCAAACCAACGCATCTATCTATGCTGCATATGAATATTCAATAGCTACCAAACACTGTGCCTTGACTTTGGCCAACAAACATAGCTTGAATACTATTGACTATCCATATGAAATGACGGAGGGCTATGACTGGTTTTGGCAAAACCGTGAACGTAGTGAACTTGATATAATCGAAGGAACCTGATACTTTTTAAAAGGAGTGGTTAAAGCTCCGCAATTAAAAATTCTGATCTTTTAAAATAACCGAGTGGTTTCTTTTAAATTTGTTCCAACGACTTAACTTTGGTTTATTTTCTTTGCATTATAATAATGCGTCCCATCATTTATCCTATCATTGCAGAAAACAACGACAATACCACATCCTCTTGTTATTGTATATGCCCTAGAGGCCATTACTGTATCATACTAGTTTGTATATTACTTGATGGAAGCTTGGGATATTCACCTTGTATAAACAATCTTGCTCAATATAGTAGTATGCTACTTGGTTTATTTCTACTTCAATGTGTACTTGTGTTTATTTCAGTATATCACTTATACGCATTAGTGGAGCCCTTAGGATCTTTTGCTTGATTACCAGCGTTGTGATGGCAGTCACACTAGTGGGGGCTGGGTAATCTATAGGCACATCCTTATACAGGTCCCTAGTCGTAGGACTATCGAGACAGGGCATCGATACTCCGGAGTAGACTAGCGTATGCGCTTCTCATCCCAGTGTGGGAGATGGTCTGTCCCACAGCCATCAGTACGTCGTACTGGAGATAGTATACGGGTGCTCGTTGGGTTACGAGTACACTGGACAGGACTCGTCGGGAACTGACAGGTTGGTATTATACCTATCGTCAGTTATCAGTTCCCAGGTGACATGAGTACAGCTTAGTCCGCTGACTTGACACTGACACTTCGCCTCGAGTGTGTTCCCACTGCACTTTGATCACTACCCTACCACGGCTCAAAGGAGTCGTGCAAACAGGTGGTGGTTGGGTGCAGTCCCGAAGCACTTGGAGGCAGTGTCGGTTAGACAGGATTCGTCTCTCCCGGTATTGGGGGTTGACATCGCGCTGTGTCTAGGAGAGCCATTACACGAGTAGTCCCTGGCCAGGGCAAGCGAGATATACTGGTAGGTTTCCAGTGTTATCTCAGGGTGTTTTGGGCTTCACTCCGACACGACTTGTACCGCTATTGGGGGACTGACGTTTTACCGCCCCCTAGGCCCGCCATGCGATGTATCAGACGAACAGACCGGACTGTACGGAGAATGTCACATTCAGACTCAGTAGGAGTTCAGATGGGGTTTCACCTCGTCAGCCTTCTTGTCGGCATCTACCTGGGGACCGTTACGCACAGCTAGTGCCGCTTGCGGTCTGTGGTTAAACCCACTGCCAGCGTAGTGTCGAGTCTTTAGAGTCCCACACAGAGGGTATTCGCCTCTGGGCAAAACAGAGTAGAGGTCGCATGGTTTTGCGACAGGGTTCGTTCTCATCCGCGCACTTGTGCACGTTTGGAGTCCGGACGGATTATACTGGCAGGCTCTGGTTTGAGCCAGATACTGGTATATGTTTTGGGGGTTGCTTTTATCTCTCAGTATTCATGTTCCTCGGAACAAGAATGCAGGTGTGTATGCACAGTTCTTTTTGAGGAGGAGGAAGATGATTTTTCATTAGGGTTTCGGAACGGGTGCGTATGCACAGTTGACAGTTGTATTTTTCCAAACCCTAATGGATTTGTATTATATCATTTAATAATATATAATAAAATGAAATTGTGTCATGGTTAGTTTTTGTTGACTTGTTGACCATGGTTGACTTGTTGACCATGGTTGAACATTTGACCATTATCATTACAAGAGAAAGATGCTCTTGATTCTTGCATTTTCATTTAATGCTTGTAATGATATTAGTCATTCTAAAACTTTCCATCAACCTTTTCATTTTGATTATTATTATTTGATAATTCATTTTCTTTTTGCATTATGGTTGCAAGAAAGGAAATGAGAGCTCATTCTATCATATTCACTCTCTCTCTTCATTTCATCTTCTTCTTCCTCTAGCAAAGAGAAACCCTCTCATGTGTTGAGAATCCTTCTCTTTAAAAGGAAAAGCAAACCCTAATCACTCTCTACTCATTCTAGGATGAAGGTTTAGCAAGCCGGAAACCCTAGTTCACTCAAAGATCGAGGAAAAGCCCAAAGGTCGAACCTTCGAGGTGGATCCATCTTCGACGGAAGAAGGCGACGAAAAGAGAACCATCAACCTCTACAAGGTTTGAAGAAGAAGGAGTTCAAGTTTAGGTATAACCATCTTCCATAGTAGCTAACTCTCTTTAGCAAGTATACTAGTTTTAGTTTAGACAACGATCCCGACCTAGTTTAGTCCATGTTGCCTCTTGCGATAAAAATTCGTTTTTTATACCGTTTCCGCCTCCCCGTAAGCACCGGGGGTTGCAATATGGACTTACACCTCTTATGCCATCCGCATTCGCCACGGGGTCCCGTCATCACCCGTTAGGTTACTTAACTAACGACAGAGCGGGGGCTGGGCTAGCGCGGATGTAAAACATAAGTGACGTCTAATAGCTATCATATATAGATATTGTACATTCGTCAGACGCAATAATAAGCATTCCAGATCACAGATGAACTTTATTGGATATACTAGCAATCCACATTTGCTTTGAGCCTGCAATAAAAGACGGATTACACAGTTGTGATGAATAGCCATTACCCCAACCCTAGACCCCTACGGGTACGGCAAACTACCCGCCAAGTACCCGAAGTGAAGCGGTCTCCCTCAACAACGTGAGTAGGCCACTAAACACTTCAACGTACCCGGTAGTTTGTGTACCCCGCGTTGGGTCTATCCTAGGAACAAAAACAGTAAAAAGAAATAATACAACGGTGGCTACAACCGCAACCTGGATGCGCCCCGCAAAAGAATATTACATCATATTACATTTACATCGAATGAATGAATATTAAACCCATCTCAAACCCCGGCTAATCATCACAACACTCCAATCAAGTCCATATGCACAAACAGTACACATTACAGAAATGTGCAACCCCCTGCCAACCGACATACTAGCGGTTAGGGGAGGTTTACGAACACATTAAACATTACAGATAAAAACCCAATTAGCAAATATCATAGAACATCGATCGACTTCCTTTTTCCGTGTCTACCCCAAAAGCAAAGCAGCACTGAAGTAACCTGGGTAGAAACAGAACATTCTGGAAAACAGAAAACCATAAATTATGAATTACAGAGGAAATCCGAGTCAACTCGGAGTTGACTCGGCGGCGGATCCGCGGCCAAAAGCACCATCTTGCCGCGGATCCGCGGCCATCTTGCCGAGTTAGGGTCTCGTATTTTCTCAGAATTCTTATATTTCCCTGCTGTGAATTTTAAGGCATATCAAATAATTTTTTAGACATGTTTAAAATTAACAGAACTGTTAGGGTAAGGTTTTTCGTTTTTCACATTTTTCCGTCGATCGAACTTCTAATTAGTTGCTAACAAGCTAGTAATGGTTTAGTTGGCTCTGATACCACTGTAAGTCCATGTCACGCACCCCACGAACTTGCGGGGAGGCGGAATATATGAAAAACGATTATCAAAGCTTCGTAACACGGACTTGAGCGCATGAATCGTGTCTAAACCGTTACTAGCAAACTACGAGAGGTTTAACTACTCGGATTCGAAGTTATACCTCACGTTACTTATCCTTCGGGTCTTCATCGCTGTCCTCCACTCCTCGTAGGCTCCTTAGAACATAGGCACCTCAACGGCCTCCTCGAGTAAAGACGATCCACCCGAGAGCTCCTACGCCAAGCTTGATCTCTAACTTGAGATAACTAGGTTGCTCAAATTGCTAATCTAAGCTACCTAGGGGATATAGAGTGAGGTTATGGATGTATTAGTCTAGCTAATCCTTGATCTCAATAAATGTGAGGGGAGGATTAGGGTTTCAAGAGAGAGCTTGAGGAGAGAGAAGATGAGTATTAGAAAGAATGAAAAAGCTTCTCACTTCTAATATATAATGAAGCATAAGAAAATCAAAATGAATAAATCAAAATGCATTATCATCATGCTTCATTAAATAGATACAATGAATCATCAAGTGAGTCATTAAGCAATAAATGCTTCATTAACTCACTTGAATGATTCATCTAAGTGAGTCACAAATTCATTAAATGCTAATGCCACCTTACCCTCCATGTCATCATCCTTCTAGAAGCTTCCCGACAAATTACGAGAACGCCCCTACAATCCGTGAAAACACGGAAAAACTTTAGACTGTATAAATCCAATAACCCGATACTAGAATCTGGCTTAAACCAAAGCCGGCTAGTAAAAATTGTCCGAACGTCGTACGTGCGTAAACACACGTACGCGTCCGAACCCTTGTCGTAAAACCATACGACCTCTATATCGTTTCGCCTGGAGCAGTGAAACCCTCTGTGTGGGACGCTAAAGACTCGACACTACGCTGGCAGTGGGTTTAACCATAGACCGCAAGCGGCACTAGATGTATTTAACGGTCCCCAGGTAGATGTCGATAAGAAGGCCGATGAGGAAACCCATCCGAACTCCTACTGAGCCTGACGTGACAATCTCCGTACAGTCCGGTCTGTTCCTCTAAGACTATCGCATATCGAGCCTAGGGGGCGGCAAGCGTCAGTCCCCTAATAGCGGTATAAGTCGTGTCGGAGCGTAGCCCATTACATCCTGAGAAACTACTGAAACCTACCAGTAAATCTCGCTTGCCCTGGCCAGGGACTTTGCGTAATGGCTCTCTGACACAGCGCGATATCAACTCCCAATACCAGGAGAGACGAATCCTGTCTAACCGCCACTGCCTCCAAGTGCTCGGGACTGCACCCAACTGCTACCTGTTTGCACGACTCCTTTGAGCCGTGGTAGGGTAGCAATCTAAGAACGGTGGAACACACTCGAGGCGACGTAGCAGTGTCAAGTCTGCGGACTATGCTGTACTCATGTCACCTGGGAACTGTTTAACTGACGATGGGTATAATACCAACCAACAGTTCCCCTGCGAGTCCTGTCCGGTGTACCCGTAACCTAACGAGCACCTGTATACTATCTCCAGTACGACGTACTGATGGCTGTGAGACAGACCATCTCCCTAACTGGGATGAGAAGCGTACACACTTAGTCTACTCCGGAATATCGATGCCCTATCTCGATAATCCAACGACCAGGGACCTGTATAGGATGTTGCTTACAGACTACCCAGCCTCCACTAGTGTGATTGCCATCACAACGCTGGTAATCAAGCAAAGATCGTATGGGCTCTACTAATATGTATAAGTGATACGTAACAAGAAACATATGCACATATTAAACTAGACTCAAACCAAGTAGCATACTACCATGTTTAGCAAGATTGTATATACAACTATGAATATTCCAAGCTTCCATTAAGTAATATACATGCAAGTATGATACAATAATGACCCCTAGGGCATATACACTAACAGGTGAGAAGAGAAAATGATGGGGGATCCAATTGAGGCAGCAACCCCCTTCCTCTCTCTCATTAAATCACACACTCTCTCTCTCACCTAATCTACCTAACCTCATCATTTTGTCCCCTTTGACTTTTTTCTTTTTCTTTTTCATTTTTCACCACCACTAACCTAAATGAAATGAAACATGTAACAAAACGAAATATGTCATGGTGCACTAACCATGGAAACTGTAAAAACGCGGATTTGGCTTAATCGCGATTAGCAGTGCACTAATCGGGTTTTTATCAAAACTGCATAAAATAAATTTTAAAAATGCCAAATCCTTTAATTATATAATTAAATGAATAAATCATTTTAATTTCCATTTATTTCATAATTATTGGTATATATTTATACCTTTTTTTCGAAAACCCCAATTTCGCAAATCGGGCAGTTTTCGGGAAAAATATTATTTTAATATTAAATTCCCAAAAATAATATTTTATATTTTCTGAAATGTTACAGTTTGGTCACTGCAATTAGGAGGGAGAGAAGAAACACTTTAGCATGATGCTCTTGCAAGTTTAGAGTGGTTTTTAGTTTGTCTAAACAGGATGGCTCCTACTGTTTCTCGAATCCTTTCTCAAACCAAAAAAGCAGAATTAGTCGGGATCAATCTCACCGTACAATACTTGCTTAACCGTTCAGCCAGGCCAGTGTTGGTACTTCGAGGGAGGTTTTACGATGCTTTCGCGAAGTTCCTTAATTAAATAACCTCTTTTCCCTGTGGGCGTTGCCCCGCTAACACCTTTCTAGACACCTACTTGGTTTATAGCATTGATCGTTAAGTGAGAAAGTTTCCTCAGGAGTAGCATATACTCACAGTAGGATCGGGATCCAAATATCATCGTATGATAAAGATGAAGGAATCCTACCAAAATCATCAGACTCCAAATGGTATGCAGCACTAGCAAATTTCAGTTTCTTTAGAAACTCCCGATGTGGATTTTTGCCCCATGCTCTTATGACCTTGACTTTGGCCAACAAATCATAAGTCACATGTCAAGTTCTACCCGTCATTTTCCAGGTTAATTTGAACCCACCCGTACCTACCCTTGACTTTGGCCAACATGGCGGTACGACTGTCCCAAACCAACGTATCTATCTATGCTACATATGAATATCCAATAGCTACCAATCACTATGCCTTGACTTTGGTCAACAAACACAGCTTGAATACTATTGACTATCCATATGAAATGACGGAGGGCTACGAATGGTTTTGGAGAAACCGTGAACGTAGTGAACTTGATATAATCGAAGGAACCTGATAGCATTTAAAAGGAGTGGTTTAAGCTCCGCGTTTTTAAAAGTTTTCTTGTTTTGAAAAGAAACCGAGTGGTTTTGAAATTGTTCCAACGATTTAACTTTGGTTTATTTTCTTGCATTAGTTTAATGCGTCCCATCAATTAATCCTACCATTGCAGAAAACAACGAAAATATAACGTACGCTTATGCCATCTGCATTCGCCACGGGGCGCCGTCATCACCCGTTAGGTTACTTAACTAATGACAGAGCGGGTGCTGGACTAGCGCGGATGCAAAACATAAGCAACGCCTACTAGATATCATATAAAGATATATACATTCGTCAGATGCAATGATAGCCATTCCAGATCACAGATGAACATATTGGATATGCTAGGAATCCGCGTTTCGTTCGAGCCTGCAACGAAAGACGGATTACACAGTCGCGATGAATAGCCAAATCCCACCCTAGACCCCTACGGGTGCGGCAAACTACCCGCCATGTATCCGAAGTGAAGCAACCTCCCTCAACAACGTGAGTAGGCCACTTAGCACTTCAAGGTACCCGGTAGTTTGTGCACCCCACCTTGGGTCTATCCTAGGAGCAAAAACAGTAAAAGAAATAATATACAACGGCGGCTACAACCTCATCCCGGATGTGCGGCCATAAATATAATATTACATCAATTTACATATTACATCAAATGAAAGATAAAGAAACTCTCATCTCACAAACCCCCGGCTATTCATCCGCGACAATCCACCAAGTTTATATACACAATCCAACATTACAGATCACAGATGTCACGACCCGAAAGAGCACGTGACTGGCCCTTGAACCATATGAAGTCTATAGGACCCCATCTGATCCAAGTAAGCCAAAAGCCCAGAAATCTAAAACCATTTAAAGAGTAAAGAAGGAAAACTGGTTTTAAGAAGTAAAGAAATCATGTTTCGAAAATCAAAGTTTTTAAATAACTAAGCCGAATATGCATTTTTAAAATGTGTAACCTTTCCTGAAAATTTCGGCAGAGTTTCCTTTGTAAAAACTGGCCCCGAACGGGGTATAACAAGAATAATATATATGAAATGATAAAAGGCATCCCCAAGCGGGAGCTAGCTCTTCGTCAATTGACGGTCACAACCACGCAAGCAATAATAATATACAACGCCAAAGGGCGAGGATCAAAACCCAAAAAGAACTCAAAACAGCCAGGAAACCGTAATACTACAAGCGCAACTCTAAGGTCGAAATAATACAACACTGTTTTCTAAGTCTGAAACAATATAAAAGTTTTGGTTGATGGAATTTCTAGATACAATGAATAATACATGAACAATGGCGGTTCTGATACAAAAGAACCCACCTACCCAAGCAAGTCACCCATAAAGAAGCAGTGTGCCAGAAATGCCGCTATGGAATCTGTACGGCAAAACCTGCAAGAACTGTGGCACAACGGGGATGAGTTGACAACTCGTGAATAGAAAATATCTACAAGCAGAGATCGAATGCATGACCCATCCTAGGTCAATACGATCAGATATAAATAAACCTCAATATGAATAAGTCTGAGGCATGCTAAACTGGCAAGGTAATCTCTAAGCATGAGTGTAGTGCCAAGTGCTCGTGCCAATGCCTCAGGTAATAGCATATCATAAATGTGAGGTATGATCAATGTAATCAAATCTGCATGTACGTGGATCCCATCCACTCGTCACCCAATGACAATAACCATCATGCATGTAAATATCATAAAGCATGTGCATGGGAATAATATGAGGATATAAACCATCTGTGTCCCTCGCGACACGTCAAAATCATGGAACCGGAGTGCCCAGCATCGACACTCAAAAACATCATGAAAACTGTGCCCAGCATCGGCACGTAAATCCTCATATATCGGGCTCCGTCAGTCCGGATCGGCCCACGGGCTCTATCTGCGGTATCGGCCCTCGGCCCCCGGCAGTACACCCATATCCATCTATCGACTCTGGTCAGTATCCTCCGTATAACCGCCAGGTCCAACCAATCACTGGTAGGTACTCGCCATCCTGCCAGGCTCATCGTCTACTCCATGAAAAACATTTCTTGCCCCGGGGAACCATACCGGGTCCACCATGTACCCGCAATCGGCCTCATCCGCCTCCTCGAATCGGGTTTGACATGTCTCTCTCAGCACCGAGAAAACACATGGTGGACGCACTGAAATATCATATCAAGGGTAACCGGGTTTTAAAACAATTACATATTCTCTTTTTGAAACACCCACGGTTCCCAAAAACCAGATATATCATGGAAACAACATATCTCAATGCGTATAATCAGAAAGCATGATGTATGCGACATGTAAAGAAATGTAAGCAACATACACTGAATGCAACAGTACTACAGTGTAGTGACATGGCAATTATTGATGATGAAGTGTGTGAGCCGGCAAACAAGTGTACGTGGAACATACGCATCATCGATAATGGTGCTGGTGTCCTAGCAGCATGACTGAAATATATCAACAATACAAGCGATGCAATGCAAATAGCATGAATATGCGGAATCGAATAATCAACACAGCAGTAAAGAACCTGCCTCAATAGATATATCATGCAACCTTGCCTTTTGAAATAAAACGAATCAGGGATTTTGGTAAAATAAGGGCTACGGTGTTTTAAGAAAAGACGCGTCGCTTGAAAATATCCGTAGAATCCCTTTTTGCCTATCTTTAAAATATCCCCGATTCGTTAGTTTTGAAATAGGTAGGACTCGGGTCTAGTCTAACGCCTACTATGCGAACTACGACCCAACAATCAAGTCAATCGGGAGGGGTATGGAAACCACCTAAATCTGAGTCGATATACATACATACATATATATATATATAGTCGGTGATCTCGCCTCAATAGTATCACGTACGATACAGTATATCATATAACGTCCTCGAGTCATGAATGCGGATCTAACATCAATATAAAGCTCGTACGGTAAATCGTCGTACGGCATCCCAATAGCTGGGTACGGGTCAATATCCTATTCATCTCATCACATATCCGGTATCACTACCACCATATCACATCACAATAACGAACTCTGTCATATCGCCGAATCTCACGGCCTCAATCAAACCTCATCGACTCATCTTAATCTCATGTATCATCCTCAACCCCGTATATGAACACATAGTCCCATACCCATGTGTAGATATACACACCTCTATATGCGCACAGATAAATGAAAGAATGCATGCAAGTATATGTGTACGTGTATGTGTGGGTGCAACCACTACTCTAGGGTTTCGCACTATACTAAACCAATACATCCTTATCACCAATAATACCATTATTACCATCAATAATCCTAAACAACACATAATAAATATGTAAGTCCATATTGCGACCCCCGGTACTTACGGGGAGGCGGAAACGGTATAAAAAACGAATTTTTATCGCAAGAGGCAACATGGACTAAACTATGTCGGAATCGTTGTCTAAACTAAAACTAGTTAACAAGCTAAAGAGAGTTAGCTACTATGGAGGATGGTTATACCTAAACTTGAACTCCTTCTCTTCTTGTTGTTGTTCTTCTTTCTTGTTCTTTGTAGAAGCTTGAATGGTTCTCTTCTCGTCGCCTTCTTCTTGCCGAAGATAGATCCACCTTGAAGGTTCGACCTTTGGGCTCTTCCTCGATCTTTGAGTGAACTAGGGTTTCCGGCTTGCTAAACCTTCATCCTAGAATGAGTAGAGAGTGATTAGGGTTTGCTTTTCTATCTAAAGAGAATGATTCTCAACACATGAGAAGGTTTCTCTTTTCAAGAGGAAGAAGAAGATGAAATGAGGAGAGAGAGTGAGAATGATAGAATGAGCTCAATTATTTCTTTCTTGCAACCATATTGCAAAAGAAAATGAATTATCTAAATGATAATAATTGAAATAAGAATAGTTGATGGTTATTTTGGAATGACCACTATCATACCTCTTTTAATGAAGTGTAAGCATGAATCAAGGAAGACTTTCAAGGCATGAAAAGTGGTCAATGGTCAACAAGTCAACCAAGGTCAACAAGTCAACAAGAAAAACAACCATAACATAATTCTTATTTAATTACTATTATTAATAGATAATATACAAATTCATTAGGGTTTGGAAAATGATAACTGTCAACTGTGCATACGCACCCGATCCGAAACCCTAATGAAAAACCTCATTCTCCGCCTCAAGCAACTGTGCATACACACCTGCATTCTCGTTCCGAGGAACAAGAATACCAAGATATAAAAGCAACCCCCAAAACATATACCAGTATCTGGCTCAAACCAGAGCCTGCCAGTATAATCCGTCCGGACTCCAAACGTGCACAAGTGCGCGGATGAGAACGAACCTTGTCGCAAAACCATGCGACCTCTACTCTGTTTTGCCCAGAGGCGAATACCCTCTGTGTGGGACTCTAAAGACTCGACACTACGCTGGCAGTGGGTTTAACCACAGACCGCAAGCGGCACTAGCTGTACGTAGCGGTCCCCAGGTAGATGCCGACAAGAAGGCTGACGAGGTGAAACCCCATCTGAACTCCTACTGAGTCTGAATGTGACATTCTCCGTACAGTCCGGTCTGTTCGTCTGATACATCGCATGGCGGGCCTAGGGGGCGGTAAAACGTCAGTCCCCCAATAGCGGTACAAGTCGTGTCGGAGTGAAGCCCAAAACACCCTGAGATAACACTGGAAACCTACCAGTATATCTCGCTTGCCCTGGCCAGGGACTACTCGTGTAATGGCTCTCCTAGACACAGCGCGATGTCAACCCCCAATACCGGGAGAGACGAATCCTGTCTAACCGTCACTGCCTCCAAGTGCTTCGGGACTGCACCCAACCACCACCTGTTTGCACGACTCCTTTGAGCCGTGGTAGGGTAGTGATCAAAGTGCAGTGGGAACACACTCGAGGCGAAGTGTCAGTGTCAAGTCAGCGGACTAAGCTGTACTCATGTCACCTGGGAACTGATAACTGACGATAGGTATAATACCAACCTGTCAGTTCCCGACGAGTCCTGTCCAGTGTACTCGTAACCCAACGAGCACCCGTATACTATCTCCAGTACGACGTACTGATGGCTGTGGGACAGACCATCTCCCACACTGGGATGAGAAGCGCATACGCTAGTCTACTCCGGAGTATCGATGCCCTGTCTCGATGGTCCTACGACTAGGGACCTGTATAAGGATGTGCCTATAGATTACCCAGCCCCCACTAGTGTGACTGCCATCACAACGCTGGTAATCAAGCAAAGATCCTAAGGGCTCCACTAATGCGTATAAGTGATATACTGAAATAAACACAAGTACACATTGAAGTAGAAACAAACCAAGTAGCATACTACTATATTGAGCAAGATTGTTTATACAAGGTGAATATCCCAAGCTTCCATCAAGTAATATACAAACTAGTATGATACAGTAATGGCCTCTAGGGCATATACACTAACAATCTCCCACTTGCACTAAGGCCATGTACTGGCGTATCGAAGACCTATCATCTCGATCAGCCGCTCGAACTGAGTCTGGGGTAGGGCCTTGGTGAATGGATCTGCAGTGTTCTCTTCTGAAGCAACCCTCCGAACCTCGATCTCCTTGCGATCCACGATCTCCCTGATCAGGTGATACCGCCTCAAGATGTGCCTGGATCTCTGATGGGACCTGGGTTCCTTTGCTAAAGCTATAGCCCCTTTGTTGTCGCAATACAGAGGTACTGGGTCAACAATGGACGGAACCACCTGAAGTTCTTTTAAGAACTTCCTTATCCAGACAGCTTCTTTTGCGGCATCAGATGCAGCGATGTATTCCGCTTCCATAGTCGAGTCTGCAACGGTTTCCTGTTTGGAACTCTTCCAACACACCGCCCCTCCATTGAGGGTAAAGACAAAACCCGACATGGACTTGGAATCATCCTTGTCACTCTGGAAGCTGGAGTCAGCAAAGGCCTCAATCTGGAGGTCTTTTCCGCCATACACCAAGAACATCTCCTTAGTCCTCCTCAGGTACTTGAGAATGTTCTTTACCGCTATCCAATGTTTCTCCCCAGGGTTTGACTGATACCGGCTTACTACACTCAGTGCATAAGCTACATCCGGTCTGGTACACAACATCGCATACATTATAGAGCCTACCGCAGAAGCGTAGGGTATAATAGACATGCGATCCCTCTCCAAATCAGTCTTGGGAGACATCTCTTTAGAGAGGGTGATCCCGTGACAAGCCGGTAAGTTACCGCGCTTGGAATCTTCCATACTGAATCTTTTCAGTACGGTGTCGATGTACCTGGACTGTGAAAGTCCTAATATCCTCTTGGATCTATCACGATGGATCCGGATCCCCAGGATGTAAGAGGCATCACCCAGGTCTTTCATGGAGAACCTGTGTGACAAGAAACCCTTGACAGATTGTAGCATAGGAATGTCATTTCCTATTAAGAGAATGTCATCCACGTATAAAACAAGGAATACCACAGTTCTCGCTACAAATCTACTATAGATGCACGGTTCATCTGGATTTTTGATAAAGTCAAATTCCTTGACCGTCTCATCAAAACAGATGTTCCAACTCCGCGATGCCTGCTTTAGTCCATAAATGGACTTAAGCAACTTGCACACCTTTCCGCTGCTCCCACTCTGATTGAAACCCTCCGGCTGATCCATATAGACACACTCCTCTAAATTTCCATTTAGAAAAGCGGTTTTTACGTCCATCTGCCAAATCTCATAATCGTGGAAGGCAGCAATGGCAAGAAGGATCCGAATGGATTTCAGCATAGCCACTGGAGAAAAGGTTTCGTCGTAGTCCAAGCCAGGTCTTTGACGGAAACCCTTTGCTACAAGTCTAGCTTTATAGGTCTCAACCTGTCCATCTACACCAATCTTCCTTTTGAAGATCCACTTGCATCCTACGGGTTTTACCCCGTCTGGAGCAATGTCCAACGTCCATACTTTGTTGGTGTACATGGACTCCATTTCGGTCCGCATTGCATCCAGCCATTTTACCGAGTCAATGCTCTGAACGGCCTGCTTGGAAGCTAGTAGGCTCATCATAGTCTATGATGCAATCCTCTCTATCCCCGTCTATGAGAAAACCGTAGTATCTCTCGGGCGGATGAGACTGCCTACTACTTCTGCGGAGCGGCATAGGAATGTCCTGTTCATTTGAACCCTCTGGTTCCATTAAGCTTTCAGTAATAGTCTGTGGTTCTGGAATTTCTTCCAGTTCTATTGCGCTCCCACTTACTTCTTTTTCTAAGAACTGATGTTCCAGAAAATGGGCATTACGAGAAACAAGGACTTTTTGCTCCTCTGCGTAATAGAAAAGATACCCCCTGGAGTTCTTTGGGTATCCCACAAACTTGCACAGTACTGAGCGTGCCTCGAGCTTGTCCGCATGCTGCTTTTTGACATAAGCTGGACATCCCCAAATCTTCAGGTACTGAAGATAGGGTTTCTTCCCACTCCATAACTCATATGGTGTGGTAGGCACAGTCTTAGTAGGAACTCGGTTCAATAGGTATGCAGCTGTTTCTAGCGCATACCCCCAGAATGATCGCGGTAACTCAGCGTTACTCATCATAGACCGTACCATATCCAATAGGGTGCGATTCCGTCTCTCCGATACACCGTTATGTTGCGGGGTGTATGGAGGAGTAAGCTGAGAGAGAATCCCATTCTCTTTTAAATAGTCCAGGAATTCGGCACTTAAGTATTCTCCACCTCGATCCGATCTTAGAATCTTAATACTTTTGCCGGTCTGTTTCTCTACTTCATTCTTATACTCCTGGAATTTTCCAAAGGCCTCGGACTTATGTTTCATTAAGAAGACATAACCGTACCTTGAGAAGTCATCCGTAAAAGTAATGAAGTAAGAATGTCCGCTTCGGGCATGTGTAGACATTGGACCGCACACGTCACTGTGTACGAGTCCCAAGAGCTCGCTCGCTCTTACTCCATGTCCAGTAAACGGAGTCTTTGTCATCTTTCCCTTGAGACAGGATTGACAAGTGGCATACGATTGATATTCGAACGCATTCAAATACCCTTCTGTATGTAACTTCGTCAACCTTCTCTCATTGATGTGACCCAATCTACAATGCCATAAGAAAGTCTGATTAATATCTGGTGACTTTCTTTTGTGTGTATTCTGGACATTGAAAATCTGTGGTTGGTTTAATACGTATATACCATTGCTCAATGTACCTGACCCAATCAGAACTTGATTAAGGTGAATGTTAACAACATTACTTACAAACGCAAATTCATAACCTTCTTTAGAAACCAAAGATACAGAAATGATATTACAAGTTGCGTTGGGTACAAAAAAGCAATTACGCAAAACCAAAACATGTCCATCTGACATTCCTAGGTGATAGTCCCCCACGGCTTTAGCATCCATGCTAGCTCCGTTCGCAACTCTGAGGGTCATGTCACCTTCCTTCAAAAACCTACGGTTTCTCAACGCCTGCAAAGAATTACAGATATGAGATCCTGATCCGGTATCCAATACCCAGGAAGTAGAGTTTATAGAAAGACAGTTTTCAATAACATACACACCTGAAGCTGAAGCCGCAACCTGCTTCAGTTCCTGTGTCCTGGCTTTCCAAGCCCTGCAATCTTTCTTCCAGTGTCCACTCTTGTGACAATAGAAGCATTCCTCTTTACCAACAAGCTTCCCCGCTATCTTTGTTGCCTTTTCCTTTCCCTTCGCACCCACTTTACTAACACCGCCTCTTGGTTTGGCGGGGGCTTTCTTTTTCTTTCCCTTGGCTTTCGCCTTGGACCTAGAAGAAGAAGATCCTCCTACAAACAAAGTGGATGTATCCCTACCCTTCTGTAGGGTGCCCTCTGCGCTCCTCAGCAGGTTGAGGAGTTCTGAAAGTTCAACTTCCTTTTCTTGCAAGTTGAAATTCAGTATGAACTGGGCGTAAGTGGATGGAAGGGACTGGAGAATTATATCTGTGTAGAGTTCACTATCCAACGTGGTCCCAAGTTCCGCGAGCTCCTCAGTGTAGCCAATCATCTTAAGCACGTGGTCCGCTACCGATGATCCGACGGCCAACTTAGTCGAAAATAACTTCTTCGACACTTCGTATCTTGCGATACGAGACTGCTCTCCATACAGTTCTTTTGTATGAAGAAATATGGATTCCAAATCCATATTCTCGTGCCTCCTCTGATGGTCATTGTCCATCGAGGCAAGTACGAGGCATCTGGCCTTCGCGCTGTCAATCTCCCAAGTCTTACGGATTTCCTTATCCGCGACGCTGGAGGTGGGACCTGGGACGGGGGGAGCTTTGCTGGTAAGAAGATACCCCAGCTTGTCGTAAGAGATTGCCAATTTGACATTCCTGAGCCAATCTTTGTAGTTTGGCCCTGTCAATATGTTTTTATCTAGAAGTAACTTAAGTCCAGTCATTTCGATTTGGTCGCTGCAGGGGGAGAGAAGAAACACTTAGCACGATGCTCTTGCAAGTTTAGAATGGTTTTTAATTTGTCTAAACAGGATGGCTCCCACTGTCTCTCGAATCCCTCCTCAAACCACAAAGGAAGAATTAGCCGGGATCAATCCCACCGTACAATACTTGCTTAACCGTTCAGCCAGGCCAGTGTCGGTACTTCGAGGGAGGTTTTCCAACGCTTTCGCGAAGTTCCTTAATTTAAGAACCTCTTTTCCCTGGGGGCGTAGCCCCGCTAACACCTTTCTAGGCACCTACTAGGTTTATAGCATTGATCGTTTAGTGAGAAATTTCCCGAGGAGTAGCATATACTCACAGTAGGATCGGGATCCAAATATCATCGCGTGATGAAAATGAAGGAATCCTACCATAATCATCACACTCCAAATGGTATGCAAATCTAGCAAGTTTCAGTACTTATGAAACTCCCGATGTGGATTTTTGCCCCATGCTCTTATGACCTTGGCGTGAGGTCAAAATGTCATAAGTCACATGTCAAGTTCTTCCCATCATTATCCCGGTTGATTTGAATCCACCCGTACCTACCCTTGACGTAGGCCAAAATGGTGGTACGACTGTCTCAAAACAACGCATTCTATCTATGCAACAGATAAATATCCGGCAGCTACCAATCACTATGCCTTGGCGTGAGGTCAAAATACATAGCTTGAATACTACCGTATATTTAACTGAAATGATGGAGGGCTACGAATGGTTTTGGCGAAACCGTGAACGTAGTGAACTTGATATAATCGATGGAACGAGATAGCTTTTAGAAGGAGTGGCTCAAGCTCCGCATTTAAAAGTTAGTTTTTGAAAAGAACCGAGTGGTTTTTCGAAAGTGTTCCATCGACTTAAACTTGGTTTATTATCTTGCATTAGTTCTTTTAATGCGTGATATTCTTGCATTAGTTCTTTTAATGCGTCCCATCATTTAATTCCTACCATTGCAGAAAACAACCAAAATATGACGTACGCTTATGCCATTCGCATTCGCCACGGGGTCCCGTCATCACTCGTTAGGTTACTTAACTAACGACAGAGCGGGGGCTGGGCTAGCGCGGCTGTAAAACATAAGCAACGCCTAAATAGAAAGCAATGATAGACATTACAGATCACAGATGAATACATTGGATATACTAGCAATCCGCATTCCTTTCGAGCCTGAAACGAAAAGCGGATAACACGGTCGCGGTGAATAGCAAATACCCCACCCAAGACCCCTACGGGTGCGGCAAACTACCCTCCATGTTCCCGGTAGTTTGTGCACCCCACCATGGGTCTATCCTAGGAGCAAAAACAGTAAAAAGAATTATACAATGACGGCTACAACCCCGACCCGGTTGTGCGGCCAAACAAATAATATAATTACATCAATTTACATTTACAATGAATGAAAGAAAAACAAAAGCTCATCTCACATCCACCCCGGCTATTCACCCGCGACAGTCCAACACATTCATATACACATTCCAGAACATTACAGATCATGTATAACCCCGACTAATCGACTTATAGCGATTAGCCGACGTTCAATACATGCAAACATCACAGATATAACCAACATAGCTAAAGTGCAGTGAAGTTCGGAAAAAAAAATACGGAATTATAGGACCCCAAAAGTGAATTTCTGTTCTGGAAAATCTGGGTACATATAATATATCTTAAAAATCCCAAAACCAACACAGAAGAACACTGCACGAAAAACGATGCAAAGAAGACACCAACTTGCGGCGGTTCCGCGGCCAGATGAGTAGGTGAGGCCGCGGAAGCGCGGCGGTTTGGAGGAATCATGATATCGTTTTTCTTGTGTGTTCTTAGAAAACCCTGAGACGATTTTACAAGTATAAATTTTTTCATTTTGAGCAGAAAAAAATTCAACAGAAAGTTAGGTTTTCGTTTTTCCGGTTTTGCGATTTTTCGGTTCCGAACTTCGTTACACTTCACTACCAAGCTAGTTTAAGTTTAGTTAGGCTCTGATACCACTGTAAGTCCATATTGCGACCCCCGGTACTTACGGGGAGGCGGAAACGGTATAAAAAACGAATTTTTATCGCAAGAGGCAACATGGACTAAACTATGTCGGAATCGTTGTCTAAACTAAAACTAGTTAACAAGCTAAAGAGAGTTAGCTACTATGGAGGATGGTTATACCTAAACTTGAACTCCTTCTCTTCTTGTTGTTGTTCTTCTTTCTTGTTCTTTGTAGAAGCTTGAATGGTTCTCTTCTCGTCGCCTTCTTCTTGCCGAAGATAGATCCACCTTGAAGGTTCGACCTTTGGGCTCTTCCTCGATCTTTGAGTGAACTAGGGTTTCCGGCTTGCTAAACCTTCATCCTAGAATGAGTAGAGAGTGATTAGGGTTTGCTTTTCTATCTAAAGAGAATGATTCTCAACACATGAGAAGGTTTCTCTTTTCAAGAGGAAGAAGAAGATGAAATGAGGAGAGAGAGTGAGAATGATAGAATGAGCTCAATTATTTCTTTCTTGCAACCATATTGCAAAAGAAAATGAATTATCTAAATGATAATAATTGAAATAAGAATAGTTGATGGTTATTTTGGAATGACCACTATCATACCTCTTTTAATGAAGTGTAAGCATGAATCAAGGAAGACTTTCAAGGCATGAAAAGTGGTCAATGGTCAACAAGTCAACCAAGGTCAACAAGTCAACAAGAAAAACAACCATAACATAATTCTTATTTAATTACTATTATTAATAGATAATATACAAATTCATTAGGGTTTGGAAAATGATAACTGTCAACTGTGCATACGCACCCGATCCGAAACCCTAATGAAAAACCTCATTCTCCGCCTCAAGCAACTGTGCATACACACCTGCATTCTCGTTCCGAGGAACAAGAATACCAAGATATAAAAGCAACCCCCAAAACATATACCAGTATCTGGCTCAAACCAGAGCCTGCCAGTATAATCCGTCCGGACTCCAAACGTGCACAAGTGCGCGGATGAGAACGAACCTTGTCGCAAAACCATGCGACCTCTACTCTGTTTTGCCCAGAGGCGAATACCCTCTGTGTGGGACTCTAAAGACTCGACACTACGCTGGCAGTGGGTTTAACCACAGACCGCAAGCGGCACTAGCTGTGCGTAGCGGTCCCCAGGTAGATGCCGACAAGAAGGCTGACGAGGTGAAACCCCATCTGAACTCCTACTGAGTCTGAATGTGACATTCTCCGTACAGTCCGGTCTGTTCGTCTGATACATCGCATGGCGGGCCTAGGGGGCGGTAAAACGTCAGTCCCCCAATAGCGGTACAAGTCGTGTCGGAGTGAAGCCCAAAACACCCTGAGATAACACTGGAAACCTACCAGTATATCTCGCTTGCCCTGGCCAGGGACTACTCGTGTAATGGCTCTCCTAGACACAGCGCGATGTCAACCCCCAATACCGGGAGAGACGAATCCTGTCTAACCGTCACTGCCTCCAAGTGCTTCGGGACTGCACCCAACCACCACCTGTTTGCACGACTCCTTTGAGCCGTGGTAGGGTAGTGATCAAAGTGCAGTGGGAACACACTCGAGGCGAAGTGTCAGTGTCAAGTCAGCGGACTAAGCTGTACTCATGTCACCTGGGAACTGATAACTGACGATAGGTATAATACCAACCTGTCAGTTCCCGACGAGTCCTGTCCAGTGTACTCGTAACCCAACGAGCACCCGTATACTATCTCCAGTACGACGTACTGATGGCTGTGGGACAGACCATCTCCCACACTGGGATGAGAAGCGCATACGCTAGTCTACTCCGGAGTATCGATGCCCTGTCTCGATGGTCCTACGACTAGGGACCTGTATAAGGATGTGCCTATAGATTACCCAGCCCCCACTAGTGTGACTGCCATCACAACGCTGGTAATCAAGCAAAGATCCTAAGGGCTCCACTAATGCGTATAAGTGATATACTGAAATAAACACAAGTACACATTGAAGTAGAAACAAACCAAGTAGCATACTACTATATTGAGCAAGATTGTTTATACAAGGTGAATATCCCAAGCTTCCATCAAGTAATATACAAACTAGTATGATACAGTAATGGCCTCTAGGGCATATACACTAACAAAATATATGTGTGTATACGTATTCGTATACATCACCACGGACTGCGGGGGTGCTATACGCCATCCACCCGACTTCTCCCCATAGATATAAATCTACTCACCTTGCTTCTCGTGTGCCGATGCCGATGTCGCTATCTTCATCTTCTTCGCCTCAACATCATGTAGGGTACCTACAAGTATATCACAACGCTAAAGCACATGAAAATCACATCGGAAACCAAAATAGCACACGCTACTCGCATAGGTAAAAACCTATCGTCTCGCATGTAAACACGTTCACTATCCACTTGTCGTTGACGTCCAAACGCCACCCGACAGAAACGAATCACCAAATACCAAAATCCATGCTAAAAAAAGTCGTAAATCATACACCAACTCAAGCAAATCAACCCAGATTTTACCCTAACTGGAATCAGTCAAAACTAGACATACCCAGGGTCAAGACTAGAGGAAATAGGGCCATGCACAAAAATCGAGACAGTTCCCTCCTGCTCTGGCCGCAATTTGCGGCCAGAAGGAATTAATTGGCGGCCGGGGTTTGGAGTTGGGGCTAGGGTTTGGTGTGGTGGTTCCATGGTGCCTGCAGATCTCACTGTCAACTCAGTTTTATTTTTGGGGTCTCGGGGTGATAGCAGATTCCTAATTACGATCACAGATTCAAAGTTTTCCCCGATATCGATTCCGTAATTCCGTATTCTGTATTCTAGCTTCAGGTTTGGTCTAAAATAACATCACACCAGGGGTTCTAAGGTCACCACCATCCTCAATTTCATGTTTGATTTCAGTTTTACCCTAAACCCTAACTAAAAATCTCTAAAGTCCACAAATAACACATTATCGATATGAAACTAGAATAGATGCACAAGGAAATGAAATACTACTCCAATAGGTCCAGAATTTACCTCCTTTGGCAACTCAAGAAAATTCTTGAGTTGCTCAAAGTCCTCCGAATCCAATCTTGCTAGGTTCAATGTATAGCTAGTGAGCTTGGGAGCAAGTTATGTGAAGTGGGAATGGGGTTTTGGTGAGGGAAATGAGAGGGATCTATGGAGTGAAGGGGAGGGAGATAAGGGAGGAGCAGGATCAGCAACAGCTCTTGGGGATGGGGAGAGAGAAATGAGATGGGGAAATGATGGGTATGGTTCAAAAAGTGAGGGTTGACCTAGTCTCTCTCTCTCTCATCATCACACTTATCTTTTCTTTTCTTTTCCTTTTTCTTCTCACTCCAATAGTGAACCCAAATGAACAACCATGGCAATAAAATGTAATACAAGTGTAACAAGTGTGGAAAATGATATGTGCACATTTTTGCACAAAAATGCTAAAAATCCAATTAGCGATTTTTAATCGCGATTAACACTAAATTAGCATATAACTAGTCTTAAAAACTTTAAAATGGCATAATTCCATAAAAAAAAAAACCTATTTTAGAATTTTCCATAATTTTCCCCCATTTATTTGTATTTAATTATACCAGAATATTAAAATATTCACTAAAATAATATTAAATTATAAAAATTCCCAAAAATAATATTTTATTATTTTGAAACGTTACAACAGATATGCAAAACCCCCACTAATCGACGTATAGCGATTAGTCGACGTTCAGTGCATATATCACATTACAGATATAACCAATTAGCCAAAGTTTGTAGAACTTCGATCAAAATACCAATTTGTAACTACCCCAAACACAACATTGTTCTCTGGATAATCTGGAGAGAAACAAAATATCTTAAAAATCCCAAAACATCATACTGAACAAACTGCAGGAAATCCGAGTCGCGACCGAGTCAACTGGGCTGTGGATCCACGGCGAAACGCTTGGTTTCGCCGCGCTTCCGCGGCGCTTTGACCGAGTCGTGGGCTCGTTTTTCTTGGTTGTTCCTAAAATACCCTGCACGGATTTTTAAGGTGCATGGAAATATTTTTAGGGCTGTTTTAAAAATCGACAGAAAGTATGAGATTTTGACGTGTTTTGCGATTTTTTCCGGATCGAAGGTCTAAACACTTTGCTAACATGCTAGTTGTTGTTTAGCTAGGCTCTGATACCACTGTAAGTCCACGTTACCCACCCCGGTACTTACGGGGAGGCGGAAAAGGTAAAAAAACGGTTTTTTAACACAAGGTAACATGGACTAGAACTAGAGGATCTTTGCTAAACAAAAACTAACAAGCTAACTACAAGTTTTAGCTACTCGGTTAGAAGGTTATACCTAGGTCTTGAACTCCTTCTCTTCTTGTAGTGGTCCTCCTCCGTGCTTGCTCCTTGGAGTGATGTAGACGGCTCCTCCTCGTTGTCTTCTCTTTGCCGAAGAAAGATCCACCCGAAGGCCTTTACCTTGAGCTTCTACCTCAACCAAGAAGTAACT
The DNA here is from genome assembly GCA_030015575.1 of Agapanthus africanus. Taxonomy (NCBI): domain Eukaryota; kingdom Viridiplantae; phylum Streptophyta; class Magnoliopsida; order Asparagales; family Amaryllidaceae; genus Agapanthus; species Agapanthus africanus. Next base: position 509,291,394 of record CM057341.1, read on the forward strand.
AGAGTGCTTGGCTTGCCAAACCTAGAACCCTAGAATGAGTAGAGAGAAGTCTTGATGGGTTTATCTCACAAGCTCATGGTTCTCAACACATGAGAGATGCGAGATTTGAGAAGAAGAGCTCAAAAACATGAGAGAGAAAGAGCAAGAGAGAATGAGGATCAATTTACAACCATACTCTCATATGAGAGAATTATGAAATAATAATAATAATTAAAAGAAATTGTGATGGTTAGTTTGGAATGACCATTATCATTTCATATTAAATGAAATTTGCAAGAATCAAGAAGCATCTTTCAAATGAAATGATGATGGTCAAAATGTCAACAAAGGTCAACCGGTCAACCAAAGTCAAAAAGTCAACAAAAGTCAAATGGCCAACCTAACCATGGCACAATTATCCTTAATTAATATCATTAATCATATCTCTCATTCTCATTAGGGTTTGAAAAAAGTCAACGGTCAACAACCCTAATGAGAATCCTCTGCCTCTGTCAACTGTGCATACACACCCGCATCCGTGTTCCGAGGAACACGAATACAATGAGACAAAACCAATCCCAAAAAAAATACTAGGATCTGGCTTAAACCAAAGCCCGCTAGTAATAACTGCCCGGACACCAAACGTGCACAAGTGCGCGGATGTGAACGAACCCCGTTGCAAAACCATGCGACCTCTACTCTGTTTTGCCCAAAGGCGAATAACCCTCTGTGTGGGACTCTAAAGACTCGACACTACGCTGGAAGTGGGTTTAACCACAGGCTGCAAACGGTACTAGCTGTACGTAACGGTCCCCAGGTAGATACCGATAAGAAGACTGATGATGTGAACCCATCCGAACTCCTACCGAGCCTGAATGTGACAATTTCCGTACAGTCCGGTCTGTTCGTCTGAGAGTATCGCATGGCGGGCCTAGGGGGCGGTAAACGTCAGTCCCCTAATAGCGGTACAAGTCGTGTCGGAGTGTAGCCCAGAACACCCTGAGATAACATTGGAAACGCTACCAGTATATCTCGCTTGCCCTGGCCAGGGACTTTGTGTAATGGCTCTCCTAGACACAGCGCGATATCAACCCCCAATACCGGGAGAGACAAATCCTGTCTAACCGTCACTGCCTCTAAGTGCTTCGCGACTGCACCCAACTGCTACCTGTTTGCACGACTCATTTGAGCCGTGGTAGGGTAGAAATCTAAGAACAGTGGAAACACACTCGAGGCGAAGTGACAGTGTCAAGTCAACGGACTAAGCTGTACTCATGTCACCTGGGAACTGATAACTGATGATAGGTATAGTACCAACCAACAGTTCCCGACGAGTCCTGTGCAGTGTACTCGTAACCTAACGAGCACCCACATACTATCTCAAGTACGACGTACTAATGGCTGTGGGACATACCATCTCCCCTGCTGGGATGAGAAGTGCATACGCTAGTCTACTCCGGAGTATCGATGCCCTATCTTGATAATCCTACGACTAGGGACCTGTATAAGGATGTGCTTGTAGATTACCCAGCCCCTACTAGTATGACTGCCATCACAACGCTGGTAATCAAGCAAAGATCCTAAGGGCTCCACTAATGTGTATAGGCGATATGCTAAAAGAAACACATGCACACATTAAAGTAGAAACAAACCAAGTAGCATACTACCATTTTGAGCAAGATTGTCTATACAACTGTGAATATCCCAAGCTTCCATTAAGTAATATACAAACTAGTATGATACAGTAATGGCCTCTAGGGCATATACACTAACACATCCTCAACCCGGATGTGCCCCAATAAAAGAATATTACATACAAATTTTACATGAATGAAAATATAAAAACTCTCATCTCACATAAAAGCCCCGGCTATTCTTACACGACGATCCAATAAATCATATCAGCGACACATAATATCACATATCATCAACGTAAGTAAATACGCGTATCCCAAATTCCGTTGACATATAGCAACGAGATTTGTGATACCCCACGTATTACACTTACGGTCGTAGAAAAGAAATGTAAAACTATCCACATTTCCTTGGACATCATAAACCCGGAATATCTCATATTCTGAATTTCATGCCTAACCTATAAATCTTGCATTTTAGTCTCATATTAAAAACTCTTTTCAATAATTTAGTTGGGTAATTCAACAAGATTCCCGACTACCCGATCGAATACGCGTCGAAAACTATAGTAGATGGCCGCACCCCCGATACCGTCGACCAAGTGCACTTAGGCGGAACACCGTAGCTGCGAGCACCCGAGTGGGTGCTATTGGCAACGTGGTTCTCCTATAGTCACTTGGTTGGGGCAATGGGACGAGGCTATCTAGTAAAGTTATTCGGCGAGTATTCGCGTACGATACACGATTGCGATGGAGTTTCGATCCGAATCGAAACTTCGTGGCAATCGATCTACCGAGACTAAAACGCTAGATTTATAAACACTAACTAGTTTTCTCAAAACTAATTAATTGTGGATCCTCACTACTGCATCCATATCAAACATAAACCCGAAACGATGCAATAATTACAATTACAAAACACTCTGTATTAGTCCCTTACCAAATTAACATCTCATGAAATTTTGGACTAATCAAACATTACCTGAAACCCCAAAATCAAGTCCACAGAACACCAAAAAATTTCAAGCCAAAACGGAGAACAAAAAACCTGTGAGGCCGGTTTTTAGATGGTTCTCGCCGGGTTAGTTATGTTATTTTGGCCTCGAATTTTTCCAGTGTTCTAGTTGTATCACATACAACATTCTGCATTTGCTTAAATAATTTTTTCAGATCATTATAAAATTGACAGAAACTGTGTCTTGGGTTTCGGTGTTTCGGAGTTTTTCGGTTTCGTGATTCTAATTAAATCGTCTAATTTTCTAGCTTTGGCTCTGATACGATGAAAGTCTACCCTAGCACCGCCATGAGGTCCAAGAGGTATCATGCATGCCAAATTCAAGTTTTTATAGGTGCTAAGCAAGACTATCCAAGATCTTTAGCTAGTTGATTAGGGTTTGAAGTTTGATATCAAGAAAAACTAGAAGAAGTGAAAGATGGCTATACCCTCGTAGATCGAGCCCTTCACTTCATATGCTCCGTGTAGTAGTCCCGCGACTCCACTAGGCTCCACTTGAGGGTTTGGACGAGCTTCCTCCGAAGTCCTTCGTGCCGAAGATGATCCACGCGAAATCCCTCCAACTCAAGCTACCTCTACACTAAACTCTTTGGTGTAGGAAACACGCTACACTCGATCACTAGTCAAGTGTAGGATGGTGAAGTTGTTGGATATATGTATATCCTAGAGGCCATTATATGATAGTGTATCTACCGGCATGTGTGTGTGTATGTGTGTGTGTGTGTGTGTGTGTGTGTGAATTCAGGGGACATTCTTGCTCGACATGATAGTATGCTATCTGGTTGTACTTTATCTTGACATGTTCATTTGTTCATGCTTTCACTTATTTGGTATATGTTGGTAAAGCCCTTAGGATATTTGCTTGACTACTGAGATTATGATGTGGATCATACTAGTGGGACATGAGTAGTTTATAAGCATATCCTTAAAATGTTCCTAGTCGTGGGTGTATCGAGACTGAGCATCGATATTTCCAGAGTAGACTGGCGTATACGTTACTTGTCCCATATGATGGGCGATGGATGATCCCATATCCATTGGTGTGGTGACACCAAAGACCATATACGGGTGCTCAGTGTGACTGGGTACACTGCACGGACTCGCCGAGAACTCCTTTATGGTATTATATCTATCGTCAGATAGAAGTTCTCAGGTGACACTGGTACATGTTAGTCTGTAGATCCGAGATCGTCATAGAGTCTTATGTGTCCTCCCAGTGTACTTTGATCTCCACCCTACCACGGTTCTACTGAGTCGTGCAAACAGGTGATTTTGGGTACAGTCCCGAGGCACATGGAGGCAATGAGCGATAGGAGGGGTTTCGTCTCTCCCGGTATTGGGGGTTGATGTTGCGCTATGCACGATTGGCTATAACAGGAAGTCCCTGGCCAGGGCTGTTGAGATTTACTGATAAGTGCTATCAGTAGTTTCTTGATCTGTTATGAGCCATATACCGGCATAACTTATTGAGTCATTGGGGTCGACGATACCATCCCTAGACTTGATATGCAGCATATCTGACGAAGAGACCAGACTGTACGGTAAGTGTTGCCAGTTGGCTCGACGGGAGTTTTAGCAGGTTTGCTTGTGTTTCTTCTGATCGCTCAATACCTAGGAGCTGTTACGTACAGCTTGTGCCACTGACGGTTTGTGGGCATGTGATGTAATCACTGCCTACTGCTAGCATATTGACGAGTCTTAGAGTCCCACAAAGGAGTCTTCTAGCTCAGGCAAAAAGATGTAGGGTGCATATAGGATATGCGCGGGAGCTCGATTAAATGCGAGTATTGGATACCGTATTTTAATCGGGCGTTTATTATTGGACGGGTCGTATGTGATATGACCAGGTAATTAAATCAAGTTTTGATTTAATATTAAATCCATTAGCTCATTTATTAAAACCTATTTCTTTATGATGCATGCATGAGTGTATGTATATGTTGATATGGACGCACACATGTAAGCATACATGTGTCATGGTTGATGATACATTGGTGTTGGTAATGCAAGACTTACATGGTAACATATTTAGATATTTTGTTTATTTGAGAAAAGCAAAATGGAAACATAATCATGGTTGACTATTCAACTCTTTTGAGTTGACCCAAGTCAATGGTTTCATTTGCCTATGATTTTGTAGCCCATGGTTTTACTTAACCTCAAGTCACAAAATATCTAGATATTTTGTAACCATAGTTTAGCATGAGATAATTCACTTACTCTCTTGAGACTAGGTTGAGTTATTCATTATTCTCTTGAGTCAAGCTTGAGCCATCTCCTTCTTCCTCTCTCTCCTCAAAGCTCTCTAGGGTTTAAAAAGAAAGAGAAGAAATTAAAAAGAAAAGGTTTTTAAGTGAGATCCAAACCCACATCACCATTCTTTTTTAGACTAGCCCACTAGTGTGGAGTATTTGCTTCATCTTCATTCTTGATCAAGTGAAGCTTGGAGCTTGAGCAAAGGGACTTCGTGGTGGATTATCGTGGACTCGGAAGGACACAAACCAACCGGTTCAAACCCTACTCGATCCAAGGAGTCTCTAGAGGAGGTCTACAAAGGTTGTATTATTTACCTCTTAGTGTTAGACACTTGTAGTATATGATACTAGTTGTTGTAACTCTATTTTTCTAGTTCAATTTATGGTTGGAATTGTTTAGCACCCCATAAATTTTTTGTTATAGCATGTGTGATGCAACCCATAACATAGGATGGTGCTAGAGAATCCCTACAGTGGTATCAGAGCTAAGCTAGAAACTTAGACGATATTAGATTAATTACAAAACCAAAACAACTCCGAATTAACAATTTATGCAACCCTGAAAAAGTGCTCTCTGTCGATTTTAAAACGGATTGAATTTTTTTTTAGTAATTGCAGAAGCCTGTATGTACTGCACTGAAAACACCAAAGAAAAACGAGGGAATTCCACCACTAAAAATCCGGCCACATTGCTCCTAGAACCGGCCTGGCCGGCCCCCTGCTTCAGAACTTCCTCGTTTTCCCCTGGTGCTCTGGTCTGTAGTTTTTGAGGTTTCAGGAGTTGTTTGTTTAGCCCAAAATTTCATGTGATGTTAATTTTTCTTAGGGGCTAATTCGGAGTATTTCGTAGTCGTATGTTTTAAAATTGTATTGGTAACTTGGATGATGTTAAACAGTTCGAACAAACATCACACACCAACTTATTGCCATCACTGAAAATTTCCAAGTGTTGGAATTTTCCAAGTTAAAGATATTTGAATGTTCATGCAAGTAACCCTATGGACCCTCTAGAGGAACAAAACCTAAACTCGATTCTATGACCATGGACCCGCGGCTAACCTTAGGGTTTTCCGTAGTCCTGTGGCACCATAGGTGAGGCAAGGGTTGACCCTTCTACGGTTGGTCCATAGACACTGTGGCACGTTTTGGGTATTTTAGCTTTGCTCAAGTGTTGAGCTTTCGGGGTAATTTGTGGGTGTTTGTTGACTCAATCGAAACGTTTAACATTGTTTTGATATTTGTGAATGTGATACAATAATTGGAATCTACACTAATTAGTTTTGTGAAAAGTAATTAGTTGCATGTAAATCTAATATTTTAGCCTTGGTAGAATCGGGAATCTTGTTGAATTGTCCGATTTCTTTTGAAAAGATGTTTTCATGGTTGAGACCTAAATATAAGATTTGCATTGTTAGGCATGAAATTCTGAATATGTGATATTCCGGGTTTATGATGTCTAAAGGCAGTGTCGATTCCAACTGTTGTAGTTTTTCACTTTCTTTTCTGCGACCGTAAGTGTAGTATATGGTGTATCGCCGGTTTCGTTGCTATATATCAACGACAAATGGGGTATGCATACTTACTTACGTTGATGATATGTGATATTATGTGTTGCTGAGATATGATGTACATGATCGTCGTTGTCATGACCCGAAATTGGCACGTGACGGCCCTTAAACTACGCAACGTCTACAGGCGTAACGCAATTTAAGTAAGCCGAAAACCCAACAATCTAAACCATCAGAAGTAGTAAGAAATAAGAAAAATTTTAAAACCTTTGAAAATCTCAACCCAAATTCTTTAAAAATCCAACTTTTTCTTCCTTTAAAATTTTGGCAGCACCTCCTTTGTAAAAACCAATCCCAAAAATTGGTACAACATAAATATAAGTAAAGCATCCCCAAACGAGAGCAAAAACATGCCCAAAGACGGAAAACAACCACCAAAACAGATATACGACGCCGTAGCGAAGAAATAAAAGACGATATAAATAAAACTGCATAAAAGGAACTCCAAGTTACAAAATAATATACAATATCGTCCTCACATCAAGTCTCTAAGTCATACATGATAATGGTAGATGGAGAGTACATGATACAATGAATATACAATAACATAAACGGATAACCACAAAACCCACCTACGAAAAACTACACACTATGAGCTGAAGCGGTATCCGCAGCAAAGGATGATAAGATAGATAAATAGCCTGCCTCGACTACTCTGGGGAACAACCTGCAAAACACTGTGGCACAACGGGGGTGAGTTGCCAACTCGTGAATAGTAAATAACATATGCAGGTAATCGCAAGTATGCACGTACAGCGCGAATCTAATATATGCAAGCTAATAGCAATAATAGTCATATGTGTGCAATAGTCATGAAAGGTACACTAGCAGGTACATCTAATACATGAAGTAATAATATGACAATCTGCAGGCAACAATCATGTAAGGTACCCCATCAGGTACTACCAATACATGAAGAAATGATATGACAATGTATATATGCAACAGTCATGAAAGGTACTCTAGCAGGTACAACTAATACATGAAGCAATGCATATAAAATAAAGTATGTAAATGCAACAGTCATGGTAGGTACTCTATCAGGTACTACTAATACATGAAGCAGTGCATAAACAATAAATGCGAAGTATGGGATGAAACATGTCATCTCCACGGAATCCTGACATCGTGGTAGGACCAAAGTCCATCAAGACAATCCAAATCCCAATTTCCTCAAATCAGCCCCCAAATTGGCTCTCATATCATGTAAGTCTCATAAATCCTGAATGTACAATATCAAGTAAATCTCATATATCCTGAATGTACAAAATCGAGTAAATCTCATATATCCTGTATCCAATATTAAGTGAATCTCCTATATCCTGAATCCAATATCAAGTAAATCTATTATATCCTGAAAAGTATATTTGCATGAATAAGTATGATGATATATATGAATTGATATGTATACATATATATTAGCATCCCATTCCACTAATATATATATATATATATATATACATATATATATATATATACATATACATATACATATATATATATATAACAACGTCCCATTCCACTGTTATATATACTTAGGAGTAAAAATATCATGAAAACCTGTGTCAAGCATCGACACATAAAGGCTTATCTATCAGATGCTGTCACCACGAATGGAACCCTGATAGGTACGTATCATACGCTATCCGAAAACCTGAGTGCCCAGCTTCGACCCTCGTCCTTCGACGTATCCATACGTACATGACTCCCGTCGGTATCCCCACGATAACCGCCGAGTTATAGGTACTGTCACCGCCAGGTATGGTTCCTCTGTCAGGCCTCATCGGCATGTTACATCGACTATCCCTTTCTTGCCCCGGGGTACCTCCGGGCCCCACCATGTACCTTCACATAGCCCACAACGCTCCTCGCATGGGGTATATATATATCAGAACCGATAAATCTCATGGTGGCTGCTGAAATATCATATCAAGAGAAACCGGGTTTTTCAAATAATGCATAATTTCATGAAACTACCACGATTCTCAAATCCAGAAAACATCATGAAAAATCCATATCTCAATGCGAAAATCCATGAATGTAATATACGCAACCTAAAACTGAAATGCGAGCATATAAAGGAAAAGCCGCTATTTAACTGCAACAAGTTAATATAAATATCATGCGGTTCCTAATTTTTCCAAGTCTATATAACATCAAATAAAGATGAACATGTAGCTATAGCCAGATATATATGTAAACATAAATTTTAATTAGGTCCGTGCGAAAGCACGGGGAACCTCCCTCAAAAATACCGGCACTGGCCTAGCTGAATGGTTAGCGAAGTTGTAGAATGTAATTAATCCTGGCTAATTTTTTCCTTTTAAGGTTTGAAGGAAAATTTGATAAAAGCAGTGGGAGACATCGATTAGATAAGATTAAATAACCAATCTGATCTTTGCAGGAGATTTCGTTGAGTGTATTCTTTTCTCTCTCTTAATGGCAGATAACCATGACTGGACTTAAGCTACTGTTAGAGAAAAATAAGCTTACCGGGCTGAATTATAAAGACTGGTTGAAGAACATTAACATTGTACTTACATATGATAAAGTATCATATGTCCTGACCGCCTCAGCCCCGCCCAAACCAGGCCCTGAATCTTCTGTTGCGGATAGGGAAATCCGAAAAACGTGGGATATTGACTGTGCCACCGCCAAATGCCTCGCACTTGCATCGATGGACAATATACATCAAAAGCAGCATGAGGAGATGGATGTTCAATCCATCTTTCTCTATACAAAAGAGTTGTATGGAGAGCAATCTCGTATCCTACGATACGAAGCGTCTCGAAAGCTGTTTCAGATGCGGATGGCTCCTGGCACATCAGTAGATGACCACGTTTTGAATATGATAGCTCTTATTAAAGAGCTTGAGGGCCTCAGATGGACAATGGATAACGAGCAATATACTGATATTGTTCTACAGTCTCTTCCCTCTACCTTTGCTCCTTTCGTAGTGAACTTCAACATGCACAACATGGAGAAATCACTACCCGAACTTCTCAATATGTTGAGAAATGCGGAGAGCATGCTTAAGGCGAAGTCTCCATCCCTGCTTGTTGGACAATCTTCCTCTTCCATCCCAAATGCCAAGGCCAAAGGAAAGAACAAGAAGAAATCCACCATGCCGAGAGGTGGAATCAAGATGGCAAAGGGGAAAGACAAATCCAAAGCTGGGGAGTCGGGAAAAGGAGAATGTTTCTTTTGCAAGAAGAAGGGACACTGGAAGCGGAGCTGTACTGAGTACCTTGGTCTCAAGAAAAAGAAGAATGGTGATACTTCAGCTTCAGGTGTGTTCGTAACTGAAAACAGATTTTCTATAAACTCTGCTTCCTGGGTATTAGATACCGGTTTGGGTTCTCATATCTGCAATTCTGTGCAGGGGCTGAGAAATAGTAGAGTTTTGAAGACAGGTGATCATACTCTCTGGGTTGGAAATGGTTCCAATGTACATGCAGTTTCACTGGGAGAGTTGTTAGTGTATATGCCCTAGAGGCCATTACTGTATCATACTAGTTTGTATATTACTTAATGGATGCTTGGGATATTCACCTTGTATATACAATCTTGCTCAAAATAGTAGTATGCTACTTGGTTTGTTTCTACTTCAATGTGTACATGTGTTTATTTTTGTATATCGCCTATACACATTAGTAGAGCCCTTAGGATCTTTGCTTGATTACCAGCGATGTGATGGCCGTCACACTAGTGGGGCTGGGTAATCTATAAGCACATCCTTATGCCGGTCCCTGGTCGCAGGACTATCGAGACAGGGCATCGATACTCCGGAGTAGACCAGCGCATGCGCTTCTCATCCCAGTGTGGGAGACGGTATGTCCCACAGCCGTCAGTACGTCGTACTTGAGATAGTATGCGGGTGCTCGTTAGGTTACGGGTACACTGGACAGGACTCGTCGGGAACTGACTAGTTGGTATTATACCTATCGTCAGTTATCAGTTCCCAGGTGACATGAGTACAGCTTAGTCCGCTGACTTGACACTGTCACTTCGCCTCGAGTGTGTTCCCACTGTACTTTGATCACTACCCTACCATGGCTCAAAGGAGTCGTGCAAACAGGTAGTGGTTGGGTGCAGTCCCGAAGCACTTGGAGGCAGTGACGGTTAGACAGGATTCGTCTCTCCCGGTATTGGGGGTTGACATCGCGCTTTGTCTAGGAGAGCCATTACACGAGTAGTCCCTGGCCAGGGCAAACGAGATATACTGGTAGGTTTCCAGTGTTATCTCAGGGTGTTTTGGGCTTCGCTCCGGCACGACTTGTACCGCTATTGGGGGACTGACGTTTACCGCCCCCTAGGCCCGCCATGCGATGTATCAGACGAACAGACCGGACTGTACGGAGAATGTCACACTCAGGCTCAGTAGGAGTTCAGATGGGTTTCGCCTCGTCGGTCTTCTTGTCGGCATTACCTGGGGACCGTTACGCACAGCTAGTGCCGCTTGCGGTCTGTGGTTAAACCCACTGCCAGCGTAGTGTCGAGTCTTTAGAGTCCCACACAGAAAGCTTTTCGCCTTTAGGCAAAAGAGTAGAGGTCGCATGGTATTGCGACAGGTCGCATGGTTTTGCGACAGGGTTCGGTCACATCCGTGCACTTGTGCACGTACAGTGTCCGGACAGTTTACACTAGCGGGCTTTAGTTTAAGCCAGATCCTAGTGTACCTTATGGGATTGGATTTATCCAGTTTGCATTCGTGTTCCTCGGAACGCGGATGCGGGTGTGTATGCACAGTTGACAGGGAGGCAGAGGCTGCGGATTCTCATTAGGGTTGTTGACAGTTGACCGTTGACTATTTGACTTTATGCTCAACCCTAATGAGAATATGATATGTGATTAACTATTATATTAATTAAGTATTATGGTGATATGGTTGTTGACTTGTTGACTTTTGTTGACTTGTTGACTTTGTTGACTTGTTGACTTTTGTTGACTTGTTGACCGGTTGACTAGGCTTGACTAGTTGACCATCATGATAACCATGGTTATCATTTCATGCCAAAGACTTTTTCTTGCTTGCTCATTTGAGCAAAATGAGTGCATGACATGATAAGGTTATGGTTGCTTCTAACCATCACATAAGACTTTTTTGATATGATGAGTTATGATCACTTTGGATTATGAGAGGGTGAAAGACAAAAGAGTTGCTCATTCTTTCTTGCTCATTCTCTCTCTTGTTCTTGAGCTCTCCTCTTGCTCTCACCCTCAACCTCTTGCTCCCTCTCTTGATCTATGGTTCTCTTGTCTCATGAGTTGAGAATCAAGAACCATAGATAAAATCCCATTCTAAATCATCTCTACTCATTCTAGTTCACTAGGTTTGGCAAACCAAGTGAACTAGTTTCTTCAAAGAACGAAGAAGGAGCTAAAGGTTGGAGCTTTCAAGTGGATCTATCTTCGGCGTACGGAGACAACGAGAAGGAGCCATCGAACCACCATCGGAGCTTGAAGAGAAGGAGTTCAAGTTTAGGTATAACCATCTTCATCCGAGTAGCTAAATATCTTTAGCTTAGTATGCTAGTTTTAGTTTAGGTAAAGATCCCGACCTAGCTTAGTCCATGTTGCCTCTTGCGTTAAAATTTTGATTTTATACCGTTTCCGCCTCCCCGTAAGAACCGGGGGTCGCAACGTGGACTTACAGTGGTATCAGAGCCTAACTAAACTTAAACTAGCTTGGTAGTAAAGTGTAACGAAGTTCGGAACCGAAAAAAATCCAAAAACCTAACTTTTGCAAAACATGAGTTTCTGTTGAAATTTTTTTCTGGTCAAAATGAAAAACTTTATACTCCTAAATTCGGCTCAGGGTTTTGTGTGAACACCCATGAAAAACGGTCCACTGTTTCCTTCAAACCGCCGCGCTTCCGCCGCACCAGGTAGGCATTTGCCGCGGAAGCGCCGCGCTTTGTCGTCTTCTCTGCATCGTTTTTCGTGCAGTGTGTGTCTGTGTTAGTTTTGGGATTTTTGAAATATATTATATGTGCCCAGATTTTCCAGAAAAGAAATTTCCTTTTGGGGTCCTATAATTCCGTATTTTTCCGAACTTCACTGCACTTTGACTATGATGGTTATATCTGTGATGTTTGCATGTATTGAACGTCGGCTAATCGCTATAAGTCGATTGGTCGGGGTTATACATGATCTGTAATGTGCTGGAATGTGTATATAAATATGTTGGATTGTCGCGGGTGAATAGCCGGGGGTTGTGAGACGAGAGTTTTCTTTTCTTGCAATTCATGTAAATTTGTAAATTGATGTAATAATTATTTGTATGGCCGCACAACCGGGTCGGGGTTGTAGCCGTCATTGTATAATTTCTTTTTACTGTTTTTGCTCCTAGGATAGACCCATGGAGGGGTGCACAAACTACCGGGTATGCCGAAGTGTCGAGTGGCCTACTCATGGAGATGAGGGAGGTTGCTACGCTTCGGGTACTTGGCGGGTAGTTTGCCGCACCCGTAGGGGTCTTGGGTGGGGTTTTGGCTATTCACCGCGACCGTGTAATCTGTTTTTGTTACAGGCTCGTACAAATTACAGATTCCTAGTATATCCAATGTATTTATCTGTGATCTGAAATGTTTATCATTGCAGTATATCTATATATGATATTATTTAGGCGTTGCTTATGTTTTACAGACGCGCTAGCCCAGCCCCCGCTCTGTCGTTAGTTAAGTAACCTAACGGGTAATGACGGGGCCCCGTGGCGAATGCGAATGGCATAAGCGTACGTCATATTTTGGTTGTTTTCTGCAATGGTAGGATTAAATGATGGGACGCATTAAAAGAACTAATGCAAGAATATCACGCATTAAAAGAACTAATGCAAGATAATAAACCAAGTTAAAGTCGTTGGAACACTTTCGAAAAACCACTCGGTTCTTTTCAAAAACAACTTTTAAATGCGGAGCTTGAGCCACTCCTTTTAAAAGCTATCTCGTTCCATCGACCATATCAAGTTCACTACGTTCACGGTTTTGCCAAAACCATCCGTAGCCCTCCGTCGTTTCACATGAATAGTCAATAGTATTCAAGATGTGTATGTTGGCCAAAGTCAAGGCACAGTGATTGGTAGCCATTGGGTGTTCATGTGTAGCATAGATAGATGCGTTGGTTTGGGACAGTCGTACTGCCATTTTGGCCAAAGTCAAGGGTAGGTACGGATGGATCCAAATTAACCTGGATAATGACGGGTAGAACTTGACATATGACTTATGATATTTTGGCCAAAGTCAAGGTCATAAGAGCATGGGGCAAAAATCCACATCGGGAGTTTCATAAGTACTGAAACTTGCTAGATTTGCATACCATTTGGAGTGTGATGATTCTGGTAGGATTCCTTCAGTTTCGTCACGCAATGATATTTGGATCCCGATCCTACTGTGAGTATATGCTACTCCTCGGGAAATTTCTCACTTAACGATCAATGCTATAAACCTAGTAGGTGCCTAGAAAGGTGTTAGCGGGGCTACGCCCCCAGGGAAAAGAGGTTCTTTAATTAAGGAACTTCGCGAAAGCGTTGGAAAACCTCCCTCGAAGTACCGACACCGGCCTGGCTGAACAGTTAAGCAAGTATTGTACGGTGGGATTGATCCTGACTAATTCTTCCTTTATGGTTTGAGGAGGGATTCGAGAAACAGTGGGAGCCATCCTGTTTAGACAAACTAAAAACCACTCTAAACTTGCAAGAGCATCATGCTGAGTGTTTCTTCTTCTCTCTCCTAATTGCAGCGACCAATCAACATGACTGGACTTAAGTTACTCCTAGATAAAAACAAACTGACAGGGCTAAACTACAAAGATTGGCTCAGGAATGTCAAGATAGCAATCACTTATGACAAGCTGGGGTATCTTCTTACCACCAAAGCTCCCCCTGTCCCTGGTCCAACTTCCAGCGTCGCGGATAAGGAAATCCGTAAGACTTGGGAGATTGATAGCGCGAAGGCCAAATGCCTCCTGCTTGCCTCGATGGACAACGAACATCAGAGGAGGCATGAGAATATGGACATGGAGTCCATATTGCTCCATACAAAAGAACTGTATGGAGAGCAATCACGTATCGCAAGATACGAAGCGTCGAAAAAGTTATTTTCGACAAGAATGGCCGTCGGATCATCAGTAGCCGAGCACGTGCTAAAGATGATCGGCTACATTGAGGAGCTCGCTGACCTAGGGATCACATTGGAGAGTGAGCTATATACGGATATAGTTCTCCAGTCCCTTCCTTCCACTTACGCCCAGTTTATACTGAACTTCAACCTACAAGAAAAAGAGGTTGAACTATCAGAGCTCCTCAACATGCTGAGGAGCGCAGAGGGCACCCTACAGAAAGGTAGGGAAACATCCACTTTGTTTGTAGGAGGATCATCTTCTTCTAGGTCCAAGGCGAAAGCCAAGGGAAAGAAGAAGAAGGCCCCCGCCAAACCAAGGGGCGGTGTTAGTAAAGTGGATACGAAGGGAAAAGGTAAAGCAACAAAGATAGCGGGGAAGCTTGTGGATAAGGAAGAATGCTTCTATTGTCATAAGAAAGGACACTGGAAGAATGATTGCAGGGCCTGGAAGGCCAGAACACAGGAATTGAAGCAGGTTGCAGCTTCAGCTTCAGGTGTGTATGTTATTGAAAACTGTCTTTCAATAAACTCTACTTCCTGGGTATTGGATACCGGATCAGGATCTCATATCTGTAATTCATTGCAGGCGTTGAGAAACCGTAGGGTTTTGAAGGCAGGTGACATGACCCTCAGAGTTGCAAACGGAGCTAGCATGGATGCTAAAGCCGTGGGGGACTATCACCTGGGAATGTCAGATGGACATGTTTTGGTTTTGCGTAATTGCTTTTTTGTAGCCAACGCAACTTGTAATATCATTTCTGTATCTTTAGTTTCTAAAGAAGGTTATGAATTTGCGTTTGTAAGTAATGTTGTAAACATTCACCTTAATCAAGTTCTGATTGGGTCAGGTACATTGAGTAATGGTATATACGTGTTAAACCAACCACAGATTTTTAATGTCCAGAATACACACAAAAGAAAGTCTCCAGAAATAAATCAGACTTTCTTATGGCATTGTAGATTGGGTCACATCAATGAGAGAAGGTTGACTAAGTTGCATACAGAAGGATATTTGAATGCGTTCGAATATCAATCATATGCCACTTGTCAATCTTGTCTCAAAGGAAAGATAACAAAGACTCCGTTTACTGGACATGGAGTAAGAGCGAGCGAGCTCTTGGGACTCGTACACAGTGACGTGTGCGGTCCAATGTCTACACATGCCCGAAGCGGACATTCTTACTTCATTACTTTTACGGATGACTTCTCAAGGTACGGTTATGTCTTCTTAATGAAACATAAGTCCGAGGCCTTTGGAAAATTCCAGGAGTATAAGAATGAAGTAGAGAAACAGACCGGCAAAAGTATTAAGATTCTAAGATCGGATCGAGGTGGAGAATACTTAAGTGCCGAGTTCCTAGACTATTTAAAAGAGAACGGAATTCTCTCTCAGCTTACTCCTCCATACACCCCGCAACATAACGGTGTATTGGAGAGACGGAACCGCACCCTATTGGATATGGTGCGGTCCATGATGAGTAACGCTGAGTTACCGCGATCATTCTGGGGGTATGCGCTAGAATCAGCCGCATACCTTTTGAACCGAGTTCCCACTAAGACTGTGCCTACCACACCATTTGAGATGTGGTGTGGGAAGAGACCCCATCTTAATCACATTAAGATATGGGGAAGTCCAGCTTTTGTCAAAAAGCAGCATGCGGACAAGCTCGAGGCACGCTCAGTACTGTGCAAGTTTGTGGGATATCCAAAGAATTCCAAGGGATATTTCTTCTACTGTGAAGAGGAACAAAAAGTTCTTGTTTCTCGTCATGCCCAGTTTCTAGAACACCAGTTCATAGAAAAAGAAATAAGTGGGAGCGCAGTAGAACTGGAAGAAATTCCAGAACCACAGACTGTTACTGAAAGCTTGGTGGAACCAGAGGGTTCAACAGAACAGGACATTCCTACGCCGCTCCGCAGGAGTAGTAGGCAGTCTCATCCGCCCGAGAGATACTACGGTTTTCTCATAGACGGGGATAGAGAGGATTGCATCATAGATTATGATGAGCCTACTAGCTTCCAGTAGGCCGTTCAGAGCGTTGACTCAGTGAAATGGCTGGATGCAATGCGGACCGAAATGGAGTCCATGTACACCAACAAGGTATGGACGTTGGACATTGCTCCAGACGGGGTAAAACCCGTAGGATGCAAGTGGATCTTCAAAAGGAAGATTGGTGTAGATGGACAGGTTGAGACCTATAAAGCTAGGCTGGTAGCAAAGGGTTTTCGTCAAAGACCTGGGTGATGCCTCATACATTCTGGGTATCCGGATCTACCGTGACAGATCCAAGAGGATATTAGGACTTTCACAGTCCAGGTACATCGACACCATACTAAAAAGGTTCAGTATGGAAGATTCCAAGCGCGGTAACCTACCGGCTTGTCACGGGATCACCCTCTCTAAAGAGATGTCTCCCAAGACTGATTTGGAGAGGGATCGCATGTCTATTATACCCTACGCTTCTGCGGTAGGCTCTATAATGTATGCGATGTTGTGTACCAGACCGGATGTAGCTTATGCACTGAGTGTGGTAAGCCGGTATCAGTCTAACCTTGGGGAGAAACACTGGATAGCGGTAAAGAACATTCTCAAGTACCTGAGAAGGACTAAGGAGATGTTCTTGGTGTATGGCGGAAAAGACCTCCAGATCGAGGCCTTTGCTGACTCCAGCTTCCAGAGTGACAAGGATGATTCCAAGTCCATGTCGGGTTTTGTCTTTACCCTCAATGGAGGGGCGGTGTGTTGGAAGAGTTCCAAACAGGAAACCGTTGCAGACTCGACGATGGAAGCGGAATACATCGCTGCATCTGATGCCGCAAAAGAAGCTGTCTGGATGAGGAAGTTCTTGAAAGAACTTCAGGTGGTTCCGTCCATTGTTGATCCAATACCTCTGTATTGCGACAACAACGGGGCTATAGCATTAGCGAAGGAACCCAGGTCCCATCAGAGATCCAGGCACATCTTGAGGCGGTATCACCTGATCAGGGAGATCGTGGATCGCCAGGAGATCGAGGTTCGGAGAGTCGCTTCAGAAGACAACACTGCAGATCCATTCACCAAGGCCTTGCCCCAGACTCAGTTCGAGCGGCTGATCGAGATGATAGGTCTTCGATACGCCAGTACATGGCCTTAGTGCAAGTGGGAGATTGTTAGTGTATATGCCCTAGAGGCCATTACTGTATCATACTAGTTTGTATATTACTTAATGGATGCTTGGGATATTCACCTTGTATATACAATCTTGCTCAAAATAGTAGTATGCTACTTGGTTTGTTTCTACTTCAATGTGTACATGTGTTTATTTTTGTATATCGCCTATACACATTAGTAGAGCCCTTAGGATCTTTGCTTGATTACCAGCGATGTGATGGCCGTCACACTAGTGGGGCTGGGTAATCTATAAGCACATCCTTATGCCGGTCCCTGGTCGCAGGACTATCGAGACAGGGCATCGATACTCCGGAGTAGACCAGCGCATGCGCTTCTCATCCCAGTGTGGGAGACGGTCTGTCCCACAGCCGTCAGTACGTCGTACTTGAGATAGTATGCGGGTGCTCGTTAGGTTACGGGTACACTGGACAGGACTCGTCGGGAACTGACTAGTTGGTATTATACCTATCGTCAGTTATCAGTTCCCAGGTGACATAAGTACAGCTTAGTCCGCTGACTTGACACTGTCACTTCGCCTCGAGTGTGTTCCCACTGTACTTTGATCACTACCCTACCACGGCTCAAAGGAGTCGTGCGAACAGGTAGTGGTTGGGTGCAGTCCCGAAGCACTTGGAGGCAGTGACGGTTAGACAGGATTCGTCTCTCCCGGTATTGGGGGTTGACATCGCGCTGTGTCTAGGAGAGCCATTACACGAGTAGTCCCTGGCCAGGGCAAACGAGATATACTAGTAGGTTTCCAGTGTTATCTCAGGGTGTTTTGGGCTTCGCTCCGGCACGACTTGTACCGCTATTGGGGGACTGACGTTTACCGCCCCCTAGGCCCGCCATGCGATGTATCAGACGAACAGACCGGACTGTACGGAGAATGTCACACTCAGGCTCAGTAGGAGTTCAGATGGGTTTCGCCTCGTCGGTCTTCTTGTCGGCATTACCTGGGGACCGTTACGCACAGCTAGTGCCGCTTGCGGTCTGTGGTTAAACCCACTGCCAGCGTAGTGTCGAGTCTTTAGAGTCCCACACAGAAAGCTTTTCGCCTTTAGGCAAAAGAGTAGAGGTCGCATGGTATTGCGACAGGTCGCATGGTTTTGCGACAGGGTTCGGTCACATCCGTGCACTTGTGCACGTACAGTGTCCGGACAGTTTACACTAGCGGGCTTTGGTTTAAGCCAGATCCTAGTGTACCTTATGGGATTGGATTTATCCAGTTTGCATTCGTGTTCCTCGGAACGCGGATGCGGGTGTATATGCACAGTTGACAGGGAGGCAGAGGCTGCGGATTCTCATTAGGGTTGTTAACAGTTGACCGTTGACTATTTGACTTTATGCTCAACCCTAATGAGAATATGATATGTGATTAACTATTATATTAATTAAGTATTATGGTGATATGGTTGTTGACTTGTTGACTTTTGTTGACTTGTTGACTTTGTTGACTTGTTGACTTTTGTTGACTTGTTGACCGGTTGACTAGGCTTGACTAGTTGACCATCATGATAACCATGGTTATCATTTCATGCCAAAGACTTTTTCTTGCTTGCTCATTTGAGCAAAATGAGTGCATGACATGATAAGGTTATGGTTGCTTCTAACCATCACATAAGACTTTTTTGATATGATGAGTTATGATCACTTTGGATTATGAGAGGGTGAAAGACAAAAGAGTTGCTCATTCTTTCTTGCTCATTCTCTCTCTTGTTCTTGAGCTCTCCTCTTGCTCTCACCCTCAACCTCTTGCTCCCTCTCTTGATCTATGGTTCTCTTGTCTCATGAGTTGAGAATCAAGAACCATAGATAAAATCCCATTCTAAATCATCTCTACTCATTCTAGTTCACTAGGTTTGGCAAACCAAGTGAACTAGTTTCTTCAAAGAACGAAGAAGGAGCTAAAGATTGGAGCTTTCAAGTGGATCTATCTTCGGCGTACGGAGACAACGAGAAGGAGCCATCGAACCACCATCGGAGCTTGAAGAGAAGGAGTTCAAGTTTAGGTATAACCATCTTCATCCGAGTAGCTAAATATCTTTAGCTTAGTATGCTAGTTTTAGTTTAGGTAAAGATCCCGACCTAGCTTAGTCCATGTTGCCTCTTGCGTTAAAATTTTGATTTTATACCGTTTCCGCCTCCCCGTAAGAACCGGGGGTCGCAACGTGGACTTACAAGAGTATCATCTAGGGTTGCCATCGGGTTGTATATTGGTTTTGAACCTATGTTATTTTGTACCAAGCATGCTTTGTAATATTGTATCCGTTTCTTTGTTAGACAATGAAGGATATCATTTTATTTTGCAGCACAATGTTATGAACATTAAACTGAATCAAGAGTTGATTGGTTACGGTACACTTAATAACGGGATATACGTCCTTAATCAACACACAGTTTTCAACATACAACACACAAATAAAAAGAAATTTTCATATATAAATGAAGCTTTTCTTTGGCATTGTAGACTTGGACATATTAATGAAACAAGACTAAACAAGCTTCATAAAGATGGATATTTAAATTCTTTTGAGTATAAATCTTACGCGACTTGTCAGTCTTGTGTCAAAGGGAAAATGACCAAGACTCCGTTTACTAGACACGGAGAAAGAGTTACTGAGCTCTTGGGCCTCATACATAGTGATATATGTAGGCCAATGTCTACACATGCGAGAGGCCGTTTTTCTTATTTCATAACTTTTACTGATGATTACTCAAGATTCGGTCATGTGTTTTTAATAAAACACAAGTCTGAAGCTTTCGAGAAATTCAAGGAGTACAAACTTGAAGTAGAAAAACAAACTGGAACGAGCATCAAAATACTTCGATCAGATTGAGGTGGAGAGTATCTTAGTACAGAGTTTTCGAACTTCCTGAAAGAGAATGGGATTCTCTCTCAGCTCACTCCCCCTTACACACCACAGCACAACGGTGTCTCAGAGCAGCGGAATCAAACCCTATTAGATATGGTACGATCCATGATGGGTGATGCTGAGTTTCCCCTCTCCTTTTGGTGGCATGCATTAGAGACAGCAGCTTTTCTGTTGAACAGGGTTCCAACCAAGACCGTGTCTATCACTCTATATGAGATATGGTATGAGAAGAGACCGTCTCTTAAGCGAGTTAAGATTTGGGGTTGTCCGGCTTTTGTCAAAAAGCAGAATCCGGACAAACTCGAGACATGATCAGTCAAGTGTGTATTTGTGGGATATCCAAAAGATTTATATGGATATCTTTTCACCACAAGGAGGAACAAAGGGTGTTTGTTTCTCAAAATGCTACGTTTTTAGAAAATGAGATTTTTCCAAATGATGCTGATGGCAATGTGGTAGATCTAGAAGAGGTTCTAGAGACACAAGTTACAAATGACGACTTGGTTGAACCTGAAGTTGCAACAGAACCTAATGAACCTCAGCCACTCCGTAGATCTGGTAGGACTTCTCTCCCACCGGAGAGGTACTATGGTTTCCTCGTTTATGGTGATGGAAAAGATTGCATCATGGAGGATGATGACCCTACCAGTTTTCAGCAAGCTATCACGAGTGGTGACTCTGTGAAGTGGCTAGATGCCATGAGATCCGAAATGGAGTCTATGTACACCAACAAAGTATGGACTTTGGATGTTGTAACCTCTGGGGTAAAACTCATAGGGTGAAAATGGATCTTTAAGAGAAAGATCGGTGTAGATGGGCAGGTGGAAACCTATAAGGCAAGGCTTGTGGCGAAAGGATTTCGATAAAGACAAGGACTGGACTATGACGAAACCTTTTTTCCTGTAGCCATGCTTAAATCCATTCGGATCCTACTTGCTATTGCTGCTCACTACGACTATGAAATCTGGAAGATGGAGGTTAAAACGGATTTTCTAAATGGTGATTTAGAAGAATGCGTTTATATGGATCAGCCAGAGAGCTTCATCGATAGTGGGAGCAGCGGAAAAGTATGTAGGTTGCTTAAATCCATTTATGGATTAAAGCAGGCATCACGGAGTAAGAACATCTGTTTTGATGATGTTATCAAAGAGTTTGATTTCATCAAAAATCCAGATGAACCTTGTGTTTATAAGAAGATTGTAGGAAGTACTGTCGCATTCCTCGTATTGTATGTGGATGACATTCTTCTGATAGGAAACGATGTTTCTATGCTACAATCGGTCAAATTGTTCTTATCACAAAGGTTCTCCATGAAGGACCTGGGTGATGCCTCGTACATGCTGGGCATGAAGATCTATAGGGATAGATCTAAAAGGTTGTTGGGATTGTACCAAACCAGGTACATTAACACCATCCTAAAGAGGTTTAGTATGGAAGACTCCAAGCGGGGTTCCTTACCCGCTAGTCATGGAGTCACTCTCTCTAAGGACTTTTGCCCAAAGACTGAAGAAGAGAGAGCTCGCATGAGCATTATACCCTACGCTTCTACTGTGGGATCTATAATATATGCGATGTTATGTGTGTAAGTCCACGTTGCGACCCCCGGTTCTTACGGGGAGGCGGAAACGTTATAAAAATCAAATTTTTAGCACAAGGGGCAACATGGACTAAGCAAGGTCGGGATCTTTGACTAAACTAAAACTAGCATACTTAGCTAAAGAGAGTTAGCTACTCGGATGGAGATGGTTATACCTTGCTTGTCTTGAACTCCTTCTCTTCAAGCTCCGATGGTGGTCCGATGGCTCCTTCTCGTCGTCTCCGTACGCCGAAGATAGATCCACTTGAAAGCTCCAACCTTTAGCTCCTTCTTCGTTCTTTGAAGAAACTAGTTCACTTGGTTTGCTAAACCTAGTGAACTAGAATGAGTAGAGAGGAAATAGAATGGGATTTTATCTATGGTTCTTGATTCTCAACTCATGAGACAAGAGAACCATAGATCAAGAGAGGGAGCAAGAGGTTGAGGGTGAGAGCAAGAGGAGAGCTCAAGAACAAGAGAGAGAATGAGCAAGAAAGAATAAGCAACTCTTTTGTCTTTCACCCTCTCATAATCCAAAGTGATCATAACTCATCATATCAAAAAAGTCTTATGTGATGGTTTGAAGCAACCATAACCTTATCATGTCATGCACTCATTTTACTCAAATGAGCAAGCAAGTAAAAGTCTTTGGCATGAAATGATAACCATGGTTATCATGATGGTCAACTAGTCAAGCCTAGTCAACCGGTCAACAAGTCAACAAAAGTCAACAAGTCAACAAAGTCAACAAGTCAACAAAAGTCAACAAGTCAACAACCATATCACCATAATACTTAATTAATATAATAGTTAATCACATATCATATTCTCATTAGGGTTGAGCATAAAGTCAAATAGTCAACGGTCAACAGTCAACAACCCTAATGAGAATCCGCCGCCTCTGCCTCCCTGTCAACTGTGCATACACACCCGCATCCGCGTTCCGAGGAACACGAATGCAAACTGGATAAATCCAATCCCATAAGGTACACTAGGATCTGGCTTAAACCAAAGCCCGCTAGTGTAAACTGTCCGGACACTGTACGTGCACAAGTGCACGGATGTGACCGAACCCTGTCGCAAAACCATGCGACCTGTCGCAATACCATGCGACCTCTACTCTTTTGCCTAAAGGCGAAAAGCTTTCTGTGTGGGACTCTAAAGACTCGACACTACGCTGGCAGTGGGTTTAACCACAGACCGCAAGCGGCACTAGCTGTGCGTAACGGTCCCCAGGTAATGCCGACAAGAAGACCGACGAGGCGAAACCCATCTGAACTCCTACTGAGCCTGAGTGTGACATTCTCCGTACAGTCCGGTCTGTTCGTCTGATACATCGCATGGCGGGCCTAGGGGGCGGTAAACGTCAGTCCCCCAATAGCGGTACAAGTCGTGCCGGAGCGAAGCCCAAAACACCCTGAGATAACACTGGAAACCTACCAGTATATTTCGTTTGCCCTGGCCAGGGACTACTCGTGTAATGGCTCTCCTAGACACAGCGCGATGTCAACCCCCAATACCGGGAGAGACGAATCCTGTCTAACCGTCACTGCCTCCAAGTGCTTCGGGACTGCACCCAACCACCACCTGTTTGCACGACTCCTTTGAGCCGTGGTAGGGTAGTGATCAAAGTACAGTGGGAACACACCCGAGGCGAAGTGACAGTGTCAAGTCAGCGGACTAAGCTGTACTCATGTCACCTGGGAACTGATAACTGACGATAGGTATAATACCAACTAGTCAGTTCCCGACGAGTCCTGTCCAGTGTACCCGTAACCTAACGAGCACCCGCATACTATCTCAAGTACGACGTACTGACGGCTGTGGGACAGACCGTCTCCCACACTGGGATGAGAAGCGCATGCGCTGGTCTACTCCGGAGTATCGATGCCCTGTCTCGATAGTCCTGCGACCAGAGACCAGCATAAGGATGTGCTTATAGATTACCCAGCCCCACTAGTGTGACGGCCATCACATCGCTGGTAATCAAGCAAAGATCCTAAGGGCTCTACTAATGTGTATAGGCGATATACAAAAATAAACACATGTACACATTGAAGTAGAAACAAACCAAGTAGCATACTACTATTTTGAGCAAGATTGTATATACAAGGTGAATATCCCAAGCTTCCATTAAGTAATATACATACTAGTATGATACAGTAATGGCCTCTAGGGCATATACACTAACAATCTCCCACTTGCACTAAGGCCATGTACTGGCGTATCGTAGACCTATCATCTCGATCAGCCGCTCGAACTGAGTCTGGGGCAAGGCCTTGGTGAATGGATCTGCAGTGTTATCTTCTGATTTTACTCTCTTTACCTCGATCTCCTGGCGATCAATGATCTCCCTGATCAGGTGGAACCGCCTCAAAATGTGCCTGGACTTCTGATGGGACCTTGGTTCCTTCGCTAAAGCTATAGCGCCGTTGTTGTCACAATACAGCGGTATTGGATCAACACTGGTAGGAACCACCTGAAGTTCCGTGAGGAACTTCTTCATCCAGACAGCTTCCTTTGCGGCATCGCAAGCAGCTATGTACTCCGCTTCCATGGTTGAGTCAGCAACGGTTTCCTGCTTGGAACTCTTCCAGCAAACCGCCCCTCCATTGAGGGTAAAGACATAACCCGACATGGACTTGGAGTCATCCTTGTCACTCTGGAAGCTGGAGTCAGCAAAGGCCTCAATCTGGAGGTCTTTTCCGCCATACACCAAGAACATCTCCTTAGTCCTTCTCAGGTACTTGAGAATGTTCTTTACTGCTATCCAGTGTTTCTCCCCTGGGTCCGACTGATACCGGCTTACAACGCTCAATGCGTATGCTACATCTGGTCTGGTACATAACATCGCATACATAATAGAGCCTACCGCAGATGCGTAGGGTATTGATGACATGCGAGCCCTTTCCAAATCAGTCTTGGGAGACATCTCTTTGGAGAGGGTGATTCCGTGACAAGCCGGTAGATTACCGCGCTTGGAATCCTCCATACTGAATCGTTTCAGTATGGTGTCGATGTACCTTGACTGTGAAAGTCCCAACATCCTTTTAGATCTATCACGATAGATCTGGATCCCCAGAATGTAGTTGGCATCGCCCAGGTCCTTCATGGAGAACCTCTGTGACAAGAATCCTTTGACTGACTGTAGCATAGGAATATCATTTCCTATTAGGAGAATGTCATCGACGTACAAGACGAGGAATACCACATTTCTCCCTACAATCTTACTGTAAATGCATGGTTCATCTGGGTTTTTGACAAAGTCGAATTCTTTGACAGTATCATCAAAGCAGATGTTCCAACTCCGCGATGCCTGCTTAAGTCCATAGATGGACTTGAGCAACTTGCATACTTTACCGCTGCTCCCACTCTGATTGAAACCCTCTGGCTGATCCATATAGACGCACTCTTCTAAATTTCCATTTAGGAAAGCCGTCTTAACGTCCATCTGCCAGATCTCATAATCGTGGAAGGCAGCAATGGCAAGAAGGATCCGAATGGATTTAAGCATGGCTACCGGAGAAAAAGTCTCGTCATAGTCCAAACCAGGTCTTTGACGAAAACCCTTTGCAACGAGCCTAGCTTTATAGGTTTCAACCTGCCCATCTACACCAATCTTCTTTCTGAAGATCCATTTGCAGCCTACGGGTTTTACCCCTTCTGGAGCAAAGTCCAAAGTCCAAACTTTG
This sequence comes from Agapanthus africanus, assembly GCA_030015575.1. Lineage (NCBI taxonomy): Eukaryota > Viridiplantae > Streptophyta > Magnoliopsida > Asparagales > Amaryllidaceae > Agapanthus > Agapanthus africanus. Next base: position 509,317,257 of record CM057341.1, read on the forward strand.
TTGGTGTACATGGACTCCATCTCGGTCCGCATTGCATCCAGCCATTTTACCGAGTCACCGCTCTGAATGGCTTGCTGGAAGCTAGTAGGCTCATCATAATCTATGATGCAATCCTCTCTATCCCCGTCTATGAGAAAACCGTAGTATCTCTCGGGCGGATGAGACTGCCTACTACTCCTGCGGAGCGGCGTAGGAATGTCCGGTTCCTCTGAACATTCTGGTTCTACTAAGGTTTCAGTAATAGCTTGTGGTTCTGGAATTTCTTCCAGTTCTATTGCGCTCCCACTTATCTGATTTTCTAAAAACTCAGTTTCCAAGAAGCGGGCATGACGAGAAACAAGGACTTTTTGCTCCTCTGCGTAATAGAAAAGATACCCCTTGGAGTTCTTTGGGTATCCCACAAACTTGCACTGTACTGAGCGTGCCTCGAGCTTGTCCGCATGCTGCTTTTTTACAAAAGCCGGACATCCCCATGTCTTAAAGGATTTAAGACAGGGTCTCTTCCCACTCCACATCTGGTATGGTGTGGTAGGCACTGTCTTAGTAGGAACTTGGTTCAAGAGATGTGCAGCTGTTTCCAGTGCATAACCCCAGAAAGATCGCGGTAACTCAGCCTTACTCATCATGGAACGAACCATATCTAATAGGGTTCGATTCCTTCTTTCCGATACACCGTTGTGTTGTGGTGTGTATGGAGGAGTACGCTGAGAGAGAATTCCATTCTCTTTTAAGTAGTCCAGAAACTCGGCACTTAAGTATTCACCACCTCGATCCGATCTTAGGATCTTGATACTTTTGCCTGTTTGTTTTTCTACTTCATTCTTATATTCTCGAAATTTCTCAAAGGCCTCGGATTTGTGCTTCATTAAGAAGACATGTCCAAACCTAGAGAAATCATCTGTGAAAGTAATGAAGTATGAATAACCGCTTCGCGCATGTGTAGACATTGGACCACACACGTCACTGTGTATAAGTCCCAAGAGCTCGCTCGCTCTTACTCCGTGTCCAGTGAACGGAGTCTTCGTCATCTTTCCCATGAGACAAGATTCACAAGTGGCATAAGACTGGTACTCGAACGAATCCAAGTATCCTTCTTTATGTAACTTAGTCAACCGTGTCTCATTGATGTGACCCAGTCTACAATGCCATAAGAAAGCCTGATTTAATTCTGGAGACTTTCTTTTAAGTGTGTTCTGGACACTGAATATCTGAGCTTGATTCAATACGTATATACCATTATTTAATGTACCTGACCCAATCAGTGCTTGATTTAGGTGGATGTTTACTACATCGCTTACAAAAGCAAAATCATATCCTTCCTTAGAAAGTAAGGATACAGATATGATATTGCAAGTCGCACCTGGTACATACAAACAGTCACGCAGAATCAATATCTGCCCAGTTGTCAGTCCTAGGTGATATTCCCCTACGGATACAGCATCCATGCTCATTCCGTTAGCAACCCTGAGAGTCATATCACCTTTCCTGATAACCCTACGGTTTCTCAGACCCTGTAACGAATTACAGATATGAGATCCTGATCCGGTATCCAATACCCAGGAAGTAGGGTTAACTGACAAACAGTTCTCAATTACAAACACACTCGAAGCCGAAGCCACAACATGCTTCGAATTCTGGCTACTGGCTTTACAAGCCCTGCAATCTTTCTGCCATAGTTCATTCCCGTTACAATAGGAACGTCCCTCTTTTACTATATCCAGTCCTGAAACTTTTGCCCTTGTTTTTCCTTTTTCTTCCCTGGTTTCTTTCAGGGTATAAGCAGAGGGCAGGGACTGTTGAATTAGGTCAGTACTTGACCCATTCGCCAACGTGGTCTCCAGGTCCGTGAGCTCAATATAGCTGGTCTCTGTAAGGACGTTGCCCCTTACAGATGACCCGACTGCCAACCTCGCTTGAAGCAATTCGTTCGAGGTCTCATATCTTGCGATACGGGATTGCTCTCCATATAAAACTTTGTTATGGAGGAAGATAGAAACTGAGTCCATCTTCTCGTGCTGCCTCTGGTTTGTACCATCAACTGAGGCTAACACGAGGCACTTGGCTTTCGTACAATCCTTTTCCGATGTCCTGCGGATGTGAACATCCGTGACAGGGGAAACTGGACCTGAGACAGCAGGGTTTTGATTAGTTAAGAGGTGTCCCAGCTTGTCATGGGCAATGGACATCTGGACAGACCTTTGCCAATCATAACAGTCAGGTTCAGTCATATTTTTATCTAGATGTAACCTAGGCGTGGTCACAGGGTCGCTGCAATTAAGAGAGAGAAGAAGAAACACTCAGCATGATGCTCTTGCAAGTTTAGAGTGGTTTTTAGTTTGTCTAAACAGGATGGCTCCCACTGTTTCTCGAATCCCTCCTCAAACCATAAAGGAAGAATTAGTCAGGATCAATCCCACCGTACAATACTTGCTTAACCGTTCAGCCAGGCCGGTGTCGGTACTTCGAGGGAGGTTTTCCAACGCTTTCGCGAAGTTCCTTAATTAAAGAACCTCTTTTCCCTGGGGGCGTAGCCCCGCTAACACCTTTCTAGGCACCTACTAGGTTTATAGCATTGATCGATTAGTGAGAAATTTCCCGAGGAGTAGCATATACTCACAGTAGGATCGGGATCCAAATATCATCGCGTGACGAAACTGAAGGAATCCTACCAGAATCATCACACTCCAAATGGTATGCAAATCTAGCAAGTTTCAGTACTTTTGAAACTCCCGATGTGGATTTTTGCCCCATGCTCTTATGACCTTGACTAAGGCCAACAAATCATAAGTCACATGTCAAGTTCTACCCGTCGTTGTCCAGGTTAATTTGAATCCATCCGTATATACCCTTGACTAAGGCCAACAAAGTAATACGACTGTCCCAAACCAACGCATCTATCTATGCAACATATGAATGTCCACCAGCTACCAATCACTGTGCCTTGACTAAGGCCAACAAACACAGCTTGAATACCGTTGAATATTCATATGAAACGACGGAGGGCTACGAATGGTTTTGGCGAAACCGTGAACGTAGTGAACTTGATTTAGTCGATGGAACGAGATAGCTTTTAAATGGAGTGGCTCAAACTCCGCATTTTAAAAGTTTGTTTTTGAAAAGAACCGAGTGGGTTTTCGAAAGTGTTCCAACGACTTATACTTGGTTTATTTTCTTGCATTAGTTCTTTTAATGCATGTTTTGCTTGCATTAGTTCTTTTAATGCGTGATATTCTTGCATTAGTTCTTTTAATGCGTCCCATCAATTAATCCTACCATTGCAGAAAACAACCAAAATATGACGTACGCTTATGCCATTCGCATTCGCCACGGGGCCCCGTCATTACCCGTTAGGTTACTTAACTAACGACAGAGCGGGGGCTGGGCTAGCGCGTCTGTAAAACATAAGCAACGCCTAAATAATATCATATATAGATATACTGCAATGATAAACATTTCAGATCACAGATAAATACATTGGATATACTAGCAATCTGTAGTTTGTACGAGCCTGTAACAAAAACAGATAACACGGTCGCGGTGAATAGCCAAAACCCCACCCAAGACCCCTACGGGTGCGGCAAACTACCCGCCAAGTACCCGAAGCGTAGCAACCTCCCTCATCTCCATGAGTAGGCCACTCGACACTTCGGCATACCCGGTAGTTTGTGCACCCCTCCATGGGTCTATCCTAGGAGCAAAAACAGTAAAAAGAAATTATACAATGACGGCTACAACCCCGACCCGGTTGTGCGGCCATACAAATAATTATTACATCAATTTACAAATTTACATGAATTGCAAGAAAAGAAAACTCTCGTCTCACAACCCCCGGCTATTCACCCACGACAATCCAACATATTTATATACACATTCCAGCACATTACAGATCATGTATAACCCCGACCAATCGACTTATAGCGATTAGCCGACGTTCAATACATGCAAACATCACAGATATAACCATCATAGTCAAAGTGCAGTGAAGTTCGGAAAAAATACGGAATTATAGGACCCCAAAAGGAAATTTCTTTTCTGGAAAATCTGGGCACATATAATATATTTCAAAAATCCCAAAACCAACACAGACACACACTGCACGAAAAACGATGCACAGAAGACGACAAACCGCGGCGCTTCTGCGGCACATGCCTACCTCGTGCGGCGGAAGCGCGGCGGTTTGAACGAAACAGTGGACCGTTTTTCATGGGTGTTCACACAAAACCCTGAGCCGAATTTAGGAGTATAAAGTTTTTCATTTTGACCAGAAAAAATTTCAACAGAAACTCAGATTTTGTAAAAGTTTGGTTTTTTGATTTTTCCGGTTCCGAACTTCGTTACACTTCACTACCAAGCTAGTTTAAGTTTAGTTAGGCTCTGATACCACTGTAAGTCCACGTTGCGACCCCCGGTTCTTATGGGGAGGCGGAAACGTTATAAAAATCAAATTTTTAGCGCAAGGGGCAACATGGACTAAGCAAGGTCGGGATCTTTGACTAAACTAAAACTAGCATACTTAGCTAAAGAGAGTTAGCTACTTGGATGGAGATGGTTATACCTTGCTTGTCTTGAACTCCTTCTCTTCAAGCTCCGATGGTGGTCCGATGGCTCCTTCTCGTCGTCTCCGTACGCCGAAGATAGATCCACTTGAAAGCTCCAACCTTTAGCTCCTTCTTCGTTCTTTGAAGAAACTAGTTCACTTGGTTTGCTAAACCTAGTGAACTAGAATGAGTAGAGAGGAAATAGAATGGGATTTTATCTATGGTTCTTGATTCTCAACTCATGAGACAAGAGAACCATAGATCAAGAGAGGGAGCAAGAGGTTGAGGGTGAGAGCAAGAGGAGAGCTCAAGAACAAGAGAGAGAATGAGCAAGAAAGAATAAGCAACTCTTTTGTCTTTCACCCTCTCATAATCCAAAGTGATCATAACTCATCATATCAAAAAAGTCTTATGTGATGGTTTGAAGCAACCATAACCTTATCATGTCATGCACTCATTTTACTCAAATGAGCAAGCAAGTAAAAGTCTTTGGCATGAAATGATAACCATGGTTATCATGATGGTCAACTAGTCAAGCCTAGTCAACCGGTCAACAAGTCAACAAAAGTCAACAAGTCAACAAAGTCAACAAGTCAACAAAAGTCAACAAGTCAACAACCATATCACCATAATACTTAATTAATATAATAGTTAATCACATATCATATTCTCATTAGGGTTGAGCATAAAGTCAAATAGTCAACGGTCAACAGTCAACAACCCTAATGAGAATCCGCCGCCTCTGCCTCCCTGTCAACTGTGCATACACACCCGCATCCGCGTTCCGAGGAACACGAATGCAAACTGGATAAATCCAATCCCATAAGGTACACTAGGATCTGGCTTAAACCAAAGCTCGCTAGTGTAAACTGTCCGGACACTGTACGTGCACAAGTGCACGGATGTGACCGAACCCTGTCGCAAAACCATGCGACCTGTCGCAAAACCATGCGACCTCTACTCTTTTGCCTAAAGGCGAAAAGCTTTCTGTGTGGGACTCTAAAGACTCGACACTACGCTGGCAGTGGGTTTAACCACAGACCGCAAGCGGCACTAGCTGTGCGTAACGGTCCCCAGGTAATGCCGACAAGAAGACCGACGAGGCGAAACCCATCTGAACTCCTACTGAGTCTGAGTGTGACATTCTCCGTACAGTCCGGTATGTTCGTCTGATACATCGCATGGCGGGCCTAGGGGGCGGTAAACGTCAGTCCCCCAATAGCGGTACAAGTCGTGCCGGAGCGAAGCCCAAAACACCCTGAGATAACACTGGAAACCTACCAGTATATCTCGTTTGCCCTGGCCAGGGACTACTCGTGTAATGGCTCTCCTAGACACAGCGCGATGTCAACCCCCAATACCGGGAGAGACGAATCCTGTCTAACCGTCACTGCCTCCAAGTGCTTCGGGACTGCACCCAACCACCACCTGTTTGCACGACTCCTTTGAGCCGTGGTAGGGTAGTGATCAAAGTACAGTGGGAACACACCCGAGGCGAAGTGACAGTGTCAAGTCAGCAGACTAAGCTGTACTCATGTCACCTGGGAACTGATAACTGACGATAGGTATAATACCAACTAGTCAGTTCCCGACGAGTCCTGTCCAGTGTACCCGTAACCTAACGAGCACCCGCATACTATCTCAAGTACGACGTACTGACGGCTGTGGGACAGACCGTCTCCCACACTGGGATGAGAAGCGCATGCGCTGGTCTACTCCGGAGTATCGATGCCCTGTCTCGATAGTCCTGCGACCAGGGACCAGCATAAGGATGTGCTTATAGATTACCCAGCCCCACTAGTGTGACGGCCATCACATCGCTGGTAATCAAGCAAAGATCCTAAGGGCTCCACTAATGTGTATAGGTGATATACTAAAATAAACACATGTACACATTGAAGCAGAAACAAACCAAGTAGCATACTACTATTTTGAGCAAGATTGTCAATACAAGGTGAATATCCCAAGCTTCCATTAAGTAATATACATACTAGTATGATACAGTAATGGCCTCTAGGGCATATACACTAACAATGTGCACGCCCTGATGTAGCTTACGCACTAGGTGTAATAAGCTGGTATCAATCCAACCCAGGGGAGAATCATTGGACTGCTGTGAAGTTAAGTACTTGCGAAGGACTAAAGAAATGTTCTTAGTGTATAGTAACGGGGATCTCCAAATGGAGGCCTTTACCGATTCGAGCTTCCAGAGTGATAAGGATGACATCAAATCTATCTCAGGGTTTGTCTTTACCCTCAATGGAGGGGCGGTGTGTTGGATGAGTTCCAAACAGGATACCGTTGCAGACTCCACGATGGAAGCTGAGTATATTGCTGCAAATGATGCTGCCAAAGAAGCCGTCTGGATGAGGAAGTTCATCTCGGAGCTAGGAGTAGTTCCGACCATTATTGATCCAATACCATTATATTGTGATAATAATGGGGCTATGGCGTTAGCCAAAGAGCCCAGGTCCCATCAGCGATCCAGACACATCCTCAGGCGATATCATCTGATCCGGGAAATAGTTGATCGCCGCGAGATCGAGATTCGGAGAGTAGATATAAAAGATAACACCACGGATCCACTAACCAAGGCCCTCCCTTTGCCGCAGCATGAACGACTTTTTGAGATATTGGGTATGAGATACGCCAATAATTGTCCTTAGTGCAAGTGGGAGATTGTTGGATATATGTATGCTCTAGAGGCCATTATATGATAGTGTATGTACCGGTATGTGTGTGTGTGTATTCATGGGACATTCTTGCTCGACATGATAGTTTGCTATCTGGTTGAACTTTATCTTGACATGTTCATTTGATCATGCTTTCATTCATTTGGTACATGTTGATATAGACCTAAGGATATGCTTGACTACTGAGATTATGATGCGGATCATACTAGTGGGACATGTGTAGTTCATATAAGCATATCCTTAAAATGTTCCTAGTCATGAGTGTATCGAGACAGGGTTTCGATATCACCATATTAGACTAGCGTATACGTTGCTTGTCCCATATGATGGACGATGTATGATCCTATATCCATTGGTGTGTTGACACTAAAGACCGTATACGGGTGCTCAGTGAGACTGGGTATACAGAACGGACTCGCCGAGAACTCGTATATGGTATTATATCTATCGTCGGATAGCAGTTCTCAGGTGACACTGGTACAGGTTAGTCTGGAGACCCGAGATCGTCATAGAGTCTTGTGTGTCCTCCCACTGTACTCTGATCTCCACCCTACCATGGCTTTAATGAGTCGTGCAAACAGGTGGATTTTGGGTACAGTCCCGAGGCACATGGAGGCAATGAGAGATAGGAGGGGTTTCGTCTCTCCCGGTATGTTGCGCTATGTTCGATTAGCTATAACAGGAAGTCCCTGACCAGGGCTGCTGAGATTTACTGATAAGTGTTATCAGTAGTATCTCGATCTATTATTAGCCATATATCGACATAATTTATTGGGTTAATGGGGTCGACGATACCACCCTTAAACTTGATATGTAGCACTATTGACGAAGAGACCGTACTGTACGGTAAGTGTTGCCAGTTGGCTCGACGGGAGATTTAGCAGGTTTGCTTGTGTTTTTTCTGATCGCTCAATACCTGGGAGCCGTTACGTATAGCTTGTGCCACTGACGGTTTGTGGGCATATGATGTGATCACTGCCTACTGCTAGCGTATTGACGAGTCTCAGAGTCCCACAAAGAGGTATCCTAGCTCAGGCGAAAAGATGTGGGGTGTATTTGTGATATGCACGGGAGCTCGATTAAATGCGTGTATTGGATACCGTATTTTAATCGGGCGTTTACTATTGGACTGGTCGTATGTGATATGAACGGGTTATTAAATCAAGTGTTGATTTAATATTAAATCTATTAGCTCATTTATTAAAACCTATTTCGTTATGATGCATCCATGATTGTATGTATATGTTGATATGGATGCACACATGCAAGCATACATGTGTCATGGTTGATGATACATTGGTCATGGCAATGCAATACTTATATGGTTACATATTTAGATATTTTGATTATTTGAGCAAAAATGGGATTAATACTATGGTTTAATTACCCGTGGTTTTAGCCCATAGTTTTGCTTAAACTCAAGTTACAAAATATCTAGATATTTTGTAACCATATTTTAGCATGGCATGACTCTCACTTACTCTCTTGAGTTAAGATTGAGTATTCATATTATTCTCTTGAGTCAAGCTTGAGCCATCTCCTTCTTCCTCTCTCTCCTCAAAGCTCTCTAGGGTTTTAAAAGAAAGAGAAGAAATTAAAAAAAAGGTTTTTAAATGAGATCCAAACCCACATCACCATTCCACTTTAGTCTAGACTACTAGTGTGGAGTGTTTGCTTCATCTTCATCCTTGATCAAGTGAAGCTTGGAGCTTGGTGCAAAGGGACTTCGTGGTGGATCATCGTGGACTTGGAAGGACACAAGCTAACCGGTTCAAACCCCACTCGATCCAAGGAGTCAAGGAGGAGGTCTATAACGGTTGTATTTTCTCCCCACTTAGTGTTAAACACTTGTGGTATATGATACTTGCATGTTGTTACTTTATTTTTCTAGTTCGATTCACGGTTGGAATTATTTAGCACCCCCTTAAATTTTTGTTATAACATGTGTGATGCAACCCTAAACCTAAGATGGTGCTAGAGAATCCCTATAATAACTCTATCATGTTGCATCAATACACAACCGAGCCCCACTCGAGAAGCATCACAATAAACGACATAGCCGTCCGATCCAGAAGACAAACATAAAACTGGTGCAGTCATCAACCGAGTCTTCAACTGCTGAAAACTCTGCTCGCATGCCTCAGTCCAAAGGAAAGGAACCCCCTTCTTGGTCAGTCCGGTGATCGGTGCAGCGATACTCGAGAAGTCCTTCACGAAACGGCGGTAATAACCGGCTAATCCCAAAAAGCTGCGTACCTCTATCACTGATACAGGTCTGGGCCAAAGCTGTACGGCCTCGATCTTCCTCTGGTTCACACGAATACCGTCTCCCGTAACCACATGACCAAGGAAGTCAACACTATCAAGCTAGAAGGCACACTTCGAGAATTTAGCAAACAGCCGATGCTCTCTCAATGTCTGCAAAGCAATCCTCAAGTGTTGCTCATGCTCCTCTTGACTCTTGGAATAAATCAGAATGTCATCAATTAAAAAAATAATAAACCGGTCGAGGAACGGCCTGAAAATCTGGTTCATCAGATCCATGAATGTTGCTGGGGCGTTGTTGAGTCCGAACGATATCGCCAAAAACTCATAATGCTCGTAGCGCGTACGAAAAGTAGTCTTCGGAACGTCATCATTCCAAACCCGCAACTGATGATAACCTGATCTCAAATCAATCTTAGAAAAATGTCCCGCACCATGGAGCTAATCAAACAAATCGTCAATGCGAGGTAAATGATACCTATTCCGCACCGTAACTCGGTTCAATGACGATAATCAATGCACAACCTCAAACTGTCGTCCTTCTTCTTGACAAACAGAACAGGAGCTCCCAAAGGAGAAACACTCGGACGTACAATTCCCCTATCAGGCAACTCTTGCAGCTGATCTTTAAGCTCCTTAAGCTCCGCCGAGGCCATCCTGTAAGGCGGTATAGAAATAGGCCCCGTGCCGGGGATCAAATCAATGCAAAACTCAATCTTGCGCTCTGGCGGCAATCTAGGTAACGCATTAGGAAAAAAGTCGGGAAACTCTCTCACGATAGAAACCTGGTCCAACGTGTAAGTCTACGTTAGCGCCCCGGCAGTCTACAGACGCCAAATGCGGAATAAAACTTTATAACTTGGCGCTATCGTATACTTTCACCCGGATCTGCCATTATTGCTAAACTAACAAACAGTAAAGAGGGAAAGATGTACCGACGATCCAAGTCCTCCGGTCTTCATCTCCACTCCGATCTCCTCGCGGGATCTCCGTCCGTCTCCTCCTCGTCGGAAAGGGCACCACGGAGCCGGGTACTTTTACGGGCTCCCACCTCAATACCGAAGCAACTCGCGCATGAAGCCGGCAACTCGACATGCTCAAGATATGCTGTAGGAAGATAGTGTAGAGTGTATGTCTCACTTTTGGGGTATTGGTTGCCTTTTGAAGATGGAGGAATGAAGGTATGAAAAATGGTGCTTTCATTTTTCCTTGTATCAAAAATGAGATGAATGAATGAAGCTCTCTCAAAGATGAAGATGAAGCTCTCTCTTTTCTTCTCTTTTCTTCTTCTCTCTTTCCTTTTTACAACCATGATAATAATCTCTCTCCTTTAGAAATGGTGGAGGAAAACAATATGAAGCAAGAGGGAGGTGAGTGTAGTAAAAGGAGGAGGGTGACCACATCCAAACATAATCATCACTAAACTTACATCAACCTCAAATCATTTCTAATCTCATCAAATCATGAAAAGCAAAGATGCTTATCATGTCAACCCTTATGCAAATAAGTCCTCCACAAATACCAATTTGCACAATTGCAAATTAGTCCCTCCATCAGAAAAGTCCGGCCGGGAAAGAACAAAGAAAAACCGGCCGGAACGGAAAGCAAACTGGCAACTCCAGAAAACTGGTCCCGTAATAAATTACAGGAAAAACCCCACACTGTGCATACACACCCGCATTTGTATTCCGTCCGGATACAAATGCAATGAGACAAAATCTACACTGTACTATACTAGGATCCGGCTTAAACCAAAGCCGGCTAGTAATATCCGTCCGATCCTGATCCGTGCAATACCGCACGTATCTGATCGAACGCTGCCATATAACTATACGGCCACTAGTACTAAACCGTCCGATCCTGATCCGTGCAATACCGCACGTATCTGATCGGACCCTGCCATATCTCCATACGGCCTCTACAGCGTTTCGCCCGAAACTTGAGTAACTGAAAGTGTGGCGGACTCTAAAGACTCGTCAATACAATGGCTGTGGATTTAACCACTAGCACGTCAGAGGTATAAGCCAATACGTGACGGGCCACCAGCTATTGAACAAAAGGGACGTCGATGAGCGAACTCATCCTGACACCCTACTGAGTCTGTCAGTGACAATATCCGTGCAGTCCGGTCCGTTCGTCTATGAGTATCGCATGGCGGGCCTAGGGGGTTGGTAAAAGTCAGACCCCCAAAAGCGGTACAAGTCGTGTCGGAGTGTAGCCCAGAACACCCTGAGATACTACTGGAATACCTACCAGTAAATCTCCTTGCCTTGGCCAAGGACTTTGTGTAATGGCTCTCCTAGACACAGCACGACCTCACCCCCAATACCGGGAGAGACGAACCCCTGAAGATACGCTCACTGCCTCCATGTGGCTCGGGACTGTACCCAACTAGAACCTGTTTGCACGACTCCTTTGAGCCGTGGTAGGGTAGTAATCAAAGTACAGTGGGAACTCACACGAGACAAATGACGATCCCCAGGTCGATGAACTAACCTGCACACATGTCACCAGGGAACTGCCATCTGACGTCTGGTATATGACCAACTAGCATGTTCCCGGCGAGTCCTGTCCGGTGTACTCATAACCCAATGAGCACCTGTATACATCTTAGGTGATCCAACTGACACCAGTGGCTTGTGAGACCGGCCACTGCCCCTCGTCGGGGTCTCGACTGTATACACTAGTCTACTAATGGAGTATCGATGCCCAGTCTCGAAACTCCCACGACTAGGGACTTTTAAGGATAAGCTTATAGACCCCCAGCTCCCACTTATATGATCGCCCTCATACTGCCGGTAGTCAAGCAAGAATCCTAGGGGCTCTATCAACGTGCAATAGTGACGTATCATGTCACCTAAAGCAGTACACGATGATAAAGGTAAACCAGATAGCATACTATCATCTCGAGTAAGACTGTCCTACTGGGATAGGTCCTCCTCAATCATTGCAATCACGTGCCTGTGATCCAATAATTGACTCTGAGGGCACTATCTCCAACAATCTCCCACTTGCACTCAAGGCTAATTATTGCGATGTCGCATACTCACACCCCGTGTGATACCGAACACCCAACTCCTCTACTAGTCAATCTCACAAAACTCGTTTGCGAAACTATTGCGTTCGAGGAATAGCCTCAGTGAGTGGATCCGCCTAGTTGTTCCTTTCTATGTCTCTCTATATCTCAAGTTCGCGGAGAAACCCATCTCCCGAAATGAGCAATACCTGTCTTAGAATGTGTCTGGATGTCTGATGGGACATAGCTCATAAATGAACTCCAAATCCAAACTTCTTAGACTGTATCGTCAACTGAACTTAATCAGTATCCTGCGCCATGCCACCCTCAGTATCGCCTTGGACCACCTGTCCAAAATACTGCCCCTCATCAGAAGGAAAAATATAACTCTGACAACCTCCTTGTCGTCCATGTCACCTTGGAAGCCTGGAATGATAACTGTCTCCTGAATAAGGCTGTCGTTATCATATCCCTAGAACATCCACTTATGTTCTAAAACTGCTTCCGACTGTTTCTCCAGGATTGGATTAATGTCAACTTATTGCATCTAGTGCAAGAACAACATCTGGTGTGGTACTTGACATCTCACGATTGACTCAATTGCCTGAGCAAGTGATCTGCCAATCATGCACGTCCCTCTCCCCTTAAGTCTATAAGACACCTTTAGAGAGGGTGACTCCATTATCTGCAGGTACAATACCGTGCCAGGAGTCGTCCATCCTAAATACTCTTAGAATGCCGTCAAGTACCCTGATTGGGAAACCACCCAAATCTAGATCTAAGACCATAGATCTAGTAACCAGTATGCCTGATATAAAATCCATGTCCTTTGTGGAGAAACCACTGTGTGACGACCAAAGTATGACCGATCGTAGTGTAGGAGTTTCTTTTCCTACTCTGTGTATATCATCCATAAACCAGGATATCACACCCTACTACCTTCTCAACAGATCTATCCCCTATTCTGATGAAGTCAAACCCATGACTGTCACGTCAGAAATAGATGATCTATCTCCGCTACATCTGCTCTAGTCTATAAATAGACATAACCTACCTGTCCACCAATGCTTCCGCTGCTCCCACTGACTACGACAACCCTCTGGCAGAGTCATATAGACGTGCACTTCTAAAGCAAGTTTAGAACGACGCTATACTCATCCTCCTGCTGGGTCTCGCAGCCTAGAACAACAACAATGGCAAGTGTGGGTAAACAAGAACTTCCCTGTCACCGTCCTTGAGGCTACCGGAGTACCTCTCGGGTGTCTGAAGTTACCCACCTTATCTGCGGAGTGGCCAATGGAATGTCAAATCAGATTGAATCTTTAGGTTCCTTATCAAATCTTCAGCAATCGTTTGCGGTTCTGGAATCACTTCCAGTTCTACCATACTCCCACTACTGTTTTTGAAAAATAACCATTTCTTTTAAAATGTGGCGAGATAAGAACAATATCACTATTGATCTTCCAGATGGTAGAAAGTCAACCCTCGTCATAGCCTGGGTCAACCCACAAACAGCCATTACAGAAACGCGCCTAGAGCTGTCCAGAGTCTGGTTTTAATCATAAGCCGGACAACTCCCCGTACCTTAACAACGTTAAGATATGAACTGATCTATATCCAATATAGAAACAGAGGCACTGATTTAATTGAACCAGATTCAAATCATGCAGCTGTCCCCAGCGCATGTCAACTAAATGGAAGGAGGCCGATCAGCGTTACTCAACTTAGGAATGCTTCCAATTATGAGTAACCTGAAAGAGAAGCAAGTTCTCTTAATCATTACTATCAACTGAACACCATACACAAGTATCTACATCTTCGATCACTTTGAAGAATCCCGATACTTGCTATACCTGGTTCTCTACTCTATTCAAATACCTATAACTCCTCAAAACTTAGACCCTGTGTTTCTACGAAACACATGTCTAAGAACTAGAGAAGTTAAAAGTAAACAGAATATAGTATGAGGACCAACCCCTCTGTCCTAATGGACACTGGACAACATACAATACTCTGTATAAGTCCGCTGAGTCTAACAACTCTTTCACTGTGTGTTGTAGGTTGAAAAACTGTACTTATGGTTAAGAAGAATTACACCGCTGTTTAATGCTCCTTACCTAACCATCCACTGATATAGGTAAATGTCGTAGACATAATATCAAAAGGTATATCTCACTCCATGAAAATAGACGTACAGATATATCAATTTGAAATTGGTGCATAACAGCGGATATTCAAAACCAAATATTTGCCGACCGGCAAACAGCCCAGGTGATTTCCTCAAATATCACCGATTACAACGAATCCCGATATAATAAGGATGATCACCTAATTCCCAATAAGTTACTCCCACTCATCATCTGTAAAACCATACAGATGTGAGAATCGTACCTGGTAAATACATACCCTGGAGTAAGCGTCTAATCAGGAAATCAGTTTTCTTTTAACATTACACAGTGAAACTGAAACATCGAAATGTTTCGATGGGGTATTCTGGTATTCCTAGTAATGCCTCTCCCAAATTCACGACTGTAACCGTATAATTCTTTGCCACCTCATCAAATCCCTTCATTTGTCTTTAGTCTTTACCTTCTGCACACCCCTTTAGGCCAAATGGTTTTCTTCCTTCCCTACCGTTCGGCACCAGCCTATGGTTTGGAAGAAGACTATCCAATAAGCATAATGGGTGTACTGTCCCAATCCTAGGAATACTCGCAATGAGAGAGGGTGAAGATAAAAGACACCTGAATGTACTTTATTCCTATTTCTCCTGAACCAGGATCCATCCCCGAACTGGAACAAGTTCCTTTCGAGTTCGTATATAACCATACGATGGAATATCCAATAAACTGTGGATCTTCGTAGTGATACGGAGTGTCCTGGAGAAATACAAAGGTGATGTGGGAGTGGTAACGAAATATTTGGTTTGGTCGTGAATATCTGTTGCAATTTACTTTGCCCTCTTACTAATCCCTTGCTTTGTCTGAACTTAATACCTTCTGCACACCATCGTTAGGCTAATTGGTTTTCTTCATTCCCTACCGGTCGGCACCAGCCTAAGGTTTGGAAGAAGACTATCCAATTTGCGTAATAGGTGTACTATCTCCTAAACCAAGGAGTACTCGCAACCTGAGAGAAGGTAAAAGGAAAAGACAACTGAATAATCCTATCCGTTTTCTCCAGAACCGGAAACCATCCTCGAATAAATTCCTTCGAGTTCGTATCTAACCATACGATGGTTTTGTCCAATGGAAGTGGACGTTCGTAGTAACACAGGGTGTCCTGGAGAAAAGGGTATAAGTAGGAGTGGCAATGAGGTCTGCAACTCTGACAATCCAAAAGCCAGTGTTAAGTAGGTTCGGTCAACTTGGTCACTGAGTCATAGTCTAGGGTCGGGTCAATGGTCGCTGCCAGAGAGAGAGAGAAAAGAAACACTCAGCGTGCACTCTAACCTAGATCAGAATGGTTACCAATTTATCTAATCTGGAATCCTCCCACTGTACCTCAAATTCTCCTCCAAACCTGAAAGAAGAATTAGTCGGGGTCACCCGAGGAGTAAACCAACTCATCAGTGGGAATCGGGATCCAACTCTCATCGCACGATAACGTGACGGAATCCGCTCACGGTATCACACTCCAGAAGGTATGCGCATATCTGGCAAGTTTCAGTACTTTTGAAACTCCCGATGTGATTTCTGCCCCATGCTCTTATGACCTTGACTTTGGCCAACATATCATAAGTCACATGTCAAGTTCTACCCGTCATTCTCCAGGTTAATTTGAGTCCACCCGTACATACCCTTGACTTTGGCCAAAATGGCAGCACGACTGTCCCAAACCAACGCATCTATCTATGCTGCATATGAATACCCAATAGCTACCAATCACTGTGCCTTGACTTTGGCCAACATACACAGCTTGAATACTATTGACCACCCATATGAAACGACGGAGGGCTACGAATGGTTTCTGGAGAAAACCTTTAACGTAATGAACTTGATATCGTCGAAGGAACGGATAGCTTTTAAAAATATAGTGACGAAAACCGTTGCTAAAGAGGTCACTCCCTGTGAAGGGATCTCGGCTCTTTCCCCGTAGAATGAGGTGCTGGATATTCATAACCGAATATCTCGATGCAAAGCAAAAGTAATCGGCTATAGTGAAGTTAGTGCCCTGACGCAAACTTCTGTCCAAGGGGTCACTCCCGGTGAAGGGATCTCGGCCCTTGCCTCGTCGACTGAGGAGCAGGATATTCCAATGAATACCACGATGCAAAACAAAAGTAAACGTCCTTGCAATAACAGCTTTTTGAAAAGTGTTCCAACAACATCAGATTAGGTTTGTTTTTAACTTGCATTGATCCGAATCAATGCAGTCCCATCAATTGATCACACCAAAAAGAACGAAAATATACTGATGTACGTATATGCCATCCGCATTCGCCACTGGGGTCCCGTCATTACCCGTTAGGTTAGCTTACTAACGGCAGAGCGGGGACTGGACTAGCGCGGATGAAAAACATATACAACATCTACTAATATATATACCAATATATTATATTCGCTCAAGGCGTGAATAAAATGTAACATCACAGAGAATGAACAGCATCACAGAAACAATACAGATATCTGGGATCCCCGGGTTTCACAGAGCCGCTGAAACCCGACGTTCCCTGGTCGTGTGGATAGCCTGTGCAATGAAATCCTAGACCCCCTACGGGCGCGGCAAGTCACCCGCCAAAACCTGAAGCGAGGCAGCCCCCTTCAGCGCCGTGAATGGACCACCCAGCACTTCACGGAATCCGGCAACTTGGGCACCCCTCCTGGGTCAACCTGTACCCCCTACGAGTGCGGCGAGTAGCCCGCCAATCCTAGAGTGAAGCCCCCTCCGTCTCAATGCCATGAGATGCGGGCTTGTTGCCCTCCAGAACCCGGCTATCCGTGCACCCCTCCGCGGGCCAATCCTAGTACAGAAAGTAAAATATACATACACCGGGTACATCGACCGCAACCAGGTCGTGCCCCAAAATAATAATACAATCAGGCAGTGACGGCAGTCCACATGTCGGACGCTCGCCCCCGCAAAAACAAATGTACATAATACAACAAGACTGTACTAGCATTGCATCCAGGCTATCCCCACGACCGATCCGCAACATCACAGCAAATACATAGAACATCAACGTGAAAGTCACGTTCGCAAATCCGTCTAACCGGGCTATAGCAGTTATACCGGATTTACCGATCGAGTGACATTCACGGTCGCAGATATAATGTAAATACTGTGAAAACTAACGTGTTTAAATTTCGATCGACAAAATATCAAGAAGTGGGCCCCACGACTTACTGGTGAACAGTAACAAAATCTGGGCAAAAACGATATATATCAAAAACCCCAAAAACCCACATAGAACAACCTGACAAAATTTGGGAGCACGTGCTCCCCACGTGGCCGCGGTTGCGCGGCCTAACCAAGGGTTTGGCCGCGCTTCCGCGGCAGATTCTAGGGATCACGACCCCAAATTTTGTCGTCATTCTTAGAAGTTCCTGCTCTGATTTTTAAGACATCCAGAAATCAATTTTGAGACCGTTTAAAAACAACAGAAACTGTCGGCTTGGATTTTTGTAGTTTTCGATTTCCGGTCGGATCGAAGTTTTAAACGCGTTAGCACAAGTTAGCATAGCAAAATGGTGAGGCTCTGATACCACTGTAAGTCTACGTTAGCGCCCCGGCAGTCTACAGACGCCAAATGCGGAATAAAACTTTTTAACTTGGCGCTATCGTATACTTTCACCCGGATCTGCCATTATTGCTAAACTAACAAACAGTAAAGAGGGAAAGATGTACCGACGATCCAAGTCCTCGGTCTTCATCTCCACTCCGATCTCCTCGCGGGATCTCCGTCCGTCTCCTCCCTCGTCGGAAAGGGCACCACGGAGCCGGGTACTTTTACGGGCTCCCACCTCAATACCGAAGCAACTCGCGCATGAAGCCGGCAACTCGACATGCTCAAGATATGCTGTAGGAAGATAGTGTAGAGTGTATGTCTCACTTTTGGGGTATTGGTTGCCTTTTGAAGATGGAGGAATGAAGTATGAAAAATGGTGCTTTCATTTTTCCTTGTATCAAAAATGAGATGAATGAATGAAGCTCTCTCAAGATGAAGATGAAGCTCTCTCTTTTCTTCTCTTTTCTTCTTCTCTCTTTCCTTTTTACAACCATGATAATAATCTCTCTCCTTTAGAAATGGTGGAGGAAAACAATATGAAGCAAGAGGGAGGTGAGTGTAGTAAAAGGAGGAGGGTGACCACATCCAAACATAATCATCACTAAACTTACATCAACCTCAAATCATTTCTAATCTCATCAAATCATGAAAAGCAAAGATGCTTATCATGTCAACCCTTATGCAAATAAGTCCTCCACAAATACCCATTTGCACAATTGCAAATTAGTCCCTCCATCAGAAAAGTCCGGCCGGGAAAGAACAAAGAAAAACCGGCCGGAACGGAAAGCAAACTGGCAACTCCAGAAAACTGGTCCCGTAATAAATTACAGGAAAAACCCCACACTGTGCATACACACCCGCATTTGTATTCCGTCCGGATACAAATGCAATGAGACAAATCTACACTGTACTATACTAGGATCCGGCTTAAACCAAAGCGGCTAGTAATATCCGTCCGATCCTGATCCGTGCAATACCGCACGTATCTGATCGAACGCTGCCATATAACTATACGGCCACTAGTATTAAACCGTCCGATCCTGATCCGTGCAATACCGCACGTATCTGATCGGACCCTGCCATATCTCCATACGGCCTCTACAGCGTTTCGCCCGAAACTTGAGTAACTGAAAGTGTGGCGGACTCTAAAGACTCGTCAATACAATGGCTGTGGATTTAACCACTAGCACGTCAGAGGTATAAGCCAATACGTGACGGGCCACCAGCTATTGAACAAAAGGGACGTCGATGAGCGAACTCATCCTGACACCCTACTGAGTCTGTCAGTGACAATATCCGTGCAGTCCGGTCCGTTCGTCTATGAGTATCGCATGGCGGGCCTAGGGGGTTGGTAAAAGTCAGACCCCCAAAAGCGGTACAAGTCGTGTCGGAGTGTAGCCCAGAACACCCTGAGATACTACTGGAATACCTACCAGTAAATCTCCTTGCCTTGGCCAAGGACTTTGTGTAATGGCTCTCCTAGACACAGCACGACCTCACCCCCAATACCGGGAGAGACGAACCCCTGAAGATACGCTCACTGCCTCCATGTGGCTCGGGACTGTACCCAACTAGAACCTGTTTGCACGACTCCTTTGAGCCGTGGTAGGGTAGTAATCAAAGTACAGTGGGAACTCACACGAGACAAATGACGATCCCCAGGTCGATGAACTAACCTGCACACATGTCACCAGGGAACTGCCATCTGACGTCTGGTATATGACCAACTAGCATGTTCCCGGCGAGTCCTGTCCGGTGTACTCATAACCCAATGAGCACCTGTATACATCTTAGGTGATCCAACTGACACCAGTGGCTTGTGAGACCGGCCACTGCCCCTCGTCGGGGTCTCGACTGTATACACTAGTCTACTAATGGAGTATCGATGCCCAGTCTCGAAACTCCCACGACTAGGGACTTTTAAGGATAAGCTTATAGACCCCCCAGCTCCCACTTATATGATCGCCCTCATACTGCCAGTAGTCAAGCAAGAATCCTTGGGGCTCTATCAACGTGCAATAGTGACGTATCATGTCACCTAAAGCAGTACACGATGATAAAGGTAAACCAGATAGCATACTATCATCTCGAGTAAGACTGTCCTACTGGGATAGGTCCTCCTCAATCATTGCAATCACGTGCCTGTGATCCAATAATTGACTCTGAGGGCACTATCTCCAACACAACGAATCTACTATGGATCTAGTATCTCGTATGAAAGCCAAGAATCCCCAACATCCCCTCCTCAAAAGCGACTAGCGCAAAGGGCTGAAATCAAGCTGTGAGGGGCGGCACCACGGCCCCCCTGCACAACAAGAACTAACTCGCCCAGAAAACAAAACCTAACTGTCTTCTCACAGCAGTTTACAGACGCATAGCAAGTAGCTAACCAGTCCATGCCTAGGAGGACGTCGAAGTCCAACATCTCAAGAAGAATCAAGTCGACGGACGAATCTCTATCTCCAATCCGAACGGCACACGACCGAAACACGTGTCGCGCAACAAAAGACTCGCTAACAGGAGTAGTCACGACAAGCGGCTGATCTAGCAAACACGACTCTCGGCCCAACCTCGGCACGAAGTGTATAGAAACATACGAGTGCGTAGATCCCGGATCAAACAAAATGTATGCATCAAAGGAACATACTGAAAGAGTACCTGAAACCACCGCATTGGACTCCTGCGCACCCTCATGAGTCAAAGCAAATACTCGAGCCTGCCCTCTACCTGCAACTGGCTGTCATCCGCCTCTGCCACCCCGTCCCCTCTTAGCAAAACCTCCATGACCACGGCCTCTCTGAGCAAAAGTCTGACGCGGAGCATCAACAAGCGTAGGAAGCAACGCTCTATGAGGTGAAGGTGGTAAGGTAACATGTGGGACCGCTCCCTCTCTCTGGCGTATCTCAGTATAATATCTGATGCGGTGATGGGGACTGCCACACCCAAAACATCCCAGCGACGACTGCTGACCCTATGGGTATAAAATATGTCTGGCCCCATCTCACGCTCCGGCTACCCGCAAGACCTATAGAGAATCCACCGCGGCCTCTGCCAAACTGCCTCTGCGCTGATAAATCACTGTGAATCCTCTTCGGTTCCGGAATGGCCGAAGTCTCCGAAATATGCTCCTCTACCAATAGGGCTGCATCCACGGCGGCTGTATGTGTCAAAATGTTGGGAGCAGATAGCGAGGAACAACTGGGTAATCAGGCCTCGAACAAATCTCTTGATTTGCATCTCCTCGGTATCTACCAAATACGGAGCATACACCGAAAGCTGGGTAAACTGCACATCGTACTCTGCCACCGTCATACCCGGAGTCTGGCATAACGACTCGAAACTGAGAGCTCGAGCATCCCTGACGCTCTGCGGAAGAAATTGGGCAAGAAAAACCATTACGAACTCAGCCCAGGTCATAGGATAAAGACCTGTGACCCTACCCCCCTCTAAAGACTCACACCATATTTGGGCAAGACCCTCCAGACGAAAACTCGCAAACTCCACCCATCTCGCGTCGGAGCATCTCAGCGAACGACAGATCCTGGCCATCCGATCGATAAACAATTATGGATGCTCAGCTGTATCAGTGCCGGTGAAGACCGGAGGCTTCAACCTCATGAACTTAGATAATGATACGGTGATAACCTCCGTAGCTACACGTACAACTTCCTGAACAGTAGGCACCACCGCGGTCCCCGTAACAGGTGGGGACAACCTCCTATCGCTGCGCTCGACTGGCCTCAATCAAATATCCCATTATCTGGTGCAAATCCTGCATACCGGCCTCTAGCCTAGTAATACGGTCTGTCGAAGGTGGATCAATCTGCTCCTGTACAATAGGCGTACCGCCCTGGTCGATCCTCGTCTCAGACGAGCCAACTCTGACCTCGGCTCTCGCGGCCGCTTTCTATGCCCTCGTAGTCTTCGGCGGCATAATGGTTGGAAATGAAAACAGGATTTGATAAGAACAAGGAAATCGAATCACAAGGATGTATATAATCACGGAAGGAATTTCAACCAACAAGTCCTAAAGTCACTTAGGCGGGGTACCGTGTCGTTAGTATGCCGCGGAACATACACATGCTACGCCACTCTGCTTAAGCTACTTACTCCATCATACCAAGGTCATCCTACACTCCGAAACGTAAAACCTAGCGCTTTGATACCAACTTTGTCACAACCCAAAATTAGGCACGCGACCCGGCACTTAAATCACGTGACGTCAACAGGCGTAACGCAATTTAAGTAAGCCGAAAACCCAAAAATCTAAACCGTATAAAGAAGTAAGCGATAGAAACATTTTAAAAACATTTGGAAAATCTTAAATAAAAATCCTTAACTTAAGTTTATTTTCTTAAAAATTTCGGCAGCACCTCCTTTGTAAAAACTAGCCCCGAAACGGGTACAATATGGTATAAAAAGAAAGTATCCCCAAACGGGAGCAAATCACACCCAAAGGCGGAAACAACCACCACAAGCATATATACAATGCCGTAGCGAAGAAATAGACGATATAAATGAAAAACAGCATAAAAGAGGTAAAACCACATAATAAAGCCGTCTCACACGAGCACGACATCCAGAATCATAAAATATACAATACCGTCCTCACAACTCGTCTCTAAGTCAATACATGGAGTTGTAGATGGAGAGTAATAGATACAATGAGATATACAATGAACATAAAATCGGATAACCGCAACCCACCTACAGCAACACAGCTCACAGCCAACCGTAGCGGTATCCGCTGAACAAGATACAATAAGAAGTTCTGCCGCGACTACTCTGAGGGTCAAGCCTGCAAAACACTATGGCACAACGAGGGTGAATTTCCAACTCGTTAATAGTAAGTAACATCGTACAGATAATCGCAGGTATGCGCGTACAGCGATAATCTATCACATGCAATCTGATAGCATAAATATGGTAATATGGATATGCAACAATCATGAAAGGTACTGTATCAGGTACTACAAATACATGAAGCAATGCATATCAAATGAATGCTGAGTATGGGATAAAACATGTCATCATCAATAAATCATCATCGTGGAAAAACCGGTGTCCATCAACGACACCCCAAACCACAATAACTGAGGCGCCGTCACTCTGATCGGCCCTCATATCCTGTACGTCTCATGGAACCTGAGTGATCAACATCGGCACTCGAAACATCATGAAAACCTGTGTCCATCAACGACACGTAAATACACATCTCTCAGGCGCCGTCATGTCCAGATCGGCCCTCAATATAACTCATGTCATAACTCCCAAACTGTATCCTCCGGATATCCGTCGGGTTCTATACTATCACCGGTAGGTAGTAGTCCCTCCGCCAGGCTCACCGCCTTTCTATACGAGTCTTCTTGCCTCAGGGTACTTTACCGGGTCCACCATGTACCCGCAGACGGTGCCTACAGCTCCTCGAATCGGGTATCTAACACAAATCTCAGAACCAAGAAAACTCATGGTGGACGCACCGAAATATCATATCAAGTGAAACCTGGTTTTCAAAACAATGCATGTTTTCTTGAAATATCCCCACAGTTCTCAAATTTATAAATCACATGAAAATCCATATCTCGATGCGTAAATCCATGAAATATGATGTATGCAACATAAAACAGTAATATGAGCATATCAAGGGAAAACCGCTCTTTTAAATGAATCAAGTTTTAAATATATCATTTTCACGACCCGGAATGGCACATGACTGGCACTTGAATCATATAAAGTCTATAGGACCCCATCTAATTCATGTAAGCCAAAATCCCAGAAATCTAAACCATTTGAAAAGAGAGAGAAGGAAAAAGTTTAGTTTTAAAGCAAGTGGTTTAACAAAATAAGCCGTAGTATGCATTTTTAAAATCTCAAGTCTTTTCTGAAAATTTCGGTAGAGTTTCCTTTGTAAATACTGGCCCCAAACGGGTACAACACATGAAATATATATAAAGGCATCCCCAAGCGGGAGCTAGCTCTTTGCCAATTGGCAGACACAACCATGCAAGCAATATAATATACAACGCCGAAGGGCGATGATCAAAACTCAGAAGAAAACCAATATCCACAAGAAAACCATAATAATACAAGCGCGACACTAAGGTCGAAAGAATAAACATACCAGTCTTCTAAGTCTAGAAAATATACAAGTCTGGTTGATGGAGTTACTAGATACAACAGAATATAAATAAGGTACAATGGTGGTCACAATGCAAGTGAACCCACCTACCAAAGCAATCACCCGGAAGGAAGCAGTATGCCAGCAAAGCCGCCAAGGAAACCTGTACGGCAAAATCTGTATGAAACTGTGGCACAACGGGGGTGAGTTGCCAATTCATGAGTAGAAAACATCACCGAGCAGAAATCGCATGTATGACTCAATCCTAGGTCATACGATAACATATATCCTCAATATATAAACCTAAAAACATCTACACATAAGTGTAATATCAGGTGCTCGTGTTAGTGCCTCAGGTAGCAACATAATACATATATGATGTATGAATGCATTTGTTAGTGTATATGCCCTAGAGGCCATTACTGTATCATACTAGTTTGTATATTACTTGATGGAAGCTTGGGATATTCACAGTTGTATATACAATCTTGCTCGAAATGGTAGTATGCTACTTGGTTTGTCTCTGCTTTAATATGTGCATGTGTTTCTTTTAGCATATCGCTGATATACATATTAGTAGAGCCCTTAGGATCTTTGCTTGATTACCAGCGTTGTGATGGCGCTCACACTCGTGGGAGCTGGGTGATCTATAAGCATATCCTTATACAGGTCCCTAGTCGTTGGACTATCGAGACAGGGCATCGATACTCCGGAGTAGACTAGCGTATGCGCTTCTCATCCCAGCGTGGGAGACGGTCTGTCCCACAGCCGTCAGTACGTCGTACTTGAGATAGTATGCAGGTGCTCGTTAGGTTACGAGTACACTAGACAGGACTCGTCGGGAACTGTTGGTTAGTATTATACCTATCGTCAGTTATCAGTTCCCAGGTGACATGAGTACAGCTTAGTCCGCTGACTTGACACTGTCACTTCGCCTCGAGTGTGTTCCCACTGCACTTTGATTGCTACCCTACCATGGCTCAAAGGAGTCGTGCAAACAGGTAGTTTTTGGGTGCAGTCCCGAAGCACTTGGAAGCAGTGACGGTTAGACAGGATTCGTCTCTCCCGGTATTGGGGGTTAACATCGCGCTGTGTCCAGGAGAGCCATTACACGAGTAGTCCCTGGCCAGGGAAAGCGAGATATACTGGTAGGTTTCCAGTGTTATCTCAGGGTGTTCTGGGCTACACTCCGACACGACTTGTACCGTTATTAGGGGACTGACGTTCACCGCCCCCTAGACCCGCCATGTGATGTATCAAACGAACAGACCGGACTGTACGGAGACTGTCACATACAGGCTCAGTAGGAGTTCAGATGGGGTTCACCACGTCAGTCTTCTTATCGACATCTACCTGGGGACCGTTACGTACAGCTAGTGCCGCTTGTGGTCTGTGGTTAAACCCACTGCCAGCGTAGTGTCGAGTCTTTAGAGTCCCACACAGAGAGCTATTCTCCTTTAGGCAAAATGAGTAGAGGTCGCATGGTTTTGCGACAGGGTTCGTTCACATCCGTGCACTTGTGCACGTTTGCTGTCCGGACAGCTTATACTAGCGGGCTTTGGTTTAAGCCGAATCCTAGTATATGATTTGGGATTGGTTTTATCTCTTTGTATTCGTGTTCCTCGGATCACGAATACGGGTGCGTATGCACAGTTGCTTGAGACAGAGGGAGAGGACTTTGATTAGGGTTAATGACTATTGTCATTTTATTAACCCTAATGCTTATGTGTGTATTATTGTTAATTGATATTAGTTTAAATAATTGTGCATGGTTATGGTTGTTGACCATTTGACCTCCTTGACTTGTTGACCTTGGTTGACACTTTGACCATCATCATTTCATTTGGAAGATGCTCTTTGATCCTTGCAATTTGCATTAAAAATGAAATGATAATGGTCATGTCTTGATTAACCATGACAATTATCTAGCTAATTATATAATTACAATAATTCACACATATATGTGAGAATGGTTTATTTTTCTCTCATTCTATTATTCACTTTCTCTCTCTTGTTCTTCCTCTCCCTCAAGCTCTCCCCTCTCATGTGTTGAGAAACACTTGAGCTTGAGAAAAACCCTTTCTTGATAATCTCTACTCTCATCTAGGGTTCAAGGATTAGCACTTCTTGCACCCAAGTTACTTCTAGCTTGGAGTTGAAGCCAAAGGTCGAGGCTTTCGGGTGGATCTTTCTTCGACGTGAGAAGACGACTAAGGTGACCTCCTTCCACCACTCCAAGGAGCAAGGAGAGAAGGACATAAAGCCCAAGGTATAACCTTTCTAGCACTTAGCTAGTTTCTAGTTAGCTTTAGCTTGTTTTTGTTTAGCAAAGATCCTTCATAGTCTGGTCCATGTTGCCTAAGCTCATAAAAATTCGATTTTTATTCCGTTTTCGGCCTCCCCGCAAGCACCGGGGTGGGCAACGTGGACTTACAGTGGTATCAGAGACTAACTAAACATAAACTAGCTAGGTAGTAGAGTGTATCGAAGTTCGAATCGGAAAAATCGAAAAACGAGTTTTCAAAACCCTAAGTTTCTGTTAATTTTTTTTTCTGTTCAAAACAAAATAAATTATACTCCAAAAATCATCTCAGGGTTTTGTGAAGAAAGCCACCAAAAACGATCCAGTGATTCGACCAAAGAGCCGCGGTTCCGCGGCAATAGCAAGCTATTGCCGCGCAACCGCGGCCGTCTTGGCTCTTCACTGGGTCGAGTTTGGTGCAGTGTATTTCTGGCTTGGTTTTAGGATTTTTAAGATGGTTTATATGTGCCCAGGTTTTCCAGAATAGAAATTTGTTTTTGGGGGCCTATAAATCCGTATTTTTTTTTCCGAACTTCAATACACTTTGACTAAAAGGTTATATCTGTGATGTTTATATGTATTGAACGTCGGCTAATCGCTATATGTCGATTAGTCGGGGTTATACATATCTGTGATCTGTGATTGATAATGGTATGTGTATATGAATGGGTTGGATTGTCGTGGATGAATAGCCGGGGTGGATGTGAGATGAGTGTTGCTTTTTCTTTCATTCATTGTAATATGTAAATTGATGTAATAATATTATTTATATGGACGCACAACCGGGTCGGGGTTGTAGCCGTCATTGTATAATTCTTTTTACTGTTTTTGCTCCTAGGATAGACCCATGGAGGGGGTGCACAAACTACCGGGTATCTCGAAGTGCCGAGTGGCCTACTCACGGTGGTGAGGGAGGTTGCTTCGCTTCAGGTACTTGGCGGGTAGTTTGCCGCACCCATAGGGGTCTTGGGTGGGGTATTGGCTATTCACCGCGATCGTGTAATCCGCTTTTCGTTGCAGGCTCGAACGGATTGCGGATTCCTAGTATATCCAATGTATTCATCTGTGATCTGTAATTTCTATCATTGCTATATATTTATATATGATAACTATTTAGGCGTTGCTTATGTTTTACAGCCGCGCTAGCCCAGCCCCCGCTCTATCGTTAGTTAAGTAACCTAACGGGTGATGACGGGGCCCCGTGGCGAATGCGAATGGTATAAGCGTACGTCATATTTTGGTTGTTTTCTGCAATGGTAGGATTAAATGATGGGACGCATTAAAAGAACTAATGCAAGAAAATAAACCAAGTAAAAGTCGATTGGAACACTTTGAAAACCACTCGGTTCTTTTCAAAACTAAACTTTTAAATGCGGAGCTTGAACCACTCCTTTTAAAAGCTATCTCGTTCCATCGATTATATCAAGTTCACTACGTTCACGGTTTCGCCAAAACTATCCGTAGCCCTCCATCATTTCAGTTAAATATTCGGTAGTATTCAAGCTATGTATTTTGACCTCACGCCAAGGCATAGTGATTGGTAGCTGTCGGATATTTATCTGTTGCATAGATAGAATGCGTTGGTTTGAGACAGTCGTACTGCCATTTTGGCCTACGTCAAGGGTAGGTACGGGTGGGTTCAAATTAACCGGGATAATGATGGGAAGAACTTGACATGTGACTTATGACATTTTGACCTCACGCCAAGGTCATAAGAGCATGGGGCAAAAATCCACATCGGGAGTTTCATAAGTACTGAAACTTGCTAGCGCTGCATACCTTTTGGAGTGTGATAATTCTGGTAGGATTCCTTCGGTTTTATCACGCGATGATATTTGGATCCCGATCCTACTGTGAGTATATGCTACTCCTCGGGAAAACTCTCACTTAACGATCAATGCTATAAACCTAGTAGGTGTCTAGAAAGGTGTTAGCGGGGCTACGCCCACAGGGAAAAGAGGTTACTTAATTAAGGAACTTCGCGAAAGCGTTGGAAAACCTCCCTCGAAGTACCGACACTGGCCTGGCTGAACGGTTAAGCAAGTATTGTACGGTGAGATTGATCCTGACTAATCCTTTCTTTACGGTTTGAGAAGGGATTCGAGAGACAGTGGGAGCCATCCAGTTTAGACAAACTAAAAACCACTCTAAACTTGCAAGAGCATCATGCTAAAGTGTTTCTTTTCTCTCTCCTAATTGCAACGACCATTCAACATGACTGGACTTAAGTTATTACTAGATAAAAACATATTGACAGGGCCAAACTACAAAGATTGGCTCAGGAATGTCAAGATGGCAATCACTTATGACAAGTTGGGGTATGTCCTAACCACCAAAGCTCCCCCTGTCCCAGGTCCCAAAACCAGTGTCGTAGATAGGGAAATCTACAAGACCTGGGAAATAGATTGCGCGAAGGCCAGATGCCTCGTACTAGCCTCGATGGACAACGAACATCAGAGGAGGCATGAGAATATGGACCTAGAGTCTATATTTCTTCATACAAAAGAACTGTATGGAGAGCAGTCTCGTATCGCAAGATACGAAGTGTCGAAGAAGTTGTTTTCGGCAAGGTTGGCCGTCGGATCATCGGTAGCGGAACACGTGCTTAAGATGATTGGCTACATAGAGGAGCTCGCGGACCTTGGGACCACGTTGGAGAATGAACTCTATACTGATTTGATTCTCCAGTCCCTTCCTTCCACTTACGCCAAGTTTATTCTTAACTTCAACATGCAAGGAAAGGAGGTTGAACTTTCCGAACTTCTGAACATGTTGAGGAGTGCTGAGGGCACCCTACAGAAAGGTAGGGAGACATCCACTTTGTTTGTAGGAGGATCTTCCTCTTCTAGATCCAGGGCGAAAGCCAAGGGTAAGAAGAAGAAAGCCCCCGCCAAACCAAGAGGCGGTGTCGGTAAAGTGGATACGAAGGGAAAAGGAAAAGCAACAAAGATAGCGGGAAAGCCGGTGGGGAAGGAAGAATGCTTCTATTGTCACAAAAGTGGTCACTGGAAACAGGATTGCAAGGCTTGGAAGGCCAGAACACAGGATTTGAAGCGAGTTGCAGCTTCAGCTTCAGGTGTGTATGTTATTGAAAACTGTCTATCAATAAACTCTACATCCTGGGTATTGGATACCGGATCAGGATCTCATATCTGTAATTCTTTGCAGGCGTTGAGAAAGCGTAGAGTTTTGAAGGCAGGTGACATGACCCTCAGAGTTGCAAACGGTGCTAGCATGGATGCTGAGGCCGTGGGGGACTATCACCTGGGATTGTCGGATGGACACTTTTTGGTTTTGCGTAGTTGTTATTATGTACCAAATGCAACCTGTAATATCATTTCTGTATCTTTATTATCTAAATAAGGTTATGAATTTGCATTTGTAAGTAATGTAGTGAACATTCATCTTAATCAAGTTTTGATTGGGTCAGGTACATTGAACAACGGTATATACGTATTAAACCAACCACAGATTTTCAATGTCCAGAATACACACAAAAGAAAGTCTCCAGAAATCAATAAAACTTTCTTATGGCATTGTAAACAGGGTCACATCAGTGAGAGAAGGTTGACTAAGTTACATGCAGAAGGATATTTGGATCCGTTCGAATATCAATCGTATGCAACTTGTCAATCCTGTCTCAAAGGAAAGATGACAAAGACTCCGTTCACTGGACACGGAGTAAGAGCGAGCGAGCTCTTGGGACTCGTACACAGCGACGTGTGCGGTCCAATGTCTACACATGCGCGAAGCGGTTATTCTTACTTCATTACTTTTACGGATGATTTCTCAAGGTTCGGACATGTCTTCTTAATGAAGCATAAATCCGAAGCTTTTGAAAAGTTCCAGGAATATACGAATGAAGTAGAAAAACAAACAGGCAAAAGTATCAAGACACTGAGATCTGATCGAGGTGGTGAATACTTGAGTGCCGAGTTCCTGGGTTACTTAAAAGAGAATAGAATTCTCTCTCAGCTTACTCCTCCATACACTCCGCAACATAACGGTGTATCGGAGAGACGGAACCGAACCCTAGTAGATATGGTACGGTCCATGATGAGTAACGCTGAGTTGCCGCGATCGTTCTGGGGATATGCGTTAGAATCAGCTGCATACCTTTTGAACAGAGTTCCCACTAAGACTGTGCCTACCACACCATATCAGTTATGGAGTGGAAAGAAACCCTATCTTCAATACCTAAAGATTTGGGGATGTCCAGCTTATGTCAAAAAGCAGCATACGGACAAGCTCGAGGCACGCTCAGTACTGTGCAAGTTTGTGGGATACCCAAAGAACTCCAGGGGGTATCTTTTCTATTATGCAGAGGAACAAAAAGTCCTTGTTTCTCGTAATGCCCATTTTCTGGAACATCAGTTCTTAGAAAAAGAAATAAGTGGGAGCGCAATAGAACTGGAAGAAATTCCAGAACCACAAGCTATTACTGAAAGCTTAGTAGAACCAGAGGGTTCGAAAGATCAAGACATTCCCACGCCACTCCGCAGGAGTAGTAGGCAGTCTCATCCGTCCGAGAGATACTACGGTTTTCTCATTGACGGGGATAGAGAGGATTGCATCATAGATTGTGATGAGCCTACTAGCTTCCAGCAAGCCATTCAGAGTGTCGACTCGGTAAAATGGCTGGATGCAATGCGGACCGAAATGTAGTCCTTGTACACCAACAAAGTATGGACGTTGGACATTGCTCCAGATGGGGTAAAACCCGTAGGATGCAAGTGGATCTTCAAAAGGAAGATTGGTGTAGATGGACAGGTTGAGACCTATAAAGCTAGACTGGTTGCAAAGGGTTTTCGTCAGCGACCTGGTTTGGACTATGACGAAACTTTTTCTCCAGTAGCTATGCTGAAATCCATTCGGATCCTTCTTGCCATTGCTGCCTTCCACGATTATGAGATTTGGCAGATGGACGTAAAGACAGCTTTTCTAAATGGACATTTAGAGGAGTGTGTCTATATGGATCAGCCAGAGGGTTTCATTCAGAGTGGGAGCAGCGGAAAGGTGTGCAAGTTGCTTAAGTCCATTTATGGACTAAAGCAGGCATCGCGGAGTTGGAACATCTGTTTTGATGAGACGGTCAAGGAATTTGGCTTTATCAAAAATCCAGATGAACCATGCATGTATTGTAGATTTGTAGCGAGAACTGTAGTATTCCTCGTTTTATACGTGGATGACATTCTCTTAATAGGAAATGACATTCCTATGCTACAATCTGTCAAGGGGTTCTTGTCACACAGGATCTCCATGAAAGACCTGGGTGATGCCTCATACATTCTGGGTATCCGGATCTGCCGTGACAGATCCAAGAGGATATTAGGACTTTCGCAGTCCAGGTACATCGACGCCATACTGAAGAGATTCAGTATGGAAGATTCCTAGCGCGGTAATCTACCGGCTTGTCACGGGATCACCCTCTCCAAAGAGATATCTCCCAAGACTGATTTGGAGAGGGATCGCATGTCTATTATACCCTACGCTTCTGCGGTAGGCTCTATAATGTATGCAATGATTGTGTACCAGACCGGATGTGGCTTATGCACTGAGTGTGGTAAGCAGGTATCAATCAAACCCTGGGGAGAAACATTGGATAGCAGTAAAGAACATTCTTAAGTACCTGAGAAGGACTAAGGAGATGTTCTTGGTGTATGGCGGAAAAGACCTCCAGATTGAGGCCTTTGCTGACTCCAGCTTCCAGAGTGACAAGGATGATTCCAAGTCCATGTCGGGTTTTGTCTTTACCCTCAATGGAGGGGCAGTGTGTTGGAAGAGCTCCAAACAGGAAACCGTTGCTGACTCGACTATGGAAGCGGAATACATCGCTGCATCTGATGCCGCAAAAGAAGCTGTCTGGATGAGGAAGTTCTTGAGAGAACTTCAGGTGGTTCCGTCCATTGTTGACCCAATACCTCTGTATTGCGACAACAACGGGGCTATAGCTTTAGCGAAGGAACCCAGGTCCCATCAGAAATCCAGACACATCTTGAGGCGGTATCACCTGATCAGGAAGATCGTGGATCGCCAGGAGATCGAGGTTCGGAGGGTTGCTTCAGAAGATAACACAGCAGATCCATTCACCAAGGCCTTGCCCCAGACTCAGTTCGAGCGGCTGATCGAGATGATAGGTCTTCGATATGCCAGTACATGGCCTTAGTGCAAGTGGGAGATTGTTAGTGTATATGCCCTAGAGGCCATTACTGTATCATACTAGTTTGTATATTACTTGATGGAAGCTTGGGATATTCACAGTTGTATATACAATCTTGCTCGAAATGGTAGTATGCTACTTGGTTTGTCTCTGCTTTAATATGTGCATGTGTTTCTTTTAGCATATCGCTGATATACATATTAGTAGAGCCCTTAGGATCTTTGCTTGATTACCAGCGTTGTGATGGCGCTCACACTCGTGGGAGCTGGGTGATCTATAAGCACATCCTTATACAGGTCCGTAGTCGTTGGACTATCGAGACAGGGCATCGATACTCCGGAGTAGACTAGCGTATGCGCTTCTCATCCCATCGTGGGAGACGGTCTGTCCCACAGCCGTCAGTACGTCGTACTTGAGATAGTATGCGGGTGCTCGTTAGGTTACGAGTACACTGGACAGGACTCGTCGGGAACTGTTGGTTGGTATTATACCTATCGTCAGTTATCAGTTCCCAGGTGACATGAGTACAGCTTAGTCCGCTGACTTGACACTGTCACTTCTCCTCGAGTGTGTTCCCACTGCACTTTGATTGCTACCTTACCACGGCTCAAAGGAGTCGTGCAAACAGGTAGTTTTTGGGTGCAGTCCCGAAGCACTTGGAGGCAGTGACGGTTAGACAGGATTCGTCTTTCCCGGTATTGGGGGTTGACATCGCGTCCAGGAGAGCCATTACACGAGTAGTCCCTGGCCAGGGCAAGCGAGATATACTGGTAGGTTTCCAGTGTTATCTCAGGGTGTTCTGGGCTACACTCCGACACGACTTGTACCGCTATTAGGGGACTGACGTTCACCGTCCCCTAGGCCCGCCATGCGATGTATCAGACGAACAGACCGGACTGTACGGAGACTGTCACATACAGGCTCAGTAGGAGTTCAGATGGGGTTCACCTCGTCAGTCTTCTTATCGACATCTACCTGGGGACCGTTACGTACAGCTAGTGCCGCTTGCGGTCTTTGGTTAAACCCACTGCCAGCGTAGTGTCGAGTCTTTAGAGTCCCACACAGAGAGCTATTCGCCTTTAGGCAAAATGAGTAGAGGTCGCATAGTTTTGCGACAGGGTTCGTTCACATCCGTGAACTTGTGCACGTTTGCTGTCCAGACAGCTTATACTAGCGGGCTTTGGTTTAAGCCAGATCCTAGTATATGATTTGGGATTGGTTTTATCTCTTTGTATTCGTGTTCCTCGGATCACGAATACGGGTGCGTATGCACAGTTGCTTGAGACAGAGGGAGAGGACTTTGATTAGGGTTAATGACTATTGTCATTTTATTAACCCTAATGCTTATGTGTGTATTATTGTTAATTGATATTAGTTTAAATAATTGTGCATGGTTATGGTTGTTGACCATTTGACCTCCTTGACTTGTTGACCTTGGTTGACACTTTGACCATCATCATTTCATTTGGAAGATGCTCTTTGATCCTTGCAATTTGCATTAAAAATGAAATGATAATGGTCATGTCTTGATTAACCATGATAATTATCTAGCTAATTATCTAATTACAATAATTCACACATATATGTGAGAATGGTTTATTTTTCTCTCATTCTATTATTCACTTTCTCTCTCTTGTTCTTCCTCTCCCTCAAGCTCTCCCCTCTCATGTGTTGAGAAACACTTGAGCTTGAGAAAAACCCTTTCTTGATAATCTCTACTCTCATCTAGGGTTCAAGATTAGCACTTCTTGCACCCAAGTTACTTCTAGCTTGGAGTTGAAGCCAAAGGTCGAGGCTTTCGGGTGGATCTTTCTTCGACGTGAGAAGACGACTAAGGTGACCTCCTTCCACCACTCCAAGGAGCAAGGAGAGAAGGACATAAAGCCCAAGGTATAACCTTTCTAGCACTTAGCTAGTTTCTAGTTAGCTTTAGCTTGTTTTTGTTTAGCAAAGATCCTTCATAGTCTAGTCCATGTTGCCTAAGCTCATAAAAATTCGATTTTTATTCCGTTTTCGGCCTCCCCGCAAGCACTGGGGTGGGCAACGTAGACTTACAGCATTAAAATGAAAATAGAGTACATCATGAATAAGAAAACTATTTTCTTTATGTAGTGAGATTTCTGTATATCAAAATAGAGATATCATCAATGAAATTAACATAGAATCCGTGTCAAGTATCGATACAAAACATATATCCCAATTTCCAATATCACGGGCTTCGACAATCCGGACTGGCCCATATCATATAATCTCAATACCTCAAAGTCTCAATATCTCGAGCTCCGGCAATCCGGACTGGCCCCGGGCTCCGGCAATCCGGACTGGCCCAAATATCAATCTCACGACTACGTCGGTATCTTCCGGATATCCGCCGCGTCATAAATAACCGGTCGGTAGTGCTCCCCTGCCAGGCTCAACGCCATCATCTGGGACCATCTTGCCTCCGGGTACCGCACCGGGTCCACCATGCACCCATAGACGGTTCCTCCTCCTCCTCAAATCGGGCGTATGATATCGCTCAAGAGCCGAGAAAACTCATGGTGGACGTATCTCACATCATATCACGAGAAAACCGCACTTTTTATCTTTTGAAATGAAAATGAGTTTATAAAATCTTACGGTTTCTCCAAATCCAGAAATCTCATGGAAAATCTGAAATCCCAAAATGAAGAGTCAATAATAGTGAATACCGGGCTCCAGCAATCCGGACTGGCCCTATAATATTGCATGACAAATGAATATATAAACATGCATGGGTATCTAAGTAAAGAATGCAATATCTAAACTAGCACAGTAATGATATATCGGAACTATCAGCTAGCAAGCGATATCAATGAAGTAATATTTCTAAAGTGTACGTGTCATGGCAATTACCGATGATGATATGTGTGAGCCGGCAAGCAAGGGTTCGTAGACATACGCATCATCGGTAATGGTGTTGGTGTCCTGACAACATGGAATCTTAAATAACAAGGAATTACAAGTATAAGCATGCAATGCGATATGAACAACATGAATATATGGAAAAGATGTAATAACCGCAACATATAAGAATATACATTTATATGCACAAGTCATACGGTTTTGGCATTTTAAATGGCACGAATCGTGGTTGTTAGAAAATAGGGGCTACAGAGTTTTTAAGAAAAGGTACGTCCTTTGAAATATCCGTAGTACCCCTTGGCCTGTCTTTAAAATACTCACGATTCGTTAGTTTTTAAGTGAAAGGTTCCTAGGCACCCTAATGAGGTCTCGCAAGGCATCGAACATGCCAATTTCAAATTTTAACGGTGCCGAGAGACCCTACAACGGATCGTCGGCTAGATTTCTAGGCGAAAATGCAAACTAGTTAACTCTTAACTAAGAGATACGGAAATACAACCTTTGTAGATCCGGTGCTCCACCTCCATAGCTCCGCAACGAAGTCCCTTTGCTGTCCAAATGAGTTCCCGGGCTCTAGCGTCGGCTTCCTCGGAGAATGGACGGGCTAGGTCGTCGACGACGTGCCGAAGATGATCTACGTCGAAGCATCACTAGATCGAGCTCCACCTTCACCAAGTCTTGAAAACTTGTGAAGGAAACACACTCTACTACTTGGCAAGAGGTAGAGGATGAAGAAATAGGAAGTGGGTAGACTTTAGTTTTGGATTTCTCATACTTTTCATCAATCCACCATTGATGAAGAGAAGCTTTCTTCATTGAAGAAGATGAAGAAGAAGAAGAAAGTGTTATGATAAGAATAATAATAATGGAAAATCAAATCTATTCTTATCATAATCACACCATGGTTAAGTGTAGAGAGAGGACCATGGTTAGGTGTAGTGGTTAGGGTTAAGCATGAGACAAAATGGTCACTTGGTCAAAGTCTTCAAGAAGCTTCAACAAGAATACAAAGAAAGCCACCATTTTGCATTATGCTTATCATTTTCCAAAATGAATAAATAAACAAATAAATGAATAAGTAAAAACCCTAATCATCCACTTAACCATAGTTTAATACTTTACACTTAACCAAAAAGCATGTATCATCAAACATGATACAATCATGTGCACAAAATCATATCGCATATGCAATGCGCACACTCGAGTGAGAATATCCATTTAAAGTGAACCGATACTAGTTAATGCAAAGTAATACATAAATATATATATAATTATACATTAAATCATTAAATCAACACTTGATTTAACGATCCGGTCATATCACATATAACCGACTAGTATCCAATGTATCGGTTTATCGAATCAATCCTTGATTCGATAATTAGGGTATATCGCATATAACCTAATCGATACATTCATCGCGAGAATGGAATACGGTATCACATACACGCATTATTCTCGGTCCCGCACATATCTCATATGCTCTCCTATTTCGTTTCGCTTGAGCCAGGAAACCTCTGTGTAGGACTCTAAAGACTCGTCAATACGCCGGCAGCAGATGATGATCATATCAAACACCCACAAGCCGCAAGCGGTCTGCTAAACGTAACGGCCACCCGGGTATTGAGCGATCAGAAGATCGATGAGCAAGCCCGCTCACACTCCTGTGAATCCAACCAGTAACACTACCGTACAGTCCGGTCTGATCGTCTGATATGTCGCATATCTTGCCTAGGGGTGGTAAACGTCAGACCCTAATAGCTCGATAAGTCGTGTCGATATGAGGCTCATAACGGGTCAAGAAACTACTGGTAACACTTACCAGCAATTCTCTGATCAGCCCTGGCCAGGGACTTCCTGTTATAGCCAATCGAACACAGTGCAACATCAACTCCCTATACCGGGAGAGACGAATCCCCTCCTATCGCTCATTGCCTCCATGTGACTCGGGACTGTACCCAAAAACCACCGTTTTGCACGCCCTCTTGGACGTGGTAAGATGGAAATCAAAGCACAGTGGGAACCACACAAGACTCTATGACGATCTCGGGTCAACAGACTACTCTGTACCAGTGTCACCAGAGAACTGCCATCTGACGTGAGGTATAATACCATCTGGGAGTTCTCGGCGAGTCCGTCCAGTGTACCCAGTCTCCACTGAGCACCCGTATATCATCTCCGATGTCAAACACCAATGGATATGGGATCATCCATCGTCCATCTGTATGGGTCGAGAAGGTACACGCTAGTCTACTCTGGTATATCGATGCCCCATCTCGATACACCCACGACTAGGGACTTTGAAGGATGTACTTATGGACTACCATGTCCCCACTAGTATGATCCGCATCATAGTCCAGGTAGTCAAGTACACATCCTAAGGGCTTTACCAACATGTAACAGAGAGACAATCAGTATACACGTTAAGGTAAAGAGTAACCAGATAGCATACTATCATGTCGAGCAAGAAAGTCCTTCCTATATACGTCCCAGCATCCACTACAATATACATCCTATGTACAGTAATGGCCTCTAGGGCATACATATAACTAACATTAAATAAGTATGACTTGAGCCCGGTCTAACATCTACTAAGCAAACTACAGGACAAGGCTAAGAGACTAATCAAAGGGTAAGGAAAACTACCTAAGTCCGAGTCGATATATATATCTAGTAGTCGGTGATCCCGCCTCAATAGCGTCACATACGATACAATATATAATACAACATCCTTGAATCAAGAGTGCGGATCAATCATCATATTTATACTTCGTACGGTAAAATCCATCGTACGGCATCCCAAATCGGGGCACAGGTCGAATATCACAATCATCTCATATTCATCTGGTATCCTTATCATCATATCCTGAATTAGGGGTACTGATATAAAGTCTAGTACATTCCGATTCCAACAAACATATATATCCGCGTGTGTATGAACACATCACTCAACGATCCGCTATAATATCATGTCGTATGTCATAATATGACCCAAGTCACATCACCGATCTCACGGTATTATGCCCAATCACATCGACTCATCTCCAAGTACCATATACTATCCTCATCATCCGTGTATATGTATACATATATATATACACATACTCACATACATATATGTATATATATATATATATCCCCATATACGCACAAGAAAATCAAATGTATACGTGTGTGTGTGCGTGTGTGCCAAACTTTACTCTAGGGTTTCGCGACTAAGAAACTAAACTAAAACACTATCTTCCGAATACGCTAACACTAACCCAAGTCACCTAAGGCATTACTTGCTAATCATCCACATATCATAATACACATAAATATATATATATATATATATCATAACGCATTCGCGTGCTACACTACGAAACTGCGGGGGTGCTATACGCCATCCACCCGATTTCTCCCGTAGATATATATCTACTCACCTTGATCCTTACTTATCGAAGTTGAAGTCGCATTTCTCTTCCTCGTCGTACGAAGTCCACATGAAAGTGCCTACATATAAACATATAACATCGTAAACCGAAATCGCGGATAAAAACTAAAACGGTACACGAAACGCACATAGGTTAAAACCTATGGTCTACGCACGCAAAAATAATCAAACAACTCCCGATATCGATGTACGAACGTCAACCTACCGAGTCAAAACCCGTATACCATAACTAAAGTTTAAAACGAAGCAGCAACTCAAGAAAACACCTCCAGATTTTGTTTCAGGTGAAATTAGCAAATTTGCATACGTGGAGGCTCTAGTTTACTGAGAATGGAGCCATGGATGAAGAACGAATCCAAACTGAGGTACCCGGGCCACAAATTGTGGCCTCCTAGGTTAAATCTGCGGCCACATAGTAAAATTAGGGTCACAGGTTTCGGGGTTAGCTTCATAGGTGCCTTCTTGTATCACTGTAATTGCTAAATAATTTTTAGAGTCTCTGGGTCACAGCAGATCCTTAAATATCATCACAGTTCCCACACACATCCGATATTGGGGTTTCTAAGTTCAATTTTGGGTTTAATTCTCTGGTTTTAGTTCACAAAACTAACACTACAGGGGTTATATGGCCTCTACTAACCTCAATTAACACTTCTCATCTCATAAAATTCCCTAACCCTCATCTTGGAATTTTCCAAGATCGCTAAACCTCATTAATGTTAGTTATATGTATGCCCTAGAGGCCATTACTGTACATAGGATGTATATTGTAGTGGATACTGGGACATATATAGGGAGGACTTTCTTGCTCGACATGATAGTATGCTATCTGGTTACCCTTTACCTTAACGTGTATGCTGATTGTCTCTCTGTTACATGTTGGTAAAGCCCTTAGGATCTGTACTTGACTACCTGGACTATGATGCGGATCATACTAGTGGGGACATGGTAGTCCATAAGTACATCCTTCAAAGTCCCTAGTCGAGGGTGTATCGAGACGGGGCATCGATATACCAGAGTAGACTAGCGTATACCTTCTCGACCCATATAGATGGGCGATGGATGATCCCATATCCATCGGTGTTTGACATCAGAGGAGATATACGGGTGCTCAGTAGAGACTGGGTACACTGGACGGACTCGCCGAGAACTCCCAGATGGTATTATACCTCACGTCAGATGGCAGTTCTCTGGTGACACTGGTACAGAGTAGTCTGTTGACCCGAGATCGTCATAGAGTCTTGTGTGGTTCCCACTGTGCTTTGATTTCCATCTTACCACGTCCAAGAGGGCGTGCAAAACAGTGGTTTTTGGGTACAGTCCCGAGTCACATGAAGGCAATGAGCGATAGGAGGGGATTCGTCTCTCCCGGTATAGGGGGTTGATGTTGCGCTGTGTTCGATTGGCTATAACAGGAAATCCCTGGCCAGGGTTGCTGAGATTTACTGGTAAGTGTTACCAGTAGTTTCTCGAATAGTTATAGACCTCATATCGACACGACTTATTGAGCTATTGGGGTCTGACGTTTACCACCCCTAGGCGAGATATGCGACATATCAGACGATCAGACCGGACTGTACGGTAGTGTTACTGGTCGGATTCACTGGAGTGTGAGCGGGCTTGCTCGTCGATCTTCAGATCGCTTAATACCCGGGTGGCCGTTACGTTTAGCAGACCGCTTGCGGCTTGTGGGTGTTTGATATGATCATCATCTGCTGCCGGCGTATTGACGAGTCTTTAGAGTCCTACACAGAGGTTTCCTGGCTCAAGCGAAACGAAATAGGAGCGCATATGAAATATGTGCGGGACCGAGAATAATACGAGTATGTGATACTGTATTCGATTCTCGCGATGTGACATTGATCGGTTATATGCGATATAGCCGGGTTATCGGATCAAGTGTTGATTCGATAAGATGTTACTAATGATACCAGTCGGTTATGTGCGCATGACCGGATCATTGAATCAAGTGTTGATTTAATGATTTAATGTATAATTATATATTTGATATATTACTTTGCATTAACTAGTATCGGTTCACTTTAGACGGATTTTCTCACTTGGTTCGTGCGCATTGCATATGCGATATGTTTTTGTGCACTTGTATGTATCATGTTTGATGATGCATGCTAACTTGAGTTTGTGTAAAGATTAAACCATGGTTATTCAAATGGTTAGGGTTTTGTTTTTCATATCTATTTATTTATTTATTTATTTATTTTCTTTTTGGAAAATGAAATGAGAAGAATGGTGGCTTGTTTTGGATTGTAGTTGAAGATTCATGAACCTTTGACTTTGTCCACCATTCTTATCTCATGCTTAACCTAACCATTTGTTTTAACCCTAGTTCAATCTCTACACTTTACCATGGTTTAGTTATGATAAGTTTTGATGATTTCTTTTCTTTTTCTAATTAACTTATCATAAGCTTTCTTCTTCTTCTTCCTTGACTTGAAGAAGAAAAGCTTCACCTCCATCAATGGTGATTGATGTTTTTAAGTGAGAAATCCAATTCTAAAGTCTACCCACTTCCTATTTCTTCATCCTCTACCTCTTGCCAAGTAGTAGAGTGTGTTTCCTTCACAAGTTTTCATGGATTTGTGAAGGTGGAGCTTGATCTAGCGATGCTTCGATGTAGATCATCTTCGGCATGGACATCGACGACCTAGCTTGCCCATTCTCCGACGAAGCCGATCTAAGAGCCCGGATTTGATTTGGACAGCGGAGAGGACCTCGTTGCGGAGCTATGAAGGTGGAGCACCGGATCTACAAAGGTTGTATTTCCGTTTTCTCATTAGTTAAGTGTTAACTAGTTCTTTTTCGCCTAGACATCTAGTTATCGATCCGTAGTTTAGGGTTTGTAGGCACCATAATTTTTGAAATTGCCATGGTTGATGGCTTGGGAGACCTCACTAGAGTGCCTAGGAACCCTACAGTGGTATCAGAGCCTAGCTAGAGCCTTAGGCGAAGTCTAGACGGAAATTGAAGTCCGAACGAACCCGAAACCCCGATTCAAACATGCTCTCTGTCCAATTTTTAAAATCTGGTCATTTTCCATATTAAAAATATTCAGTAAAGTCAGCAGGAAATGCTAAGGAATACTGTAAATTTCGTACGGCTGATTCCTTCAATGAGCCGCGTTTCCGCGGCACGAGCATGGCTCGTGCGGCGGAAACGCGGCATATTTGTCGTTTTGCGCATATGTTTTTTTACAGTAATTCCTCTTTTTCAATGCTGGTTTTCCTGGGAATTTTTAATTGCTTTTCAAGAGTTGAATTTTCTGCTGTGTATTTGGGGATTCGGTGTTTCGATCGGAGTATCAAATTTTGTCTGTGTGGCTTTCCGGATAAATTTTAGAATATGTTAAAAAGTTCGACCGGATATAAATACCCAATTTTTCCCCTGTCGGGAAATTTCCAAGTGTTGGATTTTTCCGTAGTTTAACGACGTTCTAAGTAGTGCAAGTAACGCGATGGTCCCTCTAGAAGACACAAACCTTAACTCGATTATGTGACCGTCTTGAACTGCCCTTTGAACCTTCGGGTTTGGGGCAGTACGGCGTGCCACATGTGAGGCGTTGGCTTGACCCTTCTACGGCTGGACCGTTGGTACTGAGGTACGAACTGAATGTTGTTAGACTTATTTCATGTGTTGATCTGTATTGGGAAAACTTGGGTGTTCGATTGTTCGATCGAAAAGTTTAACATTTTCTGTTTATCTGGAATGGGATACAATAATTGGAATTCATAAAAAGTTATGAGATAACTGAATGAATGTTATAAATCTAGCGGTTTAGTCTCACTTGATCGGTTGCCACGGAATTTTGATGTGATCAAAAGTCCGTCGCAATCACGTAGCGTACGCGGATACTCGCCGGGTAAACTTAATAGACAGCTTCACTCCATAGCCCCGACCAAGTGACTGTAGGAGAACCCCGTCGCCGAAAGCATCCGTTCGGGTGCTCGCGGTAGCGGTGTTCCGCCTTGGTGCACTTCGTCGGCGGTATCGGGGGTGCAGCCGTCTACTGAAGTTTGCGACGAGCATTCGATCATGATGTCGGGAATCTTGTTGAATTGCCCGACTTGATATTGAAAAGTGTTTTCGATTTTGAGACTAAAATGCGGGGTTTATAATTGTTAGGCATGCGATGTCTAAGTAATTCATTTGGTCAGGCATACGATGTCTGAGGTGGTTACGGATTCCAACTGTTGTAGTTTTACACTTTCTTTTCTGTGACCGTAAGTGTAATATGTGATATCGCCGGTTTCGTTGCTATATGTCAACGACAATTGGGATGCGCATATTTACTTACGTTGATGACATATGATGTTATGTGTTGCTGGATATGTTATATTGGATCGTCGTGTTTGAATAGCCGGGGTTTTTTATGTGAGATGAGTGTTTTTCATTTTCATTCATGTAAAAACTTGTATGTAATATTCTTTTATTGGGGCGCTTCCAGGTTGCGGGAGTTGTCACCTGTTGTATATTATTTACTTTTCCGCACTAGGATAGACCCAAGGAGGAGGGCACAAGTAACCGGGTTCTGGAGTCCAGTGGGAGACCAACTCGAGGAGTCGGGTCCAGGTCTCCTAACTCTAGAATTGGCAGGGTTGCTTGCCGCTCTCGTAGGGGTCTAGGGGTGTGGGATTGGCTATTCATCACGACCGTGGAAT
This sequence comes from Agapanthus africanus, assembly GCA_030015575.1. Lineage (NCBI taxonomy): Eukaryota > Viridiplantae > Streptophyta > Magnoliopsida > Asparagales > Amaryllidaceae > Agapanthus > Agapanthus africanus. The sequence continues at coordinate 509,361,072 of CM057341.1, forward strand.
CCGTGTTTTGTACTGGCTCGTATTGAAAACACGGACGTCCTAGTATATCCAATATTTCATATGTTTTTTCTGCTGCGATATCTGTGATGTGATCATGAGATGTTTCTGTGATGGATATAGTATATAGTATATATGATATATTATATAGACGTTACTTATGTTTTACACCCGCGCTAGCCCTGCCCCGCTCTGCCGTTAGTTACCTAACCTAACGGTGCACGAGGGGACATCGAGGCGAATGCGGATGGCATAAGTGTACGTCATATCTATCTGTGATGTTTAGGTAAATAAATGATGGGACTTCATTAATGTGATTAATGAAATTAAAAGAAACCTAAGATGTTGTAGAATCGAATTTCAAAATAAAACAGGTAGCTACAGTTCTTGCTTTGCATAGCGGTATATGTGATATATCCTGCACCTTATTCGATGAGGAAAGGACCGAGATCCCTTCACCGGGAGTGACTCCTTTAGCAATAACTGGCAGATGCTACACACTCGGTTTGTCTTTTGATTGCTTTTAAGTGTTTTTGCTTTGCACAGTGATATATATGATATACCCCGCACCTCATTCGACGAGGAAAGGACCGACGATCCCTTCACCGGGAGTGACTCCTTTAGCAAAACTAGAAAAGCCTCAAAAACACTCCATTTCAAAAATCATTTGATTCTACAACGATATAAAGTTCATTACGCAAAAGGTTTTCTTAAAAACCTGACGTAGCCCTCCGTCATTTCAGATAGGTAATAGTTAGTATTCGTGCTGCGTTTGTTGACTCAGTCAAGGCGTAGTGTGCGGTAGCTGATTATTACTTATCTGCAAAGCATATGATGCGATTGGATTAGGGTAGTCGTGCGGCCTTGTTGACTCAGTCAAGGGTCGTGCGGGTGGGTTTAATTCAATCGAGAAATGACGGGTTGAACTTTACTTGCGGTCTATGGTTTGTTGACTCAGTCAAGGTCATAGATCGCATGGGGCAAAATATTATCGGGAATTTCAAGTGTTGAAATTTGCAATGAGATTGCATACCTTCTATGAGATAGTTGGATCCCGATACCCGCTGCGAGTAAGAGTTACTCCTGGGAGAGTTTTACATATTACAATTAGCCGATCAAGTAGGTGACTAGAAAGGTGTTAACGAGGTTACGCCTCTGGGAAAACGAGGTTTACATTAATTAGGTTCGTGCGAAAGCACGGGGGACCTCCCTCAAAGTACCGACACTGGCCTGGCTGAAAGATTGGAGAACTTGTAGTGTGTAATTAATCCCGGCTAGTCTTTCCTTTTAGGGTTTGAAGGAAGATTTGATAAAAAGCAGTGGGAGCCATCCTGATTAGATAAAATAATAACCAATCTATTCTTGACAGAGCGCACGCTGAGTGTTTTCTTCTCTCTCTCTCCAGGTAACGACCATATCACGCCTTAATCAAGATAATAATACGGAATATTGACCGAACCCGCTTGTTATACTGAGCTGGGAAACGTTGGTCCCGCTCCACCTTATAATTGTTATAAGACAGAGCAGGAAATTGGGGATTACCAGAATTCCCGTGCCGCCCAAACGAAGAGAGTGCATGCTGATGCATCATCTTCGGGTGTGTTCGTTACAGAGAACTGTTTCTCAGTAACCTTTATGTCCTGGGTATGTGATACCAGACCAGGATCCCAGATATGTAATCTGTTACATAGGGCTACAGAAAGGTAGAGAACTGAGAACGGGTGATAAGTTTCATGAGGCAGAAAACGGGGCAAGTGTTGCAGCCAAGTCTGTTGGTCACTGTCACCCTGTATTACCAATACATTGATTCTGAACGAATGTTATTAGATACCGAACCTGATATACAAAATCATATCAGTCTCTTTATTAGTAAAGAAAGGATATAATTTTGTATTGTTGGATAATGTTTTGAACATTTCCTATATCAAAAGTTGATCGATTCAGGCACGTTATCTAAAAGCATTGATGTTCTAAATCAAACTACAGTTCTTAGTATACGGAACACACATAAGAGGAAGAGTTCAGAAATGAACGGATCCTTCTTAAGGTATTGTAGACTAGGTCATATCAATGCGACCCGACTGGCTAGAGTTATATATAGATGCATATTTAAATCAGTTTGAATTTACATCTTGTGAAACTCGCCAGTCATGTCACAAAGATAAGATGACCATAGCTCCGTTTATTGGAAACAGAGAAAGAGTTAGTAAACTCTTGGGATGATACATGTTGATGTATGTAGGTCCCCTGTCTACACATGCCAGGAATGGTTCTTTATACTTCATTACGTTCTCTGATGATCTTTCGAGTTTCAGACCTATGTTCCTGTTGAAACACAAGTCCGAACCTTTTGAGATATTCACAGAATATAAGTTAGAAGTAGAGAACCAAAATACGGGTATAAGTATTATGTCCTATGATGAGATCAAGGAGGAGAATACTTAAGCACGGAAATCCTGGTCTATTCTAAAGGAGAATGAGATTCTCTCTCAGCATTACTCCTCCGTATACACCATAGCATGATGGTATATCGGGGCGGAGCAATCGCACCCTATATGATATGGTGTGCTCTATGATGAGTATTACTGAGTTACCTATTTCCTTTTAGGGGTTATGCACTTGAGAAGCTGCATACTTATTGAATAGGGTTCGAATCAAATCAGTTGCCTACCGCTTCATATGTGATATGGAAAGGGAAGAGCCCATGTCTTAAGCTAGTTAAGATTTGGGGTTGTCCGGGCTATGTCTAAAAGCATAATCCGAACAAGCTCGAGGCAAGGTCTGTTATGTACAACTGGAAATGTTCCAGCTATACAAACTGCAGCTGATGATTTGAAAGAACCAAAGGATTCAATAGACACCAACGAACCTCAGCCTCTCCGCCGATCTAGTAGGGTTCCTCACCCACCTGAGAGATACTTCAGTTTCTCTATGACAGTGGGAGCGAGGATTACATCATGAGATGATGACCCAACTAGCTTCGAGCTGGCCATCAGGAGTAAGACTCTGTAAGAATGGCTGGATGCTTAGTGATCTGAGATGGAATCCTTATACACCAACAAAGTATGGACTTTAGTTGCTATATCTGAAGGGTTAAATCCCTATCAGGAGCAAGTATATCTTGAGAAGATTACTTGGTGTAGATGGAAAAGTTGAGACTTTCAAAGCTAGACTTATTAAAGGTTTTCTTCATTGACCAGGCATGGATAATGATGAAACCTTTTCCAGTAGCTATGCTTAAGTCCATCCAGATCCTACTTGCCACGGCTACATACCATGACTACGATATCTGGCGGTTGGGTGTCTTGACTGCTTTTCTAAATGATGATTTAGAAGAGAGCGTCTATAAGTACACAGCCAGAAGGCTTCGTAGACAGTGGGAGCAGCGGAAACATGTGCAAGATGTTTTATATGATAAAGAAGGCATCGCGGAGTTGGAACATCTGTTTTGATGGATTTGTCAAAGAAGTTGACATCATCAAAATGGTAGATGAACCTTGTATAAACAAGAAGGTAGTAGGGAGTATGGTGACGATCCTCGTAGAGTACGTGGATGACATACTCTTGATAGGGAAGGAGTTTCCTATGCTACGCTCGATCAATCTCCGCTTATCACAATGATTCTCCATATAGGATCAAAGTGATACCTCCTAAATCCTTGGTTTTGGACCTATGAGATAGATCTAAATGGATGTTAGGATTCTCACTAGTTGTAGTGAGAAGGTATCAACCGATCCTGGGGAGAATCACTGGAAGGGTTCCAGGGTGATAAGGACGACTGAATGTCAGTCGCAGGCATTGTCTTTACCCTCGGTAAAGGGACGGTATGTTGGAAGAGTTCCAAGCTAGATACCGTGACATACTAGACGATAAAGGCTGGATACATCGCTACTTAAGATGCTACCCTAGAAGCTGTTTGGGTGTATATTGGTTCATGAGATGAACTATGTTCCTACCATTGTGAGACAATGGAGTTGTGGCTTATGCAAGGAACGCCGGTCCCATCAGTGATCCAGACATATTCTAAGGCAGTATCACTTGATCATGGAGATGGTTGATCTCCAGGGTGATCGAGGTTTGGAGAGTAGACTCAGAGGACAACACAGCGGATCCACTCACAAAGGCCTGTTCCCAGAGAGAGACTTTTATGGGATGGTTGAGTATGAGATACTGCAACCACTGCTACAGATGGCCCTAGTGCAAGTGGGAGATTGTTAGTTATATGTATGCCCTAGAGGCTATTACTGTACATAGGATGTATATTGTAGTGGATGCTGGGACATATATAGGGAGGACTTTCTTGCTCGACATGATAGTATGCTATCTGGTTACCCTTTACCTTAACGTGTATGCTGATTGTCTCTCTGTTACATGTTGGTAAAGCCCTTAGGATCTGTACTTGACTACCTGGACTATGATGCGGATCATACTAGTGGGGACATGGTAGTCCATAAGTACATCCTTCAAAGTCCCTAGTCGAGGGTGTATCGAGACGGGGCATCGATATACCAGAGTAGACTAGCGTATACCTTCTCGACCATATAGATGGGCGATGGATGATCCCATATCCATCGGTGTTTGACATCAGAGGAGATATACGGGTGCTTAGTAGAGACTGGGTACACTGGACGGACTCGCCGAGAACTCCCAGATGGTATTATACCTCACGTCAGATGGCAGTTCTCTGGTGACACTGGTACAGAGTAGTCTGTTGACCCGAGATCGTCATAGAGTCTTGTGTGGTTCCCACTGTGCTTTGATTTCCATCTTACCACGTCCAAGAGGGCGTGCAAAACGGTGGTTTTGGGTACAGCCCCGAGTCACATGAAGGCAATGAGCGATAGGAGGGGATTAGTCTCTCCCGGTATAGGGGGTTGATGTTGCGCTGTGTTCGATTGGCTATAACAGGAAATCCCTGGCCAGGGTTGCTGAGATTTACTGGTAAGTGTTACCAGTAGTTTCTCGAATAGTTATAGACCTCATATCGACACGACTTATTGAGCTATTGGGGTCTGATGTTTACCACCCCTAGGCGAGATATGCGACATATCAGACGATCAGACCGGACTGTACGGTAGTGTTACTGGTCGGATTCACTGGAGTGTGAGCGGGCTTGCTCGTCGATCTTCAGATCGCTCAATACCCGGGTGGCCGTTACGTTTAGCAGACCGCTTGCGGCTTGTGGGTGTTTGATATGATCATCATCTGCTGCCGGCGTATTGACGAGTCTTTAGAGTCCTACACAGAGGTTTCCTGGCTCAAGCGAAACGAAATAGGAGCGCATATGAGATATGTGCGGGACCCGAGAATAATACGAGTATGTGATACTGTATTCGATTCTCGCGATGTGACATTGATCGGTTATATGCGATATAGCCGGGTTATCGGATCAAGTGTTGATTCGATAAGATGTTACTAATGATACCAGTCGGTTATGTGCGCATGACCGGATCATTGAATCAAGTGTTGATTTAATGATTTAATGTATAATTATATATTTGATATATTACTTTGCATTAACTAGTATCGGTTCACTTTAGACGGATTTTCTCACTTGGTTCGTGCGCATTGCATATGCGATATGTTTTTGTGCACTTGTATGTATCATGTTTGATGATGCATGCTAACTTGAGTTTGTGTAAAGATTAAACCATGGTTATTCAAATGGTTAGGGTTTTGTTTTTCATATCTATTTATTTATTTATTTATTTATTTTCTTTTTGGAAAATGAAATGAGAAGAATGGTGGCTTGTTTTGGATTGTAGTTGAAGATTCATGAACCTTTGACTTTGTCCACCATTCTTATCTCATGCTTAACCTAACCATTTGTTTTAACCCTAGTTCAATCTCTACACTTTACCATGGTTTAGTTATGATAAGTTTTGATGATTTCTTTTCTTTTTCTAATTAACTTATCATAAGCTTTCTTCTTCTTCTTCCTTGACTTGAAGAAGAAAAGCTTCACCTCCATCAATGGTGATTGATGTTTTTAAGTGAGAAATCCAATTCTAAAGTCTACCCACTTCCTATTTCTTCATCCTCTACCTCTTGCCAAGTAGTAGAGTGTGTTTCCTTCACAAGTTTTCATGGATTTGTGAAGGTGGAGCTTGATCTAGCGATGCTTCGATGTAGATCATCTTCGGCATGGACATCGACGACCTAGCTTGCCCATTCTCCGACGAAGCCGATCCAAGAGCCCGGATTTGATTTGGACAGCGGAGAGGACCTCGTTGCGGAGCTATGAAGGTGGAGCACCGGATCTACAAAGGTTGTATTTCCGTTTTCTCATTAGTTAAGTGTTAACTAGTTCTTTTTCGCCTAGACATCTAGTTATCGATCCGTAGTTTAGGGTTTGTAGGCACCATAATTTTTGAAATTGCCATGGTTGATGGCTTGGGAGACCTCACTAGAGTGCCTAGGAACCCTACAATTAAAACACTTCTAAACATGTATATATAGTAAAGGAAATGGATTACTATACTAATGGTGAAGAAAATACCTCATTTGGTAACTCAAGAATTTTCTTGAGTTGCCCTAAATGCTCAAAATCCAAACTTTCTTGATCCATCATGGTTGTAGTGAGCTTGTGCATGCTTTTAATGAAGGGGATGAAGTGTTTTGGTGCATTTTTTGATGGTGTTGTGAGGTGTAGGAGGAAGTGGAAGGGGAAGGGCAGCCATGAGAGGAAGAGGAGGAAAAAAGATGAAGAAAACAATGAAGGGGGACAAATGGAAGCCATGGTCAAATGACCCCTCACCTCTCTCTCTCTCTCTCTCTTGCCCATACCCATTTCTATATTCATTTCCTTTTTCTTTTTCTTTTCTTTTCTTTTCCTTCATTTATCTTTTTCTTTCTCATTGTTCTATTATATAAAACAATTGTAAAACCAAAATGAAACCATGCACAATGAAGACTTGAAATCAAGTTTCATAAAAATGCAACAAGTGTTTTTTTAAAGTCATGCGCATAATCAAGCTTAATTCCAAATTAGTGATTATTAATCAAGTTTAGGAGAACTTGTATATAATAAATTATAAAAATTTATAATTTGCTTAAATCACATAAATCCCTCAAAAAATCACCATTCAATCTATATTTTCCAAACTATCGGTATATAATCATACCACATCATTAAAATATTCATAATATTAATTATTTTAATTATATAAATTCTCAAAAATAATATTTTATTTTTCTGAAATGTTGCAATCATACAGTACCCAAAATCTCCAAAATCAATGCAATATCATATAACGGTGTATATGTAGCTATAGCAAGGTATGTGTGTATACATGTAAGTATGTATGCATGATACATTTCATATGCGAAATAGAGCAAGAATCAACGTCTCAACGTCAATAACAATACAATACCGCATATGTGTATAGGTTGTGCGTGTCATGGCAATTACCGACGGTGTGGGTGTAGCATACAATTTAGTGCTCATGCAACATGAACCGTCAGTAATGGTGCAGCGTACACTAGTTACTAAGTCAAGGTACAACAAGTAATGGTATGCAATGATGCTCATGCATAATCACATATATGAATATAAACATGCGGCTATAATATCATATCTAGCCCTAACGCATGACGCCATACGGGCGATTTCTCCGTAGATGTTAAATCTACCTACCGAGGATCTCGAGCTAGGTAAATCCAACAACCTGCTTTCCTTTCTTCGTAGCGTCCGAAGTCCCCGCACTTGCTCCTATTAACACAAAACACAATAACGCGTTGATTTAGAAAACTACGCAATAATAACGAACACAACGCCAATTTATCGAATCGGTTCCCTTAAGCTACAAAAGGGTTCGCTTAGCGGCTAACGTGTGTGGCGACATCACCAAAACAAGCCCATGACGGCAAGCTACCCGAAACACTAAAACTACGTCGGATCAATCGTATCGCACTTAGTCGAAACACTAAAAACTAGCAATTTGATCCCAGATTTTACCCACTGTCAAAACCTAAAAATCTAGCAGTACCAAGCACCTAGGATAGAACATAGGCAGCTACCCTAAAAATTACAACATCCCAGTCACCATGATGGCTGAGCTCGCCGAATTTTTCCCCTATGTCGCCGGCCAAAACTGCTCAGGTGGGGTTCGTTCTTCAGGTGAACACCCAGGGTCTCTAGGGCAACAATACCATACTGCTAGAATTTACAGTAACAACTTGGGGTAACAGCAGGTTACTGAGACTCAAAAACAACACTAAAAATACGATATTTGCACAAAATAATCTTTTTAGTGTTCTAATTAACGATTACCAAGCCACACAACATATTAGACACCTAATTAACCGTGAGAGATCGTTACCTATCCACACATGCTCAAAATCCTGATTGGAACGATGAACAGAATTCATTTTAATGTCATAATTTATTGTCGAGAACAGAATTCATTTTAACGAGGTACGTCAGGGGCATCCTGATTGGAACGATGAACGATTGGAAAAATATCATCAGGATAATTTTTACGATTGGGTTGCAGATCATGTAAGTTATTTGAATAACATGTTATTGCTATCAGTTTTAATCTAAACTTATATCGTTATGTATTTGTCGTAAAATTTGTTTTGTTAGATCTACGATCCGAACTTGTCTGCATCATTAGAGAGTGATTCAAGATGTTTAGCTCAGTTTCCAAGTATGGGGGTTGCATATTATAAAGGATTCGGTGTCCTTGGATACAAATTCGAAGTTAAGGATATAGAAACATCTAGAACCACTCAGAATAGTGGGATTGCGACGGTAGGATCGGATTGTGTGATTTATTATGGATACTTAAATTGTATACTCGGCATCCAATATCTCGGACGATTAGAACCTTTTATATATTTCAGTGTACTTGGTACGATACACGAACCGATACGGATAAGTGGAGAAGCAATCTTGGGACTTGGAAAGATGAATATGGATTGACCAGTGTGAACACACTTCGATTTTACGGTCAGGAAGATCCGTTTATCTTTCCGAACCAAGCGTTCCAAGTATACTACTCACAGTGATTGAAGCATCCGGGATGGAACGTAGTATGCCGTTGGAAACCCGAGGATGTTTACAATATCCCAGAATTCGAGAACAGCGATGAGGATGAAAAAGAGAGAAGACTTAAAGTGATCCGACCATCTGTTTCGAAAGACGGGTTGTCTTCGGCTGATCATGAAGTTGCATGGGTTAGAAATGATATCGATGATGAAATCCAAGTAGATATCTCTAATGCGTCCATGAAACGAAAAAAGTTATCAGTAATGTTATATTATTACTTCACATTTTACGATCTATACATATATAGAATGCATATGTAATGATTGTCTAATACGTACACGAACCGTTTTATCTAGATTTGATGACGACGATGGGAGCAGCGAGGGGCGGCAGGAGCTCCAGCCGTGGCACCGGCAGAGACAGAGGCAGAGGCAGAGCGGTTCTGCCACCCGGAGAGCTGCATAAGGAGCTTCAGAGGGGCCGGTCTTGCACCCCGATCGGAGACCCCTTCGGATGCCTCCTTCCGTATGGACTTTCCCACACCTCCAGGTATATTGCACGCATATTCATTTTGAATGTAATATCTATTATAGATATACATGCATATTCATGTCAAAATTACTTACATAGTCAATGTTTGATTGTCTAGTTGGTGGTGGTGCTTCCACATCAGGGACAGAGGCCACTCCCGCACCTCTAGGTATGTTACACCCCTATTCATTTTGAATGTAATATTATAGATATACTGTAGAGTTACTAGGCACTCTAAGAAGGTTCTACAAGGCATCAACCATGCCCGATTAAAATTTTAGCCATGCCGAATAACTCTAAACAAGATCTTTGCTAGATAATTAGGGTAACACTGTTAGTTGTATGTATGCCCTAGAGGCCAGTATTGTACAGATGATGTATATTATATTGGATGCTTGGACATATATAGAGATGACTTTCTTGCTCGATATGATAGTATGCTATCTGGTTACTCTTTATCTTAACATGTACACTTATCTCTTTAAACTGTCTTATAGTTACATGTTGGTAAAGCCCTTAGGATGTATACTTGACTACCTGGACTATGATGCAGATCATACTTGTGGGGACATGGTAGTCCATAAGTACATCCTTCAAGGTCCCTAGTCGTGGGTGTATCGAGACGGGGCATCGATATACCAGAGTAGACTAGCGTATACGCCTCTCGACCCATGAGATGGGCGATGGATGATCCCATATCCATTGGTGTTTGACATCAGAGATGGTATACGGGTGCTCAAGGGAGACTGGGTACACTGGACGGACTCGCCGAGAACTCCCAGATGGTATTATACCTCACGTCAGATGGCAGTTCTCAGGTGACACTTGTACAGGTTAGTCTGTAGACCCGAGATCGTCATAGAGTCTTGTGTGATTCCCACTGTGCTTTGATCTCCACCTTACCACGTCCATGAGGGCGTGCAAAATGGTGGTCTTTAGGTACAGTCCCGAGTCACATGGAGGCAATGAGCGATAGGAGGGGTTTCGTCTCTCCCGGTATTGGGGGTTGATGTTGCGCAGTGCTCGATTGGCCGTAACAGGGAAGTCCCTGGCCAGGGCTGATCAGAGATTTGCTGGTAAGTGTTACCAGTAGTTTCTCGACCCGTTACGAGCCTCACATCGGCACGACTTATCGATTATTGGGGTCTGACGTATACCACCCCTAGACTTGATATGCGACGTATCAGACGAACAGACCGGACTGTACGGTAAGTGTTACTGGTTGGATTCACAGGAGTGTGAGCGGACTAGCTCGTCGATCTTCTGATCGCTCAATACCCGGATGGCCGTTACGTTTAGCAGACCGCTTGCGGCTTGTGGGTGCTTGATATGATCATCATCTGCTACCGGCGTATTGACGAGTCTTTAGAGTCCTACACAGAGGTTTCCTGGTTCAAGCGAAACGAAATAGGAGCGCATATGAGATATGTGCAGGACCGAGAATAATGCGTGTATGTGATATCACATTTCATTCTCGCGATATATGTTTCGATTGGTTATATTCGATATGACCTAGTTATCGAATCATTGATTCGATAAATCGATACATTAGATTCTAGTCGGTTATGTGCGACATGACCGGATCATTGAATCAAATGTTGATTTAATGATTTAATGCATAATTATATATTTGATATATTGAATTGCATTAACTAGTATTGGTTCACTGTAAATGGATTTTCTCACTTGATGTACATGTTGTATATATGATATACTTTTGTGCACATCTTTGTATCATGTTTGATGATGCTTTCTCATTAGGTTAAGTGTGAAGTATTAAACCATGGTTAAGAGATGATTAGGGTTTTGCCTTTTTATTTATTTATTTGTTTATTTATTTAGAAAAGGTTTAGATGAGAATGGTGGCTTTCTTTGTCTCTTGTTGAAGTTTCTTGAAGCTTTGACAAAGTCCACCATCCTTATCTCATCCTTAACCCTAACCATTCCTATTAACCTTAGTTTAATCTCTACACTTGACCATGGTCAAGATATGATAAGTATTCATATTTGTTTCTTTTTCAAATAAGAAACTTATCATATTCTTTCTTCTTCATCATCTTCTTCTTCAAGAAAAGCTTGATGCCATCAATGGAAACTTGAGCAAAAGTGAGTGAAATCCAATTCTAAAGTGAACCCACCTCCTATTTCTTCACCCTCTACCTCTTGCCAAGTTGTTTTGGATGTTTTCTTCACAAGTTTCACAACTTTGTGAAGTCGGAGCTTGAGCTTGTGCAACCTCGACGTAGATCGTCTTTGACACGAAGCCGACGACCTATTCCGCTCGTTTTCCCGATGAAGCCGACGAATGAGTCTAGGATTCGAAAAGGACAGCGAGAGGATGACTACGTGGAGCTAAGGAAGTGGATATCCGGATCTACAAAGGTTGTAGCATCTAACTTTTAGTTAAGTAGTTAACTAGTTTACCGTTTCGCCTAGAAATCTAGCCGACGATCCGTATTAGGGTTTCTCGGCACCCATATTTTTTGAAATTGGCATGATTAATGCCTTGTGTGACTTCATTAAAGTGCCTAGGAACCCTACAGTGGTATCAGAGACTAGCTAGAGCCTTAGGCGAAGTCTAGACGGAGTTTGAAGTCCGAACGAACCCGAAAACCTAACTTTAAGATGCTCTCTGGACTTTTTCTAAATTCTGGGATTTTTCCAGATTAAAAATGCCTAAAAAATTCAGCAAAAATATCTAAGAATTATGGTGAAACACGAGCTCATGATACATCTATACAGCCGCGGAAACGCGGCAGAAGCATGGCTTCTGCCGCTGTTCCGCAGCCAACTGTTCAAATTGCGCAATACTGTTTGCACAGTAATTCTTGTTTTCTGCTGCTGGATTTTCTGGGAATTTTTAATATTTATTCAAGAGTTGAATTTTCTGGGATTGTTTTGGGGATTCGGTGTTTCGATCGGAGTATCAGATTTTGTCTATGTGTATTTCCGGATAATTTTTAGAATATGCTAAAAAGTTCGACCGGATATAAATACCCAATTTTTCCCCTGTCGGGAGATTTCCAAGTGTTGGATTTTTCCGTAGTTTAACGACGTTCTAAGTAGTGCAAGTAACGCGATGGACCCTCTAGAAGACAACAAACCTTAACTCGATTATGTGACCGTCTTGAACTGCCCTTTGAACCTTCGGGTTTGGGGCAGTACGGCGTGCCACATGTGAGGCGTTGGCTTGACCCTTCTACGGCTGGACCGTTGGTACTGAGGCACGAACTGAATGTTGTTAGACTTATTTCATGTGTTGAGTTGTATCGGGAAAACTTGGGTATTCGACTGTTCGATCGGAAAGTTTAACATTTTCTGTTTATCTGGAATGTGATACAATAATTGGAATTCACAAGTAGTTATGAGATAACTGAATGAATGTTATAAATCTAGCAATTTAGTCCCATATGATATTGAAAAGAGTTTTCGATAATGAGACTAAAATGCGGGATTTATATCTGTTAGGCATATGATGTCTAAAGAGGTTGCGGATTCCAATTGTTGTAGTTTTACACTTTCTTTTCTGTGACCGTAAGTGTAGTATGTTCATATCGCCGGTTTCGTTGCTATACGTCAACGACAATTGGGATATGCATACTTACTTACGTTGATGACATGTGATGTTATGTGTTGCTGGATATGTTATATTGGATCGTCGTGTTCGAATAGCCGGGGGTTTTTATGTGAGATGAGTGTTTTCCATTTTCATTCATGTAAAAACTTGTATGTAATATTCTTTTATTTGGGGCACTTCCAGGTAGCGGAAGTTGTCACCTTTTGTATATTATTTACTTTTCCGCATTAGGATAGACCCAAGGAGGGGAGCACAAGTAACCGGGTTCTGGGGTCCAGTGGGAGACCAACTCGAGGAGTCGAGTCCGGGTCTCCTAACCCTAGAATTGGCAGGGTTGCTTGCCGCTCTCGTAGGGGTCTAGGGGTGTGGGATTGGCTATTCATCACGACCGTGGAATCCGTGTTTTATACTGGCTCGTATTGAAAACACGGACGTCCTATTATATCCAATGTTTTATATGTTTCTTCTGCTGCGATATCTGTGATGTGATCATGTGATGTTCTGTGATGGATATAGTATATAGTATATATGATATATTATATAGACGTTACTTATGTTTTACACCCGCGCTAGCCCTGCCCTGCTCTGTCGTTAGTTACCTAACCTAACGGTGCACGAGGGGACATCGAGGCGAATGCGGATGGCATAAGTGTACGTCATATCTATCTGTGATGTTTAGGTATTTAAATGATGGGACTTCATTAATGTGATTAATGAAAGAAAAGAAACCTAAGATGTTGTAGAATCAGATTTTAAACAAAACAGGTAGCTACAGTTCTTGCTTTGCATAGCGGTATATATGATATACCCTGCACCTTATTCGATGAGGAAAGGACCGAGATCCCTTCACCGGGAGTGACTCCTTTAGCAATAACTGGCAGATGCTACACCCTCGGTTTGGCTTTGATTGCTTTTAAGAGTTTTTGCTTTACACAGTGATATATATGATATATCCCGCACCTCATTCGACGAGGAAAGGGCCGACGATCCCTTTACCGGGAGTGACCCCTTTAGCAAAACTAGAAAAGCCTCAAAATCATTCCATTTTAAAACTTCATTTGATTCTACAACGATATCAAGTTCATTACGCTCATGGTTTTTTTGAAAGAACCCGCGTAGCCCTCCGTCATTTCAGATAGATATTATTTAGTATTCGTGCTATGTTTGTTGACTTAGTCAAGGCATAGTGTATGGTAGCTAAATTATGTTTATCTGTTACAACATGAGATGTGATTGGATTAGAGCATTCGCACGGCCTTGTTGACTCAGTCAAGGGTCGTACGGGTGGGTTTAATTCAATCGGGAAATGTACGGGTTGAACTTGACTTGCGATTTATGGTTTGTTGACTTAGTCAAGGTCATAGATCGCTAGGGGCAAAAGCATTATCGGGAATTTCAAGTGTTGAAATTTGCAATGAGATTACATGTTAGTTATATGTATGCCCTAGAGGCCATTACTATACATAGGATGTATATTGTAGTGGATGTTGGGACATATATAGGGAGGACTTTCTTGCTCGACATGATAGTATGCTATCTGGTTGCTCTTTACCTTAACGTGTATACTGATTGTCTCCCTGTTACATGTTGGTAAAGCCCTTAGGATCTGTACTTGACTACCAGGACTATGATGCGGATCATACTAGTGGGGACATGGTAGTCCATAAGTACATCCTTCAAAGTTCCTAGTCGTGGGTGTATCGAGACGGGGCATCGATATACCAGAGTAGACTAGCGTATACCTTCTCGACCCATACAGATGGGCGATGGATGATCCCGGATGGGCGATGGATGATCCCACTGTGCTTTGATTTCCATCTTACCACGTCCAAGAGGGCATGCAAAACGGTGGTTTTTGGGTACAGTCCCGAGTCACATGGAGGCAATGAGCGATAGGAGGGGATTCGTCTCTCCCGGTATAGGGGGTTGATGTTGCGCTGTGTTCGATTGGCTATAACAGGAAATCCCTGGCCAGGGTTGCTGAGATTTACTGGTAAGTGTTACCAGTAGTTTCTCGAATTGTTATAGACCTCATATCGACACGACTTATCGAGCTATTGGGGTCTGACGTTTACGACCCCTAGGCGAGATATGCGACATATCAGACGATCAGACCGGACTGTACGGTAGTGTTACTGGTTGGATTCACAGGAGTGTGAGCGGGCTTGCTCGTCGATCTTCTGATCTCTCAATACCCGGGTGGCCGTTACGTTTAGCAGACCGCTTGCGGCTTGTGGGTGTTTGATATGATCATCACCTGCTGCCGGCGTATTGACGAGTCTTTAGAGTCCTACACAGAGGTTTCCTGGCTCAAGCGAAACGAAATAGGAGCGCATATGAGATATGTGCGGGACCGAGAATAATGCGTGTATGTGATACCGTATTTCATTCTCGCGATGATTGTGTCGAATGGTTATATGGGATATAACCTAGTTATCGAATCGAGGGTTGATTCGATAAGCCGATACATTCGATACTAGTCGGTTATGTGCGATATGACCGGATCGTTAAATCAAGTGTTGATTTAATGATTTAATGCATAATTATATATTTGATATATTACTTTGCGTTAACTAGTATCGGTTCACTTAAGATGGATTTTCTCACTCGGATGTGCGCATTGTATATGCGATATACTTTTGTGCACTTGTTTGTATCATGTTTGATGATGCATGTTAACTTGGTTAAGTGTAAAGATTAAACCATGGTTAAGTTAATGAATAGGGTTTTGATTATCTTATTTATTTATTTATTTATTTATTTATTTATTTGTTTTGGATAAGATAAAGAAAGAATGGTGGCTTTGTTTGTTTGTTTGTTGAAGATTCATGAACCTTTGACTTAGTCACCTTTCTTGTCTTCATTCTTAACCCTAACCATTTAAGCAAACCATGGTCTATTCTCTACACTTAACTAGAGTTAGGTTATGATAAGTATTGAGATAATTTATCCTTTTTAACTAACTTATCATAACATTATCTTCATCTTCTTCTTCTTCCTCACAAGAAGAAAGCTCTCTTCATCAATGGTGATTGATGTTTTTGAGTGAGAAATCCAATTCTAAAGTGAACCCAACTCCTATTTCTTCATCCTCTACCTCTTGCCAAGTAGTAGAGTGTGTTTACTTCACAAGTTTCTTGACTTGGTGAAGTCGGAGCTTGATTTAGCGATGCCTCGACGTAGATCATCTTCGGCATGGACATCGATGACCTAGCCCGTCCATTCTCCGATGAAGCCGACGCTAGAGCCCGGGACTTGTTATGGACAGCGAGGAGACTTCATTGCGGAGCTATGGAGGTGGAGAACCGGATCTACAAAGGTTGTATTTCCGTATCTCTTAGTTAAGTGTTAACTAGTTAGCTTTTTCGCCTAGATTTCTAGCCAACGATCCGTAGTCTAGGGTTTCTCGGCACCGTATTTTTTGAAATTGGCATGGTTGATGCCTTGTGAGACCTCTTGAGAGTGCCTAGGAACCCTACAGTGGTATCAGAGCCTAGCTAGAGGCTTAGGCGAAGTCTAGACGCGATTTGAAGTCCGATCGAACCGAAATTTAGAACCCAAAATAGCTCTCTGTCCTTTTTTCAAAAACTGGGATTTTTCCAAATTAAAAATTGCTAAAAAATTCAGCAGGGAAATATAAGAATTACGGCGCAAAAAGTTTCTGATGAACAGTACAACATGCGGCGGAACCGCGGCAGAAGCTTGGCTTCTGCGGCGGTTCCGCGGCCATATGCTGACGTCATCAATTACTGTTTGCACAGTAACTCCTATTTTATTATGCTGGATTTTCTGGGAATTTTTAATATTTATTCAAGAGTTGAATTTTCTGCAGTTGTTTTGGGGATTCGAATGTTCGATCGGATTATCAGATTTTGTCTATGTGGCTTTCCGGATAAATATTAGAATATGTTAAAAAGTTCGACCGGATATAAATACCCAATTTTTCCCCTGTCGGGAAATTTCCAAGTGTTGGATTTTTCCGTAGTTTAACGACGTTCTAAGTAGTGCAAGTAACGCGATGGTCCCTCTAGAAGACAACAAACCTTAACTCGATTATGTGACCGTCTTGAACTGCCTTTTGAACCTTCGGGTTTGGGGCAGTACGGCGTGCCACATGTGAGGCGTTGGCTTGACCCTTCTACGGCTGGACCGTTGGTACTGAGGCACGAACTGAATGTTGTTAGACTTATTTCATGTGTTGGATTGTATCGGGAAAACTTGGGTGTTCGATTGTTCGATCGGAAAGTTTAATATTTTCTGTTTATCTGGAATGGGATACAATAATTGGAATTCACAAGAAGTTATGAGATAACTGAATGAATGTTATAAACATAGCAGTTTAGTCTCACTTGATCGGTTGCCACGGAATTTTGATGTGATCAAAAGTCCGTCGCAATCACGTAGCGTACGCGGATACTCGCCGGGTAAACTTAATAGACAGCCTCACTCCATAGCCCCGACCAAGTGACTGTAGGAGAACCCCATTGCCGAAAGCATCCGTCCGGGTGCTCGCGGCAGCGGTGTTCCGCCTTGGTGCACTTCGTCGACGGTATTGGGGGTGCGGCCGTCTACTAAAGTTTGCGACGAGCATTCGATCAGGATGTCGGGAATCCTGTTGAATTGCCCGACTTGATATTGAAAAGTGTTTTCGATTTTAAGACTAAAATGCGGGGTTTATAATTGTTAGGCATGCGATGTCTAAGGAATTCATTTGGTCAGGCATGCGATGTCTGAGGTGGTTGCGGATTCCAACTGTTGTAGTTTTACACTTTCTTTTCTGTGACCATAAGTGTAATATGTGATATCGCCGGTTTCGTTGCTATATGTCAACGACAATTGGGATGCGCATATTTACTTACGTTGATGACATGTGATGTTATGTGTTGCTGGATATGATATATTGGATCGTCGTGTTTGAATAGCCGGGGGTTTTTATGTGAGATGAGTGTTTTTTATTTTCATTCATGTAAAAACTTGTATGTAATATTCTTTTATTGGGACACTTCCAGGTTGCGGAAGTTGTCACTTTTGTATATTATTTACTTTTCCGCAATAGGATAGACCCAAGGAGGAGGGCACAAGTAACCGGGTTCTGGAGTCCAGTGGGAGACCAACTCGAGGAGTCGAGTCCGGGTCTCCTAACTCTAGAATTGGTAGGGTTGCTTGCCGCTCTCGTAGGGGTCTTGGGATGTGGGTTTGGCTATTCATCACGACCGTGGAATCCGTGTTTTATACTGGCTCGTATTGAAAACACGGACGTCCTAGTATATCCAATATTTCATATGATTCTTCTGCTGCGATATCTGTGATGTGATCATGAGATGTTCTGTGATAGATACAGTATATAGTATATATGATATATTAAATAGGCGTTACTTATGTTTTACACCCGCGCTAGCCCTGTCCCGCTCTGCCGTTAGTCACCTAACCTAACGGTGCACGAGGGGACATCGAGGCGAATGCGGATGGCATAAGTGTACGTCGTATTTATCTGTGATGTTTAGGTACTTAAATGATGGGACTTCATTAATGTGATTAATGAAATAAAAGAAACCTAAGATGTTGTAGAATCCAATTTCAAAATAAAACAGGTAGCTACAGTTCTTGCTTTGCACAGCGGTATATATGATATATCCTGCACCTCATTCGATAAGGAAAGGACCGAGATCCCTTCACCGGGAGTGACTCCTTTAGCAATAACTGGCAGATGCTACACACTCGGTTTGTCTTTTGATTGCTTTTAAGTTTTTTTGCTTTGCACAGCGATATATGTGATATATCCCGCACCTCATTCGACGAGGAAAGGACCGACGATCCCTTCACCGGGAGTGACTCCTTTAGCAAAACTAGAAAAGCCTCAAAGACACTCCATTTCAAAATCATTTGATTCTACAACGATATCAAGTTC
The DNA here is from genome assembly GCA_030015575.1 of Agapanthus africanus. Lineage (NCBI taxonomy): Eukaryota > Viridiplantae > Streptophyta > Magnoliopsida > Asparagales > Amaryllidaceae > Agapanthus > Agapanthus africanus. The sequence goes on from CM057341.1 coordinate 509,380,077, forward strand.
ATTACGCAATAGGTTTTCAGAAAAACCTGTCGTAGCCCTCCGTCATTTCAGATATGTACTGGTTATTATTCGTGCTGCGTTTGTTGACCTCTGTCAAGGCGTAGTGTGCGGTAGCTGATTAGTGCTTATCTGCATAAGCATATGATGTGATTGATTTAGGGTAGTCATGCGACCTTGTTGACCTCTATCAAGGGTCGTGCGGGTGGGTTTACTTCAATCAGGAAATGACGGGTTGAACTTGACTAGCAGCCTATGGTTTGTTGACCTCTGTCAAGGTCATAGGACGCTAGGGGCAAAATATTATCGGGAATTTCAAGTGTTGAAATTTGCAATGAGATTGCATACCTTCTATGAGATAGTTGGATCCCGATACCCGCTGCGAGTAAGAGTTACTCCTGGGAGAGTTTTATACATTACAATTAGCCGATCAAGTAGGTGTCTAGAAAGGTGTCAACGGGGTTACGCCTCTGGGAAAACGAGGTTTACATTAATTAGGTTCGTGCGAAAGCACGGGGGACCTCCCTCAAAGTACCGACACTGGCCTGGCTGAAAGATTGGCGAACTTGTAGTGTATAATTAATCCCGGCTAGTCTTTCCTTTTAGGGTTTGAAGGAAGATTTGATAAAAAGCAGTGGGAGCCATCCTGATTAGATAAAATAATAACCAATCTATTCTTGCAAGAGCGCACGCTGAGTGTTTTCTTCTCTCTCTCTCCAGGTAGCGACCATATCACGCCTTAATCAAGATAATAATACGGAATATTGACCGAACCCGCTTGTTATACTGAGCTGGGGAACGTTGGTCCTGCTCCAACTTATAATTGTTATAAGACAGAGCAGGAAATTGGGGATTACCAGAATTCCCGTGCCGCCCAAACGAAGAGAGTGCATGTTGATGCATCATCTTCGGGTGTGTTCGTTACAAAGAACTGTTTCTCTGTATCCTCTACGTCCTGGGTATGTGATACCAGATCAGGATCCCAGATATGTAATCTGTTACATAGGGCTACAGAAAGGTAGAGAACTAAGAACGGGTGATAAGTTTCATGAGGCAGAAAACGGGGCAAGAGTTGCAGCCAAGTCTGTCGGTCACTGTCACCCTGTATTACCAATACATTGATTCTGAACGAATGTTATTAGATACCGAACCTGATATACAAAATCATATCAGTCTCTTTATCATTAAAGAAATGATAAAATTTTGTATTGTTGGATAATGTTTTGAACATTTCCTATATCAAGAGTTGATCGGTTTAGGCACGTTATCTAAAAGCATTGATGTTCTAAATCAAACTACAGTTCTTAGTATACGGAACACACACGAGAGGAAGAGTTCAGAATTGAACGATTCCTTCTTGAGGTATTGTAGACTGGGTCAGATCAATGTGACCCGACTAGCTAGAGTTACATATAGATGCATATTTAAATTAGTTTGAATTTACATCTTGTGAAACTCGCCAGTCATGTCACAAAGATAAGATGACCACAGCTCTGTTTATTGGAAACAGAGAAAGAGTTAGTAAACTCTTGGGACTGATACATGATGATGTATGTAAGGTCTCCTGTCTACACATGCCGGGACTGGTTCTTTGTACTTCATTACATTCTCTGATAATCTCTCAAGATTCAGTCATATGTTCCTGTTGAAACATGAGTCCGAACCTTTTGAGATAGTCACAGAATATAAGTTAGAAGTAGAGAACCAAAATACGGGTATAAGTATTATGTCCTTTGATGAGATCAAGGAGGAGAATACTTGAGCACGGAATTCCAGGACTATTCTAAAGGAGAATGAGATTCTCTCTCAGCATTACTCCTCCGTATACACCATAGCACGATGGTATATCGGGGCGGAGCAGATACACCCTATTTGATATGGTGTGCTCTATGATGAGTAATACTGAGTTACCTTTTTCCTTTTGGGAGTTATGCACTTACGAAGTTGCATACCTATTGAATAGGGTTCCAATCAAATCAGTTGCCTACCACTTCATATGTGATATGGAAAAGGAAGAGCCCATTTCTTAAGTTAGTTAAGATTTGGGGTTGTCCGGCCTATGTCTGAAAGCAAAATCCGGACAAACTCGAGGCAAGGTCTGTTATATACAACTGGAAATGTTCCAGCTATACAAACTGCAGCTGATGATTTGATAGAACCAAAGGATTCAGTAGATTCCAACGAACCTCAGCCTCTCCGCCAATCTAGTAGGGTTCCTCACCCACCTGAGAGATACTTCAATTTCTCTATAACAGTGGGAGCGAGGATTGCATCATGAGATGATGACCCAACTAGTTTCGAGCTGGCCATCGAGAGTAAGACTCTGTAAGAATGGCTGGATGTTTATCGATCTGAGATGGAATCCTTATACACCAACAAAGTATGGACTTTGGTTGCTATATCTGAAGGGTTAAATCCCCATCAGGAGCAAGTATATCTTGAGAAGATTACTTGGTGTATATCGAAAAGTTGAGACTTTCAAAGCTAGACTTGTTAAAAGTGTGCATCATTGACCAGGTGTGGATAATGATGAAACCTTTTTCAAGTAGCTATGCTTAAGTCCATCCAGATCCTACTTGTCACGGCTACATACCATGACTACGATATCTGGTGGTTGGGTGTCATGACTGCTTTTCTAAATGATGTTTTAGAAGAGTGCGTCTATAAGTACACAGCCAGAGGGCTTCGTAGACAGTGGGAGCAGCGGAAACGTGTGCAAGATGCTTTATAGGATTAAAGCAGGCATCGTGGAGTTGGAACATCTGTTTTGATGGATTAGTCAAAGAGTTTGACATCATCAAAATGGTAGATGAACCTTGTATAAACAAAATGTAGCAGGGAGTATGGTGCTGATCCTCGTAGAGACGTGGATGACATACTCTTGGTAGGGAAAGAGTTTCCTATGCTACGCTCGGTCAATCTCCGTTTATCACAATGATTCTCCATATAGGATCAAAGTGATACCTCCTAAATCCTGGGTTTTTGGATCTATGAGATAGATCTAATTGGATGTTAGGACTCTCACTAGTTGTAGTGAGACTGTATCAACCGATCCTGGGGAGAATCACTGGAATGGTTCCAGGGTGATAAAGACGACTGAATGTCGGTCACAGGCATTGTCTTTACCCTCAGTGGAAGGACGGTATGTTGGAAAAGTTCCAAGCTAGATACCGTGGCATACTAGAAGATAAAGGCAGGATACATCGCTACTAAAGATGCTACCAAAGAGGCTGTTTGGGTCTATATTGGTTCATGAGATGAACTATGTTCCTACCATTGTGAGACAATGGAGTTGTGGCTTATGCCAAGGAACGCAGGTCCCATCAGTGATCCAGACATATTCTAAGGCAGTATCACCTGATCATGGAGATAGTTGATCTCCAGGGTGATCGAGGTAAGGAGAGTAGATTCTGAGGACAACACAGCGGATCCACTCACAAAGGCCTGTTCCCAAAGAGAGATTTTTTTATGGGATGGTTGAGTATGAGATACTGCAACCACTGCTACAGATGGCCCTAGTGCAAGTGGGAGATTGTTAGTTATATGTATGCCCTAGAGGCCATTACTATACATAGGATGTATATTGTAGTGGATACTGGGACATATATAGGGAGGACTTTCTTGCTCGACATGATAGTATGCTATCTGGTTGATCTTTACCTTAACGTGTATACTGATTGTCTCCCTGTTACATGTTGGTAAAGCCCTTAGGATCTGTACTTGACTACCTGGACTATGATGCGGATCATACTAGTGGGGACATGGTAGTCCATAAGTACATCCTTCAAAGTCCCTAGTCGTGGGTGTATCGAGAGGGGCATCGATATACCACAGTAGACTAGCGTATACCTTCTCGACCCATACAGATGGGCGATGGATGATCCCATATCCATTGGTGTTTGACATCAGAGATGATATACGGGTGCTCAGTAGAGACTGGGTACACTGGATGGACTCGCCGAGAACTCCCAGATGGTATTATACCTCACGTCAGATGGCAGTTCTCTGGTGACACTGGTACAGAGTAGTCTGTTGACCCGAGATCGTCATAGAGTCTTGTGTGGTTCCCACTGTGCTTTGATTTCCATCTTACCACGTCCAAGAGGGCATGCAAAACGGTGGTTTTTGGGTACAGTCCCGAGTCACATGGAGGCAATGAGCGATTGGAGGGGATTCGTCTCTCCCGGTATAGGGGGTTGATGTTGCGCTGTGTTCGATTGGCTATAACAGGAAATCCCTGGCCAGGGTTGCTGAGATTTACTGGTAAGTGTTACCAGTAGTTTCTCGAATTGTTATAGACCTCATATCGACACGACTTATCGAGCTATTGGGGTCTGACGTTTACCACCCCTAGGCGAAATATGCGACATATCAGACGATCAGACCGGACTGTACGGTAGTGTTACTGGTTGGATTCACAGGAGTGTGAGCGGGCTTGCTCGTCGATCTTCTGATCGCTCAATACCCGGGTGGCCGTTACGTTTAGCAGACCGCTTGCGGCTTGTGGGTGTTTGATATGATCATCACCTGCTGCCGGCGTATTGACGAGTCTTTAGAGTCCTACACAGAGGTTTCCTGGCTCAAGCGAAACGAAATAGGAGCGCATATGAGATATGTGCGGGACCGAGAATAATGCGTGTATGTGATACCGTATTTCATTCTCGCGATGATTGTGTCGAATGGTTATATGCGATATAACCTAGTTATCGAATCGAGGGTTGATTCGATAAGCCGATACATTCGATACTAGTCGGTTATGTGCGATATGACCGGATCGTTAAATCAAGTATTGATTTAATGATTTAATGCATAATTATATATTTGATATATTACTTTGCGTTAACTAGTATCGGTTCACTTAAGATGGATTTTCTCACTCGGATGTGCGCATTGTATATGCGATATACTTTTGTGCACTTGTTTGTATCATGTTTGATGATACATGTTAACTTGGTTAAGTGTAAAGATTAAACCATGGTTAAGTTAATGAATAGGGTTTTGATTATCTTATTTATTTATTGAAGATTCATGAACCTTTGACTTAGTCACCTTTCTTGTCTTCATTCTTAACCCTAACCATTTAAGCAAACCATGGTCTATTCTCTACACTTAACTAGAGTTAGGTTATGATAAGTATTGAGATAATTTATCCTTTTTAACTAACTTATCATAACATTATCTTCATCTTCTTCTTCTTCCTCACAAGAAGAAAGCTCTCTTCATCAATGGTGATTGATGTTTTTGAGTGAGAAATCCAATTCTAAAGTGAACCCAACTCCTATTTCTTCATCCTCTACCTCTTGCCAAGTAGTAGAGTGTGTTTACTTCACAAGTTTCTTGACTTGGTGAAGTCGGAGCTTGATTTAGCGATGCCTCGACGTAGATCATCTTCGGCATGGACATCGATGACCTAGCCCGTCCATTCTCCGATGAAGCCGACGCTAGAGCCCGGGACTTGTTATGGACAGCGAGGAGACTTCATTGCGGAGCTATGGAGGTGGAGAACCGGATCTACAAAGGTTGTATTTCCGTATCTCTTAGTTAAGTGTTAACTAGTTAGCTTTTTCGCCTAGATTTCTAGCCAACGATCCGTAGTCTAGGGTTTCTCGGCACCGTATTTTTTGAAATTGGCATGGTTGATGCCTTGTGAGACCTCTTGAGAGTGCCTAGGAACCCTACAGTACATACCTTCTATGAGATAGTTGGATCCCGATACCCACTGCGAGTAAGAGTTACTCCTGGGAGAGTTTTACACATTACAATTAGCCGATCAAGTAGGTGTCTAGAATGGTGTTAACGAGGTTACGCCTCTGGGAAAACGAGGTTTACATTAATTAGGTTCGTGCGAAAGCACGGGGGACCTCCCTCAAAGTACCGACACTGGCCTGGCTGAAAGATTGGCGAACTTGTAGTGTGTAATTAATCCCGGCTAGTCTTTCCTTTTAGGGTTTGAAGGAAGATTTGATAAAAAGCAGTGGGAGCCATCCTGATTAGATAAGATAATAACCAATCTGATCTTGCACGAGCTTACGCTAAAGTGTTTTCTTCTCTCTCTCTCCAGGTAGCAACCATTTCATGCCTTAATAAAGATAATAATATGGATGTATTGACCGAACCCGCATGTTATACTGTGCAGGGGAACGTTGGACCCGTTCTATCTTATAAATGTTATAAGACTGAACAGGAAACAGGAGAATATCTAGATTCTCACGCCGCCCAAACGGAGAACGTGCATGATGATGCACCTTCTTCGTGTGTGTTTGTTATTGAGAACTGTTTCTCAGTTCACCCTACGTCCTGGGTATTAGATACCGGATCAGGATCCCATATATGTAAGCAGTTACATGGGCTACGAAAAGGTAGAGAACTGGAAAAAGGTGATCATTCCGTTCAAGTAGGGAATGGGGCAAATGTTGCAGCCAAAGCAGTTGGCATATATCACCTGGTATTACCAAATGGTGATACACTAGTCCTGAATGAGTGCTATTATATACCGAACATGATGTGCAACATTATATCAGTTTCTTTATTAAGTAAAGAAGGATATAATTTTGTAGTAAAGGATAATGTTATGAACATATTCCTAGATCAAAAGTTGATTGCATCAGGCTCGCTACATAATGACATATTCATTCTCAATCAAAATACAGTCTTCAATATACAAAACACACACAAGAGGAAAAGCTCAGAAATGAACGAATGCTTCTTGTGGCACTGTAGACTTGGCCATATCAATGAGACACGACTGGCTAAGTTGCATAAGAATAGATATTTGAATTCATTCGAATTATCATCTTATGACACTTGCCATTCATGTCTCAAAGGAAAAATGACCAAAACTCCATTTACGGGACACGGAGAAAGAGTTACTGAACTCTTGGGACTGGTGCATAGTGATGTATGCGGTCCAATGTCTACACACGCCAGAAATGGTTCTTCCTACTTCATTACATTCACTGACGATCTCTCTAGATACGGGCATGTGTTCCTGTTGAAACACAAGTCTGAATCTTTTGAGAAATTCAAAGAATATAAGCACGAGGTAGAGAACCAAACGGGCAAAAGTATTAAGGTTCTTCGATCTGATCGAGGAGGTGAATACTTAAGCAGTGAATTCCTGGATTATCTAAAAGAGAATGGGATTCTCTCTCAGCTTACTCCTCCTTATGCACCACAGCACAACGGTGTATCGGAACGAAGGAATCGCACCCTATTAGATATGGTGCGTTCAATGATGAGTAATGCTGAGTTACCTATTTCCTTTTGGGGGTATGCGCTTGAGACAGCCATATACCTATTGAATCTGGTTCCGTCTAAATCTGTACCTACCACACCATATGAGATATGGAGTGGGAAAAGACCATATTTTAAACGAATTAAGATATGGGGTTGTCCGGCCTATGTCAAAAAACAAAATCCGGACAAACTCGAGGCACGATCAGTCCTTTGCAAGTTTGTGGGATATCCTAAGAATTCTCAAGGATATTTTTTCTACCAAGCTGAGGAACAAAGAGTGTTTGTTGCTCAACATGCCACCTTTTTGGAAAGGGAATTTCTTGCAAAAGAAATTAATGGCAAAGAGGTAGAGCTGGAAGAGGTTCCAGCACCACAAACTGCAACTGACGATTTAGTAGAACCAGAGGATTCAGTGGTGCCCGACGTACCCCAGCCTCTCCACCGATCTAGTAGGGTTTCTCATCCACCTGAGAGATACTATGGTTTTCTCATTGATGGTGGCAGTGAGGATTGCATCATGGAGGATGATGACCCAACTAGCTTCGAGCAGGCCATCACGAGTGGGGACTCAGTGAAATGGCTGGATGCTATGCGGTCCGAGATGGAATCCATGTACACCAACAAAGTATGGACTTTGGAAGTTGCTCCTGAAGGGGTAAAACCCATTGGGAGCAAGTGGATCTTCAAGAAAAAACTTGGTGTAGATGGGAAAGTGGAGACTTTCAAAGCTAGACTTGTAGCAAAGGGTTTTCATCAAAGACCAGGTGTGGACTATGACGAGACCTTTTCTCCAGTGGCTATGCTTAAATCCATCTTGATCATGCTTGCCATCGCTGCATATCATGACTACGAAATATGGCAAATGGATGTTAAGACCGCCTTTCTAAATGGTGATTTAGAAGAGTGCGTGTACATGACTCAGCCAGAGGGCTTCGTAGACAGTGGGAGCAGCGGGAAGGTGTGCAAGCTGCTTAAATCCATTTATGGATTAAAGCAAGCATCGCGGAGTTGGAACATCTGCTTTGACGTCGTTATCAAAGAGTTTGATTTCGTCAAAAATCCAGATGAACCTTGTATCTACAAGAAGATGGCAGAGAGTAAGGTTGTCTTCCTCGTATTGTACATGGACGACATACTCTTGATAGGAAATGATATTCCTATGCTGCAATCGGTCAAGCTCTTCTTATCACAAAGATTCTCAATGAAAGATCTTGGTGATGCCTCCTGCATATTGGGAATCAGGATCTATAGAGATAGATCCAAAAGGATTTTGGGATTGTCCCAATCCAGGTACATTGACACCATACTAAAGAGGTTTAGTATGGAAGAATCCAAGCGTGGGAACTTGCCCACGATCTCTGGACTCACTCTCTCCAAAGAGATGTCTCCCAAGACTGATTTGGAGAGAGCTCGCATGCAAGGGATACCCTATGCTTCGGCAGTAGGCTCTATCATGTATGCGATGCTATGTACCAGACCCGATGTTGCATACTCACTAAGTGTAGTGAGTCGGTATCAAGCAGATCCTGGAGAGAGTCACTGGACAGCTGTGAAGAACATTCTCAAGTACTTGCGAAGGACTAGAGATATGTTCTTGGTGTATGGTAACGGAGAACTCCAAGGGGAGTCCTTTACCGATTCGAGCTTCCAGAGTGATAAGGACGACTCTAAGTCGCAGTCAGGTTTTGTCTTCACCCTTTACGAAGGGGCGGTTAGCTGGAAGAGTTCCAAGCAGGAAACCGTGGCAGACTCGACGATGGAGGCTGAATACATCGCTGCCAACGATGCTGCTAAAGAAGCTGTCTGGATCAAGAAGTTCATTACTGAACTTGGAGTGGTTCCATCCATTGAGCATCCAATACCTTTGTATTGCGATAACAATGGAGCGGTGGCTTTGGCCAAGGAACCCAGGTCCCATCAGCGATCCAGGCATATTCTGAGGCGGTATCACCTGATCTGGGAGATAGTTGATCGCCGGGAGATCGAGGTCAGGAGGGTTGACACGAAGAACAACACGGCGGATCCACTCACGAAGGCCATTCCCCAGATACAGTTTGAGAGACTCTTCGGGATGCTCGGTATGCGATACTACAGCAGCTGGCCCTAGTGCAAGTGGGAGATTGTTAGTTGTATGTATGCCCTAGAGGCCAGTATTGTACAGATGATGTATATTATATTGGATGCTTGGACATATATAGAGATGACTTTCTTGCTCGATATGATAGTATGCTATCTGGTTACTCTTTATCTTAACATGTACACTTGTCTCTTTAAACTGTCTTATAGTTACATGTTGGTAAAGCCCTTAGGATGTATACTTGACTACCTGGACTATGATGCAGATCATACTAGTGGGGACATGGTAGTCCATAAGTACATCCTTCAAGGTCCCTAGTCGTGGGTGTATCGAGACGGGGCATCGATATACCAGAGTAGACTAGCGTATACGCCTCTCGACCCATGAGATGGGCGATGGATGATCCCATATCCATTGGTGTTTGACATCAGAGATGGTATACGGGTGCTCAGTGGAGACTGGGTACACTGGACGGACTCGCCGAGAACTCCCAGATGGTATTATACCTCACGTCAGATGGCAGTTCTCAGGTGACACTTGTACAGGTTAGTCTGTAGACCCGAGATCGTCATAGAGTCTTGTGTGATTCCCACTGTGCTTTGATCTCCACCTTACCACGTCCATGAGGGCGTGCAAAACGGTGGTCTTTGGGTACAGTCCCGAGTCACATGGAGGCAATGAGCGATAGGAGGGGTTTCGTCTCTCCCGGTATTGGGGGTTGATGTTGCGCAGTGCTCGATTGGCCGTAACAGGGAAGTCCCTGGCCAGGGCCGATCAGAGATTTGCTGGTAAGTGTTACCAGTAGTTTCTCGACCCGTTACGAGCCTCACATCGGCACGACTTATCGGTTATTGGGGTCTGACGTATACCACCCCTAGACTTGATATGCGACGTATCAGACGAACAGACCGGACTGTACGGTAAGTGTTACTGGTTGGATTCACAGGAGTGTGAGCGGACTAGCTCGTCGATCTTCTGATCGCTCAATACCCGGATGGCCGTTACGTTTAGCAGACCGCTTGCGGCTTGTGGGTGCTTGATATGATCATCATCTGCTACCGGCGTATTGACGAGTCTTTAGAGTCCTACACAGAGGTTTCCTGGTTCAAGCGAAACGAAATAGGAGCGCATATGAGATATGTGCAGGACCGAGAATAATGCGTGTATGTGATACCGCATTTCATTCTCGCGATATATGTTTCGATTGGTTATATTCGATATGACCTAGTTATCGAATCATTGATTCGATAAATCGATACATTGGATTCTAGTCGGTTATGTGCGACATGACCGGATCATTGAATCAAATGTTGATTTAATGATTTAATGCATAATTATATATTTGATATATTGAATTGCATTAACTAGTATTGGTTCACTGTAAATGGATTTTCTCACTTGATGTACATGTTGTATATGTGATATACTTTTGTGCACATCTTTGTATCATGTTTGATGATGCTTGCTCATTAGGTTAAGTGTGAAGTATTAAACCATGGTTAAGAGATGATTAGGGTTTTGCCTTTTTATTTATTTATTTGTTTATTTATTTAGAAAAGGTTTAGATGAGAATGGTGGCTTTCTTTGTCTCTTGTTGAAGTTTCTTGAAGTTTTGACAAAGTCCACCATCCTTATCTCATCCTTAACCCTAACCATTCCTATTAACCTTAGTTTAATCTCTACACTTGACCATGGTCAAGATATGATAAGTATTCATATTTGTTTCTTTTTCAAATAAGAAACTTATCATATTCTTTCTTCTTCATCATCTTCTTCTTCAAGAAAAGCTTGATGCCATCAATGGCAACTTGAGCAAAAGTGAGTGAAATCCAATTCTAAAGTGAACCCACCTCCTATTTCTTCACCCTCTACCTCTTGCCAAGTTGTTTTGGGTGTTTTCTTCACAAGTTTCACAACTTTGTGAAGTCGGAGCTTGAGCTTGTGCAACCTCGATGTAGATCGTCTTTGACACGAAGCCGACGACCTATTCCGCTCGTTTTCCCGATGAAGCCGACGAATGAGTCTAGGATTCGAAAAGGACAGCGAGAGGATGACTACGTGGAGCTAAGGAAGTGGATATCCGGATCTACAAAGGTTGTAGCATCTAACTTTTAGTTAAGTAGTTAACTAGTTTACCGTTTCGCCTAGAAATCTAGCCGACGATCCGTATTAGGGTTTCTCGGCACCCATATTTTTTGAAATTGGCATGATTGATGCCTTGTGTGACTTCATTAGAGTGCCTAGGAACCCTACAAACACATGCTAGTAAATAACAATTATCACTAAGTGAATACGAAATACAACCTTTGTAGATCGGTCCTTCACTTCTAAAGCTCCTTGTTGTAGGCCCTTCGCTGCGATCATCGAACTCCCGGACTCCCGGACGGCTCCATGAGAAGATTGCAACGGTATTGCTTGAAGTCTTCGAGGCCGAAGATGATCTACGTCGAGGGAATACGAACTCAAGCTTCTACTTCACTAACTAGAGAATTAATGAAGCAAACACCCTAAACTAAAGTGCTAGTCTAGTAGAGAATGATGAAATAGGAAATGGGTACACTTTAGAATTTCTTTTCTCATAATGTTTCTCTCTCTTTATCAAACCCTAGAAAGAATTTGAAGGAGGAAGAAGATGAGCTCAAAATGAGAATGAAAACTAATTAAGAGAGAGAGAGCTAACCATGGGTGAGTGGGTATCATATACTAACTCATGTAGAGACATAACCATGGCTAATTATAGTGGTTAGGTTAATTAATATCTTAAGTAAAACAAAACTAGTGGACTAAGTCAATGCAACCATAAGCTTCATGAAGCTTCATGCATGTGAGCTCATTATCCATTAATTTTAGAATTACTTTAAATAATTAGTATGGTATAAGTCTTATACACCCATGATAGTTGTATCAACAACCATGATACAAAATGAACACAAATAAATATATATCACATATATATTAGGTTGTGCACAAGTGAGAAAAACAAATGCTTAAGTGAACCAATATTAGTTAATGTAAATTAGTATATCACATATACAATTATACACTAAATTATTAAATCAACACTTGACTTAATAATCCGGTTATATCACATATAACCGACTAACACATAATGTACCAACTTATCGAATCAACACTTGATTCGATAACCTGGTTATATCGCATATAACCGATCGATACAATCATCGTGAGAATTGAATACGGTATCACATACTCGCATTATTCTCGGTCCCGCACATATCACATATGCGCTCCTATTTCGTTTTGCCTGAGCCAGTAAAACCTCTATGTAGGACTCTAAAGACTCGTCAATACGCCGGCAGTAGGTGATGATCATATCAAGCACCCACAAGCCGTCAGCGGTACTAGCTGGACGTAATGGCTACCCGAGTATTGAGCGATTAGAAAATCAGCAAGCAAGCCCGCTCCAACTCCTGCAAAAAGCCTGACAGTGACACTACCGTACAGTCCGGTCTCCTCGTCTGATATGTCGCATATCAAGTCTAGGGGTGGTAAACATCAGACCCCAATAACCGATAAGTCATGCCGATATGAGGCTCATAACGGGTCGAGAAACTACTGGTAACATTTACCAGTAAATCTCTAAACCAGCCCTGGCCAGGGTCTTCCCTGTTATGGCCAATCGAGCATAGCGCAACATCAACCCCCAATACCGGGAAAGACGAAACCCCTCCTATCGCTCATTGCCTCCATGTGACTCGGGACTGTACCCAAAAACCACCGTTTTGCACGCCCTCTTGGACGTGGTAAGGTGGAAATCAAAGCACAGTGGGAATCACACAAGACTCTATGACGATCTCGGGTCTACAGACTAACCTATACCAGTGTCACCAGAGAACTGCCATCTGACGTAAGGTATAATACCATCTGGGAGTTCTCGGCGAGTCCGTCCAGTGTACCCAGTCTCCACTGAGCACCCGTATATCATCTCTGATGTCAAACACCAATGGATATGGGATCATTCATCGCCCATCTGTATGGGTCGAGAAGGTATACGCTAGTCTACTCTGATATATCGATGCCCCGTCTCGATACACCCTCGACTAGGGACCTTGAAGGATGTACTTATGGACTACCATGTTCCCACTAGTATGATCCGTATCATAGTCCAGGTAGTCAAGTACGCATCCTAACGGCTTTACCAACATGTAACAGAGAGACAATCAGTGTACACGTTAAGGTAAAGAGTAACCAGATAGCATACTATCATGTCGAGCAAGAAAGTCCTCCCTATATATGTCGAAGCATCCACTACAATATACATCTCATGTATAGTAATAGCCTCTAGGGCATACATATAACTAACATATACATGCATATTCATGTCAAAATTACTTACATTAATATACATACATTCTTTTTGCTCTTACGTACTTACATCAGGGGCAGAACCCACCACCGCACCTGCGGGTATGTTTATATATCTTATAGTGTATACATGTTGATTTATTCATTTTGCAATTACTTATATAGTCAATGTTTGATTGTGTAATTATAGGTTGTGCGTCCACGTCTGATGCAGGGGCCACTCCCGTCATTTCCATACCCTCCGCTCAGGCTGCAAGTTTGTATGAATAAATATAAAATATTTATTCATTTTATATATCCTTTAAATATTCATGTAATTTTATCGATATTTATTTTCTATTTGGAGGGGATGCGTCCACGTCCGGGTCACCGGCTGTTCCTCACCGGAGGAACTATCGCCCCGCTCGTGCTGCTGCCCAGGCCCAGGCTCATGCTTCTGTCGCCGGAGGTATATTATCACACTTCAATTTTCGTTAAATCTTGACTTCTTAGTACCATTTTGTCTTAATATTGATTGTCTTGATATTTCTTATAGACGTAGGGCATCCCCATCCCGAGAGGGAGACTCGAGGCCCGAATCAGTCTCACAGGATGAGGCCCGACAGAGCCAGGGGGAGGCAATATTCCCCCTCTTCTTTACCCTTTATTATCGTTATACCGGCGATTATGCCGAGAGGTTTGGCCGGTATATGGGGGATGAGAGCCGCCTCGTGAAGAAGTATCCACTTCACGTTGAGTGGGGCGATCAGCACCGGCGATCATTCGCCCTCTTTTGGGATCAGACTCGGGTATTAATATATATTTTCATTTGATTTATCCAATATATTTATTATTAACACTTGCAATTTAATAACATTGTTTCTTTTTGTATTTGCAGTTGGATTAAAATTTTCAGCCTGTACCCGACCCTGGTCACCCTGGAAGGGTGCTCGATCTTCACGCTCTGTACCATGGCCTGATGAAGAACATGCAATCGAAGGTCCGATACAATAGGAATGAGCTGAAGATCGACTGCTATTCCCTGTGGATGGCGACCCCCGAAGCAAAGAGAGCGGCCCTCCTACATACTCCGGCCTTTGCGAGAGTCGACGTAGATACATGGCCTCTATTGTGCCAATATTTCGACTCTCAGCGCAAACAGGTATGTATTTTAAATGTAATTCATTATTTAGTATATAATTTATTTTTTTGTGTTGCTTAATTAAAAAACTAAATCTGAATGTGTTGTGCAGAAACAGGCGGATCAAAATAAAGAGAATAGGAAGTCGGCGAAGAGGGGTCACCCCACTTATACAGGTGGCTCGAGGAATATTACTCATGCCATGGAGGCATCGGTAAATTACAATAGATCTATTTTAATATAATGTGAACTTAAGAGTTATTTTATAATAAATATAAATTTTTGGCGAATTGCTGAGAGCTCAGACCCTGGCGCAGGGTGGTACACCGAGCGTGCTGTCCGCGTATCTTGCCGTCCGCGGTACCTCGACAGATCCCGCCACGGACGAGCTTCGATACCCCGACACCGCTATCCAGGAATATTGCGTAAGTGTTTGTTTATTCAACCCCTATTTGAAATTTTTGTTTTGAAAAGTTCAAATTTAAATGATATACTTATATTATACTGGTTAATGTAGATATAAGAGCGGGTGGTTGAGTAGGCCGAGGCGTCGGAAATCGATTTTACTGGACAGAACGATCCGATACTGCTGACCCCGGTCCTAGACGCCGCAGACGGAGGGCACCACGGAGGTTAGGAGAGAGGCCGGTGACTGGGTCCTGGCAGGGCCTATATGAGGTTGGACTCCACTCCGGCGGTTACTTCCTCTATCTCCCGTGAGCGACGTCTAGAGCAAGAACTTGACACCTTGAAGGACACCGTCCAGGAGTTGAAGGAGATGATGGTATGTATACTACTTAATAGTAAAATATTATGTCATATTATAGATAGCAAAATATCCAATATTAGTACGTAGCCTGAGCTTATTTGGTTGTAGACTTAGCTTTGATTAATCATATATACATAGAACTGTCTAATTAAAATAAACTACGGTTTTCCAAACTAGATATCCAAACGAGGCCTGAGTCCCTAAGTATTCATAGATTAGGGTTTCGCAATAACCTGATAATGATACGAATTCGACTAATACACAGTTCTTACTCGTTTATTACACGCAAAACTGAACAGACGCGACAGGGTATTTCGGCTGAGGCTCCACATGCATCTCCTTCGGCTCCTACAGCTCCACAGCCCGCTCAGACTCCTGCAGCTGCGGCTCCGCAAGCCACTATCTCGGCTGCGGTTGCGCAGACCAGCTCCACAACCCGCTCAGACTTCCGCACCGTCCGCATTGCTCGAGTTGTTGACTCAGGGTTTATCCGAGGAGCAGATGCGCCAGATTACGGCGATTATCAGAGGTGGAGCTGGACCGAGCTAGGGTAGCTTTTTGACTTTTATATTTTAAACATGTATTTACTTGTATGATATATATTGTATATATTTTCGACGATATTAGTGGTGTTTGCGTGTTCATATTGATTTAGATTGATATCGTATTCTGCTTGTTGATTTCTTTTATATATTATGCGTGAGATGTTGATTATGAATACTGCGGTATATATTCTGATTGTTGATTACTTTCATATATGATGTATATATTATTGTGCACAGGGCGCAGAAAAAACAGGCTGCCTTTATTTATAAAAAAACTGTTAATATGTCCCTACGGATTAATCCGTAGGGACACATATTGCCCCTACCGTTTAATCCGTAGGGACACACTTTGCCCCTACACATTTATCCGTAGGGTCAAAATATCAGGATACCTGATATTTTGACCCTATGGACTCAGTAGGCTTGTCCCTACGGAGTAATTCGTAGGGGCCTTAACTTTACCCCTACACATTTACCCGTAGGGACAAAATATCAGAATACCAGATATTTTATCCCTACACATCTAGACCTACGCACTAAGCCGTAGGGGCATGTATTTGTCCCTACGGAGTTATCCGGAAGGGCAACTATTTTATTTTTTTAACCGATAAATTAAATAAAATAGTTTGTCCCTACAGAGTTATCCGTAAGGACTTATGGACTAACGAATTAAACCGTAGGGGCAATGTTTATTCCGTAGGGGCATGTTTGAGGCTAAGACTTGCACCTGCGGCGTGTGCACCTACGGCGTATTTTTTTGCCCCTACGAATATAGCCGTAGGGGCAGTGGGTTGTCCCTAAGGATAAATCCGTAGGGACAACCCCTGTTTGTAGTAGTGTGCCAAAACAAGGTATTTCGTTTTGGGCTGCATTGTTAGGTACACTTGGACCCATGAATATAAAACCAATTGTTTAATTTCAAGAAGTTGTTACTTAGGGATATAGGAGGAACAACAAATAGAGTTAAAAATCGTGTAGTTGCAACTATACTCAAATTGAATGCTTTTGCAACAACATATGTGAGGAACACAAAATAAAATAGAATAGATAGTTACTCTGTTACAACTAAATACAAAACAAAAACATATTTTACAAACATGAAGTTAATGCAACCAAACAAAGAAATGAACATAGAACTCTTCGGTATTTGGTGCTATGCTTAGTTGCAAATACATAATTTTTCTAACCATAAAGCAACCAATATAAACTATAGATATGTGAGTGCGCTTAATTTCTTATATTCTTATAGTAATTTATTACTCTTTGGAGGTTTGAATAGTTTGATATCCATTTTAAAATATTCTTTTGCATTAAAATAGTAGAAATCTGCCAACGGCATAACGGATTTGTTAGTATTGTTGATTTTCTAAACGGTTTCTAATCAATTACTCAAACGTGTATGAGACGCGTTTTTCGGTTGCGATTTTCCATTTTTATTTTCATTCCCTTTTTTTCATCCTTCAAAATATCATATATAAAACTATGTGATTTTATTAGTTCAAATCCAGATACTAAATTGAGTGCCCCAACTATGAAATTTTTAGATCTCCGTTTAGGACTATAGAGATCATCCCGATGTTATTTCCTTCTATTAGGATGATTAGCTTTTTTGATATTACGGATCTTGACCAATTACCTGCAATTGGAACTTATTACCGTGTTTTCTAAAATTTTGATCTTGAGCTATGTTGGGTTACCCTTGCACCTGGTCTAGGCTTTGGTAGCATCACTCATGCCATTTTAAAATTTAGAGAGGTGCAAAGCTAACTAACCATGAATCATGCTAGAATTTCTAGGGTAACAAAGTTTGTATCACATATAAAGAAGTTAAGAGATAGGGAGTACAACCTTTGTAGTCCGTTCCTTCGCTTCATTAGCTCCGTGTTGAGGTCCCTTCGCTGCGATCAACATGAACTCCGACTCTCGAGTGGCTCCATGAGGTAAATGAGACACCTTGCTTGTAGTCTTCATGATCTAAGATGATCTATCTTGAAAAATCTCAAACTCAAGCTAACACTTACTAATCAACTTATTAAAGAAGTGAACACTCTAATCTAAGTGGGTAGAATAGATGAGGATGATGAAATAGGAATTTTGCTCTCTTTTGCTTTCTATTTCTCACTCAATATCATCACAAAAGAAAAACCCAGTGAAGATTTTTCAAGAGCTCAAGGAAGAAGAAGATGAATTAATTCCTTTTGTGATGAATAATGAATTATTGTAGTGGTTACAAATCCAGCCATGGGTTAAGTATGAAGGAGTTAACCATTGTAGAGAATTAACTAGAGTTAATGGTTTGGATTGGGTTAAAAAAATATATTCACAAAATATCAAGCTTAAGAAAAAGTCAAAGCTTCATGAAGCTTCATACAAAAGCTAACCCTAATTCAAATCCTAACCAAGTTTAAACCCTAAACCTTTGTTAAATTTGTAACCCTAACATATTACAATATTATATATCACATATATAATATATTTTGTAACAAAAGAAAATAATACAATTAACATATATCGCATATATATCAATGTATTATCCCGTGAGAAAATGAATCAATAAAGCGAGCTTATATTAGTTAACGTAACGTAATATATCACATATATAATTATACATTAAATTATCGAATCAACACTTGATCCGATAACCCGGCTATATTACATATAACCGACTAATATAATATGTACCAATTTATCGAATCAACACTTGATCCGATGACCCGGTTATATCACATATACCCGGCCGATATCACATATCGGGAGAATAGAATACGGTATCTCATATAGTATTATTTTCGGTCCCGCACATATCACATGTGTGCTCCTACTCCGTTTTGCCTGAGCTAGGAAACCTCTGTGTAGAACTCTAAAGAATCGTCAATACGCCGGCAGTAGGTGATGATCATATCAAACACCCACAATCTGCAAGCGGTCAGCTAAACGTAACAGCCACCCAGGTATTGAGCGATCGGAAGATCAACAAGCAAGCATGTACATTCTCCTGTGAATCCAATCAGTAACACTACTGTACAGTCCGGTCTCTTCGTCTGATATGTCGCATATCCAGTCTACGGGTGGTAAACGTCAAACCCCAGTAACCGATAAGTCGTGTCGATGTGAGGCTCATAATGGGTCGAGAAACTACTGATAACTCTTACCAGTAGCACTCCATATCAGCCCTGGTCAGGGACTTCCAGTTATAGCCAATCGAACACAGCACAACATCAACTCCCTATACCGGGAGAGACGAAACCCCTCATATCGCTCATTGCCTCCATGTGATTCGGGACTGTACGCAAAAGCCACCGTTTTGCATGCCCTCTTGGACGTGGTAATGTGGAAATCAAAGCACAGTGGGAATCACACAAGACTTTATGACGATCTCGGGTCTACAGACTAACCTGTACCAGTGTCACCGGAGAACTGCTATCTGACGATAGGTATAATACCATCTAAGAGTTCTCGGCGAGTCCGTTCAGTGTACCCAGTCTCCACTGAGCACCCGTACATCATCTTTGATGTCAAACACCGATGGATATGGGATCATCCATCGCCCATCATATGGGTCAAGATGCGTATACGCTAGTCTACTCTGGAGTATCGATACCCTATCTCGATACTCTCTCGACTAGGAACAGTTATAGGATATACTCTTTGACTACCCTGGCCCTACTAGTATGATCTCATCATAGTCCTAGTAGTCGAGTACATATCCTAAGGGCTTTATCGACATGTGAGAGCAAGACAGTAAACCAATA
The DNA here is from genome assembly GCA_030015575.1 of Agapanthus africanus. Classification (NCBI taxonomy): domain Eukaryota; kingdom Viridiplantae; phylum Streptophyta; class Magnoliopsida; order Asparagales; family Amaryllidaceae; genus Agapanthus; species Agapanthus africanus. The sequence continues at coordinate 509,399,899 of CM057341.1, forward strand.
CAAGTCAACATGTTAAGACAAAGTGAAACCAAATAGCATACTATCATGTCGAGCAAGAAAGTCCTCTCTATATATATTCAAGCATCCACTATAATATACATCATATGTACAACAATGACCTCTAGGGCATATATATAACTAACAAGCTATTATCTTATACCCTCGTCTTTAGAAAAAAGGAAAAAAAATTGAGTACCTCGAACCGTTGTTGTCATAGGCGGATACGCGGATACACATGGGCTCCAGACCCCACTCAAATTTTGTGACATGCATGTTAATGAGGGTTTTGAGATTTGAATAAGGCTTTTCATTTTTAAATAAAGAGATTTAATCTTACTGAACCATGCCCAATATAGTCCAATGTATTTTTGATCTCACTGAACAATAATCTTATCTCCGCCGCTGGTTGCCCTTATAATAGTAGAGAAATAGAGATAAAGACAGAGATGATGAAAATCCTGTAAAACTGCAAGAAAGAGTCTGAATGACCACTGCCTGCAATTTTAAAGGATAGAATGGAGGTAATAATTATGATTAAGAAAATGAAATTAACTAAAGATATGAAAAAGAAAATTTGCTAACAAATATTTATAATAAACTATACATCACAGAGATTTCTTCTTCTCACACACACACACACCGCCCCCCGCGCCCCCCCCCCCCCGCCCCCGCCGATCCAGCACAAATTGTTACATAACCCTAATTAAATCTCAATATTCGCCTCATCCATTTTTGAACCTCTTTTTTTTTCTTTTCTACTTCATCTCCTCCTTCTGAAAGTGTAGTACAAAAGCAATACTAAATTCTAATACCAATAAATTTTCGAAACAAATGAAATAGAATAACAAAATGGATGACTCCAGTGGGAAAATAAGCAATTCAAGCATGCATGCAATCAAGCGAAGAAACCCTAACCCTAACCCTAAAAAGTTATAAATCAAACAAGAATGGATCCGGATCATCCCACAAACAAGACGCCACCGCCGAATACTCATCGTATCCCCACATCCCCTCTGGCGGCGGCGCCTCCATCGGCCCCACCGGCGCCGCCGGCTCAGCGCAAGCAACATCCAACCCGTTACTCACTTCTAATCCATTAAGCACTACATTCGGGGCATTCATCTCCCCGAACTGCCCCGTCACCATCGGATTGCACGGCTGCACGTGCTGCTGCTGCTCCATTGCTGCATTATTATGTTGATACAAATTAGGGTTCAGAAGCGTCGGGTGCTGCGTGTAGTTCATCGGAAAAAACCCCGGCGTGGGCCGAGGCAGCAGGGACCTAAGCATAGGAGTTGTATTAGAAGTGGAAGAGGAGGAAGAACTCGATGATGGTGATGGGTTTTGTGAATTAATTGGGAGATCGGAAGGCTGAAGGTTGAGCTGGGCGCAGGGGCCATAGAGGATGAGCGCGGCGCGGTCGTAGGCCCGGGCGGCGTCCTCGGCGGTGGAGAAGGTGCCGAGCCACTTGCGGGTGCGCTTCCTAGGCTCGCGGATCTCGGCCACCCACTTGCCCCAGCTGCGCTGGCGGACCCCGCGGTACCGGAACTTGGCGTTGTCGGGCCCTCCCTTGCCCTTACATTTCTTGCTGCTGCTGCTAGGGCTGCTGCTGCTGTTGGTAGTAAGGGTATTGATTGTGGGGTGGTACTGTTCTATTGGGGGATCCATTTTTGGGAAAGAACAATGGAGGGAGAGAGAAGGCTTTGGTAATGGGGATTTTTTTGCCTTTTCTTTTTTTGTTTTCTCTTGCTTGATGTGAATGGGGAGAGAAGGCGGTGGGCATGTGAGCGAGTATTTATAGTAAAGAAAAGAGAGAGAAGGATGCAAGGATCAGAAGTGGGGCTTGTTTAAGCTTTTGCATGAGGGGGAGAGAGAGAGAGAGAGAGAGTTGTGGGTGTTGGGGGAAGAAAGCGAAGCAAAATTTGTGTTGGTAAAGGGAGCAGGAGCAGGGTTGTGAGGATAGGGTTTGGATTCTTGTAGTGTTTCCTTTACTAGAAAGCAACTTTGAAAATCTAAATCTTTTTAAAACTTGCAAATGTAGGAAATTTTAGCTTTGGATGCCAATGGACCACTTGTGGATGAAGTTAGTAAAAAGAACTTGTTGTAGATCGTTAATATTTAGGCTATTTTAGGATTCTGACCATTACACTTGTTATCTACCAAATGACTCACAAATCAAATTTCCAAACTTTTTGGCTCTAGAGGATTATGAGCAACTATATAGCAAGACTATTTCAGAATCTTGTAAGATTTTTTATTTTATTTATTCTTATTTAAGTTGAGATATTTTCTCAAATACATATACCAACTGTACCCTCAATCTCCAAGAAATATGTAGTGATTATGGGGAAAAAAAACTTGATAATAAGTAATAAAATGTATATCTCCGTAAAATGCTAAAAATAATCGTTATAGGTTATGATTATTATAAATCATGCTACTATTTTGCCAAACATGTTGTATTTAACTAGTGTTGTTAATATCCACTGATCAATGCTATTATTTTTTTCATCACATTTCTCTCTGAGCCCTAACTCCATTGATACTGAAATTTGGTTTTTTTTATAATGGTTTTCCTTTTTGGTTTCTTTATTTTATATGATTTTTATCAAGATAATTGTTAACGATTTCTTTTTTCACTGGCTCGTAGTCCCTAACCTATGCACACAACACATCCACGCACACATCGCATACAAGCACACAACACACGCATTTAGGGGCCCACGAATTTGCCTCGAAAACGTTAATTTGTGGCCACTTCCCATTCTGGAGTTTCTATGGCTCGAATGGGTTTCGCATTTTGAATATTGATTTTGGTTTCGGTGTGTTTTTTTTTCCAAATGAGAGAAGGGATGAATTGATAAGAATTGAGAATATTAAAAAGAATAACATGCATTGATAAGAATTGAGAATATTAAAAAGAATAACATGCATAAGAGTACTATAGAGAGTAGACAACCGGAAAAATAAATAAATACAAAAAGGTAATTAAGAATCAAACATCTATAGCGATATCTTCTATGAAAGATTAAGGCTAATATTGTAACTTTTTTTATAAAAATACTGTACGTATAACACACACAATTCATATCTATGAATGAGGGTCATAGTTTTGAGAATAAATAACCCTAGATAGTTAGGGTTTTTTTCACAAATTTGGAAGCTAACGGGTTCTTAAATAAATCAAATTTAAACTTTGGGCCTCATAGGGAAGAAAAATTTCCCATATAGAATAATACATTGCAATGTAGGCGTGAAAAATTAATGTTGTAGATGCATTGCAATACAAATAGTCATGTAGATGTCACAATAAGTTATGATGCTTAGTGTGAAACACTAATTAAACGAGTTTGAGTATTAACTGATTGAGCTCACTGAGTTTCAATTGATAATAGTTATTTCTTTTTCTTTTCAGAGACGTCCAAAAAGATAGGTAAAGGCATATTTCAATGAGTGATCTCTCCTTTTCAGAGAATGTGATCTATGTACTTAAACTATTTTTAGTATGGTTTTTTAACGATATTGAAAATAACTAAGTTTAAAATTAATTCATCTTCTAAAATTGGAACCGGAAATAAATTTTACTTTTTAAAAAATGTTAAACATGTCTTTTCTAGATAATATTATTCAACACTAATTTTTTGCAGATGCAGTGCACATAGAACGATGGAGGTCAGGATCTCCCTTAGATACTGTACTCCATCGATCTTGTGGCCAGCGAAGCTGAAGTGCTGAAATTTGTTGTGGAAAATTAAACGTGTGGATCTCAATGGGTTTGTTGCACTACTACAATAAGAGGTTACCCCTACGGATAGAGGAACTCGTAGGGGCAACTTTTTATTGCCCTTACGGTTTACTTCGTAAGGATATTGTTTGTCCCTACGGTGCCCACCGTAGATGCATAAACAAATTAAAAAAAATATTAAAATCCAATGTCTTTATTTGGTCCTACGGTGCCGCAAAAATGAGCCCTACGGATTAATCCGTGGCTAAAAAGGGTTATTAAATAAAAATAAAACTAAGAATTTCCCACCATCACCCAAAATTTCCCTCCAACCCGCGTCGGGTCAATATTCTTCGCCCCTTGTCGCCACCCCACTCTCGTCGCCGACTTCCTCATCCATCGCCTTCGATCGAGCTCGTCGTGGAGTTCCTTGCCGCCGCCAATCATCCTCGTCGCCACCTCCACCACTTCGAGCTCCATCTTCCCGGACTCCTCCGCCTCGTCGAAACCTTGCTTTCCACCTCCTCGAGAAACATTACTCGTCGGCCGGTCTTTGGCAGAGGTGTGTTAATTTGGATTTTAATTTATAATTTTTTTTTTAATTGGTATTATTGTTGTTGATTTTAGGGTTAGGGTTAGGGTTATAGGGTCGGGTTAATTGGGGGTTAGGGTTAGGCTTTGGATGATGATTAGGGTTAGGGTTAATTAGATAAAATAGGGTTAGGATTATAGGGTGTAACGTTTTAAAAATCGTCTAGGTAAATTTTCCGATAATCGGTAATATAACTCGTGTTTTCCATAAAACGTAATTATAATTGTTTTTCAACATAGACCTAATTATACCTATTTTAGGTATGTAATTGCTAGTATTTGGTATTTAATTAGTCACTTATAAATTGCTAGTTTATGTAAATATTTTTCCTTAATTAATTATTTTAAATATTATTATAAGCTTTCACTTATACATTTAATTAGTGTTAATGACAAATGAGAATGGGTTAATTACACAATTATGAACCATGACAACTTAATAACAAGTTTATGGTATGTTCTCTTTTCTACACTTGTCTTCAAGGTTCTAGTTAATTCTAGGACAAAATAAATTAGAAAATAAAATAAAATAAAAAATAGAATTAAGAAATAAGGTGCATTAATGAGGTAAGGAGGGGATTTTCTTGACTTGGAACTTTCTACACACACCCACAAACACCCATTCTTCCCTACTTGGCCGAGCCTCCTGCAGCTCTCCCCATTTCCCCACTTCATTTCCACCTCAAAAATCCCCAAAATTCCATCAAAAATCCACACAACTTCTCACTAGTTCATAGTTAAATCTTCACTCAATTTTTCTTGGCCTAATCTATAAAGGATCTTGGAGCAAGAAACCATTTTTGGAGGCAGGTTTGCAAGTTAGATCTACAAATCTTTGAGGTATAAATTTTTAACATTTCAGAAGTATAAAATATTATTTTTGGAAATTTAATATTAAAATAATATATTTTGCGAAAACTATTCGATTTGCGAATAGGGGTTTTTCGTAAAATAGTATAAGTATATACCAATATTTGAAAATTTATCGGAGATTAAAATGATTTATTTATTTTAATGATATTTATCGGATTTTGGTCAAATCCGTGTTTTTACATTTTTTTCATGGCTAGTGGACCATGCCATGTGCATATTGTTATTTTGTTTGTGACTTGTGAGATAAAGAAATAAAGAGAAAGGAAAAAGGAAATGAAAAGAGAAAAGAAAATAAAAGAAAACCAAAGAGTTTGTGTGTGAAAGGAGTTAAGGATGAAAAACAAAATGAGAAGAAAACAAGCAGATATTTTAGAGAGTGAGCTTAAGAAAGAGAGTGAGGTTAAGAGAGAGGGAAGGTAAGACTTGGCTACTCCGTTCCTTCATCCTTCACTCTCCATTGTTTCTTCATGTCATTCTTCTTCATCTCTTTCAATCTCCACTACCTCCATGCATCATCTCCAAATACTTTCCAAAACCTCATGCCTCCTTCATATAAAACATGCACAAGCCTATCCTAAACCCTTTAAACCTTTCAAATTTGGATTTTGAAGACTTTGGGCAACTTAAGAATTTTCTTCAGTTGCTAATGAGGTATATCCCTTCACTTTTAGATTAGTATTTGTGTTATATATCCTAGTTTAGTTAGAAATCGATATAATTAGGTTATGTAATCTTAGAAAATTCCAAGTTGATGTTAAGTGGAAATTGAGGTGTAGTGAGTGTTTGAAAGACCTTAGAGATCATTTTATTGGCCAAGACCAGATACACGAAACCAAAATACGAACTTTGAAATCGACCGATATCGTATTTGTGAGAATAGAGATGGGATACTGAGATCTGCTCTAACCTAGAGGACCTGAGAATTATTTAGCGAACAAAGAGAGATGAGCAGGCAACTTAGAAGCTACCCTGGAAACACGAGCCCTCTTTCACTTATGGCCGCGGATTTAATCATTGTGGCAACAATTTGCGGCTACATCAGGGTGGAAAGTGGTGATTTTTGGTTAGTGGCACTGTTATCTGATATCTAGAGCAAATCTATATGCAAAATGTCTTGCTTTGATACCAACTTTGTCACGACCCGTAATTTAGCACGTGACCGGCACTTAAATTACGTGACGTCTAAAGGCGTGACGTAAATCAAGTAAGCCGAAGCCCAGAAATTCTAAATCTTTTTGCGGAAAATAGTGGGGGTGCAGTTTTGAAATAAAGGTATAATGAATCATGTTTTTCTTGAAATGCATAGCTAATGAAACATGAAATGCAAGTGGATTATACTACAATTGAAAACACGTTTCGTCATTAAAAATTTGGGTAGCACCTCCCTTGTATATTTTGATCTAAAACCATATACACAACAATATATAAGCATCCCTAAGCGGGAGCTAGTTCTTCGCCAACTGGCGGAATCACAACCACGTAATAGCATATATACGACGCCCAACGGCGAAGAATTAACCTAGAAAGAACAATAAACGAGTAAGATATCAAAACTCAAGAAGCGAACATAAACCCATCGCTATAAGTCTCGCACAAAACCCAAGTCTGACTAGGTCTACCAATAATACAATCTCTAGTTTCTGATCTGATGGAGTTTATCTAGATACAACGGAATATAACAGTGCAAGAGTGGGAACGATCAAACATATGTCCCACCTACCAAAGCAAAACAACCTGGATGAAGCTGTGTGCCAGCGATACCGCAACTGATCCCAAGCGGTCAAACCTGCAAGAACTGTGGCACAATGGGGGTGAGTTGCCAACTCATGAATAGAAAACATTAGCAAGTAGAAATTGAATAAAACAACGATTTCCTAGGTCACTATATCATGAAGGTAATACTATGATATCTAGGGTGACCAAGTACGCATGTATGTCAACAACTGATCAATGCAATGATATATATAAATAAACATCCGGCATCATATGCCTGTATGCATGTGGATATCATCCACGTGTCCATCAACGACACAAACAATATCATGGAACCTGAGTGTCCCACACCGACACTCGAACATCATGAAAACATAATCCTGTATATAAATATGAGGATATCAACCACGTGTCCATCAACGACACATCAAAATTGTAAGTTGATGTTGCACACCCTACGTGTTCGCGGGGAGGCGGAATTTGCAAAAAATGATTTTTACGGGCTTCGCAACACCGACTAGAACCAATGATTGAACATAAACCATAGACAGCAAACAACATGAGATTTAACTACTCGGAAAGAATGTTATACCTCATGATACAAGTCTTTCGGGTCTTCATCGTTGTCCTCCTCGTCTACGCAGGCTCCAAGGATCGATCCAGATCATAGCAACCTCCACGGTCTCCTCGAGTCGAAGACGATCCACCCGAGAGTCTATAGTTCGAGCTCCACCTCAAAACCGAGGTAACTAGGGCAACAAGCTTGCTAAACTTGATGTCCTAGGTGATGCAGAGTATGAAGATAGATTTATTTGTCTCTTGAAACCCTAATTTACTCAACTCATGAAACCTTAAAGGTTTTCTAGTGAGGGAGAAAAAGAAGAGCTAGCATGAGAGCTCACTTGAGGAAAGAGAAAGTATTTTTACAAATGATAATCTCATAGAAAATATGTTGGCTACCTTGACTTGACTACTCTCATGTCAAGAAAATATCTCACCCAAAAATATCTAGTGCCACAAAATATCTAGTCAAAGAGTCAAACCAAGTCAAATGGTCAATCCAAGTAGCCATGCCAAATTTATCATTTACAAAAATAACAAATAGTTTCCTCCACCTAATAATTATTTTAATCAAGTAAATGGTCAAAACCCTAATGAGATGTCTCCTTCTGTGCTCCTCTCATCCGTATATACATACCCGCATTCGTGTTCCGGGAAACACGAACACAAAGAGACGAAACCGATCCATCAATATAATACTTGGATCCGGCTTAAACCAAAGCCCACTAGTATTATCCACCCGAACATCATACGTGCACAAGTGCACGTACGTGATCGAAGCCCTGCCGTAAAACCATACGGCCTCTACACCTTTGCCCAGTGCAGGGAAACTCTCCATGTGGGACTCTAAAGACTCGACACTACGCTGGCAGCGGGTTTAATCATAGGCCGCAAGCGGTACTAGCTGTACGTAACGGTCCCCAGGTAAATGTCGATAAGAAGGCCGATGAGGAAAACCCATCCGAACTCCTACTGAGCCTGAATGTGACAATCTCTGTACAGTCCAGTCTGTTCGTCTAAGAGTATCGCATATCGGGCCTAGGGGGGTGGTAATTGTCAGACCCCTAATAGCGGTATAAGTCGTGTCGGAGTGTAGCACAAAACACCCTAAGAAACTACTGGAATACCTACCAGTAAATCTCGCTTGCCCTGGCCAGGGACATTGTGTAATGGCTCTCCGAACATAGCACGATATCAACCCCCAATACGGGAGAGACGAATCCTATCTAACCGCCACTGCTTCCAAGTGCTTCGGGACTGCACCCAACTACTACCTGTTTGCATGACTCCTTTGAGCCATGGTAGGTAGTAATCAAAGTACAGTGGGAACACACTCGAGGCGAAGCAGCAGTGTCAAGTCGACGTACTAAGCTGTACTCATGTCACCTGGGAACTGCTATCCGACGATAGGTATAATACCAACCAACAGTTCCCGACGAGTCCTGTTCAGTGTACTCGTAACCTAACGAGCACCTGCATACTATCTCCAGTACGACGTACTAATGGCTGTGGGACAAACCATCTCCCCTGCTGGGATGAGAAGCGTATACACTAGTCTACTCCGGAGTATCGATGCCCCGTCTCAATAATCCTACGACTAGGGACCTATATAAGGATGTGCTTGTAGATTACCCAGCCTCCACCAGTATGACTGCCATCACAACGCTGGTAATCAAGCAAAGATCCTAAAGGCTCCACTAATATGTATAAGCAATATGCTAAAAGAAACACATGCACATATTGAAGTAGAAACAAACCAAGTAGTATACTACTATTTTGAGCAAGATTGTCAATACAACTGTGAATATTCCAAGCTTCTATTAAATAATATTAAAACTAGTATGATACAATAATGGCCTCTAGGGCATATACACTAACAATCTCCCACTTGCACTAGGGCCATGTACTAGCGTATCGTAGACCTATCATCTCGATCAGCTGCTCAAACTGTGTATGAGGGATGGCCTTCGTGAGTGGATCTGCAATGTTATTCTCCGTATCTACTCTCCTCACCTCGATCTCCCGGCGATCTACGATCTACCTGATTAGGTGGTACTGCCTCAAAATGTGTCTGGACTTCTGATGGGACCTAGGTTCCTTCGCTAAAGCTATAGCCCCGTTGTTGTCACAATACAGAGGTATTGGATCAACAATGGTCGGAACCACCTAAAGTTCTGTGAGGAACTTTTTCATCCAGGCAGCTTCTTTTGCGGCATCGCAAGCAGTTATGTACTTCTCTTTCATCGTCGAGTCTGCAACGGTGTCCTGCTTGGAGCTCTTCGAACAGACCGCCCCTCCATTCAGAGTAAAGACATGACCCGACATCGATTTGGAGTCATCCTTATCACTCTGAAAGCTGGAGTCAGCAAAGGCATCGATCTGGAGGTCTTTTCCGCCATACACCAAAAACATCTCCTTAGTCCTTCTCAGGTACTTGAGAATGTTCTTTACTGCTATCCAGTGTTTCTCCCCTGGGTTTGACTGATACCGGCTTACAACGCTCAATGCGTATACTACATCTGGTCTGATACACAATATCGCATACATTATAGAGCCTACCGCAGATGCATAGGGTATAGTTGACATGCGAGCCCTTTCCAAATCAGTCTTTGGGGACATCCTTTTGGAGAGGGTGATTCCGTGACAAGATGATAGATTACCGCGCTTTGAATCTTCCATACTGAATCTTTTCAATATGGTGTCGATGTACCTGGACTGCGAAAGTCCCAACATCCTCTTAGATTTATCACGATAGATCGGATCCCCAGAATGTAGTTAGCATCACCCAGGTCTTTCATGGAGAACCTCTGTGATAAGAATCTTTTGACTGATTGTAGCATAGGAATGGCATTTCCTATCAAGAGAATGTCATCCACGCACAAGATGAGGAATATCACATTTCTCCCTATAATCTTACTATATATGCATGGTTCATCTGGATTTTTGATAAAGTCGAATTTTTTGACTGTATCATCAAAACAGATGTTCCAACTCCGCGATGCTTTCTTTAGTCTATAAATGGACTTAAGCAACTTGCACACTTTCCCGCTGCTCCCACTCTGAATGAAACCCTCTGGCCGATCCATATAGACGCATTCTTCTAACTTTCCATTTAGAAAAGCCATATTTACATCCATCTGCAGATCTCATAATCATGGAAGGCAGCAATGGCAAGAAGGATCCGAATAGATTTGAACATAGCTACTGGAGAAAAGGTTTCATCATAGTCCAAACCAGGTCTTTGATGAAAACCTTTTACAACAAGTCTAGCCTTATAGGTTTCAACCTGTCTATCTACACCAATTTTCTTTCTGAAGATCCATTTGCAGCCTACGGGTTTTACCCCTTCTAGTGCAATGTCCAAAGTCCATACTTTGTTGGTGTACATGGGCTCCATCTCGGTCCGCATTGCATCCAGCCATTTTACCGAGTCGCCGCTCTGAATGGCTTGCTGGAAGCTAGTAGGCTCATCATTGTCAATGATGCAATCCTTTCGATCCCCGTCTATGAGAAAACCGTAGTATCTCTCGGGCGGATGAGACTGCCTACTACTTCTGCGGAGTGGCGCGGGGATATCCGGTTCTTTTGAAATATCTGGTTCTACCAAGCTTTCAGTAATAGCTTGTGGTTCTGGAATTTTTCCAGTTCTATTGCGCTCCCACTTATCTGATTTTCTAAAAATTCAGTTTCCAAGAAGCAGGCATGACGAGAAACAAAGACCTTTTGCTCCTCTGCGTAATAGAACAGATACCCCTTGGAGATATTGGGTATCCCACAAACTTACACTGTACTGATCATGCCTCAAGCTTGTCCACATGCCGTTTTTTGACAAAAGCTCGACATCCCCATGTCTTAAAGTGTTTAAGACATGGTTTCTTCCCACTCCACATCTGATATGGTGCGGTAGACACTGACTTAGTAGGAACCTGGTTCAAAAGATATGCAGCTGATTCTAGTTCATGTCCCCGGAAGGATCGCGGCAACTCAGCCTTACTCATCATTGAACGAACCATATCCAATAGGGTTCTATTCTACATTTCCGATACACCATTGTGTTGTGGCGTGTATGGAGGAGTAAGCTTCCATTCTCTTTTAAGTAGTACAGGAACTCAGCACTTAAGTATTCACCACCTCGATCAGATCTCGGTGTCTTGATACTTTTGCCTGTTTGTTTTTCCACTTCATTCTTGTATTCCCGGAATTTCTCAAAGGCCTCGGATTTATGCTTCATCAAGAAGAAATGTCCATACCTAGAGAAATCATCCGTAAAAGTAATGAAATAGGAATAACCACTTCGCGCATGTGTTGACATTGGACCACATACATCGCTGTGTATGGGTCCCAAGAGTTCGCTCGCTCTTACTCCGTGTCCAGTGAACGGAGTCTTTGTCATCTTTCCCATGAGACAAGATTAACAAGTTGCATAAGACTGATATTCGAACGGATCTAAATATCCCTCTCTATATAGCTTCGTCAACCGTGTTTCATTGATGTGACCCAGTGTACAATGCCATAAGAAAGCCTGATTTACTTCCGGAGACCTTCTTTTAAGTGTGTTCTGGACACTAAAAAGCTAAGCTTGATTTAATACGTATATTCCATTATCTAATGTACCTGACGAAATCAAAGCTTGATTTAGGTGGATGTGGACCGCATCGCTTACAAATGTAAAATCATATCCTTCCTTAGAAAGTAAGGATACAGATATGATGTTACAGGCTAGACTAGGTACATACAAACAGTTACGTAGAATCAATATCTTCCCACTTGTCAATCCTAGATGATATTCCCCTATGGATTCAGCGTCCACGCTCATTCCGTTCGCAACTTTGAGAGTCATATCACCTAACCTGATAACTCTACGGTTTCTCAAAGCCTGTAATGAATTACATATATGAGATCCTGATCCGGTATCTAGTACCCAGGAAGTAGAGTTAATTGACATACAGTTTTCTATTACAAACACACCCGAAGTCGAAGCCACAACATGCTTCAGATCCTGGATTCTGGCTTTCAAAGCCCTGTAATCTCTCTGTTAATGCCCTTTCCTGTGACAATAGGAATATCCCTCCTTCCCTGCTGTTAGGCCAGAAACTTTTGCCCATTGATTAGTCGAAAATATTGTATTTTTAACACGGCAATTTCCCTATCATTTGCATTCATTTAGAAGTGTACGGTATTCATATTTCACATATTAGCAAAACTGTCGCAAAATATCAGATTACATGTGTTAGACTCTAAAACCGACACTATAAAGGAAATTGACCGCATTTCATGGCATCGCATCATCCCTATATTGCGCAACACTTGTTCTGAGATCTGTGCAGGAAAATCCAGAAGAAAGGCCAAAATTTATACGGTACCGATCAAATATTACGCCAACTCAATGATTTCAATTCTGGTATCAATCCAAAGGGACAAATACAAATCAACACATCAGATGAAGTCCAATATGTTAGCACAAGACCACTGCAAAAAGCCCAAGGCCTAAGCCCCACAAAGTGCCGCGGATCCGCGGCAGGAGCCTGCTTGCGCCGCGGATCCGCGGTGGGTCCAAGGAGTTAGCTCCTCAAATTCAGTGCATTATCTCTCTCTCAGGGTCAACACTACATCAAGACATGACAAATTCCAGAATGTTCCAGAAGCTTCTGCCAGATCAGCAAACTAGGGTTTTCTAAGCTTAATTAATCCTAGCTTAAAACCTAAGCTAGCTCCTAACAAACTCTTTCTAAAAACTCCTCAACAAAATTTTGGAGGGAATTGTAATTTCAAACTTAGACCTAGGGTTTGAGAAGTCTATAGATAAGAACCTAGGCTCACTTGTAAAAGGGGTTTTCAATCTTGGAAAAATCCCTCCATTAATTCATTTAGCCAATTTAGATCCATTCACTCTCTCTCTTCATCTTCTTCCACAAGTCTAGTGAGAGGACTTGTGTGAAACCCTAACCCTAATTCCAATCAAAAGCCAAGATCCCGAGTACCCATCAAGCAAGAAGCCTTGCAACCTTTTATGAGCCGAGCCGATCTTCAACAGAGCAAGTGGTCCAAGCCGATCCGCGACTCACGGAGCCGAGTGACGCCAATTCGACAATTTAGTTCTTCCTCTTGTAGTTCTTGAGCGACTGTAATCAAATTGTTGATATAAATAAAAGGTGATATTCTTTTATCTTGTTTTCTTTAAATTCTCGCATCATGATATCTTTTCAATTCTTGAATACTTTCTGTGTGATGATGTTTGAGTAATACTCCGCTCGTCGAAGAGTCGAGACGATCAATAGAATGATGATGTAATATATCTTAAATCGATCCTTGAATCCTACGAGTTTTGTAAACCCTAGCAAGTTCAAGAATCGACGACCCAATTCGTTGCGATGCTTTCTTGATTGATATCGCTCAAGATTGGAGACTTACGATCGTTTCTTGAAATTGTTAGAGGCTAGAATGTGAATGATATCGATGAAAGAACAAGGGTTAAACGATGAAACCCTAGTTTCATCAAGAAAGCCCTAACTCTCGTCGATCATCATCGATCTAGTATCAATCCTTCGAAGGACAAGAACACAAAATCTTGAAATTACATCACGTCTATAGATCCGATCGATTCCTACGAGCCTCATTTAGATTCTTGACATTTTGGTTGGAAATATTATCGAAACCCAATTCTTGATTGTTTATCAGTTTCTTGATTCTTGATTAAACTCGTGACACCTGAATCAATTGATAAATTCTTGAATCATGTTTTCTTTTCTTTTCGATTAACTTTTCGATTCAAACAAATTAAACATAGAAACGAATAGCACAATCCCTGTGGACGATCCGCACTCGCTTACGATCTACAACTGACACCGTAGTTGATTGCGGTCAAATATAATTTTTTGATTGTGAACTTTATTCAATTTTCTAATTACCGACACAAAGAGACTCTTATCAATTTGATTTACTTACTCAGTCTCGCATTCTACGATCAATCAAATAGTGCCGAAATCGGGGACTATTTGAATCGATACTTTTTCACATTACACAATCCGGGAATTGTTTCAATCAAAATGGCGCCGTTGCCGGGGATCGCGCGCTAATTCGTTTTATATCAAAGTTTGAATTGAAAGATTTATTTCATTGTGATTTTTGAGATCAAAATTCGTGCAAACCCTAAACAATTTGTTGTGTTTCATTGCAAGGAGATCTGGAGCTTGCTGGGAATTTGGAAAAAATTTTGGAAAATTCCAGAAAGCTGGAGTTATCAACAGGAAGCTTCTGAAGAATTTTGGTGCAGTGTTCCCACACTTCAACCGCGGAAGCGCGGCATAAGGGAGGAATTACGGCGGAACCGCGGTCCCTTGGAGGATTCTCTGTACAATTTTTCTTCAGGTGATTTCTTACCTTCTCCTCTCTCCTCTTTTTAGCTCCAACTGACAATTTTCTGCAGGATTCTTTGCAAATAATAGCAGCTCGCAAATTGCAAAAATTAAATTTGTGCGTGATTTTGTTTCTTGGTTGTTTGCATTCTAAATACGGATATTAAGGGGCACGGCCAAATCCAAATTAGGTGGGGATTTCATTACCCTTCCTAGGCCCCGAAAACCACAAAACCTGCATCCGCATTGACCCACATTAACTAAAAGAAATCTAGAGAAGACTCTAAGGACTGTCGCGCTCAATTAGGACAAGAGAAGGCCGTTGGTAATTCATTGCTTATCCGCGTTTTCTTGTGGTGCCTAAGGCGAGTGTGTCTAAGGCTAGTGGTTTTTAATTAGGCCCACTACTTACGTAGTGGAGTGCCTTCCCACTTACCTGGCACTTATCCGGCCACAGGGGGACAAAGAGGCAGTGGAGGATTCTATCCTGCGACTTGTCTTTTGGCAGTTAGGAGCGGTCTAGAGCCGGACCTAGGTGACCACTAGATTCTAGGGTTTGTTTGTTGCATTTGTTGTGTCACATCTTTTTTTCAAAAATCCGTCCCTTTTTCAAAGCAAGCACCGCATTCATTCATTACCCCTAATTATAAGCCAGCGCTGCCACTTGTACTAACCCTTTTTAGTGCAAGATAGGCTGGACACGGGATTCTAGTGCCCGTTTAGTCCGCGTACCCTTTATCGACTCCGAAGTCGATATTTCTCCATTTACCTTTCCTTTACCCATTACCACACCCACACCGATGGATCCGAATCCATCAAACTTCTTTAACCCTAATCTGCCACCGTCCGTTGGTGCGCAGAATCCACCCCGCATCTCTCTCCAGGAGAGGTGCTACCCTATTCGAGGTCCTCTTTTGACCTGCTTATCCACACCACCAGCCAATGGGGATAACTTTGAGATTAAGCCCCAGTATATCAATCTTTTACCCAAATTTCACGGACTCGAGACTGAGGACGCTTACGTTTTCATTACCAAATTTGAAAACGTATGCGCAATGATGGGTACGTCACAACTTTCAGTGGATGCTATGCGTCTACGACTTCTTCCATTTACATTGTGCGATATAGCCGAGAAGTGGCTATATAACACTACCGCACACTCTATTACGAATTGGGAAGAATTCGTCGCTGCATTCCTTAAGAAATTTTACCCAATACAAAAGACAGCTCGAATCCGTAGCGAACTGAATCAATTTGCCCAGCTCCCTACTGAACCATTTTCAAAATGCTTTGAACGTTTCAAGGATCTATTAGTTCAGTGTCCTCATCACGGCATCCCGAGATGGGAGCTTTGCCGAATCATTTATGAGGGCATTAACCCAAACACTAAACAGAGCCTTGAAAACATGTGTCAAGGTACTTTTATGACCAAAGATGATGGGGAAGCTTGGAAGTATTTAGAAGAGTTCGCTGAAAAATCACTACAGTGGGATAGTGGAACCCAACCATTGAATAGGGGTGGCGTACACCAAATAGATGTGTCCATAGGTGTTCGAGCTGAGATGGCAGCAATGCAAAAGAAGCTCGACGCTATGGAACACAAATTTGCAGCAGCCTCCCTAAACCCAGTGTCGCTCCCCAAAACTGTTTGTGGGTGCTGTTCTGATCCGTCTCATTTAACGGAAGAATGTCCATTAAACTCTGCGTTTCAAGGTCACGAGCATTCTAATGCCGTATTTCAAAGACCTCGAAACGATCCATATTCTTCCACGTACAATCAGGGTTGGAGGAATCACCCGAATTTTGCTTGGAACCAAAACCAATCTCAAAACACGGTTCCAAACACGAATCAATTTCAAAGGGCTCTTCCTCCACCACAACAGCAACCCCTTCAACTCACTCAGCACCCCTACCAGTCACAAAACTTCCAAAATCAGGTCAACACTCCTACACAGTCTAATCCTATGACCTGTTCTGACGAATTCTCTCAATTCACTCAAACCATGAAATCACTTTTATCAAATTTCATAGAGGTTTCGACTGAGGTTAGATCTTCCGTCAGTGAGATAAAAAAAAACTCAGCGTCCCAAGCTGAGAGTATCAGAACGATGGAAGCTGAAATCGCACGCCTTAAAGCCGAAATGGGTGCGAGAGAAAAAGGGAAACTTTCCTCTCAACCCCTACAGAATCCTGGGCATTACAATGTAAATGCCGTCACAACGTTGAGATCGGGAAGAGTGCTGAACAATCATGTCGGGGAAGGTATTGATGATACTGAAAATCATATCAACACCCCGGCTGAGACCTTTCCACACACACACCCCTCTCCTTCTGATCCTTCTTCTTCTACCACACCATCTTCTCGCGAGCCTATTCTCTATTTCCCATTAGGCTCGACACCTGAACCCAACCCTTATAGTTCTCCACAGACGGTCCCCACACCTCTTTTGGGACCGCGTCTACCCCCTCTTCCTTCTCCTGTGATGGACCCTGCGCTTATTGCGAAAGCTCCTTATCCGAACCGGTTAAGGGGTAATAGAACGAGTCCTCATATGGAGAAAATTTTGGAAATGTTCAAACAGGTTAACATCAATATCCCTCTCTTAAATGCAATTTGAACAAGTCCCCGCATATGAGAAAATTCTTAAGGACTTGTGCACTAGGAAGAGGAAGACTCAAGTGCCGAAGAAGGTCTTTATGGCTAACAATATCAGCACTGCTTTTATTCCCCAGCTACCAAAGAAACGAAAGGACCCAGGTTGTCCTACAATATCGATTTCGATTGGGGGTAAAAACATAAATCGTGCTCTTTTAGACCTTGGCGCAAGTGTTAACCTCCTTCCATATTCTGTCTATGAGCAATTAGGGATTGGAGAGCTGAAACCTGCTCACTGCACTTTCCAGATGGCAGACCGATCTATCACCAAACCAAGGGGTGAATTAGAGGATGTGTTGATAAAGGTCGGGGAATTTGTTTTCCCTATAGACTTCATTGTACTCGACACACAGCCTGTAGCAAACCCCCGGAGCCAAATTCCGGTGATTCTGGGTCGTCCTTTCCTTGCCACTTCCAACGCTGTTATAAACTGTAGAAACGGTTCAATGAACTTATCTTTTGGAAATATGACCATTGAACTAAATATCTACAAAGTTGGAAGTCAGCCATCAGAACCCTCTGCTCATATTTTAGATGTGTGCTCTGTCCATGAGATCGCTCCCGATAGTTGTGGAGCTGAGGATCTTTGCTTTCGAGATCTCGATGACATTACCACATCTCTGTGTGACTTTACACAAGATCTTAGTGAGGACAATTTATCTACATTTGAGTCCTGCACTTCTGACTTTTCTCCACCCGAGTCTGTATCTTTCATAGGCTCTGAGCTTCTTTGTAAATCCAAAAATCACTCAATGATCCCTCCTTCTATCATTTCTCCGCCCGAATTAGATCTCAAAATTTTACCTTCTCACCTGAAATATGCATATCTAGGTGAGAATGAGTCTTTACCGGTTATCATATCCGCTTCTCTTGCATCAGAGCAAGAAAATGCACTTTTATCGGTATTGAGATCTAACAAAGAGGCCTTTGGTTGGAGTATGGTGGACATCAAAGGGATTAGTCCCTTGATAGTTGAACATCATATACATGTGATGGATGATGCCAGACCAACCCGAGAACCACAGAGACGGTTAAATCCCGTCATGAAGGAAGCTGTAATGAAAGAGATCGTCAAATGCTTAGATAATGGTATTATATACCCGATCTCCGATAGCCAGTGGGTGAGTCCTATACATGTCGTTCCTAAGAAATCCGGCATCACTGTTATAACCAATGAGGCGAATGAGTTGATTCTGACACGTGCCCAAACTGGGTGGCGTGTATGTATCGATTATAGAAAACTCAATGCTGCCACGAGGAAAGACCACTTTCCTCTACCATTCATTGATCAGATGCTGGAACGCTTAGCGGGACGAGAGTATTATTGCTTTATGGACGGTTACTCAGGCTATAATCAGGTCCCCATCGCCAAAAAGGATCAAGATAAAACCACTTTTACTTGTCCTTTTGGTACCTTTGCTTACAGTCGCATGCCCTTTGGGTTATGCAATGCCCCCGCTACCTTTCAGCGGTGTATGATGGGGATATTCTCTGATATGGTAGAGAATTTTCTGGAGATCTTTATGGACGATTTCTCGATTTTTGGAGACTCTTTTTCCGATTGCCTAGCGAATCTTGACGCTGTTCTTACTCGTTGCAAAGAGAAGAACTTGACTTTGAACTGGGAAAAATGCCACTTTATGGTTCAAGAAGGAATAGTACTTGGACATGTCATTTCACAGAAAGGCATTGAGGTTGACAGAGCTAAGATAGATGTCATTCAAAACCTCCCTCATCCCAAAAGCGTCAAAGATATTCGATCTTTCCTTGGCCATGCGGGCTTTTATAGGAGATTCATTAAGGACTTTAACAAAATTGCTAGACCTTTAACTCTTCTCCTGGCCAAGGATACGACCTTCCATTTTGACTCGGACTGCGAGACAGCTTTCGACTCACTTAAAAACTCACTCACTTCAGCCCCCGTGTTATCATCGCCAAACTGGGACTACCCCTTTGAGCTGATGTGTGACGCATCTGATTTTGCAGTAGGTGCAGTCTTAGGACAGCACATCGAAAAGATGCCACACGTGATATACTGTGCAAGTAAGACCCTGAATGATGCGCAAATCAATTATACAACCACAGAAAAAGAACTCTTAGTGGTTGTATTTGCATTAGAAAAATTCAGGCCTTACTTAATTGGCTCACCTATAGTTGTGTATACTGACCATTCCGCTTTAAAACATCTTCTGGCGAAGAAAGATGCAAAAGGTTGACTAATACGTTGGATCCTACTGTTACAAGAATTTGATCTTGTTATCAAAGATAAGAAAGGATGTGAAAACGTAGTAGCTGACCATCTTTCACGCATCTCTTCTTCCCCTGTGACCCTGCCGATCAATGATTCATTCCCTGACGAACAACTCTTGAGCATATCCGCTGAACCATGGTTCAGGGATATTGTGAACTATCATGCCACGGGACTTATACCGAGCGATTGGTCAAAACAGGACAAATACCGTTTTCTATCCCAAGTAAAACACTTTTACTGGGACGAGCCTTATTTGTTTAAATATTGTCCTGATCAGATCATTCGCCGGTGTGTCCCGAATGAAGAGTTCAAGAGTGTTCTTTCATTTTGTCATGATCAGGCCTGTGGGGGTCACTTTGGTCCTAGAAAGACAGCGGAAAAGGTTTTGCAATGTGGATTTTATTGGCCGACCTTATTCAAGGACGCATTTGAGTATTGCAAAACCTATACACAATTTCAGTATACGGGTGGAATCTCCCAGAGGAATGAAATGCCTCAGCAACCTATCTTGGTTGTTGAAATATTTGATGTTTGGGGCATTGATTTTATGGGTCCCTTTCCCAACTCCTTTGGGAATCTGTACATACTGCTGGCGGTTGATTATGTCTCCAAGTGGGTAGAAGCCATTCCATGTCGCACTAATGACAGGAAAGTTGTCATTAAGTTCTTGAAAGAGAATATCTTCTCGCGATTTGGACACCCACGCGCTATCATTAGCGATAATGGGACACATTTCTGCAACAGATCTTTCGAGACTCTGATGCGAAAATACTCAATCAACCACCGACTTTCTACACCCTATCATCCCCAAACAAGCGGGCAGGCTGAGATCTCAAACAGACAAATCAAACTTATCCTGGAGAAAACTGTTGCTAAAAATAGAAAAGACTGGTCGACCAAACCGACGGATGCTCTTTGGGCATTCAGAACTGCATATAAAACCGACCTAGGAATGTCTCCATATAGGATAGTGTTTGGAAAAGCATGTCATTTACCCGTCGAGATAGAGCATAAAGCATTGTGGGCTATAAAAGAAATAAATTTTGATCTGAGCCTTGCCTGCAACTTTCGGAAGCTGCAACTTAATGAGCTAAGCGAACTCCGCGATGAAGCTTATGATAACGCTGTAATCACAAAGAATAGGACTAAGGTTTTTCACGATAAAAACATTTTGAGGAAAACATTTTCACCTGGTCAACAAGTCCTTCTTTATGATTCACGATTACACCTTCACGCGGGTAAGCTCCGATCTCGATGGAAGGGACCTTTTGTTGTGCGATCTGTATACCCGCACGGGGCAGTAGAAGTAGAAAATGTTAAAAACGGCACCTTTTTCAAAGTGAATGGACATAGACTTAAGCCGTATTTTTCCACTGACCCCACGGAGGAGCTCTTGTTCTTACAAGAGCCAGTTTATTTGGATTAAAATTCCTCCGTCTCACCTTCATGTCCAGTATATCACTGCATCATTTTTTGAATGGACGCGAGTGAAAAGAATAAGTTTGGGGGAAGTTCTTCACTTATATATTTTGCCCCCACTAATAATTCCCCCCAGGCTTACAGTTTTGTAGGTATAGCATTTGGCAACAGTGAGGACACTGTTGAAAACAAGTTTGGGGGAGGTTTGTGCTTATTTTTGCATCATTTGCATATCATCTGCATAAGCACAAAACATTTATTTTAAAAATCTAAAAAAATTGAAAAATTTTCAAAACCAATAAAAATTTAAAAAATTTCCAAGTATAAAAATAATCTTAATATTTACACTTTTTGTATATAAATAAGATAATGAAAGTTTAGATAGTGAAAAATTACATCCATGAGATTAGAAAATTTTTAGAAAACTAAGAAAATTAGAAGTTTTCTTATACGAACTAGTAATAAGTAGTTATGAGCCGTTGTCCCAAGGGTTAGTAAGATGAAGGACGTCACTAATCTGAGGATAAAAATAAGTCTGAAAAATAGTTTCTATTCTGGAAGCCAAACATTTTGAACGTGGCTACCCTGCTATTCGCACTTACACACGTCTTAAAGCCTGGAATAGTAGAGGATACCTTGAAATGCTCTTGTCTTAAAGCCAAAAAGTATGAAGGAAATAAAAAGAAAAAAATGAATAAAGAAAATATAAAGTGGTGAGAAAAATGGACACTGGTTTTGTTATCACCAAGGGCAATAAAAAATGTATAGCGAGGGTGCTTCTTCACCTAGTGCCCTAAAGCCAACTGGTCTGGGAGTCACTGCTATGCCTGAGGTGGTGCAAGACGAGGAAAATACACCAAGTAAGCAAGCACAGGAGTAATCGGTCGGTTAGTACCTCAAGAAGTATTAACGGTCGCATGAAAGTGTGTGAGCAATTCTAAATATTCATTAATTAAAAAGTACCGAGGCTGATGGGCAAGAGTATGATAGCTTGAATTGAATTCTCCGGGTGTAGGGATGTCTTTACACACACGCAGGGTGATATGATCGATGTTTGGAAGAAAGATAGGAATGACGAATAAGACGATGTTTTATTGAGGGAGGACGTGATTTCTAACATCTTTTCATGACCATTAAGATAGGGCTCATGACAATCGAAAAGCTAGCTTAGTTGGAAACCCTAATTTTCAAAGCTTTTCTTTTACAATTCTTTTCTTTAAATGTAATATTCATGATCTTTCTTTTATTATTGGATTTTGTGGGTGCAATCCGCTGAAAACCCTCAGGAGACAACACTCCTCCTACTAGGGACACCTAGAGGTTTAAAGACTTGTTGCACGTGCTCAGTGCAATCGTGTTGCCTACGAAAGTGTGCTAGATAGTTTTTCTCTTTCTTTATTTTCTCCTTCTCTTTTTAATAAAACAGTTCGCTCGAGACGATCGAAATTAAGTTTGGGGGAATTTGATTAGTCGAAAATATTTATTTTTAACACGGCAATTTCCCTATCATTTGCATTCATTTAGAAGTGTACGGTATTCATATTTCACATATTAGCAAAACTGTCACAAAATATCAGATTACATGTGTTAGACTCTAAAACCGATACTATAAAGGAAATTGACCGCATTTCATGGCATCGCATCATCCCTATATTGCGCAACACTTGTTCTGAGATCTGTGCAGGAAAATCCAGAAGAAAGGCCAAAATTTATACGGTACCGATCAAATATTACGCCAACTCAATGATTTCAATTCTGGTATCAATCCAAAGGGACAAATACAAATCAACACATCAGATGAAGCCCAATATGTTAGCACACGACCACTGCAAAAAGCCCAAGGCCCAAGCCCCACAAAGTGCCGCGGATCCGCGGCAGGAGCCTGCTTGCGCCGCGGATCTGCGGTGGGTCCAAGGAGTTACCTCCTCAAATTCAGTGCATTATCTCTCTCTCAGGGTCAACACTACATCAAGACATGACAAATTCCAGAATGTTCCAGAAGCTTCTGCCAGATCAGCAAACTAGGGTTTTCTAAGCTTAATTAATCCTAGCTTAAAACCTAAGCTAGCTCCTAACAAACTCTTTCTAGAAACTTCTCAACAAACTTTTGGAGGGAATTGTAATTTCAAACTTAGACCTAGGGTTTGAGAAGTCTATAAATAAGACCCTAGGCTCACTTGTAAAAGGGGTTTTCAATCTTGGAAAAATCCAATTCATTTAGCCAATTTAGATCCATTCACTCTCTCTCTTCATCTTCTTCCACAAGTCTAGTGAGAGGACTTGTGTGAAACCCTAACCCTAATTCCAATCAAAAGCCAAGATCCCGAGTACCCATCAAGCAAGAAGCCTTGCAACCTTTTATGAGCCGAGCCGATCTTCAACAGAGCAAGTGGTCCAAGCCGATTCGTGACTCACGGAGCCGAGCGACGCCAATTCGACAATTTAGTTCTTCCTCTTGTAGTTCTTGAGCGACTGTAATCAAATTGTTGATATAAATAAAAGGTGATATTCTTTTATCTTGTTTTCTTTAAATTCTCGCATCATGATATCTTTTCAATTCTTGAATACTTTCTGTGTGATGATGTTTGAGTAATACTCCGCTCGTCGAGGAGTCGAGACGATCAATAGAATGATGATGTAATATATCTTAAATCGATCCTTGAATCCTACGAGTTTTGTAAACCCTAGCAAGTTCAAGAATCGACAACCCAATTCGTTGCGATGCTTTCTTGATTGATATCGCTCAAGATTGGAGAGTTACGATCATTTCTTGAAATTGTTAGAGGCTAGAATGTGAATGATATCGATGAAAGAACAAGGGTTAAACGATGAAACCCTAGTTTCATCAAGAAAGCCCTAACTCTCGTCGATCATCATCGATCTAGTATCAATCCTTCGAAGGACAAGAACACGAAATCTTGAAATTACATCACGTCTATAGATCCGATCGATTCCTACGAGCCTCATTTAGATTCTTGACATTTTGGTTGGAAATATTATCGAAACCCAATTCTTGATTGTTTATCAGTTTCTTGATTCTTGATTAAACTCATGACACCTGAATCAATTGATAAATTCTTGAATCATGTTTTCTTTTCTTTTCGATTAACTTTTCGATTCAAACAAATTAAACATAGAAACGAATAGCACAATCCCTGTGGACGATCCGCACTCGCTTACGATCTACAACTGACACCGTAGTTGATTGCGGTCAAATATAATTTTTTGATTGTGAACTTTATTCAATTTTCTAATTACCGACACAAAGAGATTCTTATCAATTTGATTTACTTACTCAGTCTCGCATTCTACGATCAATCAAATAGTGCCGAAATCAGGGACTATTTGAATCGATACTTTTTCACATTACACAATCCGGGAATTATTTCAATCACCCATCCCTGTCCTTCTACCTTACCGACACCACATATCGGCTTTGTGGAGGTCTTCTTCTTCTCACCCTTTGCTTTCACCTTGGATGTAGAAGAGGAAGATTCCCTAATAAGCTGAGTGGGTATCACCCTTGTTTCCTTCAGGGTGCCCTCAACTGGAAGTGTAACTTTCTTCCCCTGGGCTAATGTAGATGGTAGGGACTATAGAAATAAGTCAGCATATGACCTGTTTCCCAACGTGGTCTTCAGGTCCGTGAGCTCATCAATATAGCTAGTCATCGTAAGGACGTTGTCCCCTACAGATGACCCGACAGCCAACTCCGCTTGAAGCAATTCCTTCGAGGTCTCATATCTTGCGATACGAGATTGCTCTCCATATAAAATATTGTTATGGAGGAAGATGGAAGCTAAGTCCATCTTCTCATGCTGCCTCTGGTATACACCATCAACTGAGGCCAACACGAGTCACTTGGCATCCGCACTATCCTTTTCCGATGTCATACGGATATCAATATACGCGACGGTGGAAACTGGACCTGGGACGGCGGGTGCTTGAGTAGTAATGAGGTGTCCCAACTTGTCATAGGCAATGGACATCTGGACAGACCTTTGCCAGTCAATATAGTCAGATTCGGTTATTTTATTATCTAGATGTAACCTAGTCTTGGTCATTGGGTCGCTGCAATTAAGAGAGAGAGAAGAAAACACTTACCATGATGCTCTTGCAAATTTAGATTGGTTTTTAATTTATCTAAATAGGATGGCTCCTACTGTTTCTCGAATCCTTCCTCAAACCATAAAAGAAGAATTGTAGAGTTCCCATCGATGGCAGCAGGGTTTCGGGAGGCATCGTCCATGCCATTTTTTTAAAAATGCCGTTAAAAAGAACTCTAAACTAGAATCGATAACTAGAATATAATACGGAAACAAAAGTAAACCTTTTTACTTCTAAGTGAAATAGAAATACAACCTTTGTAGATCGGTCCTTCACTTCTAAAGCTCCTTGCAGTAGTCCCTTCGCTGCGATCGTTGAACTCCCGGACTCTTGCATGGCTTCCCGAGGGGAAAAGAGCGTTCTTGCTTGAAGTCTTCGAGGTCGAAGATGATCTACGTCGAGGGAATACTAGGTCAAACTTCTACTTCACTAACTAAAGGATTAGAGAAGCAAACACCCTATACTAAAGCGCTAATCTAGTAGAGGATGATGAAATAGGAAGTGGGCTCACTTTAGAATTATTTTTCTCACAATACTTTCTCACTTTTTCAAACCCTAGAAAGCTTTTTGAGCTTGAGGAAGAAGATGAACAAAATAAGAAGAGAATGAAAATGATCAAATGAGAGAGTGAACCATGGTGAGTGAGTATCATATACTAACTCATATAGAGACATAACCATGGATAATTAAAATGGTTAGATTAACAAATATCTAAAGTAAAACAAAGTGAGTGGACTTTGTCAAAGCACTCACAAGCATCTACAAGCTTCATGCTTTTAACAAATAATCCACTAATTTTGTAATTACTTTAAACATTAATAACCCACCATTATAAATAGAATGGTGTATGTCTCATACACGCATGTATGTTGTTTCAACAACCATGATACAAAAACAAAACACAAATTAATATATATCATATATATATTAAGTGTGCACAAGTGAGAAAAAATGCTTAAGTGAGAAAATGTTAGTTAATGTAAATTAGTATATCAAATATACAATTATACACTAAATTATCAAATCAACACTTGACTTAATAATCCGGCTATATCACATATAACCGACTAACATCCAATGTATCGACTTATCGAATCAACCCTTGATTCGATAACCCGGCTATATTACATATAACCGACCGATACAAAAAGTTGCGAGAATAGAATACGGTATCTCATACACGCATTATTCTCGGTCCTACACATATCACATATGTGCTCCTATTTCGTTTTGCCTGAGCCAGTAAAACCTCTATGTAGGACTCTAAAGACTCGTCAATACGCCGGCAGTAGGTGATGATCACATCAAGCACCCACAAGCCGTCAGCGGTACTAGATGGACGTAACAGCTACCCGGGTATTAAGTGATTAGAAGATCAGCAAGCAAGCTCGCTCCAACTCCTGTAAAAGCCTGACGGTAACACATGCCGTACAGTCCGGTCTCCTGGTCTGATATGGCGCATATCAAGTCTACGGGTGGTAAACGTCAGACCCCAATAACCGATAAGTCATGCCGATGTGAGGCTCATAACTGGTCGAGAAACTACTGGTAACACTTACCAGTAAATCTCTAAATCAGCCATGGCCAGGGACATCCCTGTTATGGCCAATCGAGCACAGCGCAACATCAACTCCCAATACCGGGAGAGACGAAACCCCTCCTATCGCTCATTGCCTCCATGTGACTCAGGACTGTACCCAAAAACCACCGTTTTGGACGCCCTCTTAAACGTGGTAAGGTGGAAATCAAAGCACAGTGGGAATCACACAAGACTCTATGACGATCTCGGGTCTACAGACAACCCTGTACCAGTGTCACCAGAGAATTGCCATCTGACGTGAGGTATAATACCATCTGGGAGTTCTCGACGAGTCCATCCACTGTACCCAGTCTCCACTTGTCACGACCCGAAATAGCACGTGACTGGCCCTTGAATCATATGAAGTCTATAGGACCTCATCTAATTCGAGTAAGCCAAAAGCCCAGAAATCTAAAACCATTTTAAGGAAGAAGTAAAGAAAACTAGTTTTAAAACAAGTGTTTTAAAATAACATAAGACGAATATACATTTTAAAAATCCTAAGTCTTTTCTGAAAATTTCGGCAGAGTTTCCTTTGTAAATACTGGCCCCGAACGGGGTACAACATGAATGATATATGTACAATGATAAAAGGCATCCCCAAGCGGGAGCTAGCTCTTCGTCAATCGACGGTCACAACCACGCAAGCAATATAATATACAACGCTGAAGGGCGAGGATCAAAACTCAAAATCATCAAGAAAACTATAATACTACAATACGCGACTCTAAGGTCGAAATAATACATAACTGGTTTTCTAAGTCTGAAATAAATATACAAGTCTGGTTGATGGAATTTTACTAGATACAACTGAAAATAAATAAGTATAATGGTGGTCACGATGCAAGTGAATCCACCTACCAAAGCAATCACCCAGAAAGGAAGCGGTGTGCCAGAAAGCCGCAATGGAACCTGTACGGCAAAATGTGCAAGAACTGTGGCACAACGGGGGTGAGTTGCCAACTCGTGAGTAGAAAACATCACAGAGCAGAAATCGTATGTATAACTCAATCCTAGGTCAAACGATCAGTAATAATATATATATCCTCAATATGATAAAGTCTGAAGCATGATAAGGTGGCAAGGGTAAACATCTATACATCAGTGTAATACCAAGTGCTCGTGTCAGTGCCTCAGGTAGCAACATATCATAAATATGAGGTATGATCAATGTAATCAACATGAATCAATGTCAACTATATCATGAAGTCTATAGGTATGTGGATATCATCCAACTATGTAATCAGTGTCTGTATGCATGTGGATCTCGTCCACGTGTCAACCAATGACACAAAACATCATGCATGTAAACATCATAAAGCATATGCATGGAAGTATGCGGATATAAATCAACGTGTGTCCCTCGCGACACGTTAAAATCAAGGAACCTGAGTGTCCAGCATCGACACTCGAAAACATCATGAAACCTGTGCCCAGCATCGGCACGTAAATCCTCATATATATATAAGGCTCCGTCAGTCCGGATCGGCCCACGGGCTCCGTCAGTACGGATCGGCCCGTATCATCTCTCAACTCTGGTCGGTATCCTCCGGATATCTGCCGAGCTCAAATACAATCACCAGTAGGTAGTAGTCCCTCTGCCAGGCTCACCGTCTGTATACACAGCATCCCTTTCTTGCCCCGGGATACCATACCAGGCCCCAACATGTACCCGCACACGGTCCATGACTCCTCCTCGCATGGGGTATATATAAATCAGAACCGATAAAACTCATGGTGGACGCACTGAAATATCATATCAAGAGAAACCGGGGTTTTAAATAATACATACTTTCTTTCAAAATAGCCACGATTCTCAAATCCAGAAATCTCAAGAAAACAACATATCTCAATGCGTATACTCACAAAGCATGATGTATGCGACATATAATAGAAATGTAAGCATATCCGTATATCATGCAATATAAAACAGTAATATGCACATATCAAGGGAAAACCACTCTTTTAAAATGAATCCAGTTTTAAAATATATCTTGCGGTTCCCAAATCTCCAAAATCTAGCCAGAATCGTCTATGTATGTGCAAAAACGTATGTATGGAAGTATCGGTGTACAATATGTGTGTACGCAAGTTTGAGTGTACAATATGTCTGTACGCAAGTATGAGTGTACAATATGCCTGTGTGCCAATATGGATGTACAAGTAGGTATATACGCAAGTATGAGTATACAATATGCCTGTGTGCCAATATGGATGTACAAGTAGTCATATCCTGATGCAACAATCCTACTGTGTAGTGACATGGCAATTATCGATGATGAAGTGTGTGAGTCGGCAAGCAGGTGTACGTGGAACATACGCGTCATCGATAATGGTGCTGGTGTCCTGACAGCATGAGTTTAATATAACAATGAACACATTTACACATACAATGCGATGCGAATAGCAAGAATATGTGGAAATCGAATAATAAACGCAACAGTGAAGAATCTACATCAATATGTAAATGTCATACAGTTTTGCCATTTGAAATAAGACGAATCATGGTGTTTAGAAAAATAAGGGCTACGGTGTTTTTAAGAAAAGACGCGTCTTTTGAAAATATCCGTAGAATCTCTTGGCCTGTCTTTAAAATACCCACGATTCGTTAGTTTTGAAATAGGTATGACTCGGGTCTAGTCTAACATCTACTAAGTAAACTACAGATCTAACTAACAAGCTAATCGAATGGGTATGGAAACCACCTAAATCTGAGTCGATATATACATACATATATAATAGTCGGTGATCTCGTCTTAATAGTACCGCGTACGATACAATATATCATATGACATCCTCGAGTCAAGAGTGCAGATCTATCATCATAGTTATCTCGTACGGTAAATCCGTCGTACGACATACCAAATCTGGGTATGGGTCAAATATCACATCCATCTCATCGTTTATCTGGTATCCTTATTATCATATCTCGAACAGGGGTACTGATCTAAGTCTAGTACAAACTGATACCATCTGCATATATATAAATGCGTGTGTAAAACACACGTCCAAAGGCCCGCTAAAATCTCATGTCGTATCTCATAATACGAACCACATCATATCACCGATCTCCTGGCACCATGCCCGATCTCATCGACTCATCTCCAAATACCATATACAATCCTCATCATCCATGTGTAGGTATATGTGTATATATATATATAGTCCCATACCTATGTGTGTGTATATATATATATATATATATACCTATCCCCATATACGCATAAGTATAATAAAGTGAGCATGTGTGCGTGCGTGTGGGTGTAAACCTATTCTAGGGTTCGCGACTAAGAATCTATACTAGTTCACTTCTAATAACCCTAAACTAACCATTGAACACCTAAACATGTCTTGAATATCCATGTTTCACATAAAAGATATCATATATATATATATACATATATATATATACATATATATATATATATACATATATATATATATATACATATATATATATACATATACATATACATATATACATATACATATACATATATATATATAGCATACTATACATCGAACTGCGGGGGTGCTATACGCCATCCACCCGGCTTCCCTCGTAGATATAATCTACTCACCTTGCTCTCGATTGCCGTTGCCGACGTCGCCACGCACTTGCTTGTCGTCTCGAAGTCCTCGTGGGGTACCTACACATCATAACGTATCATGTCGCATTAAAACCCAATTCAAAACCAAAACGATACGCTAAAAGCCTACAGGTTAGAACCTATGGACTACGCTTTCAAAACCACCAAATAACACTCGATTTCGACGTACAAACGTCAAGTGATCGAATACGACACAAATCACAAAAATCCAGAATTCAAGATACGCAAAACGAAACCCCGAATCAAAACAGCAACTCTTGAAAATGGTCCCAGATTTTACCCTAAGTCAAATCAGCCAATTTTACATATGCCAAGGGTCTAGTTTACTGATGAAGGAACCATAGAACAAACACGAGCCACATTGGCCCAGGTGTTCATATCAGAAAATTGCATTCTAATACCGCTCATTCATTATCTAATTGTTGTATTTATCGGTATTATTGACCAGTGTTTGCTCAGCATTACAGATTACAGGTATCCATGACAAAATACTGGAAATGCATCCAACAGCACGGATATATCACTCGAGGGAAGACACTATGACCAGAAACGCTAACCGACCGATACTTCAGGAGTTCCTTTACGCAACAAGTTGTGTACACATTTTTTTTATAAATGGTACAACACAACAAGTGTGTACACAAGACTTTTAAGCACATGTGGATATGATTCCATATGCAATCAAGGATATGATTCTATATGCAATCATCAAGGATATGATTTTATATGCAATCAAGGATATGATTCTATATGCAATCAAGGATATGATTCTATATGCAATCATCAAGGATATGATTTTATATGCAATCAATGATATGATTTTATATGCATATGATATTATATGCATTCAAGACTAAAAAGCATGTGTTCAAATCAAAGGCAATCAAACAAATCAGCATGAGCCATAATGGGACAGATATGAATATTTCTTTTTGAGCCTATAAATAGAGACCAGAGGCAAGAGGAAAGGGTAGCTTTTTTCTTTAGTTTTTATCTTAGAATTCTTGTAATTTTTCTTTTCATTCTTGAGCTCTTGCCCCTTTGTCTTGACCTTGCAACTTCTTATTTAGAACTTGCAAGCTTAAGGCTTAGGTTCTTGACTTCAAGATCTCTTATAACAAGTTTGTTCTTCAATAAAAGTTCATATTTTTCTTACATGTCTTGTTCCATTTTACATAATTTCAATTGTGAAATTCATGCTTTGCTTTGATCTTGCAACCTCTTAAGTGAGCTTGCAACCTTAAAGCTTGGTATTCGGATTTCACACATTGCCGGGGATCGACCACTTGGAGATAAAAAGCTTGAACTCATCGGTTCTCTTTTTCTCTTTATTTCATTGCATGTTTTTATGTATCTTCTCTTTTCTTTCTTGTTAATTTGTAAATATGTGTGAGTAATCTTTTCACTTGTTAAGGGTGTAATATGTTAGATTGTATTCGAAGATTTTCTTGTCCAAACTTCAAAACCTAAAACTTGCCTATTGAAACTTCATGCAAATCACCCGCAACTCTGCTCACTAGGCATCCTATCCTACCACGATAGTGATGATTCCTAATCATGACCGGATTGCCCGTGGTTTGCCGAAGGCTAAAATCAAGAGATAACAACGGAAGGACAAGGGACAAGGAAAACGGATTTAGCGAAATGCCGCAAATACCGTATTTCAAGTTCCCTAATCCGCGTTGTTACCTATTGTTTTAGTGTCAATACCAAGTTGGGGCTATAAGGAATTAGCAAACATCACCTTCATACAATCTAACTTATTACTACCCTTAACAAGTCCTTTTTATTCATATCTTTGTTACGACAATTAGTTAACCAACAAATCAAAACCCGGTATTAACTCGTTAAAACAAGATATAAAAACTTACCATCTCCCTGCGGACGACCCGTATTCATCGCGGATCGCTACAAGCGACACCGTTTTGATTGCGGTAATTTCAAAACTCTTTTTAAACACGACACGGTTAGATCGTGACAATCAAATGGCGCCGCTGCCGGGGAGACGGTAACACTTTTTATACTTGTATTCTCGGGTTAAATTTGTGCATATTCTGTATAAAACTAACTTCTAACACATTCAAACAAATAACCATTCTTTTTGAAACCAACCACAACCACAAATAAAATTCTTTTCTTCTCTGGATTTGAATTCTGCTAACACTCTGATGCTAAAGAAATAAATCAAGTTATAAAATTGGAATGACATTTCTTCATTGAGACAACACACAAAATTTGAGCCAATTTCCTCACACAAAAACCGGCTACCCTAAAAAACCGAGCTCGCCGGCCTTGGTGTGGCCTTTTCACTTTTGTTTTTCTGTGTTGCTTCCAGTGTTTTGATATAAATTCCATTTTTATTATTTGATTTTCTTAATTATTTGTGTTCAGAATTGTGGTTATTAATATTGCTTTTTTGCTCAAATATCCGTATTTTTCCAATATATGCAGATTTGACGGATTTTGAGCAGCGATCATACGGAACAAAGGGGCATTTTCAAGTGCAAAGGAGGATGAACACTCAGTGCCAAAGATCTGGGTAGTTAGACCCGCGCAAGCGAACCATTCGACCACTCGGAGGCAATATCGACACGAGTTTCTGAAACTCGATACTTTTTGGTACGTATTTTTCTAAACTTCCCCTCTCAAACCCGATGCTCCAATATTCTTGTCTTTGCAGGATTCTTAGCAAAAATCGCCGCAAAAAGCCAAAAAAATAAACTAACCGTATTTGTTGTAGCGCCGCATTAAAAGTAAAAAACGATAACTGATTGCTTGAAAACAAAACTTGGTTGAATTTTGCGCATTGCATCATTTAATACGGACTTAAGGGGCTCTAACACCAATCCAGATTGGGTGGGGATTTCATCACCCTTCCTAAGACCCCGGAAATCACTAATTGCATAAGTGTCACCTCAAGTTTAATAAAAAATATCTAGACTCAGCCCACTAAGCGCTCAATAGGACAAAGGAAGATTGTGGGCATTTAATCGTTTATCTAAACATGACCCTTATGGTGCCTAGGCAAGACAAGTGAGGAGGTAACTTTAAAAGGCTCGTCTCACGGTGATTCGTGAGCGGATCCCTCCATACCTCACTTGTGCTTACCTGGCCACAACTGGCTGTGAAGAGGCGATCTGAGGGTTATCTCACAATTTGTCGCTTTGGAACAGTTAGGAGCAGGTCTAGTAGACTTAGAGGACCCTAGTCTAGGTATTGATTGTGCATTTGTGACTGTGCATTTGTGATTGTGTTTGTTGAACAGTCGTTTTATTTTCCCATTCTTTTGAAACAAACACAAAAAATTGCCATTTTTACCACTATCACCCAATTTTTCTCCACTTTCGTTTTCTTACCCTCATATTCCACGCTTTGACTACACTAAACTCGTTTAGTGTATATCCGCTTGGACTAGGGACCTTAGTTCCCGTTTAGTCCGCGTTTCGTTAGTCCTTACGGACTACGCAATCGACTCCAACGCCGAAAATCCCTCCACCCTTTTATCACCTTTACCTTTGCCGGTCAACTCTGACGTTGACTGAGATTCTGTTCATACATCTTCACCTTCTTTATCACCAAATTCTTCTAAGATGTCAGGATTTAATCCTAACATCTCTCCACCTGCCCAGGGACTGACTCCACCTAATCTGGGTGCGAATAACCCGAATCAACCGCCTGTTGAAGCGCCCACACGAGTCGCGCTCCAGGATCTCTTCTACCCTGTCCGCACCTCTTTACCTACCTGTCTTTCACCCCCACCGGCAAATGGGGACAATTTTGAAATAAAACCCCACTTCATCAATATGCTGCCAAAATTTCATGGATTGGAATCAGAAGATGCGTATATTTTTATCAATAAATTCCAAAACGTTTGCGCTATGATAAAAACAACCCAATTAAGTGATGACGCTATAAGGCTAAGGGTCATTCCTTTCACCTTATGTGTCCTAGCCGAGAAGTGGCTATACAGCACCGCATCACATTCAATTAGAAATTGGGACGAGTTTGTGAAAGCTTTTCTTAAAAAGTTATATCCTCATCACAAAACTGCTAGAATCCGTAATGAGATTATACAATTTTCACAGCTTCCTTCCGAACCATTTTGGAAGTGTTTTGAAAGATTCAAAGACCTACTCGTTCAATGCCCTCACCATGGGATCGAAAGTTGGCAACTTTGCCAAATATTATACGAGGGATTGAACCCGGCAACGAAGCAGTTGCTAGAAACCATTTGTCAAGGTCACTTTCTATCCAAATCTAGTGAGGAAGCGTGGCAGTTCCTTGAGGACCTTAGTGAACAAACAATTCAGTGGGAGAGCACCAAGACCACATCATCTTCTTCTAGTGGTCAGTCTAGGGCAGGCATACATCAATTAGAGATGTCGATTGCTATGAAGGCCGAGATGGCCGCTCTTACGAAAAAGCTAGAAGCGATTGAGACCAAAATCTCATCGCCTTCTCCTGCCCCTGTTGTGCCTCCACGAACTGTTTGTGCTTGCTGTTCGGATCCATCACATCTCACCGAAGAGTGTCCTTACAATGCATCTACTCAAGGACAGGATCAAGTCAATGCTGCCTTTCAGCAACGACAAAGAAACGATCTATACTCTTCTACATACAATCCGGGTTGGAGGAGTCACCCAAATTTCGCTTGGAACCAAAATCAACAATTCCAAGGAAATAACAATTTTCAAAGGCCTCCTCCTCCACAACAATAAGCACCTCCAAAAACTCAATTTCAACAACCTTTCCAACAGCAACCTTACCCTAATCAAGTGAACAATTTTGTGCCTAACACTGCTTACCCGCCAAACAATTTTGTTCAACCTAATAATGATAAGGTTAGCTCGCTCGAAAGAAGTCTAGATGCGTTCCTAAAGCAATCTACACAATCTACAGCAAGATTAGAGACTTCTATTCAATCTTTAGTGCAAAACAGTGCCTCACACGATCAAAGCATCAAATCTATTGAGGCACAAATTGCACAACTCAATGCAGCATTGAGCGAGCGAGAAAAAGGAAAGCTCCCATCTCAACCACTGCCAAATCCCGGTCACGCACATGCTGCATATCAACAGCAAAATCATAACGTAAATGCTGTGACCACGTTGAGATCAGGAAAAGTGTTGCAAAACAAGATGGGTATTAACAATGACACCCCTGCTGGTGGCCCCTCTTCATCTTCTTCACCTTCTTCTTCTTCGTTTGAGCCTATTCTTCATCCTTCACACGGCTCTACCTCTTCTAGCTCGAATGGACCCACTTCTCACAACATGAACACATCTACACGGGGTTCCGTTCCAACTCAACAATCTGATCCGCAAAAATTGGACTCAACAACTTTTCAAAATGTTCCTTTTCCAAACCGGTTGAGATCCAATAAACCAACTCCACAAATGGAGAAGATTGTCGAGTTGTTCAAACAAGTTAGCATAAATATCCCTCTTTTGGATGCAATCCAACAAGTTCCTTCATATGCAAAAATCTTAAAGGACTTATGCACCAAAAAGAGAAAGTCACAAGTACCAAAGAAAGTTTTCGTGGCTAGTGCTATTAGTAATGCTCTTGTCAATTCTTTACCCCCAAAGCAAAAGGACCCCGGTTGTCCTACTATTTCGATAACAATTGGGGACAAGAACATCAATAGAGCACTACTAGATCTTGGTGCTAGTGTCAATTTGCTACCTTATTATGTGTACGAGCAATTAGGCATTGGAGAGCTTAAGCCCACTCACTGTACTCTCCAAATGGCTGATCGATCAATCACCCATCCAAAGGGTGAGCTAGAGGATGTGTTGATCAAAGTTGGGGAGTTCATATTCCCAGTTGATTTTTTTGTTATGGACACACAACCTGTTGCTAACTCACGGAACCAAATTCCGGTGATCCTCGGTCGACCATTTTTGGCCACTTCCAATGCCGTAATAAACTGTCGCAATGGTTCCATGACTCTATCCTTCGGGAAGACGTCTAGTGAGTTCAATATTTACAAGTTAGGAAGTCTGCCCCCCGTGCCTAATACTAGTACACGAGAAGTTTGCTCTATTCACGAAATCACGCAGGAGGACTGCGAGTTTGAAAGATTCTTGTTTGATGAGAATAGTTTTGACGCCACTAGTGTGTCCCTCCTTGAGCCTACCACGGTTGACACAACCGATATGGATTATGAATGTTTCACTTTTTCGGTTGATGACGACTCACAACCCGAATATGAGTCTTTTGAATTTTTGGATGACTTAGTTGAACCATCCGAATCGGTTGTTTGCAGTGATTTCGAACCTGTGTTGGAGTCCTTTAAGTTCGAGGTAGATTCCCCAATTTTGCCTATGATTCTTTTGCCTCCGAAACTCGAGCTCATGCCCTTGCCGTCTCACATTAAATATGCTTACATAGGTGAGAATGAGACCTTTCCCGTTATCATATCGGCCTCTCTAGCCCTCGAGCAAGAGAACGCCCTTTTAATGCTCTTACAAGATAGGCGGCAAGCTCTCGGCTGGAATATGGCAGACATCGAGGAGATTAGTTCCCTCATAATTGAATATCATATGCATATGATGGATGATGCCAAGTCGATGAAGGATCCACAGAGATATCTTAGGGATAGTGTGGTTAGTCAACCTTCTCCTTTGGAAGTTGAACCACCCCATTTCTTTTAATAAGTTACGAGAATGCCAATACTCCACTGATTGCTGATCATTCGCATTCTCGTTTTGATTCATCACCACCTCCTGTCTATTCACTTCCACACTTTCCATACCACCTTTTCTATCTTCCCCAATTCTTTTTGGATTGGTACAACATATTCTTCCACCAACCGATACTCTTTACAGATAAATTTTTCAACTGGTTGATGTTGACATTTGGTCTATGCAAAGTTTGGCAGTAATGTCAACATTGTTTAAATGAAGTTTGGGGGGGCCTTTCTGTATATATTTTTGTTTTAACAATAAAATAAAAATAAATAAATAAATAAACAGGGAAGTGCCGGCATTTTAACCTTCTTGGTATAGCATGACAGTGAGGACACTGTCAAGTTTAAGTTTGGGGGTATGCTCGGTACGTCTTCTTCCTTCGCATTCATTTGTACATATTTTTGCATTTGAATACTTATTTTAAAAACTCATAAAAATTGAAAATTTTCAAAAATTATAAAAATTATTGTATTCAATTTTGGTCATATTTAACTTGAGTTTGACAAATAGGTTAACTGGCTACGAACAACTAGATCTTAGACTTAGTAAATTAAAAACCCTAAAAATAACCTTTCTTAAAGTTTATCGGTAGAAAGTATATGTCTTTGTAGTTTATTTAGAAATAGGCAAATTTTTGGTTCACTTCTTGGGCTAAGTTGAAATAAAGGAAAAAGTATTGATTATTATTAGAGTATAAGTTTGAAAAATAATTCCTGGCTTAAGTATAGATTCTGGAAATGTATACCCTACAAAATTGCACAATCACGCACCTTGAAGCTTGGAATAGTAGAGGAGACCTTGAAATGCTCTTGTCTAAAAGTCCTTAGTACGAAGAAAATGAAAAATACAAAAGTGAATAAAAAAAAATGAACACTGGTTTTGTGATTACTTAAGGCTAAAAATAGAAAAATATTTAGCGAGGGTGCTTCATCACCTAGTGCCTTAGACCAACTGGTTGGGAGACACTGCTAAAAGCCTTGGGTGTTACAAGACTAGGAAGTACGCTTTAAAAGTGCAAACGCATCTTGTAATCGGTCGTTGGTACCTCAAGAAGTATTAACGGTCGCATGAAGGATGTGTAAGCAAAACTCACCAATTAATAAGTGCTTTGGACAACGGACAAGGGTATGATTGCTTGATTTGAATTTCCAAGTGTAGGGGTGATTTATACACACACGTGGGGATATGTGATTAGAGTTTAGATAAGAGAAAGGAATGTAGAATAGAACTTGTATCTTTAGTAGAGTTGATAAAAATTCCTAAGTGGAGATGGAACCTTTGAAGGAAAACTTAAGAAATGCCAAAAGCTAAGTAAGTCTATAGAACATATATAATCTTAAGTTAAATGATGAGGAAGCGTGAAGAATGTGGGTGGATAATTTACAAGTAAAAGATAATAGAGTTCCTTGTTAGAAAACCTAATTGGAGAATAAAAGTCGATAAGCCAAATTGATGGGATTTTGTGGGTAGTATCCGCTGAAAACCCTTAGGAGACAACACTCCTCCTACTTGGGACACCTAGAGGTTAAACGGCTTATTGCACATGCTCAGTGCAATCGTGTTCCCTGCGAAAGTGCGGTTAGGATTTTCGTTTGTGAATAAATGGTTTTTCTAGGGACGAGCAATAGATAAGTTTGGGGGTATTTGTTCATATCAGAAAATTGCATTCTAATACCGCTCATTCATTATCTAATTGTTGTATTTATTGGTATTATTGACCAGTGTCTGCTCAGCATTACAGATTACAGGTATCCATGACAAAATACTGGAAATGCATCCAACAGCACGGATATATCACTCGAGGGAAGACACTACGACCAGAAACGCTAACCGACCGATACTTCAGGAGTTCCTTTACGCAACAAGTTGTGTACACATTTTTTTTCTAAATGGTACAACACAACAAGTGTGTACACAAGACTTTTAAGCACATATGGATATGATTCTATATGCAATCAAGGATATGATTCTATATGCAATCATCAAGGATATGATTTTATATGCAATCAAGGATATGATTCTATATGCAATCAAGGATATGATTTTATATGCATATGATATTATATGCATTCAAGACTAAAAAGCATGTGTTCAAATCAAAGGCAATCAAACAAATCAGCATGAGCCATAATGGGACAGATATGAATATTTATTTCTGAGCCTATAAATAGAGACCAGAGGCAAGAGGAAAGGGTAGCTTTTTTCTTTAGTTTTTATCTTAGAATTCTTGTAATTTTTCTTTTCATTCTTGAGCTCTTGCCCCTTTGTCTTGACCTTGCAACTTCTCATTTAGAACTTGCAAGCTTAAGGCTTAGGTTCTTGACTTCAAGATCTCTTATAACAAGTTTGTTCTTCAATAAAAGTTCATATTTTTCTTACATGTCTTGTTCCACTTTACATAATTTCAATTGTGAAATTCATGCTTTGCTTTGATCTTGCAACCTCTTAAGTGAGCTTGCAACCTTAAAGCTTGGTATTCGGATTTCACACGTTGCCGGGGATCGAACACTTGGAGATAAAAAGCTTGAACTCATCGGTTCT
The DNA here is from genome assembly GCA_030015575.1 of Agapanthus africanus. NCBI lineage: Eukaryota > Viridiplantae > Streptophyta > Magnoliopsida > Asparagales > Amaryllidaceae > Agapanthus > Agapanthus africanus. Next base: position 509,439,572 of record CM057341.1, read on the forward strand.
CTTTTTCTCTTTATTTCATTGCATGTTTTTATGTATCTTCTCTTTTCTTTCTTGTTAATTTGTAAATATATGTAAGTAATCTTTTCACTTGTTAAGGGTGTAATTGTTAGATTGTATTCGAAGATTTTCTTGTCCAAACTTCAAAACCTAAAACTTGCCTATTGAAACTTCGTGCAAATCACCCGCAACTCCGCTCACTAGGCATCCTATCCTACCACGATAGTGATGATTCCTAATCATGACCGGATTGCCCGTGGTTTGCCGAAGGCTAAAATCAAGAGATAACAACGGAAGGACAAGGGACAAGGAAAACGGATTTAGCGAAATGCCGCAAATACCGTATTTCAAGTTCCCTAATCCGCGTTGTTACCTATTGTTTTAGTGTCAATACCAAGTTGGGGCTATAAGGAATTGGCAAACATCACCTTCATACAATCTAACTTATTACTACCCTTAACAAGTCCTTTTTATTCATATCTTTGTTACGACAATTAGTTAACCAACAAATCAAAACCCAGTATTAACTCGTTAAAACAAGATATAAAAACTTACCATCTCCCTGCGGACGACCCGATCGCGGATCGCTACAAGCGACACCGTTTTCATTGTGGTAATTTCAAAACTCTTTTTAAACACGATACGGTTAGATCGTGACAATCACCAGGTCTGGCCGCAATTTGCGGCCCAGGTCTGGCTGCAATTTGCGGCCAGAGATAATAAATCTGCGGCCATGTTGTTAGGGTAGGGGCTCGGGTCTTTAGGGTATGCTCTAAATCATCTGCACATCTCACTGTGTTTGCAAAATAATTTTCAGGTCACCCGGGTGTTAGCAGATTTCAATACACACTCACAGAATCCACAATTCTTCCGATATCGGGTTTCTAAATTCGCTAATAGGGGTTCTAGTCTCTGGTTTAGGTCTCCAATCAATCACCACAGGGGTTGTATAGCCTCTACTAACCTTAATTTCATCTTTGGGTTCAACTAAAACCCTAATCCTCAACTCAAAGTTTTCAAAGTTCTCAAAACCACACAATATCGGTTGTAATTTAACATGGATGTAAAAGCAATGGAAATACTATGCTAATGGTGGAAAATTACCTCATTTGGCAACTCAAGAATTTTCTTGATTTGCCCCAATGTCCAAAATTCAAGCTTTTTTGGTCTAAGGTGTAGCTAGTGAGCTCATGCATATTTTTAATGAAGTGGGGATTGGATGTTGATGAATTTTTCATGGGGTTGTGGGGGTTTTGAGATGGGGGGAGGAAGAGGGCAGCAGCCCAAGTGAGAGGAGAAGAGAGAATAATGAAGATGAGAAAGAAAACAAGGGTCTTGGTCAATGGGAGACCCTCACCTCTCACTCTCTCACTTGTCCATACCTTACTTCTTTATTCATATTCTTTTTCTTTTCTTTTCTTTTCCTTTCTTTTCTTCTCTTTAATTTATAACCATGCATGATAAAAAGAAGAAAGTATGAAAGAAAAATGTAACAAGTGCTAAAAAAGACATGTGCATGTTTTGCACAAAACAAGCTTAATGCGCGATTAGCGATATTTAATCGCGATTAGCACTAAATAGCGTATAATTAATCAAAAAACTTATAATTTACATAAAACACCCACTTTTTAGTAATTTCCATAATTTTCCAAATTTTTCTCCCAATTTATCGGTATTTAATTATACCGCCTTATTAAAATATTCAATATTTTATTATTTAATTATAAAAATTCCCAAAAATAATATTTTATTTTTTTGAAATTACAATCTTCCCCCCTTAAAGAAATTTGGTCCCCGAATTTAAATTTAAATTCAAACCCCTCAATACTAAAACATTTCAGTATAAAGTCCAAGTCGTCGGGGCTCCGAAATCATCAATACATAAAACGCATCATAGCGCAATGCATGCGCATGAACAATGAGCAAATAATTCAAAATCAAACTCCGTCAAGCATCCCGCAATCATCGGAGTCATGGTGAAGACACCAATGTCAAATCCAATACGAAACCCAACGTGATATACATTAAAACTATACATGTAAATATCAAATTTTTTTATACATGTAAATATCTGAAGGAAATGCATGCCAAACCTTTTTAAGTCGCTGTGCAATGCGCACAACACTGCACAGTGGAGGACGTCTATTGTAAAAAAAAAATAACCATATATGTATATATCTTTTGTTTAATATGTACGTCCCGCCGTTTTGAAAACAATTTAGAAGGGTTTCCTTGTTTTAAACGTTTCGTGTCATATCAGACACGTTGGTAAATACTAAGACTATAGCTCCCTTTTTGGAAATCCCTTCGATAACTATCAATGCACGCAAAATATATCTAGGTACTGTTCTCTGACTATTCCTGCTCAGTACGAAAACAAATAGAAAATATCATAAAAACGTACTGCTCCATAAGAAATCAATCCCAAGATGTGCATAAGAATGCTACGTACGTCTGGTGCGCACGGAAATCAAAATCCATATATGTGCCATACATGTGCACAGAAACAACATCTAAGTGCAACGGGTGTGCACGAAACACCTGTCAGAGACAATGTGTGTGCCTGACATCAAAATCAGGTGCATCGGATATGCACGAAGAATCTCGATTTAGTGCATTTGGTGTGCACCAAAATCGCATCTCATAACATGCGCCCTGTTAGTGTATATGCCCTAGAGGCCATTACTGTATCATACTAGTTTGTATATTACTTAATGGAAGCTTGGGATATTCACCTTGTATATACAATCTTGCTCAAAATAGTAGTATGCTACTTGGTTTGTTTCTACTTCAATGTGTACATGTGTTTATTTTAGTATATCGCCTATACACATTAGTGGAACCCTTAGGATCTTTGCTTGATTACCAGCGTTGTGATGGCAGTCACACTAGTGGGGGCTGGGTAATCTATAAGCACATCCTTATGCAGGTCCCTAGTCGCAGGACTATCGAGACAGGGCATCGATACTCCGGAGTAGACTAGCGCATGCGCTTCTCATCCCAGTGTGGGAGACGGTCTGTCCCACAGCCGTTAGTACGTCGTACTGGAGATAGTATGCGGATGCTCGTTAGGTTACGAGTACACTGGACAGGACTCGTCGGGAACTGACCGGTTGGTATTATACCTATCGTCAGTTATCAGTTCCCAGGTGACATGAGTACAGCTTAGTCCGCTGACTTGACACTGTCACTTCGCCTTGAGTGTGTTCCCACTGTACTTTGATTACTACCCTACCACGGCTCAAAGGAGTCGTGCAAACAGGTAGTAGTTGGGTGCAGTCCCGAAGCACTTGGAGGCAATGACGGTTAGACAGGATTCGTCTCTCCCGGTATTGGGGGTTGACATCGCGCTGTGTCTAGGAGAGCCATTACACGAGTAGTCCCTGGCCAGGGCAAGCGAGATATACTGGTAGGCTTCCAGTGTTATCTCAGGGTGTTTTGGGCTTTACTCCGACACGACTTGTACCGCTATTAGGGGATTGACGTTTACCGCCCCCCTAGGCCCGCCATGCGATGTATCAGACGAACAGACCGGACTGTTCGGAGACTGTCACATTCAGGCTCAGTAGGAGTTCAGATGGGTTTCACCTCGTCAGTCTTCTTGTCGGCATCTACCTGGGGACCGTTACGCACAGCTAGTGCCGCTTGCGGTCTGTGGTTAAACCCACTGCCAGCGTAGTGTCGAGTCTTTAGAGTCCCATATAGAAAGCTATTCGCCTTTAGGCAAAAGAGTAGAGGTCGCATGGTTTTGCGACAGGGTCCGGTTGTAGGGTTCCTAGGCACTCTTGTGAAGGTTCATAAGGCATCAAACATGCCTGGATAAAATTTTAGACGTGCCGAACAACCCAAAGCCGGGATCTTTGCTAGATTATTAGGGTTTAATATGCAAGATGATAACTTTTATCTAAGTGTGAGGGATTACAACCTTTGTAGTCCGCTCCTTCACTTCACAAGCTCCGAGTAGAAGTCCCTTTGCCGCGATCCACGATCTTCCGGACTCATGAGAGGCTCCACGACTCGAACGATCCATGCTAGCTCGAAGTATTCCAAATCTCCGATGATCTACCTTGAAGTTGCTTCGACTCAAGCTTTCTCACTCAAAAGAGTAGAACACACTAATCCCATGGGCTAGATGAGATGAGGATGAGAGAGTAGTAATTTTGCTTTCTTTTTATATCATTTTCTCATATTATTTCATCACTTAAGAAAATCTAGCAAGCTTTTCTTTTAAGAGAGAAGAAGAAGATAATGGAAAAAGAATAATCCTTTTTCTTTTGTGATGAATAGAATATAATCATATGATTGAATTGTAAACCATGGTCAAGGATGAGTGGCTAGGATTTTGTAGAGAAATAACTAGAGTTAGGGTTTAGTTGAGTTAAAGAAAATATCTTAAGAATGACAAAAGAAGAAACCTTCTAGAAGATGCATGAAACATCTAACCCAAATTAAACCCTAATCTCAATTAATCATCCTTAAACATGTTTAACAATTAATCATAACATGTCACAATAATATATATCACATATATATTATATATTTGCAACAAAAGAAAATAATACAATTAACATATATCGCATATATATCAATGTATCATCCACTGAGAAAAAGAAATAATAAAGCGAGCCAATATTAGATAATGTAATACAATATATCATATATATTATTATACATTAAATCATCGAATCAATACTTGATTCGACGATCCGGCTATATCGAATATTACTGACTAATATATCATGTACCGATTCATCGAATAAACACTTGATCCGATGACCCAGTTCATATCCATATATCGCGAGAATATAATACGGTATCCCATATCACATTATTCTCGTTCCTGCGCATATCACATATGCGCCACTACTCCGTTTCGCCTGAGCCAAGAAACCTCTGTATAGGACTCTAAAGAATCGTCAATACGCCGGTAGCAGGTGATGATCATATCAAACACCCACAAGCTGCAAGCGGTCAGCTAAACGTAACAGCCACCCAGGTATTGAGCGATCAGAAGATCAACAAGCTAGCCTGTGCGTTCTCCTGTGAATCCAACCAGTAACACTCCCGTACAGTCCGGTCTGTTCGTCTGATATGTCGCATATCAAGTCTAGGGGTGGTATACGTCAAACCCCAGTAACCGATAAGTCGTGTCGATGTGTGGCTCATAACGGGTCGAGAAACTACTAGTAACACTTACCAGTAAATCTCCATATCAGCCCTGGCCAGGGACTTCCAGTTATAGCCAATCGAACACAGCACAACATCAACTCCCTATACCGGGAGAGACGAAACCCCTCCTATCGCTCATTGCCTCCATGTGATTCGGGACTGTACCCAAAAGCCACCGTTTTGCACGCCCTCTTGGACGTGGTAAGGTGGAAATCAAAGCATAGTGGGAATCACACAAGACTCCATGACGATCTCGGGTCTACAGACTACCCTGTACCAGTGTCACCAGAGAACTGCCATCTGACGTGTGGTATATCACCATCTGGGAGTTCTCGGCGAGTCCGTCCAGTGTACCCAGTCTCCACTGAGCACCCGTACACCATCTTTGATGTCTGACACCGATGGATATGGGATCATCCATCGCCCATCATATGGGTCAAGATGCGTATACGCTAGTCTACTCTGGTGTATCGATGCCCTGTCTCGATATACCCTCGACTAGGAACAGTTATAGGATGTACTCATCGACTACCGCGGACCCACTAGTATGATCTCATCATAGTCCCAGTAGTCGAGTACAGATCCTAAGGGCTTTATCAACATGTGAGAGTAAAACAGTAAACCAATACAAGTCAACATGTTAAGATAAAGTGAAACCAAATAGCATACTATCATGACGAGCAAGAAAGTCATCTCTATATATAACTAAGCATCCATTATAATATACATCATATGTACAACAATGGCCTCTAGGGCATATACATAACTAACAATCTCCCACTTGCACTAAGGCCAGCTGCTGTAGTATCTCATACCTAGCATCCCGAATAATCTCTCAAACTGTATCTGGGGAATAGCCTTCGTGAATGGATCCGCAGTGTTGTCCTTCGTATCTACTCTCCTGACCTCGATCTCCCGGCGATCAACTATCTCCCTGATCAGATGATACCGCCTCAGAATATGTCTGGACTTTTGATGGGATCTGGGTTCCTTGGCTAAAGCCACAGCTCCATTGTTATCACAATACAGAGGTATTGGATGCTCAATGGATGGAACCACACCAAGTTCACTAATGAACTTCTTGATCCAGACAGCTTCTTTGGCAGCATCGTTGACAGCGATGTATTCAGCCTCCATCGTTGAGTCTGCAACGGTATCCTGTTTGGAACTCTTCCAACATACCGCCCCTCCATTTAGGGTAAAGACAAAACCCGAATGCGACTTAGAGTCGTCCTTATCACTTTGGAAGCTGGAATCGGTAAAGGACTCCACCTGGAGTTCTCCGTTACCATACACCAAGAACATCTCCTTAGTCCTTCGTAAGTACTTGAGAATGTTCTTCACAGCTGTCCAATGACTCTCTCCAGGATCTGCTTGATACCGACTCACTACACTTAGTGAGTATGCTACATCGGGTCTGGTACATAGCACCGCATACATGATAGAGCCTACTGCCGAAGCATAGGGTATCCCTTGCATGCGAGCTCTCTCCAAATCAGTCTTGGGAGACATCTCTTTGGAGAGAGTGAGTCTAGAGATCGTGGGTTGGTTCCCACGCTTGGATTCTTCCATACTAAACCTCTTTAGTATGGTGTCAATGTATCTGGATTGGGACAATCCCAGTATCCGTTTAGATCTATCTCTATAGATCATGATTCCCAATATGCAGGAGGCATCACCTAGATCTTTCATTGAGAATCTCTGTGATAAGAAGAGCTTGACTGATTGCAGCATAGGAATATCATTTCCTATCAAGAGTATGTCATCCACGTACAATATGAGGAAGACTACCTTACCCTCTGCCACCTTCTTATAGATACAAGGTTCATATATATTTTTGATGAAGTCAAACTCTTTGACTACAACATCAAAACAGATGTTCCAACTCCGCGATGCTTGCTTTAACCCATAAATGGATTTAAGCAGCTTGCACACCTTTCCGCTGCTCCCACTATCTACGAAGCCCTCTGGCTGAGTCATGTACACGCACTCTTCTAAATCACCGTTTAGAAAGGCGGTCTTAACATCCATTTGCCAGATTTCGTAGTCATGGTATGCAGCAATGGCAAGTAAGATCCGGATGGACTTAAGCATAGCCACTGGAGAAAAGGTTTCGTCATAATCCACACCTGGTCGTTGACGAAATCCCTTTGCTACCAGTCTAGCTTTGAAAGTCTCAACTTTTCCATCTACACCAAATTTCCTTTTAAAAATCCACTTGCTCCCAATGGGTTTTACTCCATCAGGAGCATTTTCCAAAATCCATACTTTATTGGTGTTCATGGATTCCATCTCAGATCGCATTGCATCCAGCCATTTCACAGAGTCACTACTCGTGATGGCCTGCTCGAAACTAGTCGGGTCATCATCATCCATGATGCAATCCTCGCTTCCACCATCAATGAGAAAACCGTAGTATCTCTCAGGTGGACGAGAAACCCTACTAGATCGGCGGAGAGGCTGGGGTTCGTCGGGTACTCCTGAATCCTCTGGTTCCACTAAATCATCTGTTGTAGTTTGTTCTGCTGGAACCTCTTCCAGTTCTACCTCAATGCTACTGTTCTGTTTCATAAGAAAACCTTTTTCTAAGAAAGTGGCATGTCGAGAAACAAACACCTTTTGTTCCTCGGGGTGGTAGAAGATATACCCTTGTGAGTTTTTGGGATATCCTACAAACTTACATAAGACAGATCTTGCCTCGAGTTTGTCCGGATTTTGTCTTTTGACATAGGCCGGACAACCCCATATCTTAATGTAATTAAGATGTGGTCTCTTCCCTTTCCATATCTCATATGGAGTGGTAGGCACAGATTTGGTAGGAACTCTATTCAATAGGTCTATGGCTGTCTCAAGCGCATACCCCCAAAAGGAAATAGGTAACTCAGCTGTACTCATCATTGAGTGCACCATATCTAATAGGGTGCGATTTCTTCGCTCAGATACACCGTTGTGCTGTGGTGTATAAGGAGGAGTAAGCTGAGAGAGAATCCCATTCTCTTTTAGATAATCTAGGAACTCACTGCTTAAGTATTCACCTCCTCGATCAGATCGAAGAATCTTAATACTTTTGCCCGTTTGATTCTCTACTTCTTGCTTATATTCTCTGAATTTCTCAAAAGCTTCAGACTTGTGTTTCATCAGGAACACATATCCGAATCTTGAGAGATCGTCAGTGAATGTAATGAAGTAGGAAGAACCGTTCCTGGCATGCGTAGACATGGGACCGCATACATCACTATGTACCAGTCCTAAGAGTTCGGTAACTCTTTCTCCGTGTCCACTAAACGGAGCTTTGGTCATTTTTCCTTTGAGACATGAATGGCAAGTATCATAAGATGATAATTCGAACGGATTCAAATAACCATCTTTATGCAACTTAGCCAGTCGTGTCGCATTGATATGACCAAGTCTACAATGCCACAAGTAGGATTCGTTCATATCTGAACTTTTCCTCTTGTGTGTGTTTTGTATATTCAGGACTGTATTCTGATTTAGAATGAATATGCCATTATGTAACGAGCCTGATGCAATCAACTTTTGATCTAGGAATATGTTCATAACATTATCCTGTACTACAAAATTATATCCCTCTTTACTCAATAAAGAAACTGATATAATGTTGCACATCATGTTCGGTATATAATAGCACTCATTTAGAATCAGTGTATTACGACTTGGTAATACAAGGTGATATTCGCCAACTGCTTTGGCTACAATACTTGCACCGTTCCCTACTTGAACGGAATGTTCACCTTTTCCCAGTTCTCTACCTTTACGTAGCCCATGTAACTGTTTACATATGTGGGATCCTGATCCGGTATCTAATACCCAGGACGTAGGGTGAACTGAGAAACATTTCTCAATAACTAACACACCCGAAGAAGATGCATCAACATGCATGTTCTTTTGGGCGGTGTGAGAATCCAGACATTCTCCTGTTTCCTGTTCAGTCTTATAACTCTTATAAGAAAGAATGGGTCTAACGTTCCCTTGCTCAGTACAATAATCAGGTTCAGTCAATACATCCATATTATTATCTTGATTATGGCATGACATGGTCGCTACCTGGAGAGAGAGAGAAGAAAACACTTTTAGCGTATGCTCTTACAAGATTAGATTGGTTATTATCTTATCTAATCAGGATGTCTCCCACTGTTTTTATCAAATCTACCTTAAAACCCAAAAAGGTAAGATTAGCCGGGATTAATTACACCTTACAATTTCGTCAATCTTTCAGCCAGATCAGTGTCGGTACTTTGAGGGAGGTTCCCCGTGCTTTCGCACGGACCTAATTAATGTAAACCTCGTTTTCCCAGAGGCGTCACCCCGTTAACACTTTTCTAGACACCTACTTGATCGGCTAATTGTCCTGTGTAAAACTCTCCCAGGAGTAACTCTTACTCGCAGTGGGTATCAGGATCCAACTATCTCATAGGAGGTATGCAATCTCATTGCAAATTTCAACACTTGAAATTCCCGATAAAGCTTTTACCCCTAGTGTGCTATGACCTTGACGCATGCCAAACAACCCATAGTCCACTAGTCAAGTTCAACCCGTACATTTCGTGATTGAATTAAACCCACCCGTACGACCCTTGACGCATGCCAAACAACGCCGTACGAATACCCTAATCCAATCGCATCTCATGCTGCAGATAAGTAATAATCAGCTACCGTACACTACGCCTTGACGCATGCCAAACTACCGTAGCACGAATACTAAATATTACTTATCTGAAATGACGGAGGGCTACGCAGGTTTTTCAGAAAACCCTGAGCGTAATGAACTTGATATCGTCGTAGAATCGAGTGAAGTTTTGAAAAAGAGTGTTTTTGAGGCTTTTCTTAGTTTCGCTAAAGGGGTCACTCCCGGTGAAGGGATCGTCGGCCCTTTCCTCATCGAACAAGGTGCAGGATATATCATATATACCGCTGTGCAAAGCAAAACACTAAAAGCAATCAAAAGACAAACCGAGTTTTGTAGCATCTGCCAGTTTTGCTAAAGGAGTCACTCCCGGTGAAGGGATCTCGGTCCTTTCCTCATCGAATAAGGTGCAGGATATATCGTATATATCACTGTGCAAAGAAAAACTGTAGCTACCCCTTTTTATAAAGTTTTTGATTCTACAACATCTTTAGGTTTCTTTTCTTTTATTAATCTCATTAATAAAAATCCCATCAGCTTATGCTTCCTAAGCATCACAGAAGAAACGAAAGCAGTAATATTTATATATCAGCATATATATATATAGTATAAGCATTCGTCTCAGGCAGTAATATGATCTCATCACAGAACATTGCAGCAGAAGAACATATATGAAATATTGGATATACTAGGACGTCCGTGTTTTCAATACGAGCCTGTATAAAACACGGATTCCACGGTCGCGATGAATAGCCAAACCCACATCCCAAGACCCCTACGAGAGCGGCAAGTAACACTGCCAATTCTAGGGTTAGGAGACCCGGTCTCGACTCCTCGAGATGGCCTCCCACTGGACCCTAGAACCCGGTTACTTGTGCTCCCCTCCTTGGGTCTACCTAATGCGGAAAAGTAAATAATATACACTGGTGACAGCAACCGCAACCTGGAAGTGCCCCAAATAAAAGAATATTACATTACAAATGAATTTTACATGAATGAAAATAAAAACCCTCATCTCACATAAAACCCCCGGCTATTCGGAACGCGACGATCCAATATAACATATCACAGCAACACATAATATCTCATATCATCAACGTAAGTAAATATGCGCATCCCAATTGTCGTTGACATATTGCAACGAAACCGGCGATATCACATATTACACTTACGGTCACAGAAAAGAAAGTGTAAAACTACAATATTTGGAATCCACAATCACTTTAGACATCGTAAATCCGAAATATCACATACTCCGTATTTCATGCCTAACTCTATGAATTCCACATATTGTATCACATTCCAGATAAATAAACAGTATTAAACTTTTCGAACGGATAATCAAACACCCAAAATTTCCTAAACTGCTCAACTCTTGAGCGGGGTTCAAATAATCCCAGAATATGTCACAGTACCGGTGATCCAGCCGTAGAAGGGTCAAGCCAACGCCTCACATGTGGCACGCCGTACTGCCCCAAACCCGAAGGTTCAAAAGGCAGTTCAAGACGGTCACATAATCGAGTTAAGGTTTGTTGTCTTCTAGAGGGTCCACCGCTTAACTTGTACAATTTTCCGAAAGATTTAAACCCGAATAAATTTCAACACTTGAAAATTTGCCGTACCGGGAAACAGTAAGTTAATGATATCCGTTCAAATAGTTTAACAGTTTCTAAATATCCGGAAAAAATACGAATTTAAAATTTCCGATCGAGTCTACTATTACAAAACAAACCCCAGAATTTTAAACACCTGGAACAGATTAAAAATACCCAGAATAGTCAGCAAGTACCTACGGTCAATACCATGAAGCCACGTGTCCCAATCCTACAGTCAGGCCGTGGAACCGCCGCGAGAACCATGTTATTGCTGCTGTTCCGCGCTCCGTTGGTTGAATTGTGGGCACGTGTTTCATGGTAATTCTTAGAATTCCCTGCTGATTTTTTTACATATTTTTAATTCTGAAAAATCCCAAAATTTAAAAAATTTCCAGAGAGGGGTCAAGTTTCGTCGTTTCGGGTTCGATCGGAGTTTTAACTTCGTAAACACATCGCCTAATGCTCTAGCTAGGCTCTGATACCACTGTAGGGTTCCTAGGCACTCTTGTGAAGGTTCATAAGGCATCAAACATGCCCGGATAAAATTTTAGACGTGCCGAACAACCCAAAGCCGGGATCTTTGCTAGATTATTAGGGTTTAATATGCAAGATGATAACTTTTATCTAAGTGTGAGGGATTACAACCTTTGTAGTCCGCTCCTTCACTTCACAAGCTCCGAGTAGAAGTCCCTTTGCCGCGATCCACGATCTCCCGGACTTATGAGAGGCTCCACGACTCGAACGATCCATGCTAGCTCGAAGTATTCCAAATCTCCGATGATCTACCTTGAAGTTGCTTCGACTCAAGCTTTCTCACTCAAAAGAGTAGAACACACTAATCACATGGGCTAGATGAGATGAGGATGAGAGAGTAGTAATTTTGCTTTCTTTTTATATCATTTTCTCATATTATTTCATCACTTAAGAAAATCTAGCAAGCTTTTCTTTCAAGAGAGAAGAAGAAGATAATGGAAAAAGAATAATCCTTTTTCTTTTGTGATGAATAGAATATAATCATATGATTGAATTGTAAACCATGGTCAAGGATGAGTGGCTAGGATTTTGTAGAGAAATAACTAGAGTTAGGGTTTAGTTGAGTTAAAGAAAATATCTTAAGAATGACAAAAGAAGAAACCTTCTAGAAGATGCATGAAACATCTAACCCAAATTAAACCCTAATCTCAATTAATCATCCTTAAACATGTTTAACAATTAATCATAACATGTCACAATAATATATATCACATATATATTATATATTTGCAACAAAAGAAAATAATACAATTAACATATATCGCATATATATCAATGTATCATCCACTGAGAAAAAGAAATAATCAAGCGAGCCAATATTAGATAATGTAATACAATATATCATATATATTATTATACATTAAATCATCGAATCAATACTTGATTCGACGATCCGGCTATATCGAATATTACCGACTAATATATCATGTACCGATTCATCGAATCAACACTTGATCCGATGACCCGGTTCATATCCATATATCGCGAGAATATAATACGGTATCCCATATCGCATTATTCTCGTTCCTGCGCATATCACATATGCGCCACTACTCCGTTTCGCCTGAGCCAAGAAACCTCTGTGTAGGACTCTAAAGAATCGTCAATACGCCGGTAGCAGGTGATGATCATATCAAACACCCACAAGCTGCAAGCGGTCAGCTAAACGTAACAGCCACCCAGGTATTGAGCGATCAGAAGATCAACAAGCTATCCTGTGCGTTCTCCTGTGAATCCAACCAGTAACACTCCCGTACAGTCCGGTCTGTTCGTCTGATATGTCGCATATCAAGTCTAGGGGTGGTATACGTCAGACCCCAGTAACCGATAAGTCGTGTCGATGTGTGGCTCATAACGGGTCGAGAAACTACTAGTAACACTTACCAGTAAATCTCCATATCAGCCCTGGCCAGGGACTTCCAGTTATAGCCAATCGAACACAGCACAACATCAACTCCCTATACCGGGAGAGACGAAACCCCTCCTATCGCTCATTGCCTCCATGTGATTCGGGACTGTACCCAAAAGCCACCGTTTTGCACGCCCTCTTGGACGTGGTAAGGTGGAAATCAAAGCACAGTAGGAATCACACAAGACTCCATGACGATCTCGGGTCTACAGACTACCCTGTACCAGTGTCACCAGAGAACTGCCATCTGACGTGTGGTATATCACCATCTGGGAGTTCTCGGCGAGTCCGTCCAGTGTACCCAGTCTCCACTGAGCACCCGTACACCATCTTTGATGTCTAACACCGATGGATATGGGATCATCCATCGCCCATCATATGGGTCAAGATGCGTATACGCTAGTCTACTCTGGTGTATCGATGCCCTGTCTCGATATACCCTCGACTAGGAACAGTTATAGGATGTACTCATCGACTACCGCGGACCCACTAGTATGATCTCATCATAGTCCCAGTAGTCGAGTACAGATCCTAAGGGCTTTATCAACATGTGAGAGTAAAACAGTAAACCAATACAAGTCAACATGTTAAGATAAAGTGAAACCAAATAGCATACTATCATGACGAGCAAGAAAGTCATCTCTATATATAACCAAGCATCCATTATAATATACATCATATGTACAACAATGGCTTCTAGGGCATATACATAACTAACACCGGTCACATCCATGCACTTGTGCACGCACAGTGTCCGGACAGTTAACACTAGCGGGCTTTGGTTTAAGCCAGATCCTAGTGTACGTTTTGGGATTGGTTTTATCCAGTATGTATTCGTGTTCCTCGGAATGCGGATGCGGGTGTGTATGCACAGTTGACGGAGAGACAGAGGCAGAGGATTCTCATTAGGGTTGTTGACCGTTGACTGTTGACTATTGACTTTTTGCTCAACCCTAATGAGAATATGATATGTAATTAACAATGATATTAATTAAGTATTATAGTGACATAGTTGTTGAGGGGTTGACTTTGTTGACTTGTTGACTTTGTTGACCGGTTGACTAGGTTGGATTAGTTGACCATCATGATGACAATGGCTATCATTTCATGGCAAAGACTTTTGCTTGCTTGTTCTCTTGTGCAAAATGAGTGCATGAAATGATATGGCTATTGTAGCTTAAACCATCACTAATACTTGATTGCTATTATTGGTTATGATACTTTTGGATTATGAGAGCCAAGAGGGAAAAAGTCTTGCTCATTCTTTTATTTCCTTTCTCTCTCTTGTGTTCTTGAGCTCTCATCTTCTTCCTCTTGCTCTCCCTCTCTTTAGTCTATGGTTCACTTGTCTCATGTGTTGAGAACCAAGAACCATAGAGAAAATCCTAACACACTCTCCTCTACTCACTCTGGTTCACAAGGTTTGGCAAACCGAGTGAACTAGTTTCTTCAAAGTTCGAAGAAGAAGCCAAAGGTAGAAGCTTTCAGGTGGATCGATCTTCGGCGCAAGGAGACGACGGGGTGAAGCCGATCCGGACAACCATCGAGGCTTGAAGACGAAGGAGTTCAAGAAAGAAATGTATAACCCCCTAACCGAGTAGTTAACAACTCCTAGTTAGGTTGTTAGTTAGATGTTTAACAAAGATCCGGTTTTGAGTCCATGTTACCGCCTCTAGAAAAATTGTTCTTCACCAAATTCCGCATGCCCGAAAGTACCGGGAGAGGTAGCATAGACTTACAGTGGTATCAGAGCCTAGTTAAACTCTATCTAACATGTTAGCAAAGTAATTAGAAGATCGATCAAAGAAAAAGTCACGAAACGAACCCGATTTGTCAAGTTTCTGCCGATTTTTTTCTGTTCAAAATTTGAAAAAATTTCATCTTAAAAATCGGCTCAGGCTTTTTATTGAATAACCACAAAATATGGTCCCACGAACTGTTCAAAGCGCCGCGGAAACGCGGCGGGAGCACGCTCGCGCCGCGGTTCCGCGGCCGAGTTGACTCGGCCGAGGTCCAAATTTAGTGCAGTGTATTTCTGGGGTTGTTTTGGGATTTTTGGAATATGTATTTTCAGCCCAGATTTTCCAGAACGAAAATTTTGTGTTTGGGCCTAAAAATCCGTACTTTTGATCGAAATTCTAAAGATTTAAGCTGACGGGTTTTTATCTGTGATATGATATTTGTATTGAACATCTGCTAATCGCTATATGTCGATTAGTGGGGGTTATACAAATCTGTGATCTGTAATGTTGCTGGAATGTGTATATGAATTCATTGGATTGTCGCGGGTGAATAGCCGGGGGTTGTGAGATGAGAGTTTTCTTTTCTTTCAATTCATGTAAATTTGTAAATTGATGTAATAATTATTTGTATGGCCGCACAACCGGGTCGGGGTTGTAGCCGTCATTGTATAATTTCTTTTTACTGTTTTTGCTCCTAGGATAGACCCATGGAGGGGGTGCACAAACTACCGGGTATCTCGAAGTGCCGAGTGGCCTACTCACGTCGTTGAGGGAGGTTGCTCCACTTCGGATATTTGGCGGGTAGTTTGCCGCACCCGTAGGGGTCTTGGGTAGGGTATTGGCTATTCACCGCGACCGTGTAATCTGCTTTTCGTTACAGGCTCGTGCGAATTGCGGATTCCTAGTATATCCAATGTGTTCATCTGTGATCTGAAATGGCTATCATTGCAATATATCTATATATGATATTATTTAGGCGTTGCTTATGTTTTACAGCCGCGCTAGCCCAGCCCCCGCTCTGTCGTTAGTTAAGTAACCTAACGGGTAATGACGGGGCCCCGTGGCGAATGCGAATAGCATAAGCGTACGTCATATTTTGGTTGTTTTCTGCAATGGTAGGATTAAATGATGAGATGCATTAAAAGAACTATTGCAAGAATATCACGCATTAAAAGAACTAATGCAAGAAAATAAACCAAGTAAAAGTCGTTGGAACACTTTCGAAAAACCACTCGGTTCTTTTCAAAACTAGCTTTTAAATGCGGAGCTTGAGCCACTCCTTTTAAAAGCTATCTCGTTCCATCGATTATATCAAGTTCACTACGTTCAAGGTTTTTGCCAAAACCATTCGTAGCCCTCCGTCGTTTCACATGAATAGTCAATAGTATTCAAGCTATGTATGTTGGCCAAAGTCAAGGCATAGTGATTGGTAGCTATTGGGTATTCATGTGTAGCATAGATAGATGCGTTGGTTTGGGACAGTCGTACTGCCATTTTGGCCAAAGTCAAGGGTAGGTACGGGTGGATCCAAATTAACCTGGAGAATGACGGGTAGAACTTGACATGTGACTTATGATATTTTGGCCAAAGTCAAGGTCATAAGAGCATGGGGCAAAAATCCACAACGGGAGTTTCAAAAGAACTGGAACTTGCTAGTGTTGCATACCATTTGGAGTGTGATGATTCTGGTAGGATTCCTTCAGTTTCGTCACGCGATGATATTTGGATCCCGATCCTACTGTGAGTATATGCTACTCCTCGGGAAATTTCTCACTTAACGATCAATGCTATAAACCAAGTAGGTGTCTAGAAAGGTGTTAGCGGGGCTACGCCCCCAGGGAAAAGAGGTTATTTAATTAAGGAACTTCGCGAAAGCGTTGGAAAACCTCCCTCGAAGTACCGACACTGGCCTGGCTGAACGGTTAAGCAAGTATTGTACGGTAAGATTGATCCTGACTAATTCTTCCTTTTTTTGGTTTGAGGAGGGATTCGAGAAACAGTGGGAGCCATCCTGTTTAGACAAACTAAAAACCATTCTAAACTTGCAAGAGCATCATGCTGAGTGTTTCTTCTCTCTCCTAATTGCAGCGACCAATCGACATGACTGGACTTAAGTTACTCCTAGATAAAAACATACTGACAGGGCCAAACTACAAAGATTGGCTCAGGAATGTCAAAATGGCAATCACTTACGACAAGCTGGGGTATCTTCTTACCTCCAAAGCTCCCCCTGTCCCAGGTCCCAAAACCAGCGTCGCGGATAAGGAAATCCGTAAGACCTGGGAAATTGACTGCGTGAAGGCCAAGTGCCTCGTGCTTGCCTCTATGGACAATGAACATCAGAGGAGGCACGAGAATATGGACCTCGAATCCATATTTCTCCATACAAAAGAACTGTATGGAGAGCAGTCTCGTATCGCAAGATACGAAATGTCGAAGAAGTTATTTTCGGCAAGGTTGGCCGTCGGATCATCGGTAGCGGAACACGTGCTTAAGATGATTGGCTACATAGAAGAGCTCGCGGACCTTGGGACCACGTTGGAGAATGAGCTCTATACGGACTTGATTCTCCAGTCCCTTCCTTCCACTTACGCCCAGTTTATCCTGAACTTCAACTTACAAGAAAAAGAAGTTGAACTTTCAGAACTCCTCAACATGCTGAGGAGCGCAGAGGGCACCCTACAGAAAGGTAGGGAAACATCCACTTTGTTTGTAGGAGGATCTTCCTCTTCTAGGTCCAAGGCGAAAGCCAAGGGAAAGAAGAAGAAAGCCCCCGCCAAACCAAGGGGCGGTGTTAGTAAAGTGGATACGAAGGGAAAGGCAAAAGCAACAAAGAAAGTGGGAAAGCTTGTGGATATGGAAGAATGCTTCTATTGTCATAAGAAGGGACACTGGAAGAATGATTGCAGGGCTTGGAAAGCCAGAACACAGGATCTGAAGCAGGTTGCGGCTTCAGCTTCAGGTGTGTATGTTATTGAAAACCGTCTTTCAATAAACTCTACTTCCTGGGTATTGGATACCGGATCAGCATCTCATATCTGTAATTCTTTGCAGGCGTTGAGAAACCGTAGGGTTTTGAAGGCAGGTGACATGACCCTCAAAGTTGCAAACGGAGCTAGCATGGATGCTAAGGCCGTGGGGGACTATCACCTGGGAATGTCAAATGGACATGTTTTGGTTTTGCGTAATTGCTTTTTTGTACCCAACGCAACTTGTAATATCATTTCTATATCTTTAGTTTCTAAAGAAGGTTATGAATTTGCGTTTGTAAGCAATGTTGTAAACATTCACCTTAATCAAGTTCTGATTGGGTCAGGTACATTAAGCAATGGTATATACGTATTAAACCAACCGCAGATTTTCAATGTCCAGAATACACACAAAAGAAAGTCTCCGGAAATAAATCAGACTTTCTTGTGGCATTGTAGATTGGGTCACATCAATGAGAGAAGGTTGACGAAGTTACATACAGAAGGATATTTGAATGCGTTCGAATATCAATCGTATGCCACTTGTCAATCCTGTCTCAAAGGAAAGATGACAAAGACTCCGTTCACTGGACACGGAGTAAGAGCGAGCGAGCTCTTGGGACTCGTACACAGCGACGTGTGCGGTCCAATGTCTACACATGCGCGAAGCGGTTTTTCTTACTTCATTACTTTTACGGATGATTTTTCAAGATTCAGACATGTCTTCTTAATGAAATATAAGTCCGAAGCCTTTGGAAAATTCCAGGAATATAAGAATGAGGTAGAAAAACAAACCGGCAAAAGTATCAAGATTCTAAGATCGGATCGAGGTGGTGAATACTTGAGTGCCGAGTTCCTGGACTATTTAAAAAAGAATGGAATTCTCTCTCAGCTTACTCCTCCATACACTCCGCAACATAACGGTGTATCGGAGAGACGGAACCGAACCCTATTGGATATGGTACGGTCCATGATGAGTAACGCTGAGTTACCGCGATCATTCTGGGGATATGCGCTAGAATCAGCCGCATACCTTTTGAACCGAGTTCCCACTAAGACTGTGCCTACCACACCATATGAGTTATGGAGTGGGAAGAAACCCTATCTTCAATATCTGAAGATCTGGGGATGTCCAGCTTTTGTCAAAAAGCAGCATGCGGACAAACTCGAGGCACGCTCAGTACTGTGCAAGTTTGTGGGATACCCAAAGAACACCAGGGGGTATCTTTTCTACCACGCAGAGGAACAAAAAGTCCTTGTTTCTCGTAATGCCCACTTTCTAGAACACCAGTTCTTGGAAAAGGAAATTAGTGGGAGCGCAGTAGAACGGAAGAAATTCCAGAACCACAGACTATTACTGAAAGCTTAGTGGAACCAGAGGGTTCAAAAGAACAGGACATTCCTACGCCGCTCCGCAGGAGTAGTAGGCAGTCTCATCCGCCCGAGAGATACTACGGTTTTCTTATAGACGGGGATAGAGAGGATTGCATCATAGATTATGATGAGCCTACTAGCTTCCAGCAGGCCGTTCAGAGCGTTGACTCGGTAAAATGGCTGGATGCAATGCGGACCGAAATGGAGTCCATGTACACCAACAAAGTATGGACGTTGGACATTGCTCCAGACGGGATAAAACCCGTAGGATGCAAGTGGATCTTCAAAAGGAAGATTGGTGTAGATGGACAGGTTGAGACCTATAAAGCTAGACTTGTTGCAAAGGGTTTCCGTCAAAGACCTGGCTTGGACTATGACGAAACCTTTTCTCCAGTGGCTATGCTGAAATCCATTCGGATCCTTCTTGCCATTGCTGCCTTCCACGATTATGAGATCTGGCAAATGGACGTAAAGATCGCTTTTCTAAATGGAAATTTAGAGGAGTGTGTCTATATGGACCAACCAGAGGGTTTCATTCAGAGTGGGAGCAGCGGAAAGGTGTGCAAGTTGCTTAAGTCCATCTATGGACTAAAGCAGGCATCGCGGAGTTGGAACATCTGTTTTGATGAGACGGTCAAGGAATTTGGCTTTATCAAAAATCCAGATGAACCATGCATCTATAGTAGATTTGTAGCGAGAACTGTAGTATTCCTCGTTTTATACGTGGATGACATTCTCTTAATAGGAAATGACATTCCTATGCTACAATCTGTCAAGGGGTTCTTGTCACACAGGTTCTCCATGAAAGACCTGGGTGATGCCTCATACATCCTGGGGATCTGGATCCATCGTGATAGATCTAAGAGGATATTAGGACTTTCACAGTCCAGGTATATCGACACCATACTGAAAAGATTCAGTATGGAAGATTCCAAGCGCGGTAACCTACCAGCTTGTCACGGGATCACCTTCTCTAAAGAGATGTCTCCCAAGACTGATTTGGAGAGGGATCGCATGTCTATTATACCCTACGCTTCTGCGGTAGGCTCTATAATGTATGCGATGTTGTGTACCAGACCGGATGTAGCTTATGCACTGAGTGTGGTAAGCCGGTATCAGTCAAACCGTGGGGAGAAACACTGGATAGCGGTAAAGAACATTCTCAAGTATCTGAGAAGGACTAAGGAGATGTTCTTGGTGTATGGCGGAAAAGACCTCCAGATCGAGGCTTTTGCTGACTCCAGCTTCCAGAGTGACAAGGATGATTCCAAGTCCATGTCGGGTTTTGTCTTTACCCTCAATGGAGGGGCGGTGTGTTGGAAGAGTTCCAAACAAGAAACCGTTGCAGACTCGACGATGGAAGCGGAATACATCGCTGCATCTGATGCCGCAAAAGAAGCTGTCTGGATGAGGAAGTTCTTGAAAGAACTTCAGGTGGTTCCGTCCATTGTTGATCCAATACCTCTGTATTGCAACAACAACGGGGCTATAGCTTTAGCGAAGGAACCCAGGTCCCATCAGAGATCCAGACACATCTTAAGGAGGTATCACCTGATCAGGGAGATCGTGGATCGCCAGGAGATCGAGGTTCGGAGGGTTGCTTCAGAAGATAACACTGCAGATCCATTCACCAAGGCCTTGCCCTAGACTCAGTTCGAGCGGCTGATCGAGATGATAGGTCTTCGATACGCCAGTACATGGCCTTAGTGCAAGTGGGAGATTGTTAGTGTATATGCCCTAGAGGCCATTACTGTATCATACTAGTTTGTATATTACTTAATGGAAGCTTGGGATATTCACCTTGTATATACAATCTTGCTCAAAATAGTAGTATGCTACTTGGTTTGTTTCTACTTCAATGTGTACATGTGTTTATTTTAGTTTATCGCCTATACACATTAGTGGAGCCCTTAGGATCTTTGCTTGATTACCAGCGTTGTGATGGCAGTCACACTAGTGGGGGCTGGGTAATCTATAAGCACATCCTTATGCAGGTCCCTAGTCGCAGGACTATCGAGACAGGGCATCGATACTCCGGAGTAGACTAGCACATGCGATTCTCATCCCAGTGTGGGAGACGGTCTGTCCCACAGCCATTAGTACGTCGTACTGGAGATAGTATGCGGGTGCTCGTTAGGTTACGAGTACACTGGACATGACTCG
Source organism: Agapanthus africanus (assembly GCA_030015575.1). Classification (NCBI taxonomy): domain Eukaryota; kingdom Viridiplantae; phylum Streptophyta; class Magnoliopsida; order Asparagales; family Amaryllidaceae; genus Agapanthus; species Agapanthus africanus. Next base: position 509,461,168 of record CM057341.1, read on the forward strand.
TCGGGAACTGACCGGTTGGTATTATACCTATCGTCAGTTATCAGTTCCCAGGTGATATGATTACAGCTTAGTCCGCTGACTTGACACTGTCACTTCGCCTCGAGTGTGTTCCCACTGTACTTTGATTACTACCCTACCACGGCTCAAAGGAGTCGTGCAAACAGGTAGTAGTTGGGTGCAGTCCCGAAGCACTTGAAGGCAGTGACGGTTAGACAGGATTCGTCTCTCCCGGTATTGAGGGTTGATATCACGCTGTGTCTAGGAGAGCCATTACACGAGTAGTCCCTAGCCAGGGCAAGCGAGATATACTGGTAGGCTTCCAGTGTTATCTCAGGGTGTTTTAGGCTTCACTCCGACACGGCTTGTACCGCTATTAGGGGACTGACGTTTACCGCCCCCCTAGGCCCGCCATGCGATGTATCAGACGAACAGACCGGACTGTACGGAGACTGTCACATTCAGGCCCAGTAGGAGTTCAGATAGGTTTCACCTCGTCAGTCTTCTTGTCGGCATCTACCTGGGGACCGTTACGCACAGCTAGTGCCGCTTGCGGTCTGTGGTTAAACCCACTGCCAGCGTAGTGTCGAGTCTTTAGAGTCCCACACAGAAAGCTATTCGCCTTTAGGCAAAAGAGTAGAGGTCGCATGGTTTTGCGATAGGTCGCATGGTTTTGCGACAGGGTCCGGTCACATCCATGCACTTGTGCACGTACAGTGTCCGGACAGTTAACACTAGCGGGCTTTGGTTTAAGCCAGATCCTAGTGTACGTTTTGGGATTGGTTTTATCCAGTATGTATTCGTGTTCCTCGGAACGCGGATGCGGGTGTGTATGCACAGTTGACGGAGAGACAGAGGCAAAGGATTCTCATTAGGGTTGTTGACCGTTGACTATTGACTATTGACTTTTTGCTCAACCCTAATGAGAATATGATATGTAATTAACAATGATATTAATTAAGTATTATAGTGATATGGTTGTTGAGGGGTTGACTTTGTTGATTTGTTGACTTTGTTGACCGGTTGACTAGGTTGGACTAGTTGACCATCATGATGACAATGGCTATCATTTCATGGCAAAGACTTTTGCTTGCTTGTTCTCTTGTGCAAAATGAGTGCATGAAATGATATGGCTATTGTAGCTTAAACCATCACTAATACTTGATTGCTATTATTGGTTATGATACTTTTGGATTATGAGAGCCAAGAGGGAAAAAGTCTTGCTCATTCTTTCATTTCCTTTCTCTCTCTTGTGTTCTTGAGCTCTCATCTTCTTCCTCTTGCTCTCCCTCTCTTTAGTTTATGGTTCACTTGTCTCATGTGTTGAGAACCAAGAACCATAGAGAAAATCCCAACACACTCTCCTCTACTCACTCTGGTTCACAAGGTTTGGCAAACCGAGTGAACTAGTTTCTTCAAAGTTTGAAGAAGAAGCCAAAGGTAGAAGCTTTCAGGTGGATCGATCTTCGGCGCAAGGAGACGACGGGGTGAAGCCGATCCGGACAACCATCGAGGCTTGAAGACGAAGGAGTTCAAGAAAGAAAGGTATAACCCCCTAACCGAGTAGTTAACAACTCCTAGTTAGGTTGTTAGTTAGATGTTTAACAAAGATCCGGTTTTGAGTACATGTTACCGCCTCTAGAAAAATTGTTCTTCACCAAATTCCGCATGCCCGAAAGTACCAGGAGAGGTAGCATGGACTTACATGCCCAACATACGCGAAAATCCAAATCAGGTGCACCAATCATGCACGAATAAAATCTAAATCATATGCATCCAACATGCACGAAATCACGAAATCCAATATCAAGCGCCGAACATGCGCAAAATCCAATCCAAGCGCGCCAAATATGCGCAAGAATCCAAATTAAATGCACAGAGTGCACGAAATCAACATCAATATCAGAATTGAAATCGACGGTATACAATACAGCTCAATCTAAATCAGGTATACCGCGGTATATAATCTCACAACCATGTGCATCAGCGTGAACAAATTAAATCAAAACACTAAAAGTGCATGAAAACTATACCGAAAGCATAAGTCAAATCACATGCATAACATAGGCATGAAATCAAAATCAACATATCAAATGACATCAAACCGAAATCAGGTGCAACCGTAGTGCACAAAATGTAAACCCAGTGCAACAAACACACGAAATATAAATCTGGTGAGAAAAACGCACGAAACGAAAATCTAGTGCAACAACTGCACGGAACGCAAATCTGGTGCATCCTGTGCAAGAAATACAAATACAGTGCATCCTGTGCACAAAATACAAATCCAGTGTATCTAGTGCACAAAATACCAATACAGTGCATCCCGTGCACAAAAAACCAATCCAGTGCATCTAGTGCACAAAATACCAATACAATAACTCAAATGCGTAAATAGCAACAGCGAGTGTACCAAGGTGTAAAAATCATAAACGTATGCAACTGCGTGCACAAAACACATATCAATACACTACAAGCACATATAAGCTATACCGAGTGCAAAAACCAAATCGTGTGCATACCATGTACACAAAATCAACCCAACTGTATGAAATCCATGAAATCATAAACATGTGCGATCAAGGCACAAAACGATATTAAGTGCAATCATTGTGTACAAATCATAAATCAACACAACGGTGTATAAAGCATATCTCAAGGGTAATAACTATGCATAAAATATGAATACCCAGTAGGTGCAACCATGGTGCACGAAAACAGATATCATGAAACTCAGTCATCAAGACTAAATCATATGAATAGATCGCCCAAAATACCGAAATCCAAGATGACGGATGCGTGATAATCGAATCACCAAATCACAAATCATAAATACCGTCGTCGATATTTCCTCCTTCAAAGTCGAGAAGGTGTCGGTGCATCCAATGCTAGCAGAGCAAGATATCTACTTGCCTCCTGTTCATGGTCTGGCGCCTGGTGCTTTTAGGCTCTTGTCTCTCACTGTGCATTGCTAGATATATAGCTCCTCGGCTCATGTGGAATGACGACGGAAACAGTCCTACTCTGGCACATCTTCTACAGATCCCTGGCCAATTATCTCGTCGACGATGCCGAACTTTGGCCTGCTGGGTGTGCGCAATATGACTGCTCCTGGGTCCAAGTCTTATCGTATAGTATTCCAGATAGGTCCTGTCGAGATCTCTCTCAAATCTCGTTTCTGCCGAATTTCCCGGAAGTTACCACCCTTTACTATGTCTGTTTCTTGTTCCGGAACGGCAGCATACTCATCGCGACTTCTTCTGGAAGATATATCCATAATCAACGCCTCTGCATGCGTATCACATCTCTGATGTCAGCAGAGTGGAACGTCATCTCGTCGAAATCTCGTGCGAACTCTTTACTCCACTTTTTCTCTAACGTCGACTGCTTCGGACACGTCTCTTCATGGCTGCATGGACTGTGCGCCAACGGCTATACTCGTATCTGGAGTCTCCCAAGCAATGCATCCCATCATATGATATCCGAAAGATGTCGAACCTTTCGATCAATTCGTCAAGGTTCCATAATTCCCCCAAGAGCTAAACATCTTGGGTACAGTTTAATAATACGCCAGTACATGCCACAGCACCTGTGGACCAACCGTAGAAGGGAAAACCCAAGCCTCACAAATAGAACCGCTAAACTGCCGCAAACCCTAAGGTTCAAAGGCGTTCCATGGTCATTACGTCGAGTTAGGCTTTCATTCTTCTAGAGGGTCCATAGCATTACTTGCATTGTCTTCTGAATACTTTAAACTTGGAAATGGGTTCCTGACATTCGATCGTCTCCATCGACTCTCAACGTACCTTCGTGAAGTCGTCTCTAGCTGGAATCAATCTATCTGACGACCTCGCATCGGGGTAAGCGAACGAACCACATGTCCCAGTCATTCGGGTGACTAGCGACCTTCCATCATATCTCTAAGTATATACTCATGCTGCAGTAGCTCCAACATCTGGGCGATATCTCGTCATTTGCAGCAACAACTGGTTCATTCGTCTGCATGCTGAACAGTGCCCCAATCATCATGAATAAGCGATACATCAATGGTCATCACATTCTGGCCGGCCTCTATCAGTGGCTCAATCATTTTGTGCTGATCTGCACGTCCGAGAAATCTCGTAAAAGCGATCCGTCAAACGCTTATGGCGCGAAAACACAACAAAACGATGCCTCTATGCAATCGTATGTCTCTGGAATCACGCTCTGGTCAGTCCTCGTCCGCGACGAGCTCATGCTGATGCAACTCTAGCCATAGCTCTCTCTGCCGTGTAATCGTGGCAGCAAAACCATAAACCAATAATGATGAGGATAGATCATAGGAATGAATATAATACTGTGCAAGGAAATGTACATCCTAAAGCTCCTTAAGCGGAGTAGCGTATCGTAAGTATGCCGCAGAACATACACACGGTACGTCACTCTCCTTAAGTCACCTACTCTATCAACCAAGGTCAACCTATGCGACGAAAGTTCGGGTATAATACCCCCTCGACTAAGTCTAAGTTCCGTAAGGTCAAGTCAAAGTTCCGAATACATACAAACGCTCTAGGCTCCGCATAGCCAAACTTAGACTCGAACCAAGGTTAACCTAGAGCTCTGATACCAATTTTGTCACGACCTGAAATAGCACATGACTGGATCTTGAATCATATGAAGTCTATAGGACCTCATCTAATTCAAGTAAGCCAAAAGCCCAGAAATCTAAAACCATTTTAAGGAAGAAGTAAAGAAAACTAGTTTTAAAACAAGTGTTTTTAAATAACATCAGCCGAATATGCATTTTAAAAATCCCAAGTCTTTTCTGAAAATTTTGGCAGAGTTTCCTTTGTAAATACTGGCCCCGAACGGGGTACAACATGAATGATATATGTACAATGATAAAAGGCATCCCCAAGCGGGAGCTAGCTCTTCGTCAATCGATGGTCACAACCACGCAAGCAATATAATATAAAACACCGAAGGGCGAGGATCAAAACTCAAAAGGAAACTCAAAATCATCAAGAAAACCATAATACTACAACGCGCGGCTCTAAGGTCGAAATAATACATAACTGGTTTTCTAAGTCTGAAATAAATATACAAGTCTGGTTGATGGAATTTTACTAGATACAACTGAAAATAAATAAGTACAATGGTGGTCACGATGCAAGTGAACCTACCTACCAAAGCAATCACCCAGAAAGAAAGCAATGTGCCAGAAAGACGCAATGGAACCTGTACGGCAAAACTTGCAAGAACTGTGGCACAACGGGGGTGAGTTGCCAACTCATGAGTAGAAAATATCACAGAGCAGAAATCGTATGTATGATTCAATCCTAGGTCAAACGATCAGTAATAATATATATATCCTCAATATGATAAAGTCTGAAGCATGATAAGGTGGCAAGGGTAAACATCTATACATCAGTGTAATACCAAGTGCTCGTGTCAGTGCCTCAGGTAGCAACATATCATAAATATGAGGTATGATCAATGTAATCAACATGAATCAATGTCAACTATATCATGAAGTCTATAAGTATGTGGATATCATCCAACTATGTAATCAATGTCTGTATGCATGTGGATCACGTCCACGTGTCAACCAATGACACAAAACATAATGCATGTAAACATCATAAAGCATATGCATGGAAGTATGAGGATATAAATCAACGTGTGTCCCTCGTGATACGTCAAAATCATGGAACCTGAGTGTCCAGCATCGACACTCGAAAACATCATGAAACCTGTGCCCAGCATCGGCACGTAAATCCTCATATATATATAGGGCTCCGTCAGTCCGGATCGGCCCACGGGCTCCGTCAGTCCAGATCGGCCCGTATCATCTCTCAACTCCGGTCAGTATCCTCTGGATATCCACCGAGCTCCAATACAATTACCGGTAGGTAGTAGTCCCTCTGCCAGGCTCACCGTCTGTATACACATCATCCCTTTCTTGCCCCAGGGTACCATACCGAACCCCACCATGTACCCGCACACGGTCCACGACTCCTTCTCGCATGGGGTATATATAAATCAGAACCGATAAAACTCATGGTGGACGCACTGAAATATCATATCAAGAGAAACCGGGTTTTTAAACAATACATACTTTCTTTCGAAATAGCCACGGTTCTCAAATACTGAAATCTCATGAAAACAGCATATCTCAATGCGTATACTCATAAAGCATGATGTATGTGACATATAATAGAAATGTAAGCGTATCCGTATATCATGCAACATAAAACAGTAATATGCACATATCAAGGGAAAACCGCTCCTTTAAAATGAATCCAGTTTTAAAATATATCTTGCGGTTCCTAAATCTCCAAAATCTAGCCAGAATCGTTTATGTATGTGCAAATACGTATGTATGGAAGTATGGGTGTACAATATGTGTGTACGCAAGTATGAGTGTACAATATGTCTGTACGCAAGTATGAGTGTACAATATGCCTGTGCGCCAATATGGATGTACAAGTAGGTATATACGCAAGTATGAGTGTACAATATGCCTGTTTGCCAATATGGATGTACAAGTAGTCATATCCTGATGCAACAATCCTACTGTGTAGTGACATGGCAATTATCGATGATGAAATGTGTGAGCTGGCAAGCAGGTGTACGTGGAACATACGCATCATCGATAATGGTGCTGGTGTCCTGACAGCATGGGTTTAATATAACAATGAACACATTTACACATGCAATGCGATGCAAATAGCAAGAATATGTGGAAATCGAATAATAAACGCAACAGTGAAGAATCTACATCAATATGTAAAAGTCATACAGTTTTGCCATTTGAAATAAGACGAATCATGGTGTTTAGAAAAATAAGGGCTACGGTGTTTTTAAGAAAAGATGCGTCTTTTGAAAATATCCGTAGAATCCCTTGGCCTGTCTTTAAAATACTCACGATTCGTTAGTTTTGAAATAGGTATGACTCGGGTCTAGTCTAACATCTACTAAGTAAACTACAGATCTAACTAACAAGCTAATCGAATGGGTATGGAAACCACCTAAATCTGAGTCGATATATACATACATATATAATAGCCGGTGATCTCGCCTCAATAGTACCGTGTACGATACAATATATCATATGACATTCTCGAGTCAAGAGTGCGGATCTATCATCATAGTTATCTCGTATGGTAAATCCGTCGTACGGCGTCCCAAATCTGGGTACGGGTCAAATATCACATCCATCTCATCGTTTATCTGGTATCGTTATCATCATATCTCATGAACAGGGGTTCTGATCTAAGTCTAGTACAAACTGATACCATCTGCATATATATAAATGCGTGTGTAAAACACACGTCCAAAGGCCCGCTAAAATCTCATGTCGTATCTCATAATACGAACCACATCATATCACCGATCTCATGGCACCATGCCCAATCTCATCGACTCATCTCCAAATACCATATACAATCCTCATCATCCATGTGTAGGTATACGTGTATATATATACATAGTCCCATACCTATGTGTGCATATATATACCTATCCCCATATACGCACAAGTATAATAAAGTGAGCATGTGTGCGTGTGTGTGGGTGTAAACCTATTCTAGGGTTCGCGACTAAGAAGCTATACTAGTTCACTTCTAATAACCCTAAACTAACCATTGAACACCTAAACATGTCTTGAATATCCATGTTTCACATAAAAAATATCATATATAGTATATATATAGTATACTATACATCGAACTGCGGGGGTGCTATAAGCCATCCACCCGACTTCCCCCGCAGATATAATCTACTCACCTTGCTCTCGCATGCCGTTGCCGACGTCGCCACGTACCTGCTTGTCGTCTCAAAGTCTTCATGGGATACCTACACATCATAACGTATCGGGTCGCATTAAAACCCAATTCAAAACCAAAACGACACGCTAAAAGCCTATTGGTTAGAACCTATGGACTACGCTTTCAAAACCACCAAATAACACTCGATTTCGACGTACAAACGTCAAGTGATCGAATACAACACAAATCACAAAAATCCAGAATTCAAGATACGCAAAACGAAACCCCGAATCAAAAAAGCAACTCTTGAAAATGGTCCCAAATTTTACCCTAGGTCAAATCAGCCAATTTTGCATATGCCAAGGGTCTAGTTCACTGATGAAAGAACCACAGAACAAGCACGAGCCATATTGGCCCAGGTCTGGCTGTAATTTGCGTCCAGAGAGAATAAATCTACGGCCATGTTGTTAGGGTAGGGGCTCGGGTCTTTAGGGTATGCTCTAAATAACCTGCACATCTCACTGTGTTTGCTAAATAATTTTCAAGTCACTCGGGTGTTAGCAGATTTCAATATACACTCACAGAATCCACAATTCTTCCGATATTGGGTTTCTAAATTCACTAATACGGGTTCTAGTCTCTGGTTTAGGTCTCCAATCAATCACCACAGGGGTTGTATAGCCTCTACTAACCTTAATTTCACCTTTGGGTTCAACTAAAACCCTAATCCTCAACTCAAAGTTTTCAAAGTTCTCAAAACCACACAATATCGGTTGTAATTTAACATGGATGTAAAAGCAATGGAAATACTATGCTAATGGTGGAAAATTACCTCATTTGGCAACTCAAGAATTTTCTTGAGTTGCCCCAAGTGTCCAAAAATGCAAGCTTTCTTGGTCTAAGGTGTAGCTAGTGAGCTCATGCACATTTTTAATGAAGTGGGGATTGGGTGTTGATGAATTATTCATGGGGTTGTGGGGGTTTTGAGATGGGGGGAGGTAGAGGGCAGCAGCCCAAGTGAGAGGAGAAGAGAGAATAATGAAGATGAGAAAGAAAACAAGGGTCTTGGTCAATGGGAGACCCCTCACCTCTCACTCTCTCACTTGCCCATACCTTATTTCTTTATTCATATTCCTTTTCTTTTCTTTTCTTTTCCTTTTCTTTTCTTCTCTTTATTTTATAACCATGCATGATAAAAAGAAGAAAGTATGAAAGAAAAATGTGACAAGTGCTAAAAAAGACATGTGCAAGTTTTGCACAAAACAAGCTTAATGCACGATTAGCGATATTTAATCGCGATTAGCACTAAATAGCATATAATTAATCATAAAAACTTATAATTTACATAAAACACCCACTTTTTAGTAATTTCCATAATTTTTCAATTTTTTCCCCCAATTTATCGGTATTTAATTATACCGCCTTATTAAAATATTCAATATTTTATTATTTAATTATAAAAATTCCCAAAAATAATATTTTATTTTTTTGAAATGTTACACCACTGTGCACCCGTATATCATCTCTGATGTCAAACACCAATGGATATGTGATCATCCATCGCCCATCTCATGGGTCGAGAAGCGTATACGCTAGTCTATTCTGGTATATCGATGCCCTGTCTCGATACACCCACGACTAGGAACATTAAAGGATGAACTTATGGACTACCATGGCCCCACCAGTATGATCTGCATCATAGCCCTGGTAATCAAGTACACATCCTAAGGGCTTTACCAACATGTAGCCATAAGACAGTATCGAGAGACAAGTATACATGTTAAGATAAAGAGCAACCAGATAACATACTATCATATCGAGCAAGAAATTCCTCTTTATATATATCCAAGCATCCAATATAATATACAACATATGTATAATACTGGCCTCTAGGGCATACATACATCTAACAATCTCCCATTTGCACTAGGACAAGCTGCTGTAGTATCGCATACCAAGCATCCCGAAGAGTCTCTCGAACTGTATTTGGGGAATGGCCTTCGTGAGTGGATCCGCTGTGTTGTTCTTCGTGTCAACTCTCCTGACCTCGATCTCCCGGCGATCAATTATCTCCCGGATCAGGTGATACCGCCTTAGAATATGCTTGGATCGCTGATGGGACCTGGGTTCCTTGGCCAAAGCCACCGTTCCATTGTTATCACAATACAAAGGTATTGGATACTCAATGGATGGAACCACTCCAAGTTCGGTTATGAACTTCTTGACCCAGACAGCCTCTTTGGCAGCATCGTTGGCAGCGATGTATTCAGCCTCCATCGTCGAGTCTGCCACGGTTTCCTGCTTGGAACTCTTCCAGCATACTGCCCCTCCATTGAGGGTAAAGACAAATCCCGAGTGTGACTTAGAGTCGTCCTTATCACTATGGAAGCTTGAATCGGTAAAAGACTCCACTTGGAGTTCTCCATTACCATACACCAAGAGCATCTCTTTAGTCCTTCGCAAGTACTTGAGAATGCTCTTCACGGTTGTCCAGTGACTCTCTCTAGGATCTGCTTGATACCTACTCACTACACTTAGTAAGTATGCTACATCGGGTCTGGTACATAGCATCGCGTACATGATAGAGCTTACTGCCGAAGCATATGGTATCCCTTGCATGTGAGTTCTCTCCAAATCAGTCTTGGGAGACATCTCTTTGGAGAGAGTGAGTCCTGAGATCGTGGGTAAAAACCCACGCTTGGATTCTTCCATACTAAACCTCTTTAGTATGGTGTCTATGTACCTGGATTGGGACAATCCCAGTATCCGTTTAGATATATCTCTATAGATCTTAATCCCCAAGATGTAGGAGGCATCTCCTAGATCTTTCATTGAGAATCTTTGTGATAAGAAGAGCTTGACCAATTGCAGCATAGGAATATCATTTCTTATCAAGAGTATGTCATCCACATACAATACGAGGAAGACAACCTTACTCTCTGCCACCTTCTTTTATATACAAGGTTCATCTACATTTTTAACGAAATCAAACTCTTTGATAACGACATCAAACCAGATGTTCTAACTCCGCGATGCTTGCTTTAAATCCATAAATGGATTTAAGCAGCTTGCACACCTTCCCGCTGCTCCCACTAGCTACGAAGCCTTCTGGCTGAGTCATGTACACGCTCTCTTCTAAATCACCATTCAGAAAGGCGGTCTTAACAGCCATTTGCCGGATTTCATAGTCATGAAATGCAGCGATGGCAAGCATGATCCGAATGGATTTAAGCATAGCCACTGGAGAAAAGGTTTCGTCATAATCGACACCTGGTCGTTGACGAAAACCTTTTGCAACAAGTCTAGCTTTGAAAGTCTCCACTTTCCCATCTACACCAAGTTTTTTCTTGAAGATCCACTTGCTCCCAATGGGTTTTACCATTTCAGGAGCATCTTCCAAAGTCCATACTTTGTTGGTGTACATGTATTCCATCTCGGACCGCATTGCATCCAGCCATTTCACTGAGTTACCACTCGTGATGGCCTGCTCGAAGCTAGTTGGGTCATCATCCTCCATGATGGAATCCTTGCTCCTACCATCCATGAGAAAACCGTAGTATCTCTCAGGTGGGTGAGGAACCGTACTAGATCGGCGGAGAGGCCGAGGTTCGTTGGGAACTACCGAATCCTCTGGTTCCACCAAATCTTCAGTTGCAGCTTGTGCTGCTGGAACTTCTTCCAGCTCTACCTCTTTGCCACTAATTTCTTTTACAAGAAATTCCTTTTCTAAAAAGGTGGCATATTGAGAAATAAACACTTTTTGTTCCTCAGCATGGTAGAAAATATATCCTTGTGAATTCTTTGGATATCCCACAAACTTGCAAAGAATTGATCGTGCCTCGAGTTTGTCCGGATTTTTCCTTTTGACATAGGCTGGACAATCTTAACTCGTTTAAAATATGGTCTCTTCCTACTCCATATCTCATATGGTGTGGTAGGCACTGATTTAGATGGAACTTGATTCAATAGGTATTCATTTGTCATAAGCGCATAGCCCCGGAAGGAAAAGATTACTCACACATATTCGAATACGATTTTAAAGTTTAGACAAAAAACATCTTCGAATACGATCTAACATATTACACACTTAACAAGTGAAAAGATTACTCACACATATTCACAAATTAAAAAGAAAGAAAAGAGAAGATACATAAGAAAAATGCAATGAAAGAAAGATGAAAAGAGAACCGATGAGTTCAAGCGTGTTATCTCCAAGTGTTCGATCCCCGGCAACGTGTGAAATCCAAATACCAAGCTTTAAGGTTGCAAGCTCACTTAAGAGGTTGCAAGATCAAAGCAAAGCAAGAATTTCACAATTGAAATCATGTAAAATGGAACAAGACATGTAATAAAAATAAGAACTTTTATTGAAGAACAACTTGTTTCAAGAGATCTTGAAGTCAAGAACCTAAGCCTTAAGCTTGCAAGTTCAAAATGAGAAGTTGCAAGGTCAAGACAAAAGGGCAAGAGCTCAAGAATGAAAAGAAAAATTACAAGAATTCTAAGATAAAACTAAAGAAAAAGCTACCTCTTTCCTCTGGTATGTATTTATAGGCTTAGAAAGAAAACAAATAAACAACAAAATCAAGACCAACTGGCAGCGAGGGAGGGTGTGTGAGAAGCTGGGACCCACTGGAGCCTGTGGGGCCGGCCAGGCCGGTTTTAAAGGAAGGGTGGCCGGTCCAAAAAAGGTGGTTGGGTCTAGAATTTGGTACGTTGTCTTTTGTTGTCCCCGGTGTCACTTTGGTTTAGTTTATTTCTTCTGTTTCGACCTGATTTGAACCCAGTGTTTGGAGGGAATTTTGAATATGCAATTCAACACATGATCTCCACCATTAAATGCTCATTACTTCATTCCCACATGTGGCTTGTGTAAGTCGACGTTGTACACCCCACGACTTGCGGGGAGGCGGAAATATGAAAAACAATCATTTTGTTAGAAACAACATCGACTAACCGAAAGGATCTTTGCTAAACTATAACTAACACTAACATAGGAGTTGTTAACTACTATGACAAGAGATTATACCTAATAAACCTAGTCCTTCGTCTTCTCGTTATCCACTTCCTCGTCGGCCTCCTCTATGTAATAGACGATCCACCCGAGAGCTTCTACTCCAAGCTTTGCCTCTAATCTTGAGGTAACTAGGTTTCTTTAGTTGCTAATCAAAGTCACCTAGGTGATATAGAGTATGGATATGGATTAAATAGTCTAGCTAATCTTTGATCTCAACACATGAGAGGGTAGGATTAGGGTTTGAAGAGAGAGAGAGAGAGCTTGAGGAGATAGAAGGTGTGCAAGATTATGATATGAAAATGTTTCTCACTTCTAATATATCATGAAGCATAAAGAAAATAAAATAAATAAATCTAAATGATTTATCATCATGCTTCATTTAATATATGCAATGAATCATCAAGTGAATCATTAAGCAATAAATGCTTCATTAACTCACTTGAATGATTCATTTAATGAGTCACAAATGCATTTAATGTAAATGCCACCTAAACTCTCAAGACACTATACTTCTAGAAGATTCCCTCCAAATTACGAGAACGCCCCTCCTATCCGTGAAAACACGGAAAAACTTTAGACTGTATAAATCCAATAATCCGATATTAGAATCTGGCTTAAACCAAAGCCGGCTAGTAAAAACTGTCCGAACATCGTACGTGCGTTTAAACACGTATGCGTCCGAACCCTTGTCGTAAAACCATACGACCTCTATATCGTTTCGTCTGGAGCAGGGAAACTCTCTGTGTGGGACTCTAAAGACTCGACTACTGCGCTGGCAGTAGGTTTAACCACAGACTGCAAGCGGCACTAGCTGTACGTAACGGTCCCCAGGTAGATGTCGATAAGAAGGCCGATGAGAAAACCCATCCGAACTCCTACTGAGCCTGATGTGACAATCTCTGTACAGTCCGGTCTGTTCGTCTAGGACTATCGCATATCGGGCCTAGGGGGCGGCAAGCGTCAGTCCCCAAAAAGCGGTATAAGTCGTGTCGGAGCGAAGCCCATTACACCTTGAGAAACTACTGGAAAACCTACCAGTAAATCTCGCTTGCCCTGGCCAGGAACTTTGCGTAATGGCTCTCTGACACAGCGCGATATCAACTCCCAATACCGGGAAAGACGAATCATGTCTAACCGCCACTGCCTCCAAGTGCTCGGGACTGCACCCAACTGCTACCTGTTTGCACGACTCCTTTGAGTCGTGGTAGGGTAGCAATCTAAGAACAGTGGGACACACTCGATGCGAAGTAGCAGTGTCAAGTCTGCGGACTATGCTGTACTCATGTCACCTGGGAACTGTTAACTGACGACGAGTATAATACCAACCAACAGTTCCCCGCGAGTCCTGTCCGGTGTACCCGTAACCCAACGAGCACCTGTATACTATCTCCAGTACGACGTACTGATGGCTGTGGGACAGACCATCTCCCCAACTGGGATGAGAAGCGTACACACTAGTCTACTCCGGAGTATCGATGCCCTGTCTCGATAATCCTACGATTAGGGACCTGAAAAAGGATGTTCTTGTAGACTACCCGACCCCCACTAGTGTGACTGCCATCACAACACTGGTAGTCAAGCAAGATCCTAAGGGCTCTATCAATACGTACACACATATTAAGATAGATAAAACCAAGTAGTATACTACCATGTTTAGCAAGACTGTTATATAACTGTGAATATTCCAAGCTTCCATTAAGTAATATACAAGCTAGTATGATACAATAATGGCCCCTAGGGCATATACACTAACAGCTTGATTCATGGCTGCCCCCATTATGGCTCATGCTGATTTGTTTGATTGCCTTTGATTTGATTTCAATTTTGGAAGGAAAAAATCAACACATGATGTTTAGCCTTGAATGCATATAATATCATATCCTTGAATGCATATAAAATCATATCCACATGTGCCTAAAAGTCTTGTGTACACACTTGTTGTGTTGGACCATTTAAATAAAAAAATATGTACACAACTTATTGCGAAAAGGAACTCCAGAAGTATCGGTCGGTTTGCGGTTTTGGTTGCAGTGCCTTCTCTCAAGTGATATATCCGTGCTTTTGGATGGATACCTATAATCTATAATACTGAGCAGACACTGGTTAATAATACCGATAAATACACAATTAGATAATGAATGAGCGATATTAGAATGCAGTTTTCTGATATGAACAAATACCCCCAAACTTATCTATTGCTCGTCCCGAGCAAAACCATTTATTCACAAAAGAAAATCCTAACCGCACTTTCGCAGGGAACGTGATTGCACTGAGCATGTGCAACAAGCCGTTAAACCTCTAGGTGTCCCTAGTAGGAGGAGTGTTGTCTCCTGAGGGTTTTTAGCGGATATTACCCACAAAATCCCGTCAAGCTAGTTTTGCGAAATAACTATAATTCAAACCCTAAGGTTTTGTTTTAAAGATAATAATTCTATTATCCTAAATTTAGAACTATCGAACCTTTATTTTTCACACCTCGCTTCTCATTTAACTTAAGATTTTATATGTCTTTACGTACTGTGCAAATAATGTCGTTAAGTTTCAAAAGGATCGATTAAAGTCGTCTTGTCACAAAATAAAGCCCAGACAAAAAACTTAAAAAGGATCACATAAGTTTTATAAAGAGTTAAGTATTTCTCAAGTTTCGTTTTCCTGTTAGGTTTCAAATTCAGAATTTCTATCTTCCTTAACAGGAAACTAGGTCTTATTTTTCATTCCACCTTTTTCTTGTTTTCATTTCATACACATCTCTGTGAACGTGCAATAGTCTTTATCATAGAATAAAACCTTCATATCTCCGCTAGAAATACTTTTTTTATAAAAACCTGTCTTTTGCCAAGATTATTCTCTCACAAAGAACCGTTAGGAATTTTAACTCGGAGAGAACACTTGCTTGACTTTGTTTTAATCTGGACTTTCTAGGCTTCTTAGCGAGTTTGGGCCAATGCTCCCAAACCAGTTGGCTTTAGGGCATTAGGTGTAGAGATACCCCAGCGAACTTAATTACTCAAGTTACCTAGGCCCAAAAACAAAAGACAATTTTAGCGTGAAAATCATGATGATTCAATGCGAACGGAGATATAACCGGTAGTTCAATTATTTTTTTGGATAAAAGACGTGTTTAGTGGGTTAGGTGTGTAATCATTCCAATCAAGATTTAGACGGGTTATTCTTCAGAATTAGCTCTTATCAAGCCATCAATAATATCCCTTCATATCCACCTCTCTTTATAAACTAGTCTTGATATTACCTATTTCAGAACAAACCTATTTGATCCTCAGAAAATAATTTATCCATTTAAAGGTTTTCAGACATAATAGACTTGTCATCTAATTTTCAAAACTCACGACACGTGTAGTGTGATGTAAAGACGTATATTAGCTATAGTTAACTTCAAAGGAGAGTTATCTTTCAGGTTTTCAAAATCTAAAAATAGGATTTAGTTGTTCCTATCTTATTAAACAAAACCGTCGAAATATTGAATCTAAGTTCTCCCACTAGCTAACTTGACGACAAAGTTTTTATTTTTTTGGAAATTTTTTTGAATTTATATATATATATATATATATATATATATATGTATGCAATGCAGAATATACAAATGAATGCGAAGGTTAGAAATGCGTACCGAGCGTACCCCCAAACTTAAACTGGACAGTGCCCCCACTGTCATTGTACATCAAGAAGGCAAAAATATTGAAGGGTCAAAAACGTCGGTTAGATATACCCTTTTTTTTGTTTTTTAAATTTTTTTTAACATATATATATATATAAAGGAAAATCGTATATACATACCCCCAAACTTATTTGAAACAGTGTCTACTGTTTTAGCTGGATAACCGAAGTTTGCTGGTAGGCAGAGGAAGATTATGCAGGGTAAACCGGCTCCTGCAAGAGCAGGAGCTCCTCTGATGGTTCAGCGCTAAGGTACGGTTTCAGTCTGTGTCCGTTTACTTTGAAAAGCGAACCGTCCTTTGGATTTTCCAAATCCACCGCGCCGTGCGGATATACTGTCCGCACAACAAAGAGTCCCTTCCAGCGAGATCTGAGTTTACCGGGATGAAAATGTAGTCGAGTGTCGTAAAGAAGCACCTGCTGTCCAGGTGTGAAAGTTTTGCGCGTAAGGTGTTTATCATGAAACACCTTCGCTCGGTTCTTTACAATAACTGCGTTGTCGTAAGCTTCATCTCGAAGCTCGTTCAATTCGTTCAGCTGCAGCTTCCGATAGCTCCCCGCATCTTTGAGCGATAGATTCAGCTCCTTTATCGCCCAAAATGCACGATGCTCTATTTCCACTGGAAGGTGGCAAGCATTTCCATAAACAAGCCGATAAGGAGACATGCCAAGATCGGTCTTATAAGCAGTTCGAAATGCCCAAAGGGCATCGGTGAGTTTCAAAGACCAATCCTTACGGTTCTTGGAAACCGTCTTCTCCAAAATCTGTTTGATTTGCCGATTAGACACTTCGGCTTGCCCACACGTTTGGGGGTGATAAGGCGTAGATAGCTTATGATTTATGGAATATTTCCGCATTAAGGCCTCGAAAGTCCTATTACAGAAATGTGTTCCATTGTCACTAATGATCGCGCGGGGATGTCCAAACCGGGAAAAGATGTTTTCCTTAAGGAATCTTGTTGTCGTTAGTCCGGCTTGGCACGGCCTCGACCCATTTAAAGACGTAATCAACAGCTAGAAGAATATACAGGTTCCCAAAAGATCTGGGAAACGGCCCCATGAAGTCAATACCCCAAACATCGAAAATCTCAATAACCAAGATTGGTTGGAGCGGCATCTCGTTTCTTCTGGATATCCGGCCCAAGTGTTGGCACTGGGAGCAAGTCCTGCAGTAGTCATGAGAGTCTTTGAAGAGTTGTGGCCAGTAGAAACCACACTGCAAGATCTTCTCGGCTGTCTTTTGTTAGTGTATATGCCCTAGAGGCCATTACTGTATCATACTAGTATGTATATTACTTGATGGAAGCTTGGGATATTCACAGTTGTATAGACAATCTTGCTCGAAATAGTAGTATGCTACTTGGTTTGTCTCTGCTTTAATGTGTACATGTGTTTCTTTATTATATCACCTATACGCATTAGTAGAGCCCTTAGGATCTTTGCTTGATTACCGGCGTTGTGATGGCGATCACACTCGTGGGGGCTAGGTAATCCACAAGCACATCCTTATACACGTCCCTAGTCGTGGGATTATCGAGACAGGGCATCGATACTCCGGAGTAGACTAGCGTATGCGCTTCTCATCCCAGCATGGGAGACGGTCTGTCCCACAGCCGTCAGTACGTCGTACTTGAGATAGTATGCGGGTGCTCGTTAGGTTACGAGTGCACTGGACAGGACTCGTCGGGAACTGATGGTTGGTATTATACCTATCGTCAGTTATCAGTTCCCAGGTGACATGAGTACAGCTTAGTCCGCTGACTTGACACTGTCACTTCGCCTCGAGTGTGTTCCCACTGTTCTTTGATTACTACCCTACCACGGCTCTACTGAGTCGTGCAAACAGGTAGTAGTTGGGTGCAGTCCCGAAGCACTTGGAGGCAGTGACGGTTAGACAGGATTCGTCTCTCCCGGTATTGGGGGTTAACATCGCGCTGTGTCTAGGAGAGCCATTACACATGTAGTCCCTGGCCAGGGAAAGCGAGACATACTGGTAGGTTTCCAGTGATGTCTCAGGGTGTTCTGGGCTACACTCCGACATGACTTATACCGCTATTAGGGGACTGACGTTCACCACCCCCTAGGCCCGCCATGCGATGTATCAGACGAACAGACCGGACTGTACGGAGATTGTCACATACAGGCTCAGTAGGAATTCGGATGGGTTTACCTCATCGGCCTTCTTATCGACATCTACCTCGGGACCGTTACGTACAGCTAGTGCCGCTTGCGGTCTGTGGTTAAACCCACTGCCAGCTTAATGTCGAGTCTTTAGAGTCCCACACAGAGAGTTTCCCTGCATTGAGCGAAACGTGTAGAGGCCGTATGGTTTTACGGCGGGGCTACGATCACTTACGTGCACTTGTGTGCGTATGCTGTTCGGGCAGGCAACACTAGTGGGCTTTGGTTTAAGCCAGATCCTAGTATTGCACAGATGGATTTGATTTGTCTTCAGTGCATTCGCATTCTACGGAATGCGGATGCGGGTGTGTATGCACAGTTTTGAGGAGCGATGAAGGAGGAGGTGCCCTATTAGGGTTTTGGCAGTTGGTTCGGCCAAAACCGTAATGTGGCACACTCATTAGGGTTTTGACAGTTCGTTTGGTCAAAACCGTTATGAGCCGGAGACATTGTTTACTAATCCTTTTAGTGATAGATTTGTGATGGCTAATTGTATTGACCATTTGACCACTTGGATCTCTCTTGACTTTGTTGACCCGTTGACCGTGTTGACCATTGACCTTCAAGAGAGATCCACACTCTTCTTTCATTTTCTTTTTATTTCTTGTGTTATGATAATGGTCAATTCAATGTGCCATCAACTTCTATCATGATAGGATTAATAATGATGATTTTGTGTATTATTAGAACCATGGTTCATTTCTTTTGGCTTAATCTTTTCATTATTCTCTTCTCATTCTCTCTCTTGAAGTGAGAAGAAAAAGAAAAGCTCCATGGTTGCTAAGTTTCTCCTTCTTCTTCCTCCTCTTGATCTCATCTTTTGATCTCATGTGTTGAGAGAAAAAGATCCCACAAAGACAAACACATCCATACATCTCCTTACACATCCTCGGGCTTCTTGACTAGCAATCACTTTGCCATAGTTGCCTCGGCTTGAGGTGGAGCTCGGTGTACATCTCTCGGGTGGATCGTCTTCGACTCAAGGAGGCCGCGGAGGTGACCAAAGTCCGGATCAACCCTCGGAGCAAGCAAGGAGAAGAACAACAAGAAGAGAAGGAGTTCAAGTTGTGGTATAACCCCTAACCGAGTAGATAAATCTCTAGTTAGGATGCTAGTGTGTTGTTTAGCATAGATCCGGCTTTTACGGTCCATGTTACCAAGTCTAGAAATTTTTTTGTTTTACCGTTTCCGCAACCCCGAAAGTACCGGGAGAGGTAACGTGGACCTAACAGTGGTATCAGAGCCTAACTAAACACACCCTAGCATGTTAGCAAAGTATTTAGAATTTCGACCGGACGAAAAACCGCAAAACACCCCGGAAATTTGAAGTTTCTGCCGATTTTTACAACTGTTCCAAAATTAATAAATCATACACTAAAAATCGGCTCAGGCTTTTTATAGAATACTGAAGAAAAATGATCACCTAACTCGGTTAAAGCGCCGCGGTTCCGCGGCATAAGCTTGCTTATGCCGCGGAACCGCGGCCAATTTAACTTGGTTGGCGATTTTCTTTTCTGCAGTTTTCTTAGATGGGTATTTTGGGATTTTTACAATATGACTTTTCTGCCCAGATTTTCCAGAAAGCAAAATTTGTTTTTGGGGCTTAAAAATCCGTATTTTTTTGTCGATGTTCTGTAGACTTTGGCTAATGGTTATATCTGTAATGTTATATGTGTATTGAACGTCTACTAATCGCTATACGTCGATTAGTGGGGGTTATACATATCTGTGATCTGTGTTATTGATGGTATGTGTATATGAACTCGTTGGATTGTCGCGGATGAATAGCCGGGGTGGATGTGAGATGAGAGTTTCTTTTTCTTTCATTCATGTAATAAATTTGTAAATTGATGTAATATTATTTGTATGGCCGCACAACCGGGTCGGGGTTGTAGCCTTCATTGTATAATTCTTTTTACTGTTTTTGCTCCTAGGATAGACCCATGGAGGGGGTGCACAAACTACCGGGTATCTTGAAGTGCCGAGTGGCCTACTCACGGCGTTGAGGGAGGTTGTTCGCTTCGGGTACTTGGCGGGTAGTTTGCCGCACCCGTAGGGGTCTTGGGTGGGGTATTGGCTATTCATCGCGACCGTGTAATCCGCTTTTCCTTGCAGGCTCGAACGAATCGCGGGTTCCTAGTATATCCAAAGTGTTCATCTGTGATCTGGATTGGCTATCATTGCTATATATCTATATATAATAACTATTTAGGCGTTGCTTATGTTTTTCAGCCGCGCTAGCCCAGCCCCCGCTCTGTCGTTAGTTAAGTAACCTAACGGGTGATGACGGGGCCCCGTGGCGAATGCAAATGGCATAAGCGTACGTCATATTTTGGTTGTTTTCTGCAATAGTAGGATTTAAATGATGGGACACATTAAAAGAACTAATGCAAGAAAATAACCTAAAAGACGTTGTTGGAACAATTTTTCAAAAAAAGCTGTTATTGCAAGGACGTTCACTTTCGTTTTGCATCGAGGTATTCGGTTATGAATGCCCAGCACCTCATTCGACGAGGCAAGGGCCGAGATCCCCTCATCGGGAGTGACCCCTTGGACAAAAGTTTGCGTCAGAGTAATAACTTCACTATAGTCGATTAATTCTTGCTTTGCATCGAGGTATTCAGTTTGGAATATCCTGCACCTCATCCGATGAGGAAAGAGCCGAGATCCCTTCACAGGGAGTGACCTCTTTAGCAAAAGTTTTTCGCCACTATATTTTCAAAAAGTGTTTCATGTTCCTTCAACGATATCAAGTTCATTATGTTAACGGGTTTTCGCCAAAAACCCAGACGTAGCCCTCCGTCATTTCTTACAAGTAACACTTAGTATTCGTGCTGCGTTTGTTGACTCTGTCATGGCGTAGTGTACGGTAGCTGAGTGCTGCTTGTTTGTATCGGTATATGGGATTGGTTAGGACAGTCGTATAACCTTGTTGACTCCGTCAAGGGTTATGCGGGTGGGTTTGATGCAATCCAGATAATGACGGGTTGAACTTGACTAGGACTCTTTGATTTGTTGACTCCGTCAAGGTCACTTGGGTCCTAGGGGCAAAAACCACATCGGGAGTTTCAAAAGTACTGAAACTTGCTAGTGTTGCATACCATTTAGAGTGTGATGATTCTGGTAGGATTCCTTCAGTTTTTTCACGCGATGATATTTGGATCCCGATCCTACTGTGAGTATATGCTACTGCTCGGGAACTTTCTCGCTTAACGATCAATGCTATAAACCAAGTAGGTGTCTAGAAAGGTGTTAGCGGGGCTACGCCCACAGGGAAAAGAGGTTACTTAATTAAGGAACTTCGCGAAAGCATTGGAAAACCTCCCTCAAAGTACCGACACTGGCCTGGCTGAACGGTTAAGCAAGTATTGTACGGTAAGATTGATCCCGACTAATTCTTCCTTTATGGTTTGAGGAGGGATTCGAGAGACAGTGGGAGCCATCCTGTTTAGATAAATTAAAAACTAATCTAAACTTGCAAGAGCGCACGCTAAGTGTTTCTTTTCTCTCTCTCCAGGTAGCAACCATTTCACGCCCTAATCAAGATAATAAAATGTATCGCTTGATCGATCCGAATTCTTATTCGGGGCTGGGGAACGTTGGTTCGGCTCTAACTTGTGACAACAGTCATAAGTATGAACAAGGGAAAGGGGATTGTATGGATTCCCAGGATACCTAGTTGAAGAAGAAGTATGGTTTTGCATCTACTTCAGGTGTTCTTGTAATTGAGAACTGTTTTACGGTCAGCCCTACCTCCTGGGTACTTGATACCGGATCAGGATCTCATATCTGTAATTTATTGCAGGAACTGAGAAAAAGTAGAAAAGTTGCACCGGGTGATATGTCGCTCAGAGTAGCGAACGGAGCACAAGTTAATGCGGCAGCCGTCGGTGAATATCACCTAGTATTGCCAAATGGCAAGACTATGATTTTGAACGATTGCTACCATGTACCTTCCATGGTTTGCAACATCATATCAGTTTCTTTACTCGATAAAGATGGATAACTTTGTTCTTGATAGAAATATCATGAACATTTACCTTCATAAGGTTCTGGTTGCAGAAGGTACACTGTGTAATGGTATCTACGTTCTAAATCAGAATACAGTTCTCAATGTAAAAAACACACGCAAGAGGAAGAATTCAGATACGAATGAATCCTACTTGTGGCATTGTAGACTTGGTCATATCGGAGAGAAAAGATTGAGTAAGTTGCATAAAGATGGACTCTTGAATACGTTCGAGTTTTCATCCTATGAAACTTGTCAGTCTTGTCTCAAAGGGAAGATGACCAAATCTCCGTTCACCGGACATGGAGAGAGGGCAGCAGAGCTCTTGGGACTCATACACAGTGATGTATGCGGTCCGATGTCTATACATGCAAGGGGTGGGTTCTCGTACTTCATCACATTCACCGACGATCTCTCTAGATTCGGATATGTGTATCTTATGAAACACAAATCTGAAGCTTTTGAGAAATTCAAGGAATTCAGAAAGGAAGCAGAGAACCAGACTGGCAAAAGTATCAAGATCCTCCGGTCTGATAGAGGAGGGGAGTACTTAAGCACGGAATTCCTGGATTACTTAAAAGAGAATGGTATTCTCTTTCAGCTTACTCCTCCTTATACACCACAGCACAACGGTGTATCGGAGCGGAGGAATCGTACCCTATTGGTTATGGTTCGCTCCATGATGAGTAGTGCTGAGTTGCCTCTTTCATTTTGGGGACATTCGCTCCAGACAGCGGCATACCTATTGAATTACGTTCCATCCAAATCAGTGCCTAAGACTCCATATGAAATATGGAGTGGAAGAAATCCGTATCTTAAGCGATTTAAGATATGGGGTTGTCCGGCCTATGTGAAAACACAGAAACCGGACAAGCTAGAGGCACGGTCAGTTCTGTGTAAATTTGTGGGATATCCTAAAGACTCACTAGGATATCTGTTCTACCACGCTGAGGAACAGAATGTGTTTGTATCTCGCCACGCTACCTTTTTAGAAAGGGAGTTTCTTGCAAAAGAAACTAGTGGGAGTTCGGTAGATTTGGAAGAAATTCAGCGACCACAAAATGTAACTGAAAATTTGGAGGAACCACTGAATTCAATAACCCCAAACAAACCTCAGCCACTCCGCAGATCTGGTAGGATTTCTCATCCGCCCGAGAGATACTAAGGTTTTCTCATAGACGGGGATCGAGAGGATTGCATCTTGGAAGAAGATGACCCTACCAGTTTCAGGCAGGCCATTATCAGTAGGGACTCTGATAAGTGGCAGGAAGCAATGCAATCCGAAATGGAGTCCATGTACGCCAATAAAGTGTGGACCTTGGATATTGCTCCACCTGGGGTAAAACCCGTTGGATGCAAATGGATCTACAAAAGGAAACTTGGTGTAGATGGGCAGGTGGAAACCTATAAGGCTAGACTCGTTGCAAAAGGTTTTCGTCAAAGACCTGGTTTGGACTATGACGAAACTTTTTCTCCGGTGGCTATGCTCAAATCCATTCGGATCCTACTTGCCGTTGCTGCCTTCCATGACTATGAAATCAGGCAGATGGATGTTAAAACGGCTTTCCTAAACGGTTGTTTGGAAGAGTGCGTTTACATGGATCAGCCAGAAGGTTTCGTAGACAGTGGGAGCAGCGGGAAGGTGTGCAAGTTGCTTAAATCCATTTATGAATTAAAGCAGGCATCGCGGAGCCGGAACATTTGTTTTGACGAGGCAATCAAGGAATTTGATTTCATCAAGAACGAAGATGAACCCTGTGTCTATAAGAAGATTGTAGGACGAACTGTCGTATTCCTAGTCTTGTACGTGGACGACTTTCTTTTGATAGGAAATGACATTCCTATGCTACAATCGGTCAAGCTATTTTTGTCACAACGGTTCTCCATGAAGGACCTGGGTGATGCCTCGTACATTCTGGGGATCAAGATCTATAGAGATAGATCCAAGAGACTACTGGGACTTTCGCAGTCTAGGTACATAGAGACCGTACTAAAGAGATTTAGTATGGAGGATTCCAAGCGCGGTAACATACCCGCATTGCACGGAATTACCCTCTCTAAGAAGATATCTTCTAAGACTGACGAGGAGAGGGTTCGCATGAGCACTATACCCTACGCTTCGGTGGTAGGATCTATAATGTATGCGATGCTATGTACAAGACCAGATGTAGCTTACGCGCTGAGCACGGTAAGCCGGTATCAGTCAGACCCAGGTGAGGACCACTGGACAGCAGTGAAGAACATTCTCAAGTACCTGAGAAGGACTACGGAGATGTTCCTGGTTTACGGTAATGGAGACCTTAGGGTCGAGTCCTTTACCGATTCAGGCTTCCAGAGTGACAAAGATGACAGCAAGTCTGTCTCGGGTTTTGTGTTTACCCTCAACGGAGGGGCGGTATGTTGGAGGAGTTCCAAACAGGATACCGTCGCAGACTCGACGATGGAGGCTGAATACATTGCTGCAAGCGATGCCGCAAAAGAGGCGGTCCGGATGAAGAAGTTCATTATTGAACTTCAGGTGGTTCCGTCAATTGTTGACCCAATACCTTTGTATTGTGATAACAATGGGGCTATAGCTTTAGCGAAGGAACCAAGGTCCCATCAGAAATCCAGGCACATCTTAAGGCGGTATCACCTGATCAGGGAGATCATTGATCGCCAGGAGATCGAGGTGCGGAGAGTGGACAAAAAGGATAACACAGCGGACCCATTCACGAAGGCCTTGCCCCAGACTCAGTTCGAGCGGCTGATCGAGATGATAGGTCTTCGATACGCCAGTACATGGCCTTAGTGAAAGTGGGAGATTGTTAGTGTATATGCCCTAGAGGCCATTACTTGATCATACTAGTATGTATATTACTTGATGGAAGCTTGGGATATTCACAGTTGTATAGACAATCTTGCTCGAAATAGTAGTATGCTACTTGGTTTGTCTCTGCTTTAATGTGTACATGTGTTTCTTTATTATATTACCTATACGCATTAGTAGAGCCCTTAGGATCTTTGCTTGATTACCGGCGTTGTGATGGCGATCACACTCGTGGGGGCTGGGTAATCCACAAGCACATCCTTATATACGTCCCTAGTCGTGGGATTATCGAGACAGGGCATCGATACTCCGGAGTAGACTAGCGTATGCGCTTCTCATCCCAACACGGGAGACGGTCTGTCCCACAGCCGTCAGTACGTCGTACTTGAGATAGTATGCGGGTGCTCGTTAGGTTACGAGTACACTGGACAGGACTCATCGGGAACTGATGGTTGGTATTATACCTATCGTCAGTTATCAGTTCCCAGGTGACATGAGTACAGCTTAGTCCGCTGACTTGACACTGTCACTTCGCCTCGAGTGTGTTCCCACTGTTCTTTGATTACTACCCTACCACGGCTCTACTGAGTCGTGCAAACAGGTAGTAGTTGGGTGCAGTCCCGAAGCACTTGGAGGCAGTGACGGTTAGACATGATTCGTCTCTCCCGGTATTAGGGGTTGACATCGCGCTGTGTCTAGGAGAGCCATTACACATGTAGTCCCTGGCCAGGGCAAGCGAGACATACCGGTAGGTTTCCAGTGATGTCTCAGGGTGTTCTGGGCTACACTCCGACACGACTTGTACCGCTATTAGGGGACTGACGTTCACCACCCCCTAGGCCCGCCATGCGATGTATCAGACGAACAGACCGGACTGTACGGAGATTGTCACATACAGGCCCAGTAGGAGTTCGGATGGGTTTACCTTATCGGCCTTCTTATCGACATCTACCTGGGGACCGTTACGTACAGTTAGTGCCGCTTGCGGTCTGTGGTTAAACCCACTGCCAGCTTAATGTCGAGTCTTTAGAGTCCCACACAGAGAGTTTCCCTGCATTGAGCGAAACGTGTAGAGGCCGTATGGTTTTACGGTGGGGCTACGATCACTTACGTGCACTTGTGTGCGTATGCTGTTCAGGAAGGCAACACTAGTGGGCTTTGGTTTAAGCCAGATCCTAGTATTCCACAGATGGATTTGATTTGTCTTCTATGCATTCGCATTCTACGAAATGCGGATGCGGGTGTGTATGCACAGTTTTGAGGAGCGATGAAGGAGGAGGTGCCCCATTAGGGTTTTGGCAGTTGGTTCGGCCAAAACCGTAATGTGGCACACTCATTAGGGTTTTGACAGTTCGTTTGGTCAAAACCGTTATGAGCCGGAGACATTGTTTACTAATCCTTTTAGTGATAGATTTGTGATGGCTAATTGCATTGACCATTTGACCACTTGGATCTCTCTTGACTTTGTTGACCCGTTGACCGTGTTGACCATTGACCTTCAAGAGAGATCCACACTCTTCTTTCATTTTCTTTTTATTTCTTGTGTTATGATAATGGTCAATTCAATGTGCCATCAACTTCTATCATGATAGGATTAGTAATGATGATTTTGTGTATTATTGGAACCATGGTTCATTTCTTTTGGCTTAATCTTTTCATTATTCTCTTCTCATTCTCTCTCTTGAAGTGAGAAGAAAAAGAAAAGCTCCATGGTTGCTAAGTTTCTCCTTCTTCTTCCTCCTCTTGATCTCATCTTTTGATCTCATGTGTTGAGAGAAAAAGATCCCACAAAGACAAACACATCCATACATCTCCTCTACACATCCTAGGGCTTCTTGACTAGCAATCACTTTGCCCTAGTTGCCTCGGCTTGAGGTGGAGCTCGGTGTACATCTCTCGGGTGGATCGTCTTCGACTCAAGGAGGCCGCGGAGGTGACCAAAGTCCGGATCAACCCTCGGAGCAAGCAAGGAGAAGAACAACAAGAAGAGAAGGAGTTCAAGTTGTGGTATAACCCCTAACCGAGTAGATAAATCTCTAGTTAGGATGCTAGTGTGTTGTTTAGCATAGATCCGGCTTTTACGGTCCATGTTACCAAGTCTAGAAAATCTTTTGTTTTACCGTTTCCGCAACCCCGAAAGTACCGGGAGAGGTAACGTGGACCTAACATCTTTCTGGGGCCAAAATGCCCGCCACATGTTTGATCGTGGCAAAACGACAACACACTCTTGATTTCATTGTCAGGGACACAGCGGCGAATAATCTGGTCGGGGCAGTACTTGAACAGATAGGGTTCGTCCCAGTAAAAGTGTTTCACTTAGTAGAATCGAAGTCTGTCCTGACTTGACCATTCACTCGGTAGTAATCCTGTGGCCAAATAGTTCACAATATCTGCGAACCAGGGTTCGCAAGATATCGTCAAGAGTTGTTCATCCGGAAAAACGTCGTTGATCGGAACTTGAAGCGACGGCGAAGAAGGAAGTCGTGAGAGATGGTCGGCGACCACGTTTTCACATCCTCTTTTGTCCTTGATGATAAGGTCAAACTCTTGAAGCAAGAGGATCCAACGTATCAGCCGAGATTTTACATCCTTCTTCGTAAAAAGATGGCGAAGAGCTGAATGGTCCATGTAGACGATGACTGGAGAGCCGATCAAGTAAGGCCTGAACTTTTCTAAAGCAAACACAACAGCTAAGAATTCATTCTCGGTTGTTGTGTAGTTCATTTGGGCATCGTTCAGGGTTCGGCTAGCATAATTGATTACGTGTGGCATCTTATCGATGTGCTGTCCAAGGACCGCACTGATGGCAAAGTCAGATGCATCACACATAATTTCAAATGGATGCATCTAGTCAGAAGAGGAAAGAACGGGGGAAGAAGTGAGTGATCTTTTCAATGACTCGAACGCAGTCACACAGCTCGAGTTGAAGTCAAATATCGTGTCCTTGGCCAGCAAAAGAGTCAAGGGCCTAGTAATCTTGCTAAAGTACTTGATGAACCGTCTATAGAAACCGACATGGCCAAGGAAGGCTCGGATGTCTCTGCGCATTTGGGAGGAGGGGGATTGGAAATGACTTCAATCTTCGCTTTATCTACCTAAATGCCTTTTTCCGAAATGATATGTCCTAGGACAATACCTTCGCGTATCATGAAGTGGCACTTTTCCTAGTTCAAAGTGAGATTCTTATCCTTACACCGGGTAAGGACAGCATCGAGATGCAACAAACACTCATCAAAGGAATCGCTGAAAATGGAGAAATCATCCATGAAGATCTCCAAGAATTTTCCACCATGTCTGAGAAGATTCCCATCATACATCGCTGGAAGGTAGCGGGCGCATTGCATAACCCAAAGAGCATGCGGCGATATGCAAACGTGCCGAAAGGACAGGTGAATGTGGTCTTGTCCTGGTCTTTTTCAGCGATGGGAATCTGATTATAGCTGGAGTAGCCATCCAGAAAGCAGTAGTACTCATGTCCAGCCAATCGTTCAAGCATTTGGTCAATGAAAGGTAGCGGAAAGTGGTCTTTCCGCGTTGCGGCTTTGAGTTTTCTATAATCGATGCATACTCGCCATCCAGTCTGGGTGCGAGTAGGGATTAACTCGTTTGCCTCATTGGTTATGACCGTTATGCCCGACTTCTTGGGGACAACATGAATGGGGCTAACCCACTGGCTATCAGAGATAAGGTAAATGATACCACTATCCAGACACTTTACGATCTCCTTTTTCACAGCCTCCTTCATGACTGGGTTGAGTCGCCTTTGTGGATTCCTGGCTGGTTTGGCATCATCCATCATATGAATATGATGTTCAACAATCAGAGGACTAATCCCCTTGATGTCCGCCATTGACCAGCCAAATGCTTGCTGATTGTTGTGCAAGACCGTAAGAAGGGCTTTCTCCTGCTCTGGAGCTAGATAGGCCGAGATGATAACAGGGAGGGTCTCGTTGTCACCTAAGTAAGCATACTTAAGGTGAGACGACAATGACTTGAGTTTGAGCATTGGAGGTGAAACGATTGAAGGCAAGATTGGTGAAAAGGTCTCGAACTCAAAGAATTCCAGCAGAGGTTCAAAACGAGTGTAAGCGACCGAGTTGGATGGTTCAACTAACTCATCCGGAAATTCAAAAGATTCAAACCCGGGTGGTGATTGGTCAAGATCGTTCGAGAAAGTGAAACACTCGTAGTCACCGTCGGGAGCAGAAGCAGCAGCAGGTTCGAAGAAGAACACACTAGTGGCGTCAAGATTGCTGTGATCGAACAAAAACTCCTCGAATTCACAGTCCTCAGAGATGATCTCCTGGATTGAACAAACGTCCAGTATATGAGCATTAGGTTCAGAGGGCTGATTCCCTAACCTAAAAATGTTGAGTTCAATTGTCATGTTTCCAAAAGATAGGTTCATCGAACCGTTTCGACAATTGATCACGGCATTTGAGGTTGCAAGGAATGGACGACCGAGTATCACTGGAATTTGATTCCGGGGGTTAGCTACAGGTTGTGTGTCTAAAACAATGAAGTCAACGGGGAATATGAAGCCCCCAACCTTTATTAACACATCCTCTAGCTCACCCCTAGGATGGGTGATAGATCGGTCGGTCATTTAGAGAGTACAATGTGTGGGTTTTAGCTCTCCTATACCTAGTTGCTCATATACAGAGTAAGAAAGTAGGTTAACACTAGCACCAAGATCCAAAAGTGCACGGTTGATGTTCTTATCCCCAATGGTTATTGAAATCGTAAGACAGCCAGGGTCCTTTCATTTTTGAGGTAAAGATTGGGTAAGAGAATCACTCACGGCACTAGCTAAGAAAACTTTCTTGGGTACCTGAGATTTTCTCTTCTTAGTGCACAAGTTCTTTAAGATTTTTGCATATGATGGGACTTGTTGGACTGCATCTAAGAAGGGAATGTTGATGTTAACCTGTTTAAACAACTCCAGAATCTTCTCCATTTAAGGATTTTATTTGTTGGACCTCAACCGGTTTTGAAATGGAACATTTTTGAAATTAGTTGAGTCCAATGCTTGTGGAGGAGATTGTGGAGTTGGAACGGATCCCAGAGCTGGAGTTTTCGTGGAGTGAGATGTGGGTCCGTTCGGAGTAAAAGAAGGAGAGGAGCCTTTTGGAGAATGGAGAATAGGCTCAGGAGACGAAGAAGAAGAAGAAGCAGAGGAAGAAGCAGGGGTGTCATCAGCTATCCGCGTGCCGGTGTTGTTGTGCAGCATCCTTCCAGATCTCAATGTAGTCACGGCACTCACATTATAGTTTTGTTGTTCAAGAGCAACACGTACATTATGTGGGTGGTCAGGATTTGGGAGTGGTTGAGATGGAAGCTTCCCTTTCTTTCGCTCGCTTAGAGCTGCATTCAGCTGTGCAATCTGGGCTTCGATGGTCTTGATGCTTTGCCCATGAGCAGCGGTGTGTTGCACCAGAGACTGAATAGAGGACTCGATGTTGGCGGTGGATTGAGTTGATTATTTTACGAATGCCTAAAGACTTCGTTCTAGCGAGGAAACCTTATTGTTGTTTGACGCAACAAAGTTGTTTTGAGGATAAGAATTGTTGGGTGCAAAATTGTTCGTCGGATTTTGAAAAGGTTGGGGTTGGAAGAGCTGCTGAAATTGTTGTTGTGCTTGTTGTTGAGGAGGCCCCCTTTGAAAGTTGTTCTGCCCTTGGAACTGATTTTGATTCTGGTTCCAAGTGAAGTTAGGGTGGTTTCTCCATCCAGGGTTGTACGTGGAAGAGTATGGATCGTTTCTTGGTCTCTGCTGAAATGCAGCATTGACCCGATCCTGTCCTTGGGAAGGTGGGTTGTAAGGACACTCTTCGGTTAGGTGAGATGGATTGGAACAACAAACGCAAATGGTACGAAGGGGAAGAACAACGGCAGGATCGGGAGATGAAAATTTGCTCTCTATCGCTTCAAGTTTTTTCGTTATTGCAGCCATTTCAGCTTTCATCGCAATAGAGACATCAAGTTGGTGAATGCCTACCCTAGATTGACCAGTAGAAGTAGAAGAAGAAGAATTTCTTGGTCTGGTGCTCTCCCATTGAAGCGTTTGTTCCGCAAGATCTTCAAAGAATTGCTATGCTTCCTCGTCAGATTTGGATAGGAAGTGGCCTTGACAAATGGTTTCCAGCAACTGTTTGGTTGCTGGGTTCAGGCTCTCGTATAAAGTTTAGCAAAGTTGCCATTTCTTAATACCGTGATGAGGGCACTGAACAAGAAGGTCTTTGTATCGGTCAAAGCACTTCTAAAAAGGTTCGGTAGGAAGCTGGGAAAATTGGTTTATTTCGTTTCGGATTCTAGCGGTCTTGTGGTTCGGGTAGAACTTTTTTAGAAACGCTTTAACAAACTCGTCCCAACTGGTTATGGAGTGCGATGCGGTGCTATACAGCCACTTTTCAGCAAGATCGCACAAAGTGAACGGAATAACTCGTAGCCGTATAGCATCGTCGGACAGTTGGGTTGTCTTCATCATTGCACAGACGTTCTTGAATTTGTTGATGAAGATATAGGCATCTTCGGATTCCAACCCGTGAAATTTGGGCAACATGTTGATGAAGTGGGGCTTAATTTCGAAATTATCCCCATTGGCCGGCGGAAGTGAAAGACAGGTTGGAAGTGCAGAGCGGGTAGGGTAGAAACGATCCTGGAGCGCGATTCGCTGTGGCGCTGCAACAGGTTGGGGGTTATTCGCACCCAGATTAGGTGGAATCAGTCCCTGGGCAGGTGGAGGGATGTTTGGATTAAATCCTGACATCTCAGAAGAAGAATTTGGTGATAGAGAAGGTGAAGATGTATGAACAGAATCTCGGTCAACGTCGGAGTTGACCGGCAAAGGTAAGGGTGATAAAGGTGTGGAGGGATTTTCGACGTTGGAGTCGATTGCGTAGTCCGTAGGGACTAACGAAACACGGACTAAACGGGAACTTGGGTCCCTAGTCCAAGCGGACATACACTAAACGAGTTTAGTGTAGTCAAAGCGTAGAATGTGAGGGTAAGGAAATGAAAGTGGAGAAAATTGGGTGATGGTGGTAAAAATGGCAAATTTGTGTTTGTTTCAAAAGAATGGGAAAAATGAAACGACTGTTCAACAAACACAATCACAAATGCATAGCCACAAATGCACAATCAATACCTAGACTAGGGTCCTTTAAGTCTACTAGACCTGCTCCTAACTGTTCCAAAGCGACAAATTGTGAGATAACTCTCAGATCGCCTCTTCACAGCCAGTTGTGGCCAGGTAAGCACAAGTGAGGTATGGAGGGATCCGCTCATGAATCACCGTGAGACGGGCTTTTTAAAGTTACCTCCTCACTTGTCTAACCTAGGCACCACAAGAGTCATGTTTAGATAAACAATTGAATGCCCACAATCTTCCTTTGTCCTATTCAGCGCGACAAGTCCTTAGTGGGCTGAGTCTAGATATTTTTTATTAAACTTGAGGTGACACTTATGCAATTAGTGATTTCCGGGGTCTTAGGAAGGGTGATGAAATCCCTACCCAATCTGGATTGGTGTTAGAGCCCCTTAAGTCCGTATTAAATGATGCAATGCGCAAAATTCAATAAAGTTTTGTTTTCAAGCAATCAATCAATTCGTTTTTTTACTTTTAATGCGGCGCTGCAACAAATACGGTTAGTCTTTTCTTTGGCTTTTTGCGGCGATTTTTGCTAAGAATTCTGCAAAGACAAGAATATTGGAGCGTCAGGTTTGAGAGGGGAAGTTTAGAAAAATACGTACCAAAAAGTATCGAGCTTCAGAAACTCGTGTCGATATTGCCTCCAAGTGGTCGAATGGTTCGCTTGCGCGGGTCTAACTACCCGGATCTTTGGCACTGAGTGTTCACCCCCTTGCACTTGAAAATGCCCCCTTGTTCCGCACGATCGCTGCTCACAATCCGTCAAATCTACAAATATAAAAAAAATACGGATAATTGAGCCAAAAAGTGATATGAATAGCCACAATTATGAACACAAATAATTAAGAAAATCAAATAATAAAAATGGAATTATTTCAAAACACTGTAGGCAACACAGAAAAGCAAAAGTGAAAAGGCCACACCAAGGCCGGCGAGCTCGGTTTTTCAGGGTGTGTCGCCGGTTTTTGTGTGAGGAAATGGGCTCAAATTTTGTGTGCTGTCTCAGTGAAGTAATGCCATTCCAATTTTATAACTTGATTTATTTCTTTAGCATCAGAGTGTTAGCAGAATTCAAATCCATAGAAGAAAAGAATTTTTATTGTGTTTGTGTTGGTTTTAACAAGAATGGTTTTATCCGTTTGAATGTGTTAGAAAATTAGTTTTATACAAAATATGCACAAAATTAACTCGAGACTACAAGTATAAAAGCGTTACCGTCTCCCCGGCAACGACGCCATTTGATTGTCACATTCTAACCGTGTCGTGTTTTAAAAAGAGTTTTGAAATTACCGCAATCAAAATGGTGTCGCTTGTAGCGAGCCGCGATGAATACGGGTCGTCCGCAGTGAGATGGTAAGTTTTTATCGCTTGTTTTAACGAGTTAATACCGTGTTTTGATTTGTTGGTTAACTAATTGTCATAACAAAGATATGAATAAAAAGGACTTGTTAAGGGTAGTAATAAGTTAGATTGTATGAAGGTGATGTTTGCCAATTCTTTATAGCCCCAACTTGGTATTGACACTAAAGCAATAGGTAACGGATTAAGAAACTTGAAATACGGTATTTGCGGCATTTCGCTAAATCTGTTTTCCTTGTCCCTTGTCCTTCCGTTGTTATCTCTTGATTTTAGCCTTCGGCAAACCACGGGCAATCCGGTCATGATTAGGAATCATCACTATCATTGTAGGATAGGATGCCTAGTGAGCAGAGTTGCGGGTGATTTGCACGGAATTTCAATAGCAAGTTTTAGGTTTTAAAGTTTAGACAAAAGACATCTTCGAATACGATCTAACATATTACACCCTTAACAAGTGAAAAGATTACTCACACATATTTACGAATTAAAAAGAAAGTAAAGAGAAGATACATAAGAAAAATGCAATGAAAGAAAGATGAAAAGAGAACCGATGAGTTCAAGCGTGTTATCTCCAAGTGTTCGATCCCCGACAACGTGTGAAATCCAAATACCAAGCTTTAAGGTTGCAAGCTCACTTAAAAGGTTGCAAGATCAAAGCAAAGCAAGAATTTCACAGTTGAAATCATGTAAAATGGAACAAGACATGTAATAAAAATAAGAACTTTTATTGAAGAACAACTTGTTACAAGAGATCTTGAAGTCAAGAACCTAAGCCTTAAGCTTGCAAGTTCAAAATGAGAAGTTGCAAGGTCAAGACAAAGGGGCAAGAGCTCAAGAATGAAAAGAAAAATTATAAGAATTCTAAGATAAAACTAAAGAAAAAGCTACCTCTTTCCTCTTGCCTCTGGTCTGTATTTACAGGCTCTGAAAGAAAACAAATAAACAACAAAATCAAGACCAACTGGCAGCGAGGGAGGGTGTGTGAAAAGATGGAACCCACTGGAGCCTGTGGGGCCGGCCAGGCCGGTTTTAAGGGAAGGGTGGACGGACCAAAAAAGGTGGTTGGGTCTAGAATTTGGTACGTTGTCTTTTGTTGTCCCCGGTGTCACTTTGGTTTAGTTTATTTCTTCTGTTTCGACCTGATTTGCACCCAGTGTTTGGAGGGAATTTTGAATATGCAATTCAACACATGATCTCCACCATTAAATGCTCATTACTTCATTCCCACATATGTCTTGATTCATGGCTGCCCCCATTATGGCTCATGCTGATTTGTTTGATTGCCTTTGATTTGATTTCAATTTTGGAAGGAAAAAATCAACACATGATGTTTAGCCTTGAATGCATATAATATCATATCCTTGAATGCATATAAAATCATATCCACATGTGCCTAAAAGTCTTGTGTACACACTTGTTGTGTTGGACCATTTAGATAAGAAAAATGTGTACACAACTTGTTGCAAAAAGGAACTCCTGAAGTATCGGTCGGTTTGCGGTTCTGGTTGCAGTGCCTTCTCTCAAGTGATATATCCGTGCTTTTGGATGCATTTCCAGTATTTTGTCATGGATACCTGTAATCTGTAATACTGAGCAGACACTGGTTAATAATACCGATAAATACACAATTAGATAATGAATGAGTGGTATTAGAATGCAGTTTTCTGATATGAACAGTCGGTACTTTGAGGAAGGTTCCCTGTGCTTTCGCACGACCTAATTAAAATAAACCTCATTTTTCCAGAGGCGTAACCCCGTTGACACCTTTCTAGTCACCTACTTGATCGGCTAATTGTCCTGTGCAAAACTCTCCCAGGAGTAACAATTACTCGCAGTGAGTATCGGGATCCAACTATTTCATAGAAGTTATGCAATCTCATTGCAAATTTCAACACTTGAAATTCCCGATAATATTTTGCCCCTAGCAACTCATGATCTTAACATAGTCAACAAATCATAAGCGCTAGCCAAGTTCAACCCATCATTTCTTGATTGAATTAAACCCACACGCACGATCATTAACATAGTCAACAAAGTCATACGACTACCCTAATCCAATCTGCATCATATGCATAAACAGATAAACACTAATTAGCTACCGCACACTACGCCTTAACATAGTCAACAAACGTAGCATGAATACTAAGTAGTATCTATCTGAAATGACAGAGGGCTACGACATGTTTTTCTGAAAACCTATTGCGTAATGAACTTTGTAGGGTTCCTAGGCACTCTTGTGAAGGTTCAAAAGGCATCAAACATGCCCGGATTAAATTTTAGACGTGCCGAACAACCCAAAGCCGGGATCTTTGCTAGATTATTAGGGTTTAACATGCAAATAAGATAACTTTTATCTAAGTGTGAGGGATTACAACCTTTGTAGTCCGCTCCTTCACTTCACAAGCTCCGAGTAGAAGTCCCTTTGCCGCGATCCACGATCTCCCGGACTCATGAGAGGCTCCACGACTCGAACGATCCATGCTAGCTCGAAGTATTCCAAATCTCCGATGATCTACCTTGAAGTTGCTTCGACTCAAGCTTTCTCACTCAAAAGAGTAGAACACACTAATCCCATGGGCTAGATGAGATGAGGATGAGAGAGTAGTAATTTTGCTTT
Organism: Agapanthus africanus; assembly: GCA_030015575.1. Classification (NCBI taxonomy): domain Eukaryota; kingdom Viridiplantae; phylum Streptophyta; class Magnoliopsida; order Asparagales; family Amaryllidaceae; genus Agapanthus; species Agapanthus africanus. The sequence continues at coordinate 509,497,730 of CM057341.1, forward strand.
CTTTTTAAATCATTTTCTCAATTTATTTTCATCACTTAAGAAAAACTAGCAAGCTTTCATGAAGAAGCAAGAAGATGATCATGAAAAGATAATGATAATCATTTTCTTTTGTGATGAATAGAAATATAAATCATATGATTGATATATAACCATGGTCAAGGATGAATGGATAAGAATGAGTAGAGAGTTAACTAGAGTTAGGGTTTGGTTGGGTTAAATGAATGTGTCATTCTAAATATCTTAAGAATGACAAAACAAGAAAGCTTCTAGAAGGAACTTGAAGCTACTAACCCTAATCAAACCCTAACCTCAATTAATCATCCTTAAACATGTTTAACAATTAATCATATCATGTCACAATAATATATATCACATATATATTATATATTTGCAACAAAAGAAAATAATACAATTAACATATATCGCATATATATCAATGTATCATCCACTGAGAAAATGAAATAATAAAGCAAGCCAATATTAGTTAATATAATAATATATCATATATATATTATTATATATTAAATCATCGAATCAACACTTGATCCGACGATCCGGCTATATTGAATATAACCGACTAATATATCATGTACCGATTCATCGAATCAACACTTGATCCGATGACCCGGTTCATATCCATTTATCGCGAGAATATAATACGGTATCGCATATCGCATTATTCACGCTCCTGCGCATATCACATATGCGCCACTACTCCGTTTCGCCTGAGCCAAGAAACCTCTGTGTAGGACTCTAAAGAATCGTCAATACGCCGGTAGCAGGTGATGATCATATCAAACACCCACAAGCTGCAAGCGGTCAGCTAAACGTAACAGCCACCCAGGTATTGAGCGATCAGAAGATCAACAAGCTAGCCTGTGCGTTCTCCTGTGAATCCAACCAGTAACACTCCCGTACAGTCCGGTCTGTTCATCTGATATGTCGCATATCAAGTCTAGGGGTGGTATACGTCAGACCCCAGTAACCGATAAGTCGTGTCGATGTATGGCTCATAACTGGTCGAGAAACTACTAGTAACACTTACCAGTAAATCTCTATATCAGCCCTGGCCAGGGACTTCCAGTTATAGCCAATCGAACACAGCACAACATCAACTCCCTATACCGGGAGAGACGAATCCCCTCCTATCGCTCATTGCCTCCATATGATTCAGGACTGTACCCAAAAGCCACCGTTTTGCACGCCCTCTTGGACGTGGTAAGGTGGAAATCAAAGCACAGTGGGAATCACACAAGACTCTATGACGATCTCGGGTCTTCAGACTACCCTGTACCTGTGTCACCGGAGAACTGCCATCTGACATGTGGTATATCACCATCTGGGAGTTCTCGGCAATTCCGTCCAGTGTACCCAGTCTCCACTGAGCACCCGTACACCATCTCTGATGTCTAACACCGATGGATATGGGATCATCCATCGCCCATCATATGGGTCAAGATGCGTATACGCTAGTCTACTCTGGTGTATCGATGCCCTGTCTCGATATACCCTCGACTAGGAACAGTTATAGGATGTACTCATCGAGTACCGTGGCCCCACTAGTATGATCTCATCATAGTCCCAGTAGTCGAGTACAAACCCTAAGGGCTTTATCAACATGTGAGAGTAAAACAGTAAACCAATACAAGTCAACATGTTAAGATAAAGTGAAACCAAATAGCATACTATCATGACGAGCAAGAAAGTCATCTCTATATATAACCAAGCATCCATTATAATATACATCATATGTACAACAATGGCCTCTAGGGCATATACATAACTAACAATCTCCCACTTGCACTAAGGCCAGCTGCTGTAGTATCTCATACCTAGCATCCCGAATAATCTCTCAAACTGTATCTGGGGAATAGCCTTCGTGAATGGATCCGCAGTGTTGTCCTTCGTATCTACTCTCCTGACCTCGATCTCCCGGCGATCAACTATCTCCCTGATCAGGTGATACTGCCTCAGAATATGTCTGGACTTTTGATGGGATCTGGGTTCCTTGGCCAAAGCCACAGCTCCATTGTTATCGCAATACAGAGGTATTGGATGCTCAATGGATGGAACCACACCAAGTTCACTAATGAACTTCTTGATCCAGACAGCCTCTTTGGCAGCATCGTTGGCAGCGATGTATTCAGCCTCCATCGTTGAGTCTGCAACGGTATCCTGTTTGGAACTCTTCCAACATACCGCTCCTCCATTGAGGGTAAAGACAAAACCCGAATGCGACTTAGAGTCGTCCTTATCACTTTGGAAGCTGGAATCGGTAAAGGACTCCACCTGGAGTTCTCCGTTACCATACACCAAGAACATCTCCTTAGTCCTTCGCAAGTACTTGAGAATGTTCTTCACAGCTGTCCAGTGACTCTCTCCAGGATCTGCTTGATACCGACTCACTACACTTAGCGAGTATGCTACATCGGGTCTGGTACATAGCATCGCATACATGATAGAGCCTACTGCCGAAGCATAGGGTATCCCTTGCATGTGAGCTCTCTCCAAATCAGTCTTGGGAGACATCTCTTTGGAGAGAGTGAGTCCAGAGATCGTGGGCTGATTCCCACGTTTGGATTCTTCCATACTAAACCTCTTTAGTATGGTGTCAATGTACCTGGATTGGGACAATCCCAGTATCCGTTTAGATCTATCTCTATAGATCATGATTCCCAATATGCAGGAGGCATCACCTAGATATTTCATTGAGAATCTCTGTGATAAGAAGAGCTTGACTGATTGCAGCATAGGAATATCATTTCCTATCAAGAGTATGTCATCCACGTACAATACGAGGAAGACAACCTTACCCTCTGCTACCTTCTTATAGATACAAGGTTCATCTATATTTTTGATGAAGTCAAACTCTTTGACTACAACATCAAAACAGATGTTCCAACTCCGCGATGCTTGCTTTAACCCATAAATGGATTTAAGCAGCTTGCACACCTTTCCGCTGCTCCCACTATCTACGAAGCCCTCTGGCTGAGTCATGTACACGCACTCTTCTAAATCACCGTTTAGAAAGGCGGTCTTAACATCCATTTGCCAGATCTCGTAGTCATGGTATGCAGCAATGGCAAGTAAGATCCGGATGGACTTAAGCATAGCCACTGGAGAAAAGGTTTCGTCATAATCCGCACCTGGTCGTTGACGAAAACCCTTTGCTACAAGTCTAGCTTTGAAAGTCTCAACTTTTCCATCTACACCAAATTTCTTTTTAAAGATCCACTTGCTCCCAATGGTTTACCCCTTCAGGAGCATTTTCCAAAGTCCATACTTTGTTGGTGTACATGGATTCCATCTCAGATCGCATTGCATCCAGCCATTTCACAGAGTCACCACTCGTGATGGCCTGCTCGAAACTAGTCGGTTCATCATCATCCATGATGCAATCCTCGCTTCCACCATCAATGAGAAAACCGTAGTATCTCTCAGGTGGACGAGAAACCCTGCTAGATCGGCGGAGAGGCTGGAGTTCGTCGGGTATTACTGAATCCTCTGGTTCCACTAAATCATCTGTTGTAGTTTGTTCTGCTGGAACTTCTTCCAGTTCTACCTCAGAGCCACTAATCTCTTTGTCAAGAAATTCCTTTTCTAAAAAGGTGGCATGTTGAGCAACAAACACCTTTTGTTGTTCACTGTGGTAAAATAGATATCCATACGAATTGCTTGGATATCCTACAAACTTACAAAGAACTGATCGTGCCTCGAGTTTGTCCGGATTTTTCTTTTTAACATAGGCCGGACAACCCCATATCTTAACTCTTTTAAGAGACGGTCTCTTCTGATTCCATATCTCATATGGAGTGGTAGGCACTGATTTAGTTGGGACTCTATTCAATAGATATATGGCTGTCTCCAGCGCATACCCCCAAAAGGAAATAGGTAACTCAGCTGTACTCATCATAGAGCGCACCATATCTAATAGGGTGCGATTCCTCCGCTCCGATACACCGTTGTGCTGTGGTGTATAAGGAGGAGTAAGCTGAGAGAGAATCCCGTTCTCTTTTAGATAATCTAAAAACTCACCGCTTAAGTATTCACCTCCTCGATCAGATCGAAGAATCTTAATACTTTTGCCCGTTTGGTTCTCTACTTCGTGCTTATATTCTTTGAATTTCTCAAAAGCTTCAGACTTGTGTTTCAACAGGAACACATGTCCGTATCTAGAGAGATCGTCAGTGAATGTAATGAAGTAGGAAGAACCGTTCCTGGCATGCGTAGACATGGGACCGCATACATCACTATGTATCAGTCCTAAGAGTTCGGTAACTCTTTCTCCGTGTCCACTAAACGGAGCTTTGGTCATTTTTCCTTTGAGACATGAATGGCAAGTATCATAAGATGATAATTCGAACGGATTCAAATAACCATCCTTATGTAACTTAGCCAGTCGTGTCGCATTGATATGACCAAGTCTACAATGCCACAAGAAGGATTCGTTCATATCTGAACTTTTCCTCTTGTGTGTGTTTTGTATATTCAGGACTGTATTCTGATTTAGAATGAATATGCCATTATGTAACGAGCCTGATGCAATCAACTTTTGATCTAGGAATATGTTCATAACATTATCCTGTACTACAAAATTATATCCCTCTTTACTCAATAAAGAAACTGATATAATGTTGCACATCATGTTTGGTATATAATAACACTCATTCAGAATGAGTGTATTACGACTTGGTAATACAAGGTGATATTCGCCAACAGCTTTGGCTACAATACTTGCACCGTTCCCTACTTGAACGGAATGATCACCTTTTCCCAGTTCTCTACCTTTCCGTAGCCCATGTAACAATTTACATATGTGGGATCCTGATCCGGTATCTAATACCCAGGACGTAGGGTGAACTGAGAAACAGTTCTCAATAACTAACACACCCGAAGAAGATGCATCAACATGTATGTTCTTTTGGGCGGCGTGAGAATCCAGATATTCTCCTGTTTCTTGTTCAGTCTTATAACTCTTATAAGAAAGAACGGGTCTAACGTTCCCTTGCTCAGTACAATAATTGGGTTCAGTCAATACATCCATATTATTATCTTGATTATGGCCTGACATGGTCGCTACCTGGAGAGAGAGAGAAGAAAACACTTTAGCGTATGCTCTTGCAAGATTAGATTGGTTATTATCTTATCTAATCAGGATGTCTCCCACTGTTTTTATCAAATCTACCTTAAAACCCAAAAATGTAAGATTAGCCGGGATTAATTACACCCTACAATTTCGTCAATCTTTCAGCCAGATCAGTGTCGGTACTTTGAGGGAGGTTCCCCGTGCTCTCGCACGGACCTAATTAAAGTAAACCTCGTTTTCCCAGAGGCGTAACCTCGTTAACACTTTTCTAGACACCTACTTGAATGACTAATTGTCCTGTGTAAAACTCTCCCAGGAGTAACACTTACTCGCAGTGGGTATCGGGATCCAACTATCTCATAGGAGGTATGCAATCTCATTGCAAATTTCAACACTTGAAATTCCCGATAATGCTTTTACCCCTAGCAACTTATGACCTTGGCTAAAGTCAACAAATCATAAGCGCTAGTCAAGTTTAACCCGTCATTTTTTGATTGAATTAAACCCACCCGTACGACCCTTGGCTAAGGTCAACAAAGTCGCATGACTACCCTAACTCAATCACATCTCATGTTTTAGCAGATAAATACTAATTAGCTACCGTACACCACGCCTTGGCTAAGGTCAACAAACGCAGCACGAATACTAACTAGTCTCTATCTGAAATGACGGAGGGCTACACAGGTTTTTCAGAAAACCCTGAGCGTAATGAACTTGATATCGTCGTAGAATCGAGTGAAATTTTGAAAAGGAGTGTTTTTGAGGCTTTTCTTAGTTTCGCTAAAGGGGTCACTCTCGGTGAAGGGATCGTCGGCCCTTTCCTCATCGAATAAGGTGCAGGATATATCATATATACCGCTGTGCAAAGCAAAACTCTAAAAGCAATCAAAAGACAAACCGTGTTTTGTAGCATCTGCCAGTTTTGCTAAAGGAGTCACTCCCGGTGAAGGGATCTCGGTCCATTCCTCATCGAATAAGGTGCAGGATATATCGTATATATCACTGTGCAAAGCAAAACTGTAGCTACCCCCTTTTATAAAGTTTTGATTCTACAACATCTTTAGGTTTCTTTTCTTTTATTAATCTCATTAATAAAAATCCCATCAGCTTATGCTTCCTAAGCATCACAGAAGAAACGAAAGCAGTAATATTTATATATCAGCATATATATATATAATAGGCATTCGTCTCAGGCAGTAATATGATCTCATCACAGAACATTGCAGCAGAAGAACATATATGAAATATTGGATATACTAGGACGTCCGTGTTTTCAATACGAGCCTGTATAAAACACGGATTCCACGGTCGCGACGAATAGCCAAACCCACATCCCAAGACCCCTACGAGAGCGGCAAGTAACACTGCCAATTCTAGGGTTAGGAGACCCGGTCTCGACTCCTCGAGATGGCCTCCCACTGGACCCTAGAACCCGGTTACTTGTGCTCCCCTCCTTGGGTCTAACTAATGCGGAAAAGTAAATAATATACACTGGTGACATCAACCGCAACCAGGAAGTGCCCCAAGTAAAAGAATATTACATTACAAATGAATTTTACATGAATGAAAATAAAAACCCTCATCTCACATAAAACCCCCGGCTATTCAGAACGCGACGATCCAATATAACATATCACAGCAACACATAATATCTCATATCATCAACGTAAGTAAATATGCGCATCCCAATTGTCGTTGAATCATATAGCAACGAAACCGGCGATCTCACATATTACACTTACGGTCACAGAAAAGAAAGTGTAAAACTATAATATTTGGAATCCACAATCACTTTAGACATCGTAAATCCGAAATATCACATACTCCGCATTTCATGCCTAACTCTATGAATTCCACATATTGTATCACATTCCAGATAAATCGACAGTATTAAACTTTTCGAACAGATAATCAAACACCCAAAATTTCCCAAACTGCTCAACACTTGAGCGGGGTTCAAATAATCCCAGAATATATCACAGTACCGGTGATCCAGCCGTAGAAGGGTCAAGCCAACGCCTCACATGTGGCACGCCGTACTGCCCCAAACCCGAAGGTTCAAAAAGCAGTTCAAGACGGTCACATAATCGAGTTAAGGTTTGTGTCTTCTAGAGGGTCCACCGCTTAACTTGTACAATTTTTCCAAAAGATTTAAACCCGAATAAATTTCAACACTTGAAAATTTACCGTACCGGGAAACAGTAAGTTAATGATATCCGTTCAAATAGTTTAACAGTTTCTAAATATCCGGAAAGAAATACGAATTTAAAATTTCCGATCGAGTCTACTATTACAAAACAAACCCCAGAATTTTAAACACCTGGAACAGATTAAAAATACCCAGAATAGTCAGCAAGTACCTACGGTCAATACCATGAAGCCACGTGTCCCAATCCTACAGTTCCGCCGCGGAAGCGCCGCGATAACCATGTTGTTGCCGCGTTTCCGCGCTCTGTTGGTGGAATTGCGGGCACGTGTTTCATGGTAATTCTTAGAATTCCCTGCTGATTTTTTTACATATTTTTAATTCTGAAAAATCCCAAAATTTAAAAAATTTCCAGAGAGGGGTCAAGTTTCGTCGTTTCGGGTTCGATCAGAGTTTTTACTTCGTAAACACATCGCCTAATGCTCTAGCTAGGCTCTGATACCACTGTAGGGTTCCTAGGCACTCTTGTGAAGGTTCAAAAGGCATCAAACATGCCCGGATTAAATTTTAGACGTGCCGAACAACCCAAAGCCGGGATCTTTGCTAGATTATTAGGGTTTAACATGCAAATAAGATAACTTTTATCTAAGTGTGAGGGATTACAACCTTTGTAGTCCGCTCCTTCACTTCACAAGCTCCGAGTAGAAGTCCGTTTGCCGCGATCCACGATCTTCCGGACTCATGAGAGGCTCCACGACTCGAACGATCCATGCTAGCTCGAAGTATTCCAAATCTCCGATGATCTATCTTGAAGTTGCTTCGACTCAAGCTTTCTCACTCAAAAGAGTAGAACACACTAATCCCATGGGCTAGATGAGATGAGGATGAGAGAGTAGTAATTTTGCTTTCTTTTTAAATCATTTTCTCAATTTATTTTCATCACTTAAGAAAAACTAGCAAGCTTTCATGAAGAAGCAAGAAGTTGATCATGAAAAGATAATGATAATCATTTTCTTTTGTGATGAATAGAAATATAAATCATATGATTGATATATAACCATGGTCAAGGATGAATGGATAAGAATGAGTAGAGAGTTAACTAGAGTTAGGGTTTGGTTGGGTTAAATGAATGTGTCATTCTAAATATCTTAAGAATGACAAAACAAGAAAGCTTCTAGAAGGAACTTGAAGCTACTAACCCTAATCAAACCCTAACCTCAATTAATCATCCTTAAACATGTTTAACAATTAATCATATCATGTCACAATAATATATATCACATATATATTATATATTTGCAACAAAAGAAAATAATACAATTAACATATATCGCATATATATCAATGTATCATCCACTGAGAAAATGAAATAATAAAGCAAGCCAATATTAGTTAATATAATAATATATCATATATATATTATTATATATTAAATCATCGAATCAACACTTGATCCGACGATCCGGCTATATCGAATATAACCGACTAATATATCATGTACCGATTCATCGAATCAACACTTGATCCGATGACCCGGTTCATATCCATTTATCGCGAGAATATAATACGGTATCACATATCGCATTATTCACGCTCCTGCGCATATCACATATGCGCCACTACTCCGTTTCGCCTGAGCCAAGAAACCTCTGTGTAGGACTCTAAAGAATCGTCAATACGCCGGTAGCAGGTGATGATCATATCAAACACCCACAAGCTGCAAGCGGTCAGCTAAACGTAACAGCCACCCAGGTATTGAGCGATCAGAAGATCAACAAGCTAGCCTGTGCGTTCTCCTGTGAATCCAACCAGTAACACTCCCGTACAGTCCGGTCTGTTCGTCTGATATGTCGCATATCAAGTCTAGGGGTGGTATACGTCAGACCCCAGTAACCGATAAGTCGTGTCGATGTATGGCTCATAACGGGTCGAGAAACTACTAGTAACACTTACCAGTAAATCTCTATATCAGCCCTGGCCAGGGACTTCCAGTTATAGCCAATCGAACACAGCACAACATCAACTCCCTATACCGGGAGAGACGAATCCCCTCCTATCGCTCATTGCCTCCATGTAATTCGGGACTGTACCCAAAAGCCACCGTTTTGCACGCCCTCTTGGACGTGGTAAGGTGGAAGTCAAAGCACAGTGGGAATCACACAAGACTCTATGACGATCTCGGGTCTTCAGACTACCCTGTACCTGTGTCACCGGAGAACTGCCATCTGACGTGTGGTATATCACCATCTGGGAGTTCTCGGCGAGTCCGTCCAGTGTACCCAGTCTCCACTGAGCACCCGTACACCATCTCTGATGTCTAACACCGATGGATATGGGATCATCCATCGCCCATCATATGGGTCAAGATGCGTATACGCTAGTCTACTCTGGTGTATCGATGCCCTGTCTCGATATACCCTCGACTAGGAACAGTTATAGGATGTACTCATCGACTACCGTGGCCCCACTAGTATGATCTCATCATAGTCCCAGTAGTCGAGTACAAACCTTAAGGGCTTTATCAACATGTGAGAGTAAAACAGTAAACCAATACAAGTCAACATGTTAAGATAAAGTGAAACCAAATAGCATACTATCATGACGAGCAAGAAAGTCATCTCTATATATAACCAAGCATCCATTATAATATACATCATATATACAACAATGGCCTCTAGGGCATATACATAACTAACAAACTTGATATTGTTGTAGAAATAAGTGAATTTTAAAAAGGAGCGTTTTTGAGGTTTTCATTAGTTTTGCTAAAGAGGTCATTCCCGGTGAAGAGACCTCGGCTCTTTCCTCATCGAATAAGGTGCGGGATATATCATATATATCACCATGCAAAGCAAAACTCCATAAGCAATCAAAAGACGAACCGTGTGTTGTAGCATCTGCCAGTTTTGCTAAAGAGGTCACTCCCGGTGAAGGGATCTCGGCTCTTTCCTCATCGAATAAGGTGCGAGATATATCATATATATCACAATGCAAAGCAAAACATAGCTACCCTTTTTGAAAATTTGATTCCACAACATCTTTAAGATTTCTTTTCTTTCATTAATCACTTTAGTGAAGTCCCGTCATTTAAGTCACCTAAACATCACAGATAAATACAATGTACACTTATGACATCCGCATTCTCCTCGATGTCCCATCATGCACCGTTAGGTTAGGTAACTAACGGCAGAGCGGGGCAGGGCTAGCGCGGGTGTATAACATAAGTAACTTCTATATAATATATCATATATACTATATACAGTATCCATCTCAACATATCAAATGATTACATCACAGATATCGCAGCAGAAGAAACATATGAAATAATGGATATACTAGGAGGTCCGTATTTTATTTTGAGCCTCTATAAAACACGGATTCCACGGTCGTGATGAATAGCCAAACCCACATCCTTAGACCCCTACGAGAGCGGCAAGAAACCCTACCAATTCTAGAGTTAGAAGACCCGGACTCGACTCCTCGAGTTGGTCTCCCACTGGACTCTAGAACCCGGTTACTTGTGCTCTCCTCCTTGGGTCTATCCTAATGCGGAAAAGTAAATAATATACATCAATGGTGACATCAACCTCAACCCGGAAGTGCCCCAATAAAAGAATATTACATACATTGAAATTTTACATGAATGAAAATAAAAACTCTCATCTCACATAAAACCCCCAGCTATTCAAAACACGACGATCCAATATAACATATACAGCAACACATAACATCACATGTCATCAACGTAAGTAAATATGAGTATCCCAATTGTCGTTGACATATAACAACGAAACCGGCGATACACCACATATTACACTTACGGTCGCAGAAAAAACCTGACGATGTTAAACATTTCGATCGAATCAATAAACACCCACAATTACCCAGAAAGCTCAACACTTGAGCGAAGTTAAAGTATCCAAAAACGTGCCACTGTATCTATGATCCAGCCGTAGAAGGGTCAAACCAACGCCTCACTTACGACACCGCGGAACTACGGAAAACCCTAAGGTTCAGTCGCGGTTCCGAGGGCATAAAATTGAGTTAAGGTTTTTGTTCTTCTAGAGGGTCCATAGAGTTGCTTGCATGACTATCGAATATAATTAACTTAAGAAAATTCCAACACTTGGAAATTTTCAGCAAGGGTTAAAATGGTTATTTGATATCCGATTGAACTTTTTAACAACGTCTAAAGTATCCCGAAAACAGTTAAAATTACGACTACAAAACACTCCGAGTTGCCTTTGCATTGAGTTAATCATCACATGAAAAAATAGCAAAAATAAACAACACCTGGAACACCAAAACCCAGAGAACAGAGCATAGGAAAAATTTGGGACCCAGACCTCTTCACCAGGCCGGCCTCCTCGGAATTTGTGCCCTTCTGCTCGGTCCAAATCCGAGAACAGGGTCCCAGCTTTCTTCCATGCTCCTATATTTGCTCATAGATGATTCTGCACTTGTTTGAAAAATTTTTGGAGCTCGTTTTAAAATCGACAGAAACATGGTTTTAGTGTTTCAAGTTTCGGAGTTCGTTTCGTATTCGTAATCTAACATTATCCGTATAATTTTCTAGCTAGGCTCTGATACCACTGTAGGGTTCCCATCGATGGCAGCATAGTTTCGGGAGGCATCGTCCATGCCATTTTAAAAAAAATTGCCGTTAAAAGGAACTCTACACTAGAATCGATAACTAGAATATAATACGGAAACAAAAGTAAACCTTTTTACTTCTAAGTGAAATAGAAATACAACCTTTGTAGATCAGTCCTTCACTTCTAAAGCTCCTTGTAGCAGTCTCTTCACTGCGATCATTGAACTCCCGGACTCTTGCATGGCTTCACGAGGGGAAAAGAGCGATCTTGCTTGAAGTCTTCGAGGCCGAAGATGATCTACGTCGAGGGAATACTAGCTCAAGCTTCTACTTCACTAACTAAAGGATTAGTGAAGCAAACACCCTATACTAAAGTGCTAATCTAGTAGAGGATGATGAAATAGGAAGTGGGCTCACTTTAGAATTATTTTTCTCACAATACTTTCTCACTTTTTCAAACCCTAGAAAGCTTTTTGAGCTTGAGGAAGAAGATGAACAAAATGAGAAGAGAATGAAAATGATCGAGTGAGAGAGTGAACCATGGTGAGTGAGTATCATATATTAACTCATGTAGATACATAACCATGGCTAATTAAAATGGTTAGATTAACAAATATCTAAAGTAAAATAAAGTGAGTGGACTTTGTAAAAACACTCACAAGCTTCTACAAGCTTCATGCTTTTAGCAAATAATCCACTAATTTTGTAATTACTTTAAAATTTAATAACCCACTATTATAAATAGAATGGTGTATGTCTCATACACCCATGTATGTTGTATCAACAACCATGATACAAAAACAAAACACAAATTAATATATATCATATATATATTAAGTGTGCACAAGTGAGAAAAAATGCTTAAGTGAGCAAATATTAGTTAATGTAAATTAGTATATCAAATATACAATTATACACTAAATTATCAAATCAACACTTGACTTAATAATCCGGCTATATCACATATAACCGACTAACATCCAATGTATCGACTTATCGAATCAACCCTTGATTCGATAACCCGGCTATATCACATATAACCGACCGATACAAAAAGTCGCGAGAATAGAATACGGTATCTCATACACGCATTGTTCTCGGTCCCGCACATATCACATATGTGCTCCTATTTCGTTTTGCCCGAGCCAGTAAAACCTCTATGTAGGACTCTAAAGACTCGTCAATACGCCGGCAGTAGGTGATGATCACATCAAGCACCCACAAGCCGTCAGCGGTACTAGATGAACGTAATGGCTACCCGGGTATTGAGCGATCAGAAGATCAGCAAGCAAGCCTACTCCAACTCCTGCAAAAGCCTGACGGTAACACATGCCGTACAGTCCGGTCTCCTCGTCTGATATGTCGCATATCAAGTCTAGGGGTTGTAAACGCCAGACCCCAATAACCGATAAGTCATGCCGATGTGAGGCTCATAACGGGTCGAGAAACTACTGGTAACACTTACCAGTAAATCTCTAAATCATCCCTGGATAGGGACTTCCCTGTTATGGCCAATCGAGCACAGCGCAACATCAACTCCCAATACCGGGAGAGACGAAACCCCTCCTATCGCTTATTGCCTCCATGTGACTCGGGACTGTACCCAAAAACCACCGTTTTTCATGCCCTCTTAGACGTGGTAAGGTGGAAATCAAAGCACAGTGGGAATCACACAAGACTCTATGACGATCTCGGGTCTACAGACTAACCTGTACCAGTGTCACCAGAGAACTGCCATCTGACGTGAGGTATAATACCATCTGGGAGTTCTCGGCGAGTTCGTCCAGTGTACCCAGTCTCCACTGAGCACCCGTATATCATCTCTGATGTCAAACACCAATGGATATGGGATCATCCATCGCCCATCTCATAGGTCGAGAAGCGTATACGCTAGTCTGTTCTGGTATATCGATGCCCTGTCTCGATACACCCATGACTAGGAACATTAAAGGATGAACTTATGGACTACCATGGCCCCACTAGTATGCTCTGCATTATAGTCCTGGTAGTCAAGTACACATCCTAAGGGCTTTACCAACATGTAACCATAAGACAGTATCAAGAGACAAGTATACATGTTAAGATAAAGAGCAACCAGATAGTATACTATCATATCGAGCAAGAAAGTCCTCTCTATATATGTCCAAGCATCCAATATAATATACAGCAAATGTACAATACTGTTCTCTAGGGCATACATACAACTAACAAGAATTAGTCAGGATTAATCTAACTGTACAATACTTGCTTAACCGTTCAGCCAGTCTAGTGTCGGTACTTCGATGGAGGTTTTATGACGCTTTCGCGAAGTTCCTTAATTAAATAACCTCTTTTCCCTGGAGGCGTAGCTCCGCTAACACTGTTCTAGACACCTACTTGGTTTTGTTAGTTATATGTATGCCCTAGAGGCCATTACTGTACATTGGATGTATATTGTAGTGGATGCTGGGACATATATAGGTAGGACTTTCTTGCTCGACATGATAGTACGCTATTTGGTTGCTCTTTATCTTAACGTGTATACTTTCTGTCTCTCTGATTACATGTTGATAAAGCCCTTAGGATGTGTACCCGACTTCCAGGACTATGATGCAGATCATACTAGTGGGGCCTGGGTAGTCAATGAGTACATCCTTCATTGTTCCTAGTCGTGGGAATATCGAGACGGAGCATCGATATTCCAGAGTAGACTAGCGCATATCTTCTCGACCCATGTGATGGGCGATGGATGATCCCATATCCATTGGTGTTTGACATCGAAGATGGTATGCGGGTGCTCAGTGGAGACTGGGTACACTGAACGGACTCGCCGAGAACTCTCAGATGGTATTATACCTCACGTCAGATGGCAGTTCTCTGGTGACACTGGTACAGCTTAGTTTGTTGACCCGAGATCGTCATAGAGTCTTGTGTGTCTCCCACTGTGCTTTGATTTCCACCCTACCACGGCTCTACTGAGTCGTGCAAACAGGTGGTTTTTGGGTACAGTCCCGATTCACATGGAGGCAATGAGCGATAGGAGGGGATTCGTCTCTCCCGGTATTGGGGGTTGATGTTGCGCAATGCACAACTGGCCATAACAGGAAATCCCTGGCCAGGGTTGCAGTGATATACTGGTAAGAGTTATCAGTAGTTTCATGAATGTTATGGACCTCAAGTCGGCATGACTTATCGAGCTATTGGGGTCTGACGTTTACCACCCCTAGGCGAGATATGCGACATATCAGACGAACAGACCAGACTGTACGGTAAGTGTTACTGGTTGGATTCACAGTAGTGTGAGCGGGCTTGCTCGTCGATCTTTTGATCGCTCAATACCCGGGTGGCCGTTACGTTTAGCAGACCGCTTGCGGCTTGTGGGTGCTTGATATGATCATCATCCGCTACCGGCGTATTGACGAGTCTTTAGAGTCCTACACAGAGGTTTCTTGGCTCAAGCGAAACGAAATAGGAGCGCATATGAGATATGTGCGGGACCGAGAATAATGCGTGTATGTGATACCGTATTTCATTCTCGCGATGAATGTGTCGAATGGTTGTATGCGATATAACCTAGTTATCGAATCAAGGATTGATTCGATAAGCCGATACATTGGATACTAGCCGGTTATATGCGACATGACCGGATCATTGAATCAAGTGTTGATTTAATGATTTAATGTATAATTATATATTTGATATATTACTTTGCATTAACTAGTATTGGTTCACTTTAAATGGATTTACTCACTTGGTTTGTGCACATTGCATATGTGATATATTTTGTGCACATGATTGTATCATGTTTGATGATACATGCAAGCTAGGGTTAGTGTAAAGAATTAGACCATGGTTAAGATTATGATTAGGGTTTTCTTTTTCCTTATTTATTTATTTATTTATTTTGGAAAAAGATGAGAAAAGAATGGTTGCTTTTTTTGTTTGCTAGTTGAACATTCTTGAAGCTTTGAATTAGTCCACCATCCTTGTCTTATACTTAACCCTAACCATTCTAGTTAACCATGGTCCATTCTCCACAACTAACCAAGGGTTAGTAAATGATAAGTATTGATTTATTTATCATTTACATAAGACTTATCATATCTTTTTCATCTTCTTCTTCATGAGCAAGAAGAAGAAAAGCTTTCTACATCAATGGTGATTGATGAAAAAGTGTGGGAAATCCAAAACTAAAGTCTACCCAATTCCTATTTCTTCATCCTCTACCTCTTGCCAAGTAGTATAGGGTGTTTCCTTCACAAGTTTTCAAGGCTTGGTGAAGTTGGAGCTTGTTCTTGTGATGCCTCGACGTAGATCATCTTCGGCATCGAACCGACGATCAAGCCCGCCCATTCTTCGATGATGCCAATGCTAGAGTCAAGGGTTCGATTTGGACAGCGGAGGGAGATCATCGTGGAGCTTAGGAAGTGGTGGACCGGATCTACCAAGGTTGTAGCCCCTTTCCTTTAGCTATATTTCCGTTTACTTACTCGCTTTGCCTATATATCTAGTTGACGATCCGTTCTAGGGTTTCTCGGCACCGTATTTTTTAGAAATTTGCATGGATGATGACTTGTGAGACTCCATAAGAGTGCCTAGGAACCCTACAGTGGTATCAGAGCCTAACTAGAGCCTTAGGCGAAGTCCTGACGGAGTTAGAAGTCCGATCGACCCAAAACCCCGACTTTGAATATGCTCTCTGTACATTTTTTAATTTCGAGGATTTTTCCACATTAAAAATATCCAGAAAAATCAGCAGGCTAATTTAAGAATTACTGTGAATTTCGATGGAGTAATTCCATCAAAGAGCCGCGGATCCGCGGCACGAGCATGGCTCGTGCGGCGGTTCCGCGGCCATTTTGTCGTTATGTGCATCCTATTTTGCACAGTAATTCTTAGTTGTCTGTGCTGGTTTTCCTGGGGTTTTTTAATAATTTTTCCCAGAGTTGCATTTTCTGAGTTGTATTGGGGACTCGGTGTATTCGATCGGACTGTCTAATTTTTGTCGGTGTGCTTTTCCGGGTATTTTTAGAATATGTTAAAAAGTTCGACCGGATATAAATACCCACTTTTTCCCCTGCCGGGAAATTTCCAATTGTTGGATTTTTCCGTAGTTTAACGACGTTCTAAGTAGTGCAAGTAACGCGATGGACCCTCTAGAAGACAACAAACCTTAACTCGATTATGTGACCGTCTTGAACTGCCCTTTGAACCTTCGGGTTTGGGGCAGTACGGTGTGCCACATGTGAGGCGTTGGCTTGACCCTTCTACGGCTGGACCGTTGGTACTGAAGCACGAACTGAATGTTGTTAGACTTATTTCATGTGTTGAGCTGTATCGAGAAAACTTGGGTGTTCGATTGTTCGATCGAAAAGTTTAGCATTTTCTATTTATCCGGAATGTGATACAATAATTGGAATTCGCAAATAGTTATGAGATAACGGAATGAATGTTATAAACATAGCAGTTTAGTCTTACTTGATCGGTTGCCACGGAATTTTGATGTGATCAAAAGTCCGTCGCAATCACGTAGCGTACGCGGATACTCGCCGGGTAAACTTAATAGACAGCCTCACTCCATAGCCCCGACCAAGTGACTGTAGGAGAACCCCGTCGCCGAAAGCATCCGTTCAGGTGCTCCCGGTAGCGGTGTTCCGCCTTGGTGCACTTCGTCGACGGCGTTAGGGGTGCGGCCGCCTACTAAAGTTTGCGACGAGCATTCGATCAGAATGTCGGGAATCCTGTTGAATTGCCCGACTTGATATTGAAAAGAGTTTTCGATAATGAGACTAAAATGCGGGGTTTATAATTGTTAGGCATGCGATGTCTAAGTAATTCATTTGGTCAGGCATGCGATGTCTGAGGAGGTTGCGGATTCCAACTGTTGTAGTTTTACATTTTCTTTTCTGTGACCGTAAGTGTAATATGTGATATCGCCGGTTTCGTTTCTATATGTCAACGACAATTGGGATGCGCATATTTACTTACGTTGATGACATGTGATGTTATGTGTTGCTGGATATGTTATATTGGATCGTCGTGTTTGAATAGCCGGGGTTTTTTTTATGTGAGATGAGTGTTTTTCATTTTCATTCATGTAAAACTTGTATGTAATATTCTTTTATTGGGGCACTTCCAGGTTGCGGAAGTTGTCACCGTTGATGTATATTATTTACTTTTCTGCACTAGGATAGACCCAAGGAGGGGAGCACAAGTAACCGGGTTCTAGGGTCCAGTGGGAGACCAACTCGAGGAGTCGAGTCCGGGTCTCCTAACCCTAGAATTGGTAGGGTTGCTTGCCGCTCTCGTAGGGGTCTAGGGGTGTGGGATTGGCTATTCATCACGACCGTGGAATCCGTGTTTTATACTGGCTCGTATTGAAAATACGGACGTCCTAGTATATCCAATATTTCATATGATTCTTTCTGCTGCATTATCTGTGATGTGATCATGCGATGTTCTGTGCTCTGTTCAGATAGATGTAGTATATAGTATATATGATATATTATATAGACGTTGCTTATGTTTTACACCCGTGCTAGCCCTGCCTCGCTCTGGCGTTAGTTACCTAACCTAACGGTGCAGACGGGACATCGAGGCGAATGCGGATGGCATAAGCGTACGTTATATTTATCTGTGATGGTTAGGTGGACTTAAATGATGGGATATTCATTAATGAGATTAATGAAAGAAAATAAACCTAATTGATGTTGTGGAATCGAATTTCAAAATAAAACAGGTAGCTACAGTTCTTGCTTTGCATCGCGGTGTTCATTATAGAACATCCTGCACCTTATTCGATGAGGAAAGGACCGAGATCCCTTCACCGGGAGTGACTCCTTTAGCAATAACTGGCAGATGCTACAACCCTCGGTTTGTCTTTGATCGCTTCTATAGTTTTCGCTTTGCACAGTGATATATATGATATATCCCGCACCTCATTCGACGAGGAAAGGGCCGACAATCCTTTCACCGGGAGTGACCCCTTTAGCAAAACTAGAAAAGCCTCGAAAACATTCCATTTAAAAACCATTTGATTCCGCAACGAGATCAAGTTCAAAGCGTTAAAGGTTTTCACAAAAACCAGCCGCAACCCTCCGTCATTTTAGGAAGTAGAGTACTTAGTATTCGTGCTGTGTTTGTTGACCATAGTCAAGGCACAGTGTACGGTAGCTAAGTGATGTCTTCCTACACCGTATATGATGCGATTAGTTAGGACAGTCGCGTGACTTTGTTGACCTTAGTTAAGGGTCATGTGGGTGGGTCTAATTAATCACGAAATGACGGGTAGAACTTGTTGGAGATAGTGCCCTCAGAGTCAATTATTGGATCACAGGCACATGATTGCAATGATTGAGGGAGGACCTATCCCGGTAGGACAGTCTTACTCGAGATGATAGTATGCTATCTGGTTTACCTTTATCATCGTGTACTGTTTCAGGTGACCTTACAGGTCGCTATTACACGTTGATAGAGCCCCTAGGATTCTTGCTTGACGACCAGCAGTATGATGGCGATCATATACGTGGGAGCTGGGGTCTATAAGCATATCCTTAAAAGGTCCCTAGTCGTGGGAGTTTCGAGACTGGGCATCGATACTCCATTAGTAGACTAGTGTATACAGTCGAGACCCCGACGAGGGGCGGTGGCCGGTCTCACAAGCCACTGGTGTCAGTTGGTTCACCTAAGATGTATACAGGTGCTCATTGGGTTATGAGTACACCGGACAGGACTCGCCGGGAACCTGCTAGTTGGGATTATACCATACGTCAGATAGCAGTTCCCAGGTGACATGTGTACAGGTTAGTTCATCGACCTGAGATCGTCATTTGTCTCGTGTGAGTTCCCACTGTGCTTTGATTACTACCCCACCACGGCTCAAAGGAGTCGTGCAAACAGGTTTTAGTTGGGTACAGTCCCGAGCCACATGGAGGCAGTGAGCGGATCTGCAGGGGTTCGTCTCTCCCGGTATTGGGGGTGAGGTCGCGCTGTGTCTAGGAGAGCCATTACACAAAGCCTTCGGCCGAGGCAGGAGATTTACTGGTAGGTATTCCAGTAGTATCTCAGGGTGTTCTGGGCTTCACTCCGACACGACTTGTACCGCCTTTGGGGGTCTGACTTTTACCAACCCCCTAGGCCCGCCATGCGATGCTCATAGACGAACGGACCGGACTGTACGGATATTGTCACTGACAGGCTCAGTAGGGTGTCAGGATGAGTTCACTCATCGACGTCCCTTTTAGTCAATAGCTGGTGGCCCGTTATGTATTGGCTTATACCTCTGACGTGCTAGTGGTTAAATCCACAGCCATAGTATTGACGAGTCTTTAGAGTCCACCACACTTTCAGTTACTCAAGCTTTCGGGCGAAACGCTGTAGAGGCCGTATGGAGATATGGCAGGGTCCGATCAGATACGTGCGGTATTGCACGGATCAGGATCGGACAGTTTGTACTAGTGGCCGTATGGTTATATTGCAGGGTTCGATCTGATACGTGCGGTATTGCACGGATCAAGATCGGACGGATAATACTAGCCGGCTTTGGTTTAAGCCGGATCCTAGTTTAGTACAGTGTAGATTTTGTCTCTTTGCATTTGTATCCGGACGGAATACAGATGCGGGTGTGTATGCACAGTATCGGGGTTTTCCTGTAATTTATTACGGGACCAGTTTTCTCGAGTTGCCAGTTTGCATTCCGTTCCGGCCGGTTTTCCTTTGTTCTTTCCCGGCCGGACTTTTCTGATGGAGGGGGTTATTTGCAAGTTTGCAAATAACACATTGTGGAGGGGTTTCTTGCTAATAGTTTGATTATGAAAGCATCTTTTTTATTCCTTTCTTTTCTATCATCATTTCTTGTAAAAGGTGATTAGGATTGATTTGTGTTTGATGTGAGATTGTGATGATGATGTTTGGATGTGGTCACCTCTTCTTTTTCTCCTACACTCACCTCCCTCTTGATATCCCTCCACCATTCTCTTTTGAGGGGGCCGGCCACTTTTTGGCATGGGGAGAGAAAAATGAGAGGTTTCATTTTGGTGTGAGAAATTCATTTTCATCTCATTCTTCTTGCTACTAAATTTCTCACATCACTAAAAAGTTTTATTCCTTCGATCCCTCCATCAAGGCAACAAAACCCCAAATAAGACAAGCATCATCTACACTACATTCTACAGCAAAGCTTGGGCACGTCGACTAGCCAGCTTCGTGCCCGAGTTGCCTCGGTATTGAGGTGGGAGCCCGTAAAAGATGCAGACGATGTGGTGCTCTTCCGGTAAGAAGGCGACGACCGGAGTTTCCGCGGGAGATCGGGACGACGACGAGAAGACCGGAGGACTCGGATCACTCGGTACATCTCTCACCCCATCTCTAGTTAGCTAGTATAGGTTAATGGTTTCGATCCGGGTATATTGTCCGCGGTAGCGCCAGTTTAAAGTTAAGAAAAATTTTGATTCCGCATTTTGGCATCGGATAGACGGCCGGGGCGCTGCCGTGGCGCAACATGGTATCAGAGCCACGCCATTAACCTTGTCTAGCTTCGTTTGATGTGTTTTGCATTTCCGATCGACCAAAATTCCAAAATCTACATTTTCACTCACATCAGTTTTCTGTCGAATTTTTTCTGGCTCTAAAAATTTTTCAGGTTGTCTCAGAATAATGTGCAGGGAGTTCTAAGACTGCTGTAAAAATTCGACGCAGTGAGTCGATCAGTAAAGCGCGGAACCGCGGCCAAACCCCCCTTTGGGCCGCGGTTCCGCCGCACATTGGTGTCCTCACTGTGTCCAATTTCTCCAGTGGGCTTCTGGGCTAATTTTAGGGGTTTTGGAATATTAATATTGGGCCCATATTTTCTGTGAGTGCTACAGTATTGCTTGGGGGCCCACTTGTTAATTTTTGATCGATCGGATATTTTAAACACATTATTTCACAGTATTTACATTATATCTGTGACCGTGAATGTCGCTCGATCGGTAAATCCTGTCTAACTGCTATAGCCCGGTTAGACGGATTTGCGAACGTGATTTTCACGTTGATGTTCTATGTATTGCTGTGATGTTGCGGATCGGTCATGGGGGATAGCCTGGATGCAATGTTAGTACTGTTTTGTTTTATATGTACATTTGATATTGCGGGGCGAGCGTCCGACATGTGGACTGCCGTCACTGCCTGTTTGTATTATTCTTTTGGGGCACGACCTGGTTGCGGTCGATGTACCCGTTGTATGTATATTTTACTTTCTGTACTAGGATTGCCCCGCGGTGGAGTGCACGGATAGCCGGGTTCTGGAGGGCAACAAGCCCGCATCTCATGGCATTGAGACGGAGGGGGCTTTACTCTAGGATTGGCGGGCTATTCGCCGCACTCGTAGGGGGTACAGGTTGACCCAGGAGGGGTGCCCGAGTTACCGGATTCCGTGAAGTGTTGGGTGGTCCATTCACGTTGCTGAAGGGGGCTGCCTCGCTTCAGGTTTTGGCGGGTGACTTGCCGCACCCGTAGGGGTCTAGGTTTTCATTGCACAGGATATCCACACGACCAGGGGAACGTCGGGTTTCAGCAGCGGCTCTGTGAAACCCGGGGCTTCCAGATATCTGTATTGTTCTGTGATGCTGCATATTTCTGTGATGTTGCTTTTTATCACGCCTTGAGCGAAAATAATATATTGGTATATATATTAGTAGATGTTGTATATGTTTTTCATCCGCGCTAGTCCAGTCCCCGCTCTGCCGTTAGTTAGCTAACCTAACGGGTGATGACGGGACCCAGTGGCGAATGCGGATGGCATATACGTACGTCAGTATATTTTCGTTCTTTATGGTGTGATCAATTGATGGGACTGCGTTGATTCGGATCAATGCAAGCTAAAACAAACCTATTCTGATGTTGTTGGAACACTTTTCAAAAAGCTGTTATTGCAAGGACGTTCACTTTTGTTTTTCATCGTGGTATTCATTTGGAATATCCTGCTCCTCAGTCGACGAGGCAAGGGCCGAGATCCCTTCACCGGGAGTGACCCCTTGGACAGAAGTTTGCGTCAGGGCATTAACTTCACTATAGCCGATTACTTTTGCTTTGCATCGTGGTATTCAGTTGGAATATCCTGCACCTCATTCTACGGGGAAAGAGCCGAGATCCCTTCACCGGGAGTGACCTCTTTAGTAAAGGTTTTCGTCACTATATTTTTATAAAAAAGGCTATGCAGTTCCTTCAACGATATCAAGTTCATTACGTTAAAGTTTTTTCGCCAAAAACTAGACGTAGCCCTCCGTCATTTCTTACAAGTATTACTTAGTATTCGTGCTGCGTTTGTTGACTGTGTCAAGGCGTAGTGTGCGGTAGCTAAGTAGTGTTTGTTTGTAGCATATTAAAGGGATTGGTTAGGACAGTCGTGCGGCCTTGTTGACTGTGTCAAGGGCTCGTACGGGTGGGTTTAATGCAATCCAGGATAATGACGGGTTGAACTTGACTAGGACTCTTTGATTTGTTGACTGTGTCAAGGTCACTTGGGTCCTAGGGGTAAAAATCACATCGGGAGTTTCAAAAGAACTGAAACTTGCCAGATATGCGCATACCTTCTGGAGTGTGGTGACTTGAGTGGATTCCGTCAAGTTATCATGCGATGATAGTTGGATCCCGATTCCCACTGATGAGTTGGTTTACTCCTCGGGTGATCCCGACTAATTCTTCTTTCAGCTTTGGGGAAGAATTTGAGGTTACAGTGGGAGGTTTCCTGATTAGATAAAGTGATAACCATTCTGATCTAGGTTAGAGTGCACGCTGAGTGTTTCTTTTCTCTCTCTCTTTGGCAGCGACCATTGACCCGACCCTGGACTATGACTCAGTGACCAAGTTGACCGAACCTTCTTAACACTGGCTTTTGGATTGTCAGAGTTGCAAACCTCATTGCCACTCCTACTTTTACCCTTTTCTCCAGGACACCCCGTATTACTACGAACGTCCACTTCCATTGGACAAAACCATCGTATGGTTATATACGAACTCGAAGGACTTCGAGGATGGTTTCGGGTTCTGGAGAAAACGAATAGGATTATTCAGTTGTCTTTTCTTTTCACCTTCTCTCATTGCGAGTACTCCTTGGTTTAGGAGATAGTACACCTATTACGCAAATTGGATAGTCTTCTTCCAAACCTTAGGCAGGTGCCGAACGGTGGGGAATGAAGAAAACCAATTAGCATAACGATGGTGTACAGAAGGTATTAAGTTAAGACAAAGCAAGGGATTAGTAAGAGGGCAAAGTAAATTGCGACTGCTATTCACGACCAAACCGAGTATATCTTCGCCAAACCTAAATCACCTTTGTATTTCTCCAGGACACTCCGTATCACTACGAAGATCCACAGTTTATTTGGATACTCCATCGTATGGTTATATACGAACTCGAAAGGAACTTGTTCCAGTTCGGGGATGGATTCTGGTCCAGGAGAAATAGGAATAAGGTTTATTCGGTTGTCTTTTATCTTCACCTTCTCTCGTATTGCGAGTGCTCCTAGGATTAGGACAGTACACCCATTATGCTTATTGGATAGTCTTCTTCCAAACCATAGGCTGGTGCCGAACAGTAGGGAAGGAAGAAAACCAATTGGCCTAAAGGGGTGTGCAGAAGGTAATGACTAAAGACATATAAAGGGATTTGGAGAGGTGGCAAAGAATTATACGGTTATAGTTGTGAATCTGGTTAATGGAAGAGGCATTACTAAGAATACCGGAATACCCCACCGAAACATTTCAATGTTTCAGTTTCACTGTGTAATGTTAAAAGAAAACTGATTTCCCGATTAGATACTTACTCCAGGGTATGTATTTACCAGGTATGATTCTCACATCTGTATGGTTTTACAGATGATGAGTGGGAGTAAGTTATTGGGAATTAGGTGACCATCCTCATTATATCGGGATTCGTTGTAATTGGTGATATTTGAGGAAGCCACCTGGGTTGTTTGCTGGTCGGCAAATATTTGGTTTTGAATATCCGTTGTTATGCACCAATTTCAAATTGATATATCTGTACGTCTATTTTCATAGAGTGAGATATACCGTTTGATATTATGTCGATGACATTTACCTATATCAGTGGATGGTTAGGTAAGGAGCATTAAACAGCGGTGTAATTCTTCTTAACCATAAGTACAGTTTTCAACCTACGACACACAGTAAAAGAGTTGTAAGACTCAGCGGACTTATACAGAGTATTGTATGTTGTCCAGTGTCCATCAGGACAGAGGGGTTGGTCCTCGTACTATATTCGGTTTACTTATGACTTCTCTAGTTTTTAGACAGGTGTTTCGTGGAA
This sequence comes from Agapanthus africanus, assembly GCA_030015575.1. Classification (NCBI taxonomy): domain Eukaryota; kingdom Viridiplantae; phylum Streptophyta; class Magnoliopsida; order Asparagales; family Amaryllidaceae; genus Agapanthus; species Agapanthus africanus. Next base: position 509,522,841 of record CM057341.1, read on the forward strand.
ACACAGGGTCCGAATTTTGAGAAGTTATAGGTATTTGAATAGAGTAGAGAACCAGGTGTAGCAAGTATCGGGATTCTTCAAAGTGATTGAAGATGTAGATACTTGTGTATGGTATTCAGTTGATAGTAATGATAAAGAGAAATTGCTTCTCTTTCAGGTTACTCATAATTGGAAGCATTCCTAAGTTGGATAACGCTGATCAACCTCCTTCCATTTAGTTGACATGCACTGGAGACAGCTGCATGATTTGAATCTGGTTCAATTAAATCAGTGTCTCTGGTTCTATATTGGGTATAGAACAGTTCATATCTTAACGATGTTAAGGTACGGGGAGTTGTCCGGCTTATGATTAAAACCAGACACTGGACAACTCAAGGCGCGTTTCTGTAATGGCTGTTTGTGGGTTGACCCAGGCTATGACGAGGGTTGACTTTCTACCATCTGGAAGATCAATAGTGATATTGTTCTTAACTCGCCACATTTTAAAAAGAAATGGTTATTTTTCAGAAAACAATAGTGGGAGTATGGTAGAACTGGAAGCGATTCCAGAACCGCAAACGATTACTGATGATTTGATAAGGAACCTAAAGATTCAATCTGATTTGACATTCCATTGGCCACTCCGCAGATAAGGTGGGTAACTTCAGGCACCCGAGAGGCACTCAGGTAGCCTCAAGGACGGTGACAGGGAAGTTCTTGTTTACCCACACTTGCCATTGTTGTTGTTCCAGGCTGCGAGACCCGGCAGGAGGATGAGTATAGCGTAGTTCTAAACTAGCTTTAGAAGTGCGCGTCTATATGACTCTGCCAGAGGGTTGTCGTAGTCAGTGGGAGCAGCGGAAGCATTGGTGGACATCAGGCTTATGTCTATTTATAGACTAAAGCAGATATAGCGGAGATAGATCATCTATTTCTGATGTGACAGTCATAGGTTTGACGTCATCAGAATAGGGGATGGATCTGTTAAGAAGGTAGTAGGGTGTGATGTCCTGGTTTTGGATGACATACACAGAGTAAGAAAGGAAACTCCTATACTACGATCGGTTATACTTTGGTTGTCACACAGTGGTTTCTCCACACAGGACTTGGATATTATATCAGACATTCTGGTTACTAGATCTATGGTTTTAGATCTAGATTTGGGTGGTTTCCTAATCTGGGTACCTTGACAGCATTCTATAAGTATTTAGAATGGACGACTCCTGGCACAGTACACCTGCAGGTAATGGAGTCACCCTCTCAAAAGGTGTCTTACAGACTAAAGGGGAGAGGGATACGCATGATTGACAGATCACTTGCTTAGGCAATTGAGTCAATCATGAGATGTCAAGTACCACACCAGATGTTGTTCTTGCAGTAGCTGCAATAAGCTGATATTAATCCAATCCTGGAGAAACAGTCGGAAGCAGTTTTAGAACATAAGTTGATGTTCTAGGGATGTGATAACGACAGCCTCTTTTAGGAGACGGTTGTCACTCCAGGCTTCCAAGGTGACATGGATGGCAGAGTGGCTGTCAGAGTTATATTTTCTCCTTCTGACGAGGGGCAGTATTTTGGACAAGTGGTCCAAGGCAATACTGAGGGAGGCATGGCGCTGGGTACTGATTAAGTTCAGTTATCGATACAGTCTAAGAAGTTTGGATTTGGAGTTCATTTATGAGCTAGGTCCCATCAGATATCCAGACATACTCTAAGACAGGTATTGCTCATTTCGGGAGATGGTTTTCTCTGCGAACTTGAGATATAGAGAGACATAGAAAGAAACATCACAGCGGATCCACTCACTGAGGCTATTCCTCGAACGCAATAGTTTCGCAAACGAGCTTTGTGAGACTGACTAGTAGAGGAGTTGGGTGTTCGGTATCACACGGGCTGTGAGTATGCGACATCGCAATAATTAGCCTTGAGTGCAAGTGGGAGATTGTTGGAGATAGTGCCCTCAGAGTCAATTATTGGATCACAGGCACGTGATTGCAATGATTGAGGGAGGACCTATCCCGGTAGGACAGTCTTACTCGAGATGATAGTATGCTATCTGGTTTACCTTTATCATCGTGTACTGTTTCAGGTGACCTTACAGGTCGCTATTACACGTTGATAGAGCCCCTAGGATTCTTGCTTGACGACCAGCAGTATGATGGCGATCATATACGTGGGAGCTGGGGTCTATAAGCACATCCTTAAAAGGTCCCTAGTCGTGGGAGTTTCGAGACTGGGCATCGATACTCCATTAGTAGACTAGTGTATACAGTCGAGACCCCGACGAGGGGCGGTGGCCGGTCTCACAAGCCACTGGTGTCAGTTGGTTCACCTAAGATGTATACAGGTGCTCATTGGGTTATGAGTACACCGGACAGGACTCGCCGGGAACCTGCTAGTTGGGATTATACCATACGTCAGATAGCAGTTCCCAGGTGACATGTGTACAGGTTAGTTCATCGACCTGAGATCGTCATTTGTCTCGTGTGAGTTCCCACTGTTCTTTGATTACTACCCCACCACGGCTCAAAGGAGTCGTGCAAACAGGTTTTAGTTGGCTACAGTCCCGAGCCACATGGAGGCAGTGAGCGGATCTGCAGGGGTTCGTCTCTCCCGGTATTGGGGGTGAGGTCGCGCTATGTCTAGGAGAGCCATTACACAAATCCCTCGGCCGAGGCAGGAGATTTACTGGTAGGTATTCCAGTAGTATCTCAGGGTGTTCTGGGCTTCACTCCGACACGACTTGTACCGCCTTTGGGGGTCTGACTTTTACCAACCCCCTAGGCCCGCCATGCGATGCTCATAGACGAACGGACCGGACTGTACGGATATTGTCACTGACAGGCTCAGTAGGGTGTCAGGATGAGTTCGTTCATCGACGTCCCTTTTAGTCAATAGCTGGTGGCCCGTTACGTATTGGCTTATACCTCTGACGTGCTAGTGGTTAAATCCACAGCCATAGTATTGACGAGTCTTTAGAGTCCACCACACTTTCAGTTACTCAAGCTTTCGGGCGAAACGCTGTAGAGGCCGTATGGAGATATGGCAGGGTCCGATCAGATACGTGCGGTATTACACGGATCAGGATCGGACAGTTTGTACTAGTGGCCGTATGGTTATATTGCAGGGTTCGATCTGATACGTGCGGTATTGCACGGATCAAGATCGGACGGATAATACTAGCCGGCTTTGGTTTAAGCCGGATCCTAGTTTAGTACAGTGTAGATTTTGTCTCTTTGCATTTGTATCCGGACGGAATACAGATGCGGGTGTGTATGCACAGTATCGAGGTTTTCCTGTAATTTATTACGGGACCAGTTTTCTGGAGTTGCCAGTTTGCATTCCGTTCCGGCCGGTTTTCCTTTGTTCTTTCCCGGCCGGACTTTTCTGATGGAGGGGGTTATTTGCAAGTTTGCAAATAACACATTGTGGAGGGGTTTCTTGCTAATAGTTTGATTATGAAAGCATCTTTTTTATTCCTTTCTTTTCTATCATCATTTCTTGTAAAAGGTGATTAGGATTGATTTGTGTTTGATGTGAGATTGTGATGATGATGTTTGGATGTGGTCACCTCTTCTTTTTCTCCTACACTCACCTCCTTCTTGATATCCCTCCACCATTCTCTTTTGAGGGGGCCGGCCACTTTTTGGCATGGGGAGAGAAAAATGAGAGGTTTCATTTTGGTGTGAGAAATTCATTTTCATCTCATTCTTCTTGCTACTAAATTTCTCACATCACTAAAAAGTTTTATTCCTTCGATCCCTCCATCAAGGAAACAAAACCCCAAATGAGACAAGCATCATCTACACTACATTCTACAGCAAAGCTTGGGCACGTCGACTAGCCAGCTTCGTGCCCGAGTTGCCTCGGTATTGAGGTGGGAGCCCGTAAAAGATGCAGACGATGTGGTGCTCTTCCGGCAAGAAGGCGACGACCGGAGTTTCCGCGGGAGATCGGGACGACGACGAGAAGACCGGAGGACTCGGATCACTCGGTACATCTCTCACCCCATCTCTAGTTAGCTAGTATAGGTTAATGGTTTCGATCCGGGTATATTGTCCGCGGTAGCGCCAGTTTAAAGTTAAGAAAAATTTTGATTCCGCATTTTGGCCTCGGATAGACGGCCGTGGCGCTGCCGTGGCGCAACAGAACTTGACTAGTACTTATGATTTGTTGACCATAGTTAAGGTCATAGGTGCTAGGGGTAAAAACCATTATCGGGAGTTTCAAGTGTTGAAACTTGCAATGAGATTGCATACCTTCTATATGATAGTTGGATCCCGATACCCACTGCGAGTAATTGTTACTCCTGGGAGAGTTTTGCACTTTGCAATTAGCCGATCAAGTAGGTGTCTAGAAAGGTGTCAACGGGGTTACGCCTCTGGGAAAACGAGGTTTACTGTAATTAGGTCCGTGCGAAAGCACGGGGAACCTCCCTCAAAGTACCGACACTGGCCTGGCTGAAAGATTGGCGAACTTGTAGAGTGTAATTAATCCCGGCTAGTCTTTCCTTTTAGGGTTTGAAGGAAGATTTGATAAAAACAGTGGGAGCCATCCTGATTAGATAAAATACATAACCAATCTAATCTTGCAAGAGCGCACGCAGAGTGTTTTCTTCTCTCTCTCTCCTGGTAGCGACCATATCACGCCTTAATCAAGATAATAAAATGGATGTATTGACCGAACCCGCTTGTTATACAGAGCTGGGGAACGTTGGTCCCGCTCCAACTTATAATTGTTATAAGACAGAGCAGGAAATTGGGGAATACCAGAATTCCTATGCCGCCCAAACGAAGAAAGTGCATATGATGCATCTCCTTCGGGTGTGTTCATTATAAAGAACTGTTTCTCAGTATCCTCTGCATCCTGGGTATATGATACCGGATCAGGATCCCAGATATGTAATCTGTTACGTAGGGCTACAAAAAGGTAGAAAAACTGAGAACGGGTGATAAGTTTCATGAGACAGAAACCGGGGCAAGTGTTGCAGCCAAGTCTGTTGGTCACTGTCACCCTGTATTACGAATACATTGATTCTGAACAAATGCTATTAGATACCGAACCTGATATACAAAATCATATCAGTCTCTTTATTAGTAAAGAAACGATATAATTTTGTATTGTTGGATAATGTTTTGAACATTTCCTATATCAAAAGTTGATCGGTTCAGGCACGTTATCTAAAAGCATTGACGTTCTAAATCAAACTACAGTTCTTTGTATACTGAACACACACAGGAAGAAGAGTTCAGAAATGAACGAATTCTTCTTGAGGCATTGTAGACTAGGTCATATCAATGCGACCCGACTGGCTGAAGTTACATTTTAGATGCATATTTAATCAGTTTGAATTTACATCTTGTGAAAACTTGCCAGTCATGTCACAAAGTTAAGATGACCATAGCTCTGTTTAAAGGAAACAGAGAAAGAGTTAGTGAACTCTTGGGATGATACATGTTGATGTATGTAGGTCCCCAGTCTACACATGCCAGGACTGGTTCTTTATACTTCATTATATTCTCTGATAATCTCTCAAGATTCAGTCGTATGTTCCTGTTGAAACATAAGTCCGAAGCTTTTGAGGTATTCACAGAATATAAGTTGGAAGTAGAGAACCAAAATACGGGTATAAGTATTATGTCCTTTGATGTGATCGAGGAGGAGAATACTTGAGCACGGAATTCCTGGATTATTCTAAAGGAGAATGAGATTCTCTCTCGGCATTACTCCTCCGAATACACCATAGCACGATGGTATGTCGGGGCGGAGCAGATACACCCTATTTGATATGGTGTGCTCTGTGATGAGTACTACTGAGTTACCTTTTTCCTTTGGGAGTTATGCTCTTGAGAAGCTGCATACCTATTGAATAGGGTCCCGATCAAATCAGTAGCCTACCACTTCATATGTGATATGGAAAGGGAAGAGCCCATCTCTTAAGCTAGTTAAGATTTGGGGTTGTCCGGCTAATGTCTAAAAGCAAAATCCGGACAAGCTCGAGGCAAAGTCTGTAATGTAGAACTGGAAAGGTTCCAGCTATACAAAATGCAGCTGATGATTTGACAGAACCAAAGGATTCAATAGTTTCCGACGAACCTCAGCCTCTCCGCCGATCTAGTAGGGTTCCTCACCCACCTGAGAGATACCTCGGTTTCTCGATGACAGTGGAAGCGAGGATTGCATCATGAGATGATGACCCAACCAGTTTCGAGCAGGCCATCGAGAGTAGGGACTCTGTAAGAATGGCTGGATGCTTAGTGATCTGAGATAGAATCCATATACACCAACAAAGTATGGACTTTGGTTGCGATATCTGAAGGGTTAAATCCCCATCAGGAGCAAGTATATCTTGAGAAGATTACTTGGTGTAGATGGACAAGTTGAGACTTTCAAAGCTAGACTTGTTAAAGGTTTTCGTCATCAACCAGGCACGGATAATGATGAAACCTTTTCCAGGGACTATGCTTAAGTCCATCCAGATCCTACTTGCCACGGCTACATACCATGACTACGATATCTGGTGGTTGGGTGCCATGACAACTTTTCTAAATAATGATTTAGAAGAGAATGTCTATAAGAACACAGCCAGAGGGCCTTGTAGACAGTGGGAGCAGCGGAAACGTGTGCAAGATGCTTTATAGGATAAAGCAGGCATAGCGGAGTTGGAACATCTGTTTTGATGGATTAGTCAAAGAAGTTGACATCATCAAAATGGTAGATGAACCTTGTATAAACAAAAAGGTAGTAGGGAGTATGGTGACGATCCTCGTAGAACACGTGGATGACATACTCTTGTTAGGGAATGAGTTTCCTATGCTACGCTCGATCAATCTCCGCTTATCACAATGATTTTCCATATAGGATCAAAGTGATACCTACTAAATCCTAAGCTTTGGATCTATGAGATAGATTTAATTGGATGTTAGGATACTCACTAGTTGTAGTGAGATGGTATCAATCGATCCTGGGGAGAATCACTGGAAGGGTTCCAGAGTGATAAAGACGACTGAATGTCAGTCACAGGAATTGTCTTTACCCTCAGTAAATGGACGGTATGTTGGAAGATTTCCAAGCTAGATACCGTGAAAAACTAGACGATAAAGGCTGGTAACATCGCTATTAAAGATACTGCCAAAGAGGCAGTTTGGATGTATATTGGTTCATAGGATGAACTAGGTTCCTACCATTGTGTGACAATGGAACTGTGGCTTTGACCCTGGAACCCTGGTCCCATCAGTGACCCAGACATATTCTGAGGCAGCATCACCTGATCATGGAGATAGTTGATCTCCAGGTTGATCGAGGTTAGGAGAGTAGACTCAGAGGACAACACGGCGGATCCACTCACGAAGGACTTTTCCCAAAGAGAGACTTTAATGGGATGGTTGAGTATGTGATACTGCAACCACTGCTACAGATGGCCCTAGTGCAAGCGGGAGATTGTTAGTTATATGTATGCCCTAGAGGCCATTACTGTACATTGGATGTATATTGTAGTGGATGCTGGGACATATATAGGTAGGACTTTCTTGCTCGACATGATAGTACGCTATCTGGTTGCTCTTTATCTTAACGTGTATACTTTCTGTCTCTCTGATTACATGTTGATAAAGCCCTTAGGATGTGTACCCGACTTCCAGGACTATGATGCAGATCATACTAGTGGGGCCTGGGTAGTCAATGAGTACATCCTTCATTGTTCCTAGTCGTGGGAATATCGAGACGGGGCATCGATATTCCAGAGTAGACTAGCGCATATCTTCTCGACCCATGTGATGGGCGATGGATGATCCCATATCCATTGGTGTTTGACATCGAAGATGGTATGCGGGTGCTCAGTGGAGACTGGGTACACGGAACGGACTCGCCGAGAACTCCCAGATGGTATTATACCTCACGTCAGATGGCAGTTCTCTGGTGACACTGGTACAGCTTAGTCTGTTGACCCGAGATCGTCATAGAGTCTTGTGTGTCTCCCACTGTGCTTTGATTTCCACCCTACCACGGCTCTACTGAGTCGTGCAAACAGGTGGTTTTTGGGTACAGTCCCGATTCACATGGAGGCAATGAGCGATAGGAGGGGATTCGTCTCTCCCGGTATTGGGGGTTGATGTTGCGCAATGCACGACTGGCCATAACAGGAAATCCCTGGCCAGGGTTGCAGTGATATACTGGTAAGAGTTATCAGTAGTTTCACGAATGTTATGGACCTCAAGTCGGCATGACTTATCGAGCTATTGGGGTCTGACGTTTACCACCCCTAGGCGAGATATGCGACATATCAGACGAACAGACCGGACTGTACGGTAAGTGTTACTGGTTGGATTCACAGGAGTGTGAGCGGGCTTGCTCGTCGATCTTCTGATCGCTCAATACCCGGGTGGCCGTTACGTTTAGCAGACCGCTTGCGGCTTGTGGGTGCTTGATATGATCATCATCCGCTACCGGCGTATTGACGAGTCTTTAGAGTCCTACACAGAGGTTTCCTGGCTCAAGCGAAACGAAATAGGAGCGCATATGAGATATGTGCGGGACCGAGAATAATGCATTTATGTGATACCGTATTTCATTCTCGCGATGAATGTGTCGAATGGTTGTATGCGATATAACCTAGTTATCGAATCAAGGATTGATTCGATAAGCCGATACATTGGATACTAGCCGGTTATATGCGACATGACCGGATCATTGAATCAAGTGTTGATTTAATGATTTAATGTATAATTATATATTTGATATATTTCTTTGCATTAACTAGTATTGGTTCACTTTAAATGGATTTACTCACTTGGTTTGTGCACATTGCATATGTGATATATTTTGTGCACATGATTGTATCATGTTTGATGATACATGCAAGCTAGGGTTAGTGTAAAGAATTAGACCATGGTTAAGATTATGATTAGGGTTTTCTTTTTCCTTATTTATTTATTTATTTATTTTGGAAAAAGATGAGAAAAGAATGGTTGCTTTTTTTGTTTGCTAGTTGAACATTCTTGAAGCTTTGAATTAGTCCACCATCCTTGTCTTATACTTAACCCTAACCATTCTAGTTAACCATGGTCCATTCTCTACAACTAACCAAGGGTTAGTAAATGATAAGTATTGATTTATTTATCATTTACATAAGACTTATCATATCTTTTTCATCTTCTTCTTCATGAGCAAGAAGAAGAAAAGCTTTCTACATCAATGGTGATTGATGAAAAAGTGTGGGAAATCCAAACTAAAGTCTACCCAATTCCTATTTCTTCATCCTCTACCTCTTGCCAAGTAGTATAGGGTGTTTCCTTCATAAGTTTTCAAGGCTTGGTGAAGTTGGAGCTTGTTCTTGTGATGCCTCGACGTAGATCATCTTCGGCATCGAACCGACGATCAAGCCCGCCCATTCTTCGATGATGCCAATGCTAGAGTCAAGGGTTCGATTTGGACAGTGGAGGGAGATCATCATGGAGCTTAGGAAGTGGTGGACCGGATCTACAAAGGTTGTAGCCCCTTTCCTTTAGCTATATTTCCGTTTACTTACTCGCTTTGCCTATATATCTAGTTGACGATCCGTTCTAGGGTTTCTCGGCACCGTATTTTTTAGAAATTTGCATGGATGATGACTTGTGAGACTCCATAAGAGTGCCTAGGAACCCTACAGGTTTATAGCATTGATCGTTAAGTGAAGAATGTCCCGAGGAGTAGCGGATACTCACAGTAGGATCAGGATCCAAATATCATTGTGTGATAACCCTGAAGGAATCCTACCAACATTATCACACTCCAAATGGTATGCAACACTAGAAAGTTTCAGTTTCTTTAGAAACTCCCGATGTGGATTTTTGCCTCATGCTCTTATGATCTTGACTAAGGCCAACAAATCATAAGTCACATGTCAAGTTCTACTCGCTATTGTCCAGGTTAATTTGAACCCACCCGTACATACCCTTGACTAAGGCCAACAAAGTAGTACGACTGTCCCAAACAACACATCTATCTATGCAACATATGAATACCCAGCAGCTACCAATCACTATGCCTTGACTAAGGTCAACAAATATAGCTTGAATACTATTGAATATTCATATGAAATGACAGAGGGCTACGAATGTTTTTGGCGAAACCGTCAACGTAGTGAACTTGATATAATCGATGGAACCTGATAAAAGGAGTGGTTTTAAGCTCCGCATTTAAAAGTCTGCTGTTTTAAAATAACCGAGTGGTTTTAAAATTTGTTCCAATGATTCGGCTTTGGTTTGTTTGCTTTGCATTAATGTAATGCAGTCCCATCAATTAACCTACCTTTGCAGAATACAACGAAAATACAACGTACGCTTATGCTATCCGCATTCGCCATGGGGCCCCGTCATCACCCGTTAGGTTACTTAACTAACGACAGAGCGGGGGCTGGACTAGCACGGATGCAAAACATAAGCAACGTCTATTATATAATACATATATAATAATATCCATTCGTCAGACACAATGATAGGCATTCTAGATCATAGATGAACACATTGGATATACTAGGAATTCCGCGTTTCGTTTGAGCCTGTAACGAAAGACGGATTCCACGGTCATGATGAATAGCTAAACCCCACCCTAGACCCCTACGGATACGGCAAACTACCCGCCAAATACCCGAAGTGAAGCAACCTCCCTCAACAAAGTGAGTAGGCCACTCGGCACTTCAAAGTACCCGATTGTTTGTGCATTCCACCTTGGGTCTATCCTAGGAGCAAAAACAGTAAAAGAAATAGTACAACGGTGGCTACAATCTCAACCCGGATGTGCCCTGCAAAAAATAATATTACATCACTTTACAAATTTATTCATCGAATGAAAGAATGAAAATCCTCATCTCTTATCCCTGGCTATTCATCCACGCCGATTCAACAAGTTCATATACACAAACCATCACAACATCACAGATATGTGCAACCCCGACTAATCGACGTATAGCAATTAGTCGACGTTTCCAAACAAATATATTCATCACAAATCTTGTAAAGTAACTACTACATTAGAATTCTGCACGCAATTAGCAAATTTAAACAATTTTCCAAGACTTGAAAATCCAGTGAGTTAAAGTTCCAAAACTGAAAGTTTTGAGCCAATCCGGGAGTCGAAACGAACTCGAAACCTGCCCGAATCTTCGCGGAGGTGAAGTCACACGATAATAGGTCGAATGGAGGCTTAGAGGGGGTACCTCATCCCTGAGTCCACCACGAGGTTGCCAGGGGGGGTGAGGCGGACGCGAAATTGCTTATGGTGGGGCAATTTCGGGTCCCCACCGCCAAGATCACCTTGTGGTGGTCTTGGGGAGTTGGCCCAGCCATTCGGTCCCCCCCGGGGTATCCCCGGGGTGCGCACTCTCCACCCCATGGCTTCTCGGTTCAATCAGTGAGCCCGCGGAGTGTGCAAACAACTCAAAACTTCACTTTTGAAAACTGTTTTATCGGCAGTTTTTGCGCGACAAAAATCGACGGAATTCTAACATCTCTACAAGCTATCTAGGGTTTATGAGAGGCTCTGATACTACTGTAAGTCGATGTTGCGCACCGAAAGTGTTCGCGGGGAGGCAGAATTTGAAAAATTGATTTTTACGGGCTTCGCAACACCGACTAGAACCAAGGATCGAACATAAACCACAGCTAGCAAACAACATGAGATTTAACTACTCGGAAAGAATGTTATACCTCATGATATAAGTCCTTCGGGTCTTCATCGCTGTCCTCCTCATCCACGTAGGCTCCAAGGATTGATCCGGATCGTAGCGACCTCCACGGCCTCCTCGAGTCGAAGACGATCCACCCGAGAGTCTATAGTCCGAGTTCCACCTCAAAACCGAGGTAACTATGGAAACAAGCTTGCTAAACTTGATGTCATAGGTGATGTAGAGTATGAAGATTGATTTATTTGTCCCTTGAAACCCTAATTTACTCAACTCATGAGACCTTAAGGGTTTTCTAGTATGGAAAAAGAAGAAGGGCTAGCATGAGAGCTCACTTGAGGAAAGAGAAAGTATTTTTACAAATGATAATCTCATAGAAAATATGATGGCTACCTTGACTTGACTACTCTCATGTCAAGAAAATATCTCACCCAAAAATATCTAGTGCCACAAAATATCTAGTCAAAGAGTCAAACCAATTCAAGTGGTCAAACTAAGTCAAATAGTCAAACCAAGTCAAGTAGTCAATCCAAGTAGCCATGCCACATTTATCATATACAAAAATAACAAATACTTTCCTCGACCTAATAATTATTTTAATCAAGTAAATGGTCAAAACCCTAACGAGGTGTCTCCTTCTGTGCTCCTTTCATCCGTATATACATACCCGCATTCGTGTTCCGAGAAACATGAACACAAAGAGACGAAACTGATCCATCAATATAATACTAGGATCCGGCTTAAAACAAAACCCACTAGTATTATCCGCCCAAACATCATACGTGCACAAGTGCACGTACGTGATCGAAGCCCTGCCGTAATACCATACGGCCTCTACACTTTTTGCCCAGTGCAGGGAAACTCTCTATGTGGCACTCTAAAGACTCGACACTACACTGGGAGTGGGTTTAACCACAGGCCGCAAGCGGTACTAGCTGCACGTAATGGTCCCCAGGTAGATGTTGATAAGAAGGCCGATGAGGAAAACCCATCCGAACTCCTACCGAGCCTGAATGTGACAATCTCTGTACAGTCCGGTCTGTTCATCTAAGAGTATCGCATATTGGGCCTAAGGGGTGGTAATCGTCAGACCCCTAATAGCGGTATAAGTCGTGTTGGAGTGTAGCCCAAAATACCCTGAAAAACTACAGGAATACCTACCAGTAAATCTCGCTTGCCTTGGCCAAGGACTTTGTGTAACGGCTCTCCGAACACGGCACGATATCAACCCCCAATACCGGCAGAGACGAATCCTATCTAACCGCCACTGCCTCCAAGTGCTTCGGGACTGCACCCAATTACTACCTGTTTGCACGAATCCTTTGAGCCATGGTAGGGTAGTAATCAAAGTACAGTGGAAACACATTCAAGGCAAAGCAGCAGTGTCAAGTCGACGGACTAAGCTGTACTCATGTCACCTGGGAACTGCTACCCGACGATAGGTATAATACCAATTAACAGCTCCCGATGAGTCCTGTCTAGTGTACTCTTAACCTAACGAGCACCTGCATACTATCTCCAGTACAACGTACTAATGGATGTGGGACAAACCATCTCCCATGCTCGGATGAGAAGCGTATACACTAGTCTACTCCGGAGTATCGATGCCCCGTCTCGATAATCCTACGACTAGGGACCTGTATAAGGATGTGCTTGTAGATTACCCAGCCCCCACTAGTATGACTGCCATCACAATGCTGGTAATCAAGTAGAGATCCTAAGGGCGATCCTAAGGGCTCCACTAATATGTATAAGCGATATGCTAAGAGAAACAACATGCACATATTGAAGTAGAAACAAACCAAGTAGCATACTACTATTTTGAGCAAGACTGTCAATACAACTGTGAATATCCCAAGCTTCCATTAATTAATATACAAACCAATATGATACAATAATGTCCTCTAGGGCATATACACTAACAAAAATCATGGAACCTGAGTGTCCAACACCGACACTCGAAACATCATGAAACCCATGTCCAGCATCAACACGTAAATACTCATATCTCGGGCTCCGTTAGTTCGGATCAGCCCATATCACGACTACGGTCGGTATCCTCCAGATATCCGCCGCGCTAAACTATCTCGGGCTCCGTCAGTCCGTATCGGCCCATATCATCTCACGACTCCGGTCGGTATCCTCCAGATAACCGCCGAGCCCAAAACTATCACCGGTAGGTAGTGCTCCGCTGCCTGGCCCATCATCTACATCTCGAGCTTCTTGCCCTAGGGTACCTCACCGGGTCCACCATGTACCCGCAGACGATGCCTCCCGCTCCTCGAATCGGGTATACTCATTGTTCAGTACTATCACTTGACATGCTTGCATGATATACCCGATATGCTCATCTTACTACTCTATGTAGCATACATCGTACCTTATGGTTATATGCTTGCATGATATACCCGATATGCTCATATTACTACTCTATGTTTCATACATTGTACTTAATGGTTATATGCATTGAGATGCTATTTTTATGAAATCTCTGGATTTGAGAATCGCGGTTTAATTTCAAAGGAAAATGTGTATTGTTTTAAAAACGCGGTTTCTCTTGATATGATATTTTGATGTGTCCACCATGAGTTTTCTTGGTACTGAGCAGTGAGTATACCCGATTCGAGGACCGGGAGGCACCGTCTGCGGGTAAATGGTGGACCCGGTGAGGTACCCCGGGGCAAGAAGCTCTAGATGTAGACGATGAGCCTGGCAGGGGAGCACTATCTACCGGTGATAGTTTTGGGCTCGGCGGTTATCTAGAGGATACCGACCGGAGTCGTAAGATGATATGGGCCGATCCGAACTGACGGAGCTCGAGATAGTTTGGCGTGGCGGATATCTGGAGGATACCGACCGTAGTCGTGATATGGGCTGATCCGGACTGACGGAGCCCGGGATATGAGGATTTACGGGTCGATGCTGGACACGGGTTTCATGATGTTTCGAGTGTCGGTGTTGGACACTCAGGTTCCATGATTTTGATCTATCGTTGATGGACACGTGGTTGATATCCTCATATTTATATATAGGCTTATGTTTTCATGATGTACGAGTGTCGGTGTGGGACACTCAGGTTCCATAATATTGTTTGTGTCATTGATGGACACGTAGATGATATCCACATGCATACAGGCATATGATGTCGGATGTTTATTTATATATGTAATTGCATTGATCGGTTATTGACATATATGCGTACTTGGTCACCCTAGATATCATAGTATTACCTTCAGGATATAGTGACCTAGGAAATCATTGTTTTATTCGATTTCTACTTGCTGATTTTTTCTACTCACGAGTTGGCAACTAACCCCCGTTGTGCCATAGTTCTTGCAGGTTTGACCGCTTGGGATCAGTTGCGGTATCGCTGGCACACAGCTTCAACCAGGGTGTTTTGCTTTGGTAGGTGGGACACATGTTTGATCGTGCCCACTCTCGTACTGTTATATTCCGTTGTATCTAGATATACTCCATCAGATCAGATCTAGAGATTGTATTATTGGTAGACCTAGTCAGACTTGGGTTTTGTGCGAGACTTATAGCGATGGGTTTATGTTCGCTTCTTGAGTTTTGATGTCTTGCTCGTTTATTGTTCTTTCTGGGTTGATTCTTTGCCGTTGGGCGTCGTATATATGTTATTGCGTGGTTGTGATTCCGCCAGTTGGCAAAGAGCTAGCTTCCGCTTGGGGATGCCTATATATTTTTGTGTATATGGTTTTGTATCAAAATATATAAGGGAGGTGTTGCCCAAATTTTTAAAGATGAAACATATTTTCAAATGTAGTATAATCCACTTGCATTTCATGTTTCATTAGCTATGCATTTCAAGAAAAACATTATTCATTATACCTTTATTTCAAAACTGCACCCCCACTATTTTCCGCAAAAAGGTTTAGATTTTCTGGGCTTCGGCTTACTTGATTTACGTCACGCCTTTAGACGTTGCGTAATTTAAGTGCCGATCACGTGCTAAATTACGGGTCGTGACAATGTTGGTATCAGAGCGTTAGGTTTAACCATGGTTTGAGTCTGGGTTTGACTATGCGGAGTCTAGGGTGTATATATTTCGGAACCTAAGCTTGACCTTACGGAACTTAGACTTAAAGGGGGATTGGTATTAGACCCGAACTTTCGTTTCATAGTTGACCTTGATTGATGGAGCAGGTAGCTTGAGCAGAGTGACGCACCGTACGTATGTTCCGCGGCATATTTACGATACGATACCCCACTTAAGAAACTTTAGGATGTACTTATCTTGAGATCTGTGATGTTAGTTATATATATTGTTAGTGTTTATGCCCTAGAGGCCATTACTGTATCATACTAGTTTGTATATTACTTAATGGAAGCTTGGAATATTCACAGTTGTATTGATAGTCTTGCTAAAAATAGTAGTATGCTACTTGGTTTGAGTCTAATTTAATATGTGTATATGTTTCTTTTAACGCATCGCTTATACATATTAGTAGAGCCCTTAGGATCTTTGCTTGATTACCAGCGTTGTGATGGCAGTCACACTAGTGGGGGCTGAGTAGTCTATAAGCAACATCCTATACAGGTCCCTGGTCGTAGGATTATCGAGACAGGGCACCGATACTCCGGAGTAGACTGGTGTATACGCTTCTTATCCCAGCATAGGGAGATGGTCTGTCCCACAGCCATCAGTACATCGTACTGGAGATAGTATGCAGGTGCTCGTTAGGTTACGGGTACACCGGACAGGACTCGCCGGGAACTGCAGGTTGGTTTTATACCCATCGTCAGATAGCAGTTCCTAGGTGACATGAGTACAGCTTAGTCCGTCGACTTGACACTGCTACTTCGCCTCGGGTGTGTTACCACTGTACTTAGATTACTACCCTACCATGGCTCAAAGGAGTCGTGCAAACAGGCAGTAGTTGGGTGCAGTCCAGAAGCACTTGGAGGCAGTGGCAGTTAGACAGGATTCGTCTCTCCCGGTATTGGGGGTTGATATCACGCCGTGTATGGAGAGCCATTACGCAAAGTCCCTGGCCAGGGCAAGCGAGATTTACTGGTAGGTTCCAGTAGCTTCTCAAGGTGTAATGGGCTTCACTCCGACACAACTTATACCGCTATTAGGGGTCTGACGTTTACCGCCCCCCAGGCCTGATATGCGATAGTCCTAGACGAACAGACCGGACTGTATGGAGATTGTCACATCAGGCTCAGTTGGAGTTCGGATGGGTTTCCTCATCGTCCTTCTTATCGACATCTACCTGGGGACCGTTACGTACAGCTAGTACCGCTTGCGGCCTGTGGTTAAACACACTACCAGCGTAGTGTCGAGTCTTTAGAGTCCCACACAGAGAGTTTCACTCCACTGAGCAAAAGGTGTAGAGGCCGTATGGTTTTACGGCAGGGCCGCGATCACTTACGTACACTTATGCACGTATTATGATCGGGCAGATAATACTAGCGGGCTTTGGTTTAAGCCAGATTCTAGTATTATACAGATGGATTTATTTAGCCAAAGATTATCCGTGTTTTTCGGAAATACGGTTGGGAGGGGCAGTCTCGTAATTTTTCGGGAAGTTTCTAGAAGAGGATGACTCATTTGTATTTATATCTTTTGGATTAAATACAAATGAGGTGGAGAGATGAGGTGTAAGTTTTCATTAAATGCTTAATGACTCATGAGGTGATTCACCCTTAGTATTAAATGATGCTCACAAGATATTTCTAGATATTTGATCAAGAGATATTTGTATGCTTCATTATATTTTTTTCATGAGTTATTATTCATATCATTATCACAAAAGCTTTCTCTCTCCTCAAGTCTTCATCTTCTTCCTCAAACCCTAAAAGCTCTCATGAGTTGAGAATCCTAGGGTTTAAGTGACCAAGTAATCCATCTAATTACTCTACACCCTCTAGGACTTCTAGATTAGCGATCTAGAAGCCGTAGTTATCTCAGATTCGAGATAGAAGCTCGGACATAGACTCTCGGGTGGATCGTATTTGACTCGAGGAGGCCGTTGAGGCGCCCATGTTCCATAGAGCCTACGAGGTGTGGAGGAAAGCGATGAAGACCCGAAGGACAAGTAACGTGAGGTATAACTTCAAATCAGAGTAGTTAAACCTTTCGTAGTTTGCTAGTAATGGTTTAGATACGATCCGTGTGCTCAAGTCCGTGTTACGAAGCTTTGATAAATTGTTTTTCATATATTCCGCCTCCCCGCGAGCTCGTGGGGTGCGTGACATGGACTTACAGTGGTATCAAAGCCTACCAAACCTTTAGTAGCTTGTTAGCAACTAATTAGAACTTCGATCGTCGGAAAAACACGAAATCTAAACCAAGGACCCCTCAAGTTTCTGTCAATTTTAAACGTGTCGAAAAAATTATTTCACAGGTATGAAAATTCACAGCAGGGAATTCTAAGAATATTGGTGAAATACGAGGTGCCAACTCGGTTAGAACGCCGCGGAAGCGCGGCGGATTAGTGCAATGCGCTGCGGATCTGCGGCCGAGTCAACTCCGAGTTGACTCATATTTACACAGTAACTCTTGATTTTGGGTGTTCTGTTTTCCTGTATATTTTGTTTCTGCCCAGGTTATTTCAGTGCTGGCTTGCACATAGGGTAGAGACGGAAAAAGGCTGTCGATCGAAATTCTAAGTTATTTGCAAATCAAGTTTTATCTGTGATTTTTAATGTGTTCGTAAACCTACTCTAATTGCTAGTATGTCGGTTAGCAGGGGGTTGCACATTTATGTAATGGTTTTTACTGGTTTGTGTATATAAACTTCATTGGATCGTTGTGATGATGAGCCGGGGTTTGAGATGAGTTTTTATATTCTTTCATTCGATGTAAATTGTAATATGATGTAATATTCTTTTGCGGGGCACATCCGGTCTGAGGTTGTAGTCACCGTTGTATTATTTTATTTGCTATTTTATGCTCCTAGGATAGACCCAAGGTGGGGTGCACAAACTACCGGGTACTTTGAAGTGTTTAGTGGCCTACTCACGTTGTTGAGAGAGACCGCTTCACTTCGGGTACTTGGCGGGTAGTTTGCCGTACCCGTTGGGGTCTAGGGTGGGGTAATGGCTATTCATCACAACTGTGTAATCCGTCTTTCGTTGCAGGCTCAAAGGAAACGCAGATTGCTTGTATATCCAATAATGTTCATCTGTGATCTGGAATGCCTATTATTGCGTCTGACGAATGTACAATATCTATATATGATATCTATTAGGCGTTACTTATGTTTTACACCCGCGCTAGCCCAGCCCCCGCTCTGTCGTTAGTTAAGTAACCTAACGGGTGAATGACGGGACCCAGTGGCTAATGCGGATGGCATAAGAGGACGTTGTATTTTCATTGTTTTCTGCAATGTTAGGTTAATTGATAGGACGCATTATTTTAATGCAAAGAAAATAAACCAAAGTTGAATCGTTGGAACAAATTTTAAAAAAACCACTCGGTTATTTTAAAAGAGCAGAATTTTTAATTGCGAAGCTTTAACCACTCCTTTTAAAAAGCTATCAGGTTCCTTCGATTATATCAAGTTCACTACGTTCACGATTTCGCCAAAACCAGTTGTAGCCCTCCGTCATTTCTTATGGATGGTCAGTAGTATTCAAGCTATGTTTGTTGGCCTTCGTCAAGGCATAGTGTTTGGTAGCTGCTGGGGTATTCATTTGTTGCATAGATAGATGAGTTGGTTTGGGACAGTTGTATTACCTTGTTGGCCTTCGTCAAGGGTATGTACGGGTGGGTTCAAATTAACAAGATAATGATGGGCAGAACTTGACATGTGACTTATGATTTGTTGGCCTTCGTCAAGGTCATAAGAACATGGGGCAAAAATCCACATCGGGAGTTTCTAAAGAAACTGAAACTTGCTAGTGTTGCATACCATTTGGAGTTTGATGAATGTTGGTAGGATTCCTTCAGCATTATCACACGATTATATTTGGATCCCGATCCTACTGTGAGTATCCGCTACTCATCAGGAGATTCGTCACTTAACGATCAATGCTATAAACCAAGTAGGTGTCTAGAACAGTGTCAGCGGGGCTACGCCTCCATAGAAAAGAGGTTATTTAATTAAAGAACTTCGCGAAAGCGTCGTAAAACCTCCCTCGAAGTACCGACACTAGCCTGGCTGAACGGTTAAGCAAGTATTGTACGGTGAGATCGGTCCTGATTAATTCTTCTTTTATGGTTTGAGGAAGGATTCGAGAAACAGTGGGAGCCATCCAGTTTAGATAAACTAAAAACTAATCTAAACTTGCAAGAGCATGATGTTAAAGTGTTCCCTCTCTCTCTCATTGCAGCGACTATGTGACCATGACTAGGTTACATCTAGATAACAAAATGACTGAATCTGACTTTTATGATTGGCAAAGGTCTGTCCAGATGTCCATTGCCTATGATAAGCTGGACCACCCTATTACTACTCAAGCCCCCACCGTCCTAGGTCCAGTTCCCATCGTCGCGGATATGAATATCCGTTAGACTAGGGAAAAGGACAGTGCGAAAGCCAAGTGACTCGTGTTAGCTTCAGTTGATGGTGTATACCAGAAGCAGTACAAGAAGATAGACTTAGTTTCCATCTTTCTCCATAACAAAGATTTATATGGAGAGCAATCTCGTATCGCAAGATATAAGACCTCGAACGAATTATTTCAAGCGAGGTTGGCTGTTGGGTCATCTGTAGGGGGCGACGTCCTTACGATGACTAGCTATGTTGATGAGCTCACGGACCTGGAGACCACGTTGGGGAACAGGTCATACGCTGACTTATTTCCACAGTCCCTACCCTCTACTTACACCCTGAAAGAAACCAGGGAGACACCCGCTCTGCTTAATGGGAGACCTTCTTCTTCTGCATCCAGGGCGAAAGCAAAGGGTGAAAAGGAGAAGACCTCCACAAAGCCGATATACGGTATCAGTGAAGTAGAAGGAAAGGGAAGAGCAAAAGTTTCGGGACTTGGTGTAGGTAAGGAGGGATGTTCCTATTGTTATGGGAATGGGCATTGGCAGAAAGATTGCAAGGCTTTGGAAGCCAGTAGCCAGGATTCGAAGCATGTTGTGGCTTCGGCCTCGAGTGTGTTTGTGATTGAGAACTGTTTGTCAATTAACTCTACTTCCTGGGTACTAGATACCGGATCAGGATCTCATATCTGTAATTTATTACATGCTTTGAGAAATCATAGAGTTATCAGGGTAGGTGATTTTTCTCTCAGAGTTGCAAACGGAATGAGCATGGACGGTGAATCCGTGGAAGAATATCGCCTAGGTTTGACAAGTGGGCAGATATTGATTCTACGTAACTGTTTTTATGTACCTAGTTTGACTTGTAATATCATATCAGTGTCCTCACTTTCAAGAGAGGGATATGACTTTACATTCGTAAGCGATGTAGTTCACATCCACCTAAATCAAGTTCTGATTGGGTCCGGTACATTAGATGATGGTATATACGTATTGAATCAAGCTCAGGTTTTCAATGTCCAGAACACACTTAAAAGAAAGTCTCCGGAAATAAATCAGGCTTTCTTATAGCATTGTAGACTAGGTCACATCAATGAAACACAGTTGACTAAGTTACATAGAGAAGGATATTTGAATCCGTTCGAATATCCAACTTATGCTACTTGTGAATCTTGTCTCATGGGAAAGATGACAAAGACTCCGTTTACTGGACACGGAGTAAGAGCGAGCGAGCTCTTGGGACTCATACACAGCGATGTGTGTGGTCCAATATCTACACATGCGCGAGGTGGTTATTCCTACTTCATTACTTTTACGGATGATTTCTCTAGGTATGGACATATGTTCTTGATGAAGCATAAATCCGAGGCCTTTGAGAGATTCCGCGAATACATGAATGAAGTGGAAAACCAAACAGGCAAAAGTATCAAGACACCGAGATCTGATAGAGGTGGTGAATACTTAAGTGCCGAGTTCCTGGGTTACTTAAAAGAGAATGGAATTCTCTCTCAGCTTACTCCTCCATACACACCACAACACAACGGTGTATCGGAAAGGAGGAATCGAACCCTATTGGATATGATTCGTTCCATGATGATTAAGGCTGAGTTACCGCGATCTTTCTGGGGTTATGCACTAGAATCAGCTGCATATCTTTTGAACAAGGTTCCAACCAAGACTGTGCCTACCACACCATATCAGATGTGGAGTAGGAAGAAACCCTATCTTCAATACCTGAAGACATGGGGATGTCCAGCTTTTGTAAAAAAGCAGCATCCGGACAAGCTCGAGGCACGCTCAGTACAGTGTAAGTTTGTGGGATATCCAAAGAACTCCAAGGGGTATTATTTCTATTACGCAGAGGAACAAAAGGTTTTTGTTTCTCGTCATGCCCACTTCTTGGAAGCTGAATTTTTAGAAAATCAGAAGAGTGGGAGCGCAATAGAACTGGAAGAAATTCCAGAACCACAAGCTGATACTGAAAGTATGGTAGAACCAGAAGTTTCAGAAGAAAGGGACATACCGGTGCCTATCCGCAAAAGTAGTAGGCAGTCTCATCCGCCCAAGAGATACTACGGTTTTCTCATAGACGGGGATCGAGAAGATTGCATCATTGATAATGATGACCCTACTAGCTTCCAGCAAGCCATTCAGAGCGGCGACTCGGTAAAATGGCTGGATGCAATGTGGACCGAAATGGAGTCCATGTACACTAACAAAGTATGGACCTTGGACATTGCTCCAGATGGGGTAAAACCCGTAGGATGCAAGTGGATCTTCAGAAAGAAGATTGGTGTAGATGGACAGGTTGAAACCTATAAGGCTAGACTTGTTGCAAAGGGTTTTCGTCAAAGACCTGGTTTGGACTATGACGAAACCTTTTCTCTAGTGGCTATGCTCAAATCCATTCGGGTCCTTCTTTCCATTGCTGCCTTCCACGATTATGAGATCTGGCAGATGGACGTACAGACGGCCTTTCTAAATGGTAATTTGGAAGAGTGTGTCTATATGGATCAGCCAGAGGGATTCATTCAGAGTGGGAGCAGCGGTAAAGTGTGCAAGTTGCTTAAGTCCATTTATGGATTAAAGCAGGCATCGCGGAGTTAGAACATCTGTTTTGATGATATTGTCAAAGAATTCGACTTTATCAAAAATCCAGATGAACCATGCATATACAGTAAGATTGTAGGGAGAGCTGTAGTATTCTTCGTCTTGTACGTGGATGATATTCTCCTAATAGGAAATGATATTCCTATGCTATAGTCAGTCAAAGGATTCTTGTCACAGAAGTTCTCTATGAAAGACCTGGGTGATGCCACCTACATTCTGGGGATCCAGATCTATCGTGATAGATCAAAGAGGATGTTGGGACTTTCGCTGTCTAGGTACATAGACACCATATTGAAAAGATTCAGTATGGAAGATTCTAAGCGCGGTAACCTACCGGCTTGTCACGGAATCAACCTTTCCAAAGAGATGTCTTCCAAGACTGATTTGGAAAGGGATCGCATGTCGATTATACCCTACGCTTCTGCGGTAGGCTCTATAATGTATGTGATGTTATGTACCAGACCAGATGTAGCATACGCATTGAGCGTTGTAAGCCGGTATCAGGAAAACCCAGGGGAGAAGCACTGGATAGCAGTAAAGAACATTCTCAAGTACCTGAGGAGGACTAAGGAGATGTTCTTGGTGTATGGCGGAAAAGACCTCCAGATCGAGGCCTTTGCTGACTCCAGCTTCCAGAGTGATAAGAATGACTCCAAGTCCATGTCGGGTTATGTCTTTACCCTCAATGGAGGGGTGGTCTGTTGGAAGAGTTCCAAGCAGGACACCGTTGCCGACTCAACGATGGAAGCGGAGTACATAGCTGCTTGCGATGCCGCAAAAGAAGCTGTCTGGAAGAAGAAGTTCCTCACAGAACTTCAGGTGGTTCCTACCAGTGTTAATCCAATACCTCTGTATTGTGACAACAACGGCGCTATAGCTTTAGCGAAGGAACCCAGGTCCCATCAGAATTCCAGACACATCTTAAGGCGGTATCACCTGATCAGGGAGATCGTAGATCGCCGGGAGATCGAGGTAAAGAGATTAGATACAGAGAATAATACTGTTGATCCATTCACAAAGGCCATTCCTCAGACGCAGTTCGAGAGGCTATTCGAGATGATAGGTCTGTAGGACTACGGTAGCGCCCCGGCCGTCTATCCGAGGCCAAAATGTGGAAACGAAAATTTTCTTGACTTGAAAACCGGCACTACCGCATCCTAAAAACCCAGATCGAACCATTAACCTAATGCTAGCTAACTCGAGAAAGGGTAGAGAGCTATACCGAGCGATCCGTGTCCTTCGGTCTTCGGCCTCCACTCCGATCTCCTCGCGGAATCTCCGGTCTTCATCTCCTCGTCGGAACGGGCACCACATCGCCGGGTTCTTTTACGGGCTCCCACCTCTAGACCGAGGCAACTCGAGCACGAAGTTGGCGAGTCGACGTGCCCAAAGATGCTATAGGCTAAGTGTAGTAAGCTTGTCCCATGGGGTTGTGAAGTTGCCATAAAGATGATGGAGGTGAAGAAATCAACTTTGGAGATGTGTTAGGAATTTTTTTAGCAAGCAAGGAAAAATGAGATGAAGTAAAATTCCTACACCAAAATGAATTCACTCTCACTCTCTCCAATTGTGTGGCCGGCCATATGATAAGAATGAGATGGATATGAAAAACCATGAAGGGAGGTGAGTGTAGTAAAAAGGAATGGTGACCATAAGCCAAAAGCAAGTCTCACATCAATATCAAAATCAACTCTCATCTCATCCTTTCTCAATTAATGCAAAAGAAATGATGAAAGAAAAAGCAAAGATGCTTAATCCAACATAATCCCTCATTTACAAATAAACCCTCCACAATTGCTAATTTGCAAATATACAAATTAGCCCCTCCATCACAAAAATCCGGCCGTGAAGGAACAAAGGAAAACTGGCCGAAATGAAATACAAACTGGCAACTTCAGAAAACTGATCCCGTAATAAATTACAGGAAAACCCCGCGACTGTATATACATACCCGCATTTGTATTCCCACTGAATACAAATGCAAAGAGACAAAATCTACACTGTACAATACTAGGATCCGGCTTAAACCAAAGCCCGGTAGTATTATCCATCCGATTATGATCCGTGCAATACCGCACGTATATGATCGAACCCTGCCATATCTCCATACGGCCTCTACAGCGTTTTGCCCGAAACTCGAGCAACTGTCTGTGGGGGACTCTAAAGACCCATCAATACTTTGGCTGTGGATTTAACCACTAGCCCGTCAGAGGTATTAGCCATACGTAACGGGCTACCGGCTATTGACCAAAAGGGACGTCGATGAGCGAACTCATCCTGACACCCTACTGAGCCTGTCAGTGACAATATCCGTACAGTTCGGTCCGTTCGTCTATGAGCATCGCATGGCGGGCCTAGGGGGTTGGTAAAAGTCAGACCCCCAAAAGCGGTACAAGTCGTGTCGGAGTGTAGCCCAGAACACCCTGAGATACTACTGGAATACCTACCAGTAAATCTCTTGCCTCGGCCGAGGGCTTTGTGTAATGGCTCTCCTAGACACAGCGCGATCTCACCCCCAATACCGGGAGAGACGAAACCCCTGCCGATCCGCTCACTGCCTCCATGTGGCTCGGGACTGTACCCAACTAAAACCTGTTTGCACGACTCCTTTGAGCCATGGTAGGGTAGTAATCAAAGTACAGTGGGAACTCACACGAGACAAATGACGATTTTAGGTCGATGAACTAACCTGTATACATGTCACCAGGAAACTGCTATCTGACGCTAGGTATAATACCAACTAGCATGTTCCCGGCGAGTCCTGTCCGGTGTACTCATAACCTAATGAGCACCTGTATACATCTTAGGTGAACCAACTGACACCAATGGCTTGTGAGACCGGCCACCGCCCCTCGTCGGGGTCTCGACTGTATACACTAGTCTACTAATAGAGTATCGATGCCCAGTCTCGAAACTCCCACGACTAGGGATCTTTTAAGGATATGCTTATAGACCCCAGCTCTCACGTATATGATCGCCATCATACTGCTGGTCATCAAGCAAGAATCCTAAGGGCTCTATCAATGTGTAATAGCGACCTATAAGGTCACCTAAAGCAGTACACGATGATAAAGGTAAACCAGATAGCATACTATCATCTTGAGTAAGACACTCCTACTGGTATAGGTCCTCCCTCAATCATTGCAATCACGTGCCTGTGATCCAATAATTGACTCTGAGGGCACTATATCCAACAATCTCCCACTTGCACTCACGGCTAATTATTGCGATGTTGCATACTCACAGCCTGTGTGATACCGAACACCCAACTCCTCTACTAGTCAGTCTCACAAAGCTCGTTTGCAAAATTATTGCTTTCGAAGAATAGCCTCAGCGAGTGGATCCGCCCTGATGTTTCTTTCTATATCTCTCTTTATCTCAAGTTCGCGGAGAAAGCCATCTCCCGAAATGAGCAATACCTGTCTTAGAATATGTCTGGATATCTGATGGGACCTAGCTCATAAATGAACTCCAAATCCTAACTTCTTAGACTGTATCGTCAACTGAACTTAATCAGTATGCAGCGCCATGCCTCCCTCAGTGTCTATTTGGATCACCTGTCAAAAACACTGCCCCTCGTCAGAGGGAAAACTATAACTCTGACAGACACTCTGTCATCCAGGTCACCTTGGAAGCCTGGAATGATAACCGTCTCCTGATAAAGGCTGTCGTTATCATATCCCTAGAACATCCACTTATGTTCTAAAACTGCTTCCGAACGTTTCTCCAGGATAGGATCAACTTATTGCATCTAGTGCAAAACAACATTTGGTGTGGTCTTGACATCTCATGATCAACTCAATTGCCTAAGCAAGTGATCTGCCAATCATGTACATTCCTCTCCCCTTTAGTCTGTAAGACACCTTTAGAGAGGGTGACTCCATCACCTGCAGGTACACTACCGTGCCAGAAGTCATCCATTCTAAATACCTTTAGAACACTGTCTAAGTACCCAGATTGGGAAACTACCCAGATTGGGAAACTACCCAAATCTAGATCTAAAACCATAGATCTAGTAACCAGAATATCTGATATGAAATCCATGTCCTTAGTGGAGAAACCACTGTGTGACAACCAAAGTATAACCGATCGTAGTATAGGAATTTCACTTCCTACTCTGTGTATGTCATCAAAATACCATGACATCACACCCTACTACCTTCTTAACAGATCCATCCCCTATTCTTATGAAGTCAAACCTATGACTGTCACATCAGAAATAGATGATCTATCTCCGCTATATCTGCTTAAGTCTATAAATAGACATAAGCCACCTGTCCACTGTGCTTCCACTGCTCCCACTGACTACGACAACCCTCTGGCAGAGTCATATACACGTATACTTCTAAAGCTGGTCTAGAACGACGCTATACTCATCCTCCTGCCGGGTCTCACAGTCTGGAACAACAGCAATGGCAAGTCTGGGTAAACAAGAACCTCCCTGTCACCGTCTTTGAGGCTACTGGAGTACCTCTCGGGTGCCTGAGGTTACCCATCATGTCTGCGGAGTGGCCGATGGAATGTCAAACTAGATTAAATCTTTAGGTTCTTATCAAATCTTCAGTAATCGTTTGCAGTTCTGGAATCACTTCCAGTTCTACCATACTCCCACTAATTTTTTCTGAAAAAATCCATTTTTATTAAAACTGTGACGAGTCAAGAACAATATCACTATTGATCTTCCAGATGGTAGAAAATCAACCCTCGTCATAGCCCGGGTCAACCCACAAACAGCCATTACGGAAACGTGCCTTGAGTTATCCGGAATCTGGTTTTAAGCATAAGTCGGAAAACTCCTCGTACCTTAACAATGTCAAGATATGAACTATTCTATATCCAATATAGAAACAGAGGCACTAATTTAATTGGACCCAGATTCAAATCATGCAGCTGTCTCCAGTGCATGTCAACTAAATGGAAGGAGGCCGATCAGCATTACTCAACTTAGAAGTGCTTCCAATTATGAGTAACCTGAAAGAGAAGCAAGTTCTCTTAATCATTACTATTAACTGAATACCATACACAAGTATCTACATCTTCGATCACCTTGAAGAATCCTGATACTTGCAACACCTGGTTCTCTACTTTACTCTTATACCTATAATTTCTCAAAACTTGGACCTTGTGTTTCTACGAAACACATGTCTAAGAACCAGAGAAGTCACAAGTAAACAGAATATAGTACGAGGACCAACCCCTCTTTCCTAATGGACACTGGACAATATACAATACTCTGTATAAGTCCCTTGAGTCTAATAACTCATTCCCTGTGTGTCGTAGGTTGAAAACTGTACTTATTGTTAAGAAGAACTACAACGTTGTTTAATGCTCCTTACCTAACCATCCACTGATATAGGTAAATGTCATAGATATAATTTCAAAAGGTATATCTCACTTTATGAAAATAAACGTACAGATATATCAATTTGAAATTGGTGCATTACAATGGATATTCAAAACCAAATATTTGCCGTCCGGCAAACAACCCAGGAGATTTCCTCAAATATCACCAATTACAACGAATCCCGATATAATGAGGATAATCACCCAATTCCCAACCATACAGATGTGAGAATCAAACCTAGTAAATACATACCCTGGAGCAAGGGCTAATTGGGAAATAAGTTTTCTTTTAACAATACACAGTGAAACTGAAACATGTAAATGTTTCGAAGGGGTATCCGGGTATTCCTAGTAATGCCTCTTTCATTATCAGATTCAAAACTGTAACCGTATATTTCTTTGCCATCTTTCCAAATCCCTTTATATGTCTTTAGTCGTTACCTTCTGTACACCCTTTTAGGCTAAATGGTTTTCTTCCTTCCCTACCTTTCGGCACCAGCCTATGGTTTGGAAGAAGAGTATCTAATAAGCATAATAGGTGTACTGTCCCAATCCTAGGAGCACTCACAACCCGAGAGAAGGTAAAGATAAAAGATAACTGAATAAACCTTATTCCTATTTCTCCTGAACCAGAATCCATCCCCGAACTGGAACAAGTTCCTTTCGAGTTCGTATATAACCATACGATGGAGTATCCAATAAACTGTGGATCTTCGTAGTGATACGGAGTGTCCTGGAGAAATACAAAGGTGATTTAGGATTGGCGAAGAAATACTTGGTTTGGTCGTGAATGGCAGTCGCAATTTACTTTGCCCTCTTACTAATCCCTTTATTTGTCTTTACATAATACCTTCTGTACACCATTGTTAGGCTAATTGGTTTTCTTCATTCCCTACCGGTTGGCACCTGCCTATGGTTTGGAAGAAGACTATCCAATTTGCGTAATAGGTGTACTGTCCTAATCTAAGGAGCACTCGCAACCTGACAGAAGGTAAAAGGAAAAGAAAACTGAATAGTCCTATTCGTTTTCTCCAGAACCGGAAACCTTCCTCGAATAAATTCTTTCGAGTTCGTATATAACCATACGATGGTTTTATCCAATGGAAGTGGACATTCGTAGTAATACGGGGTGTCCTGGAGAAAAGGGTAAAAGTAGGAGTGGCAATGAGGTATGCAACTCTGACAATCCAAAAACCAATGTTTTAAGAAGGTTCGGTCAACTTGGTCACTGAGTCATAGTCTAGGGTCGGGCCATGGTTGTTGCCAAAGAGAGAGAGAAAAGAAACACTCAGCGTGCACTCTAACCTAGATCAGAATGGTTACCAATTTATCTAATCAGGAAACCTCCCACTGTAACGTCAAATTCTCCTCCAAACCTGAAAGAAGAATTAGTCGGGATCACCCGAGGAGTAAACCAACTCATCAGTGGGAATCAGGATCCAACTATCATCGCATGATAACGTGATAGAATCCTCTCACGTCACCACACTCCAGAAGGTATGCGCATGCCTGGCAAGTTTCAGTTTCTTTAGAAACTCCCGATGTGTGTTTTTACCCCTAGGACCCAAGTGACCTTGACGGAGTCAACAAATCAAAGAGTCCTAGTCAAGTTCAACCCGTCATTATCTGGATTGCATTAAACCCACCCGTACGTGCCCTTGACGGAGTCAACAAGGCCGCACGACTGTCCTAACCAATCCCATTTATGCAACAAACAAGCACCACTTAGCTACCATACACTACGCCTTGACGGAGTCAACAAACGCAGCACGAATACTAAACAATACCCGTAAGAAATGACGGAGGGCTTCGGCTTGTTTTTGGCGAAAAACCTTTAACGTAATGAACTTGATATTGTTGAAGGAACTGCATAGCTTTTTGTAAATATATAGTGGCGAAAACCTTTGCTAAAGAGGTCACTCCCGGTGAAGGGATCTCGGCTCTTTCCCCGTAGAATGAGGTGCAAGATATTCCAATTGAATACCACGATGCAAAGCAAAAGTAATCGGCTATTGTGAAGTTATTGCCCTGATGCAAACTTCTGTCCAAGGGGTCACTCCCGGTGAAGGGATCTTGGCCCTTGCTTCGTCGACTGAGGTGCTGGATATTCATAACCGAATATCACAGTGCAAAACAAAAGAGAACGTCCTTGCAATAACAGATTTTTTGAAAAATTGTTCCAACAACATCAGAATAGGTTTGTATAGATTGCATTGATCCGAATCAATGCAATCCCATCAATTGATCACACCATAAAAGAACGAAAATAATGATGTACGTATATGCCATCCGCATTCGCCACTGGGTCCTGTCGTCATCCATTAGGTTACTTAACTAACGACAGAGCGGGGACTGGACTAGCGTGGATGTAAAATATATACAACATCTACTAGTATATATATCAATATATAATATTCGCTCAAGGCGTGATAAAATGCAACATCACAGAAATGTAATAAGCATTACAGAACAATGCAGATAATCTGGAAGCCCCGGGTTTCTCAGAGCCGCTGCTGAAACCCGACGTTCCCCTGTCGTGTGGATAGCCTGTGCAATGAAATCCTAGACCCCTACGGGCGCGGCAAGTTACCCGCCAAAACCTGAAGCGAGGCAGCCCCCTTCAACAACGTGAATGGACCACCCAGCACTTCACGGAATCCGGTAACTTGAGCACCCCTCCTTGGGTCAACCTGTACCCCCTACGAGTGCGGTGAATAGCCCGCCAATTCTAGAGTAAAGCCCCCTCCGTCTCAAAGCCATGAGATGCGGGCCCGTTGCCCTCTAGAACCCGGCTATCCGTGCACCCCTCCACGGGGTAATCCTACTACAGAAAGTAAAATATACATACAACGGTTACATCGACCTCAGCCCGGTCGTGCCCCAAAAGAATAATATACAAACAGGCAGTGACGGCAGTCCACATGTCGGACGCTCGCCCCGCAATATCAAATGTACATATACAACCAAACTGTACTAACATTGCATCCATGCTATCCACCACGACAATCCGCAACATCACAGCATAACACAGAACATCAACGTGAATGTCACGTTCGCAAATCTGTCTAAAAGGGCTATAGCAGTTAGACAGGATTTACCGATCAAATAACATTCACGGTCGCAGATATAATGTAAATACTGTGAACTAACATGTTTAAAATTTTCGATCGACAAAATTTACCGAAGTGGGCCCCAAGTACAACTGTAGCACTCAAAATAAATCCGGGCCCAAAAAGAATATACCAGAAACCCTATTTCCATGTCAGAAACACACTGTAGAAATTTGGTGGAGTTTGGCCATAATTCGGCGGCGGATCCGCGGCCAAAACGTGGTTTTGGCCGCTGATCCGCCGCGCTACAGTAACTTCAGCCGACCAAATTTTCACAGAATGCTTATAAAACCCTGCACGTATTTTTGCAATGTACCAAATAATTTTTTTGAGCACAGCAAAAATTCGACAGAAACCAGATGTATGAAAACGCGGTTTTTGGAATTTTTGTTCGATCGAACTTGTAAACACGTTAGAGCAAGCTAGACTAGGTTAATGGCGTGTCTCTGATACCATGTAGGACTACGGTAGGGCCCCGGCCGTCTATACGAGACCAAAATGCGGAAACGAAAAATTTTCTTGACTTGAAAACCGGAACAACCGCATCCTAAAAACCCGGATCGAACCATTAACCTAGTGCTAGCTAACTAGAGAAAGGGTAGAGAGCTATACTGAGCGATCCGTGTCTTTCGGTCTTCGGCCTCCACTCCGATCTCCTCGCAGAATCTCCGGTCTTCATCTCCTCGTCGGAACGGGCACCACATCGCCGGGTTCTTTTACAGGCTCCCACCTCTAGACCGAGGCAACTCGAGCACGAAGTTGGCGAGTCGACGTGCCCAAGGATGCTGTAGGCTAAGTGTTGTAAGCTTGTCCCATGGGGTTGTGAAGTTGCCATAAAGATGATGGAGGTGAAGAAATCAACTTTGGAGATGTGTTAGGAATTTTTGTAGCAAGCAAGGAAAAATGAGATGAAGTAAAATTCCTACACCAAAATGAATTCACTCTCACTCTCTCCAATTGTGTGGCTGGCCATATGATAAGAATGAGATGGATATGAAAAACCATGAAGGGATGTGAGTGTAGTAAAAAGGAATGGTGACCATAAGCCAAAAGCAAGTCTCACATCAATATCAAAATCAACTCTCATCTCATCCTTTCTCAATTAATGCAAAAGAAATGATGAAAGAAAAAGCAAAGATTCTTAATCCATCATAATCCCTCATTTACAAATAAACCCTCCACAATTGCTAATTTGCAAATATGCAAATTAGCCCCTCCATCACAAAAATCCGGCCGTGAAGGAACAAAGGAAAACTGGCCGAAACGGAATACAAACTGGCAACTTCAGAAAACTGATCCCGTAATAAATTACAGGAAAACCCTGCGACTGTATATACATACCCGCATTTGTATTCCCACTGAATAAAAATGCAAAGAGACAAAATCTACACTGTACAATACTAGGATCCGGCTTAAATCAAAGCCCGATAGTATTATCCGTCCGATCATGATCCGTGCAATACCGCACGTATATGATCGAACCCTGCCATATCTCCATACGGCCTCTACAGCATTTTGCCCGAAACTTGAGCAACTGTCTGTGGGGGACTCTAAAGACCCGTCAATACTTTGGCTGTGGATTTAACCACTAGCCCGTCAGAGGTATTAGCCATACGTAACGGGCTACCGGCTATTGACCAAAAGGGACGTCGATGAGCGAACTCATCCTGACACCCTACTGAGCCTGTCAGTGACAATATCTGTACAGTCCGGTCCGTTCGTCTATGAGCATCGCATGGCGGGCCTAGGGGGTTGGTAAAAGTCAGACCCCCAAAAGCGGTACAAGTCGTGTCGGAGTGTAGCCCAGAACACCCTGAGATACTACCGGAATACCTACCAGTAAATCTCCTGCCTCGGCCGAGGGCTTTGTGTAATGGCTCTCCTAGACACAGCGCGATCTTACCCCCAATACCGGGAGAGACGAAACCCCTGCCGATCCGCTCACTGCCTCCATGTGGCTCGGGACTGTACCCAACTAAAACCTGTTTGCACGACTCCTTTGAGCCGTGGTAGGGTAGTAATCAAAGTACAGTGGGAACTCACATGAGACAAATGACGATCTCAGGTCGATGAACTAACCTGTACACATGTTAACAAGGAACTGCTATCTGACGCTAGGTATAATACCAACTAGCATGTTCCCAGCGAGTCCTGTCTGGTGTACTCATAACCCAATGAGTACCTGTATACATCTTAGGTGAACCAACTGACACCAATTGTTTGTGAGACCGACCACCGCCCCTCGTCGGGGTATCGACTATATACACTAGTCTACTAATGGAGTATCGATGCCCTGTCTCGAAACTCCCACGACTAGGGACCTTTTA
The DNA here is from genome assembly GCA_030015575.1 of Agapanthus africanus. Classification (NCBI taxonomy): domain Eukaryota; kingdom Viridiplantae; phylum Streptophyta; class Magnoliopsida; order Asparagales; family Amaryllidaceae; genus Agapanthus; species Agapanthus africanus. Next base: position 509,556,333 of record CM057341.1, read on the forward strand.
AGGATGTGCTTATAGACCCCAGCTCTCACGTATATGATCGCCATCATACTGCTGTTCGTCAAGAAAGAATCCTAAGGGCTCTATCAATGTGTAATAGCGACCTATAAGGTCACCTAAAGCAGTATACGATGATAAAGGTAAACCAGATAGCATACTATCATCTTGAGTAAGACTGTCCTACTGGTATAGGTCCTCCCTCAATCATTGCAATCACGTGCCTGTGATCCAATAATTGACTCTGAGGGCACTATATCCAACAAGGTCTGCGATATGCCAGTACATAGCCCTAGAGCAAGTGGGAGATTGTTACTGTTTATGCCCTAGAGGCCATTACTGTATCATACTAGTTTGTATATTACTTAATGGATGTTTGGGATATTCACAGTTGTATTGACAGTCTTGCTAAAAATGGTAGTATGCTACTTGGTTTGAGTCTACTTTAATATGTGCATATGTTTCTTTTAACGTATCGATTATACATATTAGTAGCCCTTAGGATCATTGCTTGATTACAAGCGTTGTGATGGCAGTCACACTAGTGGGGGCTGGGTAGTCTATAAGCAACATCCTATACAGGTCCCTGGTCATAGGATTATCGAGACAAGACATCGATACTCCGGAGTAGACTGGTGTATACGCTTCTCATCCCAGCATATGGAGATGGTCTGTCCCACAGCCATCAGTACGTCGTACTGGAGATAGTATGCAGGTGCTCGTTAGGTTACGGGTACACCGGACAGGACTCGCCGGGAACTGCAGGTTGGTTTTATACCCATCGTCAGATAGCAGTTCCCAGGTGACATGAGTACAGCTTAGTCCGTCGACTTGACACTGCTACTTCTCCTCGGGTGTGTTCCTACTGTACTTAGATTACTACCCTACCACGGCTCAAAGGAGTCGTGCAAACAGGTAGTAGTTGGGTCCAGTCCCGAAGTACTTGGAAGCAGTGGCGGTTAGACAGGATTCGTCTCTCCCGGTATTGGGGGTTGATATCGCGCTGTGTATGGAGAGCCATTACGCAAAGTCCCTGGCCAGGGCAAGCGAGATTTACTGGTAGGTTCCAGTAGCTTCTCAAGGTGTAATGGGCTTCACTCCGACACGACTTATACCGCTATTAGGGGTCTGATGTTTACCGCCCCCTAGGCCTGATATGCGATAGTCCTAGACGAACAGACCGGACTGTACGGAGATTGTCACATCAGGCTCAGTTGGAGTTCGTATGGGTTTCCTCATCGTCCTTCTTATCGACATCTACCTAGGGACCGTTACGTACAGCTAGTACCGCTTGCGGTCTGTGGTTAAACCCACTGCCAGCGTAGTGTCGAGTCTTTAGAGTCCCACACAGAGAGTTTCCCTGCACTGGGAAAAAGGTTTAGAGGCCGTATGGTTTTACGGCAGGGCCGCGATCACTTACGTACACTTATGCACGTATTATGATCGGGCAGATAATACTAGCGGGCTTTGGTTTAAGCCAGATTCTAGTATTATACAGATGGATTTATTCAGTAAAGATTATCCGTGTTTTTCGGAAATACGGATGGGAGGGGCAGTCTCGTAATTTGTCGGGAAGCTTCTAGAAGAGGATGACTCATTTGTATTTATTTCTTTTGGATTAAACACAAAAGAGGTGGAGAGATGAGGTGTAAGTTTTCATTAAATGCTTAATGACTCATGAGGTGATTCACCCTTAGTATTAAATGAAGCTCACAAGATATTTCTAGATATTTGACCAAGAGATATTTGTATGCTTCATTATATTTTTTCATGAGTTATTATTCATATCATTATCACAAAAGCTTTCTCTTTCCTTAAGTCTTCATCTTCTTCCTCAAACCCTAAAGCTCTCATGAGTTGAGAATCCTAGGGTTTAAGTGACCAAGTAATCCATCTAATTACTCTACACCCTTTAGGACTTCTAGATTAGAGATCTAGAAGCCGTAGTTATCTCAGATTCGAGATAAAAGCTAGGACTATAGACTCTCGGGTGGATCGTCATTGACTTGAGGAGGCCGTTGAGGCGCCCATGTTCCATATAGCCTACGAGGTGTGGAGGAAAGTGATGAAGACCCGAAGGACAAGTAACGTGAGGTATAACATCGAATCAGAGTAGTTAAACCTTTCGTAGTTTGCTAGTAATGGTTTAGATACGATCCGTGTGCTCAAGTCCGTGTTACGAAGCTTTGATAAATTGTTTTTCATATATTCCGCCTCCCCGCGAGCTCGTGGGGTGCGTGACATGGACTTACATATATGCCCTAGAGGCCATTGTTGTACATATGATGTATATTATAGTGGATGCTTTGATATATACAGAGAGGAATTTCTTGCTCGACATGATAGTATGCTATTTGGTTTCACTTTATCTTAACATGTTGACTTGTATTGGTTTACTGTCTTGCTCTCACATGTTGATAAAGCCCTTAGGATATGTACTCAACTACTTGGACTATGATGAGATCATACTAGTGAGGCCAGGGTAGTCAACGAGTACATCCAATAACTGTTCCTAGTCGAGGGAGTATCGAGACAGGGCATCGACACTCCAGAGTAGACTAGCGTATACGCATCTTGACCCATATGATGGGCGATGGATGATCCCATATCCATCGGTGTTTGACATCAAAGATGGTATACGGGTGCTCTGTAGAGACTGGGTACACCGAACAGACTCACCGAGAACTCCTAGATGGTATTATACCTATCGTCAGATAGCAGTTCTCCGGTGACACTGGTACAGGTTTGTCTGTAGACCCGAGATCGTCATAGTGTCTTGTGTGATTCCCGCTGTGCTTTGATTTCCACCTTGCCACGTCCAAGAGGGCGTGCAAAACGGTAGCTTTTAGGTACAGTCCCGAATCACATGGAGGCAATGAGCGATAGGAGGGGTTTCGTCTCTCCCGGTATAGGGAGTTGATGTTGTCCAGTGTTCGATTGGCAATAACTGGGAGTCCCTAGATAGGGCTGATATGGAGTGCAACTGGTAAGAGTTATCAGTAGTTACTCGACCTGTTATGAGCCTCACATCGATACGACTTATCGGTTACTGTGGTCTGACGTTTACCACCCCTAGACTTGATATGCGACATATCAGACGAAGAGACCGGACTGTACGGTAATGTTACTGATTGGATTCACAGGAGAATGTACATGCTTGCTTGTTGATCTTCTGATTGCTCAATACCTGGGTGGATGTTACGTTTAGCTGACCGCTTGCAGCTTGTGGGTGTTTGATATGATCATCACCTACTGCCGGCGTATTGACGATTCTTTAGAGTCCTACATCGAGGTTTCCTGGCTCAGGCAAAACAGAGTAGGAGCACATATGTGATATATGCGGGACCGAGAATAATACGATATGAGATACCGTATTCTATTCTCACGATATGAGATATTGGCCGGGTATATGTGATATAGCCGGGTCATCGGATCAAGTGTTGATTCGATGAAATTGTACATTTATATTAGTCGGTTATATGTAATATAGCCGGGTTATCGGATCAAGTGTTGATTCGATAATTTAATGTATATTATATATGAGATATATTACATTACGTTAACTAATATAAGCTCGCTTTATTGTTTCATTTTCTCACGGGATAATACATTGATATATATGCGATATATGTTTATTGTATTATTTTCTTTGGTTACAAAATATATTATATATGTGATATATAATATTGTAACATGTTAGGGTTACAAATTCAACATTGGACAAGGGTTTAAACTTGGTTAGGGTTTGGATTAGGGTTAGCTTTTGCATGAAGCTTCCATGAAGCTTTATGAAGCTTTCTTTTGTCTTAAGCTTAGATATTTTGTGTTGATATTTATTAACCTAACCCAAACCTTAACCTCTAGTTTATTCTCTACAAGGGTTAACTCTATCATTCTTAACCCATGGTTGGATTGGTAACCACAACAATAATTCATTATTCAACATAAAAGGATTTGCTTCATCTTCTTCTTCTTCTAGCTCTTAAAAGAAAACCTTCACTAGCTTTTCATTTGTGATGAATATGAGTGAGAAATAGAAAACAAAAGAGAGCAAAATTCTTACTTCATCATCGTCATATATTCTAGCCACTTAGATTAGGGTGTTCACTTCTCTAATAAGTTGTTTAGTGAAGTGTAAGCTTGGGTTAGAGATTCCTCAAGGTATATCATCTTGGATCATGAAGACTACAAGCAAGGTGTCTCGTTTACCTCATGGAGCCACTCGAAAGTTGGAGTTCATGTTGATCGCAGCGAAGGGACCTCAACACGGAACTTATGAAGTGAAGGAATGGACTACAAAGGTTGTAATCCCTATCACTTTTCTTATTTGTATGTGATACAAATTTGTTACCCTAGAAATTCTAGCAAGATTCATGGTTAGTTAGCTTTGCACCTCTCTAAATTGTAAAATGACATGAGTGATGCTACCAAACCCTAGACTAGGTGCAAGGGTAACCCACCAGTGGTATCAGAGCCAAACTAGAATTCGAGATACGGTGTTATAACAATTACGAAAACGAAAATCACTTCGAAATACGGTATTAGGAAACCCCATTCTTGCTCTCTAGAAATTTTACAAAAACTCTAAAATTTTTTCAAACAGGTGCAGAATGGTCTCTGGAGCAAAATATGAACACAGGTGAAATACCGGGAGGGTCCTCGGTTTTAGACCGGCCACCATAGAGGAAATTCCGGCCAGGCCGGCCCCACCACCTCCTCTGGCTTCCGTATTGCTCCTGTGCTCATTTGACTTCATTTTGGGTTTCCTAGTATTGTTTATTTAGCCCAATTTTCATTTGATGATCTGTTTGACCTGGGGCTAATTCGTAGTGTTTCATAGTCGTATAATTTAACACTGTATTGGTAATCTTGACTATTTTTAGCAGTTCGATCGAACATCGCACACCATATTTTGTACCCCGCTGAAATTTCCAAGTGTTGTAATTTTCCGAAGTTGATTGTACTCGTTAAATCGTGCAAGTACCCTATGGACCCCCTAGAAGACTATAATAACCTTAACTCGATTCTATGCCCACGGAACCACATTCGAACCTTCGGGTTTGCCGTAGTTCCGCGATGTCATAGGTAAGGCGTTGGTTAACTCCTTCTACGGCTGGACCATGGACACTGTGGCATGGTTTTTGAGTGTTTTGACTTTGCTCAAGTGTTGAGCTCACGGGGGTAATTTGTGAGTGTATGTTGATTCGATCGAAACGTTAAACATCGTCTTCATATTCTGTGATTGTGATACAATATGTGGAATTCATATAGTTAGGCATGAAATCCGTAATATGTGATATTTCAGGTTTACGATGTCTAAATCGATTGCGGATTCCAAATGTTGTAGTTTTACACTTTCTTTTCTGCGACCGTAAGTGTAGTATGTGGGGTATTGCCGGCTTTGTTGCTATACATCAACGACAATCGGGATACGCATACTTGCTTACGTTGATGATATGAGATATTATGTGTTGCTTTGATATGTTATATTGGATTGTCGTGTTCTGAATAGCCGGGGTTTTTATGTGAGATGAGGGTTTTTATTTTCATTCATGTAAAATTCATTATATGTAATATTCTTTTATTGGGGCACTTCCGGGTTGAGGATGATGTCACAATTGTATATTATTTACTTTTCCGCATTAGGTAGATCCAAGGAGGGGAGCACAAGTAACCGGGTTCTAGGGTCCAGTGGGAGGTCATCTCGAGGAGCCGAGCCTGGGTCTCCTAACCCTAGAATTGACAGCGTTACTTGCCGCTCTCGTAGGGGTTTAGGGATGTGGGTTTGGCTATTCATCGCGACCGTGGAATCCATGTTTTATACAGGCTCGATATAAAACATGGACCTCCTAGTATATCCAATATTTCATATGTTTCTTCTTCTGCTGATATACTGTGATGTGAGCATATTATATGCGTGAGACGAATGCTTTATTATTGTATATATGACATATAATAAACGTTGCTTATGTTTTTCACCTGCGCTAGTCCCGTCCCGGTATGCCGTTAGTTAATTAACCTAACAGTGCATAACGGAACATTGTAGCGAATGCGGATGGCATAAGCGTACGTTGTATTTTCGTTTCTTCTGTGATGCTTAGGAAGCATAAATGATGGGATTTATTAATGAGATTATTAAAAGAAAAGAAATATAAAAGATGTTGTAGAATCAAAACTCTGTAAAAAAGGGGTAGCTACAGTTTTGCTTTGCATAGCGGTATATATGATATACCCTGCATCTTATTCGATGAGGAAAGAGCCGAGATCCCTTCACCGGGAGTGACCTCTTTAGCAAAACTGGCAGATGCTACAAACTCACGGTTTAGTTTTTGACTGCTTCTATAGTTCTTACTTTTCACCGCGATATATATGTTAGTGTATATGCCCTAGGGGCCATTATTGTATCATACTAGTTTGTATATTACTTAATGGAAGCTTGGGATATTCACATGTATATAACAGTCTTGCTAAACATGGTAGTATGCTACTTGATTTTTCTATCTTAATATGTGAGTATACGTATTGATAGAGCTCTTAGGATCTTGCTTGACCACCAGCGTTGTGATGGCAGTCACACTAGTGGGGGCTGGGTAGTCTAATAGCACATCCTTATTCAGGTCCCTAGTCGTTGGATTATCGAGACAGGGCATCGATACTCCGGAGTAGACTAGTGTGTACGCTTCTCATCCCAGTTGGGGAGATGGTCTGTCCCACAGCCGTCAGTACGTCGTACTGGAGATAGTATGCAGGTGCTCGTTGGGTTACGGGTACACCGGACAGGACTCACAGGGAACTGTTGGATGGTTTTATACCAGTCGTCAGTGAACAGTTCCCAGGTGACATGAGTACAGCATAGTCCGCAGACTTGACACTGCTACTTCGCCTCGAGTGTGTCCCACTGTTCTTAGATTGCTACCCTACCACGGCTCAAAGGAGTCGTGCAAACAGGTAGCAGTTGGGTGCAGTCCCGAGCACTTGGAGGCAGTGGCGGTTAGAAAGGATTCGTCTCTCCCGGTATTGGGGGTTGATATCGCGCTGTGTCAGGGAGCCATTACGCAAAGTCCCTGGCCAGGGCAAGCGAGATTTGCTGGTAGGTTCCAGTAGTTTCTCAGGGTGTAATGGGCTTCGCTCCGACACGACTTATACCGCTATTAGGGGACTGACGCTTGCTGCCCCGCTAGGCCTGATATGCGTTAGTCTTAGACGAACGGACCGAACTGTATGGAGATTGTCACATCAGACTCAGTAGGATTTCGGATGGGTTTCCTCATCGGCCTTTTTATCGACATCTACCTGGGGACCGTTACGTACAGCTAGTGCCGCTTGCGGTCTGTGGTTAAACCCACTGCCAGCGTAGTAGTCGAATCTCTAGAGTCCCACACAGAGAGTTTCCCTACTCCAGGAGAAACGATATAGAGGTCGTATGGTTTTACGACAAGGGTTCGGACGCATACGTGTGTTTACACACGTACGACTTTCGGACAGTTTTTACCAGTCGGCTTTGGTTTAAGCCAGTTACTGGTATCCGGTTATTGGATTTATACAGTCTACAGTTTTTCCGTATTTTTGCGGAAAGGAGGGGCGTTCTCGTAATTGCGTGAGAAGCTTCTAGAAGGTGGTGACTAAGGAGGTTTAGGTGGCATATACAATGAATGTGATTAGTGAGTCATATGGATGATTCATCCATGTCATTAATGCTTCATAATTGCTTAATGACTCATGGAGATGAATCACCACAAGATATTTATCAAGCATGGTTGTAAATGATTTTCTTTTCTTGATATAACAAAATGCTTGATATATATTATGATAACTCATTCTTCTCACTTCATTATTATCTTCACCTTCTCTCTCCTCAAGCTCTCCCTCTTCAAACCCTAATCCTCCCCCCTCATGTGTTGAGTACAAGGATTAGTTAGACTAATTAAACCATAACCCTCACTCTGTATCACCTAGCTTTTTTGATTAGCACTTAAAGAAGGTTAGTTGCCTCATGTTTAGAGGCTAAGCTTGGAGTAAAGCTCTCGGGTGGATCGTCTACTACTTCGAGAAGGCCGAGGAGGAGGTGGAGTTCGTAAAGACGAAGGACACGGTTCTTTAGGTATAATCCCTTTACATAGTAGTTGTTAACTTCTATGTTTGTTGTTAGTTATCGTTTAGCTTCGATTCATGCGGTTAGTCGATGTTTAAGCAAAGAACAAGATCGTTTTTCATATTTCCGCCTCCCCGCTAGTCGTGGGGTGTTGTACATCGACTTACAGTGGTATCAGAGCCTCGCTAAACAATAAATAACTTACTTGCAAATTTGTATGAATTTCGAACGGAAAAAACGAAACCGGAAAACCCCGAAATCACAAGTTTCTGTCGATTTTTAAATGAAGTCCAAAAATTTTTCAGGGATGTTCAGAAAGCTTGAAAAGACAGTAGAAGAACACCCAAGAAAATTGCGCCCCTGAATCGCCTAAAGCGTCGCGGAACCGCGGCGGATCCCACCGATCCGCCGTGATTCCGCCGCCGAGTTGGCGATTCAGGAACCCAATTTTCCTGTGTTGCTTCTCTGTGACATTTGGTATTTTCTGGAATATTTTATTTTTGCTCAGGTTTCAGATTTACAGAGAAGTATTGGAGCAAAATTAAAAGTGTTTAATCGATCGAAATTATACAGTATTTGCTTGTTGGATTATATCTGTGTTTGTATAATGTGTTTGTAAACCTCCCCTAACTGCTAGTATGTCGGTTGGCAGGGGGTTGCACATTTCTGTAATGTTTTTTACTGTTTGTGGATATGAACTGTGTTGGACTGTTGTGATGTATAGCCGGGGTTATGTGATGGGTTATTATTTAATTCATTTGATGTAAATGTAATTTGTTGTAATATTATTTTTCGGGGAACATCCAGGTTGCGGTTGTAGCCACCGTTGTATTATTTCATTTTACTGTTTTTGCTCCTAGGACAGACCCAAGGTGGGGTGCACAAACTGCCGGGCGGGTAGTTTGCCGTACCCGTTGGGGTCTTGGGTAGGGTAATGGCTATTCATCACAACTGTGTAATCCGTCTTTTGTTGCAGGCTCAAAACAAACACGGATTGCTTGCAAATCCAATAAAATTCATCTGTGATCTGGAATGCCTATTATTGCGTCTGACGAATGTACAATATCTATATATGATAGCTATTTAGACGTCACTTATGTTTTACACCCGCGCTAGCCCAGCCCCCGCTCTGTCATTAGTTAAGTAACCTAACGAGTGATGACGGGACCCCGTGGCGAATGCGGATGGCATAAGAGGACGTTGTATTTTCGTTGTTTTCTGCAATGATAGGTTAATGATGGGACGCATTATTTATAATGCAAAGAAAATAAACCAAAAAGTTTAATCGTTGGAACAATTTAAAAGAAACCACTCGGTTAATTTTAAAAATCAGATATTTTTAAATGCGGAGCTTTAACCACTCCTTTTAAAAGCTATCAGGTTCCTTCGGTTATATCAAGTTCACTACGTTCACGGTTTCGCCAAAACCATTCGTAGCCCTCCGTCATTTCATCTGGGTATTCAGTAGTATTCAAGCTATGTATTTTGACCTAACGCCAAGGCATAGTGTTTGGTAGCTACTGGGTATTCGTTTGTTGCATAGATAGATGAGTTAGTTTGGGACAGTCGTATTATCATTTTGGCCGAACGTCAAGGATATATACGGATGGGTTCAAATTGACAAGATAATGATGGGTAGAACTTGACATGTGACTTATGACATTTTGACCTAACGCCAAGGTCATAAGAGCATGGGGCAAAAATATATATCGGGAATTTCTAAAGAAACTGAAATTTGCAAAGAGTTGCATACCATTTGGAGTTTGATGAATGTTGGTAGGATTCCTTCAACATTATCATACAATGATATTTGGATCCCGATCCTACTGTGAGTATATGCTACTTATCAGGATATTCGTCACTTAACGATCAATGCTATAAACCAAGTAGGTGTCAAGAAAGGTGTCAGCGGGGTTAAGCCCCCAGAGAAAAGAGGTTATTTAATTAAGGAACTTCGCGAAAGCGTTGGAAAACTTCCCTCGAAGTATCGACACTAGCCTGGCTGAACGGTTAAGCAAGAATTGTACAGTGAGAATAGTCCTGGCTAATTCTTCTTTTATGGTTTGAGGAAGGATTCGAGAAACAGTGGGTGCCATCCAGTTTAGATAAACTAAAAACCACTCTAAACTTGCAAGAGCATCATGCTAAAGAGTTTTCTTCTCTCTCTCCTAATTGCAGCGACCCTGAAAATGACTGGACTTAAGTTACTTTTAGAGAAAAATATACTGACAGGGCCAAACTATAAAGATTGGCTGCGGAATGTCAAAATGGCTTTGACCTATGACAAATTGGGGTACGTCCTCACCGCTACGGCACCTGCTGTCCCTGGTCCCAAATCCAGCAATGCGGATAAGGAAATCCGCAAAACCTGGGGTTTAGATTGCGCGAAAGCCAAGTGCATCGTGCTTGCCTCGATGAACAATGAACATCAGAGGAGGCACGAGGATATGAACCTAGATGGCATATTTCTTCATACAAAGGAACTTTATGGAGAGCAATCTCGTATAGCAAGATACGAGACCTCTAAGAACTTGTTTCGAGCGAGGTTGGCTGTCGGGTCATCGGTAGGAGAACATGTCCTAAAGATGATAGGCTATATTGAAGAGGTCGCAGACCTTGGGACGACTTTGGATAATGAGCTCTATACAGACCTTATTCTCCAGTCCCTTCCTCACACCTACGCCCAGTTTATCCTGAACTTCAACATTCAAAGAAAAGAAGTTGAACTTCCGGAACTCCTGAACATGTTAAGGAGTGCAGAGGGCACCTTGCAGAAGACAAGGGAAACACCCGCTATGTTTGTTAGCGGTACATCTTCTTCCGGGTCCAAGGCAAGGGCCAAAGGAAGGAAGAAGAAGGCCGCCACCAAACCTAGAGGAGGTGTTAGTAAGGTGGGAGGGAAGGGAAAGAAAAAGTTTGCGGTACCGGTAGTTGGCCAGGACGAGTGCTTCCATTGTCACAGGAAAGGGCACTGGAAAAAGGATTGCAAGGCGTGGAACGCCAAGACCCAGGAACCGAAGCAAGCTGTGGCTTCGACTTAGGGTGTGTTTGTAATTGAGAATTGTCTGTCGATCAACTCTACTTCCTGGGTATTGGATACCGGATCAGGATCTCATATTTGCAATTCATTGCAGGCACTGAGAAACCGTAGAGTGCTGAAGGAAGGTGATATGACCCTAAAGGTTGCTAACGGAGCTAGCGTGGGAGCTGCGTCCGTCGGGGATTATCACCTAGGATTGACGAGTGGACACATTTTGGTTTTACATAACTGTTTTTTTGTACCAAGCTTAACGTGTAATATCATATCAGTTTCCTTGTTATCAAATAAAGGTTATGATTTCACGTTTGTAAGAGATGTTGTTAACATCCACCTTAATCATGGTTTGATTGGGTCCGGTACACTAAATAACGGTATATATGTTTTAAACCAACTCCAAATTTTCAATGTCCAGAACACACTTAAAGGAAAGTCTCCAGATTTAAATAAAGCTTTCTTATGGCATTGTAGACTGGGTCACATCAATGAGAGAAGGTTGACTAAGTTGCATAGAGAAGGATATTTAGACTCGTTCGTATATCAAACTTATGACACTTGTCAATCTTGTCTCAAAGGAAAGATGACAAAGACTCCATTTACTGGACATGGAGTAAGAGCGAGCGAGCTCTTAGGACTCATACACAGCGATGTATGCGGTCCAATGTCTACACATGCAAGAGGTGGTTTTTCCTATTTCATTACTTTCACGGATGATTACTCAAGATACGGATTCATTTATCTGATGAAACATAAATCCGAGGCTTTTGAGAAATTCCGAGAGTATAAGAATGAAGTAGAAAATCAAACCGGCAAAAGTATCAAGACACTTAGATCTGATCGAGGTGGTGAATACTTGAGTGCCGAGTTCCTAGGTTACCTAAAAGAGAAAGGGATTCTCTCTCAGCTTACTCCTCCATACACTCCACAGCATAACGGTGTATCGGAGAGACGGAATCGAACCCTATTAGATATGGTACGATCCATGATGAGTAATGCTGAGTTACCGCGATCTTTTTAGGGTTATGCGCTTGAATCAGCAGCATATTTTCTGAACAGGGCTCCTACCAAGACTGTGCTTACCACTCCATATCAGATGTGGACTGGGAAGAAACCCCATCTTCAGCATATGAAGATTTGGGGATGTCCAGCTTTTGTTAAAAAGCAGCATGTGGACAAGCTCGAGGCACGATCAGTAAAATGTATGTTTGTGGGATATCCAAAGGATTCCAAGGGATATTATTTCTATTACGCAGAGGAACAAAAGGTTTTTGTTTCTCGTAATGCCCATTTTCTAGAACATCAGTTTTTAGAAAAGGAAATAAGTGGGAGCGAAATAGAACTGGAAGAAATTCCAGAACCACAAGCTGCTACTGAAAGTTTGGTAGAACCGGAAGTTCAAGAAGAACATGACATTCCCGCACCCCTCCGCAGGAGTAGTAGGCCGTCTCATCCGCCTGAGAGATACTAAGGTTTTTTCATAGATGGGGATAGAGAGGATTGCATCATAGATGATGATGAACCTACTGACTTCCAGCAGGCCATCCAGAGCGGCGACTCGGTACAATGGCTAGATGCAATGCGGACCGAAATGGAGTCCATGTACACCAACAAAGTATGGACTTTGGACTTTGCTCCAGATGGGGTAAAACCCATAGGATGCAAATGGATCTTCAAGAAAAAGATTGGTGTAGATGGACAGGTGGAAACCTATAAGGCTAGACTTGTTGCAAAGGGTTTTCGTCAAAGACCTGGTTTGGACTATGACGAAACTTTTTCTCCAGTGGCTATGCTCAAATCCATTCGGGTCCTTCTTGCTATTGCTGCCTTCCATGATTATGAAATCTGGCAGATGGATGTAAAGAAGGCTTTTCTAAATGGAAATTTAGAAGAGTGCGTCTATATGGATCAGCCAGAGGGTTTCAATCAGAGTGGGAGCAGCGGGAAAGTATGCAAGCTGCTTAAGTCCATTTATGGACTAAAGCAGGCATCGCGGAGTTGGAACATCTGTTTTGATGAGACAGTCAAAGAATATGACTTTATCAAAAATCCAAATGAACCGTGCATATATAGTAAAGTTGTAGCCAGAAGTGTCGTATTCCTCGTCTTGTACGTGGATGACATTCTATTGATAGGAAATGACATTCCTATGCTACAATCTGTCAAACGATTCTTGTCACACAGGTTCTCCATGAAAGACCTGGGTGATGCCTCTTACATTCTGGGGATCCGGATCTATCGTGATAAATCCAAGAGGATGTTGGGACTTTCGCAGTCCAGGTATATCGACACTGTACTGAAAAGATTTAGTATGGAAGATTCTAAGCGCGGTAATCTACCGGCTTGTCACGGAATCACCCTCTCCAAAGTGATCTCCCAAGACTGATTTGGAAAGGGAATGCATGTCTATTATACCCTACGCTTCTGCGGTAGGCTCTATAATGTATGCGATGTTGTGCACCAGACCAGATGTAGCTTACGCACTGAGCGTGGTAAGCCGGTATCAGTCAGACCCAGGGGAGAAGCACTGGATAGCAGTAAAGAACATTCTCAAGTACCTGAGAAGGACTAAGGAGATGTTCTTGGTTTACGGCAGAAAAGACCTCAGGTTGGAGGCCTTTGCTGATTCCGGCTTCCAGAGTGATAAGGACGATTCCAAGTCCATGTCGGGTTATGTCTTTACCCTCAATAGAGGGGCGGTGTGCTGGAAGAGCTCCAAGCAGGACACCGTTGCTGACTCGACGATGGAAGCGGAGTATATAGCTGCTTGCGATGCCGCAAAAGAAGCAGTCTGGATGAAGAAGTTCCTAACAGAACTTCAGGTGGTTCCTACCATAGTTGATCCAATACCTCTGTATTGCGACAACAACGGAGCTATAGCTTTAGCAAAGGAACCAAGGTCCCATCAGAAGTCCAGACACATCTTAAGGCGGTATCACCTGATCAGGGAGATCATTGATCGTTAGGAGATCGAGGTTCGGAGAGTTGCTTCTGAAGAGAACAATGCTGATCCATTCACAAAGGCCTTACCTCAGATTCAGTTCGAGAGGCTACTCGAGATCATCGGTCTTCGATATGCTAGTACATGGCCCTAGTGCAAGTGGGAGATTGTTAGTGTATATGCCCTAGGGGCCATTATTGTATCATACTAGTTTGTATATTACTTAATGGAAGCTTGGGATATTCACATGTATATAACAGTCTTGCTAAACATGGTAGTATGCTACTTGGTTTTTCTATCTTAATATGTGAGTATACGTATTGATAGAGCTCTTAGGATCTTGCTTGACTACCAGCGTTGTGATGGTAGTCACACTAGTGGGGGCTGGGTAGTCTACAAGCACATCCTTATGTAGGTCCCTAGTCGTTGGATTATCGAGACAGGGCATCGATACTCCGGAGTAGACTAGTGTGTACGCTTCTCATCCCAGTTGGGGAGATGGTCTGTCCCACAGCCGTCAGTACGTCGTACTGGAGATAGTATGCAGGTGCTCGTTGGGTTACGGGTACACCGGACAGGACTCATAGGGAACTGTTGGATGGTTTTATACCAGTCGTCAGTGAACAGTTCCCAGGTGACATGAATACAGCATAGTCCGCAGACTTGACACTGCTACTTTGCCTCGAGTGTGTCCCACTGTTCTTAGATTGCTACCTTACCACGGCTCAAAGGAGTCGTGCAAACAGGTAGCAGTTGGGTGCAGTCCCGAGCACTTAGAGGCAGTGGCGGTTAGAAAGGATTCGTCTCTCCCGGTATTGGGGGTTGATATCGCGCTGTGTCAGAGAGCCATTACGCAAAGTCCCTAGCCAGGGGAAGCGAGATTTGCTGGTAGGTTCCAGTAGTTTCTCAGGGTGTAATGGGCTTCGCTCCGACACGACTTATACCGCTATTAGGGGACTGACGCTTGCCGCCCCCCTAGGCCTGATATGCGATAGTCTTAGACGAACGGACTGGACTGTATGGAGATTGTCATATCAGACTCAGTAGGAGTTCGGATGGGTTTCCTCATCGGCCTTCTTATCGACATCTACCTGGGGACCGTTACGTACAGCTAGTGCCGCTTGCGGTCTGTGGTTAAACCCACTGCCAGCGTAGTAGTCGAGTCTCTAGAGTCCCACACAGAGAGTTTCCCTACTCCAGGCGAAACGATATAGAGGTCGTATGGTTTTACGACAAGGGTTCGGACGCATACGTGTGTTTACACACGTACGACTTTCGGACAGTTTTTACCAGTCGGCTTTGGTTTAAGCCAGTTACTGGTATCCGGTTATTGGATTTATACAGTCTAAAGTTTTTCCGTATTTTTGCGGAAAGGAGGGGCGTTCTCGTAATTGCGCGAGAAGCTTCTAGAAGGTGGTGACTAAGGAGGTTTAGGTGGCATATACAATGAATGTGATTAGTGAGTCATATGGATGATTCATCCATGTCATTAATGCTTCATAATTGCTTAATTACTCATGGAGATGAATCACCACAAGATATTTATCAAGCATGGTTGTAAATGATTTTCTTTTCTTTTCTTGATATAACAAAATGCTTGATATATATTATGATAACTCATTCTTCTCACTTCATTATTATCTTCACCTTCTCTCTCCTCAAGCTCTCCCTCTTCAAATCCTAATCCTCCCCTCTCATGTGTTGAGTACAAGGATTAGTTAGACTAATTAAACCATAACCCTCACTCTATATAACCTAGCTTCTTTGATTAGCACTTAAAGAAAGTTAGTTGCCTCAAGTTTAGAGGCTAAGCTTGGAGTAAAGCTCTCGGGTGGATCGTCTACTACTTCGAGAAGGCCGAGGAGGAGGTGGAGTTCGTAAAGACGAAGGACACGGTTCTTTAGGTATAATCCCTTTACATAGTAGTTGTTAACTTCTATGTTTGTTGTTAGTTATCGTTTAGCTTCGATTCATGCGGTTAGTCGATGTTTAAGCAAAGAACAAGATCGTTTTTCATATTTCCGCCTCCCCGCTAGTCGTGGGGTGTTGTACATCGACTTACAATATATGATATACCCTGCACCTTATTTGATGAGGAAAGAGCCGAGATCCCTTCACCGGGAGTGACCTCTTTAGCAAAACTAGAAAAAGCCTAAAAAACACTCCTTTTCAAAAATCACTTGTTTCTACAACGATATCGAGTTCATTACGCTCATAGTTTTCTGAAAAACCTACGTAGCCCTCCGTCATTTCAGACAAAGACTATTTAGTATTCATGCTGCGTTTGTTGACCTCTGTCAAGGTGTAGTGTGCGGTAACTGATTAGCAATTATCTATAAAGCATGTGATGTGATTGGATTAGGGTAGTTGTACGACCTTGTTGACCTTTGTCAAGGGTCATGCTGGTGGGTTTGATTCAATTAAGAAATGACTGGTTGAACTTGACTAGTGCACTATGGTTTGTTGACCTCTGTCAAGGTCATAGCACACTAGGGACAAAAGTATTATCAGGAATTTCAACAGTTGAAATTTGCAATGAGATTGCATACCTTCGAGAAGATAGATGGATCCTGATACTCACTGGGAGTAAGAGTTACTCCTAGGAGAATTTTACACAGGACAATTAGCCGATCAAGTAGGTGTCTAGAAAGGTGTTAACGGGGTTATGCCTCTGGGAAAATGAGGTTTACTTTAATTAGGTCCGTGCGAGAGCACGGGGAACCTCCCTCAAAGTACTAACACTAGCCTGGCCGAAAGATTGGCGAACTTGTAAAGTTTAATTAATCCCGACTAGTCTTACCTTTTAGGGCTTTAAGGAAGATTTGATAAAAAGCAGTGGGAGCCATCCTGATTAGATAAGATAATAACCAATCTAATCTAGCAAGAGCATACGCTAAAGTGTTTTCTTCTCTCTCTCTCCAGGTAGCGACCATATCAGGCCTTAATCAAGATAATAACATGGATGTATTGACTGAACCCGCTATTTATACTGTAGAGTTACTAGGCACTGTCACAAGGGTCTATAAGGTATTAACCATGCCCGGTTCAAATTTTAGACGTGCCGAACAACCCTAACCAAGATCTTAGACTAGAGATTAGGCGAAACAAATAGCAAGTAAACAACTTTACTTCTAAGAGTTAGGGATTACAACCTTTGTAGTCCGTTCCTTCACTTCTAAAGCTCCATGTTGAGGTCCCTTCGCTGCGATCATCGAGTACCCAGACTCTAGAGAGGCTCCATGAAGAGAAAGATGCAAGCTTGCTGCCGATCTTCGATAACAAAGATGATCTACCTTGAAAAAACTCAAGCCCAAGCTTTTGCTTCACTAATCAAGTATTAGCAAATCAAACACCCAAAGTGGCTAGAATAGATTAGGATGATGAAGTAGGAATTTAGCTCTCATTTGTTTTCTTTATCTCACTCATTTTCATCACTTCACAAAAAGCTAGAAAGCTTTTCATGAGGAAGAAGAAGATGAAAACCATTTGTGATGAATAAATGAATTATGATAATAATTACAAATGCAACCATGGTTGATAAAAGAAAGGGCTAACCATTGTAGAGAGTTAACTAGGGTTAAGGGTTTGGGTTGGGTTTAAAAATATCTCACAAAATATCAACACATAATATCTTTGCGAGAAACAAAACAAAAACTTTTAGAAGCTTCTAGAAAAGATTAACCCAAATCAAACCCTAACCATGTTTAATCTCCACTAATCATGTTGCATTAGTAATCATAACTTGTTACAATATTATATATCACATATAATATATTTTTGTAACAAAAGAAAATAATACAATTAACATATATCGTATATATATCAATGTATTACCCGGTGAGAAAATGAATCAATAAAGTAAGCCTATATTAGTTAAAGTAATTTAATATATCAAATATATAATTATACATTAAATTATCAAATCAACACTTGATCCGATAATCCGGCTATTTCACAAATAACCGACTAATATAATCTGTATCAGTTCATCGAATCAACACTTGATCCGATGACCCGACTATATCACATATACCCGGTCGATATCTCATATCGCGAGAATCTAATACGGTATCACATACACGTATTATTCTCGGTCCCGCACATATCATATATGTGCTCCAACTCCGTTTTGCCCGAGCCAGGAAACCTCTGTGTAGGACTCTAAAGAATCGTCAATACGCCGGCAACAGGTGATGATCATATCAAACACCCACAAGCTGCAAGTGGTCAGCTAAACGTAACAGCCATCCAGGTATTGAGCAATCAGAAGATCAACAAGCAAGCTTGTACTTTCTCCCGTGATTCCAACCAGTAACACTCCCGTACAGTCCGGTCTCTTAGTCTGATATGTCGCATATCTCGCCTAGAGGTGATAAACGTCAGACCCCAGTAGCTTGATAAGTCGTGTCGATATGAGGTCCATAATAGTTCAAGAAACTACTGATAACACTTACCAGTAAATCTCAGCAACCCTGGCCAGGGATTTCCAGTTATAGCCAATCGAACACTGCGCAACATCAACTTCATATACCGGGAGAGACGAAACCCCTCCTATCGCTCATTGCCTCCATGTGATTCGGGACTGTACCCAGAAGCTGTTGGGTCCACGTTACCCACCCCGGTCCTTTCGGGGAGGCGGAAATGGTAAAACGAAATTTTTTCCTAACTAGGTAACATGGACCGTACAAGAAGGATCGTTGCTAAACAAGAACTAACAAATATTCTACAAGTTCTAACTACTATGTAGAATGGTTATACCTTGGTCTTGAACTCCTTCTCTTCTTGTTGTTGTTCTTCCTTTGCTTGCTCCTTGTAGTTGCTTGAACGCATTCTCCTTGTTATCTCCTCTTTGCCATAGATGTATCCACCCGAGGGTCTCAAAATGGAGCTCCAATCTCAAACTAGAGATGACTAAGGTGTTTGGTTTGCTAAACCTAATACCTTAGATTGAGTAGAGAAGAGTGATGGTGGTTTTGTCTCAAAGGTTCATGATTTCCAACTGATGGAACACTTGAACCTTGAGAGAGGAAGAGGGAGAGCTTTTTTCATGAGAGAGAAAGAAGATGATAGAAAATGAGCTCTCATAATGCAACCATCCTCACAAAAGTGAGAATAATGATAATAATAATAATAATTAAGTATGGTGATGGTTAGTTTCAATGACCATTATCATTTCATGCAATTATTTCATTTTGTAAACAACAAGCAAACAAAAGTCATACCCATGAAATGATAGCCATGAAATGATGATGGTCAACAAGTCCAAAATGGCCAACCGGTCAACAAAGTCAACAAGTCAACAAAAGTCAAACTTTCAACTCAACCATGACACAATAATACTTAATTAATATTATTTGTCATATATCATATTCTCATTAGGGTTAAGAGAAAAGCCAACTGTCAACTAGTCAACCAAAGCCAAATGGTCAACAACCCTAATGAGAATCCTCTGCCTCTGCCTCTGTCAACTGTGCATACACACCCGCATCCGTGCTCCAAGGAACACGAATACACTGAGACAAAACCAATCCCAAAACAAGTACTAGGATCTGGCTTAAACCAAAGCCCGCTAGTAAAAACTGTCCGGACACCAAACATGCACAAGTGCGCGGATGTGAACGAACCCTGTCGCAAAACCATGCGACCTCTACTCTGTTTCGCCCAAAGACGAGTAACCCTCTGTGTGGGACTCTAAAGGCTCGACACTATGCTGGCAGTAGGTTTAACCATAGGCCGCAAGCGGTACTAGCTGTACGTAACGGTCCCCAGGTAGGTGCCGACAAGAAGACTGATGAGGTGAACCCATCCTAACTCCTACTGAGCCAGAATGTGACAATCTCCGTACAGTCCGGTCTGTTCGTCTGAGAATATCGCTTGGCGGGCCTAGGGGGCGGTAAACGTCTGTCCTCTAATAGCGGTACAAGTCGTGTCGGAGTGTAGCCCACAACACCCTGAGAATCTACTGGAAAACCTACTAGCAATTCTCGCTTGCCCTGGCCAGGGACGACAATGTGTAATGGCTCTCCTAGACACAGCGCGATATCAACTCCCAATACCGGGAGAGACGAATCCTGTCTAACCGTCACTGCCTCTAAATGCTTCGGGACTGCACTCAACTACTACCTGTTTGCACGACTCTGTAGAGCCGTGGTAGGATAGTAATCTAAGAACAGTGGGAACACATTCGAGACGAAGTGACAGTGTCAAGTCAGCGGACTAAGTTGTACTCATGTCACCTGGGAACTGTTAACTGACGATAGGTATAATACCAACCAACAGTTCCCGACGAGTCCTGTCCAGTGTACTCATAACCTAACGAGCACCCGCATACTATCTCCAGTACGACGTACTGATGGCTGTGGGACAGACCATCTCCCCTGCTGGGAAGAGAAGCGTATGCACCAGTCTACTCTGGAGTATCGATGCCCTATCTCGATAATCCTACGACTAGGGACCAAAAATAAGGATGTGCTTATAGACTACCCAGCCCCCACTAGTGTGATCGCCATCACAACGCTGGTAGTTAAGCAAAAATCCTAAGGGCTCTACCAATATGTTTTTAGCGATATGTTAAAAGAAACATATACACATATTAAGATAGAAACAAACCAAGGAGCATACTACTATATCGAGCAAGACTGTCGTAAAACCATATATATATATCCTAAGCCTCCAGAATGTATTATACAAACTAGTACTGTACAATAATGGCCTCTAGGGCATACATATCTTACAATCTCCTACTTGCACTAAAGGCCAGTAATTGGTGTACCGCATACCCAACGTCTGCACTAGGGCTAGCTGCTGGCGTACCGCATACCCAATAGCTCAAAAAGTCGCGCGAACTGTGTTTGAGGGAGGGCCTTTGTGAATGGATCCGCCGTGTTGTCTTTTGTGTCCACTCTCCGTACCTCGATCTCCCGGCGATCAATGATCTGGCGTACCGCATACCCAATAGCTCAAAAAGTCGCGCGAACTGTGTTTGAGGGAGGGCCTTTGTGAATGGATCCGCCGTGTTGTCTTTTGTGTCCACTCTCCGTACCTCGATCTCCCGGCGATCAATGATCTTCCTGATCAGGTGATACCGCCTTAAGATGTGTCTGGATTTCTGATGGGACCTTGGTTCCTTCGCTAAAGCTATAGCCCCATTGTTATCGCAATACAAAGGTATTGGGTCAACAATGGACGAAACCACCTGAAGTTTACTAATGAACTTCTTCATCCAGACCGCCTCTTTTGCGGCATCGCTTGCAGCAATGTATTCAGCCTCCATCGTCGAGTCTGCGACGGTATCCTGTTTGGAACTCCTCCAACATACCGCCCCTTCGTTGAGGGTAAATACAAAACTCGAGACAGACTTGCTGTCATCTTTGTCACTCTGGAAGCTTGAATCGGTAAAGGACTCGACCCTGAGGTCTCCATTACCGTAAACCAGGAACATCTCCTTAGTCCATCTCAGGTACTTGAGAATGTTCTTCACTGCCGTCCAGTGGTCCTCACCTGGGTCTGACTGATATCGGCTCACCACGCTCAGCGCGTAAACTACATCTGGTCTTGTACATAGCATCGCATACATTATAGATCCTACTGCCGAAGCGTAGGGTATAGTGCTCATGCGAACCCTCTCCTCGTTAGTCTTAGGAGACATCTTCTTGGAGAGGGTAATTTCGTGCAATGCGGGTATGTTACCGCGCTTGGAATCCTCCATACTAAATCTCTTTAGTACGGTCTCTATGTACCTGGACTGCGAAAGTCCCAGTAGTCTCTTGGATCTATCTCTGTAGATCTTGATCCCCAGAATATACGAGGCATCACCCAGGTCCTTCATGGAGAACCGTTGTGACAAAAATAGCTTGACCGATTGTAGCATAGGAATGCCATTTCCTATCAAAAGAATGTCGTCCACGTACAAGACTAGGAACACGACAGTTCGTCCTACAATCTTCTTATAGACACAAGGTTCATCTTCGTTCTTGATGAAACCAAATTCCTTGATTGCCTCATCAAAACAGATGTTCCAGCTCCGCGATGCCTGCTTTAATCCATAAATGGATTTAAGCAACTTGCACACCTTCCCGCTGCTCCCACTGTCTACGAAACCTTCTGGCTGATCCATGTAAACGCACTCTTCCAAACAGCCGTTTAGAAAAGCCGTTTTAACGTCCATCTGCCAGATTTTATAGTCATGGAAGGCAGCAATGGCAAGTAGGATCCGAATGGATTTAAGCATAGCCACCGGAGAAAAAGTTTCGTCATAGTCCATAACAGGTCTTTGACGAAAACCTTTTGCAACGAGTCTAGCCTTATAGGTTTCCACCTGCCCATTTACACTAAGTTTCCTTTTGTAGATCCATTTGCATCCAACGGGCTTTACCCCAGGTGGAGCAATATCCAAGGTCCACACTTTATTGGTGTACATAGACTCTATTTCAGATTGCATTGCTTCCTGCCACTTATCAGAGTCCCTACTGATAATGGCCTGCCTAAAACTGGTAGGGTCATCTTCTTCCAAGATGCAATCCTCTCGATCCCCGTCTATGAGAAAACCGTAGTATCTCTCGGGCGGATGAGAAATCCTACCAGATCTGCGGAGTGGCTGAGGTTCGTTGGGTGTAACTGAATCTAGCGGTTCCTCCAAATCTTTAGTTAAAGTTTGTGTTTCTGGAATTTCATCCAGTTCTACCGTGCTGCCACTAATATTTTTAACGAGAAATTCTTTTTCCAAAAATGTGGCATTCCTGGAAACAATTTTCTTCTGTTCCTCTGCATGGTAGAATAGATACCCACTTGAATCTTTTGGGTATCCCACAAACTTACATAAAACTGCCCGTGCCTCAAGTTTGTCTGGGTTCTGCTTTTTGACATAAGCTGAGCAACCCCAAATCTTAATACGTTTAAGATACAAACTCTTACCACTCCATATTTCATACGGAGTCTTAGGCATGGATTTGGATGGAACTTGATTCAATAGATGTGCTGCTGTTTGAAGTGCATATCTCCAGAATGAAAGAGGCAACTCAGCATTACTCATCATGGAGCGAACCATATCCAATAGGGTACGATTTCTCCATTCCGATACACCGTTGTGCTGTGGCGTATAAGGAGGAGTAAGCTGAGAGAGAATACCATTCTCTTTTAAGTAATCTATGAATTCCCTGCTTAAGTACTCCCCTCCTCTATCTGATCGGAGGATCTTGATACTTTTGCTAGTCTGGTTCTCTACTTCGTTTCTGAATTCCTTGAATTTCTCAAAAGCTTCAGATTTATGTTTCATAAGATACACATATCCGAATCTAAAGAGATCGTCAGTGAATATGATGAAGTACGAGAACCCACCCCTTGCATGTATAGACATCGGACGACATACATCACTGTGTATGAGTCCCAAGAGCTCTGCTGCCCTTTCTCCATGTCCGGTGAATGGAGATTTGGTCATCTTTCCTTTGAGACAAGACTGACAAGTTTCATAAGATGAAAACTCGAACGTATCCAAGAGTCCATCTTTATGCAACTTACTTAGTCTTTTCTCTCCGATATGACCAAGTCTACAATGCCACAAGTAGGATTCGTTCGTATCTGAACTCTTCCTCTTGCGTGTGTTTTGTACATTGAGAACTGTATTCTGATTTAGAACGTAGATACCATTACACAGTGTACCTTCTCCAACCAGTACCTTATGAAGGTAGATGTTCATGATATTTCTATCAAGAACAAAGTTATATTCATCTTTATTGAGTAAAGAAACTGATATGATGTTGCAAACCATGGAAGGTACATAGTAGCAATAGTTCAAAATCATAATATTGCCATTTGGCAATACTAGGTGATATTCACCGACGGCTGCAGCATTAACTTGTGCTCCGTTCGCTACTCTGAGCGACATATCACCAGGTACAACTCTCCTACTTTTTCTCAGTCCCTGCAATAGATTACAGATATGAGATCCTAATCCGGTATCAAGTACCCAGGAGGTAGGCCTGACCGTAAAGCAGTTCTCAATTACAAGAACACCTGAAGTAGATGCAAAACCATGCTTCTTCTTCAACTGGGTATTCTTGGAATCCATACAATCCTTTTTCCCTTGCTCATACTTATGACTGTTGTCGTAAGTTAGAGCCGAACCAACATTCTCCAGCCCCGAATAAGAATTCGGATCGGTCAAGCGATACATTTTATTATCTTGATTAGGGCGTGAAATGGTTGCTACCTAGAGAGAGAGAAAAGAAACACTCAGCGTGCGCTCTTGCAAGATTAGATTGGTTTATTGATTTATCTAATAAGGATGGCTCCCACTGTTTCCTCAAATTCTTCTTCAAACCCTAAAAGAAGAACTAGTCAGGATTAATCGCACGTCACAATACTTACATAACCTTTCAGCCAGGCTAGTGTTGGTACTTCGAGGGAGGTTTTCCAATGCTTTCGCGAAGTTCCTTAATTAAATAACCTCTTTTCCTTGGAGGCGTAGCCCCGCTAACACCGTTCTAGACACCTACTTGGTTTATAGCATTGATTGTTAAGTGAAAAAATCTCCCGAGAGTAATCCAACTCATCAGTGGGATCGAGATCCAACCATCATTGTGCGATGACCTAGATGGAATCCACTCTAGTCACCATACTCCAGAAGGTATGCTAAATCTGAAAATTTCAGTTTCTTTAGAAACTCCCGATGTGGATTTTTGTCCCTAGGACCCAAGTGACCTTGACGCAGTCAACAAATCAAAGAGTCCTAATCAAGTTCAACTCGTCATTATCTTGATTGCATTAAACCCACCCGCATAACCCTTGACACAGTCAACAAGGTTACACGACTGTCCTAACCAATCACATTGTATCCAGCAGATAAGCAATACTCAGCTACCGTTCACTGCGTCTTGACACAGTCAACAAACGTAGCACGAATACTAAG
Organism: Agapanthus africanus; assembly: GCA_030015575.1. Taxonomy (NCBI): domain Eukaryota; kingdom Viridiplantae; phylum Streptophyta; class Magnoliopsida; order Asparagales; family Amaryllidaceae; genus Agapanthus; species Agapanthus africanus. The sequence continues at coordinate 509,581,300 of CM057341.1, forward strand.
TATAACTTATAAGAAATGACGGAGGGCTACGGCTGGGTTCTCGGCGAAAAACTCGTTAATGTAATGAACTTGATATCGTTGAAGGAACCTGATAACCTTTTTGATAATATAGTGGCGAAAACTTTTGCTAAAGAGGTCACTCCCTGTGAAGGGATCTCGGCTCTTTCCTCGTCGAATGAGGTGCAGGATATTCCAAACTGAATACCTCGATGCAAAGCAAAAATAATCGACTATAGTGAAGTTATTACCCTGACGCAAACTTTTTGTCCAAGGGGTCACTCCCGATGAAGGGATCTCGGCCCTTGCCTCGTCGACTGAGGTGCTGGGCATTCATAACCGAATACCTCTATGCAAAACAAAAGAGAACGCCTTTGCAATAACAGCTTTTTGAAAATTGTTCCTACAACGTCTTATTAGGTTTGTTTTCTTGCATTAATTTAATGCGCCCCATCAATTAATCCTACCATTGTAGAAAACAACGAAAATATGACGTACTCTTATGCCATCCGCATTCGCCATGGGGCCCCGTCATTACCCGTTAGGTTACTTAACTAACGACAGAGCGGGGGCTGGACTAGCGCGGATGCAAAATATAAGCAACGCCTAAATAGATATCATATAGATATATATACACATTCGTCAGAAGCAATGATAGCCATTCCAGATCACAGATGAACACATTGGATATACTAGAAATCCGCGTTTCGTTCGAGCCTGCAACGAAATACGGATTACACGGTCACGATGAATAGCCAAAACCCCACCCTAGACCTCTACGGGTGCGGCAAACTACCCGCCAAATACCCGAAGCGAAGCAACCTCCCTCAACACCGTGAGTAGGCCACTCGGCACTTCGAGGTACCCGGTAGTTTGTGCACCCCTCCTTGGGTCTATCCTAGGAGCAGAAACAGTAAAAGAAATTATACAATGGCGGCTACAACCTCATCCCGGATGTGCGGCCATATAAATAATATTACATCAATTACATATTACATGAATTTGAAGATAAACAAAACTCTCATCTCACAACCCCCCGTCTATTCATCCACGACAATCCAATGAATTCATATACACAATCCAATAACATTACAGACCACAGATATGCACAACCCCCACTAATCGACGTATAGCGATTAGCCGACGTTCAGTGCATATATCACATTACAGATATAACCATTTTAGCCAAACTTTGTAGAATTCCGATCAAAATATAAATTTGTAACTACCCCTAAAAATAAAATTTTTCTCTGGAAAATCTGTGCAGAAACAAAATATCCTAAAAATCCCAAAACAGCAAACAGGGGAATCTGCAACAAAGTTGAGTTGCGGCCGAGTCAACTCGGCCGCGGATCCGCGGCGGAACGCATGGTTCCGCCGCGCTTCCGCGGCGAGTTGGACGAGTCGGGGTCTCAAATTTCTTCTAAATTCCCAGAAAACCCTGCCTGTATTTTTCATGTCATACAAAATATTTTTAGGCCTGTTTTGAAAATCGACAGAAAATACATTTTTTTCGGTTTGTTTTCGGGATTTTTTCCGGATCGAGATTCTAAAAACTTTGCTAACAGTTAGTTGTTGCTTAGCTAGGCTCTGATACCACTGTTGGGTCCACGTTACCCACCCCGGTCCTTTCGGGGAGGCGGAATAGGTAAAACGAAAAATTTTCCTAACTAGGTAACATGGACCGTACAAGAAGGATCGTTGCTAAACAAGAACTAACAAATATTCTACAAGTTCTAACTACTATGTAGAATGGTTATATCTTGGTCTTGAACTCCTTCTCTTCTTGCTGTTGTTCTTCCTCTTGCTTGCTCCTTGTAGTTGCTTGAACGGATTCTCCTTCTTGTCTCCTCTTTGCCATAGATGGATCCACCCGAGGGTCTCGAAATTGAGCTCCAATCTCAAACTAGAGATGACTAAGGTGTTTGGTTTGCTAAACCTAATACCTTAGACTGAGTAGAGAAGAGTGATGGTGGTTTTGTCTCAAAGGTTCATGATTTCCAACTCATGGAATACTTGAACCTTGAGAGAGGAAGAGGGAGAGCTTTTTTCATGAGAGAGAAAGAAGATGATAGAAAATGAGCTCTCATAATGCAACCATCCTCACAAAAGTGAGAATAATGATAATAATAATAATAATTAAGTATGGTGATGGTTAGTTTCAATGACCATTATCATTTCATGCAATTATTTCATTTTGTAAACAATAAGCAAGCAAAAGTCATACCCATGAAATGATAGCCATGAAATGATGATGGTCAACAAGTCCAAAATGGTCAACCGGTCAACAAAGTCAACAAGTCAACAAAAGTCAAACTTTCAACTCAACCATGGCACAATAATACTTAATTAATATTATTTGTCATATATCATATTCTCATTAGGGTTAAGAGAAAAGCCAACGGTCAACTAGTCAACCAAAGCCAAATGGTCAACAACTCTAATGAGAATCCTCTGCCTCTGCCTCTGTCAACTGTGCATATATACCCACATCCATGCTCCAAGGAACACGAATACACTGAGACAAAACCAATCCCAAAACAAGTACTAGGATCTGGCTTAAACCAAAGCCCGCTAGTAAAAATTGTCCGGACACCAAACGTGTACAAGTGCGCGGATGTGAACGAACGCTGTCGCAAAACCATGCGACCTCTACCCTGTTTTGCCCAAAGGCGAGTAACCCTCTGTGTGGGACTCTAAAGGCTTGACACTATGCTGGAAGTGGGTTTAACCACAGGCCGCAAGCGGTACTAGCTGTACGTAACGGTCCCCAGGTAGGTGCTGACAAGAAGACTGATGAGGTGAACCCATCCTAACTCCTACTGAGCCAGAATGTGACAATCTCCGTACAGTCCGGTCTGTTCGTCTGAGATTATCGCATGGCGGGCCTAGGGGGCAGTAAACGTCAGTCCCCTAATAGAGATACAAGTCGTGTCGGAGTGTAGCCCAAAACACCCTGAGAATCTACAGGAAAACCTACCAGCAATTCTCGCTTGCCCTGGCCAGGGACAACAATGTGTAATGGCTCTCCTAGACACAGCGCGATATCAACTCCCAATACGGGGAGAGATGAATCCTGTCTAACCGTCACTGCCTCCAAGTGCTTCGGGACTGCACCCAACTACTACCTGTTTGCACGACTCAGTAGAGCCGTGGTAGGGTAGTAATCTAAGAACAGTAGGAACACACTCGAGGCGAAGTGACAGTGTCAAGTCAGCGGACTAAGCTGTACTCATGTCACCTGGGAACTGTTAACTGACGATACGTATAATACCAACCAACAGTTCCCGACGAGTCCTGTCCAGTGTACTCGTAACCTAACGAGCACCTGCATACTATCTCCAGTACGACGTACTGATGGCTGTGGGACAGACCATCTCCCCTGCTGGGAAGAGAAGCGTATGCACCAGTCTACTCTGGAGTATCGATGCCCTGTCTCGATAATCCTACGATAGGGACCAAAAATAAGGATGTGCTTATAGACTACCCAGCCCCCACTAGTGTGATCGCCATCACAACGCTGGTAGTCAAGCAAAAATCCTAAGGGCTCTACCAATATGTTTTTAGCGATATGTTAAAAGAAACATATACACATATTAAGATAGAAAAAAACCAAGTAGCATACTACTATATCGAGCAAGATTGTCGTAAAACCATATATATATATCCTAAGCCTCCAGAATGTATTATACAAACTAGTACTATATAATATGGCCTCTAGGGCATACATATCTAACAAAAGCCACCTTTTTGCACGCCCTCTTGGATGTGGTATGATGGAAATCAAAGTACAGTGGGAATCACACAAGACTCTATGACGATCTCGGGTCTACATACTAACCTGTACCAGTGTCACCAGAGAACTACCATCTGACGTGAGGTATAATACCATCTGCGAGTTCTCGGCGAGTCCTTCCAGTGTACCCAGTCTCCACTGAGCACCTGTATTCCTTCTCTGATGTCAAACACCAATGGATATGAGATCATCCATCGCCCATCATATGGGTCAAGAAGCGCATACGCTAGTCTACTCTGGAGTATCGATGCCCTGTATCGGTACTCCCATGACTAGGAACACTTGAAGGATGTACTTGGCGACTACACTGTCCTCACTAGTATGATCTGCATCATAGTCCTGGTAGTCATGTACTCATCCTAAGTGCTTTATCAACATGTGACATAGATACAATCAGAGTACATGTTAAGATAAAGAGTAACCCGATAGCATACTATCATGTCGAGCAAGAAAGTACTCTCTATATATGTCCAAGCATCCACTACAATATACAACGCATGTACAGTAATGGCCTCTAGGGCATACATATAACTAACAATCTCCCACTTGCACTAGGGCCATCTGTTGTAGTATCTCATACCCAACAATCAGCTGTGGTTGAAGTATCTCATACTCAACCATCCTATAAAAGTCTCTACTGGGAAATAGGCCTTTATGAGTGGATCCGCGCTGTTTTCCTCTGTGTCTACTCTCCTAACCTCAATCTACTTGGAGATCAACCATTTCCATGATCAGGCGATACTGCCTAAGAATATATATGGATCTCTGATGGGACGGGGGTTCCTTGGCATAAGCCACAACTCCTTTGTCACACAATGGCAGAAACGAAATTCATCTCATAAACTCATATATATCCAGACTGCCTCTTTGGTAACATCCTTGATAACGATGTATCTTGCCTTTAATCATCTAGAATGTCACGGTATCTAGCTTAGAACTCTTCCAACATACCGTCCCTCCACTGAGGGTAAAGACAATGCCTGCGACTGACATTCAGTCGTCCTTATCACCCTGGAACCTTTCCAGTGATTCTCCCCAGGATCGATTGATACTATCTCACTACAACTAGTGAGAATCCTAACATCCAATTAGATCTATCTCATAGATCCATAACTCAGGATTTAGGAGGTATCACCTTGATCCTATATGGAGAATCTTTGTGATAAGAGGAGATTGACCGAGCGTAGCATAGGAAACTCCTTCCCTATCAAGAGTATGTCATCCACGTACTCTACGAGGATCACCATCATACTCTCTACTACCTTTTTGTATATACAAGGTTCATCTACCATTTTGATGAAGTCAAACTCTTTGACTACTTCATCAAAACAGACGTTCCAACTCCGCGATGCCTGATTTATCCCATAAAATATCATGCTCACGTTTCCGCTGCTCCCACTGTCTATAAAGCCCTCTGGGTGTGTACTTATAGACGCTCTCTTTCAAATCATCATTTAGAAAAGCAGTCATGACACCCAACCGCTAGATATCGTAGTCATGGTATGTAGCCGTGGCAAGTAGGATCTGGATGGACTTAAGCATAGCTTTGAAAGTCTCAACTTTTCCATGTACACCAAGTAATCTTCTCAAGATATACTTGCTCCTGATGGAGATTTAACCTTTCAGATAAAGTAACCAAAATCCATACTTTGTTGGTGTATAAGGATTCCATCTCAGATCACTAAGCATCCAGCCATTCTCACAGAGTCCCCACTCCTGATGGCTTGCTCGAAGCTAGTTGGGTCATCATCTCATGATGCAATCCTTGCTCCCACTGTCATAGAGAAACCGAAGTATCTCTCAGGTGGATGAGGAACCCTACTAGATCGGCGGAGAGGTTGAAGTTCGTTGGAAACTATTGAATCCTTTGGTTCTACCAAATCATCAGCTGCAGTTTGTATAGCTGGAACTCTTTCCAGTTCTACCTCATGACCACTAATTTCTTCACAAGAAATTCCCTTTCATAAATGTGGCATGCTGAGAAACAAAAACACCTTTTGTTCCCCAGTTTGGTAGAAGATATTCCCTTGCGAATGCTTGGGATATCCAACAAACTTCCACAGAACTCACCTTGCCTCGAGCTTGTCCAGATTTTGCTTTTAAACATAGGCCGGACAACCCCAAATCTTGACATTTTTAAGAGATGGGATCTTCCCATACTATATCATATATGGAGTAGTAGAGATTTGATTTGGTTGGAACCCTATTCAATAGGTATGCAACTTCTCAAGTGCATAACCCCAAAAGAAAATAGGCAACTCGGTAGTAATCATCATAGAGCACACCATATCACATAGGGTGTAATTGCTCCGCCCCGATATCACATGTGGTGTATTCGGAGGAGTAATACTGAGAGAGAATCTCATTCTCCTTTAGAATAGTCCAGGAATTCCGTGCTCAAGTAATCTCCTCCTTGATCTCACCAAAGCACATAATACTTATACCTGTTTTTGGTTCTCTACTTCTAAATTATATTCATTGAATTTCTCAAAAGTTCCAGACTTGTGTTTCAACAGGAATATATGTCCGGATCTTGAGAGATAATCAGCGAATCTAATGAAGTACAAAGAACCGGTCTTGGCATGTGTAGACAGGGGACCTTCATACATCAGCATGTATCAATCCCAAGAGTTCACTAACTCTTTCTCTGTTTCCAATAAACGGAGCTGTGGTCATTCTTATCTTTGTGGCATGACTGGCAAGTTTTACAAGATGTAAATCCAAACTAATTTAAATATACATCTTTATGTAACTTCAGCTAGTCGGGTCGCATTGATATGACCTAGTCTACAATGCCTCAAGAAGGATTCGTTCATTTCTGAACTCATCCTCTTGTGTGTGTTCTGTACATTAAGAACTGTGGTTTGATTTAGAACGTCCATGCTTTTAGATAACGTGCCTGAACCGATCAACTCTCGATATAGGAAATGTTCAAAACATTATCCAACAATAAAAAATTATATCTTTCTTTACTAATAAAGAGACTGATATGATGTTGTATATCAGGTTCGGTATCTAATAACATTCGTTCAGAATCAATGTATTTTGGTAATACAGGGTGATAACTGCCAACAGACTTGGCTGCAACACTTGCATCATTTCCAACTCTTGAAACTTATCACCCGTTCTCAGTTCTCTACCTATCTGTAGCCCATGAATCAAATTACATTTGCGGGATCCTGGTTCGGTATCTCATACCCAGGACGTAAAGGATACTGAGAAATAGTTCTCGGTAATGAACACACCCGAAGATGATGCATCAGCATGCACTTTCTTCATTTGGGCGGCACGGGAATTCTGGTAATCCCCTATTTCCTGCTCTGTCTTATAACAATTATAAGTTGGAGCGGGACCAACGTTTCTTAGTGCAGTATAACAAGCGGGTTTGGTCAATACATCCGTATTATTATCTTGATTAAGGCGTGACATGGTTGCTACCTGGAGAGAGATAGAAAAAAACACTCAGCATATGCTCTTGCAAGATTAGATTGGTTTATTAATATATCTAATCAGGATGTCTCCCACTGTTTTAGTCAAATCTTCCATCAAACCCTAAAAGGAAAGACTAGTCGGGATTAATTACACCCTACAAGTTCGCCAATCTTTCAGCCAGGCCAGTGCCAGTACTTTGAGGGAGGTTCCTGTTAGTTATATGTATGCCCTAGAGGCCATTACTGTACATAGGATGTATATTGTAGTGGATGCTGGGACATATATAGGGAGGACTTTCTTGCTCGACATGATAGTATGCTATCTGGTTACCCTTTACCTTAACGTGTATGCTGATTGTCTCTCTGTTACATGTTGGTAAAGCCCTTAGGATCTGTACTTGAATACCTGGACTATGATGCGGATCATACTAGTGGGGACATGGTAGTCCATAAGTACATCCTTCAAAGTCCCTAGTCGTGGGTGTATCGAGACGGGGCATCGATATACCAGAGTAGACTAGCGTATACCTTCTCGACCCATACAGATGGGCGATGGATGATCCCATATCCATTGGTGTTTGACATCGGAGATGATATACGGGTGCTCAGTAGAGACTGGGTACACTGGACGGACTCGCCGAGAACTCCCAGATGGTATTATACCTCACGTCAGATGGCAGTTCTCTGGTGACACTGGTACAGAGTAGTCTGTTGACCCGAGATCGTCATAGAGTCTTGTGTGGTTCCCACTGTGCTTTGATTTCCATCTTACCACGTCCAAGAGGGCATGCAAAACGGTGGTTTTTGGGTACAGTCCCGAGTCACATGGAGGCAATGAGCGATAGGAGGGGATTCGTCTCTCCCGGTATAGGGGGTTGATGTTGCGCTGTGTTCAATTAGCTATAACAGGAAATCCCTGGCCATGGTTGCTGAGATTTACTGGTAAGTGTTACCAGTAGTTTCTCGAACAGTTATAGACCTCATATCGACACGACTTATCGAGCTATTGGGGTCTGACGTTTACCACCCCTAGGCGAGATATGCGACATATCAGACGATCAGACCAGACTGTACGGTAGTGTTACTGGTTGGATTCACAGGAGTGTGAGCGGGCTTGCTCGTCGATCTTCTGATCGCTCAATACCCGGGTGGCCGTTACGTTTAGCAGACCGCTTGCGGCTTGTGGATGTTTGATATGATCATCATCCGCTGCCGGCGTATTGACGAGTCTTTAGAGTCCTACACAGAGGTTTCCTGGCTCAAGCAAAACGAAATAGGAGCGCATATGAGATATGTGCGGGACCGAGAATAATACCAGTATGTGATACTGTATTCAATTCTCGCGATGTGACATTGATCGGTTATATGCGATATAGCCTGGTTATCGGATCAAGTGTTGATTCGATAAGTTGTTACTAATGATACTAGTCGGTTATATGCGATATGACCGGATCGTTAAACCAAGTGTTGATTTAATGATTTAATGCATAATAATATATTTGATATATTACTTTGCATTAACTAGTATCGGTTCACTTTAAATGGATTTTCTCGCTCGGGTGTGCACATTGTATATTCGATATAGTTTTGTGCACTTGCTTGTATCATGTTTGATGATACATGCCTTATGGTTAAGTGTTAAGAATTAAACTATAGTTAAGTGGGTGATTAGGGTTTTTGGTTTCATTTTATTCATTTATCTTTTTGGAAAAAGAAAAGGCAAAATGAGGAAAATGGTTGCTTTCTTTTGTTCATTCATGAACCTTCATGAAGACTTTGACCAAATGACCATTTTGTCTCATGCTTAACCCTAACCACTCACTTAAACCTTAGTTAACTCTCTACATCTAACCATGGTTCAATATATGATAAGGATTGGTTTTTCTTTTCTTTTCTAATTAATCTTATCATATTATTCTTCTTTTTCTTCCTTGCTTCAAGTGAAGAAAAGCTTACCTCATCAATGGTGATTGATGTTTTTGAGTGAGAAATCCAATTCTAAAGTTAACCCACTTCCTATTTCTTCATCCTCTACCTCTTGCCAAGTAGTAGAGTGTGTTTTCTTCACAAGTTTCTTGACTTGGTGAAGTCGGAGCTTGATTTAGCGATGCCTCGACGTAGATCATCTTCGGCATGGACATCGACGACCTAGCTTGCCCATTCTCCGACGAAGCCGACGCTAGAGCCCGGATTTGATTTGGACAGCGGAGAGGACTTCGTTGCGGAGCTATGGAGGTGGAGCACCGGATCTACAAAGGTTGTATTTCCGTATTCCCTTAGTTAAGTGTTAACTAGTTAGCTTTTTCGCCTAGTTTTCTAGCAAACGATCCGTAGTCGGGTCTCTCGGCACCCATAAATTTTTATATTGGCATGTTCGATGCCTTATGAGACCTCATTAGGGTGCCTAGGAACCCTACAGTTCCCCGTGCTTTCGTACGGACCTAATTAAAGTAAACCTCGTTTTCCCAGAGGCTTAACCCCGTTGACACCTTTCTAGACACCTACTTGATCTGCTAATTGTAATGTGTAAAACTCTCCCAGGAGTAACTCTTACTCGCAGGGGGTATCGGGATCCAACTATCTCATAGAAGGTATGCTATCTCATTGCAAATTTCAACTCTTGAAATTCCCAATAATATTTTGCCCCTAACCTCCTATGACCTTGACAAAGGCCAACAAACCACAGGATGCTAGTCAAGTTCAACCCGTCATTTCCTGATTGAATTAAACCCACCCGCACGACCCTTGACAAAGGCCAACAAGGTCGCATGACTACCCTAACTCAATCACATCATATGCTTATACAGATAAATAGTAATCAGCTACCGCACACTACGCCTTGACAAAGGCCAACAAACGCAGCACGAATACTAAATACTACTTATCTGAAATGACGGAGGGCTACGACAGGTTTTTAAGAAAACCATTTGCGTAATGAACTTGATATCGTTGTAGAATCGAGTGATTTTAAATGGAATGTTTTTGAGGTCTTTTCTAGTTTTGCTAAAGAGGTCATTCCTGGTGAAGGGATCTCGGCTCTTTCCTCATCGAATAAGGTGTAGGATATTTCACAAATATCACTATGCAAAGCAAAAACTATAGAAACAATTAAAAGCCAATCCGAGTTTGTAGCATCTGCTAGTTTCGCTAAATAGGTCACTCCCGGTGAAGGGATCTCGGCTCTTTCTTTATCGAATAAGGTGCTGGATGTTCTACAAAGAACACCACTATACAAAGCAAGAACTAGAGCTACCAGTTTTTGAGACAAGTTTCTACAACATCTTTAGGTTTCTTTTAGTTTCATTAATCTCATTAATGAAGTCCCATTTTATTATACTTCACAAGCATCACATTTGAAACGAAATCTGCAATATAACATATATCTCATATATATAATATAAACATTCGTCTCAGGCAGTAATATGATCTCATCACAGAACATTGCAGCAGAAGATAACATATGAAATATTGGATATACTAGGAGGTCCATGTTTTAATACGAGCCTGTATAAAACACGGATTCCACGGTCGCAATGAATAACCAAACCCACATCCCTAGACCCCTACGAGAGCGGCAAGCAACACTGCCAATTCTAGGGTTAGGAGACCCGGTCTCGACTCCTCGAGATGGTCTCCCATTGGACCCTAGAACCCGGTTACTTGTGCTCCCCGCCTTGGGTCTACCTAATGCGGAAAAGTAAATAATATACAATGGTGACATCATCCTCAACCCGGAAGTGCCCCAATAAAAGAATATTACATACAAATGAATTTTACATGAATGAAAAAGAAAAACTCTCATCTCACATAAAACCCCCGGCTATTCTAAACGCGACGATCCAATATAACATATCACAGCAACACATAATATCTCATATCATCAACATAAGCAAGTATGCGTATCCCGATTGTCGTTGATGTATAGCAACGAAGTCGGCGATACACAACATACTACGCTTACGGTCACAGAAAAGAAAGTGTAAAACTACAACAGTTGGAATCCGCAACCGCCTTAGACATCGCATGCCTAACCAAATGAATTCCTTAGACATCGCATGCCTAACAATTATAAACCCCGCATTTTAGTCTCAATATCGAAAACTCTTTTCAATATCAAGTCGGGCAATTCAACAAGATTCCCGACATCCTGATCGAATGCTCGTCGCAAACTTTAGTAGACGGCCGCACCCCCGGATGCCGTCGACGAAGTGCACTAAGGCGGAACACCACTGCCGCGAGCACCCGAACGGATGCTTTTGGCGACGGGGTTCTCCTATAGTCACTTGGTCGGGGCTATGGGGCGTGGCTATCTATTAAGTTTACCCGGCGAGTATCCGCGTACGCTACGTGATTGCGACGGACTTTTGATCACATCGCAACCGATCAAATGAGACTAAACTGCTAGATTTATAACATTCAAATTAGTTATCTCATAACTACTTGTGGATTCCAAATATTGTATCACATTCCAGATAAATAGACAATGTTAAACTTTCCGATCGAATATACAAATACCCAAGATTTCCCAAATAGCTCAACACTTGAGCGGAGTTCAAAAAGTATCCATCACATGCTACAGTACCGATGGTCCAGCCGTAGAAGGGTCAAACCAACGCCTCACATGTGGCAACGCCGTACTGCCCCAAACCCTAAGGTTTAGAGGCGGTTCAGACGGTCACATAATCGAGTAAAGGTTTGTGTTCTTCTAGAGGGTCCACCGCGTTACTTGCACGACTTTCCGGAAGTTTCAAACTCGAGGAAAAATCCAACACTTGAAAAATTTCCGACAGGGGAAAAAGTGAGTTATTGATATCCGGTCGAACTTTTTAACACATTCTAAATAACCCGGAAAAACTTAAACGAAGTTAATCTTTCCGATCGAATCAACGAATACAAAAGATCTCCAGAAAACTCAACACTTCAGTAGAATTAAAAATTACCAAAAACATCAGGAAATACATACGGATGTTACTGTGCAAACATAAAACCCTAATTCCACTGTACGGCCGTGGAACCGCCGCGCAAGGCAAGGCTCTGCCGCGGTTCCGCGGCTCTTTAATGGTATTAGTGGCTCGTTTTTCACAGTTCTTCATAAAATCACCTGCTTAATTTTCTGAGTATTTTTTAATACAGAAAAAATCAACATTTTAAAAAATTTTCAGAGATGGGTGTAAAACGGGGTTTCGGGGTTCGATCGGACTTTAAACTTCGTCTAGACTTCGCCTAAAGCTCTAGCTTGGCTCTGATACCATTGTAGGGTTACTAGGCACTATCATAAGGGTCTATAAGGCATCAACCATGCCCGATTCAAATTTTAGACGTGCCGAACAAACCTAACCAAGATCTTAGACTAGAGATTAGGCGAAACAAATAGCAAGAAAACAACTTTACTTCTAAGAGTTAGGGATTACAACCTTTGTAGTCTGTTCCTTCACTTCTAAAGCTCCGTGTTGAGGTCCCTTCGCTGCGATCATCGAGTACCCGGACTCTAGAGAGGCCCCATGAAGAGAAATATCCAAGCTAGCTTCCGATCTTCGATAACAAAGATGATCAACCTTGAAGAAACTCAAGCCCAAGCTTTTGCTTCACTAATCAAGTATTGGCAAAGCAAACACCATAATCTAAGTGGCTAGAATAGATTAGGATGATGAAGTAGGAATTTAGCTCTCATTTGTTTTTTTTTATCTTACTCAATTTCATCACTTCACAAAAAGCTAGAAAGCTTTTCATGAGGAAGAAGAAGATGAAAACCATTTGTGATGAATAAATGAATTTTGATAATAATTACAAATGCAACCATGGTTGATAAAAGAAAGTGCTAACCATTGTAGAGAGTTAATTAGGGTTAAGGGTTTGGGTTGGGTTTAAAAATATCTCACAAAATATCAACACATAATATCTTTGCAAGAAACAAAACAAAAACTTCTAGAAGCTTCTAGAAAAGATTAACCCAAATCAAACCCTAACCATGTTTAATCTCCACTAATCATGTTGCATTAGTAATCATAACCTGTTACAATATTATATATCACATATAATATATTTTTGTAACAAAAGAAAATAATACAATTAACATATATATCGCATATATATCAATGTATTACCCGGTGAGAAAATGAATCAATAAAGCGAGCCTATATTAGTTAATGTAATTTAATATATCAAATATATAATTATACATTAAATTATCAAATCAACACTTGATCCGATAATCCGGCTATTTCACGAATAACCGACTAATATAATCTGTATCACTTCATCGAATCAACACTTGATCCGATGACCCGGCTATATCACATATACCCGGCCGATATCTCATATCGCGAGAATCTAATACGGTATCACATACACGTATTATTCTCGGTCCCACACATATCACATATGTGCTCCTACTCTGTTTTTCCCGAGCCAGGAAACCTCTGTGTAGGACTCTAAAGAATCGTCAATACGCCGGCAGTAGGTGATGATCATATCAAACACCCACAAGCTGCAAGCGGTCAGCTAAACGTAACAGCCACCCAGGTATTGAGCAATCAGAAGATCAACAAGCAAGCCTGTACTTTCTCCCGTGAATCCAACCAGTAACACACCCGTACAGTCCGGTCTCTTCGTCTGATATGTCGCATATCTAGCCTAGGGGTGGTAAACGTCAGACCCCAGTAGCTTGATAAGTCGTGTCAATATGAGGTCCATAACAGATTGAGAAACTACTGATAACACTTACCAGTTAATCTCAGCAAACCTGCCCAGGGATTTCCAGTTATAGCCAATCGAACACTGCGCAACATCAACTCTCTATACCGGGAGAGACGAAACCCCACCTATCGCTCATTGCCTCCATGTGATTCGGGACTGTACCCAAAAGACACCTTTTTGCACGCCCTCTTGGATGTGGTATGATGGAAATCAAAGCACAGTGGGAATCACACAAGACTCTATGACGATCTTGGGTCTACAGACTAACCTGTACCAGTGTCACCAGAAAACTGCCATCTGACGTAAGGTATAATACCATCTAGGAGTTCTCGGCGAGTCCGTCCAGTGTACCCAGTCTCCACTGAGCACCCGTATACCTTCTCTGATGTCAAACACCAATGGATATGAGATCATCCATCGCCCATCATATGGGTCAAGAAGCGCATACGCTAGTCTACTCTGAAGTATCGATGCCCTGCCTCGGTACTCCCACGACTAGGAACACTTGAAGGATGTACTTGGCGACTATACTGTCCTCACTAGTATGATCTGCATCATAGTCCTGGTAGTCAAGTACTCATCCTAAGGGCTTTATCAACATGTGACATAGAGACAATCAGAGTACATGTTAAGATAAAGAGTAACCAGATAGCATAGTATCATGTCGAGCAATAAAGTCCTCCCTATGTATGTCTAAGCATCCACTACAATATACAACACATATACAGTAATGGCCTCTAGGGCATACATATAACTAACATATACTGAGCAAGGGAACGTTGTGTTGGAGATAGTGCCCTCAGAGTCAATTATTGGATCACGGGCATGTGATTGCAATGATTGAGGGAGGACCTGTCCCAGTAGGACAGTCTTACTCGAGATGATAGTATGCTATCTGGTTTATCTTTATCATCGTGTACTGCTTTAGGTGACCTGACATGTCGCTATTACACGTTGATAGAGCCCCTAGGATTCTTGCTTGACCACCAGCAGTATGAGGGCGATCATATAAGTGGGAGCTGGGGTCTATAAGCATATCCTTAAAAGGTCCCTAGTCGTGGGAGTTTTCGAGACAGGACATCGATACTCCAGAGTAGACTAGTGTATACAGTCGAGACCCCGACGAGGGGCGGTGGCTGGTCTCACAAGCCATTGGTGTCAGTTGGATAACCTAAGATGTATACAGGTGCTCATTGGGTTATGAGTACACCGGACAGGACTCGCCGGGAACATGCTAGTTGGTCTTATACCTGACGTCAGATAGCAGTTCCCTGGTGACATGTGTACTGGTTAGTTCATCAACCTGAGGATTGTCATTTGTCTCGTGTGAGTTCCCACTGTACTTTGATTACTACCCTACCACGCTCAAAAGAGACGTGCAAACAGGTTTTAGTTGGGTACAGTCCCGAGCTACATGGAGGCAGTGAGCGGATCTTCAGGGGTTCGTCTCTCCCGGTATTGGGGGTGAGGTCGCGCTGTGTCTAGGAGAGCCATTACACAAAGCCCTCGGCCGAGGCAGGAGATTTACTGGTAGGTATTCCAGTAGTATCTCAGGGTGTTCTGGGCTACACTCCGACACGACTTGTACCGCTTTTAGGGGTCTGACTTTACCAACCCCCTAGGCCCGCCATGCGATGCTCATAGACGAACGGACCGGACTGTACGGATATTGTCACAGATAGGCTCAGTAGGGTGTCAGGATGAGTTCGCTCATCGACGTCCCTTTTGGTCAATAGCTGGTGGCCCGTCACGTATGGCTAATACCTCTGACGTGCTAGTGGTTAAATCCATAGCCATAGTATTGACGAGTCTTTAGAGTCCACCACACATTCAGTTACTCAAGCTTTCGGGCGAAACTCTGTAGAGGCCGTATGGAGATATGGCAGGGTTCGATCAGATACGTGCGGTATTGCACGGATCAGGATCGGACGGATTATACTAACCGGCTTTGGTTTAAGCCGGATCCTAGTAAAGTACAGTTTAGATTTTGTCTCATTGCATTTGTATTTCGGTCGGAATACAAATGCGGGTGTGTATACACAGTATCGGGGTTTTCCAGTAATTTATTACGGGACCAGTTTTCTGGAGTTGCCAGTTTTCTTTCCGTTTCGGCCATTTTCATTTGTATCTTTCATTGGCCGAAGTTTGGTGGAGGAGGGCTTATTTGCATTTGTGCAAATTAGCTATTTGGAGGGTTGTCTTTGCATACTTTTGTATCATGATGGTTTTCATGATGGTGCACCATCCTTTGACCTTGCTTGACTTCTTGACTTCATGATAGTTCATGATGGTTGGACTTTGTTTTGTGATGAGTGTTAGTTGAGTGAGGATCTTTGTTGATGATCATTGCTTTTTATCATGACCTTTTATCTCTTGCATTATGAGTGTGGCTCCTTGATATATTCACCTAACTCTCATTCTCACTCTCCCCTCATTTTTTTGATGGCCGGCCACTTCCTCAAGGGGGCTGTCCCAATTTTTGGGCAAGGGAATTACACTCATTTGGCTTCACAAAATCCCATTGTTCCACCTCCAAAGTATAGTTCATTCTCCTCCACAAAATGGCAACCTCCATGAACCCCAAATGAGACATGGTTCTATACACATTCTACAGCAAACCTTGGGCACGTCGACTCGCCAACTTCGTGCCCGAGTTGCCTCGGTATAGAGGTGGGAGCCCATAAAAGATGCAGGCGACGTGGTGCCCTTCCGGCGAGGAGGTGGAGACTGGACATTCCGCGGGAGATCGGGACGACGGCGAGAAGACCGGAGGATCCGGATCGCTCGGTATATCTCTCTTCCCCATCTAGTAGTTAGCTAGGACTAGTTAATGGTACGATCCGGGTTATAGTGCGTGGTGGTGCCAGTTTGAAAAGTTAAAGTTTATCACCACTTCCGCATTCCGGCGTTGGATTGACGGCCGGGGCGCCGCCGTGCACTTACAATGTTATCAGAGCTTCGCCATTAACATAGTCTAGTTTTGTCTAATGTGTTTTGCATTTCCGATCGAACAAATGTTCCAAAACCGTGTTTTTCAAAACAACAGTTTTCTGTCAAAATTTTTTTTGTCTCGAAATTTTTTTCAGGTAGTCTCAGAATACTGTGCAGGGAAGTATAAGCCTACTGTAAAAATTTGGTTGCGAGATCTCATTGTTCGACCGCGGAACCGCGGCTAAACCCCTGCTTGGGCCGCGGTTCCGCTGCTGTCTTGACAGATCAGTACACCAATTTTTTTACAGAGGCCTCCAGACTTGAAAATGTGGTTTCTGGAATGTTATTTTTGGGCCCAGAATTTCTTGATGTGCTACAGTAGTACTTGGGGGCCCACTTGGTAAAATTTGATCGATTGGATATTTTAAACACATTATTTCACAGTATTTACATTATATCTACGACCGTGAATGTCACTCGATCGGTAAATCCTGTCTAACTGCTATAGCCCGGTTAGACGGATTTGCGAACGTGTCTTTCACGTTGATGTTCTGTGTTATGCTGTGATATTGCGGATTGGTCGTGGGGGATAGCCTGGATGCACTGCTAGTACAGTTTTTGGTTGTATTATGTACATTTGATATTGCGGGGCGAGCGTCCGACATGTGGACTGCTGTCACTGCCTGTTTGTATTATTATTTTAGGACACGACCATGTTGCGGTCGATATACCCGTTGTATGTATATTTTACTTTCTGTACTAGGATTGCCCCGCGGAGGGGTGCACGGATAGCCGGGTTCTAGAGGGCAACAAGCCCGCATCTCATGGAATTGAGACGGAGAGGGCTTCACTCTAGAATTGGCGGGCTATTCGCCGCACTCGTAGGCGGTACAGGTTGACCCAGGAGGGGTGCCCAAGTTACCGGATTCCGTGAAGTGCTGGGTGGTCCATTCACGTTGGTGAAGGGGGCTGCCTCACTTCAAGTTTTGGCGGGTAACTTGCCGTGCCCGTAAGGGTCTAGGATTTCATTGCACAGGCTATCCACACGACCAGGGGAACGTCGGGTTTCAGCGGCTCTGTGAAACCCGGGGATCCCAGATATCTGTATTGTTCTGTGATGCTGTACATTTCTGTGATGTTGCATTTTATCACGCCTTGAGCGAAATATTATATATTGATATTTATACTAGTAGATGTTGTATATGTTTTGCATCCGCGCTAGTCCAGTCCCCGCTCTGTCGTTAGTTAGCTAACCTAACGGGTAATGACGGGACCCAGTGGCGAATGCGGATGGCATATACGTACATCAGTATATTTTCGTTCTTTTTGGTGTGATCAATTGATGGGACTGCGTTGATTCGGATCAATGCAAGTTAAAAACAAAACTAATCTGATGTTGTTGGAACACTTTTCAAAAAGCTGTTATTGCAAGGACGTTCACTTTTGTTTTGCATCGTGGTATTCAGTTGGAATATCCTGCTCCTCAGTCGATGAGGCAAGGGCCGAGATCCTTTCACCGGGAGTGACCCCTTGGACAAAAGTTTGCGTCAGGGAAATAACTTCACTATAGCCGATTACTTTTGCTTTGCATCGTGGTATTCAGTTGGAATATCCTGCACCTTATTCTACGGGGAAAGAGCCGAGATCCCTTCACCGGGAGTGACCTCTTTAGCAAAGGTTTTCGTCACTATATTTTCTAAAAAGCTATCCGTTCCTTCAACGATATCAAGTTCATTACGTTAAAGGTTTTTTCCAGAAACCATTCGTAGCCCTCCATCATTTCAGTTAAATATTCGGTAGTATTCAAGCTATGTATTTTGAACTCATGCCAAGGCATAGTGTTTGGTAGCTGCCGGGTATTTATCTGTTGCATAGATAGATGCGTTGGTTTGGGACAGTCGTACTACTATTTTGGCCTACGTCAAGGGTATGTACGGGTGGGTTCAAATTAACCTGGACAATGATGGGTATAACTTGACATGCGACTTATGATATTTTGACCTCACGCCAAGGTCATAAGAGCATGGGGCAAAAATCACATCGGGAGTTTCAAAAGAACTGAAACTTGCCAGATATGCGCATACCTTCGGAGTGTGATAGCGTAAGCGGATTCTGTCACGTTATCATGCGATGATAGTTGGATCCCGATTCCCACTGATGAGTTGGTTTACTCCTCGGGTGATCCCGACTAATTCTTCTTTTGGGTTTGGAGAAGAATTTGACGGTACAGTGGGAGGTTTCCAGATTAGATAAATTGGTAACCATTCTGATCTAGGTTAGAGTGCACGCTGAGTGTTTCTTTTCTCTCTCTCTTTGGCAGCGACCATTGACCTGACCCTAAGACTATGACTCAGTGACCAAATTAACCGAACCTTCTTAAACACTGGCTTTTGGATTGTCAGAGTTGCAAACCTCATTGCCACTCATACTTTCACCCTTTTCTCCAGGACACCCCGTATTACTACGAACGTCCACTTCCATTGGACAAAACCATCGTATGATTATATACGAACTCGAAGGAATTTATTCGAGGATGGTTTCAGGTTCTGGAGAAAACGGATAGGACTATTCAGTTGTCTTTTCCTTTTACCTTCTCTCAGGTTGCGAGTACTCCTTGGTTTAGGAGATAGTACACCTATTACGCAAATTGGATAGTCTTCTTCCAAACCTTAGGCTGGTGCCGAACAGCGGGGAATGAAGAAAACCAATTAGCATAACAATGGTGTGCAGAAGGTATTAAGTTAAGACAAAGCAAGGGATTAGTAAGAGGGCAAAGTAAATTGCAACTGATATTCATGACCAAACCAGGTATTTCATTACCACTCCCAAATCACCTTTGTATTTCTCCAGAACACTCCGTATCACTACGAAGATCCACAGTTTATTGGATACTCCATCATATGGTTATATACGAACTCGAAAGGAACTTGTTCCAGTTCTGGGATGGATTCTGGTTCAGGAGAAATAGGAATAAGGTTTATTCGGTTGTTTTTTATCTTCACCTTCTCTCGCTTTGCGAATGTTCCTAAGATTAGGACAGTACACCCATTATGCTTATTGGATAGTCTTCTTCCAAACCATAGGCTGGTGCCGAACGGTAGGGAAGGAAGAAAACCATTTGGCCTAAAGGGGTGTACAGAAGGTAATGACTAAAGACATATAAAGGGATTTGGAGAGGTGGCAAAGAATTATACGGTTACAGTCGTGAATCTGGAAGAGGCATTACTAGGAATACCCGGATACCCCATCGAAACATTTCAATGTTTCAGTTTCACTGTGTACTGTTAAAGGAAAACTGATTTCCCAATTAGACACTTACTCCAGGGTATGTATTTACCAGGTATGATTCTCACATCTGTATGGTTTTACAGATGATGAGTGGGAGTAGGTTAGTGGGAATTAGGTGATCATCCTCATAATATCGGGATTCGCTGTAATCGGTGATATTTGAGGAAATCACCTAGGCTGTTTGCCAGTCGGCGAATATTTGGTTTTGAATATCCGCTGTTATGCACCAATTTCAAATCGATATATCTGTACGTCTATTTTCATAGAGTGAGATATACCTTTTTGAAATTATGTCTATGACATTTACCTATATCAGTGGATGGTTAGGTAAGGAGCATTAAACAGCGGTGTAATTCTTCTTAACCATAAGTACAGTTTTCAACCTACGACACACAGGGAATGAGTTATCAGACTTAAGGGACTTATACAGAGTATTGTATGTTGTCCAGGGTCCATCAGGACAGAGGGGTTGGTCCTCGTACTATATTCGGTTTACTTATGACTTCTCTTGTTTTTAGACAGGTGTTTCGTGGAAACACAGGGTCCGAATTTTGAGAAGTTATAGGTATATGAATAAAGTAGAGAACCAGGTGTTGCAAGTATCGGGATTCTTCAAGGTGATCGAAGATGTAGATACTTGTGTATGGTATTCAGATGATAGTAATGATTTAGGGAACTTGCTTCTCTTTCAGGTTACTCATAATTGGAAGCATTCCTAAGTTGTGTAACGCTGATCGGCCTCCTTCCATTTAGTTGACATGCACTGGAGACAGCTGCATGATTTGAATCTGGTTCAATTAAATCAGTGCCTCTAGTTCTATATTGGATATAGAACAGTTCATATCTTAACGATGTTAAAGTACGGGGAGTTGTCCGGCTTATGATTAAAACCAGACACTGGACAACTCAAGGCACGTTTCTGTAATGGCTGTTTGTGGGTTGACCCAGGCTATGACGAGGGTTGACTTTCTACCATCTGGAAGATCAATAGAGATATTGTTCTAGACTCGGCACAGTTTTATTAAAAATGGATTTTTTCAGAAAACAGTAGTGGGAGTATGGTAGAACTGGAAGAGATTCCAGAACCGCAAACGATTACTGAAGATTTGATAGGAACCTAAAGATTCAATCTGGATTGACATTCTATTGGCAACTCCGCAGAATAAGGTGGGTAACTTCAGGCACCCGAGAGGTACTCCGGTAGCCTCAAGGACGGTGACAGGGAAATTCTTGTTTACCCAAACTTGCCATTGCTGTTGTTCCAGACTGTGAGACCCGGCAGGAGGATGAGTATAGCGTCGTTCTGAACTAGCTTTAGAAGTGTACGTCTATATGACTCTGCCAGAGGGTTGTCGTAGTCAGTGGGAGCAGCGGAAGCATTGGTGGACAAGTGGCTTGTGTCTATTTATAGACTAAAGCAGATGTAGCGGAGATAGATCATCTATTTCTGATGTGACAGTCATAGGTTTGACTTCATCAGAATAGGGGATGGATCTGTTAAGAAGGTAGTAGGGTGTGATGTCATGGTATTTGGATGACATACACAGAGTAGGAAGTGACATTCCTATACTACGATCGGTTATACTTTGGTCGTCACACAGTGGTTTCTCCACATAGGACTTGGACATTATATCAGACATACTGGTTACTAGATCTATGGTTGTAGATCTAGATTTGGGTGGTTTCCCAATCAAGGGTACTTAGACGGCATTCTAAGAGTATTTAGAATGGACGACTCCTGGCACGGTAGTGTACCTGCAGGTAATGGAGTCACCCTCTCTAAAGGTGTCTTACAGACTAAAGGGGAGAGGGATGTGTATGGTTGGCAGAACACTTGCTTAGGCAATTGATTCAATCATGAGATGTCAAGTACCACACCAGATGTTGTTCTTGCACTAGATGCAATAAGTTGATGTTGATCCAATCCTGGAGAAACAGTCGGAAGCAGTTTTAGAACATAAGTGGATGTTCTAGGGATATGATAACGACAGCCTCTTTCGGGAGACAGTTATCATTCCAGGCTTCCAAGGTGACCTGGACGACAAGGAGGTTGTCAGAGTTATAGTTTTCCCTATGACGAGGGGCAGTATTATGGGCAGGTGATCCAAGCAGATACTGAGGGAGGCATGGCGCAGGATACTGATTAAGTTCAGTTGACGATACAGTCTAAGAAGTTTGGATTTGGAGTTCATTTATGAGCTAGGTCCCATCTGACATCCAGACACATTCTTGGACAGGTATTACTCATTTTGGGAGATGGGTTTCTCCGCGAACTTGAGATATAGAGAGACATAAAAAGAAACATCAAAGCGGATCCACTCACTGAGGCTATTCTTCGAACGCAATAGTTTCGCAAATGAGTTTTGAGAGACTGACAAGTAGAGGAGTTGGGTGTTCGGTATTACACGGGCTATGAGTATGCGACATCGCAATAATTAGCCTTGAGTGCAAGTGGGAGATTGTTGGAGATAGTTCCCTCAGAGTCAATTATTGGATCACAGGCATATGATTGCAATGATTGAGGGAGGACCTGTCCCAGTAGGACAGTCTTACTCGAGATGATAGTATGCTATCTGGTTTATCTTTATCATCGTGTACTGCTTTAGGTGACCTGACATGTCGCTATTACACGTTGATAGAGCCCCTAGGATTCTTGCTTGACCACCAGCAGTATGAGGGCGATCATATAAGTGGGAGCTGGGGTCTATAAGCACATCCTTAAAAGGTCCCTAGTCGTGGGAGTTTTTGAGACAGGGCATCGATACTCTAGAGTAGACTAGTGTATACAGTCGAGACCCCGACGAGGGGCGGTGGCCGGTCTCACAAGCTATTGGTGTCAGTTGGATCACCTAAGATGTATACAGGTGCTCATTGCGTTATGAGTACACCGGACAGGACTCGCCGGGAACATGCTAGTTGGTCTTATACCGGACGTCAGATAGCAGTTCCCTGGTGACATGTGTACAGGTTAGTTCATTAACCTGAGGATCGTCATTTGTCTCGTGTGAGTTCCCACTATACTTTGATTACTACCCTACCACGCTCAAAGGAGACGTGCAAACAGGTTTTAGTTGGGTACAGTCCCGAGCCATATGGAGGCAGTGAGCGGATCTTCAGGGGTTCGTCTCTCCCGGTATTGGGGGTGAGGTCGCGCTGTGTCTAGGAGAGCCATTACACAAAGCCCTCGGCCGAGACAGGAGATTTACTGGTAGGTATTCCAGTAGTATCTCAGGGTGTTCTGGGCTACACTCCGACACGACTTGTACCGCTTTTGGTGGTCTGACTTTACCAACCCCCTAGGCCCGCCATGCGATGCTCATAGACGAACGGACCGGACTGTACGGATATTGTCACTGACAGGCTCAGTAAGCTGTCAGGATGAGTTCGCTCATTGACGTCCCTTTTGGTCAATAGTTGGTGGCCCGTCACGTATGGCTAATACCTCTGACGTGCTAGTGGTTAAATCCACAGCCATAATATTGACGAGTCTTTAGAGTCCACCACACATTCAGTTACTCAAGCTTTCGGGCGAAACTCTGTAGAGGCCGTATGGAGATATGGCAGGGTTCGATCAGATACATGCGGTATTGCACGGATCAGGATCGGACGGATTATACTAACCGGCTTTGGTTTAAGCCGGATCCTAGTATAGTACAGTGTAGATTTTGTCTCATTGCATTTGTATTTCGGTCTGAATACAAATGCGGGTGTTTATACACAGTATCGGGGTTTTCCTGTAATTTATTACGGGACCAGTTTTCTGGAGTTGCCAGTTTTCTTTCCGTTTCGGCCATTTTCATTTGTATCTTTCATTGGCCGAAGTTTGATGGAGGAGGGCTTATTTGCATTTGTGCAAATTAGCTATTTGGAGGGTTGTCTTTGCATACTTTTGTATCATGATGGTTTTCATGATGGTGCACCATCCTTTGACCTTGCTTGACTTCTTGACTTCATGATAGTTCATGATGGTTGGACTTTGTTTTGTGATGAGTGTTAGTTGAGTGAGGATCTTTGTTGATGATCATTGCTTTTTATCATGACCTTTTATCTCTTACATTATGAGTGTGGCTCCTTAATACATTCACCTAAATCTCATTCTCACTCTCCCCTCATTTTTTTGATGGCCGGCCACTTCCTCAAGGGGGCTGTCCCAATTTTTGGGCAAAGGAATTACACTCATTTGGCTTCACAAAATCCCATTGTTCCACCTCCAAAGTATAGTTCATTCTCCTCCACAAAATGGCAACCTCCATGAACCCCAAATGAGACATGGTTCTATACACATTCTACAGCAAACCTTGGGCACGTCGACTCGCCAACTTCGTGCCCGAGTTGCCTCGGTATAGAGGTGGCAGCCCGTAAAAGATGCAGGCGATGTGGTGCCCTTCCGGCGAGGAGGTGGAGACTGGACATTCCGCGGGAGATCGGGACGACAGCGAGAAGACCGGAGGACACGGATCGCTCGGTATATCTCTCTTCCCCATCTAGTAGTTAGCTAGGACTAGTTAATGGTACGATCCGGGTTATAGTGCGCGGTGGTGCCGGTTTGAAAAGTTAAAGTTTATCACCGCTTCCGCATTCCGGCGTCGGATTGACGGTCGGGGCGCCGCCGTGCACTTACACGTTGGTCCCACTCCCACTCCCACTTATAACTGTTATAAGTCCGAGCAGGGAATAGTAGAATATCTGGATTCTCACGCCACCCAAACGAAGAATAAGCATGTTGATGTATCTTCTTCAGGTGTGTTAGTTATCGAGAACTGTTTCTCAGTTCACTCTACGTCCTGGGTATTAGATACCGGATCGGGATCCCACATATGTAATATGTTACATGGGGTACGTAAAGGTAGGTAACTGGGAGAGGGTGATCATTCCGTAAGAGTAGGGAATGGTGCAATTGTTGCAGCCAAAGCAGTTGACGAATATCACCTTGTGTTACCAAATGGTAATACATTAGCTCTGAACGAATGCTATTACATTCCGACCCTGATATGCAATCTTATATCAGTTTCTTTATTGAGTAAAGAAGAATATAATTTTTTTAGTACAGGATAATGTTATGAACATATTCCTTAATCAAAAGTTGATTGGATCAGGATCATTAAATAATGGCATATACGTTCTCAACCAAACTACAGTACTTAATGTACAAAACACACACAAGAGGAAGAGTTCAGAAATGAACGAATCCTTCTTGTGGCATTGTAAACTAGGTCATATTAATGCGACATGGCTAGATAAATTACATAAGAATGGATATCTGAATCCATTCGAATTTTCATCTTATGACACTTGCCAGTCATGTCTCAAAGGCAAAATGACCAAAACTCCGTTTAGTGAACACGGAGAAAGAGTTACAGAACTCTTGGGACTGATACATAGTGATGTATGTGGTCCCATGTCTA
This sequence comes from Agapanthus africanus, assembly GCA_030015575.1. Lineage (NCBI taxonomy): Eukaryota > Viridiplantae > Streptophyta > Magnoliopsida > Asparagales > Amaryllidaceae > Agapanthus > Agapanthus africanus. The sequence goes on from CM057341.1 coordinate 509,606,844, forward strand.
CACATGCCAGGAACGGTTCTTCCTACTTCATTACATTCACCGACGATCTCTCAAGATACGGACATTTGTTCCTGTTAAAGCACAAGTCTGAAGCTTTTGAGAAATTCAGAGAATATAAGCACGAAGTAGAGAACCAAACGGGCAAAAGTATTAAGATCCTTCGATCTGATCGAGGAGGAGAATACTTGAGCAATGAGTTTCTGGACTATCTAAAAGAGAATGGGATTCTCTCTCAGCTTACTCCTCCTTATACGCCACAGCACAACGGTGTATCGGAGCGGAGGAATCACACCCTATTAGATATAGTGCACTCTATGATGAGCAATGCTAAGTTAACTATTTCCTTTTGGGGTTATGCGCTTGAAACAGTAGCATACCTATTGAATCAGGTTCCATCAAAATCTGTACCTACCACACCATATGAGATATGGAGTGGGAAGAGACCATGTCTTAAACGAGTTAAGATATGGGGTTGTCCGGCCTATGTCAAAAGGCAAAATCTGGAAAAACTCAAGGCACGATCAGTTCTTTGTAAGTTTGTAGGATATCCTAAACATTCAAATGGATATCTATTCTACCACGGTGAACAACAAAAGGTGTTTGTTGCTCAGCATGCCACCTTTTTAGAAAAGGAATTTCTTATAAAAGAAATTAGTGGCGAAGTGGTAGAGCTGGAAGAAGTTCCAGCACCACAAACTACAACTGAAGATTTAGTGGAACCAGCTGATTCAGTAGTTCCCAATGAACCCCAGCCTCTCCGCCGATCTAGTAGGGTTCCTCATCCACCTGAGAGATACTACGGTTTTCTCATAGATGGTGGGAGTGAGGATTGCATCATGGAAGATAATGACCCGACTAGCTTCGAGCAGGCCATCACGAGTGGGGACTCTGTGAAATGGCTGGATGCAATGCGATCTGAGATGGAATCCATGTACACCAACAAAGTATGGACTTTGGAAGTTGCTCCTGAAGGGGTAAAACCCATTAGGGGCAAGTGGATCTTTAAGAAGAAACTTGGTGTAGATGGAAAAGTTGAGACTTACAAAGCTAGACTTGTTGCAAAAGGTTTTCGTCAACGATCAGGTGTGGATTATGACGAAACCTTTTCTCCAGTGGCTATGCTTAAGTCCATCCGGATCTTACTTGCCATTGTTGTATATCATGACTATGAAATCTGGCAAATGGATGTTAAGACCGCCTTTCTAAATGGTCATTTAGAGGAGTGCGTGTACATGACTCAGCCAGAGGGCTTCGTAGATAGTGGGAGCAACGGAAAGGTGTGCAAGCCACATAAATCCATTTACGAGTTAAAGCAAGCATCACGGAGTTGGAACATCAGTTTTGATGTTGTAGTCAAAGAGTTTGACTTCATCAAGAACGTAGATGAACCTTGTATTTACAAGAAGGTTGCAGAGAGTAAGGTTGTCTTCTTCGTATTGTACGTGGATGTCATACTCTTGATAGGAAACGATGTTCCTATGCTGCACTCGGTCAAGCTCTTCTTATCACAGAGATTCTCAATGAAATATCTAGGTGATGCCTCCTGCATTTTGGGAATCAAGATCTATAGAGATAGATCTAAACGGATACCGAGATTGTCCCAATTCAGGTACATTGACACCATACTAAAAAGGTTTAGTATGGAAGAATCCAAGCGTGGGAACCAACCTACGATCTCTAGACCCACTCTCTCCAAAGAGATGTCTCCCAAGACTGATTTGGAGAGAGCTCGCATGCAAAGGATACCCTATGTTTCGGCAGTAGGCTCTATCATGTACGCGATGCTATGTACCAGACCCGATGTAGCATACTCACTAAGTGTAGTGAGTAGGTATTAAGCATGTTAGTGTATATGCCCTAGAGGCCATTACTGTATCATACTAGTGTGTATATTACTTGATGGAAGCTTGGGATATTCACAGTTGTATAGACAATCTTGCTCGAAATGGTAGTATGCTACTTGGTTTGTCTCTGCTTTAATGTATACATGTGTTTCTTTTATTATATCACCTATACGCATTAGTGGAGCCCTTAGGATCTTTGCTTGATTACCAGCGTTGTGATGGCAGTCACACTCGTGGGGGCTGGGTAATCTATAAGCACATCCTTATTTACACGTCCCTGGTCATGGGATTATCGAGATAGGGCATCGATACTCCGGAGTAGACTAGCGTATGCGCTTCTCATCCCAGCACGGGATACGGTCTGTCCCACAGCCGTCAGTACGTCGTACTTGAGATAGTATGCGGGTGCTCGTTAGGTTACGAGTACACTGGACATGACTCGTCGGGAACTGTTGGTTGGTATTATACCTATCGTCAGTTATCAGTTCCCAGGTGACATGAGTACAGCTTAGTCCGCTGACTTGACACTGTCACTTCGCCTCGAGTGTGTTCCCACTGCGCTTTGATTACTACCCTACCATGGCTCAAAGGAGTCGTGCAAACAGGTAGTTTTTGGGTGCATTCCCGAAGCACTTGGAGGCAGTGACGGTTAGACAGGATTCGTCTCTCCCGGTATTGGGGGTTGACATCGCGCTGTGTCCAGGAGAGCCATTACACAAGTAGTCCCTGGCCAGGGCAAGCGAGATATACTGGTAGGTTTCCAGTGTTATCTCAGGGTGTTCTGGGCTACACTCCGACACGACTTGTACCGCTATTAGAGGACTGATGTTTACCGCCCCCTAGGCCCGCCATGCGATGTATCAGACGAACAGACCGGACTGTACGGAGACTGTCACATTCAAGCTCAGTAGGAGTTCAGATGGGTTCACCTCATCAGTCTTCTTATCGGCATCTACCTGGGGACCGTTACGTACAGCTAGTGCCGCTTGCGGTCTGTGGTTAAACCCACTGCCAGCGTAGTGTCAAGTCTTTAGGGTCCCACACAGAGAGTTATTCGCCTTTAGGCAAAATGAGTAGAGGTCGCAAGGTTTTGCGACAGGGTTCGTTCACATCCGCGCACTTGTGCATGTTTGCTGTCCGGACAGCTTATACTAGCGGGCTTTGGTTTAAGACGGATCCTAGTATATGATTTGGGATTGGTTTTATCTCTTTGTATTCGTATTCCTCGGATCACGGATACGGGTGCGTATGCACAGTTGACTGAGACAGAGGGAGAGGACTTTGATTAGGGTTGATGACCATTGTCATTTTCTTAACCCTAACACTTATGTGTGTATTATGAATAATTGATATTAGTTAAATATAATTGTGCATGGTTAGGGTTGTTGACCATTTGACTATCTTGACTTGTTGACTTAGGTTGACATGTTGACCATCATCATTCCATATAAAAGATGCTCTTTGATCCTTGCAATTTGCATTTAATGTGGAATGATAATGGTCAAGTCTAGATTAACCATGACAATTATCTTGCTAATTATCTATTTTCATAATTCAGCCATATATGAGAGAATGGTTCATTATTTCTCCTCATTCTATCATATAGATTCTCTCTCCTCCTCTTCCTCTCTCTCTAGCTCTCCCCTCTCATGAGTTGAGAAACACTTGAGCTTGAGATAAACCTCTCTAAAATAATCTCTACTCTCTTCTAAGGTTTTAGGATTAGCACTTCTAGTATCTTAGTTACTTCTAGCTTGAAGTTGAAGCCAAAGGTTGAGGCTCTCGGGTGGATCCTTCTTCGACTAGAGAAGACGACAAGGAGATCACTTCCGTTCACTCCAAGGAGCAAGGAGAGAAGGACATAAAGCCCTAGGTATAACCTTTCTTCCATATAGCTAAAACTAATTAGCTTTGTAGTTAGTTTTTGTTTAGCCAAGATCCTCCTTTAGTTAGTCCATGTTGCCTTGAGTGCTAAAAATCAGATTTTTTTACCGTTTCCGCCTCCTCGCAAGCACCGGGGTAGGCAACGTGGACTTACAGTGGTATCAGAGCCTAACTAAACATAAACTAGCTAGTTAGTAAAGTGTATAGAAGTTCGATCGGTAAAAATCGCAAAACTAAAATTTCAAAACCCTAAGTTTCTGTTGTTTTTTTTTCTGCTCTAAAAATAATAAATCATACTTCAAAAATCGGCTCAGGGTTTTTTTAAGAAGCACACCAAAAACGATCCAGTGAACAGTTCAAAGCGCGGCGGTTCCGCGGCAAGAACATGCTTCTTGCCGCGGAACCGCTGCCGAGTTGACTCGGTTCTGGACCGAGTTTGGTGCAGTGTTCTTCTGATAAGGTTTTGGGATTTTTAAGATATTTTATTTCTGCCCAGATTTTCCAGAATAGAAATTTGAATTTGGGGTGGCTATAAATCCGTATTTTTGATCGAACTTCACTATATTTTGACTATTGGGTTATATCTGTGATGTTTATATGTATTTAACGTCTGCTAATCGCTATACGTCGATTAGTGGGGGTTATACATATCTGTGATCTGTAATGCTTATTGGTTTGTGTATATGAACTCGGTGGATTGTCGCGGATGAATAGCCGGGGTGGATATGAGATGAGAGTTTCTTTTTTCTTTCATTCATGTAATATGTAAATTGATGTAATATTATTTGTTTGGCAGCACAACCGGGTCGGGGTTGTAGCCGTCATTGTATAATTTCTTTTTACTGTTTTTGCTCCTAGGATAGACCCATGGTGGGGTGCACAAACTACCGGGTATCTCGAAGTGCCGAGTGGCCTACTCACGTCGTTGAGGGAGGTTGCTTCGCTTCGGGTACTTGGCGGGTTGTTTGCCGCACCCGTAGGGGTCTTGGGTGGGGTATTGGTTATTCATCGCGACCGTGTAATCCGCTTTTCGTTGCAGGCTCGAACGAATCGTGGATTCCTAGTATATCCAAAGTGTTCATCTGTGATCTGGATTGACTATCATTGCTATATATCTATATATGATAACTATTTAGGTATTGCTTATGTTTTGCATCCGCGCTAGTCCAGCCCCCGCTCTGTCGTTAGTTAAGTAACCTAACGGGTGATGACGGGGCCCCGTGGCGAATGCGGATTGCATAAGCGTACACCATATTTTGGTTGTTTTCTGCAATGGTAGGATTAAATGATGGGACGCATTGGAATTAATGCAAGAAAATAAACCAAGTAAAAGTCGTTGGAACACTTTCAAAACCACTCGGTTCTTTTCAAAAACCAACTTTTAAATACGGAGCTTGAACCACTCTTTTTAAAAAGCTATCTCGTTCCATCGATTATATCAAGTTCACTACGTTCACGGTTTTCGCCAAAACCATTCGTAGCCCTCCATCATTTCAGTTAAATATTCGGTACTATTCAAGCTATGTATTTTGACCTCACGCCAAGGCATAGTGATTGGTAGCTGCCGGATATTTATCTGTTGCATAGATAGAATGCGTTGATTTGAGACAGTCGTACTGCCATTTTGGCCTACGTCAAGGGTAGGTACGGGTGGGTTCAAATTAACCTGGATAATGATGGGTAGAACTTGACATATGACTTATGACATTTTGACCTCACGCCAAGGTCATAAGAGCATGGGGTAAAAATCCACATCGGGAGTTTCATAAGTACTGAAACTTGCTAGCGCTGCATACCATTTGGAGTGTGATGATTCTGGTAGGATTCCTTCAGTTTTATCACGCGATGATATTTGGATCCCGATCCTACTGTGAGTATATGCTACTCCTCGGGAAATTTCTCACTTAACAATCAATGCTATAAACCTAGTAGGTGTCTAGAAAGGTGTTAGCGGGGCTACACCCACAGGGAAAAGAGTTTACTTAATTAAGGAACTTCGCGAAAGCGTTGGAAAACCTCTCTCGAAGTACCGACACTGGCCTGGCTGAACGGTTAAGCAAGTATTGTACGGTGAGATTGATGCCGACTAATTCTTCCTTTATGGTTTGAGGAGGGATTCGAGACACAGTGGGAGCCATCCTGTTTAGACAAACTAAAAACCACTCTAAACTTGCAAGAGCATCATGCTAAAGTGTTTCTTTTCTCTCTCCTAATTGCTGCGACCAATCAAGATGACCGGACTTAAGTTATTACTAGATAAAAACATACTGACAGGGCCAAACTACAAAGATTGGCTCAGGAATGTCAAGATGGCAATCACTTATGACAAGTTGGGGTATCTTCTTACCACCAAAGCTCCCCCTGTCCCAGGTCCCAAAACCAGTGTCGTAGATAGGAAAATCTATAAGACCCGGGAAATAGATTGCGCGAAGGCCAAATGCCTCGTGCTTGCCTCTATGGACAACGAACATCAGAGGAGGCATGAGAATATGGACCTAGAGTCCATATTTCTCCATACAAAAGAACTGTATGGAGAGCAGTCTCGTATCGCCAGCTACGAAGTGTCGAAGAAGCTATTTTTGGCAAGATTGGCCATCGAATCATCGGTAGCGGAACACGTGCTTAAGATGATTGGCTACATAGAGGAGCTCGCGGACCTTGGGACCACGTTGGAGAATGAACTCTATACTGATTTGTTTCTCCAGTCCCTTCCTTCCACTTACGCCCAGTTTATCCTAAACTTCAACATGCAAGGAAAGGAGGTTGAACTTTCCGAACTTCTGAACATGTTGAGGAGTGCTGAGGGCACCCTACAGAAAGGTAGGGAGACATCCACTTTGTTTGTAGGAGGATCTTCCTCTTCTAGGTCCAGGGCAAAAGCCAAGGGAAAGAAGAAGAAAGCCCCCGCCAAACCAAGAGGCGGTGTCAGTAAAGTGGATACGAAGGGAAAGGGAAAGGAAACATAGGTAGCGGGAAAGTTGGTGGGAAAGGAAGAATGCTTCTACTGTCACAAAAGTAGACACTGGAAACAGGATTGCAAGGCTTGGAAGGCCAGAACCCAGGATCTGAAGCGAGTTGCGGTTTCAGCTTCAGGTGTGTATGTTATTGAAAACTGTCTATCAATAAACTCTACTTCCTGGGTATTGGATACCGGATCAGTATCTCATATCTGTAATTCTTTGCAGGCGTTGAGAAAGCGTAGGGTTTTGAAGGCAGGTGATATGACCGTCAGAGTTGCAAATGGAGCTAGCATGGATGCTGAGGCCGTGGGGGACTATCACCTGGGATTGTCAGATGGACACTTTTTGGTTTTGCGTAGTTGTTATTTTGTACCAAATGCAACTTGTAATATCATTTCTGTATGTTTATTATCTAAAGAAGGTTATGAATTTGCATTTGTAAGTAATGTAGTGAACATTCACCTTAATCAAGTTTTGATTGGGTCAGGTACATTAAACAACGGTATATACGTATTAAACCAACCACAGATTTTCAATGTCCAGAATACACACAAAAGAAAGTCTCCAGAAATCAATAAGACTTTCTTATGGCATTGTAGACTTGGTCACATCAATGAGAGAAGGTTGACTAAGTTACATACAGAAGGATATTTGGATCCGTTCGAATATCAATCATATGCAACTTGTAAATCCTGTCTCAAAGGAAAGATGACAAAGACTCCGTTCACTGGACACGGAGTAAGAGCGAGCGAGCTCTTGGGACTCGTACACAGCGACGTGTGCGGTCCAATGTTTACACATGCGCGAAGCGGTTATTCTTACTTTATTACTTTTACGGATGATTTTTCAAGGTTCGGACATGTCTTCTTAATGAAACATAAATCCGAGGCCTTTGAAAAGTTCCAGGAATACAAGAATAAAGTAGAAAAACAAACAGGCAAAAGTATCAAGGCACTGAGATCTGATCGAGGTAGTGAATACTTAAGTGCCGAGTTCCTGGATTACCTAAAAGAGAATGGAATTCTCTCTCAGCTTACTCCTCCATACACTCCGCAACATAACGGTGTATCGGAGAGACGGAACCGAACCTTATTGGATATGGTACGATCCATGATGAGTAACGCTGAGTTGCCGCGATCATTCTGGGGATATGCGCTAGAATCAGCCGCATACCTTTTGAACCGAGTTCCAACTAAGACTGTGCCTACCACACCGTATGAGTTATAGAGTGGGAAGAAACCCTATCTTCAATATCTGAAGATCTGGGGATGTCCAGCTTTTGTCAAAAAGCAACATGCGGACAAACTCGAGGCACGCTCAGTACTGTGCAAGTTTGTGGGATACCCAAAGAACACCAGGGGGTATCTTTTCTACCACGCAGAGGAACAAAAGGTCTTTGTTTCTCGTAATGCCCACTTTCTAGAACACCAGTTCTTGGAAAAGGAAATTAGTGGGAGCGCAATAGAACTGGAAGAAATTCCAGAACCACAAGCTATTACTGAAAGCTTAGTAGAACCAGAGGGTTCGAAAGATCAGGACATTTCCACGCTACTCCGCAGGAGTAGTAGGCAGTCTCATCCGCCCGAGAGATACTACAGTTTTCTCATAGACGGGGATAGAGAGGATTGCATCATAGATTGTGATGAGCCTACTAGCTTCCAGCAAGCCATTCAGAGCGTTGACTCGGTAAAATGGCTGGATGCAATGCGGACCGAAATGGTGTCCATGTACACCAACAAAGTATGGACGTTGGACATTGCTCCAGATAGGGTAAAACCCGTAGGATGCAAGTGGATCTTCAAAAGGAAGATTGGTGTAGATGGACAGGTCGAGACCTATAAAGCTAGACTTGTTGCAAAGGGTTTTCGTCAAAGACCTGGTTTGGACTATGACGAAACCTTTTCTCCAGTGGCTATGCTGAAATCCATTCGGATCCTTCTTGCCATTGCTGCCTTCCACGATTATGAGATTTGGCAGATGGACGTAAAGACCGCTTTTCTAAATGGAAATTTAGAGGAGTGTGTCTATATGGACCAGCCAGAGGGTTTCATTCAGAGTGGGAGCAGCGGAAAGGTGTGCAAATTGCTTAAGTCCATTTATGGACTAAAGCTGGCATCGCGGAGTTGGAACATCTGTTTTGATGAGACGGTCAAGGAATTTGGCTTTATCAAAAATCCAGATGAACCATGCATCTATAGTAGATTTGTAGCGAGAACTGTAGCATTCCTCGTTTTATACGTGGATGACATTCTCTTAATAGGAAATGACATTCCTATGCTACAATCTGTCAAAGGGTTCTTGTCACACAGGTTCTCCATGAAAGACCTGGATGATGCCTCATACATTATGGGGATCCGGATCTACCGTGACAGATCCAAGAGGATATTAGGACTCTCACAGTCCAGGTACATCGACACCATACTGAAAAGATTCAGTATGGAAGATTCCAAGCGCGGTAATCTACCGGCTTGTCACGGGATCACCCTCTCCAAAGAGATGTCTCCCAAGACTGATTTGGAGAGGGATCGCATGTATATTATACCCTACGTTTCTGCGGTAGGCTCTGTAATGTATGCGATGTTGTGTACCAGACCAGATGTGGCTTATGCACTGAGTGTGGTAAGCAGGTATCAGTCAAACCCTGGGGAGAAACACTGGATAGCGGTAAAGAACATTCTCAAGTACCTGAGAAGGACAAAGGAGATGTTCTTAGTGTATGGCGGAAAAGACATTCAGATTGAGGCCTTTGCTGACTCCAGCTTCCAGAGTGACAAGGATGATTCCAAGTCCATGTCGGGTTTTGTCTTCACCCTCAATGGAGGGCCGGTGTGTTGGAAGAGTTCCAAATAGGAAACCGTTGCTGACTCAACTATGGAAGTGGAATATATCGCTGCATCTGATGCCGCAAAAGAAGCTGTCTGGATGAGGAAGTTCTTGAAAGAACTTCAGGTGGTTCCGTCCATTGTTGATCCAATACCTCTGTATCGCGACAACAACGGGGCTATAGCTTTAGCAAAGGAACCCAGGTCCCATCAGAAATCCAGACACATCTTGAGGCGGTATCACCTGATCAGGGAGATCGTGGATCGCTAGGAGATCGAGGTTCGGAGGGTTGCTTCAGAAGATAACACTGCAGATCCATTCACGAAGGCCTTACCCCAGACTCAGTTCGAGCGGCTGATCGAGATGATAGGTCTTCGATACGCCAGTACATGGCCTTAGTGCAAGTGGGAGATTGTTAGTGTATATGCCCTAGAGGCCATTACTGTATCATACTAGTATGTATATTACTTGATGGAAGCTTGGGATATTCACAGTTGTATAGACAATCTTGCTCGAAATGGTAGTATGCTACTTGGTTTGTCTCTGCTTTAATGTGTACATGTGTTTCTTTTATTATATCACCTATACGCATTAGTGGAGCCCTTAGGATCTTTGCTTGATTACCAGCGTTGTGATGGCAGTCACACTCGTGGGGGCTGGGTAATCTATAAGCACATCCTTATTTTCACGTCCCTGATCGTGGGATTTCGAGACAGGGCATCGATACTCCGGAGTAGACTAGCGTATGCGCTTCTCATCCCAGCACGGGAGACGGTCTGTCCCACAGCCGTCAGTACGTCGTACTTGAGATAGTATGCGGGTGCTCGTTAGATTACGAGTACACTGGACAGGACTCGTCGGGAACTGTTGGTTGGTATTATACCTATCGTCAGTTATCAGTTCCCAGGTGACATGAGTACAGCTTAGTCCGCTGACTTGACACTGTCACTTCACCTCGAGTGTGTTCCCACTGCACTTTGATTACTACCCTACCACGGCTCAAAGGAGTCATGCAAACAGGTAGTTTTTGGGTGCCGTCCCGAAGCACTTGGAGGCAGTGACGGTTAGACAGGATTCGTCTCTCCCGGTATTGGGGGTTGATATCACACTGTGTCCAGGAGAGCCATTACACAAGTAGTCCCTGGCCAGGGCAAGCGAGATATACTGGTAGGTTTCCAGTGTTATCTCAGGGTGTTCTGGGTTACACTCCGACACGAGTTGTACCGCAGGAGACTGATGTTTACCGCCCCCTAGGCCCGCCATGCGATGTATCAGACGAACAGACCGGACTGTACGGAGACTGTCATATTCAGGCTCAATAGGAGTTCAGATGGGTTCACCTCGTCAGTCTTCTTATCGGCATCTACCTGGGGACCATTACGTACAGCTAGTGCCGCTTGCGGTCTGTGGTTAAACCCACTGCCAGCGTAGTGTCGAGTCTTTAGAGTCCCACACAGAGAGTTATTCGCCTTTAGGCAAAATGAGTAGAGGTCGCATGGTTTTGCGACAGGGTTCATTCACATCCGCGCACTTGTACACGTTTGTTGTCCGGATAGCTTATACTAGCGAGCTTTGGTTTAAGCCGGATCCTAGTATATGATTTGGGATTGGTTTTATCTCTTTGTATTCGTGTTCCTCGGATCACGGATATGGGTGCGTATGCACAGTTGACTGAGACAGAGGGAGAGGACTTTGATTAGGATTGATGACCATTGTCATTTTCTTAACCCTAACACTTATGTGTGTATTATGAATAATTGATATTAGTTAAATATAATTATGCACGGTTAGGGTTGTTGACCATTTGACTATCTTGACTTGTTGACTTAGGTTGACATGTTGACCATCATCATTCTATATAAAAGATGCTCTTTGATCCTTGCAATTTGCATTTAATGTGAAATGATAATGGTCAAGTCTTGATTAACCATGACAATTATCTTTCTAATTATCTATTTTCATAATTCACCCATATATGAGAGAATGGTTCATTATTTCTCCTCATTCTATCATATAGATTCTCTCTCCTCCTCTTCCTCTCTCTCTAGTTCTCCCCTCTCATGAGTTGAGAAACACTTGAGCTTGAGATAAACCTCTCTAAAATAATCTCTACTCTCTTCTAAGGTTCTAGGATTAGCACTTCTAGCATCTTAGTTACTTCTAGCTTGAAGTTGAAGCCAAAGGTTGAGACTCTCGGGTGGATCCTTCTTCGACTACAGAAGACGACAAGGAGATCACTTCCGTTCACTCCAAGGAGCAAGGAGAGAAGGACATAAAGCCCTAGGTATAACCTTTCTTCCATGTAGCTAAAACTAGTTAGCTTTGTAGTTAGTTTTTGTTTAGCCAAGATCCTCCTTTAGTTAGTCCATGTTGCCTTGAGTGCTAAAAATCAGATTTTTATACCGTTTCCGCTTCCCCGCAAGCACCGGGGTAGGCAACGTGGACTTACAAAGCAGATCCAGGAAAGAGTCACTGGACAGCTGTGAAGAACATTCTCAAGTACTTGAGAAGGACTAAAGAGATGTTCTTGGTGTATTGTAATGGAGAACACTGGGTGGAGTCCTTTACCGATTCAAGCTTCCAAAGTGATAAGGACGACTCCAAGTCGCACTCGGGATTTGACTTTACCCTAAATGGAGGGGCGGTTTGTTGGAAGAGTTCCAAGTAAGAAACCGTGGCAGACTCGACGATGGAGGCTGAATACATCGCTGCCAACGATGCTGCCAAAGAGGCTGTCAGGATGAAGAAGTTCATCACTGAACTTGGTGTGGTTCCTTCCATTGAGCATCCAATACCTTTGTATTGTGATATTAATGGAGCTGTGGCTTTGGCCAAGGAACCCAGGTCCCATCAAAAGTCCAGACATATTCTGAGGCGGTATCACCTGATCCGGGAGATAGTTGATCGCCGTGAGATCGAGGTCAGGTGAGTTGACACGAAGGACAACACTGCGGATCCACTCACGAAGGCCATTCCCCAGATACAGTTTGAGAGACTCTTCAGGATGTTGGGTATGGGATAGTACAACAGCTGGCCTTAGTGCAAGTGGGAGATTGTTAGTTATATATATGCCCTAGAGGCCATTGTTGTACATATGATGTATATTATAGTGGATGCTTGGATATATACAGAGAGGACTTTCTTGCTCGACATGGTAGTATGGTATTTGGTTTCACTTTATCTTAATATGTTGACTTGTATTGGTTTACTGTCTTGCTCTCACATGTTGATAAAGCCCTTAGAATATATACTCGACTACTAGGACTATGATGAGATCATACTAGTGGGGCCAGGGTAGTCAACGGTACATCCTATAACTGTTCCTAGTCGAGAGAGTATCGAGACAGGGCATCGATACTCCAGAGTAGACTAGCGTATACGCATCTTGACCCATATGATGGGCGATGGATGATCCCATATCCATCGGTGTTTGACATCAAAAATGGTGTACGGGTGCTCAGTGGAGACTGGGTACACTGAACGGACTCGCCGAGAACTCTTAGATGGTATTATACCTATCGTCAGATAGCAGTTCTCCGGTGACACTGGTACAGGTTAGTCTGTAGACCCGAGATCGTCATAGAGTCTTGTGTGATTCCTACTATGCTTTGATTTCCACCTTACCACGTCCAAGAGGGCGTGCAAAACGGTGGCTTTTGGGTACAGTCCCGAATCACATGGAGGCAATGAGCGATAGGAGGGGTTTCGTCTCTCCCGGTATAGGGAGTTGATGTTGTGAAGTGTTCGATTGGCTATAACTGGAAGTCCCTGGCTAGGGCTGATATGGAGTGCTACTGGTAAGAGTTATCAGTAGTTTCTCGACCCGTTATGAGCCTCACATCGACATGACTTATCGGTTACTGGGTCTGACGTTCACCACCCCTAGACTTGATATGCGACATATCAGACGAAGTGACCGGACTGTACGGTAGTGTTACTGATTAGATTCACAGGAGAATGTACAGGCTTGCTTGTTGATCTTCTGATCGCTCAATACCTGGGTGGTTGTTACGTTTAGCTGACCGCTTGCAGCTTGTGGGTGTTTGATATGATCATCACCTACTGCCGGCGTATTGACGATTCTTTAGAGTCCTATACAGAGGTTTCCTGGCTCAGGCAAAACGGAGTAGGAGCACATATATGATATGTGCGGGACTGAGAATAATACGATAGTAGATACCGTATTCTATTCTCGGGATATGAGATATCGGCCGGGTATATGTGATATAGCCGGGTCATCGGATCAAGTGTTGATTCGATGAAATGGTATATGTTATATTAGTCGGTTATATGTAATATAGCCGGGTTATCGGATCAAGTGTTGATTTGATAATTTAATGTATATTATATATGAGATATATTACATTACGTTAACTAATATAATCTCGCCTTATTGATTCATTTTCAGATAAGTAGTAGTTAGTATTCGTGCTGCGTTTGTTGGCTTTTGTCAAGGCGCAGTGTGCGGTAGCTAACTGGTGCTTATCTGCTTATGCATATGATGCAGATTGAGTTAGGGTAGTCGTGCGACCTTGTTGGCCTTTGTCAAGGGCCGTGCGGGTGGGTTTAATTCAATCAGGAAATGACGGGTTGAACTTGACTAGCATCCTATGGTTTGTTGGCCTTTGTCAAGGTCATAGGAGGTTAGGGGCAAAATATTATCGGGAATTTCAAGTGTTGAAATTTGCAATGAGATTGCATACCTTCTATGAGATAGTTGGATCCCGATACTCGCTGCGAGTAAGTGTTACTCCTAGGAGAGTTTTATACATTACAATTAGCCGATCAAGTAGGTGTCTAGAAAGGTGTCAACGGGGTTACGCCTCTGGGAAAACGAGGTTTACAGTAATTAGGTTCGTGCGAAAGCACGGGGGACCTCCCTCAAAGTACCGACACTGGCCTGGCTGAAAGATTGGCGAACTTGTAGTGTGTAATTAATCCCGGCTAGTCTTTCCTTTTAGGGTTTGAAGGAAGATTTGATAAAAAGCAGTGGGAGCCATCCTGATTAGATAAAATAATAACCAATCTATTCTTGACAGAGTGCACGCTGAGTGTTTTCTTCTCTCTCTCTCCAGGTAGCGACCATATCACGCCTTAATCAAGATAATAATACGGATTATTGATCGAACCCGCTTGTTATACTGAGCTGGGGAACGTTGGTCCCGCTCCAACTTATAATTGTTATAAGACAGAGCAGGAAATTGGGGAATACCAGATTTCCCGTGCCGCCCAAACGAAGAGAGTGCATGTTGATGCATCATCTTCGGGTTTGTTCATTATACAGAGCTGTTTCTCAGTATCCTTTACGTCCTGGGTATATGATACCGGATCAGGATCCCAGATATGTAATCTGTTACATAGGGCTACAGAAAGGTAGAGAACTGAGAACGGGTGATAAGTTTCATGAGGCAGAAAACGGGGCAAATGTTGCAGCCAAGTCTGTTTGTCGCTGTCACCCTGTATTACCGATACATTGATTCTGAACGAATGTTATTAGATACCGAACCTGATATACAAAATCATATCAGTCTCTTTATCAGTAAAGAAAGGATATAATTTTGTATTGTTGGATAATGTTTTGAACATTTCCTATATCAAAAGTTGATCGGTTCAGGCACGTTATCTAAAAGCATTAATGTTCTAAATCAAACTACAGTTCTTAGTATACGGAACACACACAAGAGGAAGAGTTCAGAAATGAACGAATCCTTCTTGAGGCATTGTAGACTAGGTCATATCAATGTGACCCGACTAGCTGAAGTTACATGTAGATGCATATTTAAATCAGTTTGAATTTACATCTTATGAAACTTGCGAGTCATGTCACAAAGATATATTGACCACAGCTCTGTTTATTGGAAACAGAGAAAGAGTTAGTAAACTCTTGGGACTGATACATGATGATGTATGTAAGGTCTCCTGTCTACACATGCCAGGAATGGTTCTTTATACTTCATTACGTTCTCTGATGATCTTTTGAGTTTCAGACCTATGTTCCTGTTGAAACACAAGTCCGAACCTTTTGAGATGTTCACAGAATATAAGTTAGAAGTAGAGAACCAATATACGGGTATAAGTATTATGTCCTTTGATGTGATCAAGGAGGAGAATACTTGAGCATGGAATTCCTGGACTTTTCTAAAGGAGAATGAGATTCTCTCTCAGCATTACTCCTCTGAATACACCATAGCACGATGGTATATCAGGGCGGAGCAATCACACCCTATATGATATGGTGTGCTCTATGATGAGTATTAATGAGTTACCTATTTCCTTTAGGGAGTTATGCACTTGAGAAGCTGCATACCTATTGAATAGGGTCCGAATCAAATCAGTTGCCTACCACTTCATATATGATATGGAAAGGGAAGAGCCCATATCTTAAGATGGTTAAGATTTGGGGTTGTCCGACCTATGTCTAAAAGCAAAATATGGACAAGCTCGAGGCAAGGTCAGTTATGTAGAACTGGAAATGTTCCAGCTATACAAACTGTTAGTGTATATGCCCTAGAGGCCATTACTGTATCATACTAGTTTGTATATTACTTAATGGATGCTTGGGATATTCACCTTGTATATACAATCTTGCTCAAAATAGTAGTATGCTACTTGGTTTGTTTCTACTTCAATGTGTACTTGTGTTTATTTCAGTATATCATTTATACGCATTAGTGGAGCCCTTAGGATCTTTGCTTGATTACCAGCGTTGTGATGGCAGTCACACTAGTGGGGCTGGGTAATCTATAAGCACATCCTTATTCAGGTCCCTGGTCGCAGGACTATCGAGACAGGGCATCGATACTCCGGAGTAGACCAGCGCATGCGCTTCTCATCCCAGTATGGGAGACGGTCTGTCCCACAGCCGTCAGTACGTCGTACTTGAGATAGTATGCGGGTGCTCGTTAGGTTACGGGTACACTGGACAGGACTCGTCGGGAACTGACTAGTTGGTATTATACCTATCGTCAGTTATCAGTTCCCAGGTGACATGTGTACAGCTTAGTCCGCTGACTTGACACTGTCACTTCGCCTCGGGTGTGTTCCCACTGTACTTTGATCACTACCCTACCACGGCTCAAAGGAGTCGTGCAAACAGGTGGTGGTTGGGTGCAGTCCCGAAGCACTTGGAGGCAGTGACGGTTAGACAGGATTCGTCTCTCCCGGTATTGGGGGTTGACATCGCGCTGTGTCTAGGAGAGCCATTACACGAGTAGTCCCTGGCCAGGGCAAACGAGATATACTGGTAGGTTTCCAGTGTTATCTCAGGGTGTATTGGGCTTCACTCCGGCACGACTTGTACCGCTATTGGGGGACTGACGTTTACCGCCCCCTAGGCCCGCCATGCGATGTATCAGACGAACAGACCGGACTGTACGGAGAATGTCACACTCAGGCTCAGTAGGAGTTCAGATGGGTTTCGCCTCGTCGGTCTTCTTGTCGGCATTACCTGGGGACCGTTACGCACAGCTAGTGCCGCTTGCGGTCTGTGGTTAAACCCACTGCCAGCGTAGTGTCGAGTCTTTAGAGTCCCACACAGAAAGCTTTTCGCCTTTAGGCAAAAGAGTAGAGGTCGCATGGTATTGCGACAGGTCGCATGGTTTTGCGACAGGGTTCGGTCACATCCGTGCACTTGTGCACGTACAGTGTCCGGACAGTTTACACTAGCGGGCTTTGGTTTAAGCCAGATCCTAGTGTACCTTATGGGATTGGATTTATCCAGTTTGCATTCGTGTTCCTCGGAACGCGGATGCGGGTGTGTATGCACAGTTGACAGGGAGGCAGAGGCGGCGGATTCTCATTAGGGTTGTTGACTGTTGACCGTTGACTATTTGACTTTATGCTCAACCCTAATGAGAATATGATATGTGATTAACTATTATATTAATTAAGTATTATGGTGATATGGTTGTTGACTTGTTGACTTTGTTGACTTGTTGACTTTTGTTGACTTGTTGACCGGTTGACTAGGCTTGACTAGTTGACCATCATGATAACCATGGTTATCATTTCATGCCAAAGACTTTTTCTTGCTTGCTCATTTGAGTAAAATGAGTGCATGACATGATAAGGTTATGGTTGCTTCTAACCATCACATAAGACTTTTTTGATATGATGAGTTATGATCAATTTTGGATTATGAGAGGGTGAAAGACAAAAGAGTTGCTCATTCTTTCTTGCTCACTCTCTCTCTTGTTCTTGAGCTCTCCTCTTGCTCTCACCCTCAACCTCTTGCTCCCTCTCTTGATCTATGGTTCTCTTGTCTCATGAGTTGAGAATCAAGAACCATAGATAAAATCCCATTCTAAATCATCTCTACTCATTCTAGTTCACTAGGTTTAGCAAACCAAGTGAACTAGTTTCTTCAAAGAACGAAGAATGAGCTAAAGGTTGGAGCTTTCAAGTGGATCTATCTTCGGCGTACGGAGACAACGAGAAGGAGCCATCGAACCACCATCGGAGCTTGAAGAGAAGGAGTTCAAGTTTAGGTATAACCATCTTCATCCGAGTAGCTAAATATCTTTAGCTTAGTATGCTAGTTTTAGTTTAGGTAAAGATCCCGACCTAGCTTAGTCCATGTTGCCTCTTGCGTTAAAATTTTGATTTTATACCGTTTCCGCCTCCCCGTAAGAACCGGGGGTCGCAACGTGGACTTACAGTGGTATCAGAGCCTAACTAAACTTAAACTAGCTTGGTAGTGAAGTGTAACGAAGTTCGGAACCGGAAAAATCCAAAAACCAAACTTTTACAAAAACTGAGTTTCTGTTGAAATTTGTTTGGCTCAAAATGAAAAACTTTATACTTGTAAATTCGGCTCAGGGTTTTGTGTGAACACCCAAGAAAAACGATACAGTAATTCGTCCAAACCGCCGCCCTTCCGCCGCGCGAGCAAGGGATCCGCCGCGGAAGCGCCGCGCTTTGTCGTCTTCTGTGCATCGTTTTTCGTGCAGTGTGTGTCTGTGTTGGTTTTGGGATTTTTGGAATATATTATATGTGCCCAGATTTTCCAGAAAAGAAATTTCCTTTTGGGGTCCTATAATTCCGTATTTTTCCGAACTTCACTGCACTTTGACTATGATGGTTATATCTGTGATGTTTGCATGTATTGAACGTCGGCTAATCGCTATAAGTCGATTGGTCGGGGTTATACATGATCTGTAATGTGCTGGAATGTGTATATAAATATGTTGGATTGTCGCGAGTGAATAGCCGGGGTTGTGAGACGAGAGTTTTCTTTTCTTGCAATTCATGTAAATTTGTATATTGATGTAATAATTATTTGTATGGCCGCACAACCGGGTCGGGGTTGTAGCCGTCATTGTATAATTTCTTTTTACTGTTTTTGCTCCTAGGATAGACCCATGGAGGGGGTGCACAAACTACCGGGTATGCCGAAGTGTAGAGTGGCCTACTCATGGAGATGAGGGAGGTTGCTACGCTTCGGGTACTTGGCGGGTAGTTTGCCGCACCCGTAGGGGTCTTGGGTGGGGTTTTGGCTATTCACCGCGACCGTGTTATCTGTTTTTGTTACAGGCTCGTACAAATTACAGATTGCTAGTATATCCAATGTATTTATCTGTGATCTGAAATGTTTATCATTGCAGTATATCTATATATGATATTATTTAGGCGTTGCTTATGTTTTACAGACGCGCTAGCCCAGCCCCCGCTCTGTCGTTAGTTAAGTAACCTAACGGGTAATGACGGGGCCCCGTGGCGAATGCGAATGGCATAAGCGTACGTCATATTTTGGTTGTTTTCTGCAATGGTAGGATTAAATGATGGGACGCATTAAAAGAACTAATGCAAGAATATCACGCATTAAAAGAACTAATGCAAGATAATAAACCAAGCTAAAGTCGTTGGAACACTTTCGAAAAACCACTCGGTTCTTTTCAAAACAAACTTTTAAAATACGGAGTTTGAGCCACTCCATTTAAAAGCTATCTCGTTCCATCGACCAAATCAAGTTCACTACGTTCACGGTTTTGCCAAAACCATCCGTAGCCCTCCATCATTTCAGTTAAATATTCGGTAGTATTCAAGCTATGTATTTTGACCTCACGCCAAGGCATAGTGATTGGTAGCTGCCGGATATTTATCTGTTGCATAGATAGAATGCGTTGGTTTGAGACAGTCGTACTGCCATTTTGGCCTACGTCAAGGGTATGTACGGGTGGGTTCAAATTAACCTGGATAATGATGGGACGAACTTGACATGTGACTTATGACATTTTGACCTCACGCCAAGGTCATAAGAGCATGGGGCAAAAATCCACATCGGGAGTTTCATAAGTACTGAAACTTGCTAGATTTGCATACCATTTGGAGTGTGATGATTCTGGTAGGATTCCTTCAGTTTCGTCACGCGATGATATTTGGATCCCGATCTTACTGTGAGTATATGCTACTCCTCGGGAAATTTCTCACTTAACGATCAATGCTATAAACCTAGTAGGTGCCTAGAAAGGTGTTAGCGGGGCTACGCCCCCAGGGAAAAGAGGTTCTTTAATTAAGGAACTTCGCGAAAGCGTTGGAAAACCTCCCTCGAAGTACCGACACCGGCCTGGCTGAACGGTTAAGCAAGTATT
The DNA here is from genome assembly GCA_030015575.1 of Agapanthus africanus. Classification (NCBI taxonomy): domain Eukaryota; kingdom Viridiplantae; phylum Streptophyta; class Magnoliopsida; order Asparagales; family Amaryllidaceae; genus Agapanthus; species Agapanthus africanus. The sequence continues at coordinate 509,626,944 of CM057341.1, forward strand.
GTACGGTGGGATTGATCCTGACTAATTCTTCCTTTATGGTTTGAGGAGGGATTCGAGAAACAGTGGGAGCCATCCTGTTTAGACAAACTAAAAACCACTCTAAACTTGCAAGAGCATCATGCTGAGTGTTTCTTCTTCTCTCTCCTAATTGCAGCGACCGATCAACATGACTGGACTTAAGTTACTCCTAGATAAAAACAAACTGACAGGGCCAAACTACAAAGATTGGCTCAGGAATGTCACGATAGCAATCACTTATGACAAGCTGGGGTATCTTCTTACCACCAAAGCTCCCCCTGTCCCTGGTCCAACTTCCAGTGTCGCGGATAAGGAAATCCGCAAGACTTGGGAGATTGATAGCGCGAAGGCCAAGTGCCTCCTGCTTGCCTCGATGGACAACGAACATCAGAGGAGGCATGAGAATATGGACATGGAGTCCATATTGCTCCATACAAAAGAACTGTATGGAGAGCAATCACGTATCGCGAGATACGAAGCGTCGAAAAAGTTATTTTCGACAAGAATGGCCGTCGGATCATCAGTAGCCGAGCACGTGCTAAAGATGATCGGCTTCATTGAGGAGCTCGCTGACCTAGGGATCACATTGGAGAGTGAGCTATATACGGATATAGTTCTCCAGTCCCTTCCTTCCACTTACGCCCAGTTTATACTGAACTTCAACTTACAAGAAAAAAAGGTTGAACTTTCAAAGCTCCTCAACATGCTGAGGAGCGCAGAGGGCACCCTACAGAAAGGTAGGGATACATCCACTTTGTTTGTAGGAGGATCATCTTCTTCTAGGTCCAAGGCGAAAGCCAAGGGAAAGAAGAAGAAGGCCCCCGCCAAACCAAGGGGCGGTGTTAGTAAAGTGGATACGAAGGGAAAAGCAAAAGCAACAAAGATAGCGGGGAAGCTTGTGGATAAGGAAGAATGCTTCTATTGTCATAAGAAAGGACACTGGAAGAATGATTGCAGGGCCTGGAAGGCCAGAACACAGGAATTGAAGCAGGTTGCAGCTTCAGCTTCAGGTGTGTATGTTATTGAAAATTGTCTTTCAATAAACTCTACTTCCTGGGTATTGGATACCGGTTCAGGATCTCATATCTGTAATTCTTTGCAGGCGTTGAGAAACCGTAGGGTTTTGAAAGCAGGTGACATGACCCTCAAAGTTGCGAACGGAGCTAGCATGGATGCTAAAGCCGTGGGGGACTATCACCTGGGAATGTCAGATGGACATGTTTTGGTTTTGCGTAGTTGCTTTTTTGTACCCAACGCAACTTGTAATATCATTTCTGTATCTTTAGTTTCTAAAGAAGGTTATGAATTTGCGTTTGTAAGTAATGTTGTAAACATTCACCTTAATCAAGTTCTGATTGGGTCAGGTACATTGAGTAATGGTATATACGTGTTAAACCAACCACAGATTTTTAATGTCCAGAATACACACAAAAGAAAGTCTCCAGAAATAAATCAGACTTTCTTATGGCATTGTAGATTGGGTCACATCAATGAGAGAAGGTTGACTAAGTTACATACAGAAGGATATTTGAATGCGTTCGAATATCAATCGTATGCCACTTGTCAATCTTGTCTCAAAGGAAAGATGACAAAGACTCCGTTTACTGGACAAGGAGTAAGAGCGAGCGAGCTCTTGGGACTCGTACACAGTGACGTGTGCGGTCCAATGTCTACACATGCTCGAAGCGGACATTCTTACTTCATTACTTTTACGGATGACTTCTCAAGGTACGGTTATGTCTTCTTAATGAAACATAAGTCCGAGGCCTTTGGAAAATTCCAGGAGTATAAGAATGAAGTAGAGAAACAGACCGGCAAAAGTATTAAGATTCTAAGATCGGATCGAGGTGGAGAATACTTAAGTGCCGAGTTCCTGGACTATTTAAAAGAGAACGGAATTCTCTCTCAGCTTACTCCTCCATACACCCCGCAACATAACGGTGTATCGGAGAGACGGAACCGCACCCTATTGGATATGGTGCGGTCCATGATGAGTAACGCTGAGTTACCGCGATCATTCTGGGGGTATGCGCTAGAATCAGCTGCATACCTTTTGAACCGAGTTCCGACTAAGACTGTGCCTACCACCCCATATGAAATGTGGAGTGGGAAGAAACCCTATCTTCAATATCTGAAGATCTGGGGATGTCCAGCTTTTGTCAAAAAGCAGCATGCGGACAAACTCGAGGCACGCTCAGTACTGTGCAAGTTTGTGGGATACCCCAAGAACACCAGGGGGTATCTTTTCTACTACGCAGAGGAACAAAAAGTCCTTGTTTCTCGTAATGCCCACTTTCTAGAACACCAGTTCTTGGAAAAGGAGATTAGTGGGAGCGCAGTAGAACTGGAAGAAATTCCAGAACCACAGACTATTACTGAAAGGTTAGTGGAACCAGAGGGTTCAACAGAACAGGACATTCCTACGCCGCTCCGCAGAAGTAGTAGGCAGTCTCATCCGCCCGAGAGATACTACGGTTTTCTCATAGACGGGGATAGAGAGGATTGCATCATAGATTATGATGAGCCTACTAGCTTCCAGCAGGCCGTTCAGAGCGTTGACTCAGTGAAATGGCTGGATGCAATGCGGACCGAAATGGAGTCCATGTACACCAACAAGGTATGGACGTTGGACATTGCTCCAGACGGGGTAAAACCCGTAGGATGCAAGTGGATCTTCAAAAGGAAGATTGGTGTAGATGGACAGGTTGAGACCTATAAAGCTAGGCTGGTAGCAAAGGGTTTTCGTCAAAGACCTGGCTTGGACTACGACGAAACCTTTTCTCCAGTAGCCATGCTGAAATCCATTCGGATCCTTCTTGCCATTGCTGCCTTCCACGATCATGAGATCTGGCAAATGGACGTAAAGACAGCTTTTCTAAATGGAAATTTAGAGGAGTGTGTCTATATGGACCAACTAGAGGGTTTCATTCAGAGTGGGAGCAGCGGAAAGGTGTGCAAGTTGCTTAAGTCCATCTATGGGCTAAAGCAGGCATCGCGGAGTTGGAACATCTGCTTTGATGAGACGGTCAAAGAATTTGGCTTTATCAAAAATCCAGATGAACCATGCATCTATAGTAGATTTGTAGCGAGAACTGTAGTATTCCTCGTTTTGTACGTGGATGACATTCTCTTAATAGGAAATGACATTCCTATGCTACAATCTGTCAAGGGGTTCTTGTCACACAGGTTCTCCATGAAAGACCTGGGTGATGCCTCATACATTCTGGGTATCCGGATCTACCGTGACAGATCCAAGAGGATATTAGGACTTTCGCAGTCCAGGTACATCGACACCATACTGAAGAGGTTCAGTATGGAAGATTCCAAGCGCGGTAACCTACCGGCTTGTCACGGGATCACCCTCTCTAAAGAGATGTCTCCCAAGACTGATTTAGAGAGGGATCGCATGTCTATTATACCCTACGCTTCTGCGGTAGGCTCTATAATGTATGCGATGTTGTGTACCAGACCGGATGTAGCTTATGCACTGAGTGTGGTAAGCCGGTATCAGTCTAACCCTGGGGAGAAACACTGGATAGCGGTAAAGAACATTCTCAAGTACCTGAGAAGGACTAAGGAGATATTCTTGGTGTATGGCGGAAAAGACCTCCAGATCGAGGCCTTTGCTGACTCCAGCTTCCAGAGTGACAAGGATGATTCCAAGTCCATGTCGGGTTTTGTCTTTACCCTCAATGGAGGGGCGGTGTGTTGGAAGAGTTCCAAACAGGAAACCGTTGCAGACTCGACGATGGAAGCGGAATACATCGCTGCATCTGATGCCGCAAAAGAAGCTGTCTGGATGAGGAAGTTCTTGAAAGAACTTCAGGTGGTTCCGTCCATTGTTGATCCAATACCTCTGTATTGCGACAACAACGGGGCTATAGCTTTAGCGAAGAAACCCAGGTCCCATCAAAGATCCAGGCACATCTTGAGGCGGTATCACCTGATCAGGGAGATCGTGGATCGCCAGGAGATCGAGGTTCGGAGAGTCGCTTCAGAAGATAACACTGCAGATCCATTCACCAAGGCCTTGCCCCAGACTCAGTTCGAGCGGCTGATCGAGATGATAGGTCTTCGATACGCCAGTACATGGCCTTAGTGCAAGTGGGAGATTGTTAGTGTATATGCCCTAGAGGCCATTACTGTATCATACTAGTTTGTATATTACTTAATGCATGCTTGGGATATTCACCTTGTATATACAATCTTGCTCAAAATAGTAGTATGCTACTTGGTTTGTTTCTACTTCAATGTGTACTTGTGTTTATTTCAGTATATCACTTATACGCATTAGTGGAGCCCTTAGGATCTTTGCTTGATTACCAGCGTTGTGATGGCAGTCACACTAGTGGGGCTGGGTAATCTATAAGCACATCCTTATTCAGGTCCCTGGTCGCAGGACTATCGAGACAGGGCATCGATACTCCGGAGTAGACCAGCGCATGCGCTTCTCATCCCAGTATGGGAGACGGTCTGTCCCACAGCCGTCAGTAAGTCGTACTTGAGATAGTATGCGGGTGCTCGTTAGGTTACGGGTACACTGGACAGGACTCGTCGGGAACTGACTAGTTGGTATTATACCTATCGTCAGTTATTAGTTCCCAGGTGACATGTGTACAGCTTAGTCCGCTGACTTGACACTGTCACTTCGCCTCGGGTGTGTTCCCACTGTACTTTGATCACTACCCTACCACGGCTCAAAGGAGTCGTGCAAACAGGTGGTGGTTGGGTGCAGTCCCGAAGCACTTGGAGGCAGTGACGGTTAGACAGGATTCGTCTCTCCCGGTATTGGGGGTTGACATCGCGCTGTGTCTAGGAGAGCCATTACACGAGTAGTCCCTGGCCAGGGCAAACGAGATATACTGGTAGGTTTCCAGTGTTATCTCAGGGTGTATTGGGCTTCACTCCGGCACGACTTGTACCGCTATTGGGGGACCGACGTTTACCGCCCCCTAGGCCCGCCATGCGATGTATCAGACGAACAGACCGGACTGTACGGAGAATGTCACACTCAGGCTCAGTAGGAGTTCAGATGGGTTTCGCCTCGTCGGTCTTCTTGTCGGCATTACCTGGGGACCGTTACGCACAGCTAGTGCCGCTTGCGGTCTGTGGTTAAACCCACTGCCAGCGTAGTGTCGAGTCTTTAGAGTCCCACACAGAAAGCTTTTCGCCTTTAGGCAAAAGAGTAGAGGTCGCATGGTATTGCGACAGGTCGCATGGTTTTGCGACAGGGTTCGGTCATATCCGTGCACTTGTGCACGTACAGTGTCCGGACAGTTTACACTAGCGGGCTTTGGTTTAAGCCAGATCCTAGTGTACCTTATGGGATTGGATTTATCCAGTTTGCATTCGTGTTCCTCGGAACGCGGATGCGGGTGTGTATGCACAGTTGACAGGGAGGCAGAGGCGGCGGATTCTCATTAGGGTTGTTGACTGTTGACCGTTGACTATTTGACTTTATGCTCAACCCTAATGAGAATATGATATGTGATTAACTATTATATTAATTAAGTATTATGGTGATATGGTTGTTGACTTGTTGACTTTGTTGACTTGTTGACTTTTGTTGACTTGTTGACCGGTTGACTAGGCTTGACTAGTTGACCATCATGATAACCATGGTTATCATTTCATGCCAAAGACTTTTTCTTGCTTGCTCATTTGAGTAAAATGAGTGCATGACATGATAAGGTTATGGTTGCTTCTAACCATCACATAAGACTTTTTTGATATGATGAGTTATGATCAATTTTGGATTATGAGAGGGTGAAAGACAAAAGAGTTGCTCATTCTTTCTTGCTCACTCTCTCTCTTGTTCTTGAGCTCTCCTCTTGCTCTCACCCTCAACCTCTTGCTCCTTCTCTTGATCTATGGTTCTCTTGTCTCATGAGTTGAGAATCAAGAACCATAGATAAAATCCCATTCTAAATCATCTCTACTCATTCTAGTTCACTAGGTTTAGCAAACCAAGTGAACTAGTTTCTTCAAAGAACGAAGAAGGAGCTAAAGGTTGGAGCTTTCAAGTGGATCTATCTTCGGCGTACGGAGACAACGAGAAGGAGCCATCGAACCACCATCGGAGCTTGAAGAGAAGGAGTTCAAGTTTAGGTATAACCATCTTCATCCGAGTAGCTAAATATCTTTAGCTTAGTATGCTAGTTTTAGTTTAGGTAAAGATCCCGACCTAGCTTAGTCCATGTTGCCTCTTGCGTTAAAATTTTGATTTTATACCGTTTCCGCCTCCCCGTAAGAACCGGGGGTCGCAACGTGGACTTACACAAACTACAGCAGATGATTTGATAAAACCAAAGGATTCAGTAAATTCCAACGAACCTCAGCCTCTCCGCCGATCTAGTAGGGTTCCTCACCCACCTGAGAGATACTTTGGTTTCTCTATGACAGTGGGAGCGAGGATTGCATCATGAGATGATGACCCAACTAGTTTCGAGCTGGCCATCAGGGGTAAGACTCTGTAAGAATGGCTGGATGTTTAGCGATCTGAGATGGAATCCTTATACACCAACAAAGTATGGACTTTGGTTGCTATATCTGAAGGGTTAAATCCCCATCAGGAGCAAGTATATCTTGAGAAGATTACTTGGTGTACATCGAAAAGTTGAGACTTTCAAAGCTAGACTTGTTAAAAGTGTGCATCATTGACCAGGTGTGGATAATGATGAAACCTTTTTCAAGTACCTATGCTTAAGTCCATCCAGATACTACTTGTCACGGCTACATACCATGACTACGATATCTGGTGGTTGGGTGTCATGACTGCTTTTCTAAATGATGTTTTAGAAGAGTGCGTCTATAAGTACACAGCCAGAGGGCATCGTAGACAGTGTGAGCAGCGGAAACGTGTGCAAGATGCTTTATAGGATTAAAGCAGGCATCGCGGAGTTGGAACGTCTGTTTTGATGTATTAGTCAAGGAGTTTGACATCATCAAAATGGTAGATGAACCTTGTATGTACAAAAAGGTAGTAGGGAGTATGGTGACGATCCTCGTAGAGTACGTGGATGACATACTCTTGATAGGGAAGGAGTTTCCTATGCTACGCTCGATCAATCTCCGCTTATCACAATGATTCTCCACTTAGGATCAAAGTGATACCTACTAAATCCTGGATTTTGGATCTATGAGATAGATCTAAATGGATGTTAGAATTCTCACTAGATGTAGTGAGACGGTATCAACCGATCCTGGGGAGAATCACTGGAAGGGTTCCATGGTGATAAAGACGACTGAATGTCAGTCACAGGCATTGTCTTAACCCTCAGTAAAGGGACGGTATGTTGGAAGAGTTCCAAACTAGATACCGTGACATACTAGACGATAAAGGCAGGATACATCGCTGCTTAAGATGCTACCAAAGAGGCAGTCTGGGTATATATTGGTTCATAAGATGAACCATGTTCCTCCCATTGTGTGACAATGGAGTTGTGGCTTATGCCAAGGAACGTCCGTCCCATCAGTGATCCAGACATATTCTAAGGCAGTATCACCTGATCATGGAGATGGTTGATCTCCAAGGGATCGAGGTTAGGAGAGTAGACTCAGAGGACAAACACAGCGGATCCACTCACGAAAGGCCCTTTCCCAGAGAGAGAATTTTATGGGATGGTTGAGTATGAGATACTGCAACCACTGCTACAGATGGCCCTAGTGCAAGTGGGAGATTGTTAGTTATATGTATGCCCTAGAGGCCATTACTGTACATAGGATGTATATTGTAGTGGATGCTGGGACATATATAGGGAGGACTTTCTTGCTCGACATGATAGTATGCTATCTGGTTACTCTTTACCTTAACGTGTATGCTGATTGTCTCTCTGTTACATATTGGTAAAGCCCTTAGGATCTGTACTTGACTACCTGGACTATGATGCGGATCATACTAGTGGGGACATGGTAGTCCATAAGTACATCCTTCAAAGTCCCTAGTCGTGGGTGTATCGAGACGGGGCATCGATATACCAGAGTAGACTAGCGTATACCTTCTCGACCCATACAGATGGGCGATGGATGATCCCATATCCATCGGTGTTTGACATCAGAAATGATATACGGGTGCTCAGTAGAGACTGGGTACACTGGACGGACTCGCCGAGAACTCCCAGATGGTATTATACCTCACGTCAGATGGCAGTTCTCTGGTGACACTGGTACAGAGTAGTCTGTTGACCCGAGATCGTCATAGAGTCTTGTGTGGTTCCCACTGTGCTTTGATTTCCATCTTACCACGTCCAAGAGGGCGTGCAAAACGGTGGTTTTTGGGTACAGTCCCGAGTCACATGGAGGCAATGAGCGATAGGAGGGGATTCGTCTCTCCCGGTATAGGGGGTTGATGTTGCGCTGTGTTCGATTGGCTATAACAGGAAATCCCTGGCCAGGGTTGCTGAGATTTACTGGTAAGTGTTACCAGTAGTTTCTCGAATTGTTATAGACCTCATATCGACACGACTTATTGAGCTATTGGGGTCTGACGTTTACCACCCCTAGGCGAGATATGCGACAGATCAGACGATCAGACCGGACTGTACGGTAGTGTTACTGGTCGGATTCACTGGAGTGTGAGCGGGCTTGCTCGTCGATCTTCAGATCGCTCAATACCCGGGTGGCCGTTACGTTTAGCAGACCGCTTGCGGCTTGTGGGTGTTAGATATGATCATCACCTGCTGCCGGCGTATTGACGAGTCTTTAGAGTCCTACACAGAGGTTTCCTGGCTCAAGCGAAACGAAATAGGAGCGCATATGAGATATGTGCGGGACCGAGAATAATACGAGTATGTGATACTGTATTCGATTCTCGCGATGTGACATTGATCGGTTATATGCGATATAGCCGGGTTATCGGATCAAGTGTTGATTCGATAAGATGTTACTAATGATACCAGTCGGTTATGTGCGCATGACCGGATCATTGAATCAAGTGTTGATTTAATGATTTAATGTATAATTATATATTTGATATATTACTTTGCATTAACTAGTATCGGTTCACTTTAGACGGATTTTCTCACTTGGTTTGTGCGCATTACATATGCGATATGATTTTGTGCACTTGCTTGTATCATGTTTGATGATGCATGCTTTTTGGTTATGTGTAAAGTATTAAACCTTGGTTAATGAAATGGTTAGGGTTTCTTATTTGTTATTCATTTATCTTATTTAATTATCCTTTTTATTTTTGATAAATGAATAAAAGAAAGAGAAAAGGATGGTGGCTTCTTTTGTTGTTTAGTTAAAGCTTCATGAAGCTTTGACTTAGTCCACTATTCTTATCTCATCCTTAACCCTAACCATACCACTCAACCATGATTAATTCTCTACACTAAACCATGGTTCTAAGATGATAAGAATGTATTATTCTTTTCTTTTTAGAATGAACTTATCATAACTTTGGATAAGCTTTCTTCTTCTTCTTCCTTGCTTCAAGTGAAGAAAAGCTAACCTCATCAATGGTGATTGATGAATTAGAGTGAGAAATCCAATTCTAAAGTTAACCCACTTCCTATTTCTTCATCCTCTACCTCTTGCCAAGTAGTAGAGTGTGTTTACTTCACAAGTTTCTTGACTTGGTGAAGTCGGAGCTTGATTTAGCGATGCCTCGACGTAGATCATCTTCGGCATGGACATCGACGACCTAGCTTGCCCATTCTCCGACGAAGCCGATCCTAGAGCCCGGATTTGACTTGGACAGCGGAGAGGACTTCGTTGCGGAGCTATGGAGGTGGAGCACCGGATCTACAAAGGTTGTATTTCCGTTTTCTCATTAGTTAAGTGTTAACTAGTTCAATGTTCGCCTAGACATCTAGTTATCGATCCGTAGTTTAGGGTTTGTAGGCACCATAATTTTTGAAATTGCCATGGTTCATGGCTTGTGAGAACTCACCAGTGTGCCTAGGAACCCTACAACAAGTTCGCCAATCTTTCAGCCAGGCCAGTGTCGGTACTTTGAGGAGGTCCCCCGTGCTTTCGCACGAACCTAATTAATGTAAACCTCATTTTCCCAGAGGCGTAACCCCGTTAACACCTTTCTAGACACCTACTTGATCGGCTAATTGTAATGTTTAAAATTCTCCCAGGAGTAACTCTTACTCGCAGCGGGTATCGGGATCCAACTATCTCATAGAAGGTATGCAATCTCATTGCAAATTTCAACACTTGAAATTCCCGATAATATTTTGCCCCTAGCTCGCTATGACCTTGACGAATGCCAAACAACCCATAGTCCACTAGTCAAGTTCAACCCGTACATTTCTTGATTGAATTAAACCCACCCGCACGACCCTTGACAAATGCGAAACAACGCCGTACGAATACCCTAATCCAATCGCATCATATGCTCAAGCAGATAAATACTAGTTAGCTACCGTACACTACGCCTTGACGAATGCCAAACTACCGCAGCACGAATACTAACTAGTACATATCTGAAATGACGGAGGGCTACGACAGGTTTTTCTGAAAACCTATTGCGTAATGAACTTGATATCGTTGTAGAATCAAATGATTTTAAAATGGAGTGTTTTTGAGGCTTTTCTAGTTTTGCTAAAGGAGTCACTCCCGATGAAGGGATCGTCGGTCCTTTCCTCGTCGAATGAGGTGCGGGATATATCATATATATCACTGTGCAAGGCAAAAACACTTAAAAGCAATCAAAAGACAAACCGAGTGTGTAGCATCTGCCAGTTATTGCTAAAGGAGTCACTCCCGGTGAAGGGATCTCGGTCCTTTCCTTATCGAATAAGGTGCAGGATATATCACATATACCGCTGTGCAAAGCAAGAACTGTAGCTACCTGTTTTATTTTGAAATTCGATTCTACAACATCTTAGGTTTCTTTTATTTTCATTAATCACATTAATGAAGTCCCATCATTTAAGTACCTAAACATTACAGATAAATACGACGTACACTTATGCCATCCGCATTCGCCTCGATGTCCCCTCGTGCACCGTTAGGTTAGGTAACTAACGGCAGAGCGGGGCAGGGCTAGCACGGGTGTAAAACATAAGTAACGTCTATATAATATATCATATATATTATATACTGTATCTATCAGAGAACATCATATGATCACATCACAGATATCGCAGCAGAAGAAACATATGAAATATTGGATATACTAGGACGTCCGTGTTTTCAATACGAGCCAGTATAAAACACGGATTCCACGGTCGCAATGAATAGCCAAACCCACACCCCAAGACCCCTACGAGAGCGGCAAGCAACCCTACCAATTCTAGAGTTAGGAGACCCGGACTCGACTCCTCGAGTTGGTCTCCCACTGGACTCCAGAACCCGGTTACTTGTGCCCTCCTCCTTGGGTCTTTCCTAGTGCGGAAAAGTAAATAATATACAAACGGTGACAACTTCCGCAACCTGGAAGTGCCCCAAATAAAAGAATATTACATACAGATTTTTACATGAATGGAAATAAAAAACACTCATCTCACATAAAAACCCCCGGCTATTCAAACACGACAATCCAATATAACATATCCAGCAACACATAACATCACATGTCATCAACGTAAGTAAATATGTCCATCCCAATTGTCGTTGACATATAGCAACGAAACCGGCGATATCACATATTACACTTACGGTCACAGAAAAGAAAGTGAAAAACTACAACAGTTGGAATCCGCAACCACCTCAGACATCGCATGCCTGACCAAATGAATTACTTAGACATCACATACCTAACAATTATAAACCCCGCATTTTAGTCTCATTATCGAAAACTCTTTTCAATATCAAGTCGGGTAATTCAACAAGATTCCCGACATCCTGATCGAATACTCATCGCAAACTTTAGTAGGCGGCCGCACCCCCGATACCGTCGACGAAGTGCACCAAGGCGGAACACCGCTACCGCGAGCACCCGAACGGATGCTTTCGGCGACGGGGTTCCCTACAGTCACTTGGTCGGGGCTATGGAGTGAGGCTGTCTATTAAGTTTACTCGGCGAGTATCCGCGTACGCTACGTGATTGCGACGGACTTTTGATCACATCAAAATTCCGTGGCAACCGATCAAGTGAGGCTAAATTGCTATGTTTATAACATTCATTCAGTTATCTCATAACTATTGTGAATTCCAATTATTGTATCCCATTCCAGATAAACAGAAAATGTTAAACTTTCCGATCGAACAATCGAACACCCAAGTTTTCTCGATACAGATCAACACATGAAACAAGTCTAACAACATTCCGTTCGTGCCTCAGTACCAACGGTCCAGCCGTAGAAGGGTCAAGCCAACGCCTCACATGTGGCACGCCGTACTACCCCAAACCCGAAGGTTCAAAGGGCAGTTCAAGACGGTCACATAATCGAGTTAAGGTTTGTTGTCTTCTAGAGGGACCATCGCGTTACTTGCACTACTTAGAACGTCGTTAAACTGCGGAAAAATCCAACACTTGGAAATTTCCCGACAGGGGAAAAATTGGGTATTTATATCCGGTCGAACTTTTTAACATATTCTAAAATTTATCCGGAAAGCCAAATAGACAAAATCTGATACTCCGATCGAAACACCGAATCCCCAAAACAACTGCAGAAAATCCAACTCTTGAATAAATATTAAAAATTCCGAGAAAACTCAGCAGAATTAATCAGGTATTACTGTGCAAACAGTAAGGGATGACGTCATGATGGAGCCGCGGAACCGCCGCATAAGCACGACTTATGCCGCGGTTCCGCCGCATAAGCACGACTTATGCCGCGGTTCCGCCGCCTAAGTTACTGTTCATCCAATAATTTTTGCATCGTAATTCATATTTTTTCTTACTGAATTTTTTAGCAATTTTTAATTTGGAAAAATCCCAGTTTTTGAAAAAAGGACAGAGAGCAAGTTTGATTCGGGGTTTCGGGTTCGTTCGGACTTCAAATTCCGTATAGACTTCGCCTAAGGCTCTAGCTAGGCTCTGATACCACTGTAGGGTTCCTAGGCACTCTAAGGTAATCGCACAAGGCATCGAACATGCCAAATTAAAATTTTAACGGTGCCGAGAAACCCGACTACGGATCGTTTGCTAGAAAACTAGGCGAAAAGTAAACTCGTTAACACTTAACTAAGAGATGCGGAAATACAACCTTTGTAGATCCGGTTCTCCACCTCCATAGCTCCGAAACGAAGTCCTCTCCGCTGTCCAAAAGGGATCCGGGCTCTAGCGTCGACTTCATCGGAGAATAAGCGAGCTAGGTCGTCGATGTCCATGCCGAAGATGATCTACGTCGAGGCATCGCTAGATCAAGCTCACAACTTCACCAAGTCATGAAACTTGTGAAGTAAACACACTCTACTACTTGGCAAGAGGTAGAGGATGAAGAAATAGGAAGTGGGTAGACTTTAGTTTTGGATTTCTCACTCATATCATCAAGTTGCCATTGATGGTCAAGCTTTTCTTCACTTGAAGGAAGAAGAAGAAGAAAGCAAGAAGATGATAATTATTATGATAAGAATTCTTTAAAATGAAAAGAATAATCCATTCTTATCATAAGTGAACCATGGTAAAGTGTAGAGAGCTAATCATGGTTAAAGGAATGGTTAGGGTCAAGCTAGAGACAAAATGGTCACTTAGTCAAAAGATCAAGAAGCTTCAACTAGAATCCAAAATTAGCAACCATTTCATTTCATTTTCTTTTATTCATTTATCATAAATAAATGGATAATTAAATAAGATAAATGAATAACAAATAATAAACCCTAACCTATTCATTAACCAAGGTTTAACACTTTACACTTAACCAAAAAGCATGTATCATCAAACATGATACAAGCTAGTGCACAAAATCATATCACATATATAATGCGCACACCCGAGTGAGAAAATCCATTTAAAGTGAACCGATACTAGTTAATGCAAAGTAATATATCAAATATATAATTATGCATCAAATCATTAAATCAACACTTGATTTAACGATCCGGTCATATCGTATATAACCGACTAGTATGCAATGCATCGGTTTATCGAATCAACCCTTGATTCGATAACTAGGGTATATCGCATATAACCTAATCGATACATTCATCGCGAGAATGAAATACGGTATCACATACACGCATTATTCTCGGTCCCGCACATATCTCATATGCGCTCCTATTTCGTTTCGCTTGAGCCAGGAAACCTCTGTGTAGGACTCTAAAGACTCGTCAATACGCCGGCAGCAGGTGATGATCATATCAAACACCCACAAGCCGCAAGCGGTCTGCTAAACGTAACGGCCACCCGGGTATTGAGCGATCTGAAGATCGACGAGCAAGCCCGCTCACACTCCAGTGAATCCGACCAATGACACTACCGTACAGTCCGGTCTGATCGTCTGATATGTCGCATATCTCGCCTAGGGGTGGTAAACGTCAGACCCCAATAGCTCAATAAGTCGTGTCGATATGAGATCTATAACTGTTCGAGAAACTACTGGTAACACTTACCAGTAAATCTCAGCAACCCTGGCCAGGGATTTCCTGTTATAGCCAATCGAACACAGCGCAACATCAACTCCCTATACCGGGAGAGACGAATCCCCTCCTATCGCTCATTGCCTCCATGTGACTCGGGACTGTACCCAAAAACCACCGTTTTGCACACCCTCTTGGACGTGGTAAGATGGAAATCAAAGCACAGTGGGAACCATACAAGACTCTATGACGATCTCGGGTCAACAGACTACTCTGTACCAGTGTCACCAGAGAACTGCCATCTGACGTGAGGTATAATACCATCTGGGAGTTCTCGGCGAGTCCGTCCAGTGTACCCAGTCTCTACTGAGCACCCGTATATCATCTCCGATGTCAAACACCAATGGATATGGGATCATCCATCGCCCATCTGTATGGGTCGAGAAGGTATACGCTAGTCTACTCTGGTATATCGATGCCCCGTCTCGATACACCCACGACTAAGGACTTTGAAGGATGTACTTATGGACTACCATATCCCCACTAGTATGATCCGCATCATAGTCCAGGTAGTCAAGTACAGATCCTAAGGGCTTTACCAACATGTAACAGAGAGACAATCAGCATACACGTTAAGGTAAAGATCAACCAGATAGCATACTATCATGTCGAGCAAGAAAGTCCTCCCTATATACGTCCTAGCATCCACTACAATATACATCATATGTACAGTAATGGCCTCTACGGCATACATATAACTAACACTTATAGACCCCAGCTCCCACGTATATTATCGCCATCATGCTGCTGGTCGTCAATCAAGAATCCTAAGGGCTCTATTAACATGCAATAGTGACCTGTATGGTCACCAAAAGCAGTACACGATGATAAAGATAAACCAGATAGCATACTATCATCTCAAGTAAGACTGTCCGGCCGGCATAGGTCCTCCCTCAATCATTGCAATCACGTGCTTGTGATCCAATAATTGACTCTGAGGGCACTATATCCAACAATCTCCCACTTGCACTTAAGGCTAATTATTGTGATGTTGCATACTCACAGCCCGTGTGATACCGAACACCCAACTCCTCTACTAATCAGTCTCACAAAGCTCGTTTGCGAAACTATTGCATTCGAGGAATAGCCTCAGTGAGTGGATCCGCTCTGATGTTTCTCTCTATGTCTCTCTTTTTCTCAAGTTCGCGGAGAAAGCCATCTCCTGAAATGAGCAATACCTGTCTTAGAATATGTTTGGATGTCTGATGGGACCTAGTTCATAAATGAACTCCAAATCCAAACTGCTTAGACTGTATCGTCAACTGAACTTAATCATTATCCTGCGCCACACCTCCCTCAGTATCCGCTTGGACCACCTTTCCAAAATACTGCCCCTCGTCGGAGAAAAACTATAACTCTGACAGCCACTTTGTCAACCAGGTCACCTTGGAAGCCTGGAATGATAACTGTCTCCCGAATGAGGCTGTCGTTATCATATCCCTAGAACATCCACTTATGTTCTAAAACTGCTTCCGAATGTTTCTCCAGGATTGGATCAATATCAACTTATTGCATCTACTGCAAAAACAACATCTGGTATGGTACTTAACATCTCATGATTGACTCAATTTCCTAAACAAGTGATCTTCCAATCATGCACATCCCTCTCCCCTTTAGTCTGTAAGACACCTTTAGAGAGGGTGACTCCATCACCTGCAGGTATACTACCGTGCCAGAAGTCATCCATTCTAAAACACCTTTAGAATGCTGTCTAAGTATCCAGATTGGGAAACTACCCAAATCTAGATCTAAAACTATAGATCTAGTAACCAGAATGTGTAATATTATATCCAAGCCCTTTGTGGAGAAAACACTGTGTGACAACCAAAGTATAACCGATCGTAGTAGAGGAATTTCACTTCCTACTCTGTGTATGTCATCCAAATACCAGGACATCACACCCTACTCCCTTTTTAATAGATCCATCCCCTATTCTGATGAAGTCAAACCTATGACTGTTACATCAGAAATAGATGATCTATCTCCGCCATATCTGCTTTAGTCCATAAATAGACATAAGCCACTTTTCCACCAATACTTCCGCTGCTCCCACTGACTACGACAACACTCTGGCAAAGTCATATACACGTGCACTTCTAAAGCTAGTTTAGAACGACGCTATACTCATCCTCCTGTCGGGTCTCACAGTCTGGAACAACAGCATTGGCAAGTCTGGGTAAACAAGAACCTCCCTGTCACCGTCTTTGAGCATACCGAAGTACCTCTCGAATGCCTGAGGTTACCCACCATATCTGCGGAGTGGCTAATGGAATATCAAACTAGATTGAATCTTTAGGTTCTTATCAAATTTTCAGTAATCGTTTGCGGTTCTGGAATCACTTCCAGTTCTACCATACTCCCACTACTGTTTTTCTGAAAAAATCCATTTTACTAAAACTGTAGGGAGTCAAGAACAATATCACTATTGATCTTCCAGATGGTAGAAAGTCAACCCTCGTCATAGCCCGGGTCAACCCACAAACAGCCATTACAGAAACGTGCCTTGAGTTATCCAGAGTCTGGTTTTAAGTATAAGCCGGACAACTCCCCGTACCTTAACATTGTTAAGATATGAACTATTCTATATCCAATATAGAAATAGAGGCATTGATTTAATTGGAACCAGATTCAAATCATGCAGCTGTCTCCAATGCATGTCAACTAAATGGAGAGAGACCGATCAGCATTACTCAACTAAGGAGTGCTTTCAATTATGAGTAACCTGAAAGAGAAGCAAGTTCTCTTAATCATTACTATCAACTGAATACCATACACAAGTATCTACATCTTCGATCACCTTGAAGAATCCTGATACTTGCAATGCCTGGTTCTCTACTTTACTCTTATACCTATAACTTCTCAAAACTATGACCTTGTGTTTCTACGAAACACATGTCTAAGAACTAGAGAAGTCACAAGTAAACAGAACATAGTACGAGGACTTACCCTTCTGTCCTAATAGACACTGGACAATATACAATACTCTGTACAAGTCCCTTGAGTTGAATAACTCAAACCCTGTGCGTCGTAGGTTGAAAACTGTACTTATGGTTAAGAAGAATTACACCGCTGTTTAATACTCCTTACCTAACTATCCACTGATATATGTAAATGTCATAGACATAATTTCATAGAGTTATATCTCACTCTATAAAAATAGACGTACAGATATATCAATTTGAAATTGGTGCTTAACAACGGATATTCAAAACCAAATATTTGCCGTCCGGCAAACAACCCAGGTGATTTCCTCAAATATCACCAATTACAATGAATTCTGATATAATGAGGACAATCACCTAATTCCCAATAACTTACTCCCACTTATCATCTGTAAAACCATACAGATGTAAGAATCATACCTGGTAAATACATACCCTGGAGCAAGGACTAATTGGGAAATCAGTTTTCTTTTAACAGTACACAGTGAAACTGAAACATTGAAATGTTTCGTAGGGGTATCCGGGTATTCCTAGTAATGCCTCTTCCATTATCCAGATTCATAACTGTAACCGTATATTTGTTTGCCATCTCTCCAAATACCTTTATATGTCTTTAGTCATTACCTTCTGTACACCCCTTTAGGCCAAATGGTTTTCTTCCTTCCCTACCGTTCGGCACCAGCCTATGGTTTGGAACAAGACTATCCAATAAGCATAAAGGGTGTACTCTCCTAATCCTGGGAGCACTCGCAATGCGAGAGAAGGTAAAGATAAAAGACAACTGAATAAACCTTATTCCTATTTCTCCTGAACCAGAATCCATCCCCGAACTGGAACAAGTTCCTTCGAGTTCGTATATAACCATACGATGGAGTATCCAATAAACTGTGGATCTTCGTAGTGATACGGAGTGTTCTGGAGAAATACAAAGGTGATGTAGGATTGGCGAAGAAATACTTGGTTTGGTCGTGAATAGCAGTCGCAATTTACTTTGCCCTCTTACTAATCCATTTATTTGTCTTTACTTAATACCTTCTATACACCATCGTTAGGCTAATTGGTTTTCTTCATTCCCCACCATTCGGCACTTGCCTATGGTTTGGATGAAGACTATCCAATTAGTATAATAGGTGTACCATCCTAAACCAAGGAGCACTCGCAACCTGAGAGAAGGAAAAAGGAAAAGACAACTGAATAGTCCTATTCGTTTTCACCAGAACCGGAAACCATCCTCGAATCTGGAACAAGTTCCTTCGAGTTCGTATATAACCATACGATGGTTTTATCCAATGGAAGTGGACGTTCGTAGTAATACGGGGTGTTCTGGAGGAAAAAGGGTAAAAGTAGGTGGCAATGAGGTATGCAACTCTGACAATCCAAAAGCCAGTGTTTAAGAAGGTTCGGTTAATCTTGGTCACCGAGTCATAGTCAAGGGTCGGGTCATGGTCGCTGCCTGAGAGAGACAAAAGAAACACTCAGCGTGCACTCCAACCTAGATCAGAATGCTTATCACTTTATCTAATCAGGAATCCTCCCACTGTAACCTCAAATTCTCCTCCAAACCTGAAAGAAGAATTAGTCGGGATCACCCGAGGAGTAAACCAACTCATCAGTGGGAATCGGGATCCAACTATCATCGCATGATAATATGATAGAATCCACTCACATTATCACACTCCAGAAGGTATGCACATATCTGGCAAGTTCCAGTTTCTTTAGAAACTCCCGATGTGATTTTTACCCCATGCTCTTATGACCTTGACTTTGGCCAACAAATCATAAGTCACATGTCAAGTTCTACCCGTCATTATCCAGGTTAATTTGAACCCACCCGTACCTACCCTTGACTTTGGCCAACAAGGCAGTACGACTGTCCCAAACCAACACATCTATCTATGCAACAGAAAAGTAACAAATAGCTATCATACACTATGCCTTGACTTTGTCCAACAAACATGGCATGAATACTAAGTGCTACCTTTCTGAAATGACGAAGGGCTACGAATGGTTTTTAGCGAAAAACCTTTAACGTAATGAACTTGATATCGTTGAAGGAACCGGATAGCTTTTTATAAAAATATAGTGACGAAAACCTTTGCTAAAGAGGTCACTCCCGGTGAAGGGATCTCGGCTCTTTCCCCGTAGAATGAGGTGCAGGATATTCCAACTGAATACCACGATGCAAAGCAAAAGGCAATCGGCTATAGTGAAGTTATTACCCTGACGCAAACTTTTGTCTAAGGGGTCACTCCCGGTGAAGGGATCTCTGCCCTTGCCTCGTCGACTGAGGTGCTGGATATTCATAACCGAATACCACTGTGCAAAATAAAAGGGAACGTCCTTGCAATAATAGCTTTTTTTGAAAAATGTTCCAACAACATCAGAATAGGTTTGTTCAGCTTGCATTGATCCAAATCAATGCAGTCCCATCAATTGATCACACCACAAAAGAACGAAAATAATGATGTACGTATATACCATCCGCATTCGCCACTGGGTCCCGTCATCACCCGTTAGGTTACTTAACTAACGACAGAGCGGGGAATCGACTAGCGCAGATGCAAAACATATACAACATCTACTAGTATATATATTAATATATAATATTCGCTCAAGGCATGATAAAATGAAACATCACAGAAATGTAATAAGTATCACAGAACAATACAGATATCTGGGATCCCCGGGTTTCATAGAGCCGCTACTGAAACCCGACGTTCCCCTAGTCGTGTGGATAGCCTGTGCAATGAAATCCTAGACCCCTACGGGCGCGGCAAGTTACCCGCTAAAACCTGAAGCGAGGCAGCCCCCTTCAGCAACGTGAATGGACCACCCAGCACTTCATGGAATCCGGTAACTTGGTCACCCTTCCCTGGGTCAACCTGTACCCCATATGAGTGCGGCGAATAGCCCGCCAATTCTAGAGTGAAGCCCCCTCCGTCTTAACGCCATGAGATGCGGGCGCGTTGCCCTCTAAAACCTGGCTACCCGTGCACCCCTCCGTGGGGTAATCCTAGTACAGAAAGTAAAAATATACAACGGGTACATCGACCTAAGCCCGGTCGTGCCCCAAAAGAATAATATACAAACAGGCAGTGACGGCAGTCCACATGTCGGACGCTCGCCCCGCAATATCAAATGTACATATACAACCAAACTGTACTAACATTGCATCCAGGCTATCCACCACGATAAATCCGCAACATCACAGCACAACACAGAACATCAACGTGAATGTCACGTTCGCAAATCCGTCTAAAAGGGCTATAGCAGTTAGACAGGATTTACCGATCAAATGACATTCATGGTCGCAGATATAATGTAAATACTGTGAACTAACATGTTTAAAATTTTCGATCGACTAAATTTCCCGAAGTGGGCCCCAAGCACTACTGTAGCACTCAAAATAAATCTGGGCCCAAAAAGAATATACTAGAAACCCTATTTCCATTTCAGAAACCCACTGTAGAAATTTGGTGCAGTTTGGCCACAGTACGGCGGCGGATCCGAGGCCAAAACATGGTTTTGGCCGCTGATCCGCCGCGCTACAGTAATTTTAGCCGACCAAATTTTCACAGAATTCTTATAAAACCCTGCACGTATTTTTGCAATGTACCAAATAATTTTTTGAGCACAGCAAAAATTCGACAGAAACCTGGACTTGAAAATGGGGTTTTTGGAAAATCCGTTCGATCGAACTTGTAAACACGTTAGAGCAAGCTAGACTAGGTTAATGGCGTGGCTCTGATACCAATGTAAGTGCACGGCAACGCCCCCGCCGTCATTCCGAGGCTAAAATGCGGAAACGAAACCTTTCTTTAAACTTTTAAACCGGCGCTACCGTGTACTTTAAACCCGGATCGGGCCATTAACCTACTACTAGCTAACAAGAGAAAGGGTAGAGAGCTATACCGAGCGATCCGTGTCCTTCGGTCTTCGGCCACCATCCCGATCTCCCCGCGGCAACTCCAGTCTTCATCTCCTCGTCGGAAAGGGCACCACATCGAGAAGTCTTTTTACGGGCTCCCGCTTCGTCTGAAGCAACTCGGGCGCGAAGTGTGCTAGTCGACGCGTCCAAGGTGTTGTAGAGAATGTTTGTGATCACTTTGCCTCTTGCATCCATGGCATGGATGGAGGTTAGAGATATTGCCATTAATGGAGAAAGCAAGCTAGAGGAAGAAGAAGAAGAAGAGAAAGGCTTTTCCTTTTCTTTTCTTTTCTTGTGATGGAATAAGAGTGAGAGAGAGTATCAAAAATACAAGACCAAGCTCACACATATGGCAGCCCCTCTCTCTCTCCTTCTCATTTCATGACACAAATCAATCCATTAATGTGACATATTTGCTAAAAAAGAGACCATGACTCAAAGTATATGTCTATGTCACATTAATGCATCTAATGATGATTTCTAGCTCACTAATTCCATTATCCAAACATTAATCCAAATGTTTGGTCCAACAAAAAAGATCCGGCAATATCTAAAGTAAACTCGTGACGGATCACAAGGATACCCCTCACCTGTATATACATACCTGCATCCGCATTCCGACTGAATGCGAATGCGATGAGACTAAAGTAATCCAACAAATCTAATACTAGGATCCGGCTTAAACTAAAACCTATTAGTATGATCCGTCCGATCATGATCCGCGCAATACCGCACGTATATGATCGAACCCTGCCATATATCATACGTCCTCTACAATGTTTCGCCCGAAACTTGAGAAACTGTCTGTGGGGGACTCTAAAGACTCGTCAATATCTTGGTCGTGGATTTAACCACTAGCACGTCAGAGGTACTAGCTATACGTAACGGGCTACCAGGTATTGACCAAAAGGGACGTCGATGAGCGAACTCATCCTGACACCCTACTGAGCCTGTCAGTGACAATATCCGTACAGTCCGGTCCGTTCGTCTATGAGCATCGCATGGCGGGCCTACGGGGTTGGTAAAAGTCAGACCCCTAAAAGCGGTACAAGTCGTGTCTGAGTGTAGCCCGGAACACTCTGAGATACTACTGGAATACCTACCAGTAAATCTCCTGCCTTGGCCAAGGACTTCGTGTAATGGCTCTCCTAGACACAGCGCGACCTCACCCCCAATACCGGGAGAGACGAACCCCTGCAGATCCGCTCACTGCTTCCATGTGGCTCGGGACTATACCCAACTAAAACCTGTTTGCACGACTCCTTTGAGCCGTGGTAGGGTAGTAATCAAAGCACAGTGGGAACTCACACGAGACAAATGACGATCTCAGGTCCATGAACTAACCTGTACACATGTCACCAGGGAACTGCTATCTGACGTCTGGTATAATCCCAACTAGCAGGTTCCCGGCAAGTCCTGTCCGGTGTACTCATAACCCAATGAGCACCTGTATACATCTTAGGTGAACCAACTGACACCAGTGGCTTATGAGACCGGCCACCGCCCCTCGTTGGGGTCTCGACTGTATACACTAGTCTACTCTGGAGTATCGATGCCCTGTCTCGAAAACTCCCACGACTAGGGACCTTTTAAGGATGTGCTTATAGATCCCAGCTCCAACGTATATGATCGCCATCATACTGCTGGTCGTCAAGCAAGAATCCTAAGGGCTCTATCATCGTGCAATAGTGACCTGTAAGATCACCTAAAGCTGTACACGATGATAAAGATAAACCAGATAGCATACTATCATCTCGAGTAAGACTTTCCGGCCGGCATAGGTCCTCCTTCAATCATTGAAATCACGTGCCTGTGATCCAATAATTGTCTCTGAGGGCACTATATCCAACATCAGCACCCGACGATCCATCTGGAGCGCGACCTTTCTTTTGCAGAGCAGCCGGTGGTCATCTTGGATCGACAGGTGAAGAAATTGAGATCGAAGGTTATACCGTCCGTCAAGGTCCTTTGGCGTGGCCCGAGCAGCGAGGAGGTCACTTGGGAGACCGAGGGTGAGATGAGGAAGAAATATCCCTATCTCTTTGAAGGTACGCGTAGCTAGATTTTTTAATTCGGGGACCGAATTTCTTTAAGGGGGGTAGATTGTAACGCTTTGAAATTCGTTTAGGTTAATTTCGCGTTAGTTAGTAATGATGCGTGTTTTTCATAAAAACCCGTAAATTTTAATTTCTTTTTAAAACTCGAATAAAACTAGCTCTAATTGTGATGAGAAGTGTTTTTATATATATATGGGTTTTATTAATTATAATTTAGCTTGTGTCCACCTTAATTAGAGTTTTCCTTAATTACTTTCTTAAGCAAGGTTTAGTGTAACAATATGCACACTTATCATTTTTGTATCATAGATTAAGTGTAACCATTTTCATTCTTCTTGCATGGTTCTAATATCCCCACCATTAACCAAGTCAAATTCTTTTATTTTTTTTAATGAAATGAGGAAATGGGGGGTATGGGTTGGATTAGGTGAGATTGGGGGTTGACTTTTGACCATTTTCCCTCTCTCATTTCTCTTTCTCCCTCACATTTCTGCTCTCCAGCAGAGAAAGCAGCAGCAGCAGCAATATCCTCATCATTTTCTTCTTCTTTTGCTTCTCTTTTGATCCATATACAAACCCTACACAAAATCCCACTTTCCTTCACAAAAACCTTGGAAAAATGGCTCCATTGTGGATTTTGGTGGCAAATCAGTGCCTTTGAAGGCAAGGGCTGGAAGTTAGGGTTCCCTAGGATCTATTGGAGGTATTAAACTCACCCATATCACCTTAGTTCATAACATGTAGTTTTGTTTGCTAAAAATCGTATTTTTGTGCTTTTTAGTGCTAATGGAGGGGAATTAGTGAAGTTTATGTTAAGTTAGCATTTTTATGGCTTGTTTAACTTAATTAAGTGTGGTTAGTGTTGTTTTAACTTAGGTTTTGTTTCAGGTTTCACTAAAACACCATAATGTTTTAGTTTAGTGTTAAAATAGCTTTTTAACTAAGTATTGGGCTCTGTTGTGATCTGCTTGTAACCCGTTTGCTTCAGGCAAAAATTGTATTTACTGGAGCATGTACACTAGGTTTAGAGAACACACACAAAGCACAGGAGCACAACTCCCTGGGTTGGCCACCGGAATAATCATTCTGGTCGCAATTTGCGGCCAGATGGGGGACCTGGGTGTTGGGGTTTGTTGTGTGGGTGTCTGCTACAATTTTAAGACTTATGGTATATGCAACTTTGTAAAATTCTCTCTGTAGGAAATTCTGGAACCATTTACCCTATTTCTTACAATTTTAACTTTCGTGACACGTGTGATACGTGTGTAGGTTTGGTGATTTTCTGCGTATCGCGACGCGTCGGGGTAGCTTCAGGCGCGTAATCACACGTTTTAGCGTATTGGACACACGCGTTTGGTTCGCGACGCGGGTTTTTCGTTTGGCTTTAATGTCGCGTTTTTGTAGATTTTAGCTTATGTGTATTATTTTGTGAAATTCTAGGTACGCAGGCGAGTACGACGGAAGCCGCGAAGAAGGGGAAACAAGTCGTCGGCTACACATAGCACGAGACCACGGTGAGTAGATTTAACATCTACGGGGAAATCGCCCGTATGGCGTTATGCGTCAGGGTTTGATGGGCTATAGTAGCTGCATATTTGCATTCATATACCTTGGTTGCATACTGTATTTCCTGCTATATATATATATATATATGTATATGAACTTAGAATTAATAAAACACCGCACGGTTACTAACGGTTCATGTTGCACGAGCACTAATCTGCATGTTACACACACACCGTTAGTAATTGCCATGACACTCACACTATAGAATTGCCATGAACAATATATTGTAGCTCACCTCATATATGATTTGACATGATTACGTTACTTGTACACATACTCATTTGCATATCCATACTCATGCATATACAATTGTACCTACCTAGATAAGTTGATTTTTGGTAAAACCTGGGGACCGCATGATACCTTTTGAAAAACTGAATCTATTTTAAAGAGCGGTTTCTCCCTTTCACTCATAGTACGACTTATGATACATATATCACAGCGCATGGATTTACGCATTGGTTTTGGACTTCATGTGATTTCTGGATTTGAGAACCGTGGTAATTTTTCAAGAAAGCATGTATTGTTTTAAAAACCCGGTTCCTCTTGATATGATATTTTGGTGCGTCCACCACGCATTTTCTCGGTTCTGAGACGTGTGCTTGAAACCCGATTCGAGGAGTTGGATGATCCGTTTGCGGGTTCGTGGTGGACCCGGTATGGTTCACCGGGGCGAGAAATGTTTTCGTGGAGCAGACGATGAGCCTGGCAGGGTGGCTAGTACCTACCGGTGATTGGTTGGACCTAGCGGTTATCTGGAGGATACTGACCAGAGTCGATAGATGGATACAGGATGACCCGTACTGCAGGGGCCGAGGGCCGATTCCGCAGACGGAGCCCGATATATGAGGATTTGCGTGTCGATGCTGGACACGATTATTTCATGATATTTTCGAGTGCCGATGTTGGGCACTCACGATTCTCAGGGATTTACAGGATTTGAGGGCCGATGAGGGTGACAGCGCCCGAGTTTTATTAGGATTGGGTGCATTGATGGATACCGGTTATTTTTACACATTGACATTCAGTGTAGATGTTATTTTATCCCATGCTTAGCATTCATTATTATGCATCACATCCTGTAGTCATATTACCTGATAGAGTACTTATGTATGATTATTGCACATCCTGCTCATCGCATATAGATATTATCTGCTGGCCTATGTTAGAATAGCGCAGTACGTACATACTCGTGATTACCTTTATATGTTATCTTCTATTCACGAGTTGGCAACTCACCCCCGTTGTACCACAGTACTTGCAGGTTGCCCCTCAGAGTAGTCGTGGCAGGCTGCTTTCTTGTATCTTTTTGGCTACGGATACCACTTCAGTTGGTGCGTGAGCTGTTTTGCTGCTGGGTGGGTTGTAGTATCCGGTTATTTTCCATTTGTACACACTTTTGTATCTAGTACTCTCCATCTACTTTTCATGTGTTGACTTAGAGACCAGTGTGAGGACGATGATGTATATTATTTGTACTCTGGTGTCGAGCTCGTGTGAGCCGACTTTACTTATGCAGTTTTTATTATTTGTGATGTTTTTCACTTATTGCTCATTTCTTCGTTTCGGCGTCGTATATTACTCTTGTGGTGATTTTTTCCGCCGTTTGGCATGATTGCTCCCGTTTGGTACACTTTATTATATTGTTTATCATTTTACTCATATCATGTCGTGTACTCGATTTCGGGGTTAGTTTTGTAAGTCCACGTTACCCGTCCCCGGTTCTTTGGGGTTGCGGAAATGGTGAAAAACAATTTTTTCGGTGGGGTAACATGGACTCTAGAAACATATCTTTGTTAAACAAACTATCTAACAACCTAACTAAGAGTTTAGCTACTAGGTTAGGGGTTATACCTAAACTTGAACTCCTTCTCTTCAGCTCCTTGTGGTGGTCGGATCGACCTCACCTCGTCGTCTCCTTGTGCCGAAGATGGATCCACCCGAAAGCTTCTACCTTTGGCTCCAACCTCAATCTAGAGGAAACTAGAATACTTGGCTTGCTAGACCTTGTACACGAGGATGAGTAGGAAGTGTTTTGGGTTTTATCTCTACGGTTCTTGTTTCTCAACTCATGAGACAATAGAACCATGAGATAGAGAAAGAGCAAGAGAAAGAGGAGAGCTTTGAGGATGAGAGAGAATCAATATGATAGAATAAAGAAGACCTTTTACCTCCATGCTCTCATAACACCAAATAATCATAATAATAACCATAATTGAGTATTATGTGATGGTTCATGTCAATGGCATTATCATTTCATGCACTAATTTTGTAAAGAATAACAAGCAAGCAAAAAGTCTTAGCCATGAAATGATAGCCATTGTAATGATGATGGTCAACAAGTCCAAGCTAGTCAACCGGTCAACAAAGTCAACAAGTCAACAAAGTCAAACTTTCAACCCAACCATGGCACACTAATACTTAATTAATATTATTATTAATCTTATTTCTTATTCTTATTAGGGTTTAGCAAAAGTCAACAGTCAACAACCCTAATGAGAATCCTCTGCCTCTGTCTCTGTCAACCGAGCATACACACCCGCATCCGCGTTCCGAGGAACATGAATACAAACGAGATAAAATCAATCCCACAACGTATACTAGGATCTGGCTTAAACCAAAGCCCGCTAATAATAACTGTCCGGACACCAAACGTGCACAAGTGCACGGATGTGACCGAACCCTGTCGCAAAACCATGCGATCTCTACTCTTTTGCCTAAAGGCGAATAGCTCTCTGTGTGGGACTCTAAAGACTCGACACTACGCTGACAGTGGGTTTAACCACAGACCGCAAGCGGCACTAGCTGTGCGTAACAGCCCCCAGGTAGATGCCGATAAGAAGACTGACGAGATGAACTCATCCGAACTCCTACTGAGCCTGAATGTGACAGTCTCCGTACAGTCCGGTCTGTTCGTCTGAGAATATCGCATGGCGGGCCTAGGGGGGCGGTAAACATCAGTCCCCTAAGAGAGGTACAAGTCATGTCGGAGTGTAGCCCAGAACACCCTGAGAGAACACTAGAAACCTACCAGTGCATCTCGCTTGCTCTGGCCAGGGACGACTGTGTGTAATGGCTCTCCTTGACACAGCGCGATATCAACTCCCAATACCGGGAGAGACGAATCATGTCTAACCGTCACTGCCTCCAAGTGCTTCAGGACTGCACCCAACTACTACCTGTTTTCACGAATCCTTTGAGCCGTGGTAGGGTAGTAATCAAAGTACAGTGGGAACACACTCGAGGCGAAGTGACAGTGTCAAGTCAGCGGACTAAGCTGTACTCATGTCACCTGGGAACTGATAACTGACGGTAGCTATAGTACCAACCAATCAGTTCCCGACGAGTCCTGTCCAGTGTACTCGTAACCTAACGAGCACCCGCATACTATCTCAAGTACGACGTACTGACAGCTGTGGGACAGACCGTCTCCCCTGCTGGGATGAGAAGCGCATACGCTAGTCTACTCCGGAGTATCGATGCCCTGTCTCGATAGTCCTACGACTAGGGACCTGTATAAGAATGTGCTTGTGGATTACCGAGCCCCTACGAGTGTGACTGTCATCACAACGCTGGTAATCAAGCAAAGATCCTAAGGGCTCCACTAATGTGTATAGGCGATATGTTAAAAGAAACACATGTACACACATTGAAGTAGGGACAAACCAAGTAGCATACTACTTCTATACAATGGTGAATATCCCAAGCTTCCATTAAGTAATATACAAACTAGTATGATACAGTAATGGCCTCTAGGGCATATACACTAACAAGTTTTTACAAAGGAAATGCTGCCAAAATTTTTAAGATAATAACTTGAACTTTAAGGAAAGTTACTAAACTACATAAGGTTTTCCAAAAGTTTTAAAACAAATGTTTTCAACACTCACTACTTTTAATGGTTTTGATTTCTGGGTTTCGTCTTACTTAGTCGCGTTACGCCTGTAGACGTTACGTGGTTAAGTGCCGGTCACGGGTCGAACTTCGGGTCGTGACATACCCTCAAAGTACGAACCCATTTTCTTCTTGGACGGGGCCTGGTGGCGAATGCGGATGGCATAAATGTTCGTCATATTTTCATTTCTCTCTGTAATGATAGGCGTAATTGATGGGACTGCATTATTAATGCAAAGCAAACAAACCAAAGCTGAATCGTCGGAACAAATTTTAAAACCACTCGGTTTTTTCAAAACATCAGACTTTTAAATTCGAAGCTTAAACCACTCCTTTTAGAAGCTATCGGGTTCCTTCGATTATATCAAGTTCACTACATTCACGGTTTCGCCAAAACCATTC
The DNA here is from genome assembly GCA_030015575.1 of Agapanthus africanus. NCBI lineage: Eukaryota > Viridiplantae > Streptophyta > Magnoliopsida > Asparagales > Amaryllidaceae > Agapanthus > Agapanthus africanus. The sequence continues at coordinate 509,656,229 of CM057341.1, forward strand.
GTAGCCCTCCGTCATTTCAGTTGAATATTCAGTGGTATTCAAGCTATGTATGTTGGCCTTCGTCAAGGCACAGTGTTTGGTAGCTGCTGGATATTCATCTGTAGCATAGATAGATGTGTTGGTTTGGAACAGTTGTACTACTATTTTGGCATTCGTCAAGGGTATGTACGGGTGGGTTCAAATTAACCTGGACAATGAAGGGTAGAACTTGACATGTGACTTATGATATGTTGGCCTTCGTCAAGGTCATAAGAGCATGGGGCAAAAATCCACATCGGGGGTTTCTAAAGAAATTGAAACTTGTTAGTGCTGCATACCATTTAGAGTTTGATAATGTTGGTAGGATTCCTTCAGCATTATCACACAATGATATTTGGATCTCGATCCTAATGTGAGTATCCACTACTCCTCGGGAGATTCTTCACTTAACGATCAATGTTATAAACTAAGTAGGTGTCTAGAACAGTGTTAGCGGGGTTATGCCTCTAGGGAAAAGAGGTTATTTAATTAAGGAACTTTGCGAAAGCGTTGTAAAACCTCCTTCGAAGTACCGACACTAGCCTGGCTGAACGGTTAAGAAAGTATTGTACGGTGAGTTAATACTGACTAATTCTTCTTTTATGGTTTGAGGAAGGATTCGAGATACAGTGGGAGCCATCCTGTTAGATAAATTAAAAACCAATCTAAATTTGCAAGAGCATCATGCTGAGTGTTTTCTTCTCTCACTCCTAATTGCAGCAACCAGGTGACCAGATTAGGTTACAGATAGATAATAAAATGACTGAGTTATACTATAATGACTGGCAAAGTTTTATCCAGATGTCCATTACCTATGACAAGCTGGACCACCTCATTACTACTCAATCCCCCGCCGTCCCAGGTCCGTTTCCACCATCACGGAGGTTGATGTCCGTAAGACAAGGGAAAAAAGACAGTGCGAATGCCAAGTGCCTCGTGTTGGCCTCAATAGATGGTATTAACCAGAGGCAGCACGAGAAGATGGACTTAGTTTCCATCTTTTTCCATAACAAAGATTTATATGGAGAGCAATCTCGTATCGCAAGATATGAGATCTCGAAGGAAATTGCTTCAGGCGAGGTTGGCTATCTGGTCATCTGTAGGGGACAGCGTCCTTACAATGACTAGCTGTATTAAACAGCTCACGGACCTGGAGATCACGTTGGAGAACGAGTCATGTACTGACTTGATTCTGCAGTCCCTACCTCCTACTTACGTCTAGGGGAAGAAAGTTGTACTTCCAGTTGAAGGCACCCTGAAGAAAACCAGGGTGACACCCGCTCTGCTTATTGGGGAATCTTCCTCTTCTAGATCCAAGGCGAAAGCCAAGGGAGAGAAGAAGAAGACCTTCAAAAAGCCGATAGGCGGTGTCAGTAAGGTAGAAGAGAAGGGAAGGGCAAAAGTTTTGAGCTAACAGTAGGGAAGGAGGGATGTTCCCATTGTCACGGGAAAGGTCATTGGCAGAAGAAATGTAGGGCTTGGAAAGATAGAATCCAGGATCCGAAGCACGTTGTAGCTTCGACTTCGGGTGTGTTTATGATTGAAAACAGTCTGTCAATTAACTCTACTTCCTGGGTATAAGATATCGGATCAGGATCTCTTATCTGTAATTCATTACAGGCTTTGAGAAAACGTAGAGTTATCAGGGAATGTGATATGACTCTCAGTGTTACAAACGGAATGAGCGTGGACGCTGTATCCGTAGGGAAATATCACCTAGGATTGACAAGAAGGCGGTTATTAATTTTACGTAACTGTTTGTGTGTACCTAGTCTAGTTTGTAAGCGATGTAGTCCACATCCACCTAAATCAAAGTTTGATTGGGTTAGGTACACTACAGGACAGTATATACGTGTTAAATCAAGCTCAGGTTTTCAACGTCCAGAACACACTTAAAAGAAAGTCTCCAGAATTAATAAGGCTTTCATATAGCATTGTAGACTGGGTCACATCAATGAAACACGGTTGTCGAAGTTACATAGAAATGGATATTTGGATCCGTTCGAATATCAGTCTTATACAACATGTCAATCTTGTATCATAGGAAAGATAACAAAAACTCCGTTCACTGGACACGGAATAAGAGCGAGCGACTCTTAGGACTCATACACAGCGACGTGTATAGTCCAATATCTACAGATGCACGAAGTGGTTATTCCTATTTCATTACTTTTGCGGGTGATTTCTCTAGGTTAGGACATGTCTTCTTGATGAAGCATAAATCCGAGGCCTTTTGAGGTATTCTGAGAATATAAGTATGAAGTGGAAAAACAAACAGGCAAAAGTATCAAGACACTGAGATCTGATCGATGTCCTGAATACTTAATTGTCGAGTTTCTGGATTATTTAAAAGAGAATGGAATTCTCTCTCAGCTTACTCTTCCATACACACCACAACAAAACGGTGTATCGGAAAGGCGGAACAGAACCTTATTGGATATGGTTCGTTCCATGATGAGTAATATTGAGTTATCGCAATCCTTCTGAGGTTACGCACTAGAATCAGCTGCATATCTTTTGAATAAGGTTTCCACCAAGACAGCGCCTACCACACCATATCAGATGTGGAGTGGGAAGAAACCCTATCTTCAGTATCTGAAAATATAGGGATGTCCAGCTTTTGTCAAAAAGCAGTATGCGGACAAGTTCAAGGCACGCTCAGTACTGTATAGGTTTGTAGGATACCCAAAGAACTCCAGAGGGTATCTTTTCTATTACGCAGAGGAACAAAAGGTTTTTGTTCCTCGTCATGCCCATTTTTTTTGAAAAAGGAAATAGTGGGAGTATAATAGAACTGGAAGAAATTCCAAAACCATAAACTGTTATTGAATGTATGGTAGAACCAGAGATTTCAAAAGAATAGTACATCCCTGTGCCAATCCGCGGGACTAGTAGGCAGCCTCATCCGCCCGAGAGATACTACAGTTTTCTCACAGACGGGGATAGAGAGGATTGCATCATTAACAATGATGAGCCAACTAGCTTCCAGCAAGCCATTCAGAGTGGTGACTCAGTAAAATGGCTGGATGCAATGCGGACCGAGATGAAGTCCATGTACACCAACAAAGAATTCACTTTGGACATTTCTCTAGAAGGGGTAAAACCCGTAGGCTGCAAATGGATCTTCAGAAAGAAGATTGGTGTAAATGGACAGGTTTAAACCTATAAGGCTAGACTTGCTGCAAAAGGTTTTTCGTCAAAACCTGGTTTGGACTATGATGAAACCTTTTCTCAAGTGGCTATGCTCAAATCCATTCAGGATCCCTCTTGACATTGTTGCCTTCCAAGATTATGAGATCCGGCAGATAGACGTAAAGACGGTTTTTCTAAATGGACATTTAGGAGAGTGCGTCTATATGGATCAGCCAGAGGGTTTCAATCAGAGTGGGAGCAGCGGGAGAGTGTGCAAGTTGCTTAAATCAATTTATGGACTAAAGCAGGCATCGCGGAGTTGGAACATCTGTTTTAATGAGACGGTCAAAGAATTTGACTTTATCAAAAATCTAGATGAACCATGCATTTATAGTAAGATTGTAGGGAGAACTGTGGGATTCCTTGTCTAGTACGTGGATGACTTTCTCTTGATAGGAAATGACACTCCTATACTACAATCAGTGAAAGGATTCTTGTCGCTAAGGTTCTTCATCAAAGACCTGGGTGATGCCAACTACATTCTGGGGATCCAGATCTATCGTGATAGATCAAAGAGGATGGTGGGACTTTCACAGTCAAGGTACATCAACACCATACTGAAAATATTTATTATGGATGATTCTAAGCGCGGTAGTCTACCGGCTTGTCACGGAATCACCCTCTCCAAAGAGATGTCTCCCAAAGACTGATTTGGAAAGGGCTCGCATCATATCTATACCCTACGCTTCTGCGGTAGGATCTATAATGTATGCGATATTGTGTACAAGACCAGATGTTGCTTACGCACTAGCGTGGTAAGCCGGTATCAGTCAAACCCAGAGGAGAAGCACTGGATAGTAGTAAAGAACATTCTCAAGTACCTGAGATGGATTAAAGAGATGTTCTTGGTGTACGGCAGAAAAGGACCTCCAGATCGAGGCCTTTGCTGACTCCAGCTTTCAGAGAGATAATAAGGACTCCAAGTCCATGTCGGGTTATGTCTTTACCCTCAGTGGAGGGGCGGTCTGTTGGAAGAGCTCCAAGTAGGACACCGTTGCAGACTCAACGATGGAAACGGAGTAGTTCGCTGCATGAGACGCCGCAAAAGAGGCAGTCTGGATGAGGAAGTTCTTAACTGAACTTCAGGTGGTTCATTCCATTTTTGGTCCAATACTTTAGTATTGTGACAACAAACGGCGCCATATCTTTAGGGAAGGAACCCAGGTCCCATCAGAAATCCAGACATATTTTGAGGCGGTACCACATGATCAGGGAGATCATTAATCGCCGGGAGATCGAGGTGAGGAGAGTAAATACGAAGAACAATACTGCAGATCCACTCACAGAGGCCATCCCTCAAACAGAGTTCGAGTGGCTATTCGAGATCTTAGGTCTACGATATGCCAGCATATGACCTTAGTGCAAGTGGGAGATTGTTAGTGTTATATTCCTTAGAGGCCATTATTGTATCATACGGGTTTGTATATTACTTAATGGAAGCTTGGGATATACACAGATATAGTAACAGTCTTGCTCAAAATGGTAGTATGTTACCTGGTTTGTTTCTACCTCAATATGTGCATGTGTTTCTTTTAGCATATCGCTTATACATATTGGTAGAGCCCTTAGGATCTTTGCTTGATTACCAGCGTTGTGATGAAGTCACACTAGTAGGGACTGGGTAGTTTATAAGCACATCCTAAAAAGGTCCCAAGTCGTAGGATTATCGAGACGGGGCATCGATACTCCAGAGTAGACTAATGTATACGCTTCTCATCCAAGCAGGAGAGATGGTCTGTCCCACAGCCATTAGTACGTCGTACTGGAGATAGTATGCAGGTGCTCATTGGGTTATGAGTACACCGGATAGGACTCGTCGGGAACTGTTGGTGGGTATTATACCTATCGTCGAGTAGCAGTTCCCAGATGACATGAGTACAGCTTAGTCCGTCGACTTGACACTGCTACTTCACATCGAGTGTGTTCCCACTGTACTTTGATTACTATCCTACCACGGCTCAAAGGAGTCATGCAAACAGGTAGTAGTTGGGTGCAGTTCCAAAGCACTTGGAGGCAGTGGCGGTTAGATAGGATTCGTCTCTCCCGGTATTAGGGGTTGATATCGCACTGTGTTCGAAAGGCCATTGATCAGTCGAAAATATTGCATTTTTAACACATCAATTTCCCTACTCTTTGCAATCATCTAAAGGTGTTTGGTATAAATATAGCACATATTAGCAATTTGTCTGCAAAATACCAAATAACATGTGTTATACATTATAACCAGCATTATAAGGGAAATTGTGTGTTTATTATTGCATACATGGTCTTTGTATATCAAACACTTATCTCGAGATTGTGTGCAGGAAATTCTCCAGGGAAAAGAGCCGGAACTGCTAAAAAGTGCTGATAAAATACACTAAGTCCAAGACTTGAAATCTGGCAGTGAACAAGAAAGTATAAAAATATTCCAGACATCAGGAAAGTGCTATAAAGCCAACACCAAAATACCCTGAAGATTTGATGCAGCAACTCCATCAAACGTCCGCGGATCCGCGGCCGAGTCAGGCCGATCCGCCGCGGATCCGCGACCGAGTTGACTCATCAGTGGCAGAAAACTTTTTCCGATGCTTCTCTTTAAATGGCCAAACTTCTTCACGACATTTCAGTTCCTCGAATTCTCGAGAAGCTTCCCTTCTAACAGCCAAGCTTCTTGTGCAAGCTTAATACCTACCAAGCTTCTCATGCAAGCTAGCTAACTACCTTAATCTAGAAACTTCTCTACAACTACCTAGCTTCCTATGCAAGCTTCATAACAGCCAAGCTTCTAAGGGAAGCTAGACCTAGCTTCTAGGGGAAGCTAAAGGAAATCTATAAAAAGGGACCTAGTGCTTCATTAAAAAGGTTGTTAAGGGTTGTTGTTCATTAGTTGTTGATTGTTGAATATTGAGCCAAAATTCCGCAACCCTAGCCCAAATCCAATTCCAAAGCCAAATCAAGATACATCGAGTACCAAATCAAGCAAGCATTCAACGAGCCTTTGAAACAACGCCGATCTTCATCCGAGCAAGAGATCCGCGATGATCCGCGACTCACGACGATCGAGCCACACAAAGATCGACGCCAAATTCCTTCTCAATTGAGTGAGCTAGAGCTAGTCTTGTAAACTTGAGTGCGAGTTATAATTTGAAGATCTCAATAAAGGTGAAAATCTCTATTCTTGCTTTCTATTCATTCTCGAATTATGATATTCTTAGTTCTTGATTGCTTTCTAATAATGCGTGAGTAAATTCTCCGCTTGTATCGGAATTGAGAAAATAGGTAGATGATGATGATTAAATTCTTGAACGATTCTTAAGTCTTATGAGTTTTGTAAACTTTAGGAAATTGAATCATCGAAAACCTAATTTGAGTGAGATCGATTTCTTCGCTCCAAATTAGAGATCAACGATCGATGATTTAGTTTGCTAGAGGCTAGAATTTGAATGATAATCAATGAAAGGACAAGGGATGATGATGAAGAAACCCTAGTTTCTTCAATAGATCCCTAAACCTCGTTGATCGTCATCGATCTAGCAACAAATCTTCAATAGATAAGAATTTGTAATCATTAATATTCATCATCATTATCAATCGGATCAATTCCGACAAGCCTCTTTACAAATCTTGACAATTCAAACAATTTTGGGACATTTCTTGATTCTTAATTTTAGATCTTTACTTTCCTTATGTTTCTTGAAATGAAAACTCATAAATCTTGAATCAATTTTATTGCAATTTCTTTTATCTTTTAATTTTCGACTCAACTAAAACAATAACGAGCAAATCACACTTTATCAGTGGACGATCTGCATTCACCGACGAAACTACACTAGACACCGTCAATTGATTGCGTTATAAATTTCTTTGGTTGTGATCTTTTAAAACTTTTCCAAATACACACAAAGAAGATGATTCAGTCAGCCATTACACAAAGTCCTTGGCCAAGGCAAGCGATATTTACTGGTAGGTACTCCGGTAGTTTCTCAGGGTGTTTTGGGCTATACTCTGACACGACTTATTGCGCTATTAAGGGTCTAACGATTACCGCCCCCTAGGCCTGATATGCAATACTCTTAGACGAACAGACCGGACTGTACATAGATTGTCACATAGAGGCTTAGTAAGAGTTTGGATAAATTAGCTCAGCGGCCTTCTTATCGATATCTACCTGGGGACCGTTACGTACAGCTAGTACCGCTTGTGGCCTGTGGTTAAACCCACTACCAGCGTAGTGTCGAGTCTTTAGAGTCCCACATAGAGAGTTTCCCTGCACCGGGCAAAAGGTGTAGAGGCTGTATGGTTTTAAGGAAGGGCTTCGATCACGTGTGTGTACTTGTGCACGTATGATGATTAGGCGGATAATACTAGTGAGCTTTGGTTTAAGCCGGATCCTAGTATTATATTGATGGATTGTTTCATCTCTTTGTATTCGTGTTCTTCGGAATGCGGATGCGGGTATGTATATACGGATGAGTGGCATTCTCATAATTTTTCAGATTTGCTTCTAGAAGGGGACACCTTTTTAGGGTTTTATTCTTTTTGGAATAAACTTTATTAGGTGGAGGAATGATGTGGAGTTATGCATTGAACCTAGAATGGCTACTTGGTGACTCATGGTCATGAGTCACCACATGATATTTGTGAAGAGTTGTAGATATTTGAGTGTGATTTTTATCTCACAAAATATCTAAGATACTTCATTCTATCTTAAATGGGCAGCCATGCCTCCTTCAATGTTGACTTCTCCTTTCTCATTTCTTCAAGCCTCTTCTCTTCATCACAAACCCTGGACCTCTCATGAGTTGAGAAACCTAGGGTACCAAGAGACAAATCTCTCCATCTTCTCACTCTACACAACCTAGGACTTCTACTTTAGCGAACTAGAAGCCGTAGTTATCTCAGATTCGAGATAGGAGCTCGGACTATAGACTCTCGGGTGGATCTTCTTTGACTCGAGGAGGCCGTCGAGGTAGCCGCGATCCGTTCCGATCATTGGAGCTGACGACGAGTAGAGGATAGCGATGAAGACCCGAAGGACTTGGTATCGTGAGGTATAACTTCTAACCGAGTAGTTAAACCTCATACAGTATTGTGTTAGTTAGGGTTTAGCATCGATCCTGGAGTTCAAGTCGGTGTTGTGAGCTTTGAAAAATCGTTTTTTGCATATTCCGCCTCCCTGCGAACACGCGGGGTGCGCGACATCGACTTACATCTTCTTCGGGTGTGTTCGTTACCAATAACTGTTTCTTAATTAACTCTACGTCCTGGGTATTGGATACCGGATCAGGATCCCACATATGTAATTTGTTACATGGGCTATAGAAAGGTAGAGAACTGGGAAATGACGATTTGTCTCTAGTAGTAGGGAATGGTGCAATTGTTGCAGCCAAAGCAGTTGGCGAATATCACCTTATCTTACCAAGTGATAACACAATTATTCTGAGCGGCTGTTATTTCGTACCAAAAAATATTTTTATGTTTTCCTGAATCAAGTGTTGATTGGGTATGGTACGTAGTGTGATGGTAAATATGTTCTAAATCACAATACAGTTCTAAGTATAACAGAACACACACAAGAGGAACAGTTCAGAAATGGACGAAGCCTTCTTATGGCATTGTAGACTAAGTCATATCAATGCGACAAGACTAGCTAAAGTTGCATAAAGATGGATATTTGAATCCGTTCGAATTTACATCTTATGAAACTTGCGAGTCATGTCCCAAAGGCAAGATGACCAAATCTCCGTTTACCGGACACGGAGAAAGAGCTACTGAACTCTTGGGACAAATGATGTATGCGGTCCTATGTCTACAAATGCCAGGAATGGTTCCTCGTACTTTATTATATTCACCGATAATCTTTCAAGATACAGAAATGTGTTCCTGTTGAAACAAAAATCTGAATCTTTTGAGAAATTCATGGAATATAAGTACAAAGTTGAGAACCATACGGGTAAAAGTATTAAAATCCTTCGATATGATCGGGGAGGAGAATACTTGAGCACGGAATTCAGAGACTACTTAAAAGAGAATGGGATTCTCTCTCAGCTTACTCCTCTGTATACACCACAGCACAATAGAGTTTCGGAGCTGAGGAATCGCACCCTATTGATATGGTGCGCTCTATGATGAGTGATGCTGAGTTGCCTATTTCCTTTTGGGGTTATGCACTTGAGATAGCTGCATACCTATTGAATAGAGTTCCGACCAAATCCGTGCCTACCACTCCATATGAGATATGGAATGGGAAGAGACCATCTCTTAAACAAGTTAAGATATGGGGTTGTCCGGCCTATGTTAAAAAGAAAAATCCGGACAAGCTCGAGGCAAGGTCAGTTCTGTGTAAATTTGTAGGATATCCCAAACATTTGCGAGGGTGTATCTTATACCACACCGAGGAACAAAAGGTATTTGTTTCTCAACATGCCACCTTTTTAGAAAAGGATTTTCTTATGAAAGAAATTAGTGGTAATGAGGTATAATTGGAAGAAGTTCCAGCAACACAGACTATAACTGACAATTTGGTGGAACCGGAGGATTCAATAGTCCCCAACGAACCTCAGCCACTCCGCAGATCTAGTAGGGTTTCTCATCCACCTGAGAGATACTACAGTTTTCTCATAGAAGGTGGGAGCGAGGATTGCATCATGGAAGATGATGACCCAACTAGTTTCGAGCAGGCCATCACAAGTGGAGACTCTGTGAAATGGTTGGATGCTATGCGATCTGAGATGGAATCCATGTACACCAATAAAGTATGGACTTTGAAAGTTGCTCCTGAAGGGGTAAAACCTATCGGGAGCTGAAGGGTTCCTAGGCACACTTGTGAAGGTTCATAAAGCATCAAACATGCCCGAATAAAATTTTACATGTGCCAAACAACCCAAAGACGGGATCTTGGCTAGATTATTAGGGTTTAGCATGCAAGATGATATCTTTAAAGCTAAGTGTGAGGGATTACAACCTTTGTAGTCCGCTCCTTCGCTTCACAAGCTCCGAGTAGAAGTCCCTTCGCCGCGATCCACGATCTCCCGGACTCAAGAGAGGCTCCACGACTCGAACGATCCATGCTAGCTTGAAGTGTTCCGATTCTCCGATGATCTACGTCGAAGTTGCTATAACCCAAGCTTTCTCACTCTAAAGAGATGAACACCCTAATCTAATGGGCTAGATTAGATGAGGATGATGGAGTAGTATTTATTCTTTCTTTTTAATTCACTTTCTCACAATAAATCATCACAAAAAGGATTAACTAGTGAGCTCTCTCTCAAAACTCAAGAGAGAAGAAGATGAAGAATGAAAGAATAATCCTTTTGTGATGAATAGTAGTCAAGTGTATATGATTGATTATCTAACCATGGTCAAGGATGATAGGATAAAAGTTGTAGAGAATAAAGTAGAGTTAGGGTTTAGTTAGGTTAAGGATAAGTATCAACCATAATATCTTAACCAAGACAAAATAGAATCCTTCTAGAATGAACAAGAAGAAGCTAACCCTAATCAAACCCTAATTCCTTTTTATCATCCTTAAACATGTTTTATAATAAATCATATTACGTCACAATAATATATATCACATATATATTATATATTTGCAACAAAAGAAAATAATATATTTAACAAATATCGCATATATATCAATGTATTAATCCGGTGAGAAAATGAAATAATAAAGCGAGCCAATATTAGATATTGTAATACAATATATCATATATATCATTATACATTAAATCATCGAATCAACACTTGATCCAAAAATCCGGCTATATCGAATATAACCGGCTAATATATCATGTACCGATTCATCGAATCAACACTTGATCCGATGTCGCGATTCATATCTAAATATCTCGAGAATATAATACGGTATCTCATATCGCATTATCCTCGGTCCTGCACATATCACATATGTGCCTCTACTCCGTTTCGCCTGAGCCAAGAAACCTCTGTGTAGGACTCTCAAGAATCGTCAATACGCCGGTAGCAGGTGATGATCATATCAAACACCCACAAGCTGCAAGCGGTCAGCTAAACGTAACAGCCACCCAGGTATTGAGCGATCAGAAAATCAACAAGCTAGCCTATCCATTCTCCTGTGAATCCATTCAGTAACACTCCCGTACAGTCCGGTCTGTTCGTCTGATATGTCGCATATCAAGTCTAGGGGTGGTATACGTCAGACCCCAGTAACCGATAAGTCGTGTCGATGTGAGGCTCATAACAGGTCGAGAAACTACTATTAACACTTACCAGTATATCTCTATATCAGCCCTGGCCATGGACTTCCAGTTATAGCCAATCGAACACAGCACAACATCAACTCCCTATACCGGGAGAGACGAATCCCCTCCTATCGCTCATTGCCTCCATGTGATTCGGGACTGTACCCAAAAGCCACCGTTTTGCACGCCCTCTTGGACATGGTAAGGTGGAAATCAAAGCACAGTGGGAATTACACAAGACTCTATGACGATCTCGGGTCTACAGACTACCCTGTACCAGTGTCACCGGAGAACTGCCATCTGACGTGTGGTATATCACCATCTGGGAGTTCTCGGCGAGTCCGTCCAGTGTACCCAGTCTCCACTGAGCACCCGTACACCATCTCTGATGTCAAACACCGATGGATATGGGATCATCCATCGCCCATCATATGGGTCAAGATGCGTATACGCTAGTCTACTCTGGTGTATCGATGCCCTGTCTCGATATACCCTCGACTAGGAACATTTATAGGATGTACTCATCGACTACCGTAGCCCCACTAGTATAATCTCATCATAATCCCAGTAGTTGAGTACAGATCCTAAGGGCTTTATCAACATGTGAGAGAAAGACAGTAAACCAATACAAGTCAACATGTTAAGATAAAGAGAAACCAAATAGCATACTATCTTGACGAGCAAGAAAGTCCTCTCTGTATATATCCAAGCATCCATCATAATATACATCATATGTACAACAATGGCCTCTAGGGCATATACATAACTAACAATCTCCCACTTGCACTAAGGCCAGCTGCTGTAGTATCTCATACTTAGCATCCCGAATAATCTCTCAAACTGTATCTGGGGAATGGCCTTCGTGAGTGGATCCGCAGTGTTGTCTTTCGTATCTACTCTCCTGACCTCGATCTCCCGGCGATCAACTATCTCCCTGATCAGGTGATACCGCCTAAGAATTTGTCTGGATTTCTGATGGGATCTGGGTTCCTTGGCCAAAGCCACAGCTCCATTGTTATCGCAATACAAAGGTATTGGATGTTCAATGGATGGAACCACACCAAGTTCAGTGATGAACTTCTTCATCCAGACAGCCTCTTTGGCAGCATCGTTGGCAGCGATGTATTCAGCCTCCATCGTCGAGTCTGCAACGGTATCTTGTTTGGAACTCTTCTAACATACCGCCCCTCCATTGAGGGTAAAGACAAAACCCGAGTGCGACGTAGAGTCGTCCTTATCACTTTGGAAACTGGAATCGGTAAAAGACTCCACCCGGAGTTCTCCGTTACCATACACCAAGAACATATCTCTAGTCCTTCGTAAGTACTTGAGAATGTTCTTCACAGTTTTCCAGTGACTCTCTCCAGGATCTGCTTGATACCGACTCACTACACTTAGTGAGTATGCTACATCGGGTCTGGTACATAGCATCGCATACATGATAGAGCCTACTGCCGAAGCATAGGGTATCCCTTGCATGCGAGCTCTCTCCAAATCAGTCTTAGGAGACATCTCTTTGGAGAGAGTGAGTCCAAAGATCATGGGTTGGTTCCTACGCTTGGATTCTTCCATACTAAACCTCTTTAGTATGGTGTCAATGTACCTGGATTGGGACAATCCCAGTATCCTTTTGGATCTATCTCTATAGATCCTAATCCGCAATATGCATGAGGCATCACCTAGATCTTTCATTGAGAATCTTTGTAATAAGAAGAGCTTGAATGATTGCAGCATAGGAATATCATTTCCTATCAAGAGTATGTCATCCACATACAATACGAGGAAGACAACCTTACTCTTTGCTACCTTCTTATAGATACAAGGTTCATCTATGTTTTTGATGAAGTCAAACTCTTTGACTACTACATCAAAACAGATGTTCCAACTCCGCGATACTTGCTTTAACCCATAAATGGATTTAAGAAGTTTGCACACCTTTCCGCTGCTCCCACTATCTACGAAGCCCTCTGGCTGAGTCATGTATACGCTCTCTTCTAAATCACCATTTAAAAAGGCGGTCTTAACATCCATTTGCCAGATTTCGTAGTCATGGTATGCAGCAATGGCAAGTAAGATCCGGATGGACTTAAGCATAGCCACTGGAGAAAAGGTATCGTCATAATCCACACCTGGTCGTTGACGAAATCCCTTTGCTACAAGTCTAGCTTTGAAAGTCTCAACTTTTCCATCTACACCAAATTTCTTTTTAAAAATCCACTTGCTCCCAATGGGTTTTACCCTTTCAGGAGCATTTTCCAAAATCCATACTTTATTGGTGTACATGGATTCCATCTCAGATCGCATTGCATCCAGCCATTTCATAGAGTCACCACTCGTGATGGCCTACTCGAAACTAGTCGGGCCATCATCTTCCATGATGCAATCCTCGCTTCCACCATCAATGAGAAAACCGTAGTATCTCTCAGGTGGATGAGAAACCCTGCTAGATCGGCGGAGAGGCTGGGGTTCGTCGGGTACTACTGAATCCTCTGGTTCAACCAAGTCTTCTGTTATAGTTTGTGTTGCTGGAACCTCTTCCAGTTCTACCTCAATGCCACTAATCTGTTTCATAAGAAAACCTTTTTCTAAGAAAGTGGCATGTCGAGAAACAAACACCTTTTGTTCCTCGGAGTGGTAGAAGATATACCCTCATGAATGTTTGGGATATCCAATAAACTTACATAGGACAGACCTTGCCTCGAGCTTGTCCGGATTGTGTGTCTTAACATAGGCCGGACAACCCCATATCTGAATAAAATTTAGACATGGTCTCTTACCATTCCATATCTCATATGGAGTGGTAGGCACTGATTTGGTTGGAACTCTATTCAATAGGTATGCAGCTGTCTCCAGTGCATATCCCCAGAAGGAAATAGGTAACTCAGCTGCACTCATCATAGAGTGCACCATATCTAATAGGGTGCGATTCCTCCGCTCCGATACACCGTTGTGCTGTGGTGTATAAGGAGGAGTAAGCTGAGAGAGAATCCCATTCTCTTTTAGATAATCTAGGAACTTATTGCTTAAGTATTCTCCTCCTCGATCAGATCGAAGGATCTTTATACTTTTGCCCGTTTGTTTTTCTACTTCGTGCTTATATTCTCTGAATTTCTCAAAAGCTTCAGACTTGTGTTTCATCAGGAACACATGTCCGAATCTATAGAGATCGCCAGTGAATGTAATGAAGTAGGAAGAACCGTTCCTGGCATGCGTAGACATGGGACCGCATACATCACTATGTACCAGTCCTAAGAGTTCAGTAACTCTTTCTCCATGTCCATTAAACGGAGCTTTGGTCATCTTTCCTTTGAGACATGAATGGCAAGTATCATAAGATGATAATTCGAACGGATTCAATAACCATCCTTATGTAACTTAGCCAGTCGTGTCGCATTGATATGACCAAGTCTACAATGCCACAAGTAGGATTCGTTCATTTCTGAACTTTTCCTCTTGTGTGTGTTTTGTATATTGAGGACTGTATTCTGATTTAGAATGAATATGCCATTATGTAACGAGCCTGATGCAATCAAATTTTGATCTAGGAATATGTTCATAACATTATCCTGTACTACATAATTATATCCTTCTTTACTTAATAAAGAAACTGATATAATGTTGCACATCATGTTCGGTATATAATAGCACTCATTCAGAATCAGTGTATCACCACTTGGTAATACTAGGTGATATTCGCCAACTGCTTTGGCTGCAACATTTGCACCGTTCCCTACTTGAACGGAATGAGCACCTTTTCCTAGTTCTCTACCTTTACGTAGCCCATGTAACAATTTACATATGTGGGATCCTGATCCGGTATCTAATACCCAGGACGTAGGGTGAACTGAGAAACAGTTTTCAATAACTAACACACCTGAAGAAGATGCATCAACATGCATGTTCTTTTGGGCGGCGTGAGAATCCAGATATTCTCCTATTCCCTGTTCAGTCTTATAACTCTTATAAGAAAGAACAGGTCCAACGTTCCCCTGCTTAGTATAATAAGCGGGTTTAGTCAATACATCCATATTATTATCTTGATTATGGCCTGACATGGTCGCTACCTGGAGAGAGAGAGAAGAAAACACTTTAGCGTATGCTCTTGCAAGATTAGATTGGATATTATCTTATCTAATCAGGATGTCTCCCACTGTTTTTATCAAATCTACCTTCAAGCCCTAAAAGGTAAGATTAGCCAGGATTAATTACGCCCTACAATTTTGTCAATCTTTCAGCCAAATCAGTGTCGGTACTTTGAGGGAGGTTCTCCGTACTTTCGCACGGACCTAATTAAAGTAAACCTCGTTTTCCCAGAGGCGTAACCCCGTTAACACTTTTCTAGACACCTACTTGATCGACTAATTGTCCTGTGTAAAACTCTCCCAGGAGTAACTCTTACTCGCAGTGGGTATCGGGATCCAACTATCTCATAGAAGGTATGCAATCTCATTGCAAATTTCAACATTTGAAATTCCCGATAATATTTTTACCCCTAGCGTCCCATGACCTTGACGGAGGCCAAACTACCCATAGGGCGCTAGTCAAGTTCAACCCGTCATTTCTTGATTGAATTAAACCCACCCGTACGACCCTTGACGGAGGCCAAACTACGCCGTACGAATACCCTAATCCAATCGCATCATATGCTGGCAGATAAGCACTAGTTAGCTACCATACACTACACCTTGACGGAGGCCAAACTACCGCAGCACGAATACTAAGTAGTACTTATCTGAAATGACGGAGGGCTACGCAGGTTTTTCAGAAAACCATGAGCGTAATGAACTTGATATCGTCGTATAATCATGTGAAATTTTGAAATGGAGTGTTTTTTAGGCTTTCATTGGTTTTGCTAAAGAGGTCATTCCGGGTGAAGGGATCTCGGCTGTTTCCTCATCGAATAAGGTGCAGGACATATCATATATATCACTGTGCAAAGCAAAACTCTAAAAGCAATCAAAAGACAAACTGAGTTTTGTAGCATCTGCCAGTTTCGCTAAAGAGGTCACTCCCTCGGCTCTTTCCTCATGGAATAAGGTGCAGGGTATATCATATATACCACTATGCAAAGCAAAACTGTAGCTACCCTTTTTATAATGTTTTGATTCTACAACATCTTTTAGGTTTCTTTTCTTTTTATTAATCTCATTAATAAAAAATCACATCAGCTTATGCTTCCTAAGCATCACAGATAAATACGACGTACACTTATGCCATCCGGATTCGCCTCGATGTCCCCTCGTGCACCGTTAGGTTAGATAACTAACGACAGAGCAGGGCAGGACTAGTGCGGGTGTAAAACATAAGTAACGTCTATATAATATATCATATATACTATATACTGTATCCATCACAACATATCAAATGATCACATCACAGATATCGCAGCAGAAACATAGATATAATGTGGGATATACTAGGACGTCCGTATTTAGTATTTAGCCAACAATAGAAAATACGGATTCCACAGTCGCGATGAATAGCCAAGCCCACACCCTGGACCCCTACGAGTGCGGCAGGCGACCCTACCAATTCTGGAGTTTAGGAGACCCGGTCTCGACTCCTCGAGATGGCCTCCTACTGAACCCCAGAACCCGGTCACCTGTGCTCCCCTCCTTGGGTCCATCCTAATGCGGAAAAGTAAATAATATACAACACTGATGGCATCAACCTCAACCTGGAAGTGCCCCAAATAAAAGAATATTACAATTACATTTGAATTTACATGAATGAAAATATAAAACTCTCATCTCATATAAAACCCCCGGCTATTCAATCGCGACAATCCTGCACATCATATCTCAGCAACACATAATATCTCATATCATCAACGTAAGTAAGTATGCATACACCTATCGTCGTCGATGTATAGCAACGAAAACCGGCAATACAACTACATACTACACTTACGGTCACAGAAAAGAAATTGTAAAACTACAATATTTGGAATCCACATTCTCTTTAGACATCATAAATGCGAAATATCACATACTTCGTATTTCATGCCTAAACTATATGAATTCCACATATTGTATCACATTCCAGATAAATAGACAGTATTAAACTTTTCGAACAGATAATCAAATACCCAAAATTTCCTAAAGTGCTCAACACTTGAGCGGAGTTCAAATAATCCCAGAATATGTCACAGTACCAGTGATCCAGCCGTAGAAGGGTCAAGCCAACGCTTCACATGTGGCACGCCGTACTGCCCCAAACCCGAAGGTTCAAAAGTCAGTTCAAGACGGTCACATAATCGAGTTAAGGTTTGTTGTCTTCTAGAGGGTCCACCGTGTTACTTGCACATTTTTCCGAAAGATTTAAACTCGAGAAAAGATTCAACACTTGAAAATTTTTTGTGTCGGGAAAAAGTGAGTTAATGATATCCGTTCGAACTTTTTAACAGTTTCTAAATATCCAGAAAAACAATAACGAATTTAAAATTCCCGATCGAATCGACGATTACAAAATAAACCTCAGAATACTCAACACTTGAGTCAGATTAAAAATACCCATAAAATAGTAAATACAGATACAAGAATTACTGTGCACAAAACCGTACCTAATACTCTTATACTGCCGCGGAACCGCCGCCAATGGTGGGTCATTGCCGCGGTTCCGCGGCTATGTTGTCGAATTGGAGGCACGAATTTCACCATAATTCTTATATTATCCTGCTGTATTTTTTAGGTATTTTTAATTCTGGAAAAACCCAGATTTTAAAAAATGTACAGAGAAGGGTTTGAAATGTCGTATTTGGGTTCGATCGGGGTTTTAACTTCGTTAACACATCGCCTAATGCTCTAGCTAGGCTCTGATACCACTGAAGGGTTCCTAGGCACACTTGTGAAGGTTCATAAAGCATCAAACATGCCCGAATAAAATTTTACATGTGCCGAACAACCCAAAGACGGGATCTTTACTAGATTATTAGGGTTTAGCATGCAAGATGATATCTTTAAAGCTAAGTGTGAGGGATTACAACCTTTGTAGTCCGCTCCTTCGCTTCACAAGCTCCGAGTAGAAGTCCCTTCGCCGCGATCCACGATCTCCCGGACTCAAGAGAGGCTCCACTACTCGAACGATCCATACTAGCTTGAAGTGTTCCGATTCTCCGATGATCTACGTCGAAGTTGCTATAACCCAAGCTTTCTCACTCTAAAGAGATGAACACCCTAATCTAATGGGCTAGATTAGATGAGGATGATGGAGTAGTATTTATTCTTTCTTTTTAATTCACTTTCTCATAATAAATCATCACAAAAAGGATTAACTAGTGAGCTCTCTCTCAAAACTCAAGAGAGAAGAAGATGAAGAATGAAAGAATAATCCTTTTGTGATGAATAGTAGTCAAGTGTATATGATTGATTATCTAACCATGGTCAAGGATGATAGGATAAAAGTTGTAGAGAATAAACTAGAGTTAGGGTTTAGTTAGGTTAAAGATAAGTATCAACCATAATATCTTAACCAAGACAAAATAGAATCCTTCTAGAATGAACAAAAAGAAGCTAACCCTAATCAAACCCTAATCCCTTTTTATCATCCTTAAACATGTTTTATAATAAATCATATTATGTCACAATAATATATATCACATATATATTATATATTTGCAACAAAAGAAAATAATATATTTAACATATATCGCATATATATCAATGTATTAATCCGGTGAGAAAATGAAATAATAAAGCGAGCCAATATTAGATAATGTAATACAATATATCATATATATCATTATACATTAAATCATCGAATCAATACATGATCCAACGATCCGGCTATATCGAATATAACCGGCTAATATATCATGTACCGATTCATCGAATCAACACTTGATCCGATGTCGCGATTCATATCTAAATATCTCGAGAATATAATACGGTATCTCATATCGCATTATCCTCGGTCCTGCACATATCACATATGTGCCTCTACTCCATTTCGCCTGAGCCAAGAAACCTCTGTGTAGGACTCTAAAGAATCGTCAATACGCCGGTAGCAGGTGATGATCATATCAAACACCCACAAGCTGCAAGCGGTCAGCTAAACGTAACAGCCACCCAGGTATTGAGCGATCAGAAGATCAACAAGCTAGCCTGTCCGTTCTCCTGTGAATCCATTCAGTAACACTCCCGTACAGTCCGGTCTGTTCGTCTGATATGTCGCATATCAAGTCTAGGGGTGGTATACGTCAGACCCCAGTAACCGATAAGTCGTGTCGATGTGAGGCTTATAACAGGTCGAGAAACTACTAGTAACACTTACCAGTATATATCTACATCATCCCTGGCCATGGACTTCCAGTTATAGCCAATCGAACGTAGCACAACATCAACTCCCTATACCGGGAGAGACGATTCCCCTCCTATCGCTCATTGCCTCCATGTGATTCGGGACTGTACCCAAAAGCCACCGTTTTGCATGCCCTCTTGGACATGGTAAGGTGGAAATCAAAGCACAGTGGGAATCACACAAGACTCTATGACGATCTCGGGTCTACAAACTACCATGTACCAGTGTCACCGGAGAACTGCCATCTGACGTGTAGTATATCCCCATCTGGGAGTTCTCGGCGAGTCCGTCCAGTGTACCCAGTCTCCACTGAGCACCCGTACACCATCTCTGATGTCAAACACCGATGGATATGGGATCATCCATCGCCCATCATATGGGTCAAGATGCGTATACGCTAGTCTACTCTGGTGTATCGATGCCCTGTCTCGATATACCCTCGACTGGGAACATTTATAGGATGTACTCATCAACTACCGTGGCCCCACTAATATGTTCTCATCATAATCCCAGTAGTCGAGTACAGATCCTAAGGGCTTTATCAACATGTGAGAGAAAGACAGTAAACCAATACAAGTCAACATGTTAAGATAAAGAGAAACCAAATAGCATACTATCATGACGAGCAAGAAAGTCCTCTCTGTATATATCCAAGCATCCATCATAATATACATCATATGTACAACAATGGCCTCTAGGGCATATACATAACTAACAGGAGCAAGTGGATCTTTAGAAGATAATTGGTGTGGATGGAAAAGTTGAGACTTTCAAAGCTAGACTTATAGCAAAAGGTTTTCGTCAACGACCAGGTGTCGAATATGTTGAAACCTTTTCTTCAGTAGCTATGCTTAAGTCAATCAGGATCCTACTTGCTGTTGTTGCATACCATGACTACAAAATCCGGCAGTTGGACGTTAAGACCGCTTTTCTAAATGGTGATTTAGAAGAGTGCGTGTACATAACACGGCCAGAGGGCTTCGTAAACAGTGGGAGCAGCGGAAGTATGTGCAAGCTGCTTAAATCCATCTACGGATTAAAACAGGCATCGCGGAGATGGAACATCTGTTTTGGTGACGCTATCAAAGAGTTTGACTTCATCAAAAATATAGATGAACCATGTATATATAAGAAGGTAGTAGAGAGTAAGGTTGTCTTTCTCGTATTGTACGTGGATGACATACTCTTGATAGGAAATGATGTTCCTATGGTACACTCGGTCAAGCTCTTCTTATCACACATGTTCTCCATGAAAGATCTAGGTGATGCCTCCTACATCTTGGGGATTAAGATCTATAGAGATAGATCTAAATGGATATTGGGATTGTCCCAATCCAGGTACATAGACACCATACTAGAGAGGTTTAGTATGTAAGATTCTAAGCATGGTAATTTACCCGCTTGTTAAGGAATCACTCTCTCCAAAGAGATGTCTCCCAAGACTGATTTGGAGAGGGATCGCATGCAAGGGATACCCTATGCTTCGGCAGTCGAGCCAATCATGTATGTGATATTAGGTACTAGACTAGATGTAGCTCACTCACTAAGTGTAGTGAGTAGGTATCAAACAGATCCTGGTGAGAAATCTTGGACAGCTATGAAGAACATTCTTAAGTACTTGAGAAGGACTAAAGAGATGTTCTTTGTGTATGGTAACGGTAAACTCTAGATGGAGTTCTTTACTAATTCGAGCTTCCAGAATGATTAGGACGACAGTAAGTCGGTCTCGGGTTTTGTCTTCACCCTCAGTGGAGGGACAGTATGTTGGAAGAGTTCCAAGCTAGATACCATAGCAGACTCGACGATGAAGGCTGAATACATCGCTACCAACGATGCTTCCAAAGAGGTTGTCTGGATGAACAAGTTCATGAGATGAACTTAGTGAAGTTCCATCCATTGAACAACCAATACCTGTGTATTGTGATAATAATAGAACTGTGGCTTTGTCCAAGGAACCCCGGTCCCATCAGTGATCCAGACATATTCTTAGGAGGTATCACCTGATCAGGGAGATAGTAGATCGCTAGGAGATCGAGGTCAGGAGAGTTAACACAGAGGATAACACAGCGGATCCACTAACCAAGGCCCTCCCCCAGATGCTAATCGAAAGACTTTTTAGGATGTTGGGTATGAGATACTACAACAACTGGCCTTAGTGCAAGTGGAAGATTGTTAGTGATATGTATGCCCTAGAGGCCATTATTGTATGATATAGTGGATGCTTGGACATATATATGGAGGACTTTCTTGCTAGACATGATAGTATACTATCTGGTTGCCTTTATCTTAACATGTTCACTGGTATTATTATACCGTCTCTCATATGTTAAATATGTATGCCCTAGAGGCCATTATTATATAGAACTAGTTTGTATAATACATTTTGGAGGCTTGGGATATATATATGGTTTTACGGCAGTCTTGCTCGATATAGTAGTATGCTACTTGGTTTGTTTCTATCTTAATATGGGTATATGTTTCTTTTAACATATCGCTAAAAACATATTGGTAGAGCCTTTAGGATTTTTACTTGACTACCGGCGTTGTGATGGCGATCACACTAGTGGAGGATGGGTAGTCTATAAGCACATCCTTATTTTGGTCCTTAGTCGTAGGATTATCGAGACAGGGCATCGATACTCCAGACTAGACTGGTGCATACGCTTCTCTTCACAGCAGGGGAGATGGTCTGTCCCACAGCCATCAGTACGTCGTACTGGAGATAATATGCAGGTGCTCGTTAGGTTACGAGTACACTGGACAGGACTCGTCGGGAACTGTTGGTTGGTATTATACCTATCGTCAGTTAACAGTTCCCAGGTGACATGAGTACAGCTTAGTCAGCAGACTTGACACTGTCACTTCGCCTCGAGTGTGTTTCCACTGTTCTTAGATTACTACCCAACCACGGCTCTACTGAGTCGTGCAAACAGGTGGTAGTTGGGTGCAGCCCCGAAGCACTTGGAGGCAGTGACGGTTAGACAGGATTCGTCTCTCCCGGTATTGGGGGTTGATATCGCGCTGTGTCTAAGAGAGCCATTACACAAAGTCCCTGGCCAGGGCAAGCGAGAATTGCTGGTAGGTTTTCCAGTAGATTCTCAGGGTGTTTTGGGCTACACTCCGACACGACCTGTACCGCTATTAGGGGACTGACGTTTACCGCCCCCCTAGGCCCGCCATGCGATATTCTCAGGCGAACAGACCGGACTGTACGGAGATAGTCACATTCAGGCTCAGTAGGAGTTCGATGGGTTCACCTCATCAGGCTTCTTATCGGCATCCACCTGGGGACCATTACGTACAGCTAAGTACCGCTTGCGGCCTGTGGTTAAACCCACTGCCATCGTAGTGTCGAGCCTTTAGAGTCCCACATAGAGGGTTACTCGCCTTTGGGCAAAACAGAGTAGAGGTTGCATAGTTTTGCGACGGGGTTCGTTCACATCCGCGCACTTGTGCACGTTTGGTGTCCGGACAGTAGTTACTAGCGGGCTTTGGTTTAAGCCAGATCCTATTAATTGTTTTGGGATTGGTTTTGTCTCAGTATATTCGTGTTCCTTGGAGCACGGATGCGGGTGTGTATACACAGTTGACAGAGGCAGAGGCAAAGGATTCTCATTAGGGTTGTTGACCATTTGGCTTTGGTTGACTTGTTGACCGTTGGCCTTTCTTTAAACCCTAATGAGAATATGATATATGATTAATAATATTAATTAAGTATTATTGTGCCATGGTTGAGTTGAAAGTTTGACTTTTGTTGACTTGCTGACTTTGTTGACCGGTTGACCATTTTGGACTTGTTGACCATCTCATTTCATGGCTGTCATTTCATGGGTATGACTTTTGCTTGCTTGTTGTTTGCAAAATGCAATAATAGCATGAAATGATAATGGTCATTGAAACTAACCATGACCATATACTTAATTATTATTATTATCATCATTATTCTCACTTTTGTGAGAAGGGGTTGGATTATGAGAGCTCATTCTATCATTCTCTTTCTCTCTCCTAGAAAGAAAGCTCTCCCTCTTCCTCTTCCTCTCTCAAGGTTCAAGTGTTCCATGAGTTGGAAATCATGAACCTTTGAGTCAATACCACCATCACTCTTCTCTACTCAATCTAAGGTATTAGGTTTAGCAAACCAAACACCTTAGTCATCTCTAGGTTGAGATTGGAGCTCAATTTCGAGACCCTCGGCTGGATCCATCTATGGCAAAGAGGAGACTACAAGGAGGATCCGTTCAAGCAACTACAAGGAGCAAGCAAGAGGAAGAACAACAACAAGAAGAGAAGGAGTTCAAGACCAAGGTATAACCATTCTACATAGTAGTTAGAACTTGTAGAATATTAGTTAGTTCTTGTTTAGCAACGATCCTTCTTGTACGGTCCATGTTACCTAGTTAGGAAAAAATTTTGTTTTACCTATTCCGCCTTCCCGAAAGGACCGGGGTGGGTAATGTGGACCTAACATTAGTATCAGAGCCTAGATAAACACTATCTAACATGTTAGCAAAGTAACTAGAAGTTCGATCGGAGAAAAAATCACAAAACATGCCCGAAATATCAACTTTCTGCCGATTTTGTTTTCTGTTCAAAAAATAATAAATCATGTACTAAAAATCGGCTCAGGGTTTTTAAAGAACAATCAAGAAAAATGGTCCACTAACTCGGTCAAAGCGTCGCGGAACCGCGGCTGGAGCGTGCTCCCGCCGCGGATCCGCGGCCGAGTTGACTCGGTCGTGGAAATTTTTTCCTGTAGTATGTTCAGTGGGGTCTTTTGGGATTTTTACAATATGTTTTTTCTGTCCAGATTTTACAGAAAGCAAAACTTGTTTTTGGGGTGGTTTAAAATACATATTTTTATCGAACTTCTAAAGACTTTAGCTAACGGGTTATATCTGTGATGTGATATATGTATTGAACGTATGTTAATCGCTATACGTCGATTAGTGGGGGTTATACATATCTGTGATCTGTAATGTTGATGGTATGTGTATATGAATTCATTGGACTATCGCGGATGAATAGCCGGGGGTTGTGAGATGAGAGTTTTCTTTATCTTTCAATTCATGTGATATGTAAATTGATGTAATATTATTTATATGGCCGCACAACCGGGATGGGGTTGTAGCCGTCATTGTATAATTTCTTTTACTGTTTTTGCTCCTAGGATAGACCCAAGGTGGGGTGCACAAACTACCGGGTACCTCGAAGTGCCGAGTGGCCTACTCACGGTGTTGAGGGAGGTTGCTTCGCTTCGGGTACTTGGCGGGTAGTTTGCCGCACCCGTAGGGGTCTAGGGTGGGGTCTTGGCTATTCATCGCGACCGTGTAATCCGCTCTTCGTTCCAGGCTCGTACGAAATGCGGATTCCTAGTATATCCAATGTGTTCATCTGTGATCTGGAATGGCTATCATTGCATCTGACGAATGTGTATATATCTATATGATATCTATTTAGGCGTTGCTTATGTTTTGCATCCGCGCTAGTCCAGCCCCCGCTCTGTTGTTAGTTAAGTAACCTAACGGGTAATGACGGAGCCCCATGGCGAATGCGGATGGCATAAGCGTACGTCATATTTTTGTTGTTTTCTGCAATGGTAGGATTAACTGATGGGATGCATTAAATTAATGCAACAAAACAAACCTAAAAAGAACGTTGTTGGAACAATTTTTCAAAAAGTTGTTATTGTAAGGACGCTCTCTTTTGTTTTGCATAGAGGTATTCGGTTATGAATGCCCAGCACCTCAGTCGATGAGGCAAGGGCCGAGATCCCTTCATCGGGAGTGACCCCTTGGACAAAAAGTTTGCGTCAGGGTAATAACTTCACTATAGTCGATTATTCTTGCTTTGCATCGAGGTATTCAGTTTGGAATATCCTGCACCTCATTCGACGAGGAAAGAGCCGAGATCCCTTCACAGGGAGTGACCTCTTTAGCAAAAGTTTTCGCCACTATATTTTCAAAAAGGTTATCAGGTTCCTTCAACGATATCAAGTTCATTACGTTAACGGGTTTTTCGCCAAAAACCCAGCCGTAGCCCTCCGTCGTTTCAGAAAATTAATACTTAGTATTCGTGCTGCGTTTGTTGATTATTCGTCAAGGCACAGTGAACGGTAGCTAAGTAATAATTCTCTGTTGCACTGATAGATGCGATTGGTTAGGACGGTCGCATGATTTTGTTGATTATTCGTCAAGGATCATGCGGGCGGGTCTAATGCAATCCTGGATAACGACGGGTTGAACTTGACTAGGACCTTTTGATTTGTTGATTATTCGTCAAGGTCACTTGGGTCCTAGGGGCAAAAATCCACATCGAGAGTTTCTAAAGAAACTGAAACTTGCAGATTTAGCATACCTTCTGGAGTGTGGTGACTAGAGTGGATTCCATCTAGGTCATCGCACAATGATAGTTGGATCCCGATCCCACTGATGAGTTGGATTACTCTAGGGAGAATATTTCACTTAACAATCAATGCTATAAACCAAGTAGGTGTCTAGAAAGGTGTTAGCGGGGCTACGCCTCCAGGGAAAAGAGGTTATTTAATTAAGGAACTTCGCGAAAGCGTTGGAAAACCTCCCTCGAAGTACCAACACCAGCCTGGCTGAAAGGTTAAGCAAGTATTGTGACGTGCGATTAATCCTGACTAGTTCTTCTTTTAGGGTTTGAAGAAGAATTTGAGGAAACAGTGGGAGCCATCCTGGTTAGATAAATCAATAAACCAATCTAATCTTGCAAGAGCGCACGCTGAGTGTTTCTTTTCTCTCTCTCCAGGTAGCAACCATTTCACACCATAATCAAGATAATCAAATGTATCGCTTGATCGATCCGAATTCTTATTCGGGGCTCGGGAACGTTGGTTCGGCTCTAATTTACGACAACAGTCATAAGTATGAGCAAGGGAAAGAGGATTGTATGGATTCCAAGGATACCCAGTTGAAGAAGAAGCATCGTTTTGCATCTACTTCAGGTGTTCTTGTAATTGAGAACTGCTTTACGGTCAGCCCTACCTCCTGGGTACTTGATACCGGATCAGGATCTCATATCTGTAATCTATTGCAGGGACTGAGAAAAAGTAGGAGAGTTGTACCTGGTGATATGTCGCTCGGAGTAGCGAACGGAGCACAAGTTAATGCTGCAGCCGTCGGTGAATATCACCTAGTGTTGCCAAATGGCAATACTATGATTTTGAACGATTGCTACTATGTACCTTCCATAGTTTGCAACATCATATCAGTTTCTTTACTCGATAAAGGTGGATATAACTTTGTTCTTCATAGAAATATCATGAACATCTACCTTCATAAGGTACTTGTTGCAGAAGGTACACTGTGTAATGGTATCTATGTTCTAAATCAGAATACGGTTCTCAATGTACAAAACACACGCAAGAGGAAGAGTTCAGATACGAACGAATCCTACTTGTGGCATTGTAGACTTGGTCATATCGGAGAGAAATGACTAAGTAAGTTGCATAAAGATGGACTCTTGGATACGTTCGAGTTTTCATCTTATGAAACTTGTCAGTCTTGTCTCAAAGGAAAGATGATCAAATCTCCGTTCACCGGACATGGAGAAAGGGCAGCAGAGCTCTTGGGACTCATACACAATGATGTATGTGGTCCGATGTCTATACATGCAAGGGGTGGGTTCTCGTACTTCATCACATTCACTGACGATCTCTCTAGGTTCGGATATGTGTATCTGATGAAACACAAATTTGAAGCTTTTGAGAAATTCAAGGAATTCAGAAACGAAGTAGAGAACCAGACTGGTAAAAGTATCAAGATCCTCCGGTCTGATAGAGGAGGGGAGTACTTAAGCACGGAATTCCTAGATTACTTAAAAGAGAATGGTATTCTCTCTCAACTTACTCCTCCTTATACACCACAGCACAACGGTGTATCAGAGCGGAGGAATCGTACCCTACTGGATATGGTTCGCTCCATGATGAGTAATGCCGAGTTGCCTCTTTCATTTTGGGGACATGCGCCTCAGACAGCGGCATACCTTTTGAATCAAGTTCCGTCCAAATCTGTGCCTAAAACTCCATATGAAATATGGAGCAGTAAGATGCCATGTCTTAAATTTATTAAGATATGGGGTTGTCCGGCCTATGTGAAAACCCGGAAACCGGACAAGCTAGAGGCACGGTCAGTTCTGTGTAAATTTGTGGGATATCCTAAAGACTCACTAGGATATCTGTTCTACCACAATGAGGAACAGATGGTGTTTGTATCTCGCTACGCTACCTTATTAGAAAGGGAGTTTCTTGCAAAAGAAACTAGTAGGAATTCGGTAGAACTGGGAGAAATCCATGAACCGCAAAATGTAACTGAAAATTTGGAGGAACCACTGGATTCAATAACCCCAAACGAACCTCAGCCACTCCGCAGATCTGGTAGGATTTCTCATCCGCCCGAGAGATACTACGGTTTTCTCTTAGACGGGGATCGAGAGGATTGCATCTTGGAAGAAGATGACCCTACCAGTTTCAGACAGGCCATTATCAGTAGGGACTCTGATAAGTGGCTGGAAGCAATGCAATCCGAAATGGAGTCCATATACACCAATAAAGTGTGGACCTTGGATATTGCTCCACCTGGGGTAAAACCCGTTGGATGCAAATGGATCTACAAAAGGAAACTTGGTGTAGATGGGCAGGTGGAAACCTATAAAGCTAGATTCGTTGCAAAAGGTTTTCGTCAAAGACCTGGTGTGGACTATGACGAAACTTTTTCTCCAGTGGCTATGCTTAAATCCATTCGGATCCTACTTGCCATTGCTGCCTTCCATGACTATGAAATCTGGCAGATGGACGTTAAAACGGCTTTTCTGAACGGCTGTTTGGAAGAGTGCGCTTACATGGATCAGCCAGAAGGTTTCGTAGACAGTGGGAGCAGCGGGAAGGTGTGAAAGTTGCTTAAATCCAATTATGGATTAAAGCATGCATCGCGGAGCTGGAACATCTGTTTTGATGAGGCAATCAAGAAATTTGATTTCATCAAGAACGAAGACGAACCTTGTGTCTATAAGAAGATTGTAGGACGAACTGTCGTGTTCCTAGTCTTGTATATGGACGACATTCTTTTGATAGGAAATGACATTCCTATGCTACAATCGGTCAAGCTATTTTTGTCACAACGGTTCTCCATGAAGGACCTGGGTGATGCCTCACACATTCTGGGGATCAAGATCTGCAGAGATAGATCCAAGAGACTACTGGGACTTTCGCAGTCCAGGTACATAGAGACCGTACTAAAGAGATTTAGTATGGAGGATTCCAAGCGCGGTAACATACCCGCATTGCACGGAATTACCCTCTCCAAGAAGAAGTCTCCTAAGACTGACGAGGAGAGGGTTCGCATGAGCACTATACCCTACGTTTCGGCGGTAGGATCTATAATGTATGTGATGCTATGTACAAGACCAGATGTAGCTTACGCGTTGAGCGTGGTGAGCCGGTATCAGTCAGACCCGGGTTAGGACCACTGGACGGCAGTAATGAACATTCTCAAGTACCTAAGAAGGACTAAGGAGATGTTCCTGGTTTACGGTAATGGAGACCTCAGGGTCGAGTCCTTTACCGATTCAAGCTTCCAGAGTGACAAAGATGACATCAAGTCTGTCTCGGGTTTTGTGTTTACCCTCAATGGAGGGGCGGTATGTTGGAGGAGTTCCAAACAGGATACCATCGCAGACTCGACGATGGAGGCTGAATACATTGCTGCAAGCGATGCCGCAAAAGAGGCGGTCTGGATGAAGAAGTTCATTAGTGAACTTCAGGTGGTTCCGTCCATTATTGACCCAATACCTTTGTATTGCGATAACAATGGGGCTATAGCTTTAGCGAAGGAACCAAGGGCCCATCAGAAATCCAGACACATCTTAAGGCGGTATCACCTGATCAGGGAGATCATTGATCGCCAGGAGATCGAGGTACAGAGAGTGGACACAAAAGACAACACAGCGGATCCATTCACGAAGGCCCTCCCTCAAACACAGTTCGAGTGACTTTTTGAGCTATTGGGTATGCGGTACGCCGGCAGCTGGCCTTAGTGCAGATGTTGGGTATGCGGTACACCAATTGCTGGCCTTTAGTGCAAGTGGGAGATTGTTAGATATGTATGCCCTAGAGGCCATTATTGTATAGTACTAGTTTGTATAATACATTTTGGAGGCTTGGGATATATATATGGTTTTACGACAGTCTTGCTTGATATAGTAGTATGCTACTTGGTTTGTTTCTATCTTAATATGTGTATATGTTTCTTTTAACATATCGCTAAAAACATATTGGTAGAGCCCTTAGGATTTTTACTTGACTACCGGCGTTGTGATGGCGATCACACTAGTGGGGGCTGGGTAGTCTATAAGCACATCCTTATTTTGGTCCCTAGTCGTAGGATTATCGAGATAGGGCATCGATACTCCAGAGTAGAATGGTGCATACGCTTCTCTTCCCAGCAGGGGAGATGGTCTGTCCCATAGCAATCAGTACGTCGTACTGGAGATAGTATGCAGGTGCTCGTTAGGTTAGGAGTACACTAGACAGGACTCGTCGGGAACTGTTGGTTGGTATTATACCTATCGTCAGTTAACAGTTCCCAGGTGACATGAGTACAGCTTAGTCCGCTGACTTGACACTGTCACTTCGCCTCGAGTGTGTTCCCACTGTTCTTAGATTACTACCCTACCACGGCTCTACTGAGTCGTGCAAACAGGTAGTAGTTGGGTGCAGTCCCGAAGCACTTGGAGGCAGTGACGGTTAGACAGGATTCGTCTCTTCCGGTATTGGGGGTTGATATCGCGCTGTGTCTAGGAGAGCCATTACACAAAGTCCCTGGCCCGGGCAAGCGAGAATTGCTGGTAGGTTTTCCAGTAGATTCTCAGGGTGTTTTGGGCTACACTCCGACACGACTTGTACCGCTATTAGGGGACTGACATTTACCGCCCCCCTAGGCCCGCCATGCGATATTCTCAGACGAACAGACCGGACTGTACGGAGATTGTCACATTCAGGCTCAGTAGGAGTTCGATGGATTCACCTCATCAGTCTTCTTATTGGCATCTACCTGGGGACCGTTACGTACAGCTAGTACCGCTTGCGGCCTGTGGTTAAACCCATTGCCAGCGTAGTGTCGAGCTTTTAGAGTCCCACACAGAGGGTTACTCGCCTTTGGGCAAAACAGAGTAGAGGTTGCATGGTTTTGCGACGGGGTTCGTTCACATCCGCGCACTTGTGCACGTTTGGTGTCCGGACAGTAGTTACTAGCGGGCTTTGGTTTAAGCCAGATCCTAGTAATTGTTTTGGGATTGGTTTTGTCTCAGTATATTCGTGTTCCTTGGAGCACTGATGCCGGTGTGTATGCACAGTTGACAGAGGCAGAGGCAGAAGATTCTCATTAGGGTTGTTGACTATTTGGCTTTGGTTGACTTGTTGACCGTTGACCTTTCTTTAAACCCTAATGAGAATATGATATATGATTAATAATATTAATTAAGTATTATTGTGCCATGGTTGAGTTGAAAGTTTGACTTTTGTTGACTTGTTGACTTTGTTGACCGGTTGACCATTTTGGACTTGTTGACCATCATCATTTCATGGATATCATTTCATGGGTATGAGTTTTGCTTGCTTGTTATTTGCAAAATGCAATAATAGCATGAAATGATAATGGTCATTGAAACTAACCATCACCATATACTTAATTATTATTATTATTATCATTATTCTCACTTTTGTGAGAAGGGGTTGGATTATGAGAGCTCATTCTATCATTCTCTTTCTCTCTCCTAGAAAGAAAGCTCTCCCTCTTCCTCTTCCTCTCTCAAGGTTCAAGTATTCCATGAGTTGGAAATCATGAACCTTTGAGACAATACCATCATCACTCTTCTCTACTCAATCTAAGGTATTAGGTTTAGCAAACCAAACACCTTAGTCATCTCTAGGTTGAGATTGGAGCTCAATTTCGAGACCCTCGGCTGGATCCATCTATGGCAAAGAGGAGACTACAAGGAGGATCCGTTCAAGCAACTACGATGAGCAAGCAAGAGGAAGAACAACAACAAGAAGAGAAGGAGTTCAAGACCAAGGTATAACCATTCTACATAGTAGTTAGAACTTGTAGAATATTTGTTAGTTCTTGTTTAGCAACGATCCTTCTTGTAAGGTCCATGTTACCTAGTTAGGAAAAATTTTCGTTTTACCTATTCTGCCTCCCCGAAAGGACCGGGGTGGGTAACGTGGACCTAACATCATATACATGTAGATAAAGCCCTTAAGGTGTAAGCTTGATTACCAGGACTATGATGTGGATCATAATACTGGGACCTGGGTAGTCCACAAGCACATCCTTTAATTGTTCCTAGTCGAGGGTATATCGAGACATGGCATCGATACACCAGAGTAGACTAGTGTGTACGTTTCTTGACCCTGTATGGGGCGATGGTTGTGTTAGATATGTATTTCCTAGAGGCCTGTATTATATAGGATGCTAGGCATGTATATGTACAGAAACAATCTTTGCTTGAAATGATAGTATGCTATCTGGTTTATCTTCATCTTAACGTGTGATGTATTTTTTTCATATCTTATATACATGTTGATGAAGCCCTTAGGATTATGCTTGACTACCGAGATTATGATGTAGATCATACTAGTGGGGCCTGGGCAGTCTAAAAGAATATCCTTTAATAGTTCTTGGTCGAGGATATATCGGGACAGGGCATCGATATTACCAGAATAGACTAGTGTGTACGTTTCTTGATCCCGGGGGCGATGGTTGATCCCATAACCATTGGTGTTTGATATCAAAGATTGTACACAGGTGCTCATTTGGGAATGGGTACACCGAACAGGACTCGCCGAGAACTCCTAGATGGTATATATACCTATTTTCAGATAGCAGTTCTCTGGTGACACTTGTACAGGTTAGTCTGTAAACTCGAGATCGTCATAGTGTCTTGTGTGATTCCCACTGCGCTTTGATTTCCTCCCTACCACGGCTCTACTGAGTCGTGCAAACAGGTGGATTTTGGGTACAGTCCCGAATCACATGGAGGCGGTGAGCGATGGGAGGGGTTTCGTCTCTCTCGGTATAGGGAGTTGATGCCGCGCTATACTTGATCGGCCATAACAGCAAATCCCTGGCCAGGGTTGTCGAGATTTACTGATAAGAGTTATCAGTAGTTTCTCGAACCGTTATGGACCATAAATCAGCATGACTTATAAAGTTACTGGGGTCTGACATTTACCACCCCTAGACTTCATATGCGACGTATCATACGAAGATACCGGACTGTACGGTAAGTGTTGCTTACAGGCTCGTTAGGGTTGGGATGAGTTCGCTCGTCGGCTACCTTTTCGTCATGTATCTGGGTAGCCGTTACGCACAGCTAGTTCCGTTGACGTGCTTATGATTAAACCCACTGCCAGCGTACTGTCGAGTCTTTAGAGTCCCACACAGAGGGTTCCCTGGTTCAGGCAAATGATGTAGAGGCCGTAAGTTGTTACGGCAGCGTTTCGATCATATTCGTGTACTGGTTGCGCGAATGATGATCGGAAGGATAATACTGGTAGGTTTTGGTTTAAGCCGCATACCGGTATTATATTATTGGATTATTTGTATTCGTATTTTTCGGAATTCGGATACGGGTATATTTATACGGTATACGGTGAGGGGTATTCTTGTAATTGCACAAGAATACCTTCTAGAAAGGGACACCTCATAAATGGTTTTCTTTTTGTGAAAAAGGAAATTATGAGGTGGAATTTGGAGAAAGTCTTAGCATGGGCAATGGAATGGCTCAATTCATTTTTATATTCATTTGGGATTACTATTGAAGTATGGTGCAATATTTTTGAGAAAAATATTGCATGCTTCAATTATTTTCCAAGAGCCATATCATTGTCGTTATGCTTGATATTTTCATTCATCACTCTCACATTCTCTCTCCTCATTATCTCTTTCTTCTTCCTCTTGACCTAAACACTCACATGTGTTGTAATTCATAGGTCAAGAGACATAATAATCCACTACTTGATCTCTACATCATCTAAGTGATATTTCTAGCACATTTGATCTCTTAGTTAACTCTTGTGAAGAGTTTGTAGCTTGTTCTATAGCTCTTGGGTGGATCATCTTGGATCTAGAGGTGACCGGAGACCGAGTTCCTTTCAAGCATCCAAAGAGCCAAGGAGTCGCAGCGGAAAGAAGACCCGAAGGACTGATTCATTAGGTATAACCCTTTCATAATAGTTAAGAACTCTAGATAGGGTTTGCTAGTTAAGGTTTAAGCACAAGATCTAGGTTTTATGTGGGTGTTGCATGCAAGAAATTTTTCGTTTTCCACTTTCGCCTCCTCAGAAGTGTTGTGAGGGTGTGCAACATCCACTAACAGGTTGATCCCATATCCATTGGTGTTTGACATTAAAGATTGTACACGGGTGCTCATTATAGAATGGGTACACTGAACAGGACTCGCCGAGAACTCCTAGATGGTACTATTCCTATCGTCAGATAGCAGTTCTCTGGTGACACTGGTACAGGTTAGTCTGTAGACCCGAGATCGTCATAGAGTCTTGTGTGGTTCCCGCTGTGTTTTGATTTCCTTCCTACCACGGCTCAAAAGAATCATGCAAACAGGTGGATTTTGGGTACAGTCCCGAGTCACATAGAGGCAATGAGCGATAGGAGCGATTTCGTCTCTCCCGGCATTCGGAGTAAATGTTGCACTATGCTCGATTGGATATAACAGTAAGTCCCTGGCCAGGGCTGTTGATGAGATTTACCGGTAAGTGTTATCAGTAGTTTCTCGAACCGTTATGAGCTATACATCGGCATGACTTATCAAGTTATTGGGGTCTGACGATTCCACCCCCAGACTTGATATGCGACATATCAGACGAAGAGACCGGACTATACAGTAAGTGTTACCTATAGACTTCATAGGAGTTTAGACAAGCTTGCTTGTTGATCTTCTATTCGCTCAATAGCTGGATAGCCGTTACGTCCAGCTAGTACCATTGACGGCTTGTGGGTGACTGATGTGATCGCCACCTGCTGCTGGCGTATTGACGAGTCTTTAGAGTCCCATATAGAAGTTTCCTGGTTCAAACGAAACGAAGTAGGGCACATATGCTGATATGTGCAGTAGCCTGATTAAATACGAGTATGAGATACCATATTGTAATCTGACGGCTATTTATTATCAGTTAGCTTATATGTGATATAACCAGATTATTGAATCAAGTGTTGATTTTATAATGTGATATACAGATAAATGATATTAGTCGGTTATATGTGATATAACCGGATTATTAAATCAAGTGTTGATTTAATAATATGATATATATTTATATTTGATATAATTGTATGTTGACTAATATTATTGCTTACTAATTATATCCTTATCTTTATATATATAAAGAGAGATGGTAATGGAGGAAAGGTGCCATAGGAGGGAATTTCCTCCTATAGCGTTGGAAAAATACATGCTCCATGATTTTTTTCGACGATCGGCATATATCACTTCCATCTTTATCATCTAAGATGTGGATATACCAAATTTCATGTGATTATACCATTTTTTCACTGTTGATTTAGTTGGTGCAAAATTTATGGTTTCCTGACAATAGTACATTTTACATTGCTAATTCAACGGTGAAAAAGTGGTGGAATCACATGAAATATGGTGTACGTACATCTTAGATGATAACGATGATGATGATGGGTGCCGATCGTCAGAAAAAATGGTGGAGGTTGTATTTTTTCGACGTCATAGGAGGAAATTCCCTCCTATGGCCTCTTTCCTCCATTATTCTCATATATATATATATATATATATATATCACACACACACACACACACATATATATATAT
The DNA here is from genome assembly GCA_030015575.1 of Agapanthus africanus. NCBI lineage: Eukaryota > Viridiplantae > Streptophyta > Magnoliopsida > Asparagales > Amaryllidaceae > Agapanthus > Agapanthus africanus. The sequence continues at coordinate 509,691,822 of CM057341.1, forward strand.
CACATATATCTCATACACACACACACATGTATATATATATATATATCACATATATATTAATATATATATATATATATTAATACACACACACACACACACACATATATATATTACATATATCACACACGCACACACACATCACATATATATTAATATATATATATATATATATTAATATAATGGAGGAAATGTGCCATAGGAGGGGATTTCCTCCTATGGCGTCGAAAAAATTCACCCTCTGTGATTTTTTTCGACGATCGGAATACATCACCTCCATCTTTATCATCTAAGATGTGGATACAGCAAATTTCATGGGATTATACCATTTTTTCACCGTTGATTTAGTTGGTGCAAAATTAATGGTTTACTGACAATAGAACTTTTTACATTGCTAATTTAACGGTGAAAAAGTAGTGGAATCACATGAAATTTGATGTATGCACATCTTAGATGATAACGATGATGATGATGGATGCCAATCGTCGGAAAAAATGGTGGGGTGTATTTTTTCGAGGAAATCCCCTCCTATGACCTCTTTTCTTCATTATTATATATATATATATATGAAGCATGGCATGGTTTTTCTATTTTTAGAAAATATAAATTGAGATGATAAATGGGGAGACTTTGGAGGCAAGGGCATAGCATGGCTTATTCTATATTATATTCATTTGCTTGCACTATTGAAGCATGGCTATAATTTTTAAGTGATAAAAATTGTATGCTTCAATAATGGGCGAGCCTTGGACGAGCCATTCTACACTTCATTCCACACTTAGTTATTTTTCTTGAGTTGAGCTCATGTGATGAGTTGCTCTTTAGCTCTCTCCATCTTCTTCACCTCCACCTCCAAGCTCAATCCCTCACATGAGTTGTGAACCCTTGAGCTTGTGAGAACCCTAGTGAGCAAACATAACCTTTACTTCACCATCCTACACTAAATTAGCGCTTTGGTGTAGTGTGTTTCCTTCACTAAAGAGTTTAGTGAAGAAGTTGCTTGGATTAGCGAACTTCGGGTGGATCTGTAACGCCTTAGAATGTGATTAGTGTTAATTAAGCGATAATGCAGGTTTTTAATAAAAAGTTAACCAAAATATTTTTCACATATTTTATAAAAATTAATATTTTATTGTTGTTTGTTGTGGGTTGCACACACTTGTGCATGTTAACCATGCTTAAGTAGCCATGGCACATTAACCCTCATTAAAATTAAGTTGTATGTAATTATTTAGTTATTTAGATTTTATAATAAAAGGGTTTGAATTTGGTTGACTTTAGAGAGAGAGAGAGGGTTGACATGCAAATGATGAAGCATGGTGAGCATTTAATGAGGAGAGAGAAGGGGGCATGGCTCACTCTAACCTCACACCCTTATTTCCCTCATCCCTCACTCACACACTCCCTCATTCTCATCTCACTCTCTCATTCACACCTTATTTTCTTCATCTCTTTTTCTCATCCCCTCAAACTGAAACCAAACCAAATCACCACTAAACCTCACTAAAACCCTTCACAAAGTCAAGTTAAGCCACTGAGATCACTTGGAGCATGGATAACTAGGATTTTTGAGCAAGTGCGGATAAGTAATGATCTCTAACTGTTAATTAAGTGTTTATTATATTGTGTTGCTTAGTAGATGTTGTTTAGAACACTAAAGATATAGTTTTGTGCACATATCATATTTTTAGTGTCATTTTAGAGTGTCTGTGATCTGTTGTCACCACAAATCTTTACTGTAAAATCTAGCAATATAGTAGTGTTTTACTAGAGGCCCTGAGTGTTCACCTGAAACCCGAACCCAATCCCACCGGTTTTGGCCGGCGACACTTGAGGATTTTCCGGCGAGTTCGGAATTTTGGGAGACTTGGGAGTTGGGATTTTTAGGGTAGCTGTCTATAGGTATTTTGGGGTGTTTGGTACTGCTTGATTTTTGAGTGTTGACTGTATGCAAAATCTGGGACCACTTAGCTAATTTTAGGTGTTTCGGCAAAGTGCGATACGATTGATCCAACGGAGTTTAAGTGTTTCGGGTAGCTTGCTGTCATGGGTTTGTTTTGATGATGTCGCTACACACGTTAGCCGCTAAGCGAACTCTTTTGTAGCTTAAGGGAACCGATTCATTAATTGGCGTTGTGTTCGTTTAATATTGGGTAGTTTGCTAAATCCACGCGTTATTGTGTTTTGTGTTAATAGGATTGCAGGCGGGGACTTCGGACGCTACGAAGAAAGGAAAGCAGGTGGTTGGATTTACCTAGCTCGAAATCATCGGTGAGTAGATTTAACATCTACGGGGAAATCTCCTGTATGGCGTTAAGCGTTAGGGCTAGATATGATATTATTACCACATGTTATATGCATGAGTTGATTGTACATGAACATCATTGCATACTACTACTTGTTGTGCCTTGACTTAACACCCATTGGACACTGCACCATTACTGACCGTTCATGTTGCACAAGCACTAAATTGTATGCTACACCCACACCGTCGGTAATTGCCATGACATACACAACATATACACATATGTGGTATTGTATTCGTTATTGACATTGAGACGTTGATTCTTGTTCTATTGCGTATATGAAATGCATCAAGCATACATAGCTACATGTACACCTTTATATGATGTTGCATTTGATTTTGGAGAAATTAGGAACTGTATAATATATTTAAAAACTGGATTCATTTAAAAGGGCGGTTTTCCCTTCAAATGCTCATATTACTGTTGTATGCTGCATATATCATATTTCATGGATTTACGCATTAAGATACGGATTTCATGTGATTTATGGATTTGAGAACCATGGTATTATTTCAAGAAATTATTCATTGTGTTGAAAACCCGGTTTCTCTTGATATGATATTTCGATGCGTCCACCATGAGTTTTCTCGGTTCTGAGACTTGTGTTAGAAACCCGATTCGAGGAGTTGGATGATCCGTTTGCGGGTTCATGGTGAACCCGGTATGGTACCCCAGGGCAAGAAAGGGATGTTGTGCAGTAAACGATGAGCCTGGCAGAGGGACTACTACCTACCGGTGATTTGTTGGACCTGGCGGTTATCCGGAGGATACCGACCGGAGTCGTGAGATGGATATGGGCCGATCGGGACTGATGGAGCCCGAGTTATGTGGATTTACGTGTCGATGTTGGACACAGGTTTTCATGATGTTTCGAGTGTCGATGTTGGGCACTCAGGTTCCATGAGATTTAAGGATATTGTCACGACCCGAAAGTACGGAACGTGACCGGCACTTAGATTACGAAGCGTCTAGAGGCGCCACGTAACCTAAGTAAGCCGAAGCCCAGAAATCTAAACCATAGAAGAAGAAGAAGAAAAAGTAACAAGTTTAAAAGCATCAGCAAATTTTCTCAAAAATTTCGGCAGAGTCTCCTCTGTAAAAACTGGCCCCAAACAGGTACAACAAGTATAATATACATAAACAATAAAAAGCATCCCCAAACGAGAGCTAGCTCAACGCCAACTGGCGGAAACAACCACAACAATACACAATAGTATACAACGCCAAAAGGGCGAGGCTCAAAACTCAAAAGAAAACAAAACCACCAGATCAGAATAATACATGCGCGACTCTAAGGTCGAAATAAAAGACTGGTCCAATAAACTTATCAAGTAATACAAGTATGGTTGATGGAGCTTACTAGATACAAATGAAAGAATAAAAGTACAATGGTGGTTCGGATACAAGTGAACCAACCTACCGTGCAAATCACCCTGAATGAAATGATGTGCCAGCAACTGCCCGGGGAAACCTGTAAATCGAACCTGTAATAAAATTTGGCACAACGGGGGGGAGTTGCCAACTCGTGAGTAGAAGACATCTACGAAAAGAAATAGAATACACGACGTTATCCTAGGTCATAATAATACACTATTATATCCCAATCATCTAGTAATAGCAGGGTAAAACTACGTGTAAATGAAGATACTCCGTGCTCGTGTCAGTGCCTCATATAATACTATGTCATATGACTGGATATGCATGCACCATGAATATAAAATAATCCATCCTGAAATCCAGATATATCTGTATAAGAAATCTTTAGCTGTTATCATAGTAAAATGTGTATAGGAATCTGAAATCTCAACAATGAAATCCATGGAAATCCGTGTCAAGCATCGACACAAACAAGTAAATCTCAAGTCTCATAGTCTCAATACCTCGGGCTCCGTCAGTCCGGATCGGCCCATATCATCAAATCTCACGACAACGGTCGGTATCCTCCGGATATCCGCCGCGCCAGACATCACCGGTAGGTAGCCTTCCCCTGCCAGGCTCATCGTCTACAACTCGATCTTCTTGCCACGGGGTACCATACCGGGCCCACCATGTACCCGAGACGGTTCATCCACTCCTCGAATCGGGTCTCTAAATCCATCAGAAAACATGAAATCTCATGGTGGACGACACACACCCGTATACCATCTCTGATGTCAAACACCAATGGATATGGGATCATCCATCGCCCATCTCATGGGTCGAGAAGCGTATACGCTAGTCTACACTGGTATATCGATGCCCCGTCTCGATACACCCATGACTAGGGACCTTGAAGGATGTACTTATGGACTACCATGTCCCCACTAGTATGATCCGCATCATAGTCCAGGTAGTCAAGTACACATCCTAAGGGCTTTACTAACATGTAACTATAAGACAGTATAAAGAGACAAGTATACATGTTAAAGTAAAGTGCAACCAGATAGCATACTATCATATCGAGCAAGAAAGTCCTCTCTATATATGTCCAAGCATCCAATATAATATACATCATCTGTACAATACTGGCCTCTAGGGCATACATACAACTAACATTCTCCTCCCCGATCAGATCGATGGATTTTAATGCTTTTACCCGTTTGGTTCTCAACTTTATGCTTATATTCTTTGAATTTCTCAAAAGCTTCAGACTTGTGTTTCATCTGGAACACATGTCCATATCTTGAGAGCTCGTCAGCGAATGTAATGAAGTATGAGGAACCATTCCTGGCATGCCTAGACATGGGACTTCATACATCACTATGTGTCAGCCCCAAGAGTTCCGTAACTCTTTCTCCGTGTCCACTAAACGAAGTTTTGGTCATTTTACCTTTGAGACATGACTGGCAAGTGTCATAAGATGAAAATTCGAACGGTTTCAAATATCCATCTTTATGTAACTTAGCTAGTCGTGTCGCATTGATATGACCTAATCTACAATGCCACAAGAAGGATTCGTTCATTTCTGAACTCTTACTCTTGTGTGTGTTCTGAACATTAAGAACTGTGGTTTGATTTAGAACGTATATGCCATTATTTAACGAGCCTGATCCAATCAAGTTTTGATTCAGGTAGATGTTCATAACATTATCCTGTACTACAAAATTATATCCTTCATTACTCAATAAAGAAACCGATATAAGATTGCATATCAGGGTCGGAATGTAATAGCATTCGTTCAGAATCAATGTATTACCATTTGGTAATACAAGGTGATATTCGCCAACTGCTTTGGCTGAAACATTTGCACCATTCCCTACTCTTATGGAATGATCACCTTCTCCTAGTTCCCTACATTTCCTTAGCCCATGTAACATATTACATATGTGGGATCCCGATCCGGTATCTAATATCCAAGACGTAGAGTGAACTGAGAAACAGTTCTCGATAACTAACACACCCGAAAAAGATGCATCAACATGCTTTGTAACACCTTGGAATGCGATTAGTGTTAATTAAGTGTTAATGCGGGTTTTTAAGGAAAAGTTTACCAAATCGGGTTCCTCACATTTTATATCAATTAATTAATATTTTATTATTATTTGATATAGCTTGCACACATACGTGCATGTTAATGTGAGGGTTAGTTAGTGTTAATCTTGTTAAGTGACCAAAACACCTTAATTAACCCATGTCCTAATTTAACCTTGCTTTAACCTTGCCCAAGATATTTTGTGTGAAAGAAATATCTTGTTTGGATTGAGAGAGAGAGGTGGCTAATGAGTCATGAAGTATTAACGTGTGCATTTAATGAGGTGAGGGAGAGAGGGAGTGAATGTCTTTGACTTACCCTATACTCACCTCTCACCATATTGATCTCTCACTCTCTCATTCTTCTCTCATTTTCATTGTTGTTCATTCTCTCAACTCCCAAACTGAACCCTCACTCCTTCTTCACAAATCCTTGCAAAAACTTCACAAAAATCTATGGAAAACACTTCAAATGTCTTGATTAGCCACTAGGTTGCCTTGGAGCTTGGAAAGCTAGGATTTTGAGCAAGAGTGGCTAAGTAATGACCTCAAACTGATAATTAGGAGTTATATTGTTGTGTTGCCTTGTTGTTATGGATTGGAACACTAAAGGTAGCATTTTGTGCAAAATATCGTATTTTTAGTGTCAACTTTGTGTCTCTGTGATCTGCTGTAGAACCAGGTGTTTGTTGGAAAAGTTCCCGTCACAGTGACATAGTGTTGAGGTATAAAACCCACCATAAAAACCTGAGACCACCCCTTCATTTTTGGGCCACAAATTTAATGGTTCTGGCCGCAAATTGTGGCCAGAGTGGGGGCTGGGGTGTTGAATCTTTGTCGTGGGGGTCTCTGGGATTGCATGTAATCTCGTGGAACTTGCAACTTTCACCAAGTGTTAGTGTATCAAAATCTGGGACCACTTTGCTATATTCTAGTGTTTTGAGTACGCGTGTTACGTTATCCGACACGGTTCGTGATCTGGTGTGCTGCTACACTTGGGTTGGTGTTGGTGTATCGCCACGCACGTTAGCCGTTAGACGGACACTTGTGGGTTGGATTCGAGTTGGTGCGTTGGTCAAATGTAGTGTGTATGTGATATTGATCGATATCTGAGATTTTTTCACTGGCTGTGTTTTGTGTTAATAGGATCGCATGCAGGGACTTCGGACGCTGCGAAGAAGGGAAAGCAGGTGATTGGATTTATTTAGCCCGCGATTGTCAGTGAGTAGATTTAACATCTACGGGGAATTCGCCTGCATGGCGTTATGCGTCTGGGCTAGATATGATATGATATTAGTCACATGTTTATATTGCACATATAAAGTGTGCTCTTAAACTTCATTGCATATTATTACTTGTTGTGCTTGGACTTGTACCCTTTGGACACTGCACTATTATTGACAGTCCATGTCGCACGAGCACTGATTGTATGCCACTCACACCGTCAATAATTGCCATGACACGCACAACACTTATACATACATGAGATTGTATTGGCTAGGGGCTTAAGACATGATCCTTATTTTTTTATTGTGCATATGACATATAGCATACCTGTATACCTACATGCTTACACATATACCTGGAGGGTATTGTATCATTATTGATATGTATATACATATAACTAGCTTGATATAGCTACACACATACCTGGAGGGTATTACATCATTATTGATAGGTAGATACACACATTTTTGCTATACCGACATGGTTACGCATACCTGGCTATAGCTACATGTTCATCTTTATATGATGTTGCGTTTGGTTTCGGAGAAATTAGGAACCGCATTATATATTTAATTAACTTGTTGCAGTTAAATAGCGGTTTTTCCTTTATATGTTCATATTACTGTTTCATGTTGCATATATTATATTTCATGGATTTCGCATTGATATATGGATTTCATATGATATTTCCTGGATGTTTTGCTCCTGGGTATATATATCAGTGGTATGGGACGCTGATATATATACATGTATATATATATCAGTGGTATGGGACACTGTTATATATATGTACACCTATATAATATATATCATCATAATGATCTGTTCATGTATTCTTATTCATTCCGATATGAGGGGCTGATGTGCCCGATATGAGGGGCCAATGTGCCCGATGTGAGGGGCTGACGTGCCCGATGTGAGGGCCGATATGGGGGCCGATTTTAGGAAATTTAGGGATTTAGATTGTCTTGATGGACACTGGTTCGCCACCATGAGGATTCCGTGGGGATGATATGTTTTATCCCATACTCTGCATTTATTTGATATGCATTTGCTTCATGTATTAGTAGTACCTGATAGAGTACCTTTCATGACTGTTGCATATACATATTGTCATACTTATGATATCAGATTACACGTGATAGATTATCGCTGTTAGTACATACTTGCGATTACTGTATGATGTTATTTACTATTCATGAGTTGGCAACTCACCCCCGTTGTGCTGCAGGGTTTTTCAGGTCTGATCATCAGAGTGGTCGCGGAAGGGTGCCTTATTATCTTTACTTTTGCGGATACCGCTACGGTTGGCTGTGAAGCCGTTTGCTATAGGTGGGTTGCGGTTATTGGATGATGTACATTGTATATTTCTTGTATCTAGTACTCTCCATTTACCACCTTCATGTATTGACTTAGAGACGAGTTGTGAGGATCGATGTTGTTTATTCTTATGACTCTAGTTGTCGCGCTTGTGTGAGACGACCTTTATATATGTGGATTATCTCATTTCTTCGCTACGGCGTCGTATATCTGTTGTGGCGGTTGTTTCCGCCGTTGGGCAAGATTTGCTCCCGTTTGGGGACGTTTTACTTTTATCTTATGTTTATACCCGTTTCGGGGCTAGCTTTTACAAAGGAGGTGCTGCCGAAATTTTTATGGAAAAAAACAAACATTAAGTTTAAAGTTTTGCATCGAGATTTTTAAAAGTGATCTATCTTTCTTTCTTGTAATGGTTTAGATTGTTGGGTTTTTCGGCTTACTTAATTGCGTTACTCCTGTTGACGTTACGTAGTTTATGTGCCGGTCATGTGGCCAATTTTGGGTCATGACAAAGTTGTTATCAGAGTGCTAGGTTTTACCTTTCGGAGTGTAGCATGACCTTGGTATGATGGAGTAGGTAGCTTAAGCAGAGTAACGTAGCATGTGTATGTTCCGCGATATACTTATGACACGGTGCTCCGTCTAAGTGACCTTAGGACTTATTGCTTGAAATTCCTTCCGTGATAATTTATATCGTTGTGACCCGATTTCTATGTCCTTATCGAATCCTTTTTCCATTTCCAGCCTTTATGCCGCCGAAGACTATGAGGGTGCAGAGAGCGGCCGTGAAGGCCGAGGTCAGAGTTGACTCGTCTGCGACGTGGACTGATGTCACAACCCTGTAAGTGCACGGCGGCGCCCCGGCCGTCAATCCGACGGCCAAATGCGGAAGCGGTGATAAACTTTAATTTTTCTTGAACTGGCAAACCGCCGCGCACTAATACCCGGATCGAACCATTAATTAGTCCTAGCTAACTACAAGATGGGGAAGAGAGATATACCGACTGATCCAAGTCCTCCGGTCTTCTCGTCGTCGTCCCGATCTCCTGCGGAAGCTCCGGTCTCCACATCGTCGCCGGAAGTGCACCACATCGCCTACTTCTTTTACGGGCTCCCACCTCAATGCCGAGGCAACTCGGGCACGAAGCTGGCTAGTCGACGTGCCCAAGGTTTGCTGTAGAATATCTAGTGAGCAAGTCTCATTTGGGGTTTTGGAGCTTTGCCATTTTGGTGGAAGAAAAGAGAGCAACTTTAAGAAAATGAACTAGAGGGCTTTTCTAGCAAGCATGAGAAACAAAATGCCACACAGCAAATGAATCCATCCCCTCCCCTAAGGGAATGGCCGGCCAAAAAACAAAGAGGGAGTGAGAATGGAGAGAGAGTGTGTGGTGTATGGATGATTGAACCACTATCATAATCATGAGAGAAAAAGAATGGTGAAAAGAAACAATCATCACAACCAAATCCATACTCCACCAACCAATCAACAACAACCATGAAGACATCCAAAGTCAAGCTATCATGAAAGAGGAAAGTCAAGTGATGGTGCTCATCATGAAAAACCATCATGATACAAATATATGCAAAGACCCCCTCCACAAATACTTATTTGCAACAATGCAAATAAGCCCTCCTCCACCAATCTTCGGCCAATGAACGATACAAAGGAAATCGGCCGAAACGGAAAGCAAACTGGCAACTCCAGAAAACTGGTCCCGTAATAAATTACAGGAAAACCCCGATACTGTGCATACACACCCGCATCTGTATTTCGACCGAAATACAAATGCAATGAGACAAAATCTACACTGTACTATACTAGGATCCGGCTTAAACCAAAGCCGGCTAGTAAAATCCGTTCGATCCTGATCCGTGCAATACCGCACGTATCTGATCGAACCCTGCCATATATCCATACGGCCTATAGTACAAACTGTCCGATCCTGATCCGTGCAATACCGCACGTATCTGATCGGACCTTGCCATATCTCCATATGGCCTCTACAACTTTTCGCCCGAAAGCTTGAGTAACTGAATGTGGGGGACTCTAAAGACTCATCAACACCTTGGTTGTGGATTTAACCACTAGCACGTTAGAGGTATAAGCCAATACATAACGGGCTACCAGGTATTGACCAAAAGGGACGTCTGTGAGCGAACTCAGCCTGACTCCCTACTGAGCCTGTCAGTGACAATATTCGTACAGTCCGGTCCGTTCGTCTATGAGCATCGCATGGCGGGCCAGGGGGTTGGTAAAAGTCAGACCCCCAAAAGCGGTACAAGTCGTGTCGGAGTGTAGCCCAGAACACCCTGAGATACTACTGGAATACCTACCAGTAAATCTCCTTGCCTCGGCCGAGGGCTTCATGTAATGGCTCTCCTAGACACAGCGCGACCTCACCCCCAATACCGGGAGAGACGAACCCCTGAAGATGCGCTCACTGCCTCCATGTGGCTCGGGACTGTACCCAACTAAAACCTGTTTGGACGACTCCTTTGAGCCGTGGTAGGGTAGTAATCAAAGTACAATGGGAACTCACACAAGACAAATGACGATCCCCAGGTCGATGAACTAACCTGTACACATGTCACCAGGGAACTGCCATCTGACGTCTGGTATATGACCAACTAGCATGTTCCCGGCGAGTCCTGTCCGGTGTACTCATAACCCAATGAGCACCTGTATACATCTTAGGTGATCCAACTGACACCAGTGGCTTGTGAGACCGGCCACCGCCCCTCGTCGGGGTCTCGACTATATACACTAGTCTACTCTGGAGTATCGATGCCCTGTCTCGAAACTCTCACGACTAGGGACCATTTAAGGATATGCTTATAGACTGCCAGCTCCCACGTATATGATCGCCCTCATACTGCTGGTGGTCAAGCAAGAATCCTAGGGGCTCTACCAACGTGTAATAGCGACCTGTAAGGTCACCTAAAGCAGTACACGATGATAAAGGTAAACCAGATAGCATACTATCATCTCGAGTAAGATTGTCCTACCGGGATAGGTCCTCCATCAATCATTGCAATCACGTACCTGTGACCTAATAATTGACTCTGAGGGCACTATCTCCAACAATCTCCCACTTGCACTCAAGGCTAATTATTGCGATGTCGCATACTTACAGCCCGTGTGATACCGAACACCCAACTCCTCTACTAGTCAGTCTCACAAAGCTCGTTTGCGAAACTATTGCGTTCGAGGAATAGCCTCAGTGAGTGGATCCGCTTTGTTGTCTCTTTCCATGTCTCTCTATATCTCAAGTTCGCGGAGAAACCCATCTCCCGAAATGAGCAATACCTGTCTTAGAATGTGTCTGGATGTCTGATGGGACATAGCTCATAAATGAACTCCAAATCCAAACTTCTTAGACTGAATCGTCAACTGAACTTAATCAGTATCCTGCGCCATGCCTCCCTCAGTATTGCCTTGGACCACCTGTCCAAAATACTGCCCCTCGTCAGAAGGAAAAACTATAACTCTGACAACCTGCTTGTCGTCCAGGTCACCTTGGAAGCCTGGAATGATAACTGTCTCCCGAATGAGGCTGTCGTTATCATATCCCTAGAACATCCACTTATGTTCTAAAACTGCTTCCGACTGTTTCTCCAGGATTGGATTAATGTCAACTTATTGCATCTAGTGCAAGAACAATATCTGGTGTGGTACTTGACATCTCATGATTGACTCAATTGCCTAAGCAAGTGATCTGCCAATCATGCACATCCCTCTCCCCTTTAGTCTGTAAGACACCTTTAGAGAGGGTGACTCCATTACCTGCAGGTACGCTACCGTGCCAGGAGTCGTTCATTCTAAATACTCATAGAATGCTGTCTAAGTATCCAGATTGGGAAACCACCCAAATCTAGATCTAAAACTATAGATCTAGTAACCAGTATGTCTGATATAATATCCAAGTCCCATGTGGAGAAACCACTGTGTGACGACCAAAGTATAACCGATCGTAGTATAGGAATATCACTTCCTACTCTGTGTATGTCATCCAAATAGCAGGACATCACACCCTACTACCTTCTCAACAGATCCATCCCCTATTCTGATGAAGTCAAACCTATGACTGTCACGTCAGAAATAGATGATCTATCTCCGCTATATCTGCTTTAGTCTATAAATAGACATAAGCTACCTGTCCACCAATGCTTCCGCTGCTCCCACTGACTACGACAACCCTCTGGCAGAGTCATATACACGTACACTTCTGAAGCGAGTTCAGAACGATGCTATACTCATCCTCCTGCCGGGTCTCACAGTCTGGAACAACAGCAATGGCAAGTGTGGATAAACAAGAACCTTCCTGTCACCATCCTTGAGGCTACCGGAGTACCCCTCTGGTGCCTGAGGTTACCCACCTTATCTGCGGAGTGGCCAATGGAATGTCAATCCAGATTGAATCTTTAGGTTCCTTGTCAAATCTTCAGTAATCGTTCGTGGTTCTGGAATCACCTCCTGTTCTACCATACTCCCACTACTGTTTTCTGAAAAAATCCATTTTTAATAAAACTGTGGCGAGTCTAGAAAAATATTGCTATTGTTCATCCAGATGGTAGAAAGTCAACCCTCGTCATAGCCTGGGTCAACCCACAAACAGCCATTACAGAATCATGCCTTGAGTTGTCCAGTGTCTGGTTTTAATCATAAGCCGGACAACTCCCCGTACCTTAACACCGTTAAGATACGAGCTGTTCTATATCCCATATAGGACCAGAGGCACTGATTTAACTGAACCAGATCCAAATCATGCAACTGTCTCCAGTGCATGTCAACTAAATGGAAGGAGGCCTATCAGCCTTACTCAATTTAGGAATGCTTCCAATTATGAGTAACCTGAAAGAGAAGCAAGATCTCTTTATCATCATTATCAACTGAATACCATTGACAAGTATCTACATCTTCGATCACTTTGAAGAATCCCGATACTTGCTACACCTGGTTCTCTACTCTATTCAAATACCAATAACTTCTCAAAATTCGGACCCTGTGTTTCCACGAAACACCTGTCTAAAAACTAGAGAAGTCATAAGTAAACCGAATATAGTACGAGGACCATCCCCTTTGTCCTGATCGACCCTGGACAACATACAATACTCTGTATAAGTCCCTTGAGTCTGATAACTCATTCACTGTGTGTCGTAGGTTGAAAACTGTACTTATGGTTAAGAAGAATTACACCGCTGTTTAATGCTCCTTACCTAACCATCCACTGATATAGGTAAATGTCACAGACATAATTTCAAAAAGGTATATCTCACTCTATGAAAATAGACGTACAGATATATCAATTTGAAATTGGTGCATAACAGCGGATATTCAAAACCAAATATTTGCCGACCGGCAAACTACCCTGGTGACTTCCTCAAATATCACTGATTACAACGAATCCCGATATAATGAGGATGATCACCCAATTCCCAATAAGTTACTCCCACTCATCATCTGTAAAACCATACAGATGTGAGAATCAAACCTGGTAAATACATACCCTGGAGTAAGTATTTAATCGGGAAATCAGTTTTCTTTTAACTTTACACAGTGAAACTGAAACATAGAAATGTCTCGTTGGGGTATCCTGGTATTCCTAGTAATGCCTCTTCCAGATTCACAACTGTAACCGATAGTTCTTTGCCACCTCTCCAAATCCCTTCATATGTCTTTAGTCATTACCTTCTGCACGCCCCTTTAGGCCAATTGGTTTTCTTCCTTCCCTACCGTTCGGCACCAGCCTATGGTTTGGAAGAAGACTATCCAATAAGCATAATGGGTGTACTGTCCTAATCCTAGGAACACTCGCAATGCGAGAGAAGGTGAAGATAAAAGACACCTGAATAAACCTTATTCCTATTTCTCCTGAACCAGAATCCATCCCCGAACTGGAACAAGTTCCTTTCGAGTTCGTATATAACCTATGATGGAGTATCCAATAAACTGTGGATCTTCGTAGTGATACGGAGTGTCCTGGAGAAATACAAAGGTGATGTGGGAGTGGTAACGAAAAACTTGGTATGGTCGTGAATATCAGTCGCAATTTACTTTGCCCTCTTACTAATCCCTTGCTTTGTCTGAACTTAATACCTTTTGTACACCATCGTTAGGCTAATTGGTTTTCTTCATTCCCTACCGGTCGGCACCAGCCTAAGGTTTGGAAGAAGACTATCCAATTTGCGTAATAGGTGTACTATCTCCTAAACCAAGGAGTACTCGCAACCTGAGAGAAGGTAAAAGGAAAAGACAACTGAATAGTCCTATCCGTTTTCTCCAGAACCTGAAACCATCCTCGAATAAATTCCTTCGAGTTCGTATCTAACCATATGATGGTTTTGTCCAATGGAAGTGGACGTTCTAGTAATACGGGGTGTCCTGGAGAAAAGGGTAAAAGTAGGAGTGGCAATGAGGTTTGCAACTCTGACAATCCAAAAGCCGGTGTTAAGAAGGTTCGGTCAACTTGGTCACTGAGTCATAGTCTTAGGGTCGGGTCAATGGTCACTGCCAAAGAGAGAGAGAAAAGAAACACTCAGCGTGCACTCTAACCTAGATCAGAATGGTTACCAATTTATCTAATCTGGAAACCTCCCACTGTACCTCAAATTCTCCTCCAAACCTGAAAGAAGAATTAGTCGGGGTCACCCGAGGAGTAAACTAACTCATCAGTGGGAATCGGGATCCAACTCTCATCGCATGACAACGTGACGGAATCCGCTCACGGTGTCACACTCCAGAAGGTATGCGCATATCTGGCAAGTTTCAGTTCTTTTGAAACTCCCGATGTGATTTCTGCCCCTTGCTCTTATGACCTTGACTTTAGCCAACATATCATAAGTCACATGTCAAGTTCTACCCGTCATTCTCCAGGTTAATTTGAATCCACCCGTACCTACCCTTGACTTTGGCCAAAATGGCAGTACGACTGTCCCAAACCAACGCATCTATCTATGCTGCATATGAATACCCAATAGCTACCAATCACTGTGCCTTGACTTTGGCCAACATACACAGCTTGAATACTATTGACCACCCATATGAAACGACGGAGGGCTACGAATGGTTTCTGGCGAAAACCTTTAACGTAATGAACTTGATATCGTTGAAGGAACGGATAGCTTTTAAAAATATAGTGACGAAAATCGTTGCTAAAGAGGTCACTCCCGGTGAAGGGATCTCGGCTCTTTCCCCGTAGAATGAGGTGCAGGATATTTCAACTGAATACCACGGTGCAAAGCAAAAGTAATCGGCTATAGTGAAGTCATTGCCCTGACGCAAACTTTTTGTCCAAGGGGTCACTCCCGGTGAAGGGATCTCGGCCCTTGCCTCGTCGACTGAGGAGCAGGATATTCCAACTGAATATCACGATGCAAAACAAAAGTGAACGTCCTTGCAATAACAGCTTTTTGAAAAGTGTTCCAACAACATCAGATTAGATTTGTTTTTAACTTGCATTGATCCGAATCAATGCAGTCCCATCAATTGATCACACCACAAAGAACGAAAATATACTGATGTACGTATATGCCATCCGCATTCGCCACTGGGTCCCGTCATTATCCGTTAGGTTAGCTAACTAACGACAGAGCGGGGACTGGACTAGCGCGGATGCAAAACATATACAACATCTACTAATATATATACCAATATATTATATTCGCTCAAGGCGTGATAAAAAATGCAACATCACAGAGAATGAACAACATCACAGAAACAATGAAGATATCTGGGATCCCCGGGTTTCAAAGAGCCACTACTGAAACCCGACGTTCCCCTGGTCGTGTGGATAGCCTGCGCAATGAAATCCTAGACCCCTACGGGCGCGACAAGTTACCCGCCAAAACCTGAAGCGAGGCAGCCCCCTTCAGCACCGTGAATGGACCACCCAGCACTTCATGGAATCCGGTAACTTGGGCACCCCTCCTGGGTCAACCTGTACCCCCTACGAGTGCGGCGAATAGCCTGTCAATCCTAGAGTGAAGCCCCCTCCGTCTCAATGCCATGAGATGCGGGCTTGTTGCCCTCTAGAACCCGGCTATCCGTGCACCCCTCCGCGGGGCAATCCTAGTACAGAAAGTAAAATATACATACAACGGGTACATCGACCGCAACCTGGTCGTGCCCCAAAATAATAATACAAACAGGCAGTGACGGCAGTCCACATGTCGGACGCTCGCCCCGCAATATCAAATGTACATAATACAACAAAACTGTACTAGCATTGCATCCAGGCTATCCCCCACGACCGATCCGCAACATCACAGCAAAAACAGAACATCAACGTGAAAGTCACGTTCGCAAATCCGTCTAACCGGGCTATAGCAGCTAGACCGGATTTACCGATCGAGTGACATTCACGGTCGCAGATATAATGTAAATACTGTGAAAAAATGTGTTTAAAATATCCGATCGATCAAATTTTAACAAGTGGGCCCCCAAGCACTACTGTAGCACATCAAGAAATTCTGGGCCCAATATTAATATTCCAAAACCCCAATTTTAGCCCCAGAAAGACACTGTAGAAATTTGGTGCAGGGATCTCCACAGTGCGCGGCGGAACCGCGGCGAGAAGGGGGTGTTTGCGGCGGTTCTGTGCTCCCACAGTGGAATCACTTCATCGAATTTTTACAGAGCTCTTATATTTTCTAGTAGATCACTTTTCTGTAACCTGAAAAAATTTTCGACACCAAAAATTTTCAACAGAAAACTGATGTGAACAAAAATATAGATTTTGGAATTTTGGTCGATCGGAAATGCAAAACACATTAAGGCAAGCTAGACTAAGTTAATGGCGAGGCTCTGATACCACTGTAAGTGCACGGCGGCGCCCCGGCCGTCAATCCGACGGCCAAATGCGGAAGCGGTGATAAACTTTAATTTTTCTTGAACAGGCAAACCGCCGCTCACTAATACCCGGATCGAACCATTAATTAGTCCTAGCTAACTACAAGATGGGGAAGAGAGATATACCGACTGATCCAAGTCCTCCGGTCTTCTCGTCGTCGTCCCGATCTCCTGCGGAAGCTCTGGTCTCCACATCGTCGCCGGAAGTGCACCACATCGCCTACTTCTTTTACGGGCTCCCACCTCAATGCCGAGGCAACTCGGGCACGAAGCTGGCTAGTCGACGTGCCCAAGGTTTGCTGTAGAATATCTAGTGAGCAAGTCTCATTTGGGGTTTTGGAGCTTTGCCATTTTGGTGGAAGAAAAGAGAGCAACTTTAAGAAAATGAACTAGAGGGCTTTTCTAGCAAGCATGAGAAACAAAATGCCACACATCAAATGAATCCATCCCCTTCCCTAAGGGAATGGCCGGCCAAAAAACAAAGAGGGAGTGAGAATGGAGAGAGAGTGTGTGGTGTATGGATGATTGAACCACTATCATAATCATGAGAGAAAAAGAATGGTGAAAAGAAACAATCATCACAACCAAATCCATACTCCACCAACCAATCAACAACAACCATGATGACATCCAAAGTCAAGCTATCATGAAAGAGGAAAGTCAAGTGATGGTGCTCATCATGAAAAACCATCATGATACAAATATATGCAAAGACCCCCTCCACAAATACTTATTTGCAACAATGCAAATAAGCCCTCCTCCACCAATCTTCGGCCAATGAACGATACAAAGGAAATCGGCCGAAACGGAAAGCAAACTGGCAACTCCAGAAAACTGGTCCCGTAATAAATTACAGGAAAACCCCGATACTGTGCATACACACCCGCATCTGTATTTCGACCGAAATACAAATGCAATGAGACAAAATCTACACTGTACTATACTAGGATCCGGCTTAAACCAAAGCCGGCTAGTAAAATCCGTTCGATCCTGATCCGTGCAATACCGCACGTATCTGATCGAACCCTGCCATATATCCATACGGCCTATAGTACAAACTGTCCGATCCTGATCCGTGCAATACCGCACGTATCTGATCGGACCTTGCCATATCTCCATATGGCCTCTACAACTTTTCGCCCGAAAGCTTGAGTAACTGAATGTGGGGGACTCTAAAGACTCATCAACACCTTGGTTGTGGATTTAACCACTAGCACGTTAGAGGTATAAGCCAATACATAACGGGCTACCAGGTATTGACCAAAAGGGACGTCTGTGAGCGAACTCAGCCTGACTCCCTACTGAGCCTGTCAGTGACAATATCCGTACAGTCCGGTCCGTTCGTCTATGAGCATCGCATGGCGGGCCTAGGGGGTTGGTAAAAGTCAGACCCCCAAAAGCGGTACAAGTCGTGTCGGAGTGTAGCCCAGAACACCCTGAGATACTACTGGAATACCTACCAGTAAATCTCCTTGCCTCGGCCGAGGGCTTCGTGTAATGGCTCTCCTAGACACAGCGCGACCTCACCCCCAATACCGGGAGAGACGAACCCCTGAAGATGCGCTCACTGCTTCCATGTGGCTCGGGACTGTACCCAACTTAAACCTGTTTGGACGACTCCTTTGAGCCGTGGTTGGGTAGTAATCAAAGTACAATGGGAACTCACACAAGACAAATGACGATCCCCAGGTCGATGAACTAACCTGTACACATGTCACCAGGGAACTGCCATCTGACGTCTGGTATATGACCAACTAGCATGTTCCCGATGAGTCCTGTCCGGTGTACTCATAACCCAATGAGCACCTGTATACATCTTAGGTGATCCAACTGACACCAGTGGCTTGTGAGACCGGCCACCGCCCCTCGTCGGGGTCTCAACTGTATACACTAGTCTACTCTGGAGTATCGATGCCCTGTCTCGAAACTCTCACGACTAGGGACCATTTAAGGATATGCTTATAGACTGCCAGCTCCCACGTATATGATCGCCCTCATACTGCTGGTGGTCAAGCAAGAATCCTAGGGGCTCTACCAACGTGTAATAGCGACCTGTAAGGTCACCTAAAGCAGTACACGCTGATAAAGGTAAACCAGATAGCATACTATCATCTCGAGTAAGATTGTCCTACCGGGATAGGTCCTCCATCAATCATTGCAATCACATACCTGTGACCTAATAATTGACTCTGAGGGCACTATCTCCAACAAACCCAAAATAGTAGCTCGTGACCAGCACTTGAGTCGCGCAACGTCTAAAGGCGTAACGGAATTCAAGTAAGCTGCAACCCAGAAATCTAAACCTTTTTAAGAAAATAAAGGAGGTGAAGTTTTGAAATAAAGGTATACGAAATCAAGTTTTCTTAATACATAGCAAAGGAACATGAATGATGCAAGTGAAATTTACTAGTTTGAAAACATGTTTGGTCTTTTAAAAAATTTGGCAGCTCCTCCTTTGTATATTTTGATCCAAAACCATAAATACATAATAATGATAATGGCATCCCCAAGCGGGAGCTAGCTCTTCGCCAAACGGTGGATCACAACCACGCAAGACAATATAAATAATTATACGATGCCCAACGGCGAAGTTCACCACAAACGATAAGTAAATGAGCAAGATATCAAACCACAAGTAGAGAACAACCCCTCGCTCTAAGTCTCGCAACCACAATCTCACTAAGTCTCATTACTTATACAATTTACTAATTTTGATTGATGGAGTTAACTAGATACAATAATGAAATGTAGTTACAAGAGTGAGAATGATATAAGTGTCCCACTTACCAATGCAAAACACCCGAATGCAACTGTGTGCCAGCGAAGCCGCTATTGATCCAAGCGGTCAACCTGCAAGAACTGTGGCACAACGGGGGTGAGTTGCCAACTCGTGAGTAGAAAAATATCAACAGATAGAAAACGAATAAACAACGACTCCTAGGTCAACTATATCATAAAGGTAATACTATAATATCTAGGGTGACCGGGTCTGTATATGTGCCAACAAGGTAATCAATACCTATATGCATGCGGATAACATCCAACAGTAATAATCAATGCATGTATATGGATCTCGTCCAACCATAATCAAGGTATGTATGGATGTGGATCTCGTCCACCCATATAATCAATGTCTGTATGCACGTAAATATCATAAAGGAGTGTGCATGGAAGTATGAGGATATATATATCAACGGTGTTCCTCCCGACACATCAAAGTCATGGAACCTGAGTGCCTAGCATCGACACTCGAAAACATCATGAAAACAGTGCCCAGCATCGGCACGTAAATCCTCATATATCGGGCTCCGTCAGTCTGGATCGGCCTACGGGCTCTGTCAGTCCGGATCGGCCCATATCATGTCTCGACTCCGGTCGTTATCCTCCGGATATCCGCCGAGCCCCAATACTATCACCGGTAGGTAGTAATCCCTCTGCCAGGCTCACCGTCTACTGCACAACGATCCATTCTCGCCCCGGGGTACCATACCGGGTCCACCATGTACCCGCAATCGGCCTCATCCGCCTCTTCGAATCGGGTTTCACATGTCGCTCTCAGCACCGAGAAAACACATGGTCGACGCACTGAAATATCATATCGGGAGAAACCGGGTTTTTAAAACAACACATAATCTCTTTTAAAATGTCCACGGTTCTCAAATCCAGAAATCTCATGAAAACAGCATATCTCAATGTGTAAAATGATAGAGCATGATGCATGCGACATATAATGAAAATGTAAGCATATCCGTGTGTCATGCAACATGGAATAGTGATATGATATATTAAGGGAAAACCGCGATTTTAAAATGATTCCAGTTTTTAAAATATAACATGCGGTTCCCAATTTTACAATAAAACCAGTTATCTATAAAGGACAATATGAATATGCGCAAGTGTAGATGTACCAATGTATGTGTGCACAAATATAGATATACGAATGTGTATATCCGCAAGTATGGATGTATCAATGTATATGTGCACCAATATGGATATCCGCAAGTATAGATGTATCAATGTATATGTCATGATGCAGCAACCCTACTGTGTAGTGACATGGCAATTATCGATGATAAAGTGTGTGAGCGGCAAATCTGTGTACGTGTAACATACGCATCATCGATAATGGTGCAAGTGTACTAGCACAGGTATAAGCAATGCAATGGAAATAATATGAATGCAACATAAGGTAAATCATATGCAAATACTGACGGGTATACGTATCTAATATGACCGAGTCTGGGAATCTATCAATCGACATCCAGCCTAACAACATCGCGTATGGTATGATCTATCATACGGCAAGCTCTAGTCAAGGGTAAGGATCAATCATCAAGTCAAACTCATCACGCACGGAAAATCATCGTACGGCGGTATTAAGCTAATAGGGATCCTATCATCCTATAAGACAAATGAGGATACGGCCTAATAACACATACGGCCTATCATCTAAGATTCATAACATTCTGTATATATATACATATCTATATACCTATGTCCCAGGTCACATCCGCAAAAATCTCAAATCAGGGGACCGGCAGGGTATAAATCATCTCGATCGACTCGCATCCGTATACCAACATATCATCATATCATCATATCAGTCCTATATTCTTTCATTGCATTTATATCACATATCAAATCAAATTCACATAAACATTCTATCTCTACTAAGTATAAGTATCTAATCCAACATACACACCCGAACCATACAAGCAGATTTTAAAAGAAGCGAATCGTAGTTTTGAAAATAGGGGTTGCGGTGTTTTTAAGGAAAAGATATCATTTGAAAATCCGTAACATCCCTCAAAGTATATATTTAAAATACATACGATTCTTCGGTTTAGAAAAAGGTATGGCTCGGATTGTTAGGTCCACGTTACCCACCCCGATTCTTTCAGGGAGGCGGAATAGGTAAAAATCAAAATTTTCTCACAAGGTAACATGGACCATCCATGAAGGATCTTTGCTAAACAAAAACTAACATACTAACAACAAGTTCTAGCTACTCGGTTAGAAGGTTATACCTAGATCTTGAACTCTTTCTCTTCTTGTTGTGGTTCTCCTTCTTTCTTGCTCCTTGTAGTGGCGTAGACGGCTCCTCCTCGTCGTCTTCTCTTTGTCGAAGATAGATCCACCCGAGGGCTTCTACCTTGAGCTTCTACCTCAACCAAGAGGTAACTAGAGTGCTTGGTTTGCTAGACAAAGAATCGTAAAAAGAGTAGAGAGATGCTTTGATGGTTTTGTCTCAAAAGCTTATGATTTTCAACACATGAAACACTTAAGCTTTGAGAGAGGAAGAGGGAGAGCTTTTTCAAGAGAGAGAAAGAGCATGATAGAATGAGAGAAAAAAATGACAACCATCTCTTCATATGAGAGAAATAATAATAATAATAATTATTAAGGAAAATGTGATGGTTAGTTTGGATATGACCATTATCATTTCATAATAAATGCAATTTGCAAGAATCAAGAAGCATCTTTCAAATGAAATGATGATGGTCAAAATGTCAACAAAAGTCACCGGTCAACCAAAGTCAAAAGGTCAACAAAAAGTCAAATGGTCAACCTAACCATGACACAATTATCCTTAATTAATATCATTAATCATATCTCTCATTCTCATTAGGGTTTGGAAAAAGTCAACGGTCAATAACCCTAACGAGATTCCTCTGCCTCTGTCAACTGTGCATACACACCCACATCCGTGTTTCGAGGAACACGGATACAATGAGACAAAACCAATCCCAAAACAAATACTAGGATCTGGCTTAAAACCAAAGGCCGCTAGTAATAACTGTCCGGACAACAAACGTGCACAAGTGCACGGATGTGAACGAACCCCGTCGCAAAACCATACGACCTCTACTCTGTTTTGCCCAAAAGGCGAATAACCCTCTGTATAGGACTCTAAAGGCTCGACACTACGCTGGCAGTAGGTTTAAACCACAGGCCACAAGTGGTACTAGCTGTACGTAACGGTTCCCAGGTAGATGCCGATAAGAAGACCGACGAGGTGAACCCATTCGAACTCATACTGAGTCTGAACGTGACAATCTCCGTACAGTCCGGTCTGTTCGTCTGAGAGTATCGCATGGCGGGCTTAGGGGGGCGGTAAACGTCAGTCCCCTAATAGCGGTACAAGTCATGCCGGAGTGTAGCTCAGAACACCCTGAGAAACTACTGGAAACACTACCAGTAAATCTCGCTTGCCCTGGCCAAGGACGACTATGTGTAATGGCTCTCCTAGACACAGCGCGATATCAACTCCCAATACCGGGAGAGACGAATCCTGTCTAACCGTCACTGCCTCCAAGTGCTTTGCGACTGCACCCAACTACTACCTGTTTGCACGACTCAATAGAGCCGTGGTAGGGTAGTAATCTAAGTACAGTGGGAACACACTCGAGGCGAAGTGACAGTGTCAAGTCAACGGACTAAGCTGTACTCATGTCACCTGAGAACTGTTAACTGACGATAGGTATAATACCAACCAACAGTTCCCGACGAGTCCTGTCCAGTGTACTCGTAACCTAATGAGCACCTGCATACTATCTCCAGTACGACGTACTGATGGCTGTGGGACAGACCATCTCCCCTGTTGGGACGAGAAGCATATGCACCAGTCTACTCTGGAGTATCGATGCCCTGTCTCGATAATCCTATGACTAGGGACCAAAATAAGGATGTGCTTATAGACTACCCAGCCCCCACTAGTGTGATCGCCATCATAATGCCGGTAGTCAAGCAAAGATCCTAAGGGCTCCATCAATATGTTTTTAGCGATATGTTAAAGGAAACATATACACATATTAAGATAGAAACAAACCAAGTAGCATACTACTATATCGAGCAAGACTGTCGTAAACCCGTATATATATCCCAAGCCTCCAAAATGTATTATACAAACTAGTACTATACAATATCGGCCTCTAGGGCATACATATCCAACACGGATGACGCCTCTACATTGACTATCTAGTCCTACAGTATCCTAAACGGCAATATCGCCAAACGTCATCCTATGATAGTCGTAACATATCACTTCTAACTATTCTCTAGTTTTTAATATGGTTTCATAGCTATCATCATTCTAATCCTAGTTTCCTTATCTAGGTTTCCTAACCATATTCTATAGATCAGTTTTCCATCAAAACTTTGCGGGGGTGCTATACGCCATCCACCCGACTTCCTCCGTGGATATAGATCCACTCACCTGGTCTTCGCTCGCCGAAATCGATGACGCCATGCTCCGTCACCTCGGAATCAACGTGAGGGTACCTACAATGATAAACAATCGCAATGCTTATTAAAATCTAGGCGGAAAACCAAAACGGTACACGTTTCGCTCATAGGTCAAAACCTATAGCTTTGCGTGCAAAACACGACCAAAGACCCTGGTCGTGGACGTCCAAATGCCACACGACGGAAACACAATACCAAATAACAAAATCAAGTCAAAACAAAGTCGTAAAACAATGTACCAACTCATGGAAATGGTCCCAGATTTTACCCTAAGCCAAATTGGTCAAAGTTGCATATGTAGAGGGTCCATTTTACTGACATAGAAGCTACAGACGAAGCAGGAACCAAAAATGAAGTGTCCAGGCCGCAAATTGTGGCCCAGGGGATTAAATTTGCGGCCCAGGTGTTAGGACTTGGTCTCGGGTCTCTAGGGTATGCTCCGTATCACCTGCACATCCCTCTGTGATCTTAGAAAAATTTTTAGGTCACCCGGGTCACTCCAGATCCTAAAATACCATCACTATTCTCACAAATCGACATGAACTCAAATCCCAAATCTGTATTTTGGGTTTCATCCCCCGTTCCAGGTCAGTAAAACATCACTAAGGCTTGTAAGCAGCCACTACACACCACCAATTTCAACAAACACTCAACCCTTTTCTAGGGTTTCCCAATGTCTCACTAATCTTCACAATTTCACATCTAAACACATAAGAATACTAAAGCAAATAAAAAACTACCCAATTGGTGAACGGATTACCTCATATAGCACCCATGAATCCCTAAGATCAGCAAAACTGAATTTTTCTTGGTTCCATGTGTAGAGGTTGAAGAGGGGATTAATATTTGTGAAGGGAGTGTAGGGTTTTGGGGCTTATTAGGAGATAGATCTAGGGATGGAAGGGGAAGGTTGTGAGCTTGAGGAAGATGAAGGAGAGAAGAGAAAATTATGTGGGATCCAAATGAGGCAGCAGCCCCCTCCCCCTCTCTCACTAAATTATACACTCTCTCTCACATAATCTACCTAACCTCATCATTTTGTCCCTTTTGACCTTTTTCTTTTTCATTTTCTTTTCTCACCACCAATAACCCAAATGAAATGAAACATGTAACAAAATGAAACATATCATGGTGCACTAACCATGGAAAGCTGTAGAAATGCGGATTTGGCTTAATCGTGATTAGCAGTGCACTAATCGGGTTTTTATCAATATTGCATATAATAAATTTTAAAAATACCAAATCCTTTAAATATACTATTAAATGAATAAATCATTTTAATTTCTATTTATTTCATAATTATTGGTATATATTTATACCCTTTTTCGAAAACCCCAATTTCACAAATCGTGCAGTTTTCGAAAAATATTATTTTAATATTAAATTCCAAAAATAATATTTTATATTTTCTGAAATGTTACACTGACCAGGGCAGTACGCCCATTGTGCAGGAGCAGATTGTTCCACCTTCGACAGACCATATGGCTATGCTAGGGGCTGGTATGCAGGATTTGCGCTAGATGATCGGGTCGTTAGTTGAGGCCATTCGAGCGCAGGGGAAGTGTAGGGTCCCTAGGCACACTAGTGAGGTCTCACAAGGCATCGAACATGCCAATTTCAAAAATTCTAGGTGCCGAGAGACCCGACTACGGACCGTTTGCTAGAAAACTAGGCGAAAAGTAAACTAGTTAACACTTAACTAAGAGATGCGGAAAGACAACCTTTGTAGATCCGGTTCTCCACCTCCATAGCTCCGAAACGAAGTCCTCTCCGCTGTCCAAAAAGAATCCGGGCTCTAGCGTCGACTTCATCGGAGAATAAGCGAGCTAGGTCGTGTAAGTGCACGGCGGCGCCCCGGCCGTCAATCCGACGCCGGAATGCGGAAGCGGTGAAAAACTTAAATTTTGCGGACTTTGCAAACCGGCACCACCGCGCACTATCACCCGGGATCGTTACCATTAACTAGTCTAAGCTATCTACAAGAATGGGAATAGAGATATACCGACGATCCAAGTCCTCCGGTCTTCATCTCCAATCCGATCTCCTCGCGGGATCTCCGTCCGTCTCCTCCTCGTCGCCGGAAGTGCACCACGTTGCCTACATCGTTTACGGGCTCCCACCTCAATGCCGAGGCAACTCGGGCACGAAGCCGGCTACTCGACGTGCCCAAGGTTCGTTGTAGAATGTGTAGTGAAGAAGTCTCATTTGGGGTTCATGGAGATGCCATTTTGGTGGAGGGATGATACAAGAATCATGTGGAGGAACTAGGGGGTTTTTGGAGCATGAAATGAACAAGATTTTCACCCTCAAAAACTTGGACAGCCCTTGCCCAATTTGGCCGGCCTCTCTTGGTGGGGAAGTGAGTGAGAATGAGAGAGAGGTGATAGAATAAGAGAGCCATCCCATAATACCATGGAGAGAGAGAGAGAGAGGGCTATCATGCAAAAGGAATCATCACAAAATAAAACCCACACTCAACAAACAAATCATCTCTCATCATCAACAATCATGTCCACAAAAGTCAAGCCATCATAACAAGAAGTCAAGGTATGGAGCAACCATGATGAAGTCAAAAAGTCAAGTGATCATGACATGGCAATAAGCAAAAGACCCCCTCCACAAATGCTTATTTGCAACAATGCAAATAAGCCCTCCTCCACCAATCTTCGGCCAATGAACGGAACAATGGAAATCGGCCGAAACGGAAAGCAAACTGGCAACTCCAGAAAACTGGTCCCGTAATAAATTACAGGAAAACCCCGATACTGTGCATACACACCCGCATTTGTATTCCGACCGAAATACAAATGCAATGAGACAAAATCTACACTGTACTATACTAGAATCCGGCTTATACCAAAACCGGATAGTAATATCTGTTCGATCCTGATCCGTGCAATACCGCACGTATCTGATCGAACCCTGCCATATAACCATACGGCCTATAGTACAAACTGTCCGATCCTGATCCGTGCAATACCGCACGTATCTGATCGGACCTTGCCATATCTCCATACGGCCTCTACAACCTTTCGCCCGAAAGCTGAGTAACTGAATGTGGCGGACTCTAAAGACTCGTCAACACCTTGGTTGTGGATTTAACCACTAGCACGTCAGAGGTATAAGCCAATACGTGACGGGCTACCAGGTACTGACCAAATGGGACGTCGATGAGGAAGCTCACCCCGACACCCAACTGAGCCTGTCAGTGACAATATCCGTGCAGTCCGGTCCGTTCGTCTATGAGCATCGCATGGCGGGCCTAGGGGGTTGGTAAAAGTCAGACCCCCAAAAGCGGTACAAGTCGTGTCGGAGTGTAGCCCAGAACACCCTGAGATACTACTGGAATACCTACCAGTAAATCTCCTTGCCTTGGCCAAGGACTTTGTGTAATGGCTCTCCTAGACACAGCACGACCTCACCCCCAATACCGGGAGAGACGAACCCCTGAAGATACGCTCACTGCCTCCATGTGGCTCGGGACTGTACCCAACTAAAACCTGTTTGCACGACTCCTTTGAGCCGTGGTAGGGTAGTAATCAAAGTACAGTGGGAACTCACACGAGACAAATGACGATCCCCAGGTCGATGAACTAACCTGCACACATGTCACCAGGGAACTGCCATCTGACGTCTGGTATATGACCAACTAGCATGTTCCCGGCGAGTCCTGTCCGGTGTACTCATAACCCAATGAGCACCTGTATACATCTTAGGTGATCCAACTGACACCAGTGGCTTGTGAGACCGGCCACCGCCCCTCGTCGGGGTCTCGACTGTATACACTAGTCTACTAATGGAGTATCGATGCCCAGTCTCGAAACTCCCACGACTAGGGACCTTTTAAGGATAAGCTTATAGACCCCCCAGCTCCCACTTATATGATCGCCCTCATACTGCTGGTGGTCAAGCAAGAATCCTAGGGGCTCTATCAACGTGTAATAGCGACGTGTCAGGTCACCTAAAACAGTACACGATGATAAAGGTAAACCAGATAGCATACTATCATCTCGAGCAAGACTGTCCTACTGGGATAGGTCCTCCCTCAATCATTACAATCACGTACCTGTGACCTAATAATTGACTCTGAGGGCACTATCTCCAACAATCTCCCACTTGCACTCAAGGCTAATTATTGCGATGTCGCATACTCACAGCCCGTGTGATACCGAACACCCAACTCCTCTACTAGTCAGTCTCACAAAGCTCGTTTGCGGAACTATTGCGTTCGAGGAATAGCCTTAGTGAGTGGATCCGCTAAGTTGTTTCTTTCTATGTCTCTCTATATCTCAAGTTCGCGGAGAAACCTATCTCCCGAAATGAGCAATACCTGTCTTAGAATGTGTCTGGATGTCTGATGGGACATAGCTCATAAATGAACTTCAAATCCAAACTTCTTAGACTGTATCGTCAACTGAACTTAATCAGTATCCTGCGCCATGCCACCCTCAGTATTGCCTTGGACCACCTGTCCAAAATACTGCCCCTCATCAGAAGGAAAACTATAACTCTGACAACCTCCTTGTCGTCCATGTCACCTTGGAAGCCTGGAATGATAACTGTCTCCTGAATGAGGCTGTCGTTATCATATCCCTAGAACATCCACTTATGTTCTAAAACTGCTTCCGACTGTTTCTTCAGGATTGGATTAATGTCAACTTATTGCATCTAGTGCAAGAACAACATCTGGTGTGGTACTTGACATCTCATGATTGACTCAATTGCCTGAGCAAGTGATCTGCCAATCATGCACGTCCCTCTCCCCTTTAGTCTGTAAGACACCTTTAGAGAGGGTGACTCCATTACCTGCAGGTACACTACCGTGCCAGGAGTCGTCCATCCTAAATACTCTTAGAATGCTGTCAAGTACCCTGATTGGGAAACCACCCAAATCTAGATCTAAAACCATAGATCTAGTAACCAGTATGTCAGATATAAAATCCATTTCCTTTGTGGAGAAACCACTGTGTGACGACCAAAGTATAACCGATTGTAGTATAGGAGTTTCCTTTCCTACTCTGTGTATGTCATCCAAATACCAGGATATCACACCCTACTACCTTCTCAACAGATCCATCCCCTATTCTGATGAAGTCAAACCTATGACTGTCACGTCAGAAATAGATGATCTATCTCCGCTACATCTGCTCTAGTCTATAAATAGACATAAGCTACCTGTCCACCAATGCTTCCGCTGCTCCCACTGACTACGACAACCCTCTGGCAGAGTCATATACACGTACACTTCTAAAACTAGTTTAGAACGACGCTATACTCATCCTCCCGCCGGGTCTCGCAGCCTGGAACAACAGCAATGGTAATTGTGAGTAAACAAGAACTTCCCTGTCACCGTCCTTGAGGCTACCGTAGTACCTCTCGGGTGCCTGAAGTTACCCACCTTATCTGCGGAGTGGCCAATGGAATGTCAAACCGGATTGAATCTTAAGGTTCCTTATCAAATCTTCAGTAATCGTTTGTGGTTCTGGAATCACTTCCAGTTCTACCATACTCCCACTACTGTTTTCTGAAAAAATCCATTTTTAATAAAACTGTGGCGAGTCTAGAACAATATTGCTATTGTTCATCCAGATGGTAGAAAATCAACCCGCGTCATAGCCTGGGTCAACCCACAAACAGCCATTACAGAAACGTGCCTTGAGTTGTCCAGTGTCTGGTTTTAAGCATAAGCCGGACAACTCCCCGTACCTTAACATCGTTAAGATATGAACTGTTCTATATCATATATAGAACCAGAGGCACTGATTGAATTGAACCAGATTCAAATCATGCAGCTGTCCCCAGCGCATGTCAACTAAATGGAAGGAGGCCGATCAGCGTTACTCAACTTAGGAATGCTTCCATTTATGAGTAACCTGAAAGAGAAGCAAGATCTCTTTATCATTACTATCAACTGAATACCATACACAAGTATCTACATCTTCGATCACTTTGAAGAATCCCGATACTTGCTACACCTGGTTCTCTACTCTATTCAAATACCTATAACTCCTCAAAACTTAGACCCTGTGTTTCTACGAAATACATGTCTAAGAACTAGAGAAGTTAAAAGTAAACAGAATATAGTATGAGGACCAACCCCTCTGTCTTAATGGACACTGGACAACATACAATACTTTGTATAAGTCCCTTGAGTCTGATAACTCATTCACTGTGTGTCGTAGGTTGAAAACTGTACTTATGGTTAAGAAGAATTACACCGCTGTTTAATGCTCCTTACCTAACCATCCACTGATATAGGTAAATGTCGTAGACATAATTTCAGAAAGGTATATCTCACTCTATGAAAATAGACGTACAGATATATCAATTTGAAATTGGTGCATAACAGCGGATATTCAAAACCAAATATTTGCCGACTGGCAAACAACCCAGGTGACTTCCTCAAATATCACTGATTCCAACGAATCCCGATATAATGAGGATAATCACCCAATTCCCAATAACTTACTCCCACTCATCATCTGTAAAACCATACAGATGTGAGGATCAAACCTGGTAAATACATACCCTGGAGCAAGTGTCTAATCGGGAAATCAGTTTCCTTTAACAGTACATAGTGAGACTGAAACATTGAAATGTTTCGATGGGGTATCCTGGTATTCTTAGTAATGCCTCTTCCAGATTCACGACTGTAACCGTATAGTTCTTTGCCACCTCTCCAAATCCCTTCATATGTCTTTAGTCTTTACCTTCTGCACACCCCTTTAGGCCAAATGGTTTTCTTCCTTCCCTACCGTTCGGCACCAGCCTATGGTTTGGAAGAAGACTATCCAATAAGCATATTGGGTGTACTGTCCCAATCCTAGGAACACTCGCAACACGAGAGAAGGTGAAGATAAAAGACACCTGAATGTACTTTATTCCTATTTCTCCTGAACCAGGATCCATCCCCGAACTGGAACAAGTTCCTTTCGAGTTCGTATATAACCATACGATGGAATATCCAAATAAACTGTGGATCTTCGTAGTGATACGGAGTGTCCTGGAGAAATACAAAGGTGATTTAGGATTGGCGAACGAATAATTGGTTTGGTCGTGAATACCTGTTGCAATTTACTTTGCCCTCTTACTAATCCCTTTCTTTGTCTGAACTTAATACCTTCTGCACACCATCGTTATGCTAATTGGTTTTCTTCATTCCCTACCGGTCGGCACCAGCCTAAGGTTTGGAAGAAGACAATCCAATTTGCGTAATAGGTGTACTACCCCTAAACCAAGGAGTACTCGTAACCTGAGAGAGGGTAAAAGGAAAAGACAACTGAATAATCCCATCCGTTTTCTCCAGAACCGGAAACCATCCTCGAATAAATTCTTTCGAGTTCGTATCTAACCATACGATGGTTTTGTCCAATGGAAGTGGACGTTCGTAGTAATACGGGGTGTCCTGGAGAAAAGGGTAAAAGTAGGAGTGGCAATGAGGTTTGCAACTCTGACAATCCAAAAGCCGGTGTTTAAGAAGGTTCGGTCAACTTGGTCACTGAGTCAAAGTCTTAGGGTCGGGTCAATGGTCGCTGCCAAAGAGAGAGAGAAAAGAAACACTCAGCGTGCACTCTAACCTAGATCAGAATGGTCACCAATTTATCTAATCTGGAATCCTCCCACTGTCACCTCAAATTCTCCTCCAAACCTGAAAGAAGAATTAGTCGGGATGTCCCGAGGAGTAAACTAACTCATCAGTGGGAATCGGGATCCAACTATCATTGCATGATAACGTGACGGAATCCGCTCACGCTATCACACTCCAGAAGGTATGCGCATATCTGGCAAGTTTCAGTTCTTTTGAAACTCCCGATGTGATTTCTGCCCCATGCTCTTATGACCTTGACTTTGGCCAACATATCATAAGTCACATGTCAAGTTCTACCCGTCATTCTCCAGGTTAATTTGAATCCACCCGTACATACCCTTGACTTTGGCCAAAATGGCAGCACGACTGTCCCAAACCAACGCATCTATCTATGCTGCATATGAATACCCCAATAGCTACCAATCACTGTGCCTTGACTTTGGCCAACATACACAGCTTGAATACTATTGACCACCCATATGAAACGACGGAGGGCTACGAATGGTTTCTGGCGAAAACCTTTAACGTAAAGAACTTGATATCGTCGAAGGAACGGATAGCTTTTAAAAATATAGTGACGAAAACCGTTGCTAAAGAGGTCACTCCCGGTGAAGGGATCTCGGCTCTTTCCCCGTAGAATGGGGTGCAGGATATTCCAAATGAATACCGCGATGCAAAGCAAAAGTAATCGGCTATAGTGAAGTTAATGCCCTGACGCAAACTTCTGTCCAAGGGGTCACTCCCGGTGAAGGGATCTCGGCCCTTGCCTCGTCGACTGAGGAGCAGGATATTCCAAATGAATACCACAATGCAAAACAAAAGTGAACGTCCTTGCAATAACAGCTTTTTGAAAAAGTGTTCCAACAACATCAGATTAGGTTTGTTTTTAACTTGCATTGATCCGAATCAATGCAGTCCCATCAATTGATCACACCAAAAAGAACGAAAATATACTGATGTACGTATATGCCATCCGCATTCGCCACTGGGTCCCGTCATTACCCGTTAGGTTAGCTTACTAACGACAGAGCGGGGACTGGACTAGCGCGGATGCAAAACATATACAACATCTACTAATATATATACCAATATATTATATTCGCTCAAGGCGTGAAAGAAATGCAACATCACAGAGAATGAACAGCATCACAGAAACAATACAGATATCTGGGATCCCCGGGTTTCACAGAGCCGCTGAAACCCGACGTTCCCCTGGTCGTGTGGATAGCCTGTGCAATGAAATCCTAGACCCCTACGGGCGCGACAAGTCACCCGCCAAAACCTGAAGCGAGGCAGCCCCCTTCAGCGCCGTGAATGGACCACCCAGCACTTCACGGAATCCGGCAACTTGGGCACCCCTCCTGGGTCAAACCTGTACCCCCTACGAGTGCGGCGAATAGCCCTGCCAATCCTAGAGTGAAGCCCCTTCCGTCTCAATGCCATGAGATGCGGGCTTGTTGCCCTCTAGAACCCGGCTATCCGTGCACCCCACCGTGGGGTAATCCTAGTACAGAAAATAAAATATACATACACCGGGTACATCGACCGCAACCAGGTCGTGCCCCAAAATAATAATACAAACAGGCAGTGACGGCAGTCCACATGTCGGACGCTCGCCCCGCAATATCAAATGTACATAATACAAAAGCACAGTACTAGCATTGCATCCAGGCTATCCCCACGACCGATCCGCAACAACACAGCAAATACATAGAACATCAACGTGAAAGTCACGTTCGCAAATCCGTCTAACCGGGCTATAGCAGTTAGACAGGATTTACCGATCGAGTGACATTCACGGTCGCAGATATAATGTAGATACTGTGAAAAATGTGTTTAAGATTTTCCGATAGACCAAAAATTAACAAGTGGGCCCCAAACTAATACTGTAGCACTCACAGAAATAATTGGCCCAATTTTAATATTCCAAAACCCCTAATTACTACCCTGAAGCCCACTGGAAAAAGATGGCCCACTGACCTCTCTAAGTTGCGGCGGATCCGCGGCCCAATAGAAGGGTGAGGCCGCGGTTCCGCGCTCTGGAAGAGGGATCAGTGCGTCGAATTTTCCCAGAGTGCTTAGAATTTCCTGCACATCATTCTGAGACCACCTGAAAAATTTTTGGACACCAAAAAATCTTAACAGAAAACTGATGTGCACAAAAACATAGATTTTGGAATTTTGGTCGATCGGAAAAGCAAAACACATCAAACGAAGCTAGACGAAGTTAATGGCGAGGCTCTGATACCACTGTAAGTGCACGGCGGCGCCCCGGCCGTCAATCCGACGCCGGAATGCGGAAGCGGTGAAAAACTTAAATTTTGCGGACTTTGCAAACCGGCACCACCGCGCACTATCACCCGGGATCGTTACCATTAACTAGTCTAAGCTATCTACAAGAATGGGAATAGAGATATACCGACGATCCAAGTCCTCCGGTCTTCATCTCCAATCCGATCTCCTCGCGGGATCTCCGTCCGTCTCCTCCTCGTCGCCGGAAGTGCACCACATTGCCTACATCGTTTACGGGCTCCCACCTCAATGCCGAGGCAACTCGGGCACGAAGCCGGCTACTCGACGTGCCCAAGGTTCGTTGTAGAATGTGTAGTGAAGAAGTCTCATTTGGGGTTCATGGAGATGCCATTTTGGTGGAGGGATGATACAAGAATCATGTGGAGGAACTAGGGGGTTTTTGGAGCATGAAATGAACAAGATTTTCACCCTCAAAAACTTGGACAGCCCTTGCCCAATTTGGCCGGCCTCTCTTGGTGGGGAAGTGAGTGAGAATGAGAGAGAGGTGATAGAATAAGAGAGCCATCCCATAATACCATGGAGAGAGAGAGAGAGAGGGCTATCATGCAAAAGGAATCATCACAAAATAAAACCCACACTCAACAAACAAATCATCTCTCATCATCAACAATCATGTCCACAAAAGTCAAGCCATCATAACAAGAAGTCAAGGTATGGAGCAACCATGATGAAGTCAAAAAGTCAAGTGATCATGACATGGCAATAAGCAAAAGACCCCCTCCACAAATGCTTATTTGCAACAATGCAAATAAGCCCTCCTCCACCAATCTTCGGCCAATGAACGGAACAATGGAAATCGGCCGAAACGGAAAGCAAACTGGCAACTCCAGAAAACTGGTCCCGTAATAAATTACAGGAAAACCCCGATACTGTGCATACACACCCGCATTTGTATTCCGACCGAAATACAAATGCAATGAGACAAAATCTACACTGTACTATACTAGAATCCGGCTTATACCAAAACCGGATAGTAATATCTGTTCGATCCTGATCCGTGCAATACCGCACGTATCTGATCGAACCCTGCCATATAACCATACGGCCTATAGTACAAACTGTCCGATCCTGATCCGTGCAATACCGCACGTATCTGATCGGACCTTGCCATATCTCCATACGGCCTCTACAACCTTTCGCCCGAAAGCTGAGTAACTGAATGTGGCGGACTCTAAAGACTCGTCAACACCTTGGTTGTGGATTTAACCACTAGCACGTCAGAGGTATAAGCCAATACGTGACGGGCTACCAGGTACTGACCAAATGGGACGTCGATGAGGAAGCTCACCCCGACACCCAACTGAGCCTGTCAGTGACAATATCCGTGCAGTCCGGTCCGTTCGTCTATGAGCATCGCATGGCGGGCCTAGGGGGTTGGTAAAAGTCAGACCCCCAAAAGCGGTACAAGTCGTGTCGGAGTGTAGCCCAGAACACCCTGAGATACTACTGGAATACCTACCAGTAAATCTCCTTGCCTTGGCCAAGGACTTTGTGTAATGGCTCTCCTAGACACAGCACGACCTCACCCCCAATACCGGGAGAGACGAACCCCTGAAGATACGCTCACTGCCTCCATGTGGCTCGGGACTGTACCCAACTAAAACCTGTTTGCACGACTCCTTTGAGCCGTGGTAGGGTAGTAATCAAAGTACAGTGGGAACTCACACGAGACAAATGACGATCCCCAGGTCGATGAACTAACCTGCACACATGTCACCAGGGAACTGCCATCTGACGTCTGGTATATGACCAACTAGCATGTTCCCGGCGAGTCCTGTCCGGTGTACTCATAACCCAATGAGCACCTGTATACATCTTAGGTGATCCAACTGACACCAGTGGCTTGTGAGACCGGCCACCGCCCCTCGTCGGGGTCTCGACTGTATACACTAGTCTACTAATGGAGTATCGATGCCCAGTCTCGAAACTCCCACGACTAGGGACCTTTTAAGGATAAGCTTATAGACCCCCCAGCTCCCACTTATATGATCGCCCTCATACTGCTGGTGGTCAAGCAAGAATCCTAGGGGCTCTATCAACGTGTAATAGCGACGTGTCAGGTCACCTAAAACAGTACACGATGATAAAGGTAAACCAGATAGCATACTATCATCTCGAGCAAGACTGTCCTACTGGGATAGGTCCTCCCTCAATCATTACAATCACGTACCTGTGACCTAATAATTGACTCTGAGGGCACTATCTCCAACAGGTCGTCGATGTCCATGCCGAAGATAATCTACGTCGAGGCATCGCTAGATCAAGCTCACAACTTCACCAAGTCATGAAACTTGTGAAGTAAACACACTCTACTACTTGGCAAGAGGTAGAGGATGAAGAAATAGGAAGTGGGTAGACTTTAGTTTTGGATTTCTCACTCATATCATCAAGTTGCCATTGATGGTCAAGCTTTTCTTCACTTGAAGGAAGAAGAAGAAGAAAGAAAGAAGATGATAATTATTATGATAAGAATTATTTAAAATGAAAAGAATAATCCATTCTTATCATAAGTGAACCATGGTAAAGTGTAGAGAGCTAATCATGGTTAAAGGAATGGTTAGGGTCAAGCTAGAGACAAAATGGTCACTTAGTCAAAAGATCAAGAAGCTTCAACTAGAATCCAAAATTAGCAACCATTTCATTTCATTTTCTTTTATTCATTTATCATAAATAAATGGATAATTAAATAAGATAAATGAATAACAAATAATAAACCCTAACCTATTCATTAACCAAGGTTTAACACTTTACACTTAACCAAAAAGCATGTATCATCAAACATGATACAAGCTAGTGCACAAAATCATATCACATATATAATGCGCACACCCGAGTGAGAAAATCCATTTAAAGTGAACCGATACTAGTTAATGCAAAGTAATATATCAAATATATAATTATGCATCAAATCATTAAATCAACACTTGATTTAACGATCCGGTCATATCGTATATAACCGACTAGTATGCAATGCATCGGTTTATCGAATCAACCCTTGATTCGATAACTAGGGTATATCGCATATAACCTAATCGATACATTCATCGCGAGAATGAAATACGGTATCACATACACGCATTATTCTCGGTCCCGCACATATCTCATATGCGCTCCTATTTCGTTTCGCTTGAGCCAGGAAACCTCTGTGTAGGACTCTAAAGACTCGTCAATACGCCGGCAGCAGGTGATGATCATATCAAACACCCACAAGCCGCAAGCGGTCTGCTAAACGTAACGGCCACCCGGGTATTGAGCGATCTGAAGATCGACGAGCAAGCCCGCTCACAGTCCAGTGAATCCGACCAGTGACACTACCGTACAGTCCGGTCTGATCGTCTGATCTGTCGCATATCTCGCCTAGGAGTGGTAAACGTCAGACCCCAATAGCTCGATAAGTCGTGTCGATATGAGGTCTATAACAGTTCGAGAAACTACTGGTAACACTTACCAGTAAATCTCAGCAACCCTGGCCAGGGATTTCCTGTTATAGCCAATCGAACACAGCGCAACATCAACCCCCTATACCGGGAGAGACGAATCCCCTCCTATCGCTCATTGCCTCCATGTGACTCGGGACTGCACCCAAAAGCCACCGTTTTGCACGCCCTCTTGGACGTGGTAAGATGGAAATCAAAGCACAGTGGGAACCACACAAGACTCTATGACGATCTCGGGTCAACAGACTACTCTGTACCAGTGTCACCAGAGAACTGCCATCTGACGTGAGGTATAATACCATCTGGGAGTTCTCGGCGAGTCCGTCCAGTGTACCCAGTCTCTACTGAGCACCCGTATATCATCTCCGATGTCAAACACCAATGGATATGGGATCATCCATCGCCCATCTGTATGGGTCGAGAAGGTATACGCTAGTCTACTCTGGTATATCGATGCCCCGTCTCGATACACCCACGACTAGGGACTTTGAAGGATGTACTTATGGACTACCATATCCCCACTAGTATGATCCGCATCATAGTCCAGGTAGTCAAGTACAGATCCTAAGGGCTTTACCAACATGTAACAGAGAGACAATCAGCGTACACGTTAAGGTAAAGATCAACCAGATAGCATACTATCATGTCGAGCAAGAAAGTCCTCACTATATACGTCCTAGCATCCACCACAATATACATCATATGTACAGTAATGGCCTCTAGGGCATACATATAACTAACAATCTCCCACTTGCACTAGGGCCATCTGTAGCAGTGGTTGTAGTATCTCATACTCAACCATCCCATGAAAATCTCTCTCTGGGAAAAGGCCTTTGTGAGTGGATCCGCTGTGTTGTCCTCTGAATCTACTCTCCTAACCTTGATCACCCTGGAGATCAACTATCTCCATGATCAGGCGATGCTGCCTTAGAATAAGTCTGGATCACTGATGGGACCGGTGTTCCTCGGCATGAGCCACAACTCCATTGTCTCACAATGGTAGGAACGTAGTTCATCTCATGAACTAATATACACCCAAACATCCTCTTTGGTACCATCTTAAGTAGCGATGTATCCTGCCTTTATCGTCTAGTATATCACGGTATCTAGCTTTGAACTCTTCCAACATACCGTCCCTTTACTGAGGGTAAAGACAATGCCTGCGACTGACATTCAGTCGTCCTTATCACCCTGGAACCCTTCCAGTGATTCTCCCCAGGATCATGTGATACCATCTCATTTCGACAAGTGAGAATCCTAACATCCATTTACATCTATCTCATAGATCCAAAATCCAGGAGTTAGTAGGTATCTTTATGATCCTATATGGAGAATCATTGTGATAAACGGAGATTGATCGAGCGTAGCATAGGAAACTTCTTCCCTATCAAGAGTATGTCATCCACGTACTCTACGAGGATCGCCCCCATACTCCCTACTACCTTTTTGTTTATACATGGTTCATCTACCATTTTGATGATGTCAACTTCTTTGACTAATTCATCAAAACAGATGTTCCAACTCCGCGATGCCTGCTTTATCCTATAAAGCATCTTGCACACGTTTCCGCTGCTCCCACTGTTTACGAAGCCCTCTGGCTGTGTACTTACAGACGTTCTCTTCTAAATCAATATTTAGAAAAGCAGTCATGGCACCCAACAGCCAGATATCGTAGTCATGGTATGTAGCCGTGGCAAGTAGGATCTGGATGGACTTAAGCATATATCCTTAGAAAAAGTTTCATCATGATCCACACCTGGTCAATGATGCAAACCTTTAACAAGTCTAGCTTTGAAAGTCTCAACTTTTCCATGTACACCAAGTAATCTTCTCAAGATATACTTGCTCCTGATGGGGATTTAACCCTTCAGATATAGCAACCAAAGTCCATACTTTGTTGGTGTATAAGGATTCCATCTCAGATCACTAAGCATCCAGCCATTCTTATAGAGTCTTACTCTCGATGGCCAGCCCGAAGCTAGTTGGGTCATCATCTCATGATGCAATCCTCGCTCCCACTGTCATAGAGAAACCGAAGTATCTCTCAGGTGGGTGAGGAACCCTACTAGATCGGTGGAAAGGCTGTGGTTCGTTGGTATCTACTGAATCCCTTGGTTCTATCAAATCATCTGCTGTAGTTCGCATAGCTGGAACCTTTCCAGTTCTACATAACAGACCTTGCCTCGAGCTTGTCCGGATTTTGCTTTTAGACATAGGCCGGACAACCCCAAATCTTAACTAACTTAAGATATGGGCTCTTCCCTTTCCATATCATATATGAGGTGGTAGGCAACTGATTTGATTCGAACCCTATTCAATAGGTACGCAGCTTCTCAAGTGCATAACTCCCTAAAGGAAATAGGTGACTCAGTAATACTCATCATAGAGCACACCATATCATATAGGGTGTGATTGCTCCGCCCCGATATACCATCGTGCCATGGTGTATACGGAGGAGTAATGCTGAGAGAGAATCTCATTCTCCTTTAGAATAGTCCAGGATTTCCGTGCTCAAGTATTCTCCTCCTTGATCACATCAAAGGACATAATACTTATACCCGTATTTTGGTTCTCTACTTCTAACTTATATTCTGTGAATATCTCAAAAGGTTTGGACTTGTGTTTCAACAGGAACATATGTCTGAATCTAAAGAGATCATCAGAGAACGTAATGAAGTATAAAGAACCGGTCCTGGCATGTGTAGACAGGGGATCTGACATACATCAACATGTATCATCCCAAAAGTTCACTAACTCCTTCTCTGTTTCCAATAAACAGAGCTGTGGTCATCTTATCTTTGTGACATGACTGGCGAGTTTCACAAGATGTAAATTCAAACTGATTTAAATATGCATTTATATGTAACTCTAGCTAGTCGGGTCACATTGATCTGACCTAGTCTACAATACCTCAAGAAGGAATCGTTCAATTCTGAACTCTTCTTCTTGTGTGTGTTCCGTATACTAAGAACTGTAGCTTGATTTAGAACATTAATGCTTTTAGATAACGTGCCTGAACCGATCAACTTTTGATATAGGAAATGTTCAAAACATTATCCAACAATACAAAATTTTATCATTTCTTTACTAATAAAGAGATAGATATGATTTTGTATATCAGGTTCGGTATCTAACAACATTCGTTCAGAATCAATGTATTGGTATACAGGGTGACAGTGACCAACAGACTTGGCTGCAACTCTTGCCCCGTTTTCTGCCTCATGAAACTTATCACCCGTTCTCAGTTCTCTACCTATCTGTAGCCCTATGTAACAGATTACATATCTGGGATCCTGATCTGGTATCACATACCCAGGACGTAAAGGATACTGAGAAACAGTTCTTTGTAACGAACACACCCGAAGATGATGCATCAGCATGCACTTTATTCGTTTGGGCGGCACGGGAAATCTGGTATTCCCCAATTTCCTGCTCTGTCTTATAACAATTATAAGTTGGAGCGGGACCAACGTTCCCCAGCTCAGTATAACAAGCGGGTTCGGTCAATAATCCGTATTATTATCTTGATTAAGGCGTGATATGGTCGCTACCTGGAGAGAGAGAGAAGAAAACACTCAGCGTGCGCTCTTGCAAGAATAGATTGGTTATTATTTTATCTAATCAGGATTGCTCCCACTGCTTTTTATCAAATCTTCCTTCAAACCCTAAAAGGAAAGACTAGCCGGGATTAATTACACACTACAAGTTCGCCAATCTTTCAGCCAGGCCAGTGTCGGCACTTTGAGGGAGGTCCCCCTTGCTTTCGCACGAACCTAATTAATGTAAACCTCGTTTTCCCAGAGGCGTAACCCCGTTGACACCTTTCTAGACACCTACTTGATCGGCTAATTGTAATGTATAAAACTCTCCCAGGAGTAACTCTTACTCGCAGCGGGTATCGGGATCCAACTATCTCATAGAAGGTATGCAATCTCATTGCAAATCTCAACACTTGAAATTCCCGATAATATTTTGCCCCTAGCAGCTATATGACCTTAACATAGTCAACAAATCATAAGTGCTAGTCAAGTTCAACCCGTCATTTCCCGATTGAATTAAACCCACCCGCACGACCCTTAACATAGTCAACAAAGTCGCACGACTACCCTAATCCAATCATATCATATGCTTATGCAGATAAGCACAATTAGCTACCGCACACTACGCCTTAACATAGTCAACAAACGTAGCACGAATACTAACCAGTACTTATCTGAAATGACGGAGGGCTACGACAGGTTTTTCTGAAAACCTATTGCGTAATGAACTTGATATCGTTGTAGAATCAAATGATTTTGAAATGGAGTGCTTTTGAGGCTTTTCTAGTTTTGCTAAAGGAGTCACTCCCGGTGAAGGGATCGTCGGTCCTTTCCTCGTCGAATGATGTGCGGGATATATCATATATATCACTGTGCAAAGCAAAAACACTTAAAAGCAATCAAAAGACAAACCGAGTGTGTAGCATCTGCCAGTTATTGCTAAAGGAGTCACTCCCGGTGAAGGGATCTCGGTCCTTTCCTCATCGAATAAGGTGAAGGATATATCACATATACCGCTGTGCAAAGCAAGAACTGTAGCTACCTGTTTTATTTTGAAATTCGATTCTACAACATCTTAGGTTTCTTTTATTTCATTAATCTCATTAATGAAGTCCCATCATTTAAATACCTAAACATCACAGATAAATACGACGTACACTTACGCCATCCGCATTCGCCTCGATGTCCCCTCGTGCACCGTTAGGTTAGGTAACTAACGTCAGAGCGGGGCAGGGCTAGCGCGGGTGTAAAACATAAGTAACGTCTATATAATATATCATATATACTATATACTGTATCTATCACAGAACATCATATGATCACATCACAGATATCGCAGCAGAAGAATCATATGAAATATTGGATATACTAGGACGTCCGTGTTTTCAATACGAGCCAGTATAAAACACGGATTCCACGGTCGTGATGAATAGCCAAACCCACACCCCTAGACCCCTACGAGAGCGGCAAGCAACCCTACCAATTCTAGAGTTAGGAGACCCGGACTCGACTCCTCGAGATGGTCTCCTACTGGACTCCAGAACCCGGTTACTTGTGCCCTCCTCCTTGGGTCTATCCTAGTGCGGAAAAGTAAATAATATACAAGCAGTGACAACTTCCGCAACCTGGAAGCGCCCTAAATAAAAGAATATTACATACAAGTTTTTACATGAATGAAAATGAAAAACACTCATCTCACATAAAAAACCCCGGCTATTCAAACACGACGATCCAATATAACATATCCAGCAACACATAACATCACATGTCATCAACGTAAGTAAATATGCGCATCCCAATTGTCGTTGACATATAGCAACGAAACCGGCGATATCACATATTACACTTACGGTCACAGAAAAGAAAGTGTAAAACTACAACAGTTGGAATCCGCAACCACCTCAGACATCGCATGCCTGACCAAATGAATTTCTTAGACATCGCATGCCTAACAATTATAAACCCCGCATTTTAGTCTCAAAATCGAAAACACTTTTCAATATCAAGTCGGGTAATTCAACAAGATTCCCGA
Source organism: Agapanthus africanus (assembly GCA_030015575.1). Classification (NCBI taxonomy): domain Eukaryota; kingdom Viridiplantae; phylum Streptophyta; class Magnoliopsida; order Asparagales; family Amaryllidaceae; genus Agapanthus; species Agapanthus africanus. The sequence continues at coordinate 509,735,124 of CM057341.1, forward strand.
CATCCTGATCGAATGCTCTTCGCAAACTTCAGTAGACGGCCGCACCCCCGATACCGTCGACGAAGTGCACCAAGGCGGAACACCGTTGCCGCGAGCACCCGAACGGATGCTTTCGGCGACGGGGTTCTCCTACAGTCACTTGGTTGGGGCTATGGAGTGAGGCTGTCTATTAAGTTTACCCGGCGAGTATCCGCGTACGATACGTGATTGCGACGGACTTTTGATCACATCAAAATTCCGTGGCAACCGATCAAGTGAGACTAAACTGCTATGTTTATAACATTCATTTAGTTATCTCATAACTATTGTGAATTCCAATTATTATATCCCATTCCAGATAAACAGAAAAATGTTAAACTTTCCGATCGAACAATCGAACACCCAAGTTTTCCCGATACAGATCAACACATGAAACAAGTCTAACAACATTCCGTTCGTGCCTCAGTACCAACGGTCCAGCCGTAGAAGGGTCAAGCCAACGCCTCACATGTGGCACGCCGTACTGCCCCAAACCCAAAGGTTCAAAGGGCAGTTCAAGACGGTCACATAATCGAGTTAAGGTTTGTTGTCTTCTAGAGGGTCCATCGAGTTACTTGCACTACTTAGAACGTCGTTAAACTACGGAAAAATCCAACACTTGGAAATTTCCCGACAGGGGAAAAATTGGGTATTTATATCCGGTCGAACTTTTTAACATATTCTAAAATTTATCCGGAAAGCCACACAGACAAAATTTGATAATCCGATCGAACTCATGAAAACCCAAAACAACCCCTGAAAACTCAACTGTATAATAAATATTAAAATATCCCAGGAAAATCAGCACAGAAATCTGAGAATTACTGTGAAAAGAAAAATGCGCAAAACGACAAAACCACCGCTGAACCGCCGCGGCATGCATAGCACGTGCCGTGGTTCCGCGGTGGAAAAGTTGATTTAGGCCCACGAAATTTACAGTAATTCTTAGAAAACCCTGCTTGATTTTCTGCATATTTTTAATCTTGAAAAATCCACAATTTTAAAATCTGGACAGAGAGCATTCTCGGGTGTGGGTTTCGGGTTCGTTCGGGTTTCAAATTCCGTCTGGACTTCGCCTAAGGCTCTAGCTAGGCTCTGATACCACTGTAGGGTCCCTAGGCACACTAGTGAGGTCTCACAAGGCATTGAACATGCCAATTTCAAAAATTCTAGGTGCCGAGAGACCCGACTACGGACCGTTTGCTAGAAAACTAGGCGAAAAGTAAACTAGTTAACACTTAACTAAGAGATGCGGAAATACAACCTTTGTAGATCCTGTTCTCCACCTCCATAGCTCCGAAACGAAGTCCTCTCCGCTGTCCAAAAAGAATCCGGGCTCTAGCGTCGACTTCATCGGAGAATAAGCGAGCTAGGTCGTCGATGTCCATGCCGAAGATAATCTACGTCGAGGCATCGCTAGATCAAGCTCACAACTTCACCAAGTCATGAAACTTATGAAGTAAACACACTCTACTACTTGGCAAGAGGTAGAGGATGAAGAAATAGGAAGTGGGTAGACTTTAGTTTTGGATTTCTCACTCATATCATCAAGTTGCCATTGATGGTCAAGCTTTTCTTCACTTGAAGGAAGAAGAAGAAGAAAGCAAGAAGATGATAATTATTATGATAAGAATTATTTAAAATGAAAAGAATAATCCATTCTTATCATAAGTGAACCATGGTAAAGTGTAGAGAGCTAATCATGGTTAAAGGAATGGTTAGGGTCAAGCTAGAGACAAAATGGTCACTTAGTCAAAAGATCAAGAAGCTTCAACTAGAATCCAAAATTAGCAACCATTTCATTTCATTTTCTTTTATTCATTTATCATAAATAAATGGATAATTAAATAAGATAAATGAATAACAAATAATAAACCCTAACCTATTCATTAACCAAGGTTTAACACTTTACACTTAACCAAAAAGCATGTATCATCAAACATGATACAAGCTAGTGCACAAAATCATATCACATATATAATGCACACACCCGAGTGAGAAAATCCATTTAAAGTGAACCGATACTAGTTAATGCAAAGTAATATATCAAATATATAATTATGCATCAAATCATTAAATCAACACTTGATTTAACGATCCGGTCATATCGTATATAACCGACTAGTATGCAATGCATCGGTTTATCGAATCAACCCTTGATTCGATAACTAGGGTATATCGCATATAACCTAATCGATACATTCATCGCGAGAATGAAATATGGTATCACATACACGCATTATTCTCGGTCCCGCACATATCTCATATGCGCTCCTATTTCGTTTCGCTTGAGCCAGGAAACCTCTGTGTAGGACTCTAAAGACTCGTCAATACGCCGGCAGCAGGTGATGATCATATCAAACACCCACAAGCCGCAAGCGGTCTGCTAAACGTAACGGCCACCCGGGTATTGAGCGATCTGAAGATCGACGAGCAAGCCCGCTCACACTCCAGTGAATCCGACCAATGACACTACCGTACAGTCCGGTCTGATCGTCTGATATGTCGCATATCTCGCCTAGGGGTGGTAAACGTCAGACCCCAATAGCTCAATAAGTCGTGTCGATATGAGATCTATAACTGTTCGAGAAACTACTGGTAACACTTACCAGTAAATCTCAGCAACCCTGGCCAGGGATTTCCTGTTATAGCCAATCGAACACAGCGCAACATCAACTCCCTATACCGGGAGAGACGAATCCCCTCCTATCGCTCATTGCCTCCATGTGACTCGGGACTGTACCCAAAAACCACCGTTTTGCACACCCTCTTGGACGTGGTAAGATGGAAATCAAAGCACAGTGGGAACCACACAAGACTCTATGACGATCTCGGGTCAACAGACTACTCTGTACCAGTGTCACCAGAGAACTGCCATCTGACATGAGGTATAATACCATCTGGGAGTTCTCGGCGAGTCCGTCCAGTGTACCCAGTCTCTACTGAGCACCCGTATATCATCTTCGATGTCAAACGCCAATGGATATGGGATCATCCATCGCCCATCTGTATGGGTCGAGAAGGTATACGCTAGTCTACTCTGGTATATCGATGCCCCGTCTCGATACACCCACGACTAAGGACTTTGAAGGATGTACTTATGGACTACCATATCCCCACTAGTATGATCCGCATCATAGTCCAGGTAGTCAAGTACAGATCCTAAGGGCTTTACCAACATGTAACAGAGAGACAATCAGCATACACGTTAAGGTAAAGATCAACCAGATAGCATACTATCATGTCGAGCAAGAAAGTCCTCCCTATATACGTCCTAGCATCCACTACAATATACATCATATGTACAGTAATGGCCTCTAGGGCATACATATAACTAACAGGCAGGCGGTTGTTCCACCCGTTACGGGGATCGTGTCGGTGCCTACTTTTCAGGTGGTTGTACCTATAGCTACGGAGGTGATCACCGTATCGTTATCGGAGTTCATGAGGCTGAGGCCTCCGGTTTTCACTAGCACCGATGCAGTTGAGGATCCGCAGTCGTTTATCGACCGGATGGCCAGGATATGTCGTTCGCTTAGATGCTCCGACGCGAGATGGGTCGAGCTCACGAGCTTACGTCTGGAGGGTCTGGCCCAGAAGTGGTCCGAGTCCTTAGAGAAGGGCAGAGCCGCAGGTCTTTCTCATATGGCCTGGGCTAAGTTCGTGACGGTGTTTCTTGCGCGTTTTCTTCCACTGAGCGTTAGGGATGCTCGAGCGCACAGATTCGAGTCATTACGCCAGACTTAGGGTATGACGGTGGCCGAGTATGATGTGCTGTTTACTGAGCTGTCTGTGTATGCTCCGTATTTGGTAGCTACGAAGGAGATGCGGGTCAAGAGGTTTGTTCGAGGCCTGCTTACCCATTTGTTCCTCGCTATTAGCGTTCAGCATTGCGACACCTATGCAGCAGCGGTAGACGCAGACCTGTTGGTTGAGGAGCGTCTTTCTGAGACGTCGGTTGCTCCGGAACCGAAGAAGGTTCGTACTGGTGTTTCAGCACAGAGGCAGGTGTTTAGACGTCGTGATAGTTCCCGTTCAGATACTGAGGGTAGTGGAGGTCCGGGACGATGATAGCTTTTTAGCTCTTATTCTCAGGGTAGTCAGCAGTTTTCATCTGGATGTTACCGGTGCGGGAGTTTGGGTCATCGGGTTCGAGATTATACTAAGCCACGTGAGTGCGAGGCAGCTGTACCGCAGGTTACCTTACCACCTTCTCCACCGTAGAAGGCGTTACCCCTTATGCCTATTGTTGCTTCGCGTCAGACACTTGTGCAGAGAGGTCGAGGACGCGATGGTTTTGTGCCGAGAGGACTGGGTGGTAGAGGCAGAGGTCAGCTAGTCGCCGGTAGAGGACAGGCTCGGGTGTTTGCCTTGACTCATCAGGACGCGTAGGCGTCCCATGCAGTGGTTTCAGGTACTCTTTCTGTATGTCCTTTTGAGGCTCATGTTTTGTTTGATTCGGGGTCTACGCATTCGTATGTTTCTACGCACTTCGTGCCGAGTTTAGGCCGAGAGTCGTGTTTGCTAGATCAGCCGCTTGTTGTGATTACACCTGTTGGCGATTCTTTTGTCGCGCGTTATGTGTTTTGGTCGTGTGCCGTTCAGATTGGAGATAGAGATTCGTTCGTCAATTTGATCCTTCTGTATATGTTGGACTTCTACTTTCTCCTTGGCATGGACTGGTTGGCAGCTTGTTATGCGTCGGTGGACTGCCTTGAGAAGACGGTCGGTTTCAGATTTTCGGGCAAGTCTGTTCGGGTTATGCAGGGGGACCGTGGTGCCGCCCCTCACAGTTTGATTTCTACCCTTTGCGCTAGTCGGCTTTTGAGGAGGGGATTTCGGGGATTCTTAGCTTTCGTTTGTGATACCGGGGCCACAGTAGGGTCGTTGGACCGGGTTCCCATCATGCGAGAGTTTCGCGACGTTTTTCCGGATGAGTTAACTGATTTGCCGCCAGAGTGCGATATTGAGTTTTGCATTGATCTGATTCCTGGCACGGGGCTTATTTTTATACCGCCTTACCGGATGGCTCCGGCGGGGCTTAGAGAGCTTAAAGATCAATTGCAAGAGTTTCTTGATAAAGGACTTGTGTGTCCGAGTGTTTCGCCGTGGGGAGCTCCTGTTCTGTTCGTCAAGAAGAAGGACGGCGGTTTGAGGTTGTGTATTGATTATCGTCAATTGAACCGAGTTACAGTGCGAAACTGGTATCCTTTACCTCGCATTGACGATTTGTTTGATCAGCTCCAGGATGCGAAACATTTTTCAAAGATTGATTTGCGTTCGGGTTATCATCAGTTGCGGGTTCGGAATGATGACATTCCGAAGACTGCTTTTCGTACACGGTACGGGCATTATGAGTTTCTAATGATGTCGTTCGGACTCACCAATGCCCCAGCAGCATTCATGGATCTGATGAATCAGATTTTCAAGCCATTCCTCGACCAGTTCATTATTGTGTTTATTAATGACATTCTGGTCTACTCTAAGAGTCGGGAGGAGCATGAGCAGTACTTGAGAATTGCTTTGCAGACATTGAGAGAGCACCAGCTGTATGCTAAATTGTCAAAGTGCGCATTTTGGCTTGATGGAGTTGACTTCCTGGGTCATGTGGTGACGGGAGACGGTATTCTTGTAGACCCGAGGAAGATCGAGGCTGTGCAGCTTTGGCCCAGACCTGTATCCATGACAGAGGTACGCAACTTTTTTGGGCTTAGCTGGTTATTACTGCCATTTCGTGTATGATTTTTCGAGTATCGCTGTACCGCTGACCGGACTGACCCGGAAGGGGGTTCCTTTTCTTTGGACTGATGCGTGCGAGATGAGTTTTTAGCAGTTGAAGACTCGGTTGACGACTGCACCCGTTCTATCTTTTCCTTCTGGATCAGGTGGCTTTGTAGTTTACTGTGATGCGTCTCGAGTGGGGCTCGGGTGTGTGCTGATGCAGCATGATAGAGTGATTGCTTATGCTTCTAGGCAGCTGAAGAAGCACGAGCAGAATTATCCCACTCATGATCTTGAGATGGCTGCGGTAGTCTTTGCGTTGAAGATTTGGAGACACTACTTGTATGGGGAGTTGTGTCAGATTTCACAGACCATAAGAACTTGAAGTATATCTTCCAGCAGTGGGATATAAATCTGAGACAGCGCCGGTGGATGGAGCTTGTGAAGGATTATGATTGCGAGATCCTTTATCACCCGGGCAAGGCAAATGTGGTAGCTGACGCTTTAAGTCGTAGGCCCGAGGGTAGCTTATCCCAGTTGAGCGCAGTTCAGAGGCAGTCTTCTGCGGATTGGCAGACCTTGTGCGATGGTAGAGTATAGTTTGAGTTCACTTCCACTGGGGGACAACTTGCTCATGTCTGCGCCCGTCCGCTTCTTCTGGATCGTATCCGTAAGGCACAGCCCAGTGATGCCCGTTTGGTTGAGATTCTTGAGCTTGTTCGACAGGGTACAGATTCGGAGTTCTTGATTGATGACCAGGGTATGCTGCATTACGGGACTCGCTTGTGTGTACCAGATATTGATGGGTTGAGACGGGAGATCCTAGAGCAGGCACATTAGTCAGCCTTTAGCGTTCATCCAGGTTCCACTAAGATGTACCGTGACTTGAGAGACATTTACTGGTGGGAAAGGATGAAGCGCGATGTTTCGGACTTCGTTTCGAGGTGCCTGACTTGTCAGCAAGTCAAGGCTGAGCATCAGAGGCCGGTTGAGTGTTGCAACCTTTACCCGTTCCTGAGTGGAAATATGAGCAGATTTTTATGGACTTTGTTGTGGGTCTACTCAGGACCAGTCGGGGGTATGACTCCATTTGGGTGATTGTTGACCGGTTGACGAAAGCGGCTCACTTCCTTCCAGTGAAGACCACTTTCGGTTATGCTCAGTATGCTCAGTTGTATATAGATGAGATTGTGCGTTTGCACGGTGTTCCCACATGCATTGTATCCGACAGAGGCACCCAGTTTACTAGCCATCTTTGGCAGAAGCTTCAGGAAGCTTTGGGTATCCGGTTGAGTTTTAGCACTGCTTTCCATCTGCAGACCGATGGTCAGTCAGAGCGGACGATACAAACTCTAGAGGATATGCTTCGGGCGTGCGTGCTTGATTTTGGTGGCAGTTGGGATCGTCACTTGCCGTTGATTGAGTTCTCCTACAACAACAGTTTTCAGGAGACTATTCAGATGGTGCCATTCGAGGCTTTGTATGGTAAGAAGTGTCGATCGCCGATCTGTTGGACCGAACTCTGTGAGAGTAGGGTTTTGGGACCCCAGCTAGTTCAGGAGACTACGGAGATGATCCAGCTGACTCAGGACAGGATGAGAGCAGCCCAGTACAGACAGAAGTCTTATGCCGACCGTCATCGTCGCAGACTTAAGTTCGCAGTGGGAGATCATGTATTCCTATGGATTTCTCCGATGAAGGGCATTATGAGATTTGGGAGGAAGGGGAAGCTCAGTCCCAGATTTGTAGGTCCCTTCGAGATCTTTGAGCGAGTTGGTACCGTTGCTTACCGTTTGGCGCTCCCATCCAGTTTTCTTCATGTTCACCCCGTGTTCCATGGGTCGATGCTTCATAGATACCTTCATGACCCTTCTCACATGATTCAGCACGAGACCGTTCAGCTTGAGCGCGATCTTTCGTTTACCGAGCAGCCGGTAGTTATATTGGATCGGCAGGTGAAGAAACTTCAGTCAAAGGTCTTGCCATCTGTGAAGGTTCTTTGGCGTAGCCCGACCAGTGAGGAGATCATTTGGGAGGCCGAGAGCGAGATGCGGAAGAAATTCCCTCATCTCTTTGAAGGTATGCTTGTAAGAATTTTAATTCGGGGACGAATTTTCTTTAAGGGGGGAGATTGTAACACCTTGGAATGCGATTAGTGTTAATTAAGCGTTAATGCGGGTTTGTAAGGAAAAGTTTACCAAATCAGGTTCCTCACATTTTATATCAATTAATTAATATTTTATTATTATTTGATATGGCTTGCACACACACGTGCATGTTAATATGAGGGTTAGTTAGTGTTAATCTTGTTAAGTGACCAAGACACCTTAATTAACCCATGTCCTAATTTAACCTTGCTTTAACCTTGCCCAAGATATTTTTTGTAAAAGAAATATCTTGTTTGGATTGAGAGAGAGAGGTGGCTAATGAGTCATGAAGCATTAATGTGTGCATTTAATGAGGTGAGGGAGAGAGTGAGTGTAAGCCTTTGACTCACCCTACACTCACCTCTCACCATATTGATCTCTCACTATCTCATTCTTCTCTCATTTTCACTGTTGTTCATTCTCTCAACTCCCAAACTGAACCCTCACTCCCTCTTCACAAATCCTTGCAAAAACTTCACAAAAATCCATGGAAAACACTTCAAATGTCTTGCTTAGCCACTAGGTTGCCTTGGAGCTTGGAAAGCTAGGATTTTTGAGCAAAAGTGGCTAGGTAATGACCTCAAACTGATAATTAGGAGTTGTATTGTTGTGTTGCCTTGTTGTTATGGATTGGACCACCAAACGTAGCATTTTGTGCAAAATATCGTGTTTTTAGTGTCAACTTTGTGTCTCTGTGATCTGCTGTAGAACCAGGTGTTTGTTGGAAAAGTTCTCATCACAGTGACATAGTGCTGAGGTATAGAACCCACCATAAAAACCAGAGACCACCCCTTCATTTTTGGGCCGCAAATTTATTGGTTCTGGGTGCAAATTGCGGCCAGAGTGGGGGCTGGGGTGTTGAATCTTTGTCGTGGGGTCTTTAGGATTGTATGTAGTCTCGTGGCACTTGCAACTTTCACCAATTGTTAGTGTATCAAAATCTGGGACCACTTTGCTATATTCTAGTGTTTTGAGTACGCGTGTTACGTTATCCGACACGGTTCGTAGTCTGGTGTGCTGCTACACTTAGGCTGGTGTTGGTGTGTCGCCATGCACGTTAGCCGTTAGACGAACACATATGGGTTGGATTGGAGTTGGTGCGTTGGTTAAACGTAGTGTGTATGTCATATTGATCGATTTCTGAGATTTTTGCACTAGCTATGTTTTGTGTTAATAGGATCGCATGCGGGGACTTCGGACGCTGCGAAGAAAGGGAAGCAGGTGATTGGATTTACCTAGCCCGCGATTGTGAGTGAGTAGATTTAACATCTACGGGGAATTCACCCGCATGGCATTATATGTCTGGGTTAGATATGATATGATATTAGTCGCATGTTTATATTGCACATATAGAGTGTGCGCATAAACTTCATTGCATATTATTACTTATTGTGCTTGGACTTGTACCCTATGGACACTGCACTATTATTGACGGTCTATGTCGCACGAGCACTGATTGTATGCCATTCACACCGTCAATAATTTCCATGACACGCACAACACTTATACATACGTGAGATTGTATTGGCTAGGGGCTTGAGACATGATCCTTATTTTTTTATTGTGCATATGACATATAGCATACCTGTATACCTACATGCTTATACATATACCTGGAGGGTATTGTATCATTATTGACATGTATATACATATACCTAGCTTGATATAGATACACACATACCTGGAGGGTATTACATCATTATTGATAGGTAGATACACACATTTTTTCTATACCGACATGGTTACGCATACCTGGCTATAGATACATGTTCACCTTTATATGATGTTGCGTTTGGTTTCTGAGAAATTAGGAACCGCATGATATATTTAAATAACTTGTTGCAGTTAAATAGCGGTTTTTCCTTTATATGCTCATATTACTGTTTCATGTTGCATATATTATATTTCACGGATTTCGCATTGATATATGGATTTCATATGATGTTTCCTGGATGTTTTGCTATATATATATATCAGTGGTATGGGACGCTGTTATATATATATATATATATACACACACACACACACACACCCCTATATAATATATATCATCATAATGATCTGTGCATGTATTCTTATTCATTCCGATATGAGGGGCTGATGTGCCCGATGTGAGAGGCCGATATGCCCGATGTGAGGGCCGATTTGAGGGAATTTAGGGATTTAGATTGTCTTGATGGACACTGGTTCGCCACAATGAGGATTCCGTGAGGATGACATATTTTATCCCATACTCCGCATTTATTTGATATGCATTTGCTTCATGTGTTAGTAGTATCTGATAGAGTACCTTTCATGACTGTTGCATATACATATTGTCATACTTATGCTATCAGATTACTTTTGATAGATTATCGCTGTTAGTACTTACATGCGATTACTGTATGATGTTATTTACTATTCACGAGTTGGGAACTCACACCCGTTGTGCCGCAGGGTTTTTCAGGTCTGATCATCAGAGTGATCGCGGCAGGGCGCCTTATTATCTCTACTTTTGCAGATGCCGCTACGGTTGGCTGTGAAGCCGTTTGCTATAGGTGGGTTGCTGTTATCCGATGATTTACATTGTATATTTCTTGTATCTAGTACTCTCCATCTACCACCTTCATGTATTGACTTATAGACGAGTTGTGAGGATCGATGTTGTTTATTCTTATGACTATGGTTGTCACGCTTGTGTGAGCCTGCCTTTATGTATGTGGATTATCTCATTTCTTTGCTACGGCGTCTTATATCTATTGTGGTGGTTGTTTCCGCCGTTGGGTGAGATTTTCTCCCGTTTGGGGATGTCTTACTTTTATCTTATGTTTGTACCCGTTTCGGGGCTAGCTTTTACAAAGGAGGTGCTGCAGAATTTTTTATGAAAAAAAACAAACATTAAGTTTAAAGTTTTCCATCGAGATTTTTAAAAGTGATCTATCTTTCTTTCTTGTAATGGTTTGGATTGCTGGGTTTTTCGGCTTACTAAATTGCGTTACACCTGTTGACGTTACGTAGTTTAAGTGCCGGTCATGTGCCCAATTTTGGGTCATGACATGCTTATTCTTCGTTTGGGCGGCATGGGAATCCGTATATTCCCCTATTTTCTGCTCAGTCTTATAACAATTATAAGAAAGAACAGAACTAACGTTCCCCTGCTCAGTATAACAAGCGGGTTCGGTCAATACATCCATATTATTAGCTTGATTAAGGCCTGACATGGTCGCTATCTGGAGAGAGAGAGAAGAAAACACTTTAGCGTATGCTCTTGCAAGATTAGATTTGGTTATTATCTTATCTAATCAGGATGGCTCCCACTGTTTTTATCAAATCTTCCTTCAAACCCTAAAGGTAAGAGTAGACGGGATTAATTACACCTTACAAGTTCACCAATCTTTTTGCCAGGCCAGTGTTGGTACTTTGAGGGAGGTTCCCCGTGCTTTCACACAGACCTAATTAGAATAAAGCTCGTTTTCCCAGGGGCGTAACCCCTTTAACACCTTTCTAGACACCTACTTGATCATCTAATTGTCCTGTGTAAAACTCTCCCAGGAGTAACTCTTACTCGCAGTGGATATCAGGATCCAACTATCTCATAGAAGGTATGCAATCTCATTGCAAATTTCAACACCTGAAATTCCCAATAATATTTTGCCTCTAGCTACTTATGACCTTAACATGGTTAACAAAGTCGTACGACTACCCTAATCCAATCGCATCTCATGCTTTAGCAGATAAGTACTAATTAGCTACCGCACACTACACCTTAACATGGTCAACAAACGTAGCACGAATACTATGTAGTACTTATTTGATTGACGGAGGGCTATGACAGGTTTTTATGAAAACCTTTTGTGTAATGAACTTGATATCGTTGTAGAAACAAGTGATTTTTTGAAAAAGGAGTGTTTTTGAGGCTTTTACTAGTTTTGCTAAAGAGGTCATTCCCGATGAAGGGATCTCGGCTCTTTCCTTATCAAATAAGGTGCAGGATATTTCACAAATACCACTATGCAAAGCAAGAACTATAGAAGCAATCAAAAACAAAACCGAGTGAGTTGTAGCATCTGCTAGTTTCGCTAAAGAGGTCACTCCCGGTGAAGGGATCTCGGCTCTTTCCTTATCGAATAAGGTGTTTGATATTCTACAAGGAATACCTCTATGCAAAGCAAAAACTAGAGCTACCCTTTTTAAAAATTTGATTCTACAACATCTTTTAGGTTTCTTTTTCTTTCATTAATCTCATTAATAAATTCCCATCATTTATGCTTCCTAAGCATCACAGAAGAAACGAAAATACAACGTACGCTTATACCATCCGCATTCGCCACAGTGTCCCGTTATGCACCGTTAGGTTACTTAACTAACGGCATACCGGGGCGGGACTAGCGCGGGTGTAAAACATAAGCAATGTTTATTATATATCATATATATACAATAATAAAGCATTCGTCTCACACATACAAAATGATCACATCAGAGAATATCAGCAGCAGATGATAACATATGAAATATTGGATATACTAGGAGGTCCGTGTTTTATATTGAGCTTGTATAAAACACGGATTCAACGGTCGCGATGAATAGCCAAACCCACATCCCTAGACCCCTACAAGAGCGGCAAGAAACCCTACCAATTCTAGAGTTAGGAGTCCCGGACTCGACTCCTCGAGTTGGTCTCCCATTGGACCCTAGAACCCGGTTACTTGTGCTCCCCACCTTGGGTCTATCCTAATGCGGAAAAGTAAATAATATACAACAATGGTGACATCATTCTCAACCCGGAAGTTCCCCAATAAAAGAATATTACATACAATGAATTTTACATAAATGAAAATGAAAAACTCTCATCTCACATAAAACCCCCGGCTATTCAAAACTCGACGATCCAATATAACATATCACAGCAACACATAACATCATATGTCATCAACGTAAGTAAATATGCGTATCACAATTGTCGTTGACATATAGCAACGAAAACGGCGATACACCACATATTACACTTACGGTCGCAGAAAAGAAAATATCAAACTACAACATTTGGAATCCACAATCACCTTAGACATCATAAACCCGAAATATCACATACTTCGGATTTCATGTCTAACTATATGAATTTTATATATTTTATCACATTCCAGAAAATGCTAGACGATGTTAAATATTCCGACCGAATGAACAAACACCCAAAATTTCTCAAAAAGCTCAACACTTGAGCGCAGTTTAAAAATACTCAGTACATGCCACAGTACCAATGAACTAGCCGTAGAAGGGTCAACCAATGCCTCACCTGTGGCACCACTGAACTACCACAAACCCTGAGGTTTGGTGGCAGTTTTGACAGTCACAGAATCGAGATAGGGTTTCGTTCTTGTAGAGGGACCACCGCATCACTTGCACGATATTTGAATGTTCTTTAACTATGAAAAAATCCAACTCTTGGAAAATTTTCCGGTAAGGGTTAAAATGGGTATTTGATATCCGATCGAACGTTTTAACACTGTCTAAAATAACCCGAAAAAAAACAAGAATTATGAATACGAAACACTCCGAATAGCCAATGCACAAAGATAACATCATATGCAAATTTAGCAAAAACAAACAACGCCCGAAATACCAAAACCCAGATTCTGGAACACACTGAAAAATTCAACAGAAAAGACCCCAATCTGGCCGAGCAGGCCGGTTCTATGTGCATTGTGGCCGGCCAAATTCCGGCGAGGGATGCTGAATTTTTAACCGTGTTCATGTTGCATCTCATACAACATTATGCAGTGGTTTAAAAAAAATTTTGACTCTCAGAAAATTTCGACAGAAACTAGGGTCCGTATTCGGGTGTTTCGGAGTTGTTCCAGTTTCATAATCCTACAAAATCGGTCTAATTCTCTAGCTAGGCTCTGATACCAGTATAGGGTTCCTAAGCACGACAGCAAGGTTTCGGGTGGCATCATCCATACCAAATTAAAATTTTGCCATGCTTAAACAACCCTAAACAAGATCTTTAACTAGAGAATCATGCGGAAACGATATGCAAACTACTTTACAACTAAGTGATTAGGGATTACAACCTTTGTAATCCGTTCCTTCGCTTCTATAGCTCCTTGTTGTGGTCTCTTCGCTGCGATCATCGAGCTCCCAGACTCTTGAGAGGCTTCACACGGTGTATGATGAATGCTAGCTAGAAGTCTTCAAAATCTAAAATGATCTACTTCGAGAAAACACGAACTCAAGTTATGACTTCACTAATATGGAATTAGTGAAGATAACACCATAATCTAAATGGCTAGTATAGAAGTGGATGATGAAGTAGGAATTTTTCTCACTTTGGATTTTATTTTCTCATATTGTTTTATCAATTCATCACAAGCTAGAGAGCAAGAAGAAGATGATCAAGTGATGAATGAAAATTGAGGTTAGGTTAGAAATGCAACCTTGGGTTAGTTATGTCATCTTAACCAATGTAGAGAATAAACCATGGTATAACATTTCAGAAAATATAAAATATTATTTTAGAATTTAATATTAAAATAATATATTTCGCGAAAACTATCGATTTGCAAATTGGGGTTTTCGTAAAATGGTATAAATATATACTAATATTTGTGAAATAATTTGGAGATTTAAAATGATTTATTCATTTGAAAATATAATTAATGTGAAAATGTGGAAGTCTGAGTTTTGTGTGCATGGAAATTTCTTGACTAATTTATTTTTGGGCTGCCAATTTTCTAATTGGTGTTTTACATTGGTGTGATGAGTAGGCTTTGGTAAGTCATTAATTTAGCATTGATTGGGCAGGGGGTGAGGTGGCTGCCTATTGGGGCGGGTAGGATATTTCTTTTGGCTTTAATTATGTTTGTCATGCTTAGGATATTTCATGAGGATATTTGTGTTGTTTAATCCTTACTCTCACCACTTGTTTTTTTTAAGCTCACCTCTCCGTGTTAATTGCCAGTGAAGGGTTGTTTGGTACGATTGTGGGTTTTAGGCTTGGTGGTTTTCATGGATAGAGACTATAGTTATGGTTTTGGCTATGTTTTCCGGTATTAGGATTTCTTGGTTTTAAGATTTGATATGGTATTTGGTCGTTGGATGTTTGTACGTCAACGACAAGGGTTGCTTGATTTTTTTGCATCTGTAGGCTATAGGTTCTAACCTATGAGCACACCGCGACCGTATTTGGATTTCGAAACTTGATGTTAATAGCTTTGCGATTTCATATTGATTGTAGGTACATTCGTGTGGATTCCAAGACGACGAAGCGCATCGACTACGGCTAAGCGAGGAGTTTGGCAGGTGAGTTGATTTATATCTACGGGGAAGTTGGGTGGATGGCGTATAGTACCCCCACAAATTTATGAATGGAAATCGATATATACATAGAATAATGTAGGAGGGACCTACATTTGAAAACTATAGATGTGGTTAAAAAGATAGTTAGTGGTGATATTAATGCTTGAGTATATATCGAGATATGAGATGAAAGCTATAGGAACATAACCCTTGGACATGATATGATAGAATTGATGTTTCGAATTGATATATATATATATATATATATATAAATATGTAGTTGCACAGGTTTAAGTATGAGATTTAGAGTTGCGTGACATGAAATTCATATGATAGAATGCTTATGTAAAATGACTTGATGTGAGAGATTGATGCGATGAAAAGAGTATACGATGAGATATGATGACTTGGTTGATATGTAGTTATATGGATACGAGTCGATAAGAAATAGTTGATACCTTGCCGGTCCCCTGACACGAGATTGACCCAGATGTGACCTGAGAGATAGGTATATATATATGGATAATGAGGTGCATAATGAGTGATTTGCCATACGAGACTTAGATCCGTACCCCCGTTGTTGTATAGATTGATAGAATCCCTAATTGTTAATGCCGCCGTACGATGGATTACCGTACGCGATGAGTTTTACCTGTTGATTGATCTATACCCTTAATTAGAGGATGCCGTACGATGGCTTATACCGTACGTGATGTTGTGAGGCTGGATGCTGATTGATAGATTCACCGACTCGTATATATTGTAGATACGTATGCCAGATAGCATTTCGCGTACAATGTACCTTATGCTACGTTTATAATATTCTCATTTGCATTATATATGTACCTGTGCTAGTACACCTTCACCATTATCGATGATGCGTATGTTACACTTACACCGATTGCCGGCTTACACACTTTTATCGATAATTGCTATGCCACTCACACAGTAGAATTTCTACATCATGCTATGATATACTTGCTATGCTCACATCATTATGCTATGTTGCATGACATACCCTGTTATAGCTGCATATACCCCTAAGTGGTGTTGTATAGTCATTTGATATTGAGACGTTGATTATTGTGCTATTGTTCTTATGAGATGCATCATACATACCTTCTTACATGTAGATACACATATCTTGCTATAGTTACATGTACACCTCATATGATGCTGCACTTGATTTCGGAGGGTTTGGGAACCGCATGATATATTTTAAAACTGGATTCATTTAAAAGAGCGGTTTTCCCTTAATATGCTCATATTGCTGTTTTATATTGCATATATCAGTTTTCATGGATTTACGGATTGAGATATGGATTTCATATGATTTATGGATTTGAGAACCGTAGGGTTATTTCAAGAATTTATGTGTTGTTTGATACGAAAACCCGGTTTCTCTTGATATGATATTTCAGTGCGTCCACCATGAGTTTTTTCGGTTCTGAGACTTGTGTTATATACCCGATTCGAGGAGCGGATAGATATCGTATACGGGTACATGGTGGACCCGGTATGGTTCCCCGGGGCAAGATATGATTTTCGTGGTATAGCCAATGAGCCTGGCTGGCAGGGCTAGTACCTACCGGTGATAGTATTTGGACTCGGCGGTTATCGTGGGGATATCGACCGAAGTGATGTACGAACATGACATCAGGGCCAGTCATAGTGACGGTGCTGAGACATGAGGATTTATATGTCGATGCTGGACACGGGTTTCATGATGTTTCGAGTGTCGATGTTGGACACTCAGGTTCCATGATTTTGTTGTGTCGCGAGGGACACACATTGATTTATATCCTCATATTTACCTGCATATGCTTTTATGATATTTACATGCAGGAGTTGTTGTGTCAGTGGTTGACACGTGGACGAGATCCACTGCATACATGCATTGATTACATTGTTGGATGAGATCCACCTGTATACATGCATTTATTTATATTTTTGGATGAGAACCACTTGCTGATAGGCATTGATTAGGTGTTGGCACATATGCAGATACGGCCACCTTAGATATCATAGTATTACCTTTATGATATAGTTGACCTAGGAATCGTTGTTTATTTCGATTTCTACCTGATGATGTTTTCTACTCACGAGTTGTCAACTCACCCCCATTGTGCCACAGTTCTTACAGGTTGACCGCATGGATCAGTAGCGGCATCGCTGACACACAGCTGCTTTCGGATGATTTACTTTTGGTAGGTGGTACATATTGGATCGTGCCCCTCTTGTATTATTATTCCTATTGTATCTAGTCAACTCCATCAAATCAGAAACTAGTAATTGTATATGTTGAACACTTAGAAGACTTGTAGTTGCGAGACTTGAGCGATGAGTTTTATGTTCGCTTTTCGGGTTGATGTCCTGCTTTACTTTATTTCCTTGTGTGGATCTTCGCCGTTGGGCGTCGTATATATATTTATGTTTGTGGTGGTTGTTTCCGCCGTTGGGCGAGATTTGCTCCCGTTTGGGGTTGTTTTATTTATATTCTGTGT
Organism: Agapanthus africanus; assembly: GCA_030015575.1. Taxonomy (NCBI): domain Eukaryota; kingdom Viridiplantae; phylum Streptophyta; class Magnoliopsida; order Asparagales; family Amaryllidaceae; genus Agapanthus; species Agapanthus africanus. The sequence continues at coordinate 509,752,789 of CM057341.1, forward strand.
TGTACCTGTTTTCGGGGCTAGTTTTTACTAAGGAGGTGCTGCCCAAATTTTCAAAAGACAAAACATGATTTATTATACCTTTATTTCAAAGCTTCACCTCTTTATTTCTTAAAAAGGTTTAGATTTCTGGGTTTCAGCTTACTTGAATTACGTTACGCCTGTAGATGTCGCGTGATTTAAGTGCTGGTCATGAGCTAATATTTCGGGTCGTGATAAAGTTGGTATCAGAGCGCTAGGTTTAACCTTGGTTTGACTATGTGGAGTCTGGGGCGCAATTTATTTCGTTACATAGGCTTGACCTTACGGAACTTAGACTTGAACAAGAGGATATTAGCCCCGAACTTTCGTTTCATAGGCTGACCCTGATTGATGGAGTAGGTAGCTTGAGTAGAGTGACGTACCGTACGTATGTTCCGCGGCATATTTACGATACGATACTCCACTTAAGAAACCTTAGGATGTACATATCTTGAGATCTGTAATTTCTCTTCGTCCCCTTGATCATACATCCATTTGAGATCCTTGATTCTATTCGTTTCCTTGATCATACCCTCACTGATTCTGTTTCTCCTTATGATCATGTATTCATTCTGGATCTGTTGATTCATTTCATCTCTTTGATCTATTTTTGTCGATACTTGATTGAGATTCCTGTCACCATGGTTTGAGCGTAGATTGAGCTGCTGCTAGTGATGCGGTCAGGACGAGCTCATCATGGATGAGGACTGACCATTGTGTTTTCTGGTGACATGGGAACGTATCGATGTAGTGTTGTGTTGTGTTGTGACCTCTCGGTTAAGGCGAGTGTACGGTTTTGTACCGGATGATCGGGCCATTGTTAGAGGCTGCCTGTTGGGAGAGGACCGTTGATGTACAGCCTACCTCAGGGATTGTGATGTCGTCTACCGTGCAGACAGATGACCCAGCTGTTCCTGAGATTGACAAGATGCCGCTTCCAGAGTTTACGAGCTGAGATCGCAGGAGCTTTCAGGATGAGATGCGATAGGAGATAGCTAGTCTATCTTGAGTTGAAAGACGAAGTGATTCGTCAGATTTGTTGTGCCGATGCAGGTCCAGTTGAGTTGAAGATTTCTGGTGTGGAGAATCTTATTCAGATCTAGAGTAGATCGATCAAGAGATGACGTTGTTCGTTGGATGTTCCGATGTGAGATCGGTAAGCTGACCAGTTTCAGATAGAGGACCTCACCCATATGCGTTGTGAGTTGATCGAGAACGGATGAGTATTGTGTATTCCTCCAATGGTTGGGACGGGTTCCCAAGGGCATGTTTGGCTAGATATCTTCTACAGAGTGATGAAGATACCGAGTTCGTAATTTCGAGTCCGTGCGAGAGATTCCGGATTGACTGTAGCCGAGAACATTTGTTTTATGCAGATAGCATGACGTGACGTCGAAGTGGACGATAATAAAGACGAGTGGAACAAAATGTTTGTGCGAGATGTTAATGAGCTGTTATTACTTTCCATTGAGATGAGAGATCTGATATGTAGACAGAGGCGTTGGGATACAGCCAGTTTCCGAAGAAATGCTGTGCTGAGAACGCAGATGTCCGGAAAGCGAGAAAAGATTATGCCAGAGTAGTAGCCTCCGTATAGTATGGCATAGGCAAGATCTGAAGAGACCCTGAGTAGGTTCCTTCCAGGACACTGCTGCAATAAGATTTGCACAGAGGATCAGATGTGTCACGTGTATTCATAGGGCCAGAGGCCGACGCCAGTGACGTGTTTCTTTATGAGTGATCATACTAATTGGACGAGAGATGACCTGATGAGTGCCAGAGTGGAATCGTTTCTGTTAGCACACCTGACTGGGCAGATGAGCCAATGGATTGCGAGATTGGTAATCCATAGAGAAATGAAGACCCAAAGATAGAGGACGCCAGGCCGTGAGTAGGAGGCAAGCAGATGTTCTTGCTCTGCCAGTTTGGGTGCACCGACATTTTTCGACATTGTAGGAAGTGTACTTCAATGTCATTTGTTGCGATTTGCGTTGTGATCCGAGTTTCACGCTTATATCGCTTTGATTTGAGTTTTGATGATTGAGTTTCATGATATTGTTTCCGTGCACCATGGCTGCACCTACTGGGTATTTACATTTTGTGCATAGTTATTACACTTGATATACGTTTTACACAGCGTTGAGTTGGTTTATGATTTGTGCATATTTATTGCACTTGATATCGGTTTTGTGCTTTTGTTACACGTGTTTATGATTTTGTGGATTTCAAATGGTTGATTTGATTTTGTGCATATGGTACGCACTCGATTTGATTTTTGCACTCGGTATAGCTCACATATGCTTGCAGTGCATTGATACGTGTTTTGTGCACGCAGTTGCACACGTTAATGAGTTTTATACACCTTGGTACAGTCGGTGTAGTTTTCATACGCATTTGATTTATTGATGAGTTTCCGTGTAATTGTGCACCGGATTTGATATTTCGTGCACTAGATGCACATGATTCGATATTTCATGCACTGGATGCATATGATTTAATATTTCGTGCACTGGATGCACTGGATTTGCATTTCATGCATTTGTTGCACCAGATGGGTATTTCGTGCATTAGTTACACAATATTTATACTCCGTACATTGGTTGCACCCGATTTATGTCTTTGAGCATTTGTTTTTACCAGATTTGTGTTTTCGTGCGCGTGTGTACTTGATGTTCGTTTTTGTGCATACTACTGCACTAGATGCTTTTACGGACCTGACGCGCTTGGGATGGATTTTGCGCATATTAGGCGCTTGGTATTGGATTCTGTGCGCATCGGATGCGTTTGATTGAGATTTTTATTCGTGCATATGGGATGCACTTGATTTCGATTTTCATTCGTGCATGACGGATGCACTTGATTTGGATTTTCGCGCATGTTGGGCGCATGATATGAGATGTTATTTTGTGCACACCGGATGCACTCAATTGGGATTTTCATTCGAGCATGTTAGTTGCACCGGATTGAGATTTTCGTGCACTATAGATGCACTAGATGTTGTTGTCGTGCACACCCGTTGCACTGGACAGATGCTTTCGTGTACACCCGTTACACTTAGTTTTGGTTTTGTGCACATTCGTAGTACTTGTATTTGGATTTGATTTCTGTGCGCACCAGATGCACGCGATTATTGGATACGTCTTTCGAGGCTGTTTTGCTTTTGAGCACCTTGTTTTCATGATGAGGCCTTATACTTTGTAGTAGCCTAACAGGACTGATCCGAGGACAGTACCTGAATACTTTGCATTCATAAAAAGTTTAACAAGAGGTTTTAAAAAAGGAGCCATAGTCTTGCTATTTCCTACGTGTCCGTGAGTGATACGAATTTTTTTTCAAGGAAAACCTTTTGGGATATTTTAAAAAGGGCGGAACGTATATTTTGTCAAAACATATATGAACATACATTTATTGCTTCATAAATGAGCGCCGTCACTTGTGCCGTGAGTAACGCATCACACGGCGATTCAGAAAAGATTTTGCATGTGTTTTATTCAGTTTTAAAAGATTTTTCCAAGGATGTGTACTATACCCGTATTATAGTATTTGACTACTGGATATTGGATTTCAGTAGTAGATTTTGAGATCTGTATCTCCATTGTAACTCCGATGATTTGCGTGCAAATCATCGGATTTGCATGCAAATATGATGATTTGTGTGATGCTTGAAGGAGTTCGATTTTGATTTTTCGTACTCGTTTTCAGGCGCACATGATGCGCTGTGGTATTTCTGTATCTTCCGTGATTTCGGAGCCCCATGATAGAGCAAATTAGTGAAATGTTTTAGTATTTGGGGGTTTAAATTTTAAATTCGGGGACCAAATTTATTTAAGGGGAGAAGATTGTAACATTTCAGAAAATATAAAATATTATTTTGGAATTTAATATTAAAATAATATATTTCGCGAAAACTACCGATTTGCAAATTGGGGTTTTCGTAAAATGGTATAAATATATACCAATATTTTTGAAATAATTTGGAGATTTAAAATGATTTATTCATTTGAAAATATAATTAATGTGAAAATGTGGAAGTGTGAGTTTTGTGTGCATGGAAATTTCTTGACCAATTTCTTTTTGGGCTGCCAATTTCGAAATTAGTGTTTTACATTGGTGTGATGAGTGAGCTTTGGTGAGTCATTGATTTGGCATTGATTGGGCAGTGGGGTGAGGTGGCTGCCTATTGGGGTGGGTAGGATATTTCCTTTGGCTTTAATTATGTTTGTCATGCTTAGGATATTTCATGAGGATATTTGTGTTGTTTAATCCTTACTCTCACCACATGTTTTTTTAAGCTCACCTCTCCTTGTTAATTGCCAGTGAACATTTTCCCTCATTGATTTGGCCGAGCACTACTGTGGCCGAGTACAATTTTGGTGTGGGTTAATTTTGTTTTTCCTCCAAGCTAAAATCTTTTGCTCACAATTTCCATCTATGGCAACTTCAATTACCTTCACCCAAATAATTGGGTGCCTTGAGACAAAGTATTCACACACAATCTCTACTTCGTTTTGGGTATCTAGGCTAGCAAACTGAATGCCCGAGTTGCTTTGGTTTAGAAGTAGGAGCCCGTATAAAGAATCCTCGACATGTGTCCTCTTCGACGAGCGTGACCGGAGAGCGAACTTCGTCGAGGCAGCCATAACATGCTAAGAACTGAGATTGAAGACCGAAGGACATGGATCGATCGGTATAATTTCTTAAACCACTTTACAGTTTACTAGTATAGGGTTGTTTGGTACGATTGGGGTTTTTAGGCTTGGCGGTTTTCATGGATAGCGACTATAGTTATGGTTTAGGCTATGTTTTCCGGTATTGGGATTTCTTGGTTTTGAGATTTGATATGGTATTTGGTCGTTGGATGTTTGTATGTCAACGATAAGGGTTGCTTGATTGTTTTGCATGTGTAGGCTATAAGTTCTAACCTATGAGCGCACCGCGTGCCGTATTTGGATTTCGGAACTTGATGTTAATAGCTTTGCGATTTCATATTGATTGTAGGTACATTCGTGTGGATTCCGAGACGACGAAGCGCATCGACTATGGCTAAGCGAGGAGTTTGGCAGGTGAGTAGATTTATGTCTACGGGGAAGTCGGGTGGATGGTGTTAGTTGTATGTATGCCCTAGAGGCCAGTATTGTACAGATGATGTATATTATATTGGATGCTTGTACATATATAGAGATGACTTTCTTGCTCGATATGATAGTATGCTATCTGGTTGCTCTTTATCTTAACATGTACACTAGTCTCTTTAAACTGTCTTATAGTTACATGTTGATAAAGGCCTTAGGATGTGTACTTGACTACCTGGACTATGATGCAGATCATACTAGTGGGGACATGGTAGTCCATAGGTACATCCTTCAAGCTCCCTAGTCGTGGATGTATCGAGACGGGGCATCGATACACCAGTGTAGACTAGCGTATATGCTTCTCGACCCATGAGATGGGCGATGGATGATCCCATATCCATTGGTGCTTGACATCAGAGATGATATACGGGTGCTCAGTGGAGACTGGGTACACTGGACGGACTCGCCGAGAACTTCCAGATGGTATTATACCTCACGTCAGATGGCAGTTCTCAGGTGACACTTGTACAGGTTAGTCTGTAGACCCGAGATCGTCATAGAGTCTTGTGTGATTCCCACTGTGCTTTGATCTCCACCTTACCACGTCCATGAGGGCATGCAAAATGGTGGTCTTTGGGTACAGTCCCGAGTTATATGGAGGCAATGAGCGATAGGAGGGGTTTCGTCTCTCCCTGTATTGGGGGTTGATGTTGCGCTGTGCTCGATTGGCCGTAACAGGGAAGTCCCTGGCCAGGGCTGATCAGAGATTTGCTGGTAAGTGTTACCAGCAGTTTCTCGACCCGTTATGAGCCTCATATCGGCACGACTTATCGGTTATTGGGGTCTGACGTATACCACCCCTAGACTTGATATGCGACATATCAGACGAACAGACCGGACTGTACGGTAAGTGTTACTGGTTGGATTCACAGGAGTGTGAGCGGGCTAGCTCGTCGATCTTCTGATCGCTCAATACCCGGATGGCCGTTACGTTTAGCAGACCGCTTGCGGCTTGTAGGTGCTTGATATGATCATCATCTGCTACCGGCGTATTGACGAGTCTTTAGAGTCCTACACAGAGGTTTCCTGGCTTAAGCGAAACGAAATAGGAGCGCATATGAGATATGTGCAGGACCGAGAATAATGCGTGTATGTGATACCGTATTCCATTCTCGCGATGAATGTATCGATTGGTTATATTCGATATAACCTAGATATCGAATCAAGGATTGATTTGATAAGCCGATACATAGGATACTAGTCGGTTATATGCGATATGACCGGATCGTTAAATCAAGTTTTGATTAATGATTTAATGTATAATTATATATTTTATATATTACTTTGCATTAACTAGTATTGGTTCACTTTAAATGGATTTTCTCACTTGATGTGCAAGTTGTATGTGTGATATATTTTTGTGCACATGTATGTATCATGTTTGATGATACTTGCTCATTTGGTTAAGTGTATAGAATTAAACCATGGTTAAGTTGATAATTAGGGTTTTGCTTATTCATTTATTTATTTGTTTGTTTATTTATTTATTTGGATAAGATTTTGATGAGAATGGTGGCTTTCTTTGTTTCTAGTTGAAGCTTCATGAAGCTTTGACTTTGTAACCATTCTTGTCTTCATGCTTAACCCTAACCATTCCAAGTAACCATGGTCTATTCTCTACACTCTACCATAGTTAGTATATGATAAGTATCTATTTTCTTTTCTATTTTGAAAAAGACTTATCATATTCTAGCTTCATCTTCTTCTTCATCTTAAAAGAAAAAGCTTAAGTCCATTAATGGCAACTTGAGCTAAAGTGTGAGAAATCCAATTCTATAGTGAACCCACTTCCTATTTCTTCACCCTCTACCTCTTGCCAAGTAGTATAGGGTGTTTTCTTCACAAGTTTCACAACTTGGTGAAGTTAGAGCTTGAACTTGTGATGCTTCGACGTAGATCATCTTCGGCACGAAGCCGACGACCTAGCCCGCCCATTTCTACGATGAAGCCGACGATTGAGTCCGGGATTCGAGATGGACAGCGAGAGGACGCCTACATGGAGCTAAGGAAGTGGAGAAACGGATCTACAAAGGTTGTAGCCTCTCTCCTTTAGTTAAGATGTTAACTAGTTTCGTATTTCGCCTAAAATTCTAGTCGACGATCCGTATTAGGGTTTCTCGGCACTCATAAAATGTGAAATTGGCATGGTTGATGCCTTGTGAGACCTCTATAGTGTGCCTAGGAACCCTACAGTGGTATCAGAGCCTAGCTAGAGTCTTAGGCGAAGTCTAGACGACGTTTGAAACCCGAATACACATCGAAACCCTAACACATCATGCTCTCTGGACTTTTTCTAAAAACTTGGATTTTTCCAGATTAAAAATGCTTAAAAAATTCAGCAGGGAATTCTATGAACTACGGTGCAAAATTTACCTCATGAACAGTCAAAGGTGCGGCGGAACCGCGGCCAACTGATGGGATTTTCCTGTAATATTTGCACAGTAATTCATCATTTCAGAAGCTGAGTTTTATGGGTATTTTTAATATTTATTCAAGAGTTGAATTTTCTGAGGTGTTTTAGAGCTTCGATGTTTCGATCGGATTATCAAGCTTTGTCTATGTGGCTTTCCGAATATTTTTTGAATATGTTAAAAAGTTCGACCGGATATAAATACCCAATTTTTCCCCTGCCCGGAAATTCCTAATTGTTGGACTTTTCCGTAGTTTAAAGACGTTCTAAATAGTGCAAGTAACGCGATGGTCCCTCTAGAAGACAACAAACCTTAACTCGATTATGTGACCGTCTTGAACTGCCCTTTGAACCTTCGGGTTTGGGGCAGTACGGCGTGCCACATGTGAGGCGTTGGCTTGACCCTTCTACGGCTGGACCGTTGGTACTGAGGCATGAATTGAATGTCTTTGAACCTATTTCATGTGTTGAACGGTTTCGGGAAAACTTGGGTGTTCGAATGTTCGAACGGAAAGTTTAATATTTTCTATTTATCCGGAATGGGATACAATAATTGGAATTCACAAACAGTTATGAGATAACTGAATGAATGTTATAAATCTAGCGGTTTAGTCTCATTTGATATTGAAAAGAGTTTTCGATAATGGGACTAAAATGCGGGGTTTATAAGTGTTAGACATGCGATGTCTAAAGAGGTTGCGGATTCCAACTGTTGTAGTTTTACACTTTCTTTTCTGTGACCGTAAGTGTAGTATGTGATATCGCCGGTTTCGTTGCTATATGTCAACGACAATTGGGATGCGCATATTTACTTACGTTGATGACATGTGATGTTATGTGTTGCTGGATATGTTATATTGGATTGTCGTGTTTGAATAGCCGGGTTTTTTTATGTGAGATAAGTGTTTTTCATTTTCATTCATGTAAAAACTTGTATGTAATATTCTTTTATTGGGGCACTTCCAGGTAGCGGAAGTTGTCACCTTTTGTATATTATTTACTTTTCCGCATTAGGATAGACCCAAGGAGGGGAGCACAAGTAACCGGGTTCTAGGGTCCAGTGGGAGACCATCTCGAGGAGTCGAGTCCGGGTCTCCTAATCCTAGAATTGGTAGGATTGCTTGCCGCTCTCGTAGGGGTCTAGGGGTGTGGGATTGGCTATTCATCACGACCGTGGAATCCGTGTTTTATACTGGCTCGTATTGAAAACACGGACGTCCTAGTATATCCAATGTTTCATATGTTTCTTCTGCTGCGATATCTGTGATGTGATCATGTGATGTTCTGTGATAGATACAGTATATAGTATATATGATATATTATATAGACGTTACTTATGTTTTACACCCGCGCTAGCCCTGCCCTGCTCTGTCGTTAGTTACCTAACCTAACGGTGCACGAGGGGACATCGGGGCGAATGCGGATGGCATAAGTGTACGTCGTATTTATCTGTGATGTTTAGGTGACTTAAATGATGGGACTTCATTAATGTGATTAATGAATGAAAAGAAACCTAAGATGTTGTAGAATCAAATTTTAAACAAAACAGGTAGCTACAGTTCTTGCTTTGCATAGCGGTATATATGATATACCCTGCACCTTATTCGATGAGGAAAGGACCGAGATCCCTTCACCAGGAGTGACTCCTTTAGCAATAACTGGCAGATGCTACACACTCGGTTTGACTTTTGGTTGCTTCTATAGTTTCTGCTTTGCACAGTGATATATATGATATATCCCGCACCTCATTCGACGAGGAAAGGGCCGACGATCCCTTCACTGGGAGTGACCTCTTTAGCAAAACTAGAAAAGCCTCAAAATCACTCCATTTCAAAACTTCATTTGATTCTACAACAATATCAAGTTCATTACGCAATAGGTTTTCAGAAAACCTGTCGTAGCCCTCCGTCATTTCAGATAAGGACGATTTAGTATTCGTGCTGCGTTTGTTGACCTCTGTCAAGGCGTAGTGTGCGGTAGCTAACTAGTAATTATCTGTAAAGCATGTGATGTGATTGGATTAGGGTAGTCGTATGACCTTGTTGACCTCTGTCAAGGGTCGTGCGAGTGGGTTTGATTCAATCAAGAAATGACGGGTTGAACTTGACTAGTGCACTATGATTTGTTGACTTCTGTCAAGGTCATGGCACACTAGGGGCAAAATATTATCGGGTATTTCAAGTGTTGAAATTTGCAATGAGATTGCATACCTTCTATGAGATAGTTGGATCCCGATACCCGCTGTGAGTAAGAGTTACTCCTGGGAGAGTTTTACACATTACAATTAGCCGATCAAGTAGGTGTCTAGAAAGGTGTCAAAGGGGTTACGCCTCTGGGAAAATGAGGTTTACAGTAATTAGGTTCGTGCGAAAGCACGGGAGACCTCCCTCAAAGTACCGACACTGGCCTGGCTGAAAGATTGGCGAACTTGTAGTATGTAATTAATCCCGGCTAGTCTTTCCTTTTAGGGTTTGAAGGAAGATTTGATAAAAACAGTGGGAGCCATCCTGATTAGATAAGATAATAACCAATCTGATTTTGCAAGAGCATACGCTAAAGTGTTTTCTTCTCTCTCTCTCCAGGTAGCGACCATGTCATGCCCTAATAAAGATAATAATATGGATGTATTGACTGAACCCGCTTATTATATTGAGCAGGGGAACGTTGGACCCGTTCTTTCTTATAAGAGTTATAAGACTGAACAGGAAACAGGAGAATATCTGGATACTCACGCCGCCCAAAAGAACATGCATATTGATGCATCTTCTTCAGGTGTGTTAGTTATTGAGAACTGTTTCTCAGTTCACCCTACGTCCTGGGTATTGGATACCGGATCAGGATCCCATATATGTAAAATGTTAGATGGCTATGTAAAGGTAGAGAACTGGGAAAAGGTGATCATTCCGTTCAAGTAGGGAACGATGCAAGTATTGCAGCCAAAGCTGTTGGCGAATATCACCTTGTATTGCCAAGTCGTAATACACTGATTCTAAATGAATGCTATTATATACCGAACATGATGTGCAACATTATATCAGTTTCTTTATTAAATAAAGAAGGATATAATTTTGTAGTAAAGGATAATGTTATGAACATATTCCAAAATCAAAAGTTGATTGCATCAGGCTCGTTACATAATGGCATATTCATTCTAAATCAGAATACAGTCCTCAATATACAAAACACACACAAGTGGAAAAGTTCAGAAATGAACGAATCCTACTTGTGGCATTGTATACTTGGTCATATCAATGCGACACGACTGGCTAAGTTACATAAGGATGGTTATTTGAATTCATTTGAATTATCATCTTATGATACTTGCCATTCATGTCTCAAAGGAAAAATGACCAAAGCTCCGTTTAGTGGACACGGAGAAAGAGTTAATGAACTCTTAGGACTGATACATAGTGATGTATGCGGTCCCATGTCTACGCATGCCAGGAACGGTTCTTCCTACTTCATTACAATCACTGACGATCTCTCTAGATTCGGACATGTGTTCCTGATGAAACACAAGTCTGAAGCTTTTGAGAAATTCAGAGAATATAAGCACGAAGTAGAAAAACAAACAGGCAAAAGTATTAAGATCCTTCGATCTGATCGAGGAGGAGAATACTTAAGCAATGAGTTCCTAGATTATCTAAAAGTGAATGGGATTCTCTCTCAGCTTACTCCTCCTTATACACCACAGCACAACGGTGTATCGGAGCGGAAGAATCGCACCCTATTAGATATGGTGCGCTCTATGATGAGTACAGCTGAGTTACCTATTTCCTTCTGGGGGTATGCGCTTGAGACAGCAGCATACCTATTGAATCAAGTTCCAACTAAATCTGTACCCACCACACCATATGAGATATGGAGTGGGAAGAGACCATGTCTTAAACGAGTTAAGATATGGGGTTGCCTGGCCTATGTCAAAAGGCAAAATCCAGACAAACTCGAGGCACGGTCAGTTCTATGTAAGTTTGTGGGATATCCTAAACATTCAAATGGATATTTTTTCTACCACAGTGAACAACAAAAAGTGTTTATTGCTCAACATGCCACCTTTTTAGAAAAGGAATTTCTTGCAAAAGAGATTAGTGGCTCTGAGGTAGAACTGGAAGAAGTTCCAGAAACACAAACTATAACTGAAGATTTAGTGGAACCAGAAGATTCGGTAGTACCCGACGAACCCCAGCCTCTCCGCCGATCTAGTAGGGTTTCTCGTCCACCTGAGAGATACTAAGGTTTTCTCATTGATGGTGGAAGCGAGGATTGCATCATGGAAGATGATGACCCGACTAGTTTCGAGCAGGCCATCACGAGTGGTGACTCTGTGAAATGGCTGGATGCAATGCGGTCCGAGATGGAATCCATGTACACCAACAAAGTATGGACTTTGGAAGTTGCTCCTGAAGGGGTAAAACCCATCGGGAGCAAGTGGATCTTCAAGAAAAAACATGGTGTAGATGGGAAAGTGGAGACTTTCAAAGCTAGACTTGTAGCAAAGGGTTTTCGTCAAAGACCAGGTGTGGACTATGACGAAACCTTTTCTCCAGTGGCTATGCTTAAATCCATCCGGATCATGCTTGCCATCGCTGCATATCATGAGTACGAAATCTGGCAAATGGATGTTAAGACCGCCTTTCTAAATGGTGATTTAGAAGAGTGCGTGTACATGGCTCAGCCAGAGGGCTTCGTAGACAGTGGGAGTAGCGGAAAGGTGTGCAAGCTGCTTAAATCCATTTATGGATTAAAGCAAGCATCGCGGAGTTGGAACATCTGCTTTGACGTCGTTATCAAAGAGTTTGATTTCGTCAAAAATCCAGATGAACCTTGTATCTACAAGAAGCTAGCAGAGAGTAAGGTTGTATTCCTCGTATTGTACGTGGACGATATACTCTTGATAGGAAATGATATTCCTATGCTGCAATCGGTCAAGCTCTTCTTATCATAAAGATTCTCAATGAAAGATCTTGGTGATGCCTCCTGCATATTGGGAATAAGGATCTATAGAGATAGATCCAAACGGATACTGGGATTGTCCCAATCCAGGTACATTGACACCATACTAAAAAGGTTTAGTATGGAAGAATCCAAGCGTGGGAACTTGCCCACGATCTCTGGAGTCACTCTCTCCAAAGAAATGTCTCCCAAGACTGATTTGGAGAGAGCTCGCATGCAAGGGATACCCTATGCTTCGGCTGTAGGCTCTATCATGTATGCGATGCTATGTACCTGACCCGATGTAGCATAATCACTAAGTATAGTGAGCAAGTATCAAGCTGATCCTGGAGAGAGTCACTGGACAGCTGTGAAGAGCATTCTCAAGTACTTGCGAAGGACTAAAGAGATGCTCTTGGTGTATGGTAATGGAGAACTCCAAGTGGAGTCCTTTACCGATTCGAGCTTCCAGAGTGATAAGGACGACTCTAAGTCATTGTCGGGATTTGTCTTTACCCTTTACGGAGGGGCGGTTAGCTGGAAGAGTTCCAAGCAGGAAACCGTGGCAGACTCGACGATGGAGGCTGAATACATCGCTGCCAACGATGCTGCTAAAGAGGCTGTCTGGATCAAGAAGTTCATTATTGAACTTGGAGTGGTTCCATCCATTGAGCATCCAATACCTTTGTATTGCGATAACAATGGAGCGGTGGCTTTGGACAAGGAACCCAGGTCCCATCAGCGATCCAGGCATATTCTGAGGCGGTATCACCTGATACGGGAGATAGTTGATCGCCGGGAGATCGAGGCCAGGAGGGTTGACACGAAGAACAACACGGCGGATCCACTCACGAAGGCCATTCCCCAGATACAGTTTGAGAGACTCTTCGGGATGCTCGGTATGCGATACTACAGCAGCTGGCCCTAGTGCAAGTAGGAGATTGTTAGTTGTATGTATACCCTAGAGGCCAGTATTGTAAAGATGATGTATATTATATTGGATGCTTGGACATATATAGAGATGACTTTCTTGCTCGATATGATAGTATGCTATCTGATTGCTCTTTATCTTAACATGTACACTAGTCTCTTTAAACTGTCTTATAGTTACATGTTGATAAATCCCTTAGGATGTGTACTTGACTACCTGGACTATGATGCAGATCATACTAGTGGGGACATGGTAGTCCATAGGTACATCGTTCAAGCTCCCTAGTCATGGGTGTATCGAGACGGGGCATCGATACACCAGTGTAGACTAGCGTATATGCTTCTCGACCCATGAGATGGGCGATGGATGATCCCATATCCATTGGTGTTTGACATCAGAGATGATATACGGGTGCTCAGTGGAGACTGGGTACACTGGACGGACTCGCCGAGAACTCCCAGATGGTATTATACCTCACGTCAGATGGCAGTTCTCAGGTGACACTTGTACAGGTTAGTCTGTAGACCAGAGATCGTCATAGAGTCTTGTGTGATTCCTACTGTGCTTTGATCTCCACCTTACCACGTCCATGAGGGCGTGCAAAACGGTGGTCTTTGGGTACAGTCCCGAGTTATATGGAGGCAATGAGCGATAGGAGGGGTTTCGTCTCTCCCGGTATTGGGGGTTGATGTTGCGCTATGCTCGATTGGCCGTAACAGGGAAGTCCCTGGCCAGGGCTGATCAGCGATTTGCTGGTAAGTGTTACCAGCAGTTTCTCGACCCGTTATGAGCCTCATATCGGCACGACTTATCGGTTATTGGGGTCTGACGTATACCACCCCTAGACTTGATATGCGACATATCAGACCAACAGACCGGACTGTACGGTAAGTGTTACTGGTTGGATTCACAGGAGTGTGAGCGGGCTAGCTCGTCGATCTTCTGATCGCTCAATACCCGGATGGCCGTTACGTTTAGCAGACTGCTTGCGGCTTGTAGGTGCTTGATATGATCATCTTCTGCTACCGGCGTATTGACGAGTCTTTAGAGTCCTACACAGAGGTTTCCTGGCTCAAGCGAAACGAAATAGGAGCACATATGAGATATGTACAGGACCGAGAATAATGCGTGTATGTGATACCGTATTCCATTCTCGCGATGAATGTATCGATTGGTTATATTCGATATAACCTAGATATCGAATCAAGGAATGATTTGATAAGCCGATACATAGGATACTAGTCGGTTATATGCGATATGACCGGATCGTTAAATCATGTTTTGATTTAATGATTTAATGTATAATTATATATTTGATATATTACCTTGCATTAACTAGTATTGGTTCACTTTAAATGGATTTTCTCACTTGATGTGTAAGTTGTATATGTGATATATTTTTGTGCACATGTATGTATCATGTTTGATGATACTTGCTCATTTGGTTAAGTGTATAGAATTAAACCATGGTTAAGTTGATAATTAGGGTTTTGCTTATTCATTTATTTATTTATTTGGAAAAGATTTTGATGAGAATGGTGGCTTTCTTTGTTTCTAGTTGAAGCTTCATGAAGCTTTGACTTTGTAACCATTCTTGTCTTCATGCTTAACCCTAACCATTCCAAGTAACCATGGTCTATTCTCTACACTTTACCATAGTTAGTATATGATAAGTATCTATTTTCTTTTCTATTTTGAAAAAGACTTATCATATTCTAGCTTCATCTTCTTCTTCATCTTAAAAGAAAAAGCTTAAGTCCATTAATGGCAACTTGAGCTAAAGTGTGAGAAATCCAATTCTATAGTGAACCCACTTCCTATTTCTTCACCCTCTACCTCTTGCCAAGTAGTATAGGGTGTTTTCTTCACAAGTTTCACAACTTGGTGAAGTTGGATCTTGAACTTGTGATGCCTCGACGTAGATCATCTTCGGCACGAAGCCGACGACCTAGCCCGCCCATTTCTACGATGAAGCCGACGATTGAGTCCGGGATTCGAGATGGACAGCGAGAGGACGCCTACGTGGAGCTAAGGAAGTGGAGAAACGGATCTACAAAGGTTGTAGCCTCTCTCCTTTAGTTAAGATGTTAACTAGTTTCGTATTTCTCCTAAAATTCTAGTCGACGATCCGTATTAGGGTTTCTCGGCACTCATAAAATGTGAAATTGGCATGGTTGATGCCTTGTGAGACCTCTATAGTGTGCCTAGGAACCCTACAGATGGCGTATAGCACCCCCATAAATTTATGAATGGAAACCGATATATACATAGAATACTGTAGGACGGACCTACATTTGAAAACTATAGATGTGGTTAAAAAGATAGTTAGTGGTGATATTAATGCTTGAGTATATATCGAGATATGAGATGAAAGTTATAGGGACATAACCCTTGGACATGATATGATAGAATTGATGTTTCGAATTGATATATATATAAGGATATGAAAAGTGAATGTGAATCACAATATATAAATATGTAGTTGCACGGGTTTAAGTATGAGATTTAGAGTAGCGTGATATGAGATTCATATGAAAGAATGCTTATGTAAAATGACTTGATGTGAGAGATTGATGCGATGAAAAGAGTATACGATGAGATATAATGACTTGGTTGATATGTCGTTGTAAGTCCACGTTGCCCACCCCGGTGCTTGCGGGGAGGCGGAAAACGGAATAAAAATCGGATTTTTATCGAACTAGGCAACATGGACTAACTAAAGGAGGATCTTTGCTAAACAAAAACTAACTACAAGCTAACTAGTCTTAGCTACATGGAAGAAAGGTTATACCTTGGGCTTTATGTCCTTCTCTCCTTGCTCCTTGGAGTGAAAGAAAGTGTTCACCTTGTCGCCTTCTCTAGTCGAAGAAGGATCCACCCGAGAGCCTCAACCTTTGGTTTCAACTTCAAGCTAGAAGTAACTAAGGAGCTAGAAGTGCTAATCCTAGAATCTTAGATAAGAGTAGAGATTACTTTAGAGAGGTTTATCTCAAGCTCATGTGTTTCTCAACTCATGAGAGGGGAGAGCTTGAGAGAGAGGAAGAGGAGGAGAGAGAATCTATATGATAGAATGAGAGAAATAATGAACCATTCTCACTAATATGGGTGAATTATGAAATTAGATAATTAGCTAGATAATTGTCATGGTTAATCAAGACTTGACCAATATCATTTCATATTTAATGCAAATTGCAAGGATCAAAGAGCATCTTTTGTATGGAATGATGATGGTCAAAGTGTTAACCTAGGTCAACAAGTCAAGTATGGTCAAAAGGTCAACAACCCTAACCATGCACAATTATATTTAACTAATATCAATTATTCATAATACACACATAAGCATTAGGGTTAAGAAAATGACAATGGTCATTAACCCTAATCAAAGTCCTCTGCCTCTGTCTCAGTCAACTGTGCATACGCACCCGTATCCATGATCCGAGGAACACGAATACAATGAGATAAGACCAATCCCAAATCATATACTAGGATCCGGCTTAAACCAAAGCCCGCTAGTATAAGCTGTCCGGACAGCAAACGTGCACAAGTGCGCGGATGTGAACGAACCCTGTCGCAAAACCATGCGACCTCTACTCATTTTGCCTAAAGGCGAATAACTCTCTATGTGGGACTCTAAAGACTCGACACTACGCTGGCAGTGGGTTTAACCACAGATCGCAAGTGACACTAGCTGTACGTAACGGTCCCCAGGTAGATGCTGATAAGAAGACTAACGAGGTGAACTCATCTGAACTCCTACTGAGCCTGAATGTGACAGTCTCCGTACAGTCCGGTCTGTTCGTCTGATACATCGCATGGCGGGCGGTAAACGTCAGTCCCCTAATAGCGGTACAAGTCATGTCGGAGTGTAGCCCAGAACACCCTGAGATAACACTGGAAACCTACCAGTATATCTCGCTTGCCCTGGCCAGGGACTACTTGTGTAATGGCTCTCCTGGACACAGCGCGATGTTAACCCCCAATACCGGGAGAGACGAATCCTGTTTAACCATCACTGCCTCCAAGTGCTTCGGGACTGTACCCAACTACTACCTGTTTGCACGACTCTTTTGAGCCATGGTAGGGTAGTAATCAAAGTACAGTGGGAACACACTCGAGGCGAAGTGACAGTGTCAAGTCAACGGACTAAGCTGTACTCATGTCACCTGGGAACTGATAACTGACGATAGGTATAATACCAACCAACAGTTCCCGACGAGTCCTGTCCAGTATACTTGTAACCTAACGAGCACCCGCATACTATCTCAAGTACGACATACTGACGGCTGTGGGACAGACCGTCTCCCACGCTGGTATGAGAAGCGCATACGCTAGTCTACTCCGGAGTATCGATGCCCTGTCTCGACAGTCCTACGACTAGGGACCTGTATAAGGATGTGCTTATGGATTACCCAGCCCCCATGAGTGTGAGCGCCATCACAACTCTGGTAATCAAGCAAAGATCCCAAGGGCTCCACTAATGTGTATATGTGATATAATAAAAGAAACACATGTACACATTAAAGCAGAGACAAACCAAGTAGCATACTACCATTTCGAGCAAGATTGTATATACAACTGTGAATATCCCAAGCTTCCATCAAGTAATATACATACTAGTATGATACAGTAATGGCTTCTAGGACATATACACTAACAATCTCCCACTTGCACTAAGGCCATGTACTGGCATATCGAAGACCTATTATCTCGATCAGCCGCTCGAACTAAGTCTGGGGTAAGGCCTTCGTGAATGGATCTGCAGTGTTATCTTCTGAAGCAACCCTCCGAACCTTGATCTCCTGGCAATCCACGATCTCCCTGATCAGGTGATACCGCCTCAAGATGTGTCTGGATTTCTGATGGGACCTTGGTTCCTTCGCTAAAGCTATAGCCCCGTTGTTGTTGCAATACAGAGATATTGGATCAACAATGGACGGAACCACCTGAAGTTCTTTCAAGAACTTCCTCATCCAGACAGCTTCTTTTGCGGCATCAGATGCAGCGATGTATTCCGCTTCCATAGTCGAGTCAGCAACGGTTTCCTGTTTGGAGCTCATCCAACACACCGCCCCTCCATTGAGGGTAAAGACAAAACCCGACATAGACTTGGAATCATCCTTGTCACTCTGGAAGCTGGAGTCAGCAAATGCCTCAATCTGGAGGTCTTTTCCGCCATACACCAAGAACATCTCCTTAGTCCTTCTCAGGTATTTGAGAATGTTCTTTACCGCTATCCAATGTTTATCCCCAGGGTTTGACTGATACCTGCTTACCACACTCAGTGCATAAGCCACATCTGGTCTGGTACACAATATCGCATACATTATAGAGCCTACCGCAGAAGAGTAGGGTATAATAGACATGTGATCCCTCTCCAAATCAGTCTTGGGAGACATCTCTTTGAAGAGGGTGATCCCGTGACAAGCCGGTAGATTACCGCGCTTGGAATCTTCCATACTGAATCTTTTCAGTATGGTGTCGATGTACCTAGACTGTGAGAGTCCTAAAATCCTCTTGGATCTGTCACGGTAGATCCGGATCCCCAGAATGTATAAGGCATCACCCAGGTCTTTCATGGAGAACCTGTGTGACAAGAACCCCTTGACAGATTGTAGCATAGGAATGTCATTTCCTATTAAGAGAATGTCATCCACGTATAAAACGATGAATACTACAGTTCTCGCTACAAATCTACAATAGATGCATGGTTCATTTGGATTTTTGATAAAGCCAAATTCCTTGACCGTCTCATCAAAACAGATGTTCCAACTCCGCGATGCCTGCTTTAGTCCATAAATGGACTTGAGCAACTTGCACACCTTTCCGCTGCTCCCACTCTGAATGAAACCCTCTGGCTGGTCCATATAGACACACTCCTCTAAATGTCCATTTAGAAAAGCGGTCTTTACGTCCATCTGCCAAATCTCATAATCGTGGAAGGCAGCAATGGCAAGAAGGATCCGAATGGATTTCAGCATAGCCACTGGAGAAAAGGTTTCGTCATAGTCCAAACCAGGTCTCTGACGAAAACCCTTTGCAACCAGTCTAGCTTTATAAGTCTCAACCTGTCCATCTACACCAATCTTCCTTTTGAAGATCCACTTGCATCCTACGGGTTTTACCCCATCTGGAGCAATGTCCAACGTCCATACTTTGTTGGTGTACATGGACTCCATTTCGGTCTGCATTGCATCCAGCCATTTTACTGAGTCAACGCTCTGAATGGCTTGCTGGAAGCTAGTAGGCTCATCACAATCTATGATGCAATCCTCTCTATCCCCGTCTATGAGAAAACCGTAGTATCTCTCGGGCGGATGAGACTGCCTACTACTCCTGCGGAGTGGCGTGGGAATGTCCTGATCTTTCGAACCCTTTGGTTCTACTAAGCCTTCAGTAATAGCTCGTGGTTCTGGAATTTCTTCCTGTTCTATTGCGCTCCTACTTATTTCTTTTTCTATGAACTGGTGTTCTAAAAAGTGGGCATGGTGAGAAACAAAAACCTTTTGTTCCTCTTCGCAATAGAAGAAATATCCCTTGGAGTTCTTTGGATATCCCACAAACTTGCACTGTACTGAGCGTGCCTCGAGCTTGTCCGCATGCTGCTTTTTGACAAAAGCTGGACATCCCCATGTCTTAATGTGATTAAGATAGGGTCTCTTCCCACACCACATCTGATATGGTGTAGTAAGCACAGTCTTAGTAGGAACTCGGTTCAAAAGGTATGCAGCTGATTCTAGCGCATATCCCCGGAACGATCGCGGCAACTCAGCGTTACTCATTATGGACCGTACCATATCCAATAGGGTTCGGTTCCGTCTCTCCGATACACCGTTATGTTGCGAAGTGTATGGAGGAGTAAGCTGAGAGAGAATTCCATTCTCTTTTAAGTAACCCAGAAACTCGGCACTCAAGTATTCACCACCTCGATCAGATCTCAGTGCCTTGATACTTTTGCCTGTTTGTTTTTCTACTTCATTCTTATATTCCTGGAATTTTTCAAAAGACTCGGATTTATGTTTCATTAAGAAGACATAACCGTACCTTGAAAAGTCATCCATAAAAGTAATGAAGTAAGAATGACCGCTTTGTGCATGCGTAGACATTGGACCGCACACGTCGCTGTGTACGAGTCCCAAGAGCTCGCTCGCTCTTACTCCGTGTCCGGTGAACGGAGTCTTTGTCATCTTTCCTTTGAGACAGGATTGACAAGTTGCATATGACTGATATTCGAACGGATCCAAATATCCTTCTGTATGTAACTTAGTCAACCTTCTCTCATTGATGTGACCCAGTCTACAATACCATAAGAAAGTTTTATTGATTTCTGGAGACTTTCTTTTGTGTGTATTCTGGACATTGAAAATATGTGGTTGGTTTAATACGTATATACCGTTGTTTAATGTACCTGACCCAATCAAAACTTGATTAAGGTGAATGTTCACTACATTACTTACAAATGCAAATTCATAACTTGCTATTGTGCTTATGAGATATATCATACATACCTGCTTACATGTAGATACACATATCTTGCTATAGTTACATGTACACCTCATATGATGCTGCACTTGATTTCGGAGGGTTTGGGAACCGCATGATATATTTTAAAACTGGATTCATTTAAAAGAGCGGTTTTCCCTTAATATGCTCATATTGCTGTTTTATATTGCATATATCAGTTTTCATAGATTTACGCATTGAGATATGGATTTCATATGATTTATGGATTTGAGAACCGTAGGGGTATTTCAAGAATTTATGTGTTGTTTGAAAACTCGGTTTCTCTTGATATGATATTTCAGTGCCTCCATCATGAGTTTTCTCGGTTCTGAGACTTATGTTATATACCCGATTCAAGGAGCGGATAGACAACGTTTGCGGGTACATGGTGGACCCGGTATGGTTCCCCGGGGCAAGATATGATTTTCGTGGTATAGACGATGAGCCTGGCTGGCAGGGCTAGTACCTACCGGTGATAGTATTTGGACTCGGCGGTTATCGTGGGGAAACCAACCGGAGTGATGTACGGACATGACATCAGGGCCAGTTATGGTGACGGGGCCTGAGACATAAGGATTTACGTGTCAATGCTGGACACGGGTTTCATGATGTTTCAAGTGTCGATGTTGGACACTCAGGTTCCATGATTTTGTTGTGTCGCGAGGGACACACGTTGATTTATATCCTCATATTTACTTGCATATGCTTTTATGATATTTACATGCAGGAGTTGTTGTGTTAGTGGTTGACACGTGGACGAGATTGTAGGGTTACTAGGCACTCAAATAAGGTTCTACAACGCATCAACCATGCCCGTTTCAAATTTTAGCCGTGCCGAATAACCCTAAACAAGATCGTTGCTAGAAAATTAGGGTTTCGCTTGCTAGTAAAAGACATTTACAACTAAGTGAATACGAAATACAACCTTTGTAGATCGGTCCTTCACTTCTAAAGCTCCTTGTTGAAGTCCCTTCGCTGCGATCGTGGTTCTCCCGGACTCTTGCATGGCTTCACGAGGCTAAAGGTGCGTCCTTGCTTGAAGTCTTCGAAGCCGAAGATGATCTACGTCGAGGGGATGCCAACTCAAACTTCTACTTCACTAACTAGAGAATTAGTGAAGCAAACACCCTAAACTAAAATGCTAGTCTAGTAGAGGATGGAGAAATAGGAAGTGGGTTCTCTTTAGAATTTTATTTCTCACAATCTTTCTCACTTTGGATCAAACCCTAGCAAGCTTTTCTTTTGAACAAAGAAGAAGAAGATGAACAAAAGAAAGAGATGAGGATAATGATCAAGTGAGTAAGCTAACCATGGTGAGTGAGTATCATATACTAACTCATGTAGAGACATAACCATGGCTAATCCTTATGGTTGGGTTAACAAATATCCATAGTAAAAACAAACTTAGTGGAATTAGTCAATGCATCCACAAGCTTCCACAAGCTTCATGCATTTTGCTAATCCTCCACTAATTTTGTAATTACTTTAAATATTTAAAATCCAACATAATAAATAGCATGGTGTAAGTCTCATACACCCAAGTCATGTGTATCATCAACCATGATACAAAAAGAAAACACAATTTTAATATATATCACATATATATTGAAGTTGTGTAGATGTGAGAAAAATCAATAAGTGAACAAGTGTTAGTTAATGTAAACTAGTATATCTAATATACAATTATACACTAAATTATTAAATCAATACTTGACTTAATAATCCCGTCATATCTCATATAACCGACTAACCTCCAATGTATCGACTTATCGAATCAACACTTGATTCGATAACCCGGCTATATCATATATAACCGACCGATACAAAAAGTCGCGATAATAGAATACGGTATCACATACACGCATCATTCTCGGTCCCGCACATATCACATATGCGCTCCTATTTCGTTTTGCCTGTGCCAGTAAAACCTCTATGTAGGACTCTAAAGACTCGTCAATACGCCGGTAGTAGGTGATGATCACATCAAGCACCCACAAGCTGTCAGCGGTACTAGCTGGACGTAACGACCACCCGGGTATTGAGCGATCAGAAGATCAGCAAGCAAGCCCACTCCAACTCCTGTAAAAGCCTGCCGGTAACACTTCCCGTACAGTCCGGTCTCCTCGTCTGATATGTCGCATATCAAGTCTAGGGGTGGTAAACGTCAGACCCACACAACCGATAAGTCATGCCGATGTGAGGCTCATAACGGGTCGAGAAACTACTGGTAACACTTACCGGTAAATCTCTATATCAGCCCTGGCCAGGGACTTCCCTGTTTTGGCCAATCGAGCACAGCGCAACATCAACCCCCAATACCGGGAGAGACGAAACCCCTCCTATCGCTCATTGCCTCCATGTGACTCGGGATTGTACCCAAAAACCACCGTTTTGCATGCCCTCATGGACATGGTAAGGTGGAAATCAAAGCACAGTGGGAATCACACAAGACTCTATGACGATCTCGGGTCTACAGACTAACCTGCACAAGTGTCACCAGAGAACTGCCATCTGACATGAGGTATAATACCATCTGGGAGTTCTCGGCGAGTCCGTCCAGTGTACCCAGTCTCCACTGAGCACCCGTATACCATCTCTGATGTCAAACACCAATGGATATGGGATCATCCATCGCCCATCTCATGGGTCGAGAAGCGTATACGCTAGTCTACACTGGTATATCGATGCCCCGTCTCGATACACCCACGACTAGGGACCTTGAAGGATGTACTTATGGACTACCATGTCCCCACTAGTATGATCCGCATCATAGTTCAGGTAGTCAAGTACACATCCTAAGGGATTTACCAACATGTAACTATAAGACAGTATAAAGAGACAAGTATACATGTTAAGATAAAGAGCAACCAGATAGCATACTATCATGTCGAGCAAGAAAGTCCTCTCTATATATGTCCAAGCATCCAATATAATATATATCATCTGTACAATACTGGCCTCTAGGACATACATACAACTAACAATCTCCCACTTGCACTAGGGCCAGCTGCTGTTGTATCGCATACCTAGCATCCCGAAGAGTCTCTCAAACTGTATCTGGGGAATGGCCTTCATGAGTGGATCCGCAATGTTGTTCTTCGTGTCAACCCTCCTGACCTCGATCTCCCGGCGACCAACTATCTCCCGGATCAGGTGATACCGCCTCAGAATATGCCTGGATCGCTGATGGGATCTGGGTTCCTTGGCCAAAGCCACCGCTCCATTGTTATCGCAATACAAAGGTATTAGATGCTCAATGGATGGAACCACTCCAAGTTCAGTAATGAACTTCTGGATCCAGGCAGCCTCTTTAGCAGCATCGTTGGCAGCGATGTATTCAGCCTCCATCGTCGAGTCTGCCACGGTTTCCTGCTTGGAACTCTTCCAGCTAACCGCCCCTCCGTAAAGGGTAAAGACAAATCCCGAGTGCGACTTAGAGTCGTCCTTATCACTCTGGAAGCTCGAATCGGTAAAGGACTCCACTTGGAGTTCTCCGTTACCATACACTAAGAGCATCTCTTTAGTCCTTCGCAAGTACTTGAGAATGCTCTTCACAGCTGTCCAGTCACTCTCTCCAGGATCAGCTTGATACCTACTCACTACACTTAGTGAGTATGCTACATCGGGTCTGGTACATAGCATCGCGTACATGATAGAGCCTACAGCCGAAGCATAGGTTATCCCTTGCATGCGAGCTCTCTCCAAATCAGTCTTGGGAGACATCTCTTTGGAGAGAGTGAGCCCTGAGATCGTGGGTAAAAACCCACGTTTGGACTCTTCCATACTAAACCTCTTTAGTATGGTGTCAATGTACCTGGATTGGGACAATCCCAATATCCTTTTAGATCTATCTCTATAGATCATAATTCCCAGTATGCAGGAGGCATCACCAAGATCTTTCATTGAGAATCTTTGTGATAAGAAGAGCTTGACCGATTGCAGCATAGGAATGTCATTTCCTATCAAGAGTATGTCGTCCACGTACAATACGAGGAAGACAACCTTACTCTCTGCCACCTTCTTGTAGACACAAGGTTCATCTACGTTTTTGACGAAATCAAACTCTTTGATAACGACGTCAAAGCAGATGTTCCAACTCCGCGATACTTGCTTTAATCCATAAATGGATTTAAGCAGCTTGCATACCTTCCCGCTGCTCCCACTATCTACGAAGCCCTCTGGCTGAGTCATGTACACGCACTCTTTTAAATCACCATTTAGAAAGGCAGTCTTAACATCCATTTTCCAGATTTCGTAGTCATGATATGCATCAATAGTAAGCATGATCCGGATGGATTTAAGCATAGCCACTGGAGAAAAGGTTTCGTCATAGTCCACACCTGGTCTTTGACGAAAACCCTTTGCAACAAGTCTGGCTTTGAAAGTCTCCACTTTCCCATCTACACCAAGTTTTTTCTTGAAGATTCACTTGCTCCCAATGGGTTTTACCCCTTCAGGAGCATCTTTCAAAGTCAAAACTTTGTTGGTGTACATGGATTCCATCTCGGACTGCATTGCATCCAGCCATTTCACTGAGTCCCCACTCGTGATGGCCTGCTCGAAGCTAGTTGGGTCATCATCAACCATGATGCAATCTTCGCTCCCACCATCCATGAGAAAACCGTAGTATCTCTCAGGTGGGTGAGGAACCCTACTAGATCTGCGGAGTGGCTGGGGTTCATCGGGAATTACCGAATTCTCTGGTTCTACCAAATCTTCTGTTGTGGTTTGTACAGCTGGAACTTCTTCCAGTTCTACCTCAGAGCCACTAATCTTTTTTGCAAGAAATTCCTTTTCTAAAAAGGTGGCGTGTTGAGCAACAAACACCCTTTGTTCCTCACTGTGGTAGAAGATATACCCTCGCGAAAGCTTGGGATATCCAACAAACTTACACAAAACAGACCTTGCCTCGAGTTTGTCCGGTTTTTGTTTTTTGACATAAGCCGGGCAACCCCATATCTTAATAAAATTAAGATATGGTCTCTTCCCTTCCCATATCTCATATGGCGTGGTAGGCACAGATTTGGTAGGAACCCTATTCAGTAGGTATGCTGCTGTCTCCAGTGCATATTCCCAAGAAGGAAATAGGTAACTCAGCTATACTATTTATAGAGCGCACCATATCTAATAGGGTGCGGTTCCTCCGTTCCGATACACCGTTGTGCTGTGGTGTATATGGAGGAGTTAGCTGAGAGAGAATCCCATTCTCTTTTAGGAATTCCAGGAATTCATTGCTCAAGTATTCACCTCCTCGATCAAATTGAAGGATTTTAATACTTTTTCCGGTTTAGTTCTCGACTTCTTGTTTATATTCTCTAAATTTCTCAAAAGCTTCAGATTTGTGTTTCATCAGGAACACATATCCGAACCTAGAGAGATCGTCAGTGAATGTAATGAAGTACAAAGAACCATCCCTGGCATGTGTAGACATGGGACCGCATACATCACTATGTATCAGTCCCAAGAGTTCGGTAACTCTTTCTCCGTGTCCCGTAAACGGAGTTTTGATTATCTTGCCTTTGAGACATGACTGGCAAGTGTCATAAGATGAAAATTCAAACGGATTCAAATATCCATCCTTATGCAACTTAGGTAGTTGTGTCGCATTGATGTGACCCAGTCTACAATGCCACAAGAAGGATTCGTTCATTTCTGAACTCTTCCTCTTGTGTATGTTTGTTATGCTCAGAACTGTTGATTGATTTAGAACATAAATGCCATTGCACAACGTGCCTGATCCAACCAACTTTTGGTTAAGGAAAATGTTCATAATATTATCCTGTAATGCAAAATTATATCCCTCTTTACTCAACAAAGAAACCGATATAATGTTGCATATCAGGTTCGGCATGTAATAGCATTCGTTCAGAATCAATGTATTACCAGTAGGCAATACAAGGTGATATTCCCCGACAGTTTTAGCTGCAACAATTGCACCATTTCCAACCCTTATGTCTTTATCACCTTCTCTAAGTTCTCTACCTTTCCTAAGCCCATGTAACTGATTATATATATGGGATCCTGACCCGGTATCTAATACCCAGTACGTAGAGCAAATGGAGAAACAGTTCTCTGTAACGAACACACCCGAAGAAAATGCATCAGCATGTACTTTCTTCATACGGGTGGCATGGGAATCCTAGTATTCCCCTATATTCTGTTCAGTCTTATAACTTTTATAAGAAAGAATGGAACCAACGTTCCCCAGCACAGTATAACATGCGGGTTCGGTCAATACATCCATATTATTATCTTTATTAAGGTATGATATGGTCGCTACCTGAAGAGAGAGAGAAAAAAACACTTTAGCGTATGCTCTTGCAAGATCAGATTGGTTATTATTTTATCTAATCAGGATGGCTCCCACCGTTTTTATCAAATCTTCCTTCAAACCCTAAAAGGAAAGACTAGCCGGGATTAATTACACACTACAATTTCGCCAATCTTTCAGTCAGACCAGTGTCGGTACTTTGAGGGAGGTTCCCCGTGCTTTCGCACGGACCTAATTAAAGTAAACCTCATTTTCCCAGAGGCGTAACCCCGTTGACACCTTTCTAGACACCTACATGATCGGCTAATTGTCCTGTGTAAAACTCTCCCAGGAGTAACAATTACTCGCAGTGGGTATCGGGATCCAACTATCTCATAGAAGGTATGCAATCTCATTGCAAATTTCAACACTTGAAATTCCCGATAATGTTTTGCCCCAAGCATCCCATGACCTTGACGGAG
The DNA here is from genome assembly GCA_030015575.1 of Agapanthus africanus. NCBI lineage: Eukaryota > Viridiplantae > Streptophyta > Magnoliopsida > Asparagales > Amaryllidaceae > Agapanthus > Agapanthus africanus. The sequence goes on from CM057341.1 coordinate 509,780,444, forward strand.
GTCAACAAACCACAGGGTGCAAGTCAAGTTCAACCCGTCATTTCTTGATTGAATCAAACCCACCCGCACGACCCTTGACGGAGGTCAACAAGGTCGTACGACTACCCTAATCCAATCTGCATCATATGCATAAGCAGATAAATACTAGTTAGCTACCGCACACCACGCCTTGACGGAGGTCAACAAACGTAGCACGAATACTAAGTAGGATTTATCTGAAATGACGGAGGGCTACGACAGGTTTTTCTGAAAACCTATTACGTAATGAACTTGATATTGTTGTAGAATCAAGTGAATTTTGAAATGGAGTGATATTGAGGCTTTCACTAGTTTTGCTAAAGAGGTCACTCCCGGTGAAGGGATCTCGGCTCTTTCCTCATTGAATAAGGTGCGGGATATATCATATATATCGCTATGCAAAGCAAAACTCCAAAAGCAATCAAAAACAAACCGAGAGTTGTAGCATCTGCCAGTTTTGCTAAAGTGGTCACTCCCGGTGAAGGGATCTCGGCTCTTTCCTCATCGAATAAGGTGCAGGATATATTATATATATCACTATGCAAAGCAAAAACTGTAGCTACCCTTTTTGAAAATTTGATTCTACAACATCTTTTAGGTTTCTTTTCTTTCATTAATCATATTAATGAAGTCCCATCATTTAAGTCACCTAAACATCACAGATAAATACGACGTACACTTATGCCATCCGCATTCGCCTCGATGTCCCCTTGTGCACCGTTAGGTTAGGTAACTAACGGCAGAGCGGAGCAGGGCTAGCGCGGGTGTAAAACATAAGTAACATCTATATAATATATCATATATACTATATACAGTATTTATCATATCACATCACATGATCACATCACAGATATCACAGCAGAAGAAACATATGAAACATTGGATATATTAGGACGTCCGTGTTTTATTTTGAGCCTCTATAAAGCACGGATTCCACGGTCGCGATGAATAGCCAATCCCACACCCCTAGACCCCTACGAGAGCGACAAGCAACCCTACCAATTCTAGAGTTAGGAGACGCGGACTCGACTCCTCGAGTTGGTCTCCCACTGGACTCTAGAACCCGGTTACTTGTGCTCTCCTCCTTGGGTCTATTCTAGTGCGGAAAAGTAAATAATATACAAATGATGACATCGACCTCATCCCGGAAGAGCCCCAATAATAGAATAATACATACATTTAATTTTACATGAATGAAAATAAAAACTCTCATCTCACATAAAGCCCCCGGCTATTCAGAACGCAACGATCCAATATAACATATCCAGCAACACATAACATCACATGTCATCAACGTTAGTAAATATGCGCATCCCAATTGTCGTTGACATATAGCAACGAAACCGGCGATATCACATATTACACTTTTGGTCACAGAAAAGAAAGTGTAAAGCTACAACATTTGGAATCCACAATCCTTTTAGACATCGTAAATCCGAAATATCACATACTTCACATTTCATGCCTAACTATATGAATTCCACATATTGTATCACATTCCAGATGAATAGGCAGTATTAAACTTTCCGACCGGATTATCAAACACCCAAGATTTCCTAAATAGCTCAACACTTGAGCGGAGTTCAAAAATTCCAGAATCGATGCCACAGTACCAACGGTCCAGCCGTAGAAGGGTCAAGCCAACGCCTCACATGTGGCACGCCGTACTGCCCCAAACCCTAAGGTTCATAAGGCAGTTCAAGACGGTCACATAATCGAGTTAAGATTTATTGTCTTCTAGAGGGTCCATCGCATTACTTGCACGTTATTCTGAAAGATTTAAACCCGAGAAAAATTCAACACTTGAATGTTTTTCGTGCCGGGAAAAATTGAGTTAATGATATCCGTTCGAATATTTTAATACTTTCTAAATTATCCGGAATAACAAAACAAAATTAAATTCTCCGATCGAATCGACGATTACAAAATAAACCCCAAAATACTCAACACTTGAGTCAGAATAAAAATACCCAAAAAGATGTAGGAATGGTATTGGATATTACTGCATAAATAACCGTCCCCAATACTCCTTTTCTGCCGCGGAACCGCCGCGAAAAGTTACTTAGTGCCGCGGTTCCGCGGCCATGTGGAGGATTTGAGGGCTCGTTTTTCATGGTAACCCTTAGAATTCCCTGCTGATTTTTTTAGGTATTTTTAATTCAGAAAAAACCCAGTTTTTAAAAAATGTACAGAGAGGGGGTTATCATGACGTTTCCGGGTTCGATCAAGGTTTTAACTTCGTTAACATATCGCCTAATGCTCTAGCTAGGCTCTAATACCACTGTAGGGTTACTAGGCACTCTAATATGGTTCTACAACACATCAACCATGCCCGTTTCAAATTTTAGCCGTGCCGAATAACCCTAAACAAGCTCGTTGCTAGAAAATTAAGGTTTCGCTTGCTAGTAAAAGACATTTACTACTAAATGAATACGAAATACAACCTTTGTAGATCGGTCCTTCACTTTTAAAGCTCCTTGTTGAAGTCCCTTCGCTGCGATCGTGGTTCTCCCGGACTCTTGCATGGCTTCACGAGGCTAAAGGTGCGTCCTTGCTTGAAGTCTTCGAGGCCGAAGATGATCTACGTCGAGGGGATGCCAACTCAAGCTTCTACTTCACTAACTAGAGAATTAGTGAAGCAAACACCCTAAACTAAAGTGCGAGTCTAGTAGAGGATAGAGAAATTGTAGGGTTCCTAGGCACACCCATGAGGTTCCACAAGGCATCAACCATGCCAAATTCAAAAATTTCATGTACCGAGAAACCCTAATTGAGATCGTTAAGTAGAGGATAGGCGAAACTAAATGCAAGTAAACAACTTTATTGCTAAGTGAAAGGGACTACAACCTTTGTAGATCCGGTCCTCCACTCCCAAAGCTCCGTGACGACGCCCCTTCGCTGCGATCATCGGATCCCGGTCTCTAGCGGTGGTTACGTCGGAGAAATGATCGGGCTAGGTCGTTGACTTCGATGCCGAAGATGATCTACGTCGAGGCAACTCAAACTCAAACTCCATCTTCACTAAGTCCATAAACTTGTGAAGAAAACACCCTATACAACATGGCAAGTGGTAGAGGATGAAGAAATAGGAAGTGGGTTCACTTTGGATTTGGATTTCTCACTTGGATTCATCACTTGGAATTTTCTAGCAATGGTTTTCTTCTCTTCATGAAGAAGAAGAAGAAGAAAGAAAAGAATCAAATGAATTATCCCAAAATAGAAAAATCAAGTGATGCTTATCATTTAGCAACCATGGGTGAGTGTAACCAATGTGAAGAATAATCTAGGGTTTAGGTAAATGGTTAGGGTTAAGGATAAAACAAAAATGGTAGACTTTTTCAAAGATGCTAGAAAAGCTTCATGAAGCTTCAAGCATGACAATAAAAAGCCACCATTTAGTTTTGTCAAAAATAAATAAATAAAATAAATAAATAAGCTAAAACCCTAACCATTAACCTAAACATGGTTTAAGTGATACACACACCCAAGTTTGCATGTATCATCAAACATGATACAAACAAGTGCACAAAAATATATCACATATACAACTTGTGCAAATCAAGTAAGAAAATCCATCTTAAGTGAACAATACTAGTCAATGTAAAGTAATATATCTAATATATAAGTATACATTAAATCATTATATCAACACTTGATTTAATGGTCCGGTCATAATGCATATAACCGACTAGTATCAAGTGTATCAATATATCGAATCAACATTTGATTCGGTAACCCGGCTATATCTTATATAACCGTCCGATGATACAAATCGCGAGAATAGAATTCAGTATCATATACTGGTATTATTCTCGGTCCTGCACATATTTCATATGCGCCCCTATTTCGTTTCGCTTGAGCCAGGAAACCTCTGTGTAGGACTCTAAAGACTCGTCAATACGCCGGCAGCAGGTGATGATCACATCAAACACCCATAAGCCGCAAGCGGTCTGCTAAACGTAACGGCCACCCGGGTATTGAGCGATCAGAAGATCAACGAGCAAGTCCGCTCACACTTCTGTGAATCCAACCAGTAACACTTACCGTACAGTCCGGTCTCGTCGTCTGATATGTCGCATATCTCGTCTAGGGGTGGTAAACGTCAAACCCCAATAGCTCGATAAGTCGTGTTGATATGAGGTCTATAACAGTTCGAGAAAATACTGGTAACACTTACTAGAAATTCGCAGCAACCCTGGCCAGGGATTTCCGGTTATAGCCAATCGAACACAGCACAACATCAACTCCCTATACCGGGAGAGACGAATCCCCTCCTATCGCTCATTGCCTCCATGTGATTCGGGACTGTACCCAAAAACCACCGTTTTGCATGCCCTCTTGGACGTGGTAAGGTGGAAATCAAAGCACAGTGGGAATCACACAAGACTCTATGACGATCTCGGGTCTACAGACTAACCTGTACTAGTGTCACCAGAGAACTGCCATCTGACGTAAGGTATAATACCATCTGGGAGTTCTCGGCGAGTCCGTCCAGTGTACCCAGTCTCCACTGAGCACTCGTACACCATCCTTGATGTCAAACACCGATGGATATGGGATCATCCATCGCCCATCATATGGGTCAAGATGCGTATACGCTAGTCTACTCTGGTGCATCGATGCCCTGTCTCGATACACCCACGACTAGGGACTTTGAAGGATGTACTTATGGACTACCATGTCCCCACTAGTATGATCTGCATCATAGTCTAGGCAGTCAAGTACACATCTTAAGGGCTTTACCAACATGTAACAGAGAGACAATCAGTGTACATGTTAAGGTAAAGAGCAACCAGATAGCATACTATCATGTCGAGCAAGAAAGTCCTCCCTATATATGTCCAAGCATCCACTATAATATACATCCTATGTATAGTAATGACCTCTAGGGCATACATATAACTAACAATCTCCCACTTGCACTAGGGCCATCTGATAGCAGTGGTTGTAGTATCTTATACTCAATCATCCCATAAAAGTCTCTCTCTGGGAAAAAGGCCTTTGTGAGTGGATCCGCCGTGTTGTCCTCTGAGTCTACTCTCCTAACCTCGATCTCCTTGGAGATCAACCATCTCCATGATCAGGTGATACTGCCTTAGAATATGTCTGGATCACTGATGGGACGGACGTTCCTTGGCATAAGCCAAAACTCCATTGTCACACAATGGGAGGAACTAAGTTCATCTCATGAACTAATATACACCCAGACAGTCTCTTTGGTAGCATCTTTGGTAGCGATGTATCCAGCCTTTATCGTCTAGTATGCCACGGTATCTTGCTTGGAACTCTTCCAACATACCGTCCCTTTACTGAGGGTAAAGACAATGCCTGTGACTGACTTTCAGTCATCCTTATCACCCTGGAACCTTCCAGTGATTCTCCCCAGGATCGATTGACACCATCTCACTACAACCAGTGAGTATCCTAACATCTAATTAGATCTATCTCATAGATCCAAAACTCAGGATTTAGGTGGTATCACTTAGATCTTATATGGAGAATCATCGTGATAAGCAGAGATTGACCGAGCGTAGCATAAGAAACTTCTTCCCCATCAAGAGTATGTCATCCATGTACTCTACGAGGATCACCACCATACTCCCTACTACCTTTTTGTATATACAAGGTTCATCTTCCATTTTGATGATGTCAAACTCTTTGACTAACTCATCAAAATAGACGTTCCAACTCCGCGATACCTGTTTTATCACATAAAACATCTTGCACACGTTTCCGCTGCTCCCACTGTCTACGAGGCCCTCTGGCTGTGTACTTATAGACTCACTCTTCTAAAACATCATTTAGAAAAGCAGTCATGGCACCCAACCGCCAGATATCGTAGTCATGGTATGTAGCCGTGGCAAGTAGGATCTGGATGGACTTAAGCATAGATACTTAGAAAAGGTTTCATCATAATCCATACATGGTCAATGATACAAACCTTTAACAAGTCTAGCTTTGAAAGTCTCAACTTTTCCATGTACACCAAGTAATCTTCTCAAGATATACTTGCTTTTGATGGGGATTTAACCCTTCAGATAAAGCAACCAAAGTCCATACTTTGTTGGTGTATAAGGATTCCATCTCAGATCAAAAAACATCCAGCCATTCTTACAGAGTCCCACTCCTGATGGCCAGCTCGAAACTAGTTGGGTCATCATCTCATGATGCAATCCTCGCTCCCACTGTCATAGAGAAACCGAAGTATCTCTCAGGTGGGTGAGGAACCCTACTAGATCGGCGGAGAGGCTGAGGTTCGTTGGAATCTACTAAATCCTTTGGTTCTACCAAATCATCTGCTATAGTTTGTATAGCTGGAACTCTTTCCAGTTCTACCTTATGACCACTAATTTCTTTTCAAGAAATTCCCTTTCATAAAGGTGATATGTTGAGAAACAAAATATTTTTGTTCCTCGGTTTGGTAGAAGATATTCCCTTGCATATGCTTGGGATATCCTACAAACTTCCACAGACCTGACTTTTCCTCGAGCTTGTCCGGATTTTGCTTTTAGACATAGGCCGGACAACCCCAAATCTTAACCAACTTAAGATATGGGCTTTTCCCTTTCCATATCACATATGAAGTGGTAGGTAACTGATTTGATTTGAAACCTATTCAATAGGTATGCAGCTTCTCAAGTGCATAACTCCCAAAAGGAAATAGGAAACTCAGTAGTACTCATCATAGAGCACACCATATCACATAGGGTGCTATTGCTCCACCCCGATATACCATCGTGCTATAGTGTATACGGAGGAGTAATGCTGAGAGAGAATCTCATTCTCCTTTAGAATAGTCCAGGATTTCCGTGCTCGAGTATTCTCCTCCCTGATCACATCAAAGGATATAATACTTATACCTGTATTTTGGTTCTCTACTTCTAACTTATATTCTGCGAATATCTCAAAAGGTTCGGACTTGTGTTTCAACAGGAACATATGTCTGAATCTTGAGAGATCATCAGAGAATGTAATGAAGTACAAATAACCGGTCTTGGCATGTGTAGACAGGGGACCTTTATACATCAGCATGTATCAATCCCAAAAGTTTACTAACTCTTTCTCTGTTTCCAATCAACAGAGCTGTGGTCATCTTATCTTTATGACATGACTGGCAAGTTTCACAAGATGTAAATTCAAACTGATTTAAATATGCATCTAAAATGTAACTTAAGCTAGTCGGGTCACATTGATATGACCTAGTCTACAATGCCTTAAGAAAAGATTCGTTCATTTCTGAACTCTTCCTCTTGTGTGTGTTCTGTATACTAAGAACTGTAGTTTGATTTAGAACGTCAATGCTTTTAGATAATGTGCCTGAACCGATCAACTTTTGATATAGGAAATGTTCAAAACATTATTCCAACAATACAAAATTATATCCTTTCTTTACTAATAAAGAGACTGATATGATGTTGTATATCAGGTTCGGTATCTAATAACATTCATTCAGAATCAATGTATTCTAGTAATACATGGTGACAGTGACCAACAGACTTGGCTGCAACACTTGCACCGTTTTCTGCCTCATGAAACTTATCACCCGTCCTCAGTTCTCTACCTATCTGTAGCCCATGTAACAGATTACATATGCGGGATCCTGATCCGGTATCATATACCCAGGACGTAAAGGATACTGAGAAACAGTTCTCTGTAATGAACACACCCGAAGATGATGCATCAGCATGCACTTTCTTCGTTTGGGCGGCACGGGAAATCTGGTATTCCCCAATTTCCTGCTCTGTCTTATAACAGTTAAAAGTTGGAGCGGGACCAACGTTCCCCTGCTCAGTATAACAAGCGGGTTCGGTCAATACATCCGTATTTTTATCTTGATTAAGACGTGATATGGTCGCTACCTGGAGAGAGAGAAGAAAACACTCTGCATGCGCTCTTGTAAGAATAGAATGGTTATTATTTTTATCTAATCAGGATGGCTCCCACTGTTTTTTATCAAATTTTCCTTCAAACCCTAAAAGGAAAGACTAGCCGGGATTAATTACACGCTACAAGTTCGCCAATCTTTCAGCCAGGCCAGTGTCGGTAGTTTGAGGGAGGTCCCTCGTGCTTTCGCACAAACCTATTTAATGTAAACCTCGTTTTCCCAGAGGCGTAACCTCGTTAACACCTTTCTAGACACCTACTTGATCGGCTAATTGTAATGTGTAAAACTCTCTTAGGAGTAACTCTTACTCGCAGCGGGTATCGGGATCCAACTATCTCATAGAAGGTATGCAATCTCATTGCAAATTTCAACATTTGAAACCCCCCATAATATTTTACCCCTAGCGTCCTATGACCTTGACGCAGGCCAACAAACCATAGTCCGCTAGTCAAGTTCAACTCGTCATTTCTTGATTGAATTAAACCCACCCGCACGACCCTTGATGTAAGCCAACAAAGTCGCACGACTACCCTAATCCAATCTGCATCATATGCATAAACAGATAAATACTAGTTAGCTACCGCACACTACGCCTTGATGCAGGCCAACAAACATAGCATGAATACTAAGTAGGACTTATCTGAAATGACGGAGGGCTACGACAGGTTTTTCTGAAAACCTATTGTGTAATGAACTTGATATCGTTGTAAAATCAAATGATTTTGAAATGGAGTGTTTTTGAGGCTTTTCTAGTTTTGCTAAAGGGGTCACTCCCGGTGAAGGGATCGTCGGCCCTTTCCTCGTCGAATGAGGTGCGGGATATATCATATATATCACTATGCAAAGCAAGAACTATAGAAGCAATCAAAATACAAACCGAGGGTTGTAGCATCTGCCAGTTATTGCTAAAGGGGTCACTCCCGGTGAAGGGATCTCGGCCCTTTCCTCATCGAATAAGGTGCAGGATGTTCTACAAGGAACACCGCGATGCAAAGCAAGAACTGTAGCTACCTGTTTTTGAAAATTCGATTCCATAACATCTTTTAGGTTTCTTTTTCTTTCATTAATCATATTAATGAAGTCCCATCATTTAATTCCACCTAAACATCACAGATAAATATAACGTACGCTTATGCCATCCGCATTCGCCTCGATGTCCCGTCTGCACCGTTAGGTTAGGTAACTAACGGCAGAGCGGGGCAGGGCTTGAACGGGTATAAAACATAAGTAACGTCTATATAATATATCATATATACTATATATAATATCTATCTGAACATATCACATGATCACATCACAGATAACGCAGCAGAAAATATCATATGAAATTTTGGATATACTAGGACGTCCGTGTTTTATTTTGAGCCTCTATAAAACACGGATTCCACGGTCGTGATGAATAGCCAAACCCACACCCCTAGACCCCTACGAGAGCGGCAAGCAACCCTACCAATTCTAGGGTTAGGAGGCCCGGACTCGACACCTCGAGATGGTCTCCCACTGGATCCTAGAACTCGGTTACTTGTGCTCCCCTCCTTGGGTCTATCCTAATGCGGAAAAGTAAATAATATACATCAATGGTGACAACTTCCGCAACCTGGAAGTGCCCCAATAAAAGAATATTACATACAAGTTTTTATATGAATGAAAAAGAAAAACACTCATCTCACATAAAAAAACCCGGCTATTCATAACGCGACGATCCAATATAACATATCCAGCAACACATAACATCACATGTCATCAACGTAAGTAAATATGTGCATCCCAATTGTCGTTGACATATAGCAACGAAACCGGCAATATCACATATTACACTTACGGTCACAGAAAAGAAAGTGTAAAACTACAATAGTTGGAATCCGCAACCTCTTTAGACATCGCAGGCCTAAGCAAATGAATTCCTTAGACATCGCATGCCTAACAATTATAAACCCCGCATTTTAGTCTCATTATCGAAAACTCTTTTCAATATCTAGTCGGGCAATTCAACAGGATTCCCGACATTCTGATCGAATGCTCGTCGCAAACTTTAGTAGACGGCCGCACCCCTGATGCCGTCGACGAAGTGCACCAAGGCAGAACACCACTACCGCGAGCATCCGAACGGATGCTTTCGGTGACGGGGTTCTCCTACAGTCACTTGGTCGGGGCTATAGGGCGTGGCTATCTATTAAGTTTACCGGAGAGTATCCACGTACACTATGTGATTGCGACGGACTTTTGATCGCATCAAAACTCCGTGGCAACCGATCAAGTAAGACTAAACTGCTATGTTTATAACATTCATATTAGTTATCTCATAACTACTTGTGAATTCCAAATATTGTATCACATTCCGGATAAATAGAAAATGTTAAACTTTCCGATCGAATAATCAAACACCCAAGTTTTCCCGAAACAGCTCAACACATGAAATAAGTTTAAAAACATTCACTTCATGCCACAGTACCAACGGTCCAGCCGTAGAAGGGTCAAGCCAACGCCTTACATGTGGCACGCCGTACTGCCCCAAACCCTAAGGTTCAAAGGGCAGTTCAAGACGGTCACATAATCGAGTTAAGCTTTGTTGTCTTCTAGAGGGTCCATCGCGTTACTTGCACTACTTAGAACGTTCTCAAACTACGGAAAAATCCAACACTTGGAAATTTCCCGGCAGGAGAAAAAGTGGGTACTTTTATCCGGTCGAACTTTTTAACATGTTCTAAAATTATCCGGGAAGACACATAGACAAAATTAGACAATCCGATCGAATATACGAACTCCCAATACAACCCAGAAAACTCAACTCTTGAGTAGAAATTAAAAATTCCCAGAAAACTCATCACTTACTGATAGGAATTACTGTGCAAACTGAAATGAATAAGGTGATGGTACGGCCACAGAACCGCCACACGAGCCATGCTCATGCCGCGGTTCCGCGGTGATCCGATCGAATTACGCTCACGTGCTGCACAGTAACTCCTAGAAAACCCTGCTGATTTTTCTGAGTATTTTTAATTCACAAAATTCCACAGATTAGAAAAATGTACAGAGAAGGGTTTTGGATTAGGGTTTCGGGTTCGATCGGACTTCTAACTTCATCTACCAATCGCCTAGAGCTCTAGCTAGGCTCTGATACCACTGTAGGGTTCCTAGGCACGCCCATAAGGTTCCACAAGGCATCAACCATGCTAAATTCAAAAATTTCATGTGCCGAGAAACCCTAATTGAGATCGTTAACTAGAGGATAGGCGAAACTAAATGCAAGTAAACAACTTTATTGCTAAGTGAAAGGGACTACAACCTTTGTAGATCCGGTCCTCCACTTCCAAAGCTCCGTGACGACGTCCCTTCGCTGCGATCATCGGATCCCGGACTCTAGCGATGGTTTCGTCGGAGAAATGATCGGGCTAGGTCGTTGACTTCGATGCCGAAGATGATCTACGTCGATGCAACTCAAACTCAAGCTCCATCTTCACTAAGTCATGAAACTTGTGAAGAAAACACCCTATACAACATGGCAAGTGGTAGAGGATGAAGAAATAGGAAGTGGGTTCACTTTGGATTTAGATTTCTCACTTGGATTCATCACTTGGAATTTTCTAGCAATGGTTTTCTTCTCTTCATGAAGAAGAAGAAGAAGAAAGAAAAGAATCAAATGAATTATCCCAAAATAGAAAATCAAGTGATGCTTATCATTTAGCAACCATGGGTGAGTGTAACCAATGTAGAGATTTAACTAGGGTTTAGGTAAATGGTTAGGGTTAAGGATAAAACAAAAATGGTAGACGTTTTCAAAGATGCTAGAAAAGCTTCATGAAGCTTCAAGCATGACAACAAAAAGCCACCATTTAGTTTTGTCAAAAATAAATAAATAAAATAAATAAATAAGCTAAAACCCTAACCATTAACCTAAACATGGTTTAAGTGATACACACACCCAAGTTTGCATGTATCATCAAACATGATACAAACAAGTGCACAAAAATATATCACATATACAACTTGTGCAAATCAAGTGAGAAAATCCATCTTAAGTGAACAATACTAGTCAATGTAAAGTAATATATCTAATATATAATTATACATTAAATCATTAAATCAACACTTGATTTAATGATCCGGTCATAATGCATATAACCGACTAGTATCAAGTGTATCAATATATCGAATCAACATTTGATTCGGTAACCCGGCTATATCTTATATAACCGTCCGATGATACAAATCGCGAGAATAGAATTCAGTACCACATACTGGTATTATTCTCGGTCCCGCACATATCTCATATGCGCCCCTATTTCGTTTCTTTTGAGCCTGGAAACCTCTGTATAGGTCTCTAAAGACTCGTCAGTACGCCGGCAGCAGGTGATGATCACATCAAACACCCACAAGCCGCAAGCGGTCTGCTAAACGTAACGGCCACTCGGGTATTGAGAGATCAGAAGATCAACGAGCAAGCCCGCTCACACTCCTGTGAATCCAACCAGTAACACTTACCGTACAGTCCGGTCTCGTCGTCTGATATGTCGCATATCTCGCCTAGGGGTGGAAAACGTTAGACCCCAATAGCTCGATAAGTCGTGTCGATGTGAGGTCTATAGCAGTTCGAGAAACTACTGGTAACACTTACTAGTAAATCTCAGCAACCCTGGCTCGGGATTTCCGGTTATAGCCAATCGAACACAGCATAACATCAACTCCCTTTACCGGGAGAGACGAATCCCCTCCTATCGCTCATTGCCTCCATGTGATTCGGGACTGTACCCAAAAACCACCATTTTGCACGCCCTCTTGGACGTGGTAAGGTGGAAATCAAAGCACAGTGGGAATCACACAAGACTCTATGACGATCTCGGGTCTACAGACTAACCTAAACCAGTGTCACCAGAGAACTGCCATCTGACGTAAGGTATAATACCATCTGGGAGTTCTCGGCGAGTCCGTCCAGTGTACCCAGTCTCCACTGAGCACCCGTACACCATCCTTGATGTCAAACACCGATGGATATGGGATCATCCATCGCCCATCATATGGGTCAAGATGCGTATACGCTAGTCTACTCTGGTGCATCGATGCCCTGTCTCGATACGCCCACGACTAGGGACTTTGAAGGATGTACTTATGGACTACTATGTCCCCACTAGTATGATCTGCATCATAGTCCAGGCAGTCAAGTACACATCCTAAGGGCTTTACCAACATGTAACAGAGAGACAATCAGTGTACATATTAAGGTAAGAAGCAACCAGATAGCATACTATCATGTCGAGCAAGAAAGTCCTCCCTATATATGTCCAAGCATCCACTACAATATACATCCTATGTATAGTAATGGCCTCTAGGGTATACATATAACTAACAGAAATAGGAAGTGGGTTCTCTTTAGAATTTTATTTCTCACAATCTTTCTCACTTTGGATCAAACCCTAGCAAGCTTTTCTTTTGAACAAAGAAGAAGAAGATGAACAAAAGAAAGAGATGAGGATAATGATCAAGTGAGTAAGCTAACCATGGTGAGTGAGTATCATATACTAACTCATGTAGAGACATAACCATGGCTAATCCTTATGGTTGGGTTAACAAATATCCATAGTAAAAACAAACTTAGTGGAATTAGTCAATGCATCCACAAGCTTCCACAAGCTTCATGCATTTTGCTAATCCTCCACTAATTTTGTAATTACTTTAAATATTTAAAATCCAACATAATAAATAGCATGGTGTAAGTCTCATACACCCAAGTCATGTGTATCATCAACAATGATACAAAAAGAAAACACAATTTTAATATATATTACATATATATTGAAGTTGTGTAGATATGAGAAAAATCCATAAGTGAACAAGTGTTAGTTAATGTAAACTAGTATATCTAATATACTATTATACACTAAATTATTAAATCAATACTTGACTTAATAATTCGGTCATATCTCATATAACCGACTAACCTCCAATGTATCGACTTATCGAATCAACACTTGATTCGATAACCCGGCTATATCATATATAACCGACCGATACAAAAAGTCGCGAGAATAGAATACGGTATCACATACACGCATCATTCTCGGTCCCGCACATATCACATATGCGCTCCTATTTCGTTTTGCCTGAGCCAGTAAAACCTCTGTGTAGGACTCTAAAGACTCGTCAATACGCCGGTAGTAGGTGATGATCACATCAAGCACCCACAAGCCGTCAGCGGTACTAGATGGACGTAACGGCCACCCGGGTATTGAGCGATCAGAAGATCAACAAGCAAGCCCGCTCCAACTCCTGTAAAAGCTTGCCGGTAACACTTCCCGTACAGTCCGGTCTCCTAGTCTGATATGTCGCATATCAAGTCTAGGGGTGGTAAACGTCGGACCCCAACAACCGATAAGTCGTGTCGATGTGAGGCTCATAACGGGTCGAGAAACTACTGGTAACACTTACCTGTAAATCTCTATATCAGTCCTGGCCAGGGACTTCCTTGTTATGGCCAATCGAGCACAGCGCAACATCAACCCCCAAAACCGGGAGAAACGAAACCCCTCCGATCGCTCATTGCCTCCATGTGACTCGGGACTGTACCAAAAAACCACCGTTTTGCACGCCCTCATGGACGTGGTAAGGTGGAAATCAAAGCACAGTGGGAATCACACAAGATTCTAAGACGATCTCGGGTCTACAGACTAACCTGCACAAGTGTCACCAGAGAACTGCCATCTGACGTGAGGTATAATACCATCTGGGAGTTCTCGGCGAGTCAGTCCAGTGTACCCAGTCTCTACTGAGCACCCGTATACCATCTCTGATGTCAAACACTAATGGATATGGGATCATCCATCGCCCATCTCATGGGTCGAGAAGCGTATATGCTAGTCTACACTGGTATATCGATGCCCCGTCTTAATACACCCACGACTAGGGACCTTGAAGGATGTACTTATGGACTACCATGTCCCCACTAGTATGATCCGCATCATAGTCCAGGTAGTTAAGTACACATCCTAAGGGCTTTACCAACATGTAACTATAAGACAGTATAAAGAGACAAGTATACATGTTAAGATAAAGAGCAACCAGATAGCATACTATCATGTCGAGCAAGAAAGTCCTCTCTATATATGTCCAAGCATCGAATATACTATACATCATCTGTACAATACTGGCCTCTAGGGCATACATACAACTAACAGAGATCTACTGCATAGTGCATTGATTACATTGTTGGATGAGATCCACCTGTATACACGCATTTATTTATATTGTTGGATGGGGATCACTTGCTGATAGGCATTGATTAGGTGTTGGCACATATTTAGATACGGTCACCCTAAATATCATAGTATTACCTTTATGATATAGTTGACCTAGGAATCGTTGTTTATTTTGATTTCTACCTGATGATGCTTTCTACTCACGAGTTGGCAACTCACTCCCATTGTGCCACAGATCTTGCAGGTTGACCGTGTTAGTTATATATATGCCCTAGAGGCCATTACTGTACATACGATGTATATTGTAATGGATGCTTGGACATATATAGGGAGGACTTTCTTGCTCGACATGATAGTATGCTAACTGGTTGTACTTTATCTTAACATGTACTCTGATTGTCTCTATGTTACATGTTGATAAAGCCTTTAGGATATGTACTCGACTACTGGGACTATGATGAGATCATACTGGTGGGGCCACGGTAGTCGACGAGTACATCCTATAACTGTTCCTAGTCGAGGGTGTATCGAGACAGGACATCGATACACCAGAGTAGACTAGCGTATACGCATCTTGACCCATATGATGGGCGATGGATGATCTCATATCCATCGGTGTTTGACATCAAGGATGGTGTACGGGTGCTCAGTAGAGACTGGGTACACTGGAAGGACTCGCCGAGAACTCCCAGATGGTATTATACCTCACGTCAGATGGCAGTTCTCCGGTGACACTGGTACAGAGTAGTCTGTTGACCCGAGATCGTCATAGAGTCTTGTGTGATTCCCACTGTGCTTTGATTTCCATCATACCACGTCCAAGAGGGCGTGCAAAAAGGTGGCTTTTGGGTACAGTCCCGATTCACATGGAGGCAATGAGCGATAGGAGGGGATTCGTCTCTCCCGGTATAGGGAGTTGATGTTGCGCTGTGTTCGATTGGCTATAACTGGAAATCCCTAGACAGGGTTACTGAGATTTACTGGTAAGTGTTATCAGTAGTTTCTTGAACTGTTATAGACCTCATATCGACACGACTTATCAAGCTACTGGGGTCTGACGTTTACCACCCCTAGGCGAGATATGCGACATATCAGACGACGAGACCGGACTGTACGGTAGTGTTACTGTTTGGATTCACAGGAGAATGTACAGGCTTGCTTGTTGATCTTCTAAGAGCTCAATACCTGGGTGGCTGTTACGTTTAGCTGACCGCTTACAGCTTGTGGGTATTTGATATGATCATCACCTACTGCCGGTGTATTGACGATTCTTTAGAGTCCTACACAGAGGTTTCTTGACTCAGGAAAAATGGAGTAGGGGCACATATGTGATATGTGCGGGACCGAGGATAATGCGATATGAGATACCGTATTCTATTCTCGCGATATATGATATCAGCCGGGTAATCGGATCAAGTGTTGATTCGATGAATCGGTACGGATAAATATTAGTCGGTTATATGCGATATAGCCGGATTGTCGGATCAAGTGTTGATTCGATAATTTAATGTATAATAATATATATGATATATTAAATTACATTAACTAATATTAGCTCACTAAAAGATTCTTTTTCTCACTCGGGTAATACATTGATATATATGCGATATATGTTAATTGTATTATTTTATTTGGTTACAATAAATATTATATATATGATATATAATATTGTAACATGATATGATAACTAATGCAACATGTTTAGTAGAGATTAAACAAGATTAGGGTTTGATTTGGGTTAATACTTTCTAGATGATTCTAGAAGGTTTAGTTTTGTTTTGTGAAAGATATTTTGTTATGACTCATGCTTTAACCCAAACCAAAACCCTAACCCTAGTTAATTCTCTACATGGGTTTAGTTGACCATGGTTGCATGATTCATCATATTAATCTTTTCATTGTTCATCACAAAAGGATTTTTCTATCATCTTCTTCTTTGAGTTCCTTCTTGGAAAAAGCTTTCTAGCTTTTTGCTAAGTGATGAAAGTGAGTGAGAATATGACAAAAAAAGAGAGCAAAAATCCTACTTCATCATCCTTATCTATCCTTGCCCTTTAGATGAGGGTGTTCACTTCATTTAGTGAGCGTTAGCTTTTGTTAATGAAACTTCAAGGTAGATCATCTTTGTTATCGAAGATCGGAAGCAAGACTGCATCTTTCTCTTCGTGGAGCCTCTCGAGACTCCGGGACACGATGATCGCAGCGAAGGGACCTCAACATGGAGCTTAAGAAGTGAAGGACCGGATCTACAAAGGTTGTAATCCCTCTCACTTAGTGTTAAAGAGTTTAACATGCTTGTTTTCGCCTAATCTCTAGTTTAAAGATCTCATATCGGGTTGTTCGGCACGGCTAATATTTAAATCGGGCATGGTTGATGCCTCATACACCCTTGTGCGTGTGCCCAGCAACCTTACAGTGGTATCAGAGCCAAGCTAGAGCTTTAGACGAAGTCTAGACGAAGTTTAAACTCCGATCGAACCCCGAAACCCAAATTTGAACCCTTCTCTGGACATTTTCTGAAAATGTGATTTTGTATGAATTAAAAATGATCAGAAAATAGAGCAGGAAAAACTAACAATTACTGTGAAGTATGGACCTGTCACGACCCGAAATAGCCCTTGACTGGCACTTGAATCATATAAAGTCTATAGGACCCCATGTAATCCAAGTAAGCCAAAAGCCCAGAAATCTAAAACCATTTTAGGGTGTAAATAAAGAAAACTAGTTTTTAATAAGTAAAGAAACATGTTTTGAAATCAAGCCTTTAAATAACTAAGCCGAATATGCATTTTTAAAATGTGTATTCTTTTCTGAAAATTTCGGCAGAGTTTCCTTTATAAAAACTGGCCCCGAACGGGATACAACAAGAATAATATATGTGAAATGATAAAAGGCATCCCCAAGCGGGAGCTAGCTCTTCGTCAATCGACGGTCACAACCACGCAAGAAATAATAATATACAACGCCAAGGGGCGAGGATCAAAACCCAAAAAGAAACTCAAAACAGCCAGAAAAAACCCGTAATACTACAAGCGCGACTCTAAGGTCAAAATAATACATCACAGTCTCTAAGTCTGAAACAATATACAAGTTTTGGTTGATGGAATTTCTAGATACAATGAATAATACATGTACAATGGAGGTTCTGATACAAAGAACCCACCTACCAAAGCAAGTCACCCGTATGGAAGCAGTGTGCCAGAAATGCCGCTGTGGAATCTGTACGGCAAAAACCTGCAAGACCTGTGGCACAACTGGGGTGAGTTTCCAACTCATGAATAGAAAATATCTACAAGCAGAGATCGAATGTATGACCCATCCTAGGTCAATACGATCAGATATATATAAACACAATAAGAATAAATCTGAAGCATGCTAAACTGGCAATGTAATCTCTATACATGAGTGTAGTACCAAGTGCTCGTGCCAGTGCCTCAAGTAATTGCATATCATAAATATGAGGTATGATCCATGTAATCAATCTGCATGTACGTGGATCCCGTCCACTCGTCACCCAATGACAATAAGCATCATGGATGTAAATGTCATAAAGCATATGCATGGAAATATGAGGATATAAACCATCCGTGTCCTTCGCGACACGTTAAAATCATGGAACCGGAGTGCCCAGCATCAACACTCGAAAACATCTTGAAAGCTGTGCCCAGCATCGGCACGTAAATCCTCATATATCTGGCTCCATCAGTCCGGATCAGCCCACGGGCTCCGTCTGCGGAATCGGCCCTCGGCCCCAGCAGTACGCCCATATCCATCTATCGACTCTGGTCGGTATCCTACGGATAACCGCCAGGTCCAACCAATCACCGGTAGGTAGTGGTCCCACTGCCAGGCTCACCGTCTACTACACAGCGAAACCGTTCTCGCCCCGGGGTACCATACCGGGTCCACCATGTACCCGCAATCGGCCTCATCCGCCTCCTCGAATCGGGTTTCACATATCGCTCTCAGCACCGAGAAAACACATGGTGGACGCACTGAAATATCATATCAAGGGTAACCGGGTTTTTAAAATGATTACATATTCTCTTTTGAAATACCCGCGGTTCCCAAATCCAGAAATATCATGGAAACAACATATCTCAATGCGCATAATCAGAAAGCATGATGTATGTGACATATAAATGAAGTGCAAGTATATCATGCAGTATGGAATAATAGTATGCACATACAAGGGTCATATCCTGATGCAGTAATACTACTGTGTAGTGACATGGCAATTACCGATGAAGATGTGTGTGAGCCGGCAAGTAAGTGTACGTGGTACATACGCATCATCGGTAATGGTGCTGGTGTCCTAGCAGCATGATTGTAATATATCAATAAACACAACCAATGCAATGCAAATAGCATGAATATGCGGAATCAAATAATCAACGCAACAGTGAAGAATCTACCTCAATAAATATATCATGCAGCCTTGCCTTTTAAAATAAGACGGATCAGGATTTTTGGTAAAATAAGGGCTACGGTGTTTTAAGAAAAGATGTGTCGTTTGAAAATATCCGTAGAATCCCTTTTGCCTATCCTTAAAATATCCCCGATTCGTTAGTTTTGAAATAGGTATGACTCGGGTCTAGTCTAACGCCTACTATGTGAACTACGGACCCAACTATCAAGTCAATCGGGAGGGGTATGGAGACCACCTACATCTGAGTCGATATATATATAAATATAATAGTCAATAATCCCGCCTCAATGGTAAACGATATAACATCCTCGAGTCATGAGCGCGGATCTATCATCAATATAGGCTCTTACGGTAAATCGTCGTACGGCATCCCAATAGCTGGGTACGGGTCAATATCATATTATCTCATCACATATCAGGTATCGTTACCATCATATCACATAATCTAGGGTACAGATCTAAGTCTAGTACAATCGATACCCTCTATATAAATGCATGTGTAAATACACGTCCCAAAGCCCACCAAAGCATTCCGTCGTATCTCCCATACAAATCCTGTCATATCGCCGATCTCACGGCCTCAAATCGAATCTCATCGACTCAACTTACATCCAACTACTATCCTCATAAACCAGTATATGTACACATAGTCCCATACCCATGTGAACACATACAAATATAATATTCCCATATACACATGCGAAAGAAGGTATGTATGCAAGTGCGTGCATGCGTGTGTGTATGGGAGCAACCCCTACTCTAGGGTTTCGCAATACACTAAATCAATCCATCCTATCATCAATAATCTCAAAGAACATATAATAAATATATGTGTGTATACGTATTCGTATATATCACCACGGACTGCGGGGGTGCTATACGCCATCCACCCGACTTCCCCCGTAGATATAATCTACTCACCTGGTCTTCGCTCGCCGAAATCGATGATGCCGCGCTTCTTCGCCTCGGAATCCTTGCGAGGGTACCTACAATAATAAACCGTCGCAATACGTGTTAACATCGAGGCAGAAAACCAATACAGCGCACAGTGTGCTCATAGGTTGGAACCTATGGCCTGAACTTCAAATCAATCACACAATCCCTGTTGTCGATGTACGAACACCCGACAACCAAATACAAATCCAAATATCAAGAAAGTGCATTTTAAAATACGGAAAACATCGCTTAAAACACACCAAAATACTCCCAGATTTTCCCCAGGTGACAATTAGCCAAAACTGCATATAGGAGGGGTCTATTTTAGTGCAAAAGGAGCCATGAACCAAACTTGGGACCCAATTTCACCGATCTGGCCGCAAATTGCGGCCAGAATGAATATATCTGCGGCCTGGGGTTGGAGTTAGGGGCTCGGGTCTCTGTGGTAGCTTCCTAGGTGCCTGCACGACTCCCGGTAATCCCAAAATCAATTCTAATGGCCCCGGGTTGCTCCAGATTCCAAAATAACCTCACAAATCACACATTTATCCGATGTCGGGGTTTCTAAATCCGTATTCCGGGTTTCAAGTCGCTGTTTTGGGTCATAAATCAAGCACTAGGATGTTGGGGTGGCCTCCACTGATCTCAATTTCACAACACAACTCTCAATTCTTTCAAACCCTAACTTGGTCTTCCTTAAGTCCACAACATCACCCGATATCGATTCAATTTTAACATAGGGGTATAAATAATGCAAAAACTAATCTAATGGTTCAGTAAATACCTCATTTGGCAACTCAAGAATTTTCTTGAGTTGCCCCTAGTGGCCAAAATCCTTGCTTTCTTGGTCCGATATGTTTGTCTCGAGCTCGTGCACCTTTTTAGTGAAATGAAGATAGGGTTTTGAGTTTGTTTTTGAGATGATTTGAGGAGGTGAAGAGGGAGGGAATGAGGAGCTAGGGCAACATCAGCAACCATGAAGAGGGAGAGAGGAAATGGTGGTGGAAAAAGGAGAAGGAGCCAAGTCAAAGAAGTCCTCACCTACTCTTTCTCTCTCTCACCATACCTATTTTCTTTTCTTTTTCTTATTTTCTTTTCTTCACTAAATCCCTTCTCACTTGAATAGTAAACCCAAAAGAAAAGCCATGGTAGAAATGCACAAGTGTAGAGAAAAAGATATGTGCATGTTTTGCACAAAATTGCTAAAAACCGATTAGCGATTTTTAATCGCGATTAGCACAAAATTAGTGTCAAACTAATCACAAAAACTTTAAAATGGCATAATCCCATAGAATACCCTATTTTGGAATTTTCCATAATTTTTCCAAAATTTTCTCCTTTTATTTCTATTTAATTGTACCGAAATATTAAAATATTCATTAAAATGATATTAAATTATAAAAATTCCCCAAAACAATATTTTATTATTTTGAAATGTTACAATCTACCCCCCTTAAAGAAATTCGGTCCCCGAATTTAAATTTAAACCCCTAAATTCTAAAACATTTCGATATAAAGTCCAAGTCTTCGGGGTTCCGAAATCATCAATACATAAAACGCATCATAGCGCAATGTATGCGCATGGATAATGAGCAGATAACTCAAAAGCAAAGCTCCGTCAAGCATCTGCAATCATCGGAGTTACGGTAAAGTCACAAATGTCAAATCCAATACAAAACCAAAACGATATAAATCAGACTATACATGTAAACATCGAATCTATATATGTAATTGGCTGAAGTAAATGCATGCCAAATCTTTTAAGTCACTGTGCGATGCGCATAACACTGCACAGTGGCGGACGTCTTTCATAAGAAAATAACCATATATGTATATATTATTTGTTTACTATGTACGTTCTGCCGTTTTGAAAACAATTTAGAAGGGTTTCCTTTTTTTAAATGTTTTCGTGTCATATCGGACACGTAGGTATATACTGAGACTATAACTCGCTTTTTGGAAATCTCTTCGATAACTATCAATGCATGCTAAATATATCCAGGTACTGTCCTCTGACTAGTCCTGCTCAGTACGAAAACACATAGCAATTATCATAAAACGTACCGCTCCATAAAAATAAATCCCAAAATGTATATAAGAATACCCTATGCGTCGGGTGAGCACGGAATCAAAATCCATATATGTGCCATACATGTGCACAGAAACAATATCTAGGTGCAACGGTTGTGCACGAAGCATCTGTCATAGGCAACGTGTGTGCCTGACAGCAAAATCAGGTGCATCTGACATGCACGAAGAATCCCGATTTAGTGCATCTGGTGTGCACCAAAATTGTATCTCAAAACATGCGCCCAGCATGCGCGAAAATCCAAATCGGTGCATCCATCGTGCACGAATGAAAATCTAAACCCTGCGCACTCAACATGCACGGAACCACGAAATCCAATAGAAACGCCGAACATGCGTAAGTCCAATCAAAAGCACGGAGTGCAAGAATCAATCATCAATATCAGGGTCAAAATCGATGATATAATACGGCTCGATCAAAATCAGGTGTAGCACGATGGGAAATCTCACAACCGTGTGCATCAGCGTGCACAAATCAAATCAAAACACTAAAGGGCATGAAAACTATGCTGGAAATGTAATTCAAATCACCGGCATAAAATAGGCATGAAATCACAATCAATACCTCGAGTGTAATAACTCTGTACAAAATATAAATACCCGGTAAGTGCAACCATGGTGCACAAAATATAAATCCGATGCAACAAAGGCACGAAATACAAATCTGGTGCGATAAACGCAAGAAACATAGAACTGGTGCATCCCATGCACAAATACCCAACAATAACTCAAATGCGAAAGCAGCAACACCAAGCGTACCCAGGTGTAAAGAAAATCATAAACGTGTGCAACTGCGTGCACAAAACACATATAAGCTATACCGAGTGCAAAAATCAAATCGTGAGCGTAACATATGAACCACATCCAATCAGCCGTATGAAATCCATAAAACTCAGTCATCAAGAATAAATCATGTGAATAGATCACCCAAAATACCGAAATCCAAAGTGACGAATACATGATAGTCAAATCACAAAACCACAAATCATAAATACTGTTGTCGGTATATCCTCCGTCAAGGTCGAGAAGGTTCCGGTACATCCAATGTTAGCAGCGCAAGATATCTACTTGTCTCTTGCTCACGGTCTGGCGTCCTCTGTTTCTGGTTCTTTATCTTCCCTGCGGATTAACGATCTCGCTATCCTCCGGCTCTTCGGCCCTGTCAGATATACTAACGGGAACGATTCCATTTTGGCACTTCTCTGGTCTTTTCTCGGTCAATTCTCATGACCACTCGTAAAGCAGCACGTCACTGGCGCCGACCTCTGTATGCATATCCGACCTTTAATTTTAACGGAGAGTAACAACAGCTCAACGGCGTCTCGCACGTACCTCTCATCCCGCTTGTCTGTATCGTCGTCCACTTCGATGTCACGTCTCTATCTGCGCACTGTACTGTTCTCGGCTACGGTCTATCCAAAGTTTCTTACACGGACTCGAAATCACGAACTTGGTATCTTCATCACTCAGTAAAAGATATCTAGCCGAACATGTCCTCAGCGTGCGTATCGCATCTTTGATGTGAGTGGAGTGGAATGTCATCTCGTCGAAATCTCGTGCGAACTCTTTACTCCACTTGCTCCAATGTCGACCGATTCGGACTCATCTACGCGTGGCTGTATGGACTATGCTCCAACGGCTATGCTCATATCTGGAATCTCCCAAGCAGTGTGTCCCATCACATGATATCCGAATGATGTCGAACCATCCGATCGACTCGTCAGAACCTCATAATCCCCTAAGAGCTCAACATCTTGGGTACAGTTTAATAGTATCGAGTACATACCACAGCATCGGTGGTCCAACCGTAGAAGGGCAAACCCAAGCCTCACTAATGGCGCCGTGGAACCGCCGCAAACCCTAAGGTTCAAAGGCTTTCACACGGTCATTATGTCGAGTTAGGGTTTCATTCTTCTAGAGGGTCCATAGAATCGCTTGCATGTCTTTCCGAATACTTTAGACTTGGAAATGGGTTCCTGACATTCAATCGTCTCAATCGACTCTCAACGAATCTGCGTGAAGTCGTTTCTAGCTGAAATCAATCTATCTGATGACCTCGCATCGAGTAAGCGAACGAACCATATGTCCTAGTCATTCATCCTCGGTGACTAGCGACTCACCATCATATCTCTAAGTATATGCTCAAACTGCAATAGCTCCAATCATCTTGGCGATATCTCGTCATCCGCAGCAACAACTGGCTCATTTGTCTGTACGCTGAACAGCGCCTCAATCATCATGAATAAGTGATATATCAATGGTCATCATATCCTGGCTGGCCTCTATCAGTGGCTCAATCCTCTGGTACCGATCGGTACGCCCGAGAAATCTTGTAAAAGCGATCAGTCCAACGCTCACGGCGCGAAAACACAATAAACAAGCCTCTATATGCAATCGTATGTCTCTGGAATCATGCCCTGGTTAGTCCTCGTCCATGACGAGCTCATGCTGACGCAACTCGAGCCGTAGCTCACTCTGCCCGTGCAATCGTGGCAGCAAAACCATAACCAGTCTTGATAAGGATAGATCATAGGAAGGAATATAATACCGTGCAAGGAAAATATACATCCTAAGGTTTCTTAAGCGGAGTGGCGTGTCGTAAGTATGCCGCGGAACATAGGTACGGTACGTCCCTCCACTCAAGCTACCAACTCCATCAACCAAGGGTTATCCTATGCGACGAAAGTTCGGGTATAATACCCCCTCGACTAAGTCTAAGTTCCGTAAGGTCAAGCCTAAGTTCCGTATATATATAAATGCCCTAGGCTCCACATAGTCAAACTCAGACTCGAACCAAGGTCAACCTAGCGCTCTGATACCAACTTTGTCACGACCCGAAATAGCCCGTGACTGGCACTTGAATCATATGAAGTCTATAGGACCCTATCTAATCCAAGTAAGCCAAAAGCCCAGAAATCTAAAACCATTTTAGGGAGTAAATAAAGAAAACTAGTTTTTAATAAGTAAAGAAACATGTTTTGAAATCAAGCCTTTAAATAACTAAGACGAATATGCATTTTTAAAATGTGTATTCTTTTCTGAAAATTTCGGCAGAGTTTCCTTTGTAAAAACTGGCCCCGAACGGGGTACAACAAGAATAATATATGTGAAATGATAAAAGGCATCCCCAAGCGGGAGCTAGCTCTTCGTCAATCGACGGTCACAACCACGCAAGCAATAATAATATACAACGCCAAGGGGCGAGGATCAAAACCCAAAAAGAAACTCAAAACAGCCAGAAAAAACCCGTAATACTACAAGCGCGACTCTAAGGTCAAAATAATACATCACTGTCTCTAAGTCTGAAACAATATACAAGTTTTGGTTGATGGAATTTCTAGATACAATGAATAATACATGTACAATGACGGTTCTGATACAAAGAACCCACCTACCAAAGCAAGTCACCCGTATGGAAGCAGTGTGCCAGAAATGCCGCTGTGGAATCTGTACGGCAAAAACCTGCAAGAACTGTGGCACAACGGGGGTGAATTGCCAACTCGTGAATAGAAAATATCTACAAGCAGATATCGAATGTATGACCCATCCTAGGTCAATACGATCAGATATATATAAACCTCAATATGAATAAATCTGAAGCATGCTAAACTGGCAATGTAATCTTTATACATGAGTGTACTGCCAAGTGCTCGTGCCAGTGCCTCAAGTAATAGCATATCATAAATATGAGGTATGATCCATGTAATCAATCTGCATGTACGTGGATCCCGTCCACTCGTCACCCAATGACAATAAACATCATGCATGTAAATGTCATAAAGCATATGCATGGAAATATGAGGATATAAACCATCCGTGTCCCTCACGACACGTCAAAATCATGGAACCGGAGTGCCCAGCATCGACACTCGAAAACATCATGAAAGCTGTGCCCAGCATCGGCACGTAAATCCTCATATATCGGGCTCCGTCAGTCCGGATCAGCCCACGGGCTCCGTCTGCGGAATCGGCCCTCGGCCCCAGCAGTACGCCCATATCCATCTATCGACTCTGGTCGGTATCCTACGGATAACCGCCAGGTCCAACCAATCACTGGTAGGTAGTGGTCCCACTGCCAGGCTCACCGTCTACTACACAGCGAAACCGTTCTCTCCCCGGGGTACCATACCGGGTCCACCATGTACCCGCAATCGGCCTCATCCACTTCCTCGAATCGGGTTTCACATGTCGCTCTCAGCACCGAGAAAACACATGGTGGACGCACTGAAATATCATATCAAGGGTAACCGGGTTTTTAAAATGATTACATATTCTCTTTTGAAATACCCGCGGTTCCCAAATCCAGAAATATCATGGAAACAACATATCTCAATGCGCATAATCAGAAAGCATGATGTATGTGACATATAAATGAAGTGCAAGTATATCATGCAGCATGGAATAATAGTATGCACATACAAGGGTCATATCGTGATGCAGTAATACTACTGTATAGTGACATGGCAATTACCGATGAAGATGTGTGTGAGCCGGCAAGTAAGTGTACGTGGTACATACGCATCATCGGTAATGGTGCTGGTGTCCTAGCAGCATGATTGTAATATATCAATAAACACAAGCAATGCAATGCAAATAGCATGAATATGCAGAATCAAATAATCAACGCAACAGTGAATAATCTACCTCAATAAATATATCATGCAGCCTTGCCTTTTGAAATAAGACGAATCAGGATTTTTGGTAAAATAAGGGCTACGGTGTTTTAAGAAAAGATGTGTCGTTTGAAAATATCCGTAGAATCCCTTTTGCCTATCCTTAAAATATCTCCGATTCGTTAGTTTTGAAATAGGTATGACTCGGGTCTAGTCTAACGCCTACTATGTGAACTACGGACCCAACTATCAACTCAATCGGGAGGGGTATGGAGTCCACCTACATCTGAGTCGATATATATAAATATAATAGTCAATATTCCCACCTCAATGGTAAACGATATAACATCCTCGAGTCATGAGCGCGGATCTATCATCAATATAGGCTCGTACGGTAAATCGTCGTACGGCATCCCAATAGCTGGGTACGGGTCAATATCATATTATCTCATCACATATCAGGTATCGTTACCATCATATCACATAATCTAGGGTACAGATCTAAGTCTAGTACAATCGATACCATCTATATAAATGCTTGTGTAAACACACGTCCCAAAGCCCGCCAAAGCATTCCGTCGTATCTCCCATACGAATCGTGGTAGAAATGCACAAGTGTAGAGAAAAAGATATGTGCATATTTTGCACAAAATTGCTAAAAACCGATTAGCGATTTTTAATCGCGATTAGCACAAAATTAGTGTCAAACTAATCACAAAAACTTTAAAATGACATAATCCCATAGAATACCCTATTTTGGAATTTTCCATAATTTTTCCAAAATTTTCTCCATTTATTTGTATTTAATTATACCGAAATATTAAAATATTCATTAAAATAATATTAAATTATAAAAATTCCCAAAAATAATATTTTATTATTTTGAAATGTTACAGGACCACTAATGCTTTTATATGACCGCGGAACCGCGGCCAAACCTAGGGTTTGGCGGCGGTTCCGCGGCCAAAATTATGACTTAGTCGCTCATATTTCATATATTTATTCTTAGGCCTTTTCTTGTCATTTTTTTCTGGGAATTTTTAATGACACTCAGATGTTGAGTTTTCTTGGTTGTACTGGGGTATCGTTGATTCGATCGGATAATTTAACTTTGTTTAGTTTGTTCCGTATAATTTTAGAAACTGTTAAAAAATTCGAACGGATATCAATAACTCACTTTTTCCCTTGTCGGAAAATTTTTCAAAAGTTGGATTTTTTCTCGAGTTTAAGAACGTTCTAAGTCGTGCAAGTAACGCGGTGGACCCTCTAGAAGAACACAAATCTTAACTCGATTATGTGACCGTCTTGAACTGCCTCTGAACCTTAGGGTTTTGGACTGTACGGCATGCCACATGTGAGGCGTTGGCTTGACCCTTCTACGGCTGGACCATCGGTACTGTGGCATGTGATGGATGTTTTTAAACTGATTTCAAGTGTTGAGATATACTTGGAAAATCTTGGGTGTTTGATTATTCGATCGGAAAGTTTAACATTGTCTATTTATATGGAATGTGATACAATATTTGGAATCCACAAGAAGTTATAAGATAACTGTAAGTGCACGGCGGCGCCCCGGCCGTCGATCCAACGCCGGAAACGCGGAAATGAAAAACTGTGCGAAACATGCAAACCGGTACCACCGCGCACTTTTAACCCGGATCGGGCCATTAACCCTAGCTACTAGCAAACTAAAAGACGGGTAGAGAGTTATATCAAGCGATCCGTGTCCTTCGGTCTTCGTCTCCACTCCGATCTCCCGCGGAATCTCCGTCCGTCACCTCCTCGTCGAAATGGGCACCACGTAGCCGGGTTCGTTTACGGGCTCCCACCTCTAGACCGAGGCAACTCGGGCACGAAGTTGGCTAGCCGACGCATCCAAGACTTGCTGTAGACGTAGTGTAGTAGGTTGTCTCTTTGGGGTTTATGTTGTTTCTGTAAGCCCGCGGGGGCGCCCCGGCCGTCGATCCGACGCCGGAAACGCGGAAAACAAAAACTTTGCGAACTTTGCAAAACGGCACCACCGCGGACTTTTTACCCGGATCGGGCCATTAACCTAGCTAGCTAGCAAAAAGAAAAGAGTAGAGAAGCTATACCAAGCGATCCGTGTCCTTCGGTCTTCGTCTCCGCTCCGATCTCCCGCGGAATCTCCGTCACTTCCTCGCTCGTCGGAAAGGGCACCACGTAGCCGGAATCTTTTACGGGCTCCCGCCTCTTGACCGAGGCAACTCGGGCGCGAAGTTGGCTAGCCGACGCGTCCAAGGTTTGCTATAGAATAGTGTAGAATAGTTGTTTCTTTGGGGTTTATGAGGTTGCCATGGTTGGAGGAATTTTAGCACAAGAATTTCATGGATCAAAGATGGAGAATGGAGTATGCAATCATAAAGAATAAGCATCTCCCAAAAAAGGAGCTCGGCCAAGTCATTTTTGCTCACTGGAAAGAATGTATCAAGAATGGCACTAATTAAAAAACCATGTAGGAATTAATCCCTCATCACAATTAAAACACCAGCATACCCACAATCATCTCTCTCCCTCACACAAGTGGCCGGCCCCACAAATTAGTGGGTGGAAAAAAAGGATTAATTAAGAAAAGAAAATGAGAGATAAGAATGGAAAAATGGTCACCCTTCATTCTCATCAAAGTCCACTCACAAGATAAGCAAATGAAATGACCATAAAAGAATATCATCATGAAGCTAGTCTCATCATAATCCACAAATGCAAGAAAGCCCCTCACAACAAAGTTAATTGCAAACTTGCAATTAATCCCCCTCCAACGAAAAGTCCGACCGGGAAGGAAAAAGAGAAAACCGGCCGGAACGGAATGCAAACTGGCAACCCCAGAAAACCGATCCCGTAATAAATTACAGGAAAACCCCGCTACTGCAAATACATGCCCGCATTTGTATTCCCGCTGAACACAAATGCAAAGAGACAAAACTACACTATCTAATACTAGTATCCGGCTTAAGCCAAAGCCGGCTAGTAAAAACTGTCCGATCACGATCCGTGCAATACCGCACGTATCTGATCGAACCCTGCCATATCTCCATACGGCCTCTACAGCGTTTCGCCCGAAACTTGAGTAACTGTCTGTGTGGTGGACTCTAAAGACTCGTCAATATTATGGCTGTGGATTTAACCACTAGCACGTCAGAGGTATTAGCCATACGTGACG
Organism: Agapanthus africanus; assembly: GCA_030015575.1. Classification (NCBI taxonomy): domain Eukaryota; kingdom Viridiplantae; phylum Streptophyta; class Magnoliopsida; order Asparagales; family Amaryllidaceae; genus Agapanthus; species Agapanthus africanus. Next base: position 509,810,781 of record CM057341.1, read on the forward strand.
GGCCACCAGCTATTGACCAAAAGGGACGTCGATGAGCGAACTCATCCTGACACCCTACTGAGCCTGTCAGTGACAATATCCGTACAGTCCGGTCCGTTCGTCTATGAGCATCGCATGGCGGGCCTAGGGGGTTGGTAAAAGTCAGACCCCCAAAAGCGGTACAAGTCGTGTCGGAGTGTAGCCCAGAACACCCTGAGATACTACTGGAATACCTACCAGCAAATCTCCTGCCTTGGCCAAGGACTTTTCATGTTCTGGCTCTCCTAGACACAGCACGACCTCACCCCCAATACCGGGAGAGACGAACCCCTGCAGATCCGCTCACTGCCTCCATGTGGCTCGGGACTGTACCCAACTAAAACCTGTTTGCACGACTCCTTTGAGCCGTGGTAGGGTAGTAATCAAAGTACAGTGGGAACTCACACGAGACAAATGACGATCCCAGGTCGATGAACTAACCTGTACACATGTCACCAGGGAACTGCCATCTGACGTCTGGTATAATCCCAACTAGCAGGTTCCCGGCGAGTCCTGTCCGGTGTACTCATAACCCAATGAGCACCTGTATACATCTTAGGTGAACCAACTGACACCAGTGGCTTGTGAGACCGGCCACCGCCCCTCGTCGGGGTCTCGACTATATACACTAGTCTACTCTGGAGAAACGATGCCCTGTCTCGAATCTCCCACGACTAGGGACCTTTTAAGGATATGCTTGTAGACCCCCAGCTCCCACTTATATGATCGCCCTCATACTGCTGGTGGTCAAGCAAGAATCCAAGGGGCTTTATCAACGTGTAATAGCGACTCGAAAGGTCACCTAAAGCAGTACACGATGATAAAGATAAACCAGATAGCATACTATCATCTCGAGTAAGACTGTCCTACCGGGATAGGTCCTCCCCTCAATCATTGCAATCACGTGCCTGTGATCCAATAATTGACTCTGAGGGCACTATCTCCAACAATCTCCCACTTGCGCTCGAGGCTAATTATTGCGATGTCGCATACTCACAGCCCGTGTGATACCGAACACCCAACTCCTCTACTAGTCAGTCTCACAAAGCTCGTTTGCGAAACTATTGCGTTCGAGGAATAGCCTCAGTGAGTGGATCCGCCTTGATGTTTCTTTCTATGTCTCTCTATATCTCATGTTCGCGGAGAAAGCCATCTCCCGAAATGAGCAATACCTGTCTTAGAACGTCTGGATGTCTGATGGGACCTAGCTCATAAATGAACTCCAAATCCAAACTTCTTAGACTGTATCGTCAACTGAACTTAATCAGTATCCTGCGCCATACCTTCCCTCAGTTTCCACCTGGACCACCTGTCCAAAATACTGCCCCTCGTTAGAGGGAAAAACTATAACTCTGACAGCCACTCTGCCATCCAGGTCACCTTGGAAGCCTGGAATGATAACCGTCTCGTAAAGGAGGCTGCTGTTATCAAATCCCTAGAACATCAACTTATGTTCTTAAACTGCTTCCGACTGTTTCTCCAGGATTGGATCAATATCAACTTATTGCACCTACTGCAAGAACAACATCTGGTGTGGTACTTGACATCTCATGATTGACTCAATTGCCTAAGCAAGTGATCTGCCAATCATGAGTATCCCTCTCCCCTTTAGTCTATAAGACACTTTTAGAGAAGGTGACTCCATTACCTGCAGGTACACTACCGTGCCAGGAGTCGTCCATTCTAAATACTCATAGAATGCGGTCAAAGTACCCATATTGGGAAACCACCCAAATCTAAATCTAAAACCATAGATCTAGTAACCAGAATGTCTGATATTATATCCAAGTCCTATGTGGAGAAACCACCGTGTGACGACCAAAGTATAACCGATTGTAGTATAGGAATATCACTTCCTACTCTGTGTATGTCATCAAATACCAGGACATCACACCCTACTACCTTCTCAACAGATCCATCCCCTATTCTGATGAAGTCAAACCTATGACTGTCATATCAGAAATAGATGATCTATCTCCGCTATATCTGCTTTAGTCTATAAATAGACATAAGCCTGATGTCCACCAATGCTTCCGCTGCTCCCACTGACTACGACAACCCTCTGGCAGAGTCATATACACGTACACTTCTAAAGCAAGTTTAGAACGACGCTATACTCATCCTTCCGCCGGGTCTCGCAGCCTGGACCAATAGCAATGGCAAGTGTGGGTAAACAAGAACCTCCCTGCCACCGTCCTTGAGCATACCGAAGTACCTCTCGGGTGCCTGAGGTTACCCACCATATCTGCGGAGTGGCCAATGGAATGTCAAACCAGATTGAATCTTTAGGTTCTTATCAAATCTTCAGTAATCGTTTGCGGTTCTGGAATCACTTCCAGTTCTACCATACTCCCACTACTGTTTTTCTGAAAAAATCCATTTTTGATAAAACTGTGGCGAGTCAAGAACAATATCTCTATTGATCTTCCAGATGGTAGAAAATCAACCCTCGTCATAGCCCGGGTCAACCCACAAACAGCCACTACTGAAACGTGCCTTGAGTTGTCCAGTGTCTGGTTTTAAGCATAAGCCGGACAACTCCCCGTATCTTAACAATGTCAAGATATGAACTGTTCTATATCCAAGAACCAGAGGCACTGATTTAATTGAACCAGATTCAAATCATGCAGCTGTCTCCAGTGCATGTCAAGTAAATGAAAGAGAGGCCGATCAGCGTTACTCAACTTAGGAGTACTTCCAATTATGAGTAACCTGAAAGAGAAGCTAGTTCTCTTAATCATTACTATCAACTGAATACCATTCACAAGTATCTACATCTTCGATCTCCTTGAAGAATCCCGATACTTGCAACACTTGGTTCTCTACTTTACTCTTATACCTATAACTCCTCAAAACTTAGACCCTGTGTTTCAACGAAACACATGTCTAAGAACTAGAGAAGTTAAAAGTAAACAGAATATAGTATGAGGACCAACCCCTCTGTCCTAATGGACACTGGACAATATACAATACTCTGTATAAGTCCCCTGAGTCTGATAACTCATTCACTGTGTGTCGTAGGTCGAAAACTGTACTTATGGTTAAGAAGAATTACACCGCTGTTTAATGCTCCTTACCTAACCATCCACTGATATAGGTAAATGTCATAGACATAATTTCAGAAAGGTATATCTCACTCTATGAAAATAGACGTACAGATATATCAATTTGGAATTGGTGCATAACAGCGGATATTCAAAACCAAATATTTGCCGACCGGCAAACAACCCAGGTGACTTCCTCAAATATCACCGATTACAACGAATCCCGATATAATGAGGATGGTCACCTAATTCCCAATAACTTACTCCCACTCAGCATCTGTAAAACCATACAGATGTGAGAATCCAACCTGGTAAATACATACCCTGGAGTAAGTGTCTAATCGGGAAATCAGTTTTCTTTTAACAGTACACAGTGAAACTGAAACATTGAGATGTTTCGATGGGGTATCCTGGTATTCCTAGTAATGCCTCCTCCATCATCCAGATTCACAACTATAACCGTATAATTCTTTGCCACCTCTCCAAATCCCTTTACATGTCTTTAGTCATTACCTTCTGTACACCCCTTCAGGCCAAATGGTTTTCTTCCTTCCCTACCGTTCGGCACCAGCCTATGGTTTGGAAGAAGACTATCCAAAAAGCATAATGGGTGTACTGTCCTAATCCGAGGAGCACTCGCAATGCGAGAGAAGGTGAGGATAAAAGACAACCGAATGTACTTAATTCATAGGTGATTTAGGATTGACAAAGAAGTACATGGTTTGGTCGTGAATAGCAGTCGCAATTTACTTTGCCCTCTTACTAATCCCTTGCTTTGTCTGAACTTAATACCTTCTGTACACCGTTTAGGCTAATTGGCTTTCTTCATTCCCTACCGGTCGGCACCAGCCTAAGGTTTGGAAGAAGACTATCCAATTTGCATAATAGGTGTACTATCTCCTAAACCAAGGAGTACTCGCAACCTGAGAGAAGGTAAAAGGTAAAGACAACTGAATAGTCCTATTCGTTTTCTCCAGAACCGGAAACCATCCTCGAAGTCCTTCGAGTTCGTATATAACCATACGATGGTTTTGTCCAATGGAAGTGGACGTTCGTAGTAATACGGGGTGTCCCGGAGAAAAGAGTAAAAGTAGGAGTGGCAAAGAGGTCTGCAACTCTGACAATCCAAAAGCCAGTGTTAAGAAGGTTCGGTCAACTTGGTCACTGAGTCATAGTCTAGGGTCGGGTCAATGGTCGCTGCCAGAGAGAGAGAAAAGAAACACTCAGCGTGCACTCTAACCTAGATCAGAATGGTTACCAATTTATCTAATCTGGAAACCTCCCACTGTAACGTCAAATTCTTCCCCAAACCTGAAAGAAGAATTAGCCGGGATAACCCGAGGAGTAAACCAACTCATCAGTGGGAATCGGGATCCAACTCTCATCGCATGATAACGTGAAGGAATCCGCTCACGTTATCACACTCCAGAAGGTATGCGCATATCTGGCAAGTTTCAGTTCTTTTGAAACTCCCGATGTGGATTTTTGCCCCATGCTCTTATGACCTTGACGAAGGTCAACAAATCATAAGTCACATGTCAAGTTCCACCCGTCATTGTCCAGGTTAATTTGAACCCACCCGTACAAGCCCTTGACGAAGGTCAACAAGGCTGTACGACTGTCCCAAACCAACGCATCTATCTATGCAACAGAAAGGTAACAAGCAGCTACCATACACTATGCCTTGACGAAGGTCAACAAACATAGCATGAATACTACGTGCTACCCGTCTGAAACGACGGAGGGCTACGAATGGTTTCTGGCGAAAACCTTTAACGTAATGAACTTGATATCGTTGAAGGAACTGATAGCTTTTTAAAAAATATAGTGACGAAAACCTTTGCTAAAGAGGTCACTCCCGGTGAAGGGATCTTGGCTCTTTCCCCGTAGAATGAGGTGCAGGATATTCCAACTGAATACCACGATGCAAAGCAAAAGTAATCGGCTATAGTGAAGTTATTGCCCTGACGCAAACTTTTGTCCAAGGGGTCACTCCCGGTGAAGGGATCTCGGCCCTTGCCTCGTCGACTGAGGAGCAGGATATTCCAACTGAATACCACTGTGCAAAACAAAAGAGAACGCCCTTGCAATAACAGCTTTTTGAAAAAAGTGTTCCAACAACATCAGAATAGGTTTGTTTAACTTGCATTGATCCGAATCAACGCAGTCCCATCAATTGATCACACCACAAAGAACGAAAATATACTGACGTACGTATATGCCATCTGCATTCGCCACTGGGTCCCGTCATCACTCGTTAGGTTAGCTAACTAACGACAGAGCGGGGACTGGACTAGCGCGGATGAAAAACATATACAACATCTACTAATATATATATAATATATAATTTTCGCTCATGGCGTGATAAAAAGCAACACAGAAATGTATAGCAACACAGATCAATACAGATATCTGGGATCCCCGGGTTTCACAGAGCCGCTGCTGAAACCCGACGTTCCCCTGGTCGTGTGGATAGCCTGTGCAATGAAATCCTAGACCCCTACGGGCGCGGCAAGTCACCCGCCAAAACCTGAAGCGAGGCAGCCCCCTTCAACAACGTGAATGGACCACCCAGCACTTCACGGAATCCGGTAACTTGGGCACCCCTCCTGGGTCAACCCTATACCCCCTACGAGTGCGGCGAACAGCCCGCCAATCCTAGAGTGAAGCCCCCTCCGTCTCAACGCCATGAGATGCGGGCTTGTTGCCCTCCAGAATCCGGCTATCCGTGCACCCCTCCGCGGGGTAATCCTAGTACAGAAAGTAAAATATACATACAACGGGTACATCGACCGCAACCAGGTCGTGCCCCAAAAAAAAAATACAAACAGGCAGTGACGGCAGTCCACATGTCGGACGCTCGCCCCGCAATATCAAATGTACATAATACAACAAAACTGTACTACCACTGCAACCAGGCTATCCCCCACGACCGATCCGCAACAACACAGTACAATCACAGAACATCAACGTGAAAGTCACGTTCGCAAATCCGTCTAACCGGGCTATAGCAGTTAGACGGGATTTACCGATCAAGTGACATTCACGGTCGCAGATATAATGTAAAAACTGTGAACTAGCATGTTTAAAATATCCGATCGAACAAATTTTATCAAGTGGGCCCCAAGCAGTACTGTAGCACTTACAGAAAATCTGGGCCCAAAAATAATATCCCAAAACCCCTATTTTCAAGCCAAAAGCCCACTGGAAAAATTTCGCACAGCAAGGACTTCTTTCCACCGCGGAAGCGCGGCCAAACCAGGGGTTTCGCCGCCCTTCCGCGGTCGTCCTGAAGCATCACAAAACCAAATTTTTCCAGAGTCCTTAGAATTTCATTCTCATGTTTCTGCAATGTACTGAAAAATTTTCTGAGACAAAATAAAATCGACAGAAACCTGAAGCATGGGAAAATACGGTTTTTGGGGATTTTTGTTCGATCGAGCACTAAACATACTAGAGCAAGCTAGGTAGGTTAACGGCGTGGCTCTGATACCATTGTAAGCCCGCGGGGGCGCCCCGGCCGTCGATCCGACGCCGGAAACGCGGAAAACAAAAACTTTGCGAACTTTGCAAAACGGCACCACCGCGGACTTTTTACCCGGATCGGGCCATTAACCTAGCTAGCTAGCAAAAAGAAAAGAGTAGAGAAGCTATACCAAGCGATCCGTGTCCTTCGGTCTTCGTCTCCGCTCCGATCTCCCGCGGAATCTCCGTCACTTCCTCGCTCGTCGGAAAGGGCACCACGTAGCCGGAATCTTTTACGGGCTCCCGCCTCTTGACCGAGGCAACTCGGGCGCGAAGTTGGCTAGCCGACGCGTCCAAGGTTTGCTATAGAATAGTGTAGAATAGTTGTCTCTTTGGGGTTTATGAGGTTGCCATGGTTGGAGGAATTTTAGCACAAGAATTTCATGGATCAAAGATGGAGAATGGAGTATGCAATCATAAAGAATAAGCATCTCCCAAAAAAGGAGCTCGGCCAAGTCATTTTTGCTCACTGGAAAGAATGTATCAAGAATGGCACTAATTAAAAAACCATGTAGGAATTAATCCCTCATCACAATTAAAACACCAGCATACCCACAATCATCTCTCTCCCTCACACAAGTGGCCGGCCCCACAAATTAGTGGGTGGAAAAAAAGGATTAATTAAGAAAAGAAAATGAGAGATAAGAATGGAAAAATGGTCACCCTTCATTCTCATCAAAGTCCACTCACAAGATAAGCAAATGAAATGACCATAAAAGAATATCATCATGAAGCTAGTCTCATCATAATCCACAAATGCAAGAAAGCCCCTCACAACAAAGTTAATTGCAAACTTGCAATTAACCCCCCTCCAACGAAAAGTCCGACCGGGAAGGAAAAAGAGAAAACCGGCCGGAACGGAATGCAAACTGGCAACCCCAGAAAACCGATCCCGTAATAAATTACAGGAAAACCCCGCTACTGCAAATACATGCCCGCATTTGTATTCCCGCTGAACACAAATGCAAAGAGACAAAACTACACTATCTAATACTAGTATCCGGCTTAAGCCAAAGCCGGCTAGTAAAAACTGTCCGATCACGATCCGTGCAATACCGCACGTATCTGATCGAACCCTGCCATATCTCCATACGGCCTCTACAGCGTTTCGCCCGAAACTTGAGTAACTGTCTGTGTGGTGGACTCTAAAGACTCGTCAATATTATGGCTGTGGATTTAACCACTAGCACGTCAGAGGTATTAGCCATACGTGACGGGCCACCAGCTATTGACCAAAAGGGACGTCGATGAGCGAACTCATCCTGACACCCTACTGAGCCTGTCAGTGACAATATCCGTACAGTCCGGTCCGTTCGTCTATGAGCATCGCATGGCGGGCCTAGGGGGTTGGTAAAAGTCAGACCCCCAAAAGCGGTACAAGTCGTGTCGGAGTGTAGCCCAGAACACCCTGAGATACTACTGGAATACCTACCAGCAAATCTCCTGCCTTGGCCAAGGACTTTTCATGTTCTGGCTCTCCTAGACACAGCACGACCTCACCCCCAATACCGGGAGAGACGAACCCCTGCAGATCCGCTCACTGCCTCCATGTGGCTCGGGACTGTACCCAACTAAAACCTGTTTGCACGACTCCTTTGAGCCGTGGTAGGGTAGTAATCAAAGTACAGTGGGAACTCACACGAGACAAATGACGATCCCAGGTCGATGAACTAACCTGTACACATGTCACCAGGGAACTGCCATCTGACGTCTGGTATAATCCCAACTAGCAGGTTCCCGGCGAGTCATGTCCGGTGTACTCATAACCCAATGAGCACCTGTATACATCTTAGGTGAACCAACTGACACCAGTGGCTTGTGAGACCGGCCACCGCCCCTCGTCGGGGTCTCGACTGTATACACTAGTCTACTCTGGAGAAACGATGCCCTGTCTCGAATCTCCCACGACTAGGGACCTTTTAAGGATATGCTTGTAGACCCCCAGCTCCCACTTATATGATCGCCCTCATACTGCTGGTGGTCAAGCAAGAATCCAAGGGGCTTTATCAACGTGTAATAGCGACTCGAAAGGTCACCTAAAGCAGTACACGATGATAAAGATAAACCAGATAGCATACTATCATCTCGAGTAAGACTGTCCTACCGGGATAGGTCCTCCCCTCAATCATTGCAATCACGTGCCTGTGATCCAATAATTGACTCTGAGGGCACTATCTCCAACAGTTTCCATTGAAGGATGGGGTTGAAGAAAAGAGATGAGCTATGGAATGGAACTCTCATTTTTGGATGAATGGAATAATGAGATGAAGATTTTTGCCACCACCAAAAATGATCCCCTTCACCCTCTCTCCATGATGTGCCCCCCCATTTCCTCATGGTGGAGAAAAAGAATCAATAATCCAAGAGGAGAAAATGAAATGAATAATGGAATAAAAAGGTCACAACAATTTCTTAATCAACTCCCTTCTCATTAATGCAAGAAAGAGACCAAAATGGAATCTCATCATGAAGGAACAATCATGAAGCCAACAAAAGCAAGAAAACCCCTCCACAAATGTTATTTGCACAACTGCAAATAACCCCCTCCATCAGAAAGTCCGGCCGTGAAGGAACAAAGGAAAACTGGCCGGAACGGAATGCAAACTGGCAACTTCAGAAAACTGATCCCTTAATAAATTACAGGAAAACCCGCGACTGCATATACATGCCCGCATTTGTATTCCCACTGAACACAAATGCAAAGAGACAAAATCTACACTGTCTAATACTAGAATCCGGCTTAAACCAAAGCCGGCTAGTAAAATTCGTCCGATCACGATCCGTGCAATACCGCACGTATCTGATCGAACCGTGCCATATCTCCATACGGCCTCTACAGCTTTTCGCCCGAAACTTGAGTAACTGTGTGTGGTGGACTCTAAAGACTCGTCAATACTATGGCTGTGGATTTAACCACTAGCACGTCAGAGGTATCAGCCATACGTGACGGGTCACCAGCTATTGACCAAAAGGGACGTCGATGTGCGAACTCATCCTGACACCCTACTGAGCCTGTCAGTGACAATATCCGTACAGTCCGGTCCGTTCGTCTATGAGCATCGCATGGCGGGCCTAGGGGGTTGGTAAAAGTTAGATCCCCAATAACGGTACAAGTCGTGTCGGACTGTAGCCCAGAACACCGTGAGATACTACTGGAATATCTGCCAGTAAATCTCCTGCCTTGGCCAAGGACTTTTCATGTACTGGCTCTTCTAGACACAGCGCGACCTCACCCCCAATACCAGGAGAGACGAACCCCTGCAGATCCGCTCACTGCCTCCATGTGGCTCGGGACTGTACCCAACTAAAACCTGTTTGCACGTCTCCTTTGAGCGTGGTAGGGTAGTAATCAAAGCACAGTGGGAACTCACACGAGACAAATGACGATCTCAGGTCGATGAACTAACTTGTACACATGTCACCAGGGAACTGCTATCTGACGTCAGGTATAATACCAACTAGCAGGTTCCCGGCGAGTCCTGTCCGGTGTACTCATAACCCAATGAGCACCTGTATACATCTTAGGTGAACCAACTTACACCAGTGGCTTGTGAGACCGGCCATCGCCCCTCGTCGGGGTCTCGACTGTATACACTAGTCTACTCTGGAGTATCGATGCCCTGTCTCGAAACTCCCACGACTAGGGCCCTTTTAAGAATGTGCTTATAGACTCCAGCTCTCATGTATATGATCGCTCTCATACTGCTGGTAGTTAAGCAAGAATCCTAGAGGTTCTATCAACGTGTAATAGCGACTCGTAAGGTCACCTAAAGCAGTACACGATGATAAAGATAAACTAGATAGCATACTATCATCTAGAGTAATACTGTCCTACCGGCATAGGTCCTCCCTCAATCATTGCAATCACGTGCCTGTGATCCAATAATTGACTCTGAGGGCACTATATCCAACAATCTCCCACTTGCACTCAAGGCTAATTATTGCGATGTCGCATACTCACAGCCCGTGTGATACCGAACACCCAACTCCTTTACTAATCAGTCTCATAAAGCTCGTTTGCGAAACTATTGCGTTCGAGGAATAGCCTCACTGAGTGGATCCGCTCTGATGTTTCTTTCTATGTCTCTCTATATCCCATGTTCACGGAGAAAGCCATCTCCCGAAATGAGCAATACCTGTCTTAGAATGTCTGGATGTCTGATGGGACCTAGCTCATAAATGAACTCCAAATCCAAACTTCTTAGACTGTATCGTCAACTGAACATAATCAGTATCCTGCGCCATCCTTCCCTCAGTATCCGCCTGGACCACCTGTCCAAAATACTGCCCCTCGTCAGAGGGAAAACTAAAACTCTGACGGCCACTTTGCCGTCCAGATCACCTTGGAAGCCTGGAATGATAACCGTCTCCTAAAGGAGGCTGTCGTTATCATATCCCTAGAACATCCACTTATGTTCTAAAACTGCTTCCGACTGTTTCTCCAGGATTGGATCAATATCAACTTATTGCATCTACTGCAAGAACAACATCTGGTGTGGTACTTGACATCTCATGATTGACTCAATTGCCTAAGCAAGTGATCTGCCAATCATGCACATCCCTCTCTACTTTAGTCTATGAGACACCTTTAGAGAGGGTGACTCTATCACCTGCAGGTACACTACCGTGCCAGGAGTCGTCCATTCTAAATACTCATAGAATGCTGTCAAAGTACCCAGATTGGGAAACCACCCAAATCTAGATCTAATACCATAGATCCAGTAACCAGAATGTCTGATATAATATCCAAGTCCCATGTGGAGAAACTACTGTGTGACAACCAATGTATAACCGACCATAATATAGGAATATCACTTCCTACTCTGTGTATGTCATCCATATACCAGGACATCACACCCTGCTACCTTCTTAACAGATCCATCCCCTATTCTGATGAAGTCAAACCTATGACTGTCACATCAGAAATAGATGATCTATCTCCGCTATATCTGCTTTAGTCTATAAATAGACATAAGCGGATGTCCACCAATGCTTCCGCTGCTCCCACTGACTACGAAAACCCTCTGGCAGAGTCATATACACGTGCACTTCTAAAGCTAGTTTAGAACGACGCTATACTCATCCTCCTGCCGGGTCTCACAGTCTGGAACAACAGCAATGGCATGTCTGGGTAAGCAAGAACCTCCCTGTCACCGTCCTTGAGGCTACCGGAGTACCTCTCGGGTGCCTGAGGTTATCCACCACATCTGCGGAGTGGCCAATGGAATGTCAAATACAGCTTGAATCTTTAGGTTCTTTATCAAATCTTCAGTAATCGTTTGCGGTTCTGGATTCACTTCCAGTTCTACCATACTCCCACTAATGTTTTCTGAAAAAAAATCTATTTTTATTAAAACTGTGGCGAGTCAAGAACAATATCACTATTGATCTTCCAGATGGTAGAAAATCAACCCTCGTCATAGCCCGGGTCAACCCACAAACAGCCATTACAGAAACGTGCCTTGAGTTATCCGGAGTCTGGTTTTAAGCATAAGCCGGACAACTCCCCGTATCTTAACAATGTTAAGATATGAACTGTTCTATATCCAATATAGAAACAGAGGCACTGACTTAATTGAACCAGATTCAAATCATGCAGCTGTCTCCAGTGCATGTCAACTAAATGGAAGAGAGGCCGATCAGCGTTACTCAACTTAGTAGTACTTCCAATTATGAGTAACCTGAAAGAGAAGCAAGTTTTCTTAATCATTACTATCAACTGAATACCATTCACAAGTATCTACATCTTCGATCACCTTGAAGAATCTCGATACTTGCAATACCTGGTTCTCTACTTTACTCATATACCTATAACTTCTCAAAACTCAGACCCTGTGTTTCTACGAAACACCTGTCTAAGAACTAAAGAAGTCATAAGTAAACAGAATATAGTACGAGGACCAACCCCTCTGTCCTAATGGACACTGGACAACATACAATACTCTGTATAAGTCCTCTGAGTCTAGTGACTCATTCACTGTGTGTCGTAGGTTGAAAACTGTACTGTGGTTATGAAGAATTACACCGATGTTCAATGCTTCTTACTTAACCATCCACTGATATAGGTAAATGTGTTAGACATAATTTCAAAAAGGTATATCTCACTCTATAAAAATAGACGTACAGATATATCAATTTGAAATTGGTGCATAACAACAGATATTCAAAACCAGATATTTGCCGTCCGGCAAACAACCCAGGTGACTTCCTCAAATATCACCAATTACAACGAATCCCGATATAATGAGGATGATCACCTAATCCCCAATAACTTACTCCCACTCATCATCTGTAAAACCATACAGATGAGAGAATCAAACCTGGTAAATACATACCCTGGAGCAAGTGTCTAATTGGGAAATCAGTTTTCTTTTAACAGTACACGGTGAAACTGAAACATTGAAATGTTTCGATGGGGTATCCCGGTATTCCTAGTAATGCTTCTTCCATTATCCAGATTCACAACTGTAACCGTATATCTCTTTGCCATCTCTCCAAATCCCTTTATATATCTTTAGTCATTACCTTCTGTACACCCCTTTAGGCCAAATGGTTTTCTTCCTTCCCTACCGTTCGGCACCAGCCTATGGTTTGGAAGAAGACTATCCAATAAGCATAATGGGTGTACTGTCCTAATCCTAGGAGCACTCGCAATGCGAGAGAAGGTGAAGATAAAAGACAACTGAATAAACCTTATTCCTATTTCTCCTGAACCAGAATCCATCCCCGAACTGGAACAAGTTCCTTTCGAGTTCGTACATAACCATACGATGGAGTATCCAATAAACTGCGGATCTTCGTAGTGATACGGAGTGTCCTGGAGAAATACAAAGGTGATTTAGGATTGGCGAAGAAATACTTGGTTTGGTCATGAATAGCAGTCGCAATTTACTTTGCCCTCTTACTAATCCCTTTCTTTGTCTTAACTTAATACCTTCTGTACACCGTTTAGGCTAATTGGTTTTCTTCATTCCCTACCGGTCGGCACCTTCCTATGGTTTGGAAGAAGACTATCAAATTTGCGTAATAGGTGTACTATCTCCTAAACCAAAGAGTACTCGCAACCTGAGAGAAGGTAAAAGGAAAAGACAACTGAATAGTCCTATTCGTTTTCTCCAGAACCGGAAACCATCCTCGAATTCCTTCAAGTTAGTATATAACCATACGATGGTTTTGTCCAATGGAAGTGGACGTTCGTAGTAATACGGGGTGTCCTGGAGAAAAGGGTAAAAGTAGGAGTGGCAAAGAGGTTCGCAACTCTGACAATCCAAATGCCTGTGTTAAGAAGGTTCGGTCAATTTTGGTCACTGAGTCATAGTCTAGGGTCGGGTCAATGGTCGTTGCTAAAGAGAGAGAGAGAAAAGAAACACTCAACGTGCACTCTAACCTAGATCAGAATGGCTATCACTTTATTTAATCTGGAAACCTCCCACTATAACGTCAAATTCTTCCCCAAACCTGAAAGAAGAATTAGCCGGGATCACCCGAGGAGTAAACCAACTCATCAGTGGGAATCGGTATCCAACTATCATCGCATGATAACGTGACGGAATCCGCTCACGTTATCATACTCCAGAAGGTATGCGCATATCTGGCAAGTTTCAGTTTCTTTAGAAACTCCCGATGTGATTTTTGCCCCATGCTCTTATGACCTTGACTTTGGCCAACAAATCATAAGTCACATGTCAAGTTCTACCCGTCATTCTCCAGGTTAATTTGAAGCCACCCGTACAAGCCCTTGACTTTGGCCAACAAGGCTATACGACTGTCCCAAACCAACGCATCTATCTATGCTGCATATGAATAACCAACAGCTACCAAACACTGTGCCTTGACTTTGGCCAACAAACACAGCTTGAATACTATTGACTATCCATATGAAATGATGGAGGGCTACGAATGGTTTCTGGCGAAAACCTTTAACGTAATGAACTTGATATCGTTGAAGGAACCGGATAGCTTTTTAAAAAATATAGTGACGAAAACCTTTGCTAAAGAGGTCACTCCCGGTGAAGGGATCTCGGCTCTGTCCCCGTAGGATGAGGTGCAGGATATTCCAACTGAATACCACGATGCAAAGCAAAAGTAATCGGGTATAGTGAAGTTATTACCCTGACGCATACTTTTGTCCAAGGGGTCACTCCCGGTGAAGGGATCTCGGCCCTTGCCTCGTCGACTGAGGAGCAGGATATTCCAACTGAATACCACTGTGCAAAACAAAAGAGAACGCCCTTACAATAACAGCTTTTTTAAAAAATGTTCCAACAACATTAGAATAGGTTTGTTTAGCTTGCATTGATCCGAATCAACGCAGTCCCATCAATTGATCACACCAATAAAGAACGAAAATAATGATGTACGTATATGCCATCCGCATTCTCCACTGGGTCCCGTCATCACCCGTTAGGTTACTTAACTAACGACAGAGCGGGGACTGTACTAGCGCGGATGCAAAACATATACAACATCTACTAGTATATATATCAATATATAATATTCGCTCAAGGCGTGATAAAATGCAACATCACAGAAATGTACAGCATCACAGAATAATACAGATATCTGGGATCCCCGGGTTTCACAGAGCCGCTACTGAAACCCGACGTTCCCCTGGTTGTGTGGATAGCCTGTGCAATGAAATCCTAGACCCCTACGGGCGCGGCAAGTTATCCGCCAAAACCTGAAGCGAGGAAGCCCCCTTCAGCAACGTGAATGGACCACCCAGCACTTCACGGAATCCGGTAACTTGGGCACCCCTCCTGGGTCAACCTATACCCCCTACGAGTGCGGCGAATAGCCTGCCAATTCTAGAGTAAAGCACCCTCCGTCTCAAAGCCATGAGATGCGGGCTCGTTGCCCTTTAGAACCCGGCTATCCGTGCACCCCTCCGCGGGGCAATCCTAGTACAGAAAGTAAAATATACATACAACGGTTACATCGACCTCGACCCGGTCGTGCCCCAAAAGAATAATATAAACAGGCAGTGACGGCAGTCCACATGTCGGATGCTTGCCCCGCAATATCAAATGTACATATAAAAAGAAACTGTACTAATATTGCATCCAGGCTATCCCCCACGACCAATCCGCAACATCACAGCACAACACAGAACATCAACGTGAATGTCACGTTCGCAAATCCGTCTAACCGGCCTATAGCAGTTAGACAGGATTTACCGATCAAATGACATTCACGGTCCCAGATATAATGTAAATACTGTGAACTAGCATGTTTAAAATATCCGATCGAACAAATTTATCAAAGTGGGCCCCAAGCACTACTGTAGTACTCACAGAAAATTTGGCCTAAAAAGAATATCCCAAAACCGCTATTTCACAGACTAGGAGCTACTGAAAAAAATTGGTGCAACGAAGCTATATTCCTGCGGCGGAACCGCGGCCAAAGTGGGGTTATGGCCGCAGTTCCGCGGCTCTCTTGAGGGATTAGGTCACTAAATTTTTACAGTGTTCTTAGAATTCCCTGCACATGTTTCTGCAACACCCTAAAAAAATTTTGGAGCCTAGAAAATTTCGACAGAAACCCAATGCACAAGAAAATACGGTTTTTGGGGTTTTATTGTTCGATCGAGTTCTAAACACGTTAGAGCAAGCTAGGCTAAGTTAATGGCGTGGCTCTGATACCAATGTAAGTGCATGGCGGCGCCTCGGCCGTCGATCCGACGCCGGAAATGCGGAAACGAAAAACTTTGCGAAACTTGCAAACCGGCACCACCGCGCACTTTTAACCCGGATCGGGCCATTAACCCTAGCTACTACCAAACTAAAAGATGGATAGAGAGTTATACCAAGCGATCCGTGTCCTTCGGTCTTCGTCTCCACTCCGATCTCCCGCGGAATCTCCGTCCGTCACCTCCTCGTCGAAACGGGCACCACGTAGCCGGGTTCGTTTACGGGCTCCCACCTCTGGACCGAGGCAACTCGGGCACGAAGTTGGCTAGCCGACGCGTTCAAGACTTGCTGAAGACGTAGTGTAGTAGGTTGTCTCTTTGGGGTTTATGTTGTTGCCATTGAAGGATGGAGTTGAAGAAAATAGATGAGCTATGGAATGGAACTCTCATTTTTGGCTGAATGGAATAATGAGATGAAGATTTTTGCCACCACCAAAAATGATCCCCTTCACCCTCTCTCCATGATGTGCCCCCCCCCCATTTCCTCATGGTGGAGAAAAAGAATCAATAATCCAAGAGGAGAAAATGAAATGAATAATGGAATAAAAATGTCACACCAATTTCTTAGTCAACTCCTTTCTCATTAATGCAAGAAAGAGACCAAAATGGAATCTCATCATGAAGGAACAATCATGAAGCCAAAAAAAGCAAGAAAACCCCTCCACAAATGTTATTTGCACAACTGCAAATAACCCCCTCCATCAGAAAGTCCGGCCGTGAAGGAACAAAGGAAAACTGGCCGGAACGGAATGCAAACTGGCAACTTCAGAAAACTGATCCCTTAATAAATTACAATTACAGGAAAACCCCGCGACTGCATACACATGCCCGCATTTGTATTCCCACTGAACACAAATGCAAAGAGACAAAATCTACACTGTCTAATATTAGGATCCGGCTTAAACCAAAGCCGGCTAGTAAAATCCGTCCGATCACGATCCGTGCAATACCGCACGTATCTGATCGAACCCTGCCATATCTCCATACGGCCTCTACAGCGTTTCGCCCGAAACTTGAGTAACTGTGTGTGGTGGACTCTAAAGACTCGTCAATACTATGGCTGTGGATTTAACCACTAGCACGTCAGAGGTATCAGCCATACGTGACGGGCCACCAGCTATTGACCAAAAGGGACGTCGATGAGCGAACTCATCCTGACACCCTACTGAGCCTGTCAGTGACAATATCCGTACAGTCCGGTCCGTTCGTCTATGAGCATCGCATGGCGGGCCTAGGGGGTTGGTAAAAGTCAGACCCCCAATAGCGGTACAAGTCGTGTCAGAGTGTAGCCCAGAACACCCTGAGATACTACTGAAATACCTACCAGTAAATCTCCTGCCTTGGCCAAGGACTTTTCATGTACTGGCTCTCCTAGACACAACGCGACCTCACCCCCAATACCGGGAGAGACGAACCCCTGCAGATCCGCTCACTGCCTCCATGTGGCTCGGGACTGTACCCAACTAAAACCTGTTTTCACGTCTCCTTTGAGCGTGGTAGGGTAGTAATCAAAGCACAGTGGGAACTCACACGAGACAAATGACGATCTCAGGTCGATGAACTAACCTGTACACATGTCACCAGGGAACTGCTATCTGACGTCAGGTACAATACCAACTAGCAGGTTCCTGGCGAGTCCTGTCCGGTGTACTTATAACCCAATGAGCATCTGTATACATCTTAGGTGAACCAACTTACACCAGTGGCTTGTGAGACCGGCCACTGCCCCTCGTCGGGGTCTCGACTGTATACACTAGTCTACTCAGGAGTATCGATGCCCTGTCTCGAAACTCCCACGACTAGGGACCTTTTAAGGATGTACTTATAGACTCCAGCTCTCACGTATATGATCGCCCTCATACTGATGGTAGTCAAGCATGAATCCTAGGGGCTCTATCAATGTGTAATAGCGACTCGTAAGGTCACCTAAAGCAGTACACGATGATAAAGATAAACCAGATAGCATACTATCATCTCGAGTAAGACTGTCCTACCGGCATAGGTCCTCCCTCAATCATTGCAATCACATGCCTGTGATCCAATAATTGACTCTGATGGCACTATATCCAACAATAACTAATTTGAATATTATAAACATAGCAGTTTAGTCTCAGATGATCGGTTGCCACGGGATTTTGATGTGATCAAAATTCCGTCGCAATCACGTAGCGTATGCGTATACTCGCCGGGTAAACTTAATAGATAGCCACGCCCCATAACTCCGACCAAGTGACTGTAGGAGAACCCCGTCGCCAAAAGCATCCGTTCGGGTGCTCGCGGCAGCGGTGTTCCGTCTTAGAGCACTTCATCGACGGCATCCGGGGGTGCGGCCGTCTACTAAAGTTTGCGACGAGCATTCGATCAGGATGTCAGGAATCTTGTTGAATTGCCGACTAGATATTGAAAAGAGTTTTCGATAAAGGGACTAAAATGTGGGGTTTATAATTGTTAGGCATGCGATGTCTACGAAATTCATTTGGTTAGGCATGCGATGTCTAAGGAGGTTGCGGATTCCAACTGTTGTAGTTTTACACTTTCTTTTCTGTGACCGTAAGCGTAGTATGTGGTGTATCGCCGGCTTCGTTGCTATACATCAACGACAATCGGGATACGCATACTTGCTTACGTTGATGATATGAGATATTATGTGTTGCTGTGATATGTTATATTGGATCGTCGCGTTTTGAATAGCCGGGGGTTTTATGTGAGATGAGAGTTTTTCTTTTTTCATTCATGTAAAATTCATTTGTATGTAATATTCTTTTATTGGGACACTTCCGGGCTGAGGATGATGTCACCATTGTATATTATTTACTTTTCCGCATTAGGTAGACCCAAGGCGGGGAGCACAAGTAACCGGGTTCTAGGGTCCAGTGGGAGACCATCTCGAGGAGTCGAGACCGGGTCTCCTAACCCTAGAATTGGCAGTGTTGCTTTCCGCTCTCGTAGGGGTCTAGGGATGTGGGTATGGCTATTCATCGCGACCGTGAAATCCGTGTTTTATACAGGCTCGTATTAAAACACGGACGTCCTAGTATATCCACTATTTCATATATGTTCTTCTGCTGCAATGTTCTGTGATGAGATCATTTTACTGCCTGAGACGAATGTTTATATTATATATATGAGATATATGTTATATTGCAGATTTTGTTTCAAATGTGATGCTTGTGAAGCATAATAAAATGGGACTTCATTAATGATATTAATGAAATAAAAGAAACCTAAGATGTTGTAGAAACTTGTCTCAAAAACTGGTAGCTCTAGTTCTTGCTTTGCATAGTGGTGTTCCTTGTAGAACATCCAGCACCTTATTCGATAAGGAAAGAGCTGAGATCCCTTCACCGGGAGTGACCTCTTTAGTGAAACTAGCAGATGCTACAAACTCGGTTTGTCGTTTGATTGCTTCTATAGTTCTTGCTTTGCATAATGGTATTTGTGAAATATCCTGCACCTTATTCGATGAGGAAAGGGCCGACGATCCCTTCACCGGGAGTGACCCCTTTAGCAAAACTAGAAGGGCCTCAAAAACACTCCATTTAAAATCACACGATTCTACAATGATATCAAGTTCATTACGTAAAGGGTTTTCTTAAAAACCTGTCGTAGCCCTCCGTCATTTCAGATAAGTACTTCATAGTATTCGTGCTGCGTTTGTTGGCTTTCGTCAAGGCATAGTGTGCGGTAGCTATTTATGCTTATCTACATAAGCATATGATGCGATTGAGTTAAAGTAGTGATCAGTCAAAAATAATGTATTTTTAACACGTCAATTTCCCTGTCTTTTGCATTCATCTAGAGGTGTTCGGTTTGCATATTACACATATTAGCAAAACAATAGTAAAATACCGAATTACCTGTGTTGTACATTAAAACCGGCATTTTTAGGGAAATTGACTGTTTATCATGGCATCGCATCATTCTTGTGTAGCGCAACACTTGTTTCGAAGTCTGTGCAGGAAATTTCTGGAACCGAGCCAAAATTGTCAAATTGCTGATAAAAAATACGCCAACTCAAAGATCTTTGATCTGGCATTGATACAGAAGGAATTGTAAAATTCAACATATCAGAACAATATCCAAAAGCTAGCAGAAAGCCACAGTGGAAAAGTGAAGCACTGATCCTCCTATTGGGCCGCGGATCCGAGGCCTAAGCAGGCTCGTGCCGCCGATCCGCGGCATCCTTGCCACGTCAGCAAGAAAGATTTGCTCCAGTATTTTTCTATCTGTGTGTACACCTCAGCAAGCTATGTCAAAGTCTACAGAACTCTCGAAGCTTCTGCCAGATCAGCAAAGATCATTAAGCAAGCTAATCATGATTAAGCTCCTAACAACCCATTTCTAGAAGCTCCCTCCAACTAACTACTTCTAGAAGCCTCTCCCTATAACAAACTTTTGGAGGGAAATTCAAATTTTTAATCCTAGATCTAGAGTTTTGGATGTTCTATAAAAGAAAGCTTAGATCTAAGGTTAAGGGTTGTTCATAAATCATTAATTAGTGGTTAAGGGTCTTCTTCGTTCTTCTTCTTCTTCTTCTTCTTCTCTCTCTCCCCAAATTCAATACAAGTTGAGTAACACAACTTGTAAACCCTAATTCAAATTCCAAAGCCAAATTGAAGATCCCGAGTACCAAATCAAGCGAGAAGCCTTCAACCTTTTAGGAGCGGAGCCGATCTTCAACTGAGCAAGTGATCCAAGCCGATCCGCGACTCAAGGAGATGAGCGAAGCCTAATCGACGATCGAGTTATTTCCTCTTGTAGTTCTTGAGCGATTTATAACGGAATTGTTAAATAAAAGGTGAAATTCTTTAATCTTGCTTTCTTTAAATTCTTGCATTATGATTCGATCTCAATTTGTGATTGTGGTTCTTGTTGTGATGTTTAAAGGAGTCGAGACGATAAATAGTATGATGGTGTAACAAATCTTGAAACGATTCTTAAGTCCTATGAGTATTGTAAACTCTTGTAAATTGAAGAATCGACGACCTAGTTTCGTTGCGATGCTTTTTTGATTGTGATCGCTCGAAATTAGGGATCCACGATCGATTCTTGAATTTACCAGAGGCTAGAATATGAATGATATCGACGAAGGAACAAGGGATAGATGATGAAACCCTAGTTTCACAAGAAATCCCTAATTCTCGTTGATCATCATCGATCTAGTATCAATTCATCGATGAATAAGAATACGTAATCGCTAGATTTCATCACATCTATAGATCCGATCGATTCCTATGAGCCTCACTTCGATTCTTGATATTTGATTTGGAAATCATCACAAATTCTCAATTCTTGATTTTATTGTTTCTTGTTATTAGATCTAGATTTTCCTAATTCTTGAACTTCAATTTACAAATCACGAATTGTTTGTTTTCTTTTCTTTAAAGTTTCAACTCATCTAAATCGAAACACGAACGATTACACTTTCCCTGTGGATGCTCCGCACTTACTAACGCGCTACATTCGACACCGTTATTGATTGCAGTCAAATAATTTTTGGTTGTGATTTCTATACAATTTTCCAACTACACAATCCGAAATCGTTTCAATCAAATGGCACCGTTGCCGGGGATAGTGCGCTAATTGTTCGTATTTTGAAATTTGAGTTGATAAATTTATTCCATCTATATTTTTAGATCAAAATTCGCGCAAACTCTAAATGTGTTGTTGTGATTTGTTGCGAGGAAATCTGGAACTTGTTGAGATGTGGAAAATTTTTTCAGAGCATTCCAGAGAGCTCCTGAGGTGAACAGGAACCGATCCAGAAAATTTTGTGAAGTGATCGATTGAACTGACCGTGTTTCCGCGATTTAAGGAGGTTATTGCCGCGCATCCGCGGCTTGGTGGCTTCTTCTCTGTACAAAATTTTGCTGGTATAATTCTAGCTTTCTTATCTCCTTCCTCATCTGCTCCAATTAACAATTTGCTGCAGGTTTCTTTGCAAAATTCGCAGCGCCGCAAAAGAAAAATAAATTGTGCGTGTTTTGATTTTTGGTTGTTTGCATATTAATACGGAATTTAAGGGGCACGGCCAAATTCAGATTAGATGGGGAGTTCATTACCCTTCCTAAGCCCCAAAAATCATAAACTTGCATCCGCATTTACCCTCATTAACTAAAAAAGATCTAGAGATGACTCTAAGGACTGTCGCGCTCACCTAGGACAAGAGAAGGCCGTGGGTAATTCATTGCTTATCCGCGTTTCTTTTGTGGTGTCTAAGGCAAGTGTGTCTAAGTCTAGTGGTTATTAATTAGGCCCACTACTTACGTAGTGGAGTACCTTCCCACTTACCTGGCACTTACCTGGCCACAGGGGAGACAAAGAGGTAGTGGAGGATTTATTCTGCGACTTGTCTTTTGGCAGTTAGGAGCGGTCTAGAGCTTTGACCTAGGCGACCACTAGAATTAGGGTTTTGCTTGTTGCATTTGTTGTGATCGCATCATTTTTTTCAAAAATCCGTATCTTTTTCAAAACGAACACCACATTCATTCTTTCCCCTAATTATAAGTCACGCTGCCACTTGTACTAACCCTTTTTAGTGCAAGATAGGCTGGTCACGGGATTCTAGTGCCCGTTTAGTCCGCGTTCCCCCGATCGACCCCAAAGTCGGTATTTCAACATTTACCTTTTCTTTACCCACCACCACACCCACATCGATGGATCCGTCTCCATCGAACTTCTTTACCACTACTCTGCCGCCGTCCGTTGGTGCGCATAATCCACCCCGCGTCTCTCTCCAAGAGAGGTGCTATCCCACACGAGGTCCTCTTTCGACCTGTCTTTCTATTCCACCAGCCCAGGGGGAAAATTTTGAAATTAAACCCCAATACATCAACCTTCTACCAAAATTTCACGGTCTCGAGTCTGAAGACGCATATGTCTTTTTCACCAAATTTGAAAATGTATACGCTATGATGGGTACTTCACAGCTTTCTGTGGATGCTATGCGTCTTCGTCTTCTCCCATTTACCTTGTGCGATATAGCCGAGAAGTGGCTGTATAACACTACCACACATTCCATTTCTAATTGGGAAGAATTCGTCAAAGCATTCCTAAAGAAATTTTACCCCTATCATAAAACAGCTCGAGTCCGTAGCGAAATAAATCAATTCACCCAGCTTCCAAATGAACCATTTTCAAAATGTCTTGAACGCTTCAAGGATCTGTTAGTCCAATGTCCACATCACGGATTCCCTAGATGGGAACTGTGCAGAATCATATATTAGGGCATTAATCCTAACACAAGACAGACCCTTGAATCCATGTGTCAAGGCAATTTTATAACCAAAGATGATGGGGAAGCCTAGAAATTTCTAGAAGATTTCGCTGAAAAATCTTTACAGTGGGAGCGTGTGAGTCAATCGTGTAGGGGTGACAATAATCAATCGGATGTTTCCATAGGAGTTAGAGCTGAAATTTCAGCTATACAAAAGAAACTCGAGACTATGGAAAACAAATTTTTAGCTGCCGCCCTAAATCAAATGTCACTCTCCAAAACTGTATGTGGATGCTGTTCTAATCCATCACATCTCACGGAAGAATGTCCATTAAATTCTCCGTTTCAAGGTCATGAGCATACCAATGCTGCTTTCCAACAAAGACCTAGAAACAATCCATATTCTTCCACATATAATCAGGGTTGGAGGAATCACCCCAACTTTGCTTGGAACCAATCACAAACTCAAAATACGGTTCCAAACCAAAACAATTTCCAAGGGGCTCCCCCACCACAACAGCAACCACCACTTCAATTGAGTCAGCACCCCTACCAATCACAAAACTACCAAAATCCGGCCAACACTTTTGCACCACATGAAAACTCTTTGCAATTGACCGGTACAGATAATACCTCTGCACTAGCACAAACCTTGGATACTTTCATGAAACAATCCATCCAAGGGACGGTAAGTTTGCAATCTTCCGTCGAGCATGTGATGAAGATCATTGTCTCTCAAAATGAGAATATCAAATCGATGGAAGCACAAATTGCACAACTAAAAGCCGAAATGAGTGCAAGAGAGAAAGGGAAACTTCCAGCTCAACCTTTGCCCAATCCTGGCTATTCACATCAAATGGATGCAATCACCACGTTGAGATCTGGAAGAGTGCTTGACAATCACGTTGGGGAAGAGATTGATGACACTGGAAAATCTATCAATGATACCCCGGCTGAGACCTTTCCTTTCACTTCTACTTCTAATTCTGACCCTAATTCTTCTACCCCCACCACCTTCTTGCGAGCCTATTCTCCGTTTCCCAAAAGGCTCGCCACCTCAAACCACCTCTTCTAGTTCTCCACAGACGATCCCCTCCTCTATTATGGGATCAGGTCCATACACACTTCCTTCTCCTATGATGGACCCAGCGCTTATTGCTAAAGCACCTTATCCTAATCGGTTAAGGGCTAACAAATCGAGTCCACATATGGAGAAGATTATGGACATGTTTAAGCAAGTTAATATCAACATCCCTCTCCTAGATGCCATCCAACAAGTTCCGTCCTATGCGAAAACTCTTAAGAACTTATGCACTAGGAAGAGAAAGACTCAAGTGCCCAAGAAGATATTCATGGCAAAAACTGTAGACACAGCTTTCCCCCAACAAGTACCAAGGAAATGTAAGGACCCTGGCTGTCCTACTATTTCTATTTCTATTGGGGAAAAACACATCAACCATGCTCTACTAGACCTTGGCGCTAGTGTTAACTTGCTTCCATACTCTGTTTACGAGCAACTAGGTATTGGAGTGTTAAAGCCCTCGAGCATAACTCTCCAGATGGCTGACCGATCAATCACCAAACCTAGGGGTGAACTGGAGGATGTGTTAATAAAAATCGGGGAATTTGTATTCCCTGTGGATTTTATTATACTTGATACACAGCCTGTAGCGAACCCACGGAATCAAATTCCGGTGATTTTAGGTCGCTCCTTTTTGGCCACTTCCAACGCTATTATCAACTATCGTAATGGCTCTATGACCCTATCTTTCGGGAATAGGTCAATAGAGCTGAACATTTACAAGTTGGGAAGTGTACCCTCCGAACTTACCGCTCAGGTCTGTTCTGTCGACTTAATGGATGTCGACAGCAGCGAATTTGATGATCCTCCTGATACCGATCTAGACTCTTTTCATATGTTGTTGTTTGACCCAACTATGTATCATACACATACGGACTCTTCCACTGAGTTGTCCGGGTCAACAACTAACACTGATTATAAACTGCTTTTAGAGTCTGAAGATCACCCCGCGCTTTGTGATGACATTATTCATCAGGGTATTGATGGAACTTTTGAGGAAATGTTCGCTGATGAACTCGCATTTTTGAATGATACGGGTGTTGAGATGAATCATGTCCCAATCAATGAAATTGAACCTCCACCCCTTCTTCTGAACTGTAAAAAGAATGCGAGTAATCCATCACATTCACTGCATCGTCTCTCCAAAATGAGACACACACACATTCTATTCCACCCCTTACCCTTTCCCCACTTTTTCTTCCACCAACCAGAGCACTGCATTGATAAAATTTTCGAATGGTTGGTGTTAACTTTCGGTCTTTGCAAAGCTTGGCATCGACTAATGATTTTTGACCCCCTCATGTGATTTTCAAAGATTAACATTGCTTAACTCAAGTTTTTTTTGGGGGGGGGGTATAATCGGGCTCTTGAAAAGAAAATTTTTACAAAATTTTGAGCCAAAAATAAGTTTGGGGGAGGATCTTCACTTAAATATTTTGCCCCCACTAATAAATTCCTCCCAGGATTACAGGTTTTTCGAGATTTAGCAAAAGGCAACAGTGAGGACACTGTTGAAAACAAGTTTGGGAGAGGTTTGTGCTTAATTTCGCATCATTTGCATCATACTTTGCATAAGCACAAAACATTTTTGAAAACCTATAAAAATTTAAAATTTTTCAAAATATAAATATTTTTGTACATAAATAAGATAATAAAAGATTAGATAGTGAAAAATTACATCCAAAAGATTGGAAAAATTTAAGAAAACCAAGAAAATTAGAAGTTTTCTTATACGAACTAGTAATAAGTAGTTATGAGCCGTTGTCCCAAGGGTTAGTAAGATGAAGGAAGTCACTAATCTGAGGATAAAAATAAGTCTGAAAAATAGTTCCTATTCTGGAAGTCAAACATTTTGAACGTTGATACCCTACTATTCGCACTTACACACGTCTTGAAGCTCGGGATAGTAGAGGATACCTTAAAATGCTCTTGTCTAAAAGCCAAAGTATGAAGGAAATAAAAAAAATGAATAAAATATAAAATGGTGAGAAAAATGAACACTGGTTTTGTTATCGCCAAGGCAGCAATAAAAAAATATAGCGAGGGTGCCTCTTCACCTAGTGCCTTAAGGCCAACTGGTCTGGGAGTCACTGCTAAGCCTTAGGTGGTGCAAGACGAGGAAAAACACCGTATAAGCAAGCACATGAGTAATTGGTCGGTTAGTACCTCAAGAAGTATTAACGGTCGCATGAAAGTGTGTGAGAAAATTCATCTAAATATTCATTAATTAAAAAGTACTGAGGCAGATGGGCAAGAGTATGATAGCTTGAATTGAATTCTCCGGGTGTAGGGATGTTCTTTACACACACGTAGGGTTATATGATCGATGTTTGGAAGAAAGATAGGAATGAAGAATAAGACGATGTTTTATTGAGGGAGGACGTGATTTCTGACATCTTTTCATGACTATTAAGATAGGGCTCATGACAACCGAAAAGCTAGCTTAGTTGGAAACCCTAATTTTCAAAGCTTTTCTTTTACGATTCTTATCTTTAACTGTAATATTCATGATCTTCCTTTTATTATTGGATTTTGTGGGTGCAATCTGCTGAAAACCCTCAGGAGACAACACTCTTCCTACTAGGGACACCTAGAGGTTTAAAAGCTTGTTGCACGTGCTCAGTGCAATCATGTTGCCTACGAAAGTGTGCTAGTTAGTTTTTCTCTTTCTTTATTTTCTCCTTCTCTTTTTAATAAAACAGT
This sequence comes from Agapanthus africanus, assembly GCA_030015575.1. Classification (NCBI taxonomy): domain Eukaryota; kingdom Viridiplantae; phylum Streptophyta; class Magnoliopsida; order Asparagales; family Amaryllidaceae; genus Agapanthus; species Agapanthus africanus. The sequence continues at coordinate 509,838,056 of CM057341.1, forward strand.
TCGCTCGAGACGACCGAAAATAAGTTTGGGGGAATTTGATCAGTCAAAAATAATGTATTTTTAACATGTCAATTTCCCTATCTTTTGCATTCATCTAGAAGTGTTCGGTATGCATATTACACATATTAGCAAAACAATAGTAAAATACCGAATTACCTGTATTGTACATTAAAACCGGTATTTTTAGGGAAATTGACTGTTTATCATGGCATCGCATCATTCTTGTGTAGCGCAACACTTGTTTCGAAGTCTGTGCAGGAAATTTCTGGAACCGAGCCAAAATTGTCAAATTGCTGATAAAAAATACGTCAACTCAAAGATCTTTGATCTGGCATTGATACAGAAGGAATTGTAAAATTCAACATATCAGAACAATATCCAAAAGCTAGCAGAAAGCCACAGTGGAAAAGTGAAGCACTGATCCTCCTATTGGGCCACGGATCCACGGCCTAAGCAGGCTCGTGCCGCGGATCCGTGACATCCTTGCCACGTCAGCAAGAAAGATTTTCTCCAATATTTTTCTATCTTTGTGTACACCTCAGCAAGTTATGTCAAAGTCTACAGAACTCTCGAAGCTTCTGCCAGATCAGCAAAGATCATTAAGCAAGCTAATCATGATTAAGCTCCTAACAACCCATTTCTAGAAGCTCCCTCCAACTAACTACTTCTAGAAGCCTCTCCCTATAACAAACTTTTGGAGGGAAATTCAAATTTTGAATCCTAGATCTAGGGTTTTGGATGGTCTATAAAAGAGAGCTTAGATCTAAGGTTAAGGGTTGTTCATAAATCATTAATTAGTGGTTAAGGGTCTTCTTCGTTCTTCTTCTTCTTCTTCTTCTCTCTCTCCCCAAATTCAATACAAGTTGAGTGACACAACTTGTAAACCCTAATTCAAATTCCAAAGCCAAATTCAAGATCCCGAGTACCAAATCAAGCGAGAAGCCTTCAACCTTTTAGGAGCGGAGCCGATCTTTAACCGAGCAAGTGATCCAAGCCGATCTGCACCTCAAGGAAACGAGCGAAGCCAAATCAACGATCGAGTTATTTCCTCTTGTAGTTCTTGAGCGATTTGTAACAGAATTGTTGATAAATAAAAGGTGAAATTCTTTAATCTTGCTTTCTTTAAATTCTTACATCATGATTCGATCTCAATTTGTGATTGTGGTTCTTGTTGTGATGTTTGAGTAAAACTCCACTCGTAAAGAAGTCGAGACGATCAATAGAATGATGATGTGACAAATCTTGAAACGATTCTTAAGTCCTACGAGTATTGTAAACTCTTGTAAATTGAAGAATCGACGACCTAGTTTTGTTGCGATGCTTTCTTGATTGTGATCGCTCGAAATTAGGGATCCACGATCGATTCTTGAATTTACTAAAGGCTAGAATGTGAATGATATCGCTGAAGGAACAAGGGATAGATGATGAAACCCTAGTTTCATAAGAAATCCCTAATTCTCGTTGATTATCATCGATCTAGTATCAATTCATCGATGGATAAGAATACGTAATCGCTAGATTTCATCACATCTATAGATCCGATCGATTCCTACGAGCCTCACTCCGATTCTTGATATTTGATTTAGAAATCATCACAAATTCTCAATTCTTGATTTTATTGTTTCTTGTTATTAGATCTAGATTTTCCTAATTCTTGAACTTCAATTTACAAATCATGAATTGTTTGTTTTCTTTTCTTTAATGTTTCAACTCATCTAAATCGAAACACGAACGATTACACTTTCCCTGTGGACGATTTGCACTTACTAACGCGCTACATTCGACACCGTTATTGATTGCGGTCAAATAATTTTTGGTTGTGATTTTTATACAATTTTCCAACTACACAATCCGAAATCGTTTCAATCAGGTAGTCGTGCGGCTTTGTTGGCTTTCGTCAAGGGTCGTGCGGGTGGGTTTAATTCAATCGGGAAATGACGGGTTGAACTTGACTAGTAGCCTATGGTTTGTTGGCATTCGTCAAGGTCATAGGACGCTAGGGGTAAAATATTATTGGGAATTTCAAGTGTTGAAATTTGCAATGAGATTGCATACCTTCTATGAGATAGTTGGATCCCGATACCCGCTGCGAGTAAGAGTTACTCCTGGGAGAGTTTTACACATTACAATTAGCTTATCAAGTAGGTGTCTAGAAAGGTGTCAACATGGTTACGTCCCTGGGAAAACGAGGTTTACTTTAATTAGGTCCGTGCGAAAGCACGGGGCACCTCCCTCAAAGTACCGACACTAGCCTGTCTGAAAGATTGGCGAACTTATAGCGTGTAATTAATCCCGGCTAGTTTTTCCTTTTAGGGTTTGAAAGAAGATTTGACTAAAACAGTGGGAGACATCCTGATTAGACATATTAGATAACCAATCTAATCTTGCAAGAGCATACGCTGAGTGTTTTCTTCTCTCTCTCTCCAGGTAGCGACCATATCACGCCTTAATCAAGATAATAATACGGATATATTGACCGAACCCGCTTGTTATACTGAGCTAGGAAACGTTGGTTCCGCTCCAACTTATAATTGTTATAAGACAGAGCAGGAAATTGGGGAATACCAGAATTCCCGTGCCGCCCAAACGAAGAAAGTGCATACTGATACATCTTCTTCGGGTGTGTTCATTACAAAGAACTGTTTCTCAGTATCCTTTACGTCCTGGGTATGAGATACCGGATCAGGATCCCGCATATGTAATCTGTTACATGGGCTACAGATAGATAGAGAACTGAGAACGGGTCATAAGTTTCATGAGACAGAAAACGGTGCAAGTGTTGCAGCCAAGTCTGTTGGTCACTATCACCCTGTATTACTAGAATACATTGATTCTGAATGAATGTTATTAGATACCGAACCAGATATACAAAATCATATCAGTCTCTTTATTAGTAAAGAAAGGATATAATTTTGTATTGTTGGATAACGTTTTGAACATTTCCTATATCAAGAGTTGATCGGTTCAGGCACGTTATCTAAAAACATTACGTTCTAAATCAAACTACAGTTCTTATTATACAGAACGCATACAAGAGGAAGAGTTTAGAAATGAACGAATCCTTCTTGAGGCATTGTAGACTTGGCCATATCAATGTGACCCAACTAGCTGAAGTTACATTTAGATGCATATTTAAATCTGTTTGAATTTACATCTTGTGAAACTTGCCAGTCATGTCACAAAGATATGATGACCACAGCTCTGTTTATTGGAAACAGAGAAAGAGTTAGTGAACTCTTAGGATTGATACATGCTGATGTATGAAAGTCCTCTATCTACACATGCCAAGACCGGTTCTTTGTACTTCATTACATTCTCTGATGATCTCTCAAGATTCAGACATATGTTCCTGTTGAAGCACAAGTCCGAACCTTTTGAGGTATTCACAGAATATAAGTTAGAAGTAGAGAACCAAAATACGGGTATAAGTATTATGTCCTTTGATGAGATCAAGGAGGAGAATACTTGAGCACGGAATTCCTGGACTATTCTAAAGGAGAATGAGATTCTCTCTCAGCATTACTCCTCCGTATACACCATAGCACGATGGTATATCGGGGCGGAGCAATAGCACCCTATGTGATATGGTGTGCTCTATGATGAGTACTACTGAGTTTCCTATTTCCTTTTGGGAGTTATGCACTTGAGAAGCTGCATACCTATTGAATAGGGTTCAAATCAAATCAGTTGCCTACCACTTCATATGTGATATGGTATGGGAAGAGCCCATCTCTTAAGATAGTTAAGATTTGGGGTTGTCCGGCCTATGTCTAAAAGCATAATCCGGACAAGCTCGAGGCAAAGTCAGATCTGTAGAAGTTTGTTGGATATCCCAAGCATATGCAAGGGAATATCTTCTGCCTAACCGAGGAACAAAAATGTTTTGTTTCTCAACATTCCACCTTTGTGAAAGGGAATTTCTTGTGAAGAAATTAGTAGTCATGAGGTAGAACTGGAAGGAGTTCCAGCTATACAAACTACATTAGATGATTTGATTGAACCAAAGGATTCAATAGTAACCAACGAACCTCAGCCTCTTCGCCGAACTAGTAGGGTTCTTCACCCACCAGAGAGATACTTCGGTTTCTCTATGACAGTGGGAGCGAGAATTGCATCATGAGATGATGACCCAACTAGTTTCGAGCTGGCCATCAGGAGTGGGACTCTGTAAGAATGGCTGGATGCTTAGTGATCTGAGATGGAATCCTTATACACCAACAATGTATGGACTTTGGTTGCTTTATCTGAAGGGTTAAATACCCATCAGGAGCAAGAATATCTTGAGAAGATTACTTGGTGTACATGGAAAAGTTGAGACTTTCAAAGCTATGCTTAAGTCCATCCAGATCCTACTTGCCACGGCTACATACCATGACTACGATATCTGGTGGTTGGGTGTCATGACGGCTTTTCTAAATGATGTTTTAGAAGAGAGTGTCTATAAGTACACAGCCAGAGGGCTTCGTAGACAGTGGGAGCAGCGAAAACGTGTGCAAGATGCTTTATAGGATAAAGCAGGCATCGCGGAGTTGGAACATCTGTTTTGATGTGGTAGTCAAAGAGTTTGACTTCATCAAAATGGTAGATGAACCTTGTATATACAAAAAGGTAGTAGAGAGTATGGTGATGATCCTCGTAGAGTACGTGGATAACATACTCTTGATAGGGAAGGAGTTTCCTATGCTAGCTCGGTCAATCTTCGCTTATCATAAGGATTCTCTATATAGGATCGAAGTTGATACCTCCTAAATCCTGGGTTTTGGATCTATGAGATAGATCTAATTGTATGTTAGGATTCTCACTAGTTATAGTGAGATAATATCAATCGATCCTGGGGAGAATCACTGGAAAGGTTCCAGGGTGATAAGGACGACTGAATGTCTGTCGCAGGCATTGTCTTTACCCTCAGTGGAGGGACGGTATGTTGGAAGAGTTCCAAGCTAGATACCGTGACATACTAGACAATTAAAGGCATGATACATCGTTACCAAAGATGCTACCAAAGAGGCAGTCTGGATACATATAAGTTCATGAAATGAACTTCGTTCCTACCATTGTGTGACAATGGAGTTGTGGCTTTTGCCAAGGAACTACCGTCCCATCAGAAATCCAGATATAATTCTTAGGCAGTATCACCTGATCATGGAGATGGTTGATCTCCAGGGAGATCGAGGATAGGGGAGTAGACACAGAGGACAACAGCGCGGATCCACTCACAAACGCCTTTTTCCCAGTAGAGACTTTGATGGGATGGTTGAGTATGAGATACTTCAACCACAGCTAATTGTTGGGTATGTGATACCACAACAGATAGCCCTAGTGCAAGTGGGAGATTGTTAGTTATATGTATGCCCTAGAGGCCATTACTGTACATACGATATATATTGTAATGGATGCTTGGACATATATAGGGAGGACTTTCTTGCTCGACATGATAGTATGCTATCTGGTTGTACTTTATCTTAACATGTACTCTGATTGTCTCTATGTTACATGTTGATAAAGCTTTTAGGATATGTACTCGACTACTGGGACTATGATGAGATCATACTAGTGGGGCCACGGTAGTCGACGAGTACATCCTATAACTGTTCCTAGTCGAGGGTGTATCGAGACAGGGCATCGATACACCAGAGTAGACTAGCGTATACGCATCTTGACCCATATGATGGGCGATGGATGATCCCATATCCATCGGTGTTTTACATCAAGGATGGTGTACGGGTTCTCAGTAGAGACTGGGTACACTGGACGGACTCGCCGAGAACTCCCAGATGGTATTATACCTTACGTCAGATGGCAGTTCTCCGGTGACACTGGTACAGAGTAGTCTGTTGACCCGAGATCGTCATAGAGTCTTGTGTGATTCCCACTGTGCTTTGATTTCCATCATACCACGTCCAAGAGGGCGTGCAAAAAGGTGGCTTTTGGGTACAGTCCCGAATCACATGGAGGCAATGAGCGATAGGAGGGAATTCGTCTCTCCCGGTATAGGGAGTTGATGTTGAGTTGTGTTCGATTGGCTATAACTGGAAATCCCTGGCCAGGGTTGCTGAGATTTACTGGTAAGTGTTATCAGTAGTTTCTCGAACTGTTATAGACCTCATATCGACACGACTTATCAAGCTACCGGGGTCTGATGTTTACCACCCCTAGGCGAGATATGCGACATATCAGACGACGAGACCGGACTGTACGGGAGTGTTACTGTTTGGATTCACAGGAGAATGTAAAGACTTGCTTGTTGATCTTCTAAGCGCTCAATACCTGGGTGGCTATTACGTTTAGCTGACCGCTTGCAGCTTGTGGGTGTTTGATATGATCATCACCTACTGCCGGCGTATTGACGATTCTTTAGAGTCCTACACAGAGGTTTCTTGACTCAGGCAAAACGGGGTAGGGGCACATATGTGATATGTGCGGGACGAGGATAATGCGATATGAGATACCGTATTCTATTCTCGCGATATATGATATCAGCCGGATCATCGGATCAAGTGTTGATTCTATAATTTAATGTATAATAATATATATGATATATTAAATTACATTAACTAATATTAGCTCACTAAAAGATTCTTTTTCTCACACGGGTAATACATTGATATATATGCAACATATGTTAATTGTATTATTTTATTTGGTTACAATAAATATTATATATGTGATATATAATATTGTAACATGATATGATAACTAATGGAACATGTTTAGTTGAGATTAAACAAGATTTGGGTTTGATTTGGATTAATACTTTCTAGATGATTCTAGAAGGTTTAGTTTTGTTTTGTGAAAGAAATTTTGTTATGACTCATGCTTTAGCCCAAACCAAAACCCTAACCCTAGTTAATTCTCTACATGGGTTTAGTTGACCATGGTTGCATGATTCATCATATTAATCTTTTCATTGTTCATCACAAAAGGATTTTTCTATCATCTTCTTCCTTGAGTTCTTTCTTGGAAAAAGCTTTCTAGCTTTTTGCTAAGTGATGAAAGTGAGTGAGAATATGAAAACAAATGAGAGAAAAAATCCTACTTCATCATCCTCATCTATCCTTGCCCTTTAGATGAGGGTGTTCACTTCATTTAGTGAGTGTTAGATTGTGTTAATGAAACTTCAAGGTAGATCATCTTTGTTATCGAAGATCGGAAGCAAGACTGCATCTTTCTCTTCGTGGAGCTTCTCGAGAGTCCAGGACACGATGATCATAGCGAAGGGACCTCAACACGGAGCTTAAGAAGTGAAGGACCGGATCTACAAAGGTTGTAATCCCTCTCACTTAGTGTTAAAGAGTTTAACATGTTTGTTTTCGCCTAATCTCTAGTTTAAAGATCTCGTATCGGGTTGTTCGGCACGGCTAATATTTAAATCGGGCATGGTTGATGCCTCGTAGACCCTTGTGCGTGTGCCCAGCAACCCTACAGACCGCATGGATCAGTAGCGGCATCGCTGACGCACAGCTGCTTTCGGGTGATTTTGCTTTTTGTAGGTGGTACATGTTGGATCGTGCCACTCTTGTATTATTATTCCTATTGTATTTAGTCAACTCCATCAAATCAGAAACTAGTAATTGTATATGTTGAAGACTTAGAAGACTTGTAGTTGCGAGACTTGAGCAATGGGTTTTATGTTCGCTTTTGGGGTTGATGTCTTGCTTTACTTTATTTCCTTGTATGGATCTTCGCCGTTGGGCGTCGTATATATATTTATGCTTGTGGTGGTTGTTTCCGCCGTTGGGCGTGATTTGCTCTCGTTTGGGGATCTTTTATTTATATTCTGTGTTGTACCCGTTTTCGGGGCTAGTTTTTACTAAGGAGATGCTGCCCAAATTTTCAAAAGACAAAACATAATTTATTATACCTTTATTTCAAAGCTTCACTTCTTTATTTCTTAAAAAGGTTTAGATTTCTGGGTTTCAACTTACTTGAATTACGTTACGCCTGTAAACGTCGCGTGATTTAAGTGCTGGTCATGAGCTAATATTTCGGGTCGTGACACATGGCTAGTGATTAGGGTTAGGTTAACAAATATCTTAGAAAATATCAACAAGTTGGACTTAGTCAACAAGAAAAATAACTTAGCAAAAATCCACACATTTTGAATTAACTAAAATAAATATAAATCTAACCATTATCACAAACCATGGTGTGATTCTTATAAACCCTACTTGCATGTATAACCTAGCATGTTACAATTATACATATTACATATATATAATTTTGTAACAAAAGAAAAGAGTACAATAAACATATATCACATATATGTTAAATGCATTCATAATGAGAAAATGAAATACTTAAGTGAGCATATATTAGTTAATGTAATTTAATATATCAAATATATATATATATATATAATTATTCATTAAATTATCGAATCAACACTTGATCCGATAATCCGGCTATATCACATATAACCGACTAATATTAAATTTATCATGTCATCGAATCAACACTTGATCCGATGACCCGGCTATATCACATATAACCGCCTCATATCACATATCGCGAGAATAGAATACGGTATCACATACACGTATTATTCTCGGTCCCGTACATATCACATATGTGCTCCTACTCCATTTCTCCTGAGCCAAGAAACCTCTATGTAGGACTCTAAAGACTTGTCAATACGCCGGCAGTGGGTGATGATCATATCAAACACCTACAAGATGCAAGCGGTCAGGTAAACGTAATAGCCACCCGGATATTGAGCGACCAGAAGATCAACAAGAAAGCCTGCTCACACTCCAGTGAATCCAATCAGTAACACTACCGTACAGTCCGGTCTCTTCGTCTGATATGTCGCATATCTAATCTAAGGGTGGTAAACGTCAGACCCCAGTAACCGATAAGTCGTTTCGATGTGATGCTCATAACGGGTCGAGAAATTACTGATATCACTTACCAGTAGATCTCTAGATCAGCCCTGGCCAGGGACTTCCAGTTATAGCCAATCGAACACAGCGCAACATCTACCCCCTATACCGGGAGAGACGAAACCCCTCCTATCGCAAATTAGCTCCATGTGATTCGGGACTGTATCTAAAAGCCACCGTTTTGCACGTTCTCATGAACGTGGTAAGGTGGAATCAAAGCACAGTGGGAATCACACAAGGCTATATGACGATCTCGGGTCTACAGACTAACCTGTACCAGTGTCACCAAAGAACTGCTATCTGACGATAGGTATAATACCATCTAGGAGTTCTCGGCGAGTCCGTTTAGTGTATCCAGTCTCCACTGAGCATCCTTATACCATCTTTGATGTCAAACACCAATTGATGTGGGATCATCCATCGCCCATCATATGGGTCAAGATGCGTATACGCTAGTCTTCTCTGGAGTATCGATGCCCTGTCTCAATACACCCTCGACTAGGAACAGTTATAGGATGTACTTGTGGACTACCTTGGCCTTACTAGTATGATCTACATCATTGTCCTAGTAGTCAAGTACACATCCTAAGGGCTTTATCAACATATGAGAGTAAGACAGTAACACAATACAAGTCAACATGTTAAGACAAAGAGCAACCAGATAGCATATTATCATATCGAGCATGAAAGTTCTCTCTATATATATCTAAGCATCCACTATAATATACATCATATGTACAATAATAGGCTCAAGGGCATATACACAACTAACAGGGTTTTCATGATGTTTCGAGTGTCGATGTTGGGCACTCAGGTTCCATGAGACTTACAGGATATGAGGACCAATCAGAGTGACGGCGCCCGAGTTAGTGGGGTTTGGGGTGTCGTTGATGGCACTGGTTTTTCCACGATGATGATTCATTGATGATGATATGTTTTATCCTATACTCAGCATTCATTTGATATGCATTGCTTCATGTATTTGTAGTACCTGATAGAATACCTTTCATGATTATTGCATATCCATATTACCATATTTATGCTATCAGATTGCATGTGATAAATTATTAATGTACGTGCATACCTGCGATTATCTGTACGATGTTACTTACTATTCACGAGTTGGCAACTCACCCCCTGTTTCCCTCAATCAGAACAAAGCTCTGTTCAAATTTTAAAATTTGAAATGAAGCAGCGCTTCATAAAAGCGCTCGCGCCAAGAGCGCCAGCGCTCTAAAGCAACACTCACGTGCAAAGCATGAGTGCGCTAGCGCCAAGTGCGCCAACGCTGAGAGTTAAAGACTCTGTTGCAGCGCTCACGTGCATAGCACGAGAGCGGTAGCGCTGGAACTAAATATTCCCTACCTTGGATCAAAGGTCCAATGGTGATTAAAAATCACCAAGATACAGAATAAGCTCTGTATGGGAAAAGATTTTCCCAATCTTCTTAAAAACAAGAAGATTGCCTTCTGTAAAACATAAGCCTTAGGATCAAAGATCCAATGGTAAGGAAATATCCCCAGATCAATCAGAAAATGATCTCTTCAACTGATTCAACAAATCAGCCTACCCTATATAAAGGCCCCAAGACTTCAAGTATCATAGAGAGGAATCCCCCCCAAGCTTTGAGAAATTTCAAAGAAAAGAGCAAGCTATGAGAAGAAGAACTTTTCTTAAAGGTAAAAACAGAGAGATAAAAAATTTCATCAGGGAAGAAGAACTTAGTTCTTTTTCTAGATCATAGACGTATAAGACAGACGTCTTTCACAAAAGAGATCATAGCATCTCATCATAAAAAAAGAGGGGGGGAAGAATTCAATTCTCTTCAGATCACAGATCCATAAAGACAAAGTCTTTCACAAAAGAAAATAGAAGAGATTGTAACATCTCCTATAAAAATAAGAACTTTGTTCTTAGAACCATGAGATAAAGTCTCTTGTAAGCGAGAACTTATTTCTCAGATCACAAAATTGATCAGGAGCGCTCTGCGGTCATTATCTGGCGCTCAGCACCAAGCGTGCGACGTGCTCCTCACGTATGCGCTACTTCATAAGAAGCACATTAGCGCTCCAAAACTGGCGCTCGGCGCCAATCGCGCCACGTGCTCCTCATGTGTGCGCTACTTCATAAGAAGTGCCTTAGCGCTCCAAAACTGGCGCTCAGCGCCAAGCGCGCCACGTGCTCTTCACGTATGCGCTACATCATAAGAAGGGCCTCAGCGGTCCAAAACTAGCGCCAAGCACGCCACGTGCTCCTCACGTGTGCGCTACTTAACAGAAGCGCTCTGCGCTCATTGACCGGCGCTCAGCGCCAAGCGCGCCATGTGCTCCTCACGTGTGCGCTACTTAACAGAAGCGCTCTGCGCTCATTGACTGGCGCTCAGCGCCAAGCGCACCACATGCTCCTCACGTGTGCGCTGAGGGAACATAAACTGTTCTTTAAATAAATCCCCAGAGCTATAATGAGTGCTCAGCACTCAATAAAAGACAAAAACTATTGTCAGAACCCAAACCAATGCTCAGCATTGTTGTCACAACCCGAAGTTCAGCTCGTGACCGGCACATAACCACGTAACGTCTACAGGCACAACGCGATCAAGTAAGCCGAGACCCAGAAATCAAAACCATTAAAATAGTGAGTGAAGAAAAACATTAGTTTAAAACATTTAGAAAACCTTGAGTAATTAAGCAAAAATCTTTAAAGTTTAAGTTAATTTCTTAAAAAATTCGGCAGCACCTCCATTGTAAAAACTAGCCCCGAAACGGTACAACATAAGAAAAAGTTAAAACAGCTGATGAAATATAAAGAGCATCCCATACGGGAGCAATCACGCCCAACGGCGGAAACAACCACCACAAGAAAAGTATACGACGCCGTAGCGAAGAAATGGACAGTATAAGCAAAACGGTATAAAAGATAAAACTGCATAAATAAAGTCGGCTCACACGAGCTCGACACCAGAGTACAAAATAATATACATCGTCCTCACAACTGGTCTCTAAGTCAATACATGAAATGGTAGATGGAGAGTACTAGATACAATAGAGTGTACAAATGGAAAATAAACGGATACCGCAAAAACCCACCTATAAGCAACCGGCTCACACGCCAACTGCAGTTGTATCCGTAGCAAAAAGATACAAGGAAGTAGCCCTGCCGCAACTACTCTGAGGGTCGACCTGTAAACACTGTGGCACAACGGAGGTGAGTTGACAACTCGTGAATAGTAAATAACATATAAAGGTAATCGCAGATATGCACGTACTGCGATACTCTAACATGTGCAATCTGATAACATGTATATGATGAACTGCGTATGCAATAATCATGCAAGGTACTCTATCAGGTACTGCGACTACATGATGCAATGCATAACAATGAGTGCTGAGCATGGGATAAAATATCATCTACACGAATCAGTATCGTGGAAAAATACCCGATGTCCACCAAATACACCCCGAATCCCAAAAACTCAGGCGCCGTCACTCTAATCGGCCTCAAATCCTGCAAATCTCATGGAATCATGAGTGCCCAACATCGGCACTCAAAAATATCATGAAATAATCGTGTCCAGCATCGACACGCAAATCCTCATGTATCGAGCTTCGTCAGTCCGGATCGGCCCATGGGATCCGTCTGCGGAATCGGCCCTCGGCCCCGGTAGTACGGGTCGGCCCGTATCCATCTCTCAACTCTGGTCAGTATTCTCCGGATAACCGCCAGATCCAACCAATTACCGGTAGGTAGTAGTCTCTCTGCTAGGTTCACCGTATGTATACAAAGCATCCCTTTCTTGCCCCGGGGTACCATACCGGGTCCACCATGTTCCCGCAATCGGCCTCATCCAGCTCCTCGAATCGGGTTCACATGTCACACATCTCAGAACCGAGAAAATGCATAGTGGACACAATGAAATATCATATCAAGAGAAACCGGGTTTTCAAAACAGTACATACTTTCTTAAAATAATACCACGGTTCTCAAATCCAGAAATCACATGAATCCAAAATTCACAGCATGAATCCAAAATTCACAGCATAAATCTGTTGGGTTAGCCAAGCACCTCATGAAGGGTTTGGAAGCATCACATGAACCAAAGGTGGAGTCTTTAGGGTGCTAAGTTAACAAACATCGGATCGTGCCTAGAAAATTAGGGTTTCTAAAATTTTCACATCAACATATGAAAGAATAGATGGGGTTTAGAGAGTACAACCTTTGTAGCTCCCTACGCTAGACTCCTCAGCTACTTGGGGTTTGAAAAAGATTCGCTTGAACTCCTCGAGGTCACCGATGATCCACCCGGAGTCCACATTGTCCAAGCTTGCAACTTTATCCGATCAAGTGAACGAAATCAAGCTAACACTCCAAACAAGTGGGCTAGACTTGTGTAGAATGGTGTTGTGGTTCTCTTTCTCACTTCAAAATCCAATTTTGATGAGTATATTGCTCACTACAAAGAACTAGAGAGCAACGTGAGAGAGGAAGAAGAAGATGATGGCAATATCTTTTTCAAGAGTGAAAAGGATAACTCTCTTGTTTTAGAAAAATGAAAATATATGTTTATATATTTTCATGTTCTCATTTCAAACCATGGTTTAAACAATGAATTCATTATTGAACTAGAGTTAAAACTCAAAAGGAAAGTTTACCTAAGGTTAAAAGGTGGGTGAGAGTGGTTAGGTCAAAAGAAGGGTGTAGAAACAAATCAATAATGAACCCTTTTTCTTTCCTTTTATGTTTTAGTATAAATACAATAATAATCCATATTAAAACCATGGTGTGAGTCTTATATTGCCATCATATTCCATGTATAAGCAACCATGAAGGATGATGCATATATGTATGTGTACATGTACATCTATATGTGCATGAATAAAAAAGAAGGCATACATGCATGCATACATCCAACTAACTCAAGAAAGGATTTCAAGTGAGAAACTAATGGTTAACTAATAAATCAACACTTGATTTATCAATCCGGTCATATCACATATGACCCCACCAAAAGCAAGCCGCCCGATCAATACACGGTATCCTATACGCGCATTTTAATCGGGTCCATGTGCATATCGCATACGCGCACCACAACGTTTCGTCTGGACTAGGAAACTCCATTGTGGGACTCTGAGACTCGTCAATACGCCGGCAGTGGGTGATGATCATATCAAGCACCCCCAAGCCGCAAGCGGTCAGCTAAACGTAACGGCCACCTGGGTATTGAGCGATCAGAAGAGAACAAGCGAACCTGTTACAACTCCCGTCGAGCCAATCGGCGACACTACCGTGCAGTCCGGTCTCCTCGTCTGATATGTCGTATATCAAGTCTAGGGGTAGTAAACGTCAAACCCCAATAACCGATAAGTCGTGCCGATGTGAGGCTCATAACGGGTCGAGAAACTACTGGTAACACTTACCAGCAAATCTCTGAATCAGCCCTGGCCAGGGACTTCCCTGTTACGGCCAATCGAGCACAGCGCAACATCAACCCCCAATACCGGGAGAGACGAAACCCTTCCTATCGCTCATTGCCTCCATGTGACTCGGGACTGTACCCAAAAACCACCGTTTTGCACGCCCTCATAGACGTGGTAAGGTGGAGATCAAAGCACAATGGGAATCACACAAGACTCTATGACGATCTCGGGTCTACAGACTAACCTGCACAAGTGTCACCTGAGAACTGCCATCTGACGTGAGGTATAATACCATCTGGGAGTTCTCGGCGAGTCCGTCCAGTGTACCGAGTCTCCACTAAGCACCCGTATACCATCTCTGATGTCAAACACCAATGGATATGGGATCATCCATCGCCCATCTCATGGGTCGAGAAGCGTATACGCTAGTTTACACTGGTATATCGATGCCTTGTCTCGATACACCTACGACTAGGGACCTTGAAGGATGTACTTATGGACTACCATGTCCCCACTAGTATGATCTGCATCATAGTCCAGGTAGTCAAGTACACATCCTAAGGGCTTTACCAACATGTAACTATAAGACAGTTTATAGAGACTAGTATACATGTTAAGATAAAGAGCAACCAGATAGCATACTATCATATCGAGCAAGAATGTCATCTCTATATATGTCCAAGCATCCAATATAATATACATCATCTGTACAATACTGGCCTCTAGGGCATACATAAAACTAACAATCTCCCACTTGCACTAGGGCCAGCTGCTGTAGTATCACATACCGAGCATCCCGAAGAGTCTCTCAAACTGTATCTGGGGAATGGCCTTCGTGAGTTGATCCGCCGTGTTGTTCTTCATGTCAACCCTCCTGACCTCGATCTCCCGGAGATCAACTATCTCCCGGATCAGGTGATACCGCCTCAGAATATGCCTGGATCGCTGATGGGACCTAGGTTCCTTGGCCAAAGCCACCGCTCCATTGTTATCGCAATACAAAGGTATTGGATGCTCAATGGATGGAACCACTCCAAGTTCAGTAATGAACTTCTTGATCCAGACAGCCTCTTTGGCAGCATCGTTGGCAGTGATGTATTCAGCCTCCATCGTCGAGTCTGCCACGGTCTCCTGCTTGGAACTCTTCCAGCTAACCGCCCCTCCGTAAAGGGTAAAGACAAATCCCGACTGCGACTTAGAGTCGTCCTTATCACTCTAGAAGCTCAAATCGGTAAAGGACTCCACTTGGAGTTCTCCGTTACCATACACCAAGAGCATCTCTTTAGTCCTTCGTAAGTACTTGAGAATGCTCTTCACAGCTGTCCAGTGACTCTCTCCAGGATCAGCTTGATACCTACTCACTACACTTAGTGAGTATGCTACATCGGGTCTGGTACATAGCATCGCATACATGATAGAGCCTACAACCGAAGCATAGGGTATCCCTTGCATGCGAGCTCTCTCCAAATCAGTCTTGGGAGACATCTCTTTGGAGAGAGTAACTCCAGAGATCGTGGGCAAGTTCCCACGCTTGGATTCTTCCATTCTAAACCTCTTTAGTATGGTGTCAATGTACCTGGATTGGGACAATCCCAATATCCGTTTGGATCTATCTCTATAGATCCTAATTCCCAATTTGCAGGAGGCATCACCAAGATCTTTCATTGAGAATCTTTGTGATAAAAAGAGCTTGACCGATTGCAGCATAGGAATATCATTTCCTATCAAGAGTATGTCGTCCAAGTACAATACGAGGAAGACAACCTTACTCTCTGCCACCTTCTTGTAGATACAAGGTTCATCTGGGTTTTTGACGAAATCAAACTCTTTGATAACGACGTCAAAGCAGATGTTCCAACCCCGCGATGCTTGCTTTAATCCATAAATGGATTTAAGCAGCTTGCACACCTTCCCGCTGCTCCCACTGTCTACGAAGCCCTCTGGCTGAGTCATGTACATGCACTCTTCTAAATCACCGTTTAGAAAGGCGGTCTTAACATCCATTTGCCAGATTTCGTAGTCATGATATGCAGCGATGGCAAGCATGATCCGGATGGATTTAAGTATAGCCACTGGAGAAAAGGTTTCGTCATAGTCCACACCTGTTCTTTGATGAAAACCCTTTGCAACAAGTCTAGCTTTGAAAGTCTCCACTTTCCCATCTACACCAAGTTTTTTCTTGAAGATCCACTTGCTCCCAATGGGTTTTACCCCTTCAGGAGCAACTTCCAAAGTCTATACTTTGTTGGTGTACATGGATTCCATCTCGGACCGCATTGCATCTAGCCAATTCACTGAGTCTCTACTCGTGATGGCCTGCTCGATACTAGTTGGGTCATCATCCTCCATGATGCAATCTTCGCTTCTACCGTCAATGAGAAAACCGTAGTATCACTCAGGTGGACGAGAAACCCTACTAGATCGGCGGAGAGGCTGGGGTTCATCGGGCACTACTGAATCCTCTGGTTCTACTAAATCATTAGTTGTAGTTTGTGGTGCTGGAACCTCTTCCAGCTCTACCTCTTTGCCACTAATTTCTTTTGCAAGAAATTCCCTTTCCAAAAAGGTGGCATGTTGAGCAACAAACACTCTTTGTTCCTCAGCTTGGTAGAAAAAATATCCTTTAGAATTCTTTGGATATCCTACAAACTTGCAAAGAACTGATCGTGCCTCGAGTTTGTCCGGATTTTGCTTTTTGACATAGGCCGGACAACCCCATATCTTAATTCGTTTAAAATATGGTCTCTTCCCACTCCATATCTCATATGGTGTGGTAAGTACTGATTTAGACGGAACCAGATTCAATAGGTATATGGCTGTCTCAAGCGCATACCCCCAAAAGGAAATAGGTAACTAAGCATTGCTCATCATTGAACTCACCATATCTAATAGGGTGCGATTCCTTCGTTCCGATACACCGTTGTGCTGTGGTGTATAAGGAGGAGTAAGCTGAGAGAGAATCCCATTCTCTTTTAGATAATCCAGGAATTCAATGCTTAAGTATTCACCTCCTCGATCAGATCGAAGAATCTTAATACTTTTTCCCGTTTGGTTCTCTACCTCGTGCTTATATTCTTTGAATTTCTCAAAAGCTTCAGGCTTGTGTTTCAACAGGAACACATGCCCGTATCTAGAGAGATCGTCAGTGAATGTAATGAAGTAGGAAGAACCGTTTCTGGCGTGTGTAGACATAGGACCGCATACATCACTATGCACCAGTCTTAAGAGTTCAGTAACTCTTTCTCCGTGTCCACTAAACGGAGTTTTGGTCATTTTTCCTTTGAGACATGAATGGCAAGTGTCATAAGATGATAATTCGAATGAATTCAAATATCCATTCTTATGTAACTTAGCTAGTCGTGTCTCATTGATATGGCCAAGTCTACAATGCCACAAGAAGGATTCGTTCATTTCTGAGCTTTTCCTCTTGTGTGTGTTTTGTATATTGAGGACTGTATTTTGATTGAGAATGAATATGCCATTATGTAACGAGCCTGATGCAATCAACTTTTGATCTAGGAATATGTTCATAACATTATCCTTTACTACAAAATTATATCCTTCTTTACTTAATAAAGAAACTGATATAATGTTGCACATCATGTTCGGTATATAATAGCACTCATTCAGGACTAGTGTATCACCATTTGGTAATACCAGGTGATATATGCCAACTGCTTTGGCTGCAACATTTGTCCCATTCCCTACTTGAACGGAATGATCACCTTTTCCCAGTTCTCTACCTTTCCGTAGCCCATGTAACTGCTTACATATGTGGGATCCTGATCCGGTATCTAATACCCAGGACGTAGGGTGAACTGAAAAACAGTTCTCAATAACAAACACACCCGAAGAAGGTGCATCATCATGCATGTTCTCCGTTTGGGTGGCGTGAGAATTCAGATATTCTCCTGTTTCCTGTTCAGTCTTATAACACTTATAAGATAGAACGGGTCCAACGTTCCCCTGCACAGTATAACATGCGGGTTCGGTCAATACATCCATATTATTATCTTGATTAGGGCATGACATGGTCGCTACCTTGAGAGAGAGAAGAAAACACTTTAGCGTATGCTCTTGCAAGATCAGATTGGTTATTATCTTATCTAATCAGGATGGCTCCCACTGGTTTTTATCAAATCTTCCTTCAAACCCTAAAATGAAAGACTAGCCGGGATTAATTACACCTTACAACTTCATCGATCTTTCAGCCAGGCCAGTGTCGGTACTTTGAGGGAGGTTCCCCGTGCTTTCGCACGGACCTAATTAAAGTAAACCTCGTTTTCCCAGAGGCATAACCCCGTTGACACCTTTCTAGACACCTACTTGATCGGCTAATTGTCCTGTGTAAAACTCTCCCAGGAGTAACAATTACTCGCAGTGGGTATCTGTCACGACCCGAAAGTACGGAACATGACCGGCACTTAAACTACGAACGTCTCGAGGCGTACGTAATCCAAGTAAACCGAAAACCCAGAAATCCAAACCAAGAAAAGTAGTAGAGTGCAGGAAAAACCAACTTAAAGCAAGTAGTTTCAATAGCATAAGCCGAATTATGCGTTTTTTAAAAAACATCAAAAATTTACTGAAAATTTCGGCAGAGTCTCCTTTGTAAATACAGGCCCCCAAACGGGATACAACATGAATAGTATACGAAATCAAGAAAAAGGCATCCCCAAGCGGGAGCTAGCTCTTCGTCAATCGACGGTCACAACCACACAAGCAATATAATATACAACGCCAACGGCGAGGATCAAAACTCAAAAGGAAACTCAAAACCACGAGAAACATAACGAGCGACTCTAAGGTCGAAAGAATAAACAACACTGGTCTCTATCTCAAAAATACATGTTTGGTTGATGGAATTTACTAGATACAACGGAATAATATTATACAAGGTAATATGATGGGTACGATACAAGAAAAACCCACCTACTAGCAAGTCACCCGAATGAAACTGAGCCCGCAAATCCGTAATGAAACCTGTACGGCAAACCTGCAAGAAACTGGGGCACAACGGGGGTGAGTTGCCAACTCGTGAATAGAAAAACATCTACGCACAGAAATCGCATAAATAACGCAACCTAGGTCAATGATCATAATATATCCTCAAATATATGAATAACATGCAGCCTATAACAATGGCTAGGGTAATATCTAACCGAGTGAAATCTCATGTGCCTGTGTCGGTGCCTCAGGTAGCAATATATCATATGAATGAGGTATTAATGCATGAAAACAGAATACATGTAAATGAAGAAACTGTTTTCATAAATTAGTGAGATTTCCTTCGTATTTTTAAACTGAGCTATCATAATGAAATCAGTATCAACAGTATCTAGCATCGACACAAAACATAAATCTCACTGTCTCGAAATATCAATGTCTCAATCTCAATATCTAGGGCGCCGTCAGTCCAGACCGGCCCCTACCATCCATCTCAAGACCACGACGGTATCCTCCGGATATCCGACGCGTCGGGTAATATCACCGGTAGGTAATCTGTCCCCTGCCAGGCTCAACGTCAACACCACATTCATCTTGCCCCGGGGTACCATACCGGGCCCACTATGTACCCGTGACGGATCCTCCACTCCTCGACACGGATCTTGAAAACCACAGCAAACTCATGGTGGACGACACTTACATCACTAGAAAACCGCAATTTATATATTTTAAACGGTTAATAAGTTTACCAACTTTGTCACGACCCGAAGGGTACGGAACGTGACTGGCACTTAAATTACGAAACGTCTCAAGGCGTCCGTAAAATAAGTAAGCCAAAGCCCAGAAATCAAAACCAAATTAACACTAATTTGAAGCCCACACAAATAAAGTAACCTCATTAACCTAGATTAGCAAACAACTAGATAGCTAATTAGCTTTAATTAACTAAATAATGGTTTCAAGAAACCCTAGTTAACTCAACCATTAACTTTAAACAAAACTAGAATGAAAATAGCACTAAATTAACACTAAACAACTAGATTAAAGAATTCTAACCATATTAACTTAAAAGAGTAGAAATTATTCCATCTCTTCTCCAACCTAATTTGGTTCAAATCAAGGAGAAAGGAGGTGTCTTGGGAGGCTTGAGCAAGCTTAGGATTGCGTTGTATATTATATTGCTTGTGTGGTTGTGACCGTCGATTGACGAAGAGCTAGCTCCCGCTTGGGGATGCTTTTTTCTTGATTTCGTATACTATTCATGTTGTATCCCGTTTGGGGGCCTGTATTTACAAAGGAGACTCTGCCGAAATTTTCAGTAAATTTTTGATGTTTTTTAAAAACCGCATAATTCGACTTATGCTATTGAAACTACTTGCTTTAAGTTGGTTTTTCCTGCACTCTACTACTTTTCTTGGTTTGGATTTCTGGGTTTTCGGTTTACTTGGATTACGTACGCCTCGAGACGTTCGTAGTTTAAGTGCCGGTCATGTTCCGTACTTTCGGGTCGTGACAAAAGTTGGTATCAGAGCCATCCATTGACCATTAATTAGCTTGTTCTAACATGACAAAAGTTGGTATCAGAGCGTTAGGTTTTAACCTTCGGACCGTAGGATGACCCTTGGTTGATGGAATAGGTGACTAAAGTAGAGTGACGTACCGTTGATATGTTCCGCGGCATATTTACGACACGCCACTCCACTTATGAAGCCTTAGGATGTACATTTCCTTGTTCAGTATTATATTCCTTCCTGATCTAGCCTCATCGGTACCAGTTTGGTTTTGCTGCTACGGTTACGGCAGGGAGAGCTACGGCTAGAGTTGCGGTCAGCATGAGCTCGTTACGAACGAGGACTGACCATGGCGTGATTCGGGCGACACACGATTGTAGAGATGTGTCTTTTGGATTGTGTTTTTGCACCACGAGCGTTGGATAGATTGCTGTATGAGGTTACTCGGAGGTGCTGATCGACACTAGAGAATTGAGCCAATGATGGAGGCCAACCAGGTTTTGATGACCGTTGGTGTGTTGCTTACTCCTGATGATTTAGGCACGGTTCAGCATGCAGACGAGTGAGCCAGTTATTGCTGCGAACGACGAGATATCGCCCCAGATGTTGGAGCTATTGCAGTATAAGTTGTACTAAGAGATGATAGAAGGTCGCTAGTCACCTGATGATGAATGACTAGGACAGGTGGTTCGTTCGCTTACCCCGATGCGAGGTCATCAGATAGATTGATTCCAGCTAGAGACGACTTCACGCAGAGATGTGAGGGTCAACAGAGATGATCGAATGTCGGAAACCTATTATTCCAAGTTTAAAGTAGTCGGAAAGACATGCAGGCAATTCTATGGTCCCTCTAGAAGAATGAAACCCTAACTCGACTTAATGACCGTGTGAAAGCCTTTGAACCTTTGGGTTTGAAGCAGTTCTACGGCGCCATTAGTGAGGCTTGGGTTTGCCCTTCTACGGCTGGACCACCGATGCTGTGGTATATACTCGATACTATTAAACTGTACCCAAGATGTTGAGCCCTTGGGGGATTATAAGGTTTTGACAATCGATTGGATGGTTCGACTTAATTCGGATGCTAGGTGGTGAGATGCATTTCTTGGGAGACTCCCGATACAAGGATAGCCGTTGGAGCTCAGTCCATGCAGCCACGACGAGACGAGTTCAAAGCAGACGACATTAGAGAAAAATGGAGTAAGAGGTTCGTACCAGATCTAGATGAGATGACATTCCACTCCGCCGACATCAGAGATGCGATGCGCATGCCGAGGCATGGTACTTGGATTTACCTTCCAGAAGGAGTCGCGATGAGTATGCAGTCATTCCAGAGCAAGATGCAGATATAGGAAAGGACGATGACTTCCGGACAGTTGGTAGAGACGAGACATGGAAGAGACCGTGAGCAGGATTCCTTCCAGGACCCTGCTGCAATGATACTTGCACCCAGGATCAGATGTGTCACGTACATTTAGAGAGCCAGAGACCGACGCCATTGATATGCTGTCTTACGAGTGGTCGCGATGATTGACCGGGAGATGACCAGAGAAGTGCCAGAACGGAATCGTCCCCGTTAGCACACCTGACAGGGCCGATGAGCCGATGGACCGAAAGATTGGTAATTCACAGTGAAGACCTTGACCCAGGAGTGGTCATGGTTACACACGCCAGCAGGACAGAGTTCATGATCATCGACGAGACGTCCCACTAGTGACCGCGACAGTTGGCCAAGATTCTTAGAGGATGCGCTTGAGCAGTACTATTCCGCCATTATTGATTTCGATGTTTTGGGTGATTTATTCGTATGATTTGATTTTGATGATTGAGGATTTACGATCTTTGCACAGTGTTGCACTTGATATCGTTTTCGTGCTTTAGTTTCACATGTTTGTGATTTTACGGTTTTAAACAGTTGGGTTGATTTTGTGCGTATGCACGCACGCGATTTGGTTCCTGCACTCTGTATAAATTTTATATGCTGGCAGTGCAGTGACATGTATTTTGTGCACTTGGATACACTGGATTTCGATTTCGAGGGTGATGCTCGACATTTGTTTTGTGCATTTTATGCACCGGATTGGATTTTTAGCGCCTGTTGGGCGCCTGTTACGAGATGCGATTTGGTGCACACCGGATGCACTAATTCGAGATTTTTCGTGCATGTCAGATGCAACTGATTTTGCTGTCAGGCACACACGTTGCCTACGACAGATGCTTTGTGCACACCCGATGCACTTAGGTCTTGTTTCTGTGCACTTGTATGGCACGTATATGGATTTTGATTTCCGTGCGCACCAGACGCACGTAGTATTCATACGCGTATTGTGCGATTGATTTTTTCTTATAGAGCAGTACGTTTTTATGATATTGCTATGTATTTCGTACTGAGCAGGACTAGTCAGAGGACAGTACCTGAATATATTTTGCATGCATTGATAGTTATTGAAGGGATTTCCAAAGAGCGAGCTATAGCCTCAGTATTTACCTACGTGTCTGATATGACACGAAATGTTTAAAACAAGGAGACCCTTCTAAATTGTTTCCAAAACGGCGGAACGTACATTTCAAACAAAGGTATATATATATATAGTTATTTTCTTAAGATAGACGTCAGCCACTGTGCAGTGTTATACGCGTTGCACAGCGACTTAAAGAGATTTGGCATGCATTTCCTTCAGATACTTACAGATATAGATTCGATATTTACATGTATAGTTTCGAGTTATATCATATTGGTTTTGATTTGGATTTGGCATTGATGTCTTCTCCATGACTCCGATGATTGCGGGATACTTGACGGAGTTTTGATTTGAATTATATACACATTTTTCAAGCGCATGCGCTGCGCTACGATTTGTTTTATGTATTTACAATTTCGGAGCCTGACGACTTGATGGTTTTCTTAAATGTTTTAGTATTTGGGGGAGTTTGAATTTAAATCCGGGGGCCGAATTTCTTTAAGGGGGGAAGATTGTAACGCTTTGAAAATCGTTTCGGTGAAATTTCAAAAAAAATCGGTAAAATAAGAGGGTTTTCTGTAAAAAGTCAAAATACAAATATCTTATTATAAAAATTAAATATACATATTCTAGCTATGTAATTGCTATTATTTGGTGTTTATTGAGCCGCTGGTGAAATTTCAAATTTTCTGAAAAAAAATATTATTTTATTATTATTTTAAGCCGTCACTAATACATTTAATTAGGGAAAATTACAAATTGGAATGAGTTGAAACAAATTTTGTACATCATAAAACATTAAATAAAATTTTATCATGTAGTTTTTGGAATAAAATCATTTGCCAAAACGGTTTAGAAATTATTGAAGAAAAAAGCCTTTTTTTTAGCGTAAATGGATGTTTGGGGTATTATATTTATCATTTTTCATCACCCCACATCCGTACCCACACCCACACACCCCTACTTACTCCTCCCCATGGCTGAATTCAGTAGCCACCATATTTTTTTCCCACTTGATTTTCAAAGGAAAAGATATGAAAAAAAAGAAAAGAAAATGGGTGAATTAGGTGGACTTTTGACCTTACCTTGACCTTAACTTTCCTCCCTTGTATTTTCTCTACCTCCTTCTCTCTCCTCACACCCCAATCAGGCCGAGCCCCCCCTCCCAACAGCAGCAGCCCCCCCTAAAATCCCACTCTTTTCTTCATCAAAAAAATCCACAAATCACTTCAAAATCCATGCAAAATTCAAATCTAAATCCAAATCCGACTCCTACCCATTTTAGCTTAGCCCGTATAGCATGGATCCTTGTGAAAAGAGGGCATTTTGGGAGGCCATGGATGCTTGTGGATCTTCATATGTTTTGGGTATAATTCTAAACATTTTTGTTGCTTAATTTGTTACTAATTTCTTAAGCTAATTTAATTAAGTGTTAATTTGGATATGTGAGTTTAATTGCAAGTTTTGGAATTCAAGTTATGAATTTGAATGCAAGTTAGGGTTTTGTAAAATTGGTGTATGGTTGTGTGTTATATTTCGGCTTTTTGTCATGTTAATACAAGATTAGTAGCTAGTGCTAATGGTTAGTTTAAAAAAATTGTGTTAATGTGCTAATTTGCCTACTAGATTTTTGAATTTGGTTAAATACTTGGGATTAAAAATGTGTTTAGGTTTTTCATGACTTCATTAACTTTATTAAGTGTGGTTTAATGCTTTAGATCATGCAAATCTAAGCTAGATTGTAGTTTGTGCATTTTTGCTTTGAAATTGTTAAAAAGGGTATTTTTGTAAACTAGAATATTAGGGTTTTTGGAATTTAATGAGATTAAATTCCGGAAATTATTTATATTACTTATTTAAGATATTTAATAAATATATTGGCCGCTACATTCATTTAAACATCATGTTTTGTACAAAAACGGCGAAATGTGCTTGCTAGATTTTCGGAAAAATGACCTTTTAAGTGAAATTGGGGTTTTTGTGAGTTTTAACCTAGTTTATATTAAAATTAGTGTTCGTGAATGTGCAAATGAGTGTGATTGGATTTTTCTCGATATTTTGACGTTTGTACATCGACATCGAGGGTTGGTTTGACTATTCTTGCATGCGTAGGCGGTAGGTTTGGACCTATGCGTGATACGCGTGCCGATTTGATTTTCGTATGCCGTTTCGATCTCGAATTTAGTTTTAATGAGATATGGTGCGTTATGATATGTAGTTACCCCCATGTGGACTTCGAGACGACAAGCAAGCGCGTGGCGACGTCGGCACCGGCTAGCGATGACCAGGTGAGTAGATTTATATCTACGGGGAGAAGTCGGGTGGTGGCGTATAGCACCCCCGCAGTCCGTGGTGGTGTATACGGATGCGTATACACACCAACATTTATTATATGTTATTTGGGATTAATAACGTTGCTTAGGATGGATATTGGTGTGTTGGATTACCTTAGTGTTGCGAACTCTAGGGTAGTGTTGCACTACACATACACACATACATACTTGCATACATTCCTATTGATATGTGCTCATGGGATTCTCTATAGTTAAGTGTTCACATGGGTATGGGACTATGTGTTCACATACGGATTGAGGATGATACTTGGGATTGAGCTGAGTCGATGAGATTCGATTTGAGGCCGTGAGATCGGTGATATAGCAGGGTTCGTATCTTAGATACGACATGACGTTGTAGCGGGTTCTTGACGTAGTGTTTCACACACGTCCATGCATACGTAGGCGGTATCAGTATGGTACTAGACGTAGCTCAGTACCCCGATCATAATATTTGATAAAGAGGATACCAGGTGAATAGTATGATGAATGTGATATTGACCCGTACCCAGATTTAGGATGCCGTACGACGGATTTACGTACGAGCTATATTGATGATTAATCCGCACTCTTGACTTAGGATGCCTGATTTTAGATATGGTATCGGATATGATATTATTGAGGCGGGATCACCGACTATACATATACAGGTATGTATATGTATCGACTCAGATGATAGGCGGTTTCCTTACCTGTAGTTCAGCTTGTTAGTTCAGCCGTATAGTTTAGTGTAGTTGTTAGATTAGATTAAACTTCTTACCTATTTCAAAAACTAACGAATCGTGGGCATTTTTAAAGATAGCCCATGGGATCCTACGGATATTTCAAAAGACGTATCTTTTCATAAAAACACCGTAGCCCCTATTTTCAAAACCCCATGATTCATGTTATTTCAAAAGGCACCATTTGTAGGACTTATATTAGTTCAATACTGATTAGTTATCGTTGTGTCTAGTATTCTGCTTCCGCACATTATTGCTGTTCGCTCTGCCCCGCATACTTATTTTGCTGCATACTCCATTATTGATATCATGCTGTTAGGACACCAGCACCATTACTGATGATGCGTATGTACCACATACACTTACTTGCCGGCTCACACACAACTTCATCGGTAATTGCCATGTCACGTACACTTAGAAAATACTATTGCTTGGCTTAGCTTGTTAGTTAGTAGTTGATACGATATTAGTGTACCTGGGTTATATGCCAGTTTAGACATTGTAGTTATTACTTGTCACTTCATGCATACTGTTATTCCATTGTTCATGCCTAGTTATTAATCATACATTGCAACTTGGTTATTGATACCATATACATTCATTAGCATTGACATATACACTTGTGATGACTTCTTGAGATTTATGATATTTCTGGATTTCGGGGGAAAGCCGCAAAATTCATAAATCTCAAGAAGTCATCACAAGTGCATATGTCAATGCTAATGAATGTATATGGTATCAATAACCAAGTTGCAATGTATGATTAATAACTAGGCATGAACAATGGAATAACAGTATGCATGAAGTGACAAGTAATAACTACAATGTCTAAACTGGCATATAACCCAGGTACACTAATATCGTATCAACTACTAACTAACAAGCTAAGCCAAGCAATAGTATTTTCTAAGTGTACGTGACATGGCAATTACCGATGAAGATGTGTGTGAGCCGGCAAGTAAGTGTATGTGGTACATACGCATCATCGGTAATGGTGCTGGTGTCCTAACAGCATGATATCAATAATGGAGTATGCAGCAAAATAAGTATACGGGGCAGAGCGAACAGCAATAATGTGCGGAAGCAGAATACTAGACACAACGATAACTAATCTGTATTGAACTAATATAAGTCCTACAAATGGTGCCTTTTGAAATAACACGAATCATGGGGTTTTGAAAATAGGGGGCTACGGTGTTTTTATGAAAAGATACGTCTTTTGAAATATCCGTAGGATCCCTTGGGCTGTTTTTAAAAATGCCCACGATTCGTTAGTTTTTGAAATAGGTAAGAAGTCTAATCTAATCTAAAAACTACACTAAACTATACGGCTGAACTAATAAGCTGAACTACAGGTAAGGAAACCGCCTATCATCTGAGTCGATACATATACATACCTGTATATGTATAGTCGGTGATCCCGCCTCAATAATATCATATCCGATACCATATCTAAAATCAGCCATCCCAAGTCAAGAGTGTGGATCAATCATCAATATAGCTCGTACGTAAATCCGTCGTACGGCATCCCAAATCTGGGTACGGGGCAATATCACATTCATCATACTATTCACCTGGTATCCTCTTTATCAAATATTATGATCGGGGTACTGATCTACGTCTAGTACCATACTGATACCGCCTACGTATGCATGGACGTGTGTGAAACACTACGTCAAGGACCCGCTACAACGTCATGTCGTATCTAAGATACGAACCCTGCTATATCACCGATCTCATGGCCTCAAATCGAATCTCATCGACTCAGCTCAATCCCAAGTATCATCCTCAATCCGTATGTGAACACATAGTCCCATACCCATGTGAACACATAACTATAAAGAATCCGATGAGCACATATCAATAGGAATGTATGCAAGTATGTATGTGTGTATGTGTAGTGCAACACTACCCTAGGGTTCGCAACACTAAGGTAATCCAACACACCAATATCCATCCCAAGCAACGTTATTAATCCCAAATAACATATAATAAATGTTGGTGTGTATACGCATCCGTATACACCACCACGGACTGCGGGGGTATTATATGCCATCCACCCGACTTCTCCCCGTAGATATAAATCTACTCACCTGGTCCTCGCGAGCCGGTGCCGACGTCGCCACGCGCTTGCTTGTCGTCTCGAAGTCCACATGGGGGTACCTACATATCATAACGCACCATATCTCATTAGAACTAAATTCGAGATCGAAACGGCATACGAAAATCAAATCGGCACGCGTATCACGCATAGGTCCAAACCTACCGCCTACGCATGCAAGAATAGTCAAACCAACCCTCGATGTCGATGTACAAACGTCAAACCATCGAGAAAAATCCAATCACACTCATTTGCACATTCACGAACCCTAATTTTAATATAAACTAGGTTAAAACTCAAAAAAACCCCAATTTCACTTAAAAGGTCATTTTTCCGAAAATCTAGCAAGCACATTTCGCCGTTTTTGTACAAAACATGATGTTTAAATGAATGTAGCGGCCAATATATTTATTAAATATCTTAAATAAGTCATATAAATAATTTCCGGAATTTAATCTCATTAAATTCCAAAAACCCTAATATTCTAGTTTACAAAAATACCCTTTTTAACAATTTCAAAGCAAAAATGCACAAACTACAATCTAGCTTAGATTTGCATGATCTAAAGCATTAAACCGCACTTAATAAAGTTAATGAAGTCATGAAAAACCTAAACACATTTTTAATCCCAAGTATTTAACCAAATTCAAAAATCTAGTAGGCAAATTAGCACATTAACACAATTTTTTTTAAACTAACCATTAGCACTAGCTACTAATCTTGTATTAAGATGACAAAAAGCCTAAATATAACACACAACCATACACCAATTTTACAAAACCCTAACTCGCATTCAAATTCATAACTTGAATTCCAAAACTTGCAATTAAACTCACATATCCAAATTAACACTTAATTAAATTAGCTTAAGAAATTAGTAACAAATTAAGCAACAAAAATGTTTAGAATTATACCCGAAACATATGAAGATCCACAAGCATCCATGGCCTCCCAAAATGCCCTCTTTTCACAAGGATCCATGCTATACGGGCTAAGCTAAAATGGGTAGGAGTCGAATTTGGATTTAGATTTGAATTTTGCATGGATTTTGAAGTGATTTGTGGATTTTTTTGATGAAGAAAAGAGTGGGATTTGGGGAGGGGGGCTGCTGCTGTTGGGAGGGGGGCTCGGCCTGATTGGGGTGTGAGGAGAGAGAGGGAGGTAGAGAAAATACAAGGGAGGAAAGTCAAGGTCAAGGTAAGGTCAAAAGTCCACCTAATTCACCCATTTTCTTTTCTTTTCTTTCATATCTTTTCCTTTGAAAATCAAGTGGGGAAAAAATATGGTGGCTGCTGAATTCAACCATGGGGAGGAGTAAGTGGGGGTGTGTGGGTGTGGGTACGGGTGTGGGGTGATGAAAAATGATAAATATAATACCCCAAACATCCATTTACGCTAAAAAAAAGCCTTTTTTTCTTCAATAATTTCTAAACCGTTTTGGCAAATGATTTCATTCCAAAAACCACATGATAAAATTTTATTTAATGTTTTATGATGTACAAAAAAATTTTCAACTCATTCCAATTTGTAATTTTCCCTAATTAAATGTATTAGTGACGGCTTAAAATAATAATAAAATAATATTTTTTTCAGAAAATTTGAAATTTCACCAGCGGCTCAATAAACACCAAATAATAGCAATTACATAGCTAGAATATGTATATTTAATTTTTATAATAAGATATTTGTATTTTGACTTTTTACAGAAAACCCCCTTATTTTACCGATTTTTTTTGAAATTTCACCGAAACGATTTTCAAAGCGTTACAGTATCGGGATCCAACTATCTCATAGAAGGTATGCAATCTCATTGCAAATTTTAACACTTGAAATTCCCGATAATGCTTTTTCCCCTAGCGATCTATGACCTTGACTAAGTCAACAAACCATAAATCGCAAGTCAAGTTCAACCCGTACATTTCTCGATTGAATTAAACCCACCCGTACGACCCTTGACTGAGTCAACAAGGCCGTGCGAATGCCCTAATCCAATCACATCTCATGTTGTAACAGATAAACATAATTTAGCTACCATACACTATGCCTTGACTAAGTCAACAAACATAGCACGAATACTAAATAATATCTATCTGAAATGACGGAGGGCTACGCGGGTTTTTTCAGAAAAACCATGAGCGTAATGAACTTGATATCGTTGCAGAATCTAGTGAGTTTTGAAATGGAGTGATTTTGAGGCCTTTATAGTTTTGCTAAAGGGGTCACTCCTGGTGAATGGATCATCGGCCCTTTCCTCGTCGAATGAGGTGCAGGATATATCATATATATCACTGTGCAAAGCAAAACTCCAAAAGCCGTCAAAAGTCAAACCGAGTGTTGTAGCATCTGCCAGTTTCGCTAAAGAGGTCACTCTCGGTGAAGAGATCTCGGCTCTTTCCTCATCGAATAAGGTGCAGGGTATATCATATATACCGCTATGCAAAGCAAAACTGTAGCTACCCTTTTTATTTAAAATTTGATTCTACAACATCTTTTAGGTTTCTTTTCTTTCATTAATCACATTAATGAAGTCCCATCATTTAAGTCACCTAAACATCACAGATAAATACGACGTACACTTATGCCATCCGCATTCGCCTCGATGTCCCCTCGTGCACCGTTAGGTTAGGTAACTAACGGCAGAGCAAGGCAGGGCTAGTGCGGGTGTAAAACATAAGTAATGCCTATATAATATATCATATATACTATATACTGTATCCATCACAACATATCAAATGATCACATCACAGATATCGCAGCAGAAACATAGATATAATGTGGGATATACTAGGACGTCCGTATTTAGTATTTAGCTAAAATAGAAAATACGGATTCTACAGTCGCGATGAATAGCCAAGCCCACACCCTAGACCCCTACGAGAGCGGCAAGCGACCCTACCAATTCTGGAGTTTAGGAGACCCGGTCTCGACTCCTCGAGATGGCCACCCACTGAACCCCAGAACCCGGTCACCCGTGCTCCCCTCCTTGGGTCCATCCTAATGCGGAAAAGTAAATAATATACAACACAGGTGGCATCGACGTCAACCCGGAAGTGCCCCAAATAAAAGAATATTACATTACATTTGAATTTACATGAATGAAAATATAAAACTCTCATCTCACATAAAAAAAACCCCGACTATTCAATCGCGACAGTCCTGTACATCATATCTCAGCAACACATAATATCTTATATCATCAACGTAAGTAAGTATGCATACACCGATTGTCGTCGACGTATAGCTACGACAATCGGCAATACCACTACATACTACACTTACGGTCACAGAAAAGAAAGTGTAAAACTGCAATATCTGGAATCCACATTCTCCTTAGACAACGTAAATGCGAAATATCACATACCTCGTATTTCATGTCTTATAATATGAATTCCATACATTGCATCACATTCCAGATAATTAGACAGTATTAAAGTTTTTCGAACGACCGATCAAATACCCAAGATTCACTAAAGCTCAACACTTGAGCGAAGTTCAAAAACTTGGAGTGTGACACAGTAGTAGCGGTCCAGCCGTAGAAGGGTCAAGCCAACGCCTCACATGTGGCATGCCGTACTGCCCCAAACCCTATGGTTCAAAGGGCAGTTCAAGATGATCACATAATCGAGTTAAGGTTTGTTATCTTCTAGAGGGACCACCACAAAACTTGCACGAACCACCGAAGGATTTAAACCCCGTGAAAAGTGAGCAAATGATAGTCGTTCAAACACTTCAATACTTTGCAATTTACCTGGAAAGAAATATAACAAAATTAAATACTCTGATCGAATCGATGGTAACAAAATGAACCCCTAAATTCTCAACACTTGAGTCAGTTTAAAAATACCCATAAAATTAAACATTCAGACACAAGAATTACAGTGCAAACAAACTGCAATGATCTCACTTTACGGCCGCGGTTCCGAGGCACAAGCAGGTTATTGCCGCGGAACCGCGGCGGTTCGTACAGATCAATAAAAAAATTTTGCGCCGTAATTCTTATAATTCCCTGCTTTATTTTTTAAGTATTTTTAATTGCCAAAAATCCCAGATTTTACAAATTGTCCAGCGAGGGGTTGATTTTGTGATATCGGGTTCAATCGGGGTTTTAACTTCGTTAAAGTATCGCCTAATGTTCTAGGTTGGCTCTGATACCACTGTTGGGTTAGCATAGCACCTCATAAAGGGTTTGGAAGCATCACATGATCAAAGGTGGAGTCTTTAGGGTGCTAAGTTAACAAACATCGGATCGTGCCTAGAAAATTAGGGTTTCTAAAATTTTCACATCAATATATGAAAGAATAGATGGGGTTTAGAGAGTACAACCTTTGTAGCTCCCTACGCTAGACTCCTCGGCTACTTGGGGTTTGAAAAAGCTTCGCTTGAACTCCTCGAGGTCACCGATGATCCACCCGGAGTCCGCTTTGTCCAAGCTTGCAACTTTATCCGATCAAGTGAACGAAATCAAGCTAACACTCCAAACAAGTGGGCTAGACTTGTGTAGAATGGTGTTGTGGTTATCTTTCTCACTTCAAAATCCAATTTTGATGAGTATATTGCTCACTACAAAGAACTAGAGAGCAACATGAGAGAGGAAGAAGAAGATGGTGGCAATATCTTTTTCAAGAGTGAAAAGGATAACTCTCTTGTTTTAGAAAAATGAAAATATATGTTTATATATTTTCATGTTCTCATTTCAAACCATGGTTTAAACAATGAATTCATTATTGAACTAGAGTTAAAACACAAAAGGAAACTTTACCTAAGGTTAAAAGGTGGGTGAAAGTGGTTAGGTCAAAAGAAGAGTGTAGAAACAAATCAATAATGAACCCTTTTTCTTTCCTTTTATGTTTTAGTATAAATACAATAATAATCCATATTAAAACCATGGTGTGAGTCTTATATTGCCATCATATTCTATGTATAAGCAACCAAGAAGGATGATGCATGTATGTATGTGTACATGTACATCCATATGTGCATGAATCAAAAAGAAGGCATACATGCATGCATACATCCAACTAACTCAAGAAAGGATTTCAAGTGAGAAACTAATGGTTAATTAATAAATCAACACTTGATTTATCAATCCGGTCATATCACATATGACCCCACCAAAAGCAAGCCGCCCGATCAATACACGGTATCCTATACGCGCATTTTAATCGGGTCCATGCGCATATCGCATACGCGCACCACAACGTTTCGCCTGGACTAGGAAACTCCATTGTGGGACTCTGAGACTCGTCAATACGCCGGCAGTGGGTGATGATCATATCAAGTACCCCCAAGCCGCAAGCGATCAGCTAAACGTAACGGCCACCCGGGTATTGAGCGATCAGAAGAGAACAAGTGAACCTGCTACAACTCCCGTCGAGCCAATCGGCGACACTACCGTGCAGTCCGGTCTCCTCGTCTGATATGTCGCATATCAAGTCTAGGGGTGGTAAACGTCAGACCCCAATAACCGATAAGTCATGCCGATGTGAGGCTCATAACGGGTCGAGAAACTACTGGTAACACTTACCAGCAAATCTCTGAATCAGCCCTGGCCAGGGACTTCCCTGTTACGGCCAATCGAGCACAGCGCAACATCAACCCCCAATACTGGGAGACACGAAACCCCTCCTATCGCTCATTGCCTCCATGTGACTTGGGACTGTACCCAAAAACCACCGTTTTGCACGCCCTCATGGACGTGGTAAGGTAAAGATCAAAACACAGTGGGAATCACACAAGACTCTATGATGATCTCGGGTCTACAGACTAACCTGCACAAGTGTCACCTGAGAACTGCCATCTGACGTGAGGTATAATACCATCTGGGAGTTCTCGGCGAGTCCGTCCAGTGTACCCAGTCTCCACTGAGCACCCGTATACCATCTCTGATGTCAAACACCAATGGATATGGGATCATCCATCGCCCATCTCATGGGTCGAGAAGCGTATACGCTAGTCTACACTGGTATATCGATGCCCCATCTCGATACACCTACGACTAGGGACCTTGAAGGATGTACTTATGGACTACCATGTCCCCACTAGTATGATCTGCATCATAGTCTAGGTTGTCAAGTACACGTCCTAAGGGCTTTACCAACATGTAACTATAAGACAGTTTAAAGAGACTAGTATACATGTTAAGATAAAGAGCAACCAGATAGCATACTATCATATCGAGCAAGAAAGTCATCTCTATATATGTCCAAGCATCCAATATAATATACATCATCTGTACAATACTGGCCTCTAGGGCATACATACAACTAACAAAATCGTACTATGAGTAAAAGGGGAAAACCGCTCTTTTAAAAGGATCCAGTTGAAAACATTTCATGCGGTCCCCAATTGTTTAAATCAAAGTCAGCACCATCAATGTATGTGCAAGAGTATGTATGTATGTAGGCATGGATGTACAAAGATATTTACACAAGCATGAGTGTACAGTATGTATATGTGTCAATACAGATGTACATGTGGTATATACGTAAGCATGAGTGTACAGTATGGGGCAGAATCATGTCTAATCATCAATGATGCGGTAATCAAATGATGTATGGTTCGTAGCAATCCTATAGTGCGAGTGTCATGGCAATCACTAACGGGGTGGGTGTAACATACAAATAGTGCTCGTGCGGCTTAAACCGTTGGTGACAGTGCGGTGTTACATAACTACTGTTTCTATATACAACAAAAGATGGGTACGCTATAATAGTACATATGCACAAGCAATATATATATATATATATAAATACACATACGTGACTACAATATCCTATCAAGCCCTGACGCTTAATGCCATACGGGCGATTTCCCCGTAGATGTTAAATCTACTCACCGTGGTCTCGTGCTAAGTGTAGCCGACTGCTTGCTTCACCTTCTTTGCGGCGTCTGACGTACCTGCCTACGAACCTAGAATTTACACAAAGAATACACATAAGCTAAAATCCTGCAAAAGCGCGATATCAAAACCAAATGAGAAACTCCCATCGCGAACTAAACGCGTGTGTATACGTAACGTGTGTGCGTACGACAAAAACCACCGCGACACACTGTGACATACAGTAACACGCTGTGACACACAGCAACACCAGACCTATCTCGTAACGTACGTGTCGCGCAAGTCCCGCTACACAAACAATAGGTAAATGGTCCCAGATTCGTACCTGGAACAAAACCAAGGAAATAAACAATACCAAACACATAAAAACACACACAGACACCTCCCTGCACAGCACCAAGCCCCAATTCCCTCAAGAGGCCGGCGAGATCGGATTTAGGAAGGGTCTCGCCGGATTTTTGGTGGGTAAATGGGCTCTAAATCCTACACAAAACTCTACAATGCTTGCACATCATTCTGTATATGTTTGCAAAACAAGA
The DNA here is from genome assembly GCA_030015575.1 of Agapanthus africanus. Taxonomy (NCBI): domain Eukaryota; kingdom Viridiplantae; phylum Streptophyta; class Magnoliopsida; order Asparagales; family Amaryllidaceae; genus Agapanthus; species Agapanthus africanus. The sequence continues at coordinate 509,873,799 of CM057341.1, forward strand.
ATAACATCTTAGATATAGCAGATTTTCCGTATCCTATGATTTTGTTTAAAAACGATTTAAAAACACTAATTTGGTACATTAGGGTACGTTTGAGAATTCAGAAGAAAAGGCTTTGATTAACAGACACTATCAACACATAATATAGTTAATTTAACCATAAAAACCCTAGCTTATCCTGATCTCCACCCAAACCACCCATGATCACAAAAACCCACAAAACACTAAAACTAACTATACTACCCCAGATTCAACCCATTGTAAAAACCCAAACACAAACAGTATCAAAGACCCAAAAAGTATAGCAGGAAGCTACCCTAGAAGGTTCAAGCCCCCAGCCCCACCCGAGGCCAAGGTCGCCGGATTCCTCCCCCAGTCGCCGGCCAAAACCGCCCAGATTGGGTTCGAACTCCACCCACACACTCAGGGTGACTAGGTCGATACTCTTACACCGTTTGGTCTCATAGAAAACTCTTGGGTTAACAGCAGATCCTAAACGGCAATAAATCTTAACTAAACACTAATTTGATACAAAATGGTATTTTAGTGTAACCTGAGGAAATAACTTGGTTTAAACAACATTAATAGCACCTAATTAAGTTAATTAAACCATAATAATCCGGTTTTATCTAAAACTCCTCTCAAAACAGAAAGTTATCCCCATAACACTACTTAAACAAGATATTAAGCTAAACAAACTATAAGTTTAGCAAATGGACGTTGGGGTGAGTTTTATATCTCCAAGTGAGTTAGTGGTGGCTCAAACTGATGAGTTTGCCATATGGAAGTGTTTGCAAGGGATTTTGTGAAGAAAATGGACTTTGGTGAAGAATTTAGCTTGGATGCAAGAAGAAGAAGAAGAGAAGAAGAAGAAGTGAAGAGAACGTGTGCTGCTGCTGCTGTGCTGCTTGGTGTTGCTGCTGCTTACTGCTGCTGCCGCTGCCTGCTGCTGCTGCTGCCTGCTTACTGCTGCTGTGCGTGCTGCTGCTGTGTGTGCAAATGAGAGGGAGAGAGATGTGATGATGTGAGGAAATGAGTGTTTGAAAAAAAAATGAGAGATATGAGAGTCAATCCCCCTCTCTGTCCTCATTAATTACTAAGCATGGCTCAAGCCCATCATGCTCTCTCTCTCTCTCTCTCCAAAGTTCCAAGTCAACCCACAAAAACACAAATAAAGTTAATTTAAAAAAAATATAATTCCCTTAATTAACTTCATATTAACCTAATAAGATGGGTTAGTCCACCATGGCTATCTAAACATGGTTTAACCCAGAACTTAGCCTTAGTTTACATGCACATGTGTGTGCAAGCCTAATTAAATTCTAATAAAATATTCATTAATTTTGATAAAATATTTGAAAATCATTTTGGTAAACATTTTGCTAAAACCACACATTAAAGTATAATTAGCCACTAATCACAATCTAAGGTGTTACAATCTTCCCCCCTTAAAGAAATTCGTCCCCGAATTTAAAAATATAGCTACGCGTACCTTCAAAGAGATGAGGGAATTTCTTCCGCATCTCGCCATCGGCCTCCCAAGTGATCTCTTCACCATTTGGGCTGTGCCAAAGCACCTTCATAGATGGCAAGACCTTTGATCGAAGTTTCTTCACCTGCCGGTCCAATATCACTACTGGCTACTCGGTGAACGAAAGATCACGCTCGAGCTGAACGGTCTGATAATGAATCATGTGAGAAGGATCATGCAGGTATCTGCGAAGCATCGACACATGGAATACGGGGTGAACATTCGGAAAGTCGGGTGGAAGAGCCAAATGATATGCAACTGCGCCCACATGCTCGAGGATTTCGAAGGAACCTATAAATCTGAGGCTAAGCTTCCCTTTCCGTCCAAATCTCATCACGCCCTTCATCGGAGAGACCCTCAGAAAAACATGATCGCCAACTGCGAACTCTAATTTGCGCCGGCGTCTGTCAGCATAGGATTTCTACCTGCTCTGGGCCGCTCTCATCCGATCTCGAATCAGCTGTACCTTCTCGGTCATCTCCTGCACGATCTGCAGCCCCAAAATGCTGCTCTCGCTGAGCTCTGTCCAACAGATGGGCGATCTGCATCTCCTCCCATACAAGGCCTCGAAAGGTGCTATCTGAATAGTATCCTGGAAGCTGTTGTTGTAGGAGAACTCCACTAAGGGTAAATGATGATCCCAGCTACCACCGAAGTCTAATACGCACGCTCGGAGCATGTCCTCGAGAGTCTGAATAGTCCGCTCTGACTGGCCGTCGGTCTGTGGATGAAACGCTGTGCTGAAACTCAAGCGGGTGTCCAAAGTCTCCTGAAGCCTCTGCCACAGTCGGCTGGTAAACTGGGTGCCTCGGTCTGACACGATACAAGTCGGGACTCCATGCAGTCGTACGATCTCGTCGATATATATCTGGGCATACTGAGCAAATCCAAAAGTGGTCTTCATCGGCAGAAAGTGAGCCGCTTTCGTCAATCGATCCACGATAACCCAAATGGAGTCGTACCCTCGACTGATCCTGGGTAGAACCACAATGAAGTCCATAGAAATTTTCTCCCACTTCCACTCCGGAATGGGCAACGACTGTAGCTCTCCAACGGGCCTCTGGTGCTCGGCCTTGACTTGCTGACAAGTCAGGCATCTCGATACGAAGTCTATGACGTCCCTCTTCATCCCTTCCTACCAGTAAACATCTCTCAGATCATGGTACATCTTGGTTGAACCTGGATGAATGCTGTACACTGATCGATGCGCCTCCTCCAGAATCTCACGCCTTAGTCCCTCAGAATCTGGTATGCATAGTCGAGTCCCAAATCACAGTATCCCCTGATCATTGATCACGAACTCGGAGTCTCTACCCTGTTTAATCTGCTCCCTGATCTCTGAAAGGCGGTCGTCACTGGGCTGCGCCTCGCGGATACGATCAAGCAACTGTGGACGTGCACGAATATGCGCAAGCTGTCCTCCGATCGGAGTGAACTCGAACTGCACTCGGCTGTCACGTAAAATTTGCCAATCTGCCGACGACTGCCTCTGCACTGCGCTCAAACAAGATAGACTACCCCCGGGCCTCCTACTCAAAGCATCCGCCACTACATTCGCCTTGCCCGGGTGATAAAGGATCTCACAATCGTAGTCCTTCACTAACTCCATCCAACGGCGCTGTCTAAGGTTCAGGTCTCGCTGCTGAAATATGTACTTCAAGCTCTTGTGATCAGTGAATATCTGGCACGACTCACCGTATAGGTAATGTCGCCAGATCATGAGTGCAAATACCACTGCATCCATCTCCAAATCATGAGTGAGGTAGTTCTGTTAGTATTTCTTTAGCTGCCGAGAAGCATACGCAATAACCCTGTCGTGCTGCATCAATACGCACCCTAGCCCCACTCGTGAAGTGTTACAATAGACCACAAATCCGCCCGATCCCGAAGGCAATGATAACACCGGCGCCGTAGTCAAACGAGTCTGCAACTGCTGAAAGCTATGCTCGCACGCCTCCGTCCAATCAAAAAGAACTCCCTTCCAGGTCAACCCGGTCAACGGTGCAGCAATACGGGAGAAGTCCTATACAAACCGTCGGTAGTAGCCAGCCAGGCCTAGGAAACTACGGATCTCTGTAACTGATGCTGGTCTGGGCCAATGCTGAATGACCTCGATCTTCTTCGGGTCTATACATATACCATCTCGTGTAATCACGTGACCCAAGAAATCTAGGCTGTTAAGTCAAAACGCGCACTTGGAGAATTTCGCGAACAGCTGGTGCTCCCTCAATGTCTGCAATGTGATCCGCAGGTGCTGCTCATGCTCCTCTCGGCTCCGGGAATACACCAAAATGTCGTTAATAAATACTATGATGAACAGATCAAGATACGGCCTGAAAATACGGTTTATCAAGTCCATAAATGCTGCTGGGGCATTGGTGAGTCCGAACGACATCACCAAAAACTCATAGTGCCCGTAACGCGTGCGAAAAGCCATCCTCGGAATATCCTCCTGCCGAACCCGCAACTGATGGTAGTCTGATCGCAAGTCGATCCTCGAAAATTATCCTGCACCCTGAAGCTGGTCGAACAAGTCGTCGATGCGTGGTAAAGGATATCTGTTCCGTACGGTAACCCTGTTCAGCTGGCGGTAGTCAATACACAAACGCAAACTGCCGTCCTTCTTCTTGACAAACAGGACAGGAGCACCCCAAGGAGACACACTAGGTCGAATAAGCCCTTTATCAACCAAATCATGCAACTGACCTTTCAACTCTCTAAGCTCCGCCGGGGCCATCCGATAAAGCGGTATGGAAATAGGCCCCATGCCGGGAATCAAGTCAATTCAGAAAACAATATCGCGCTCAGGCGGTAGCCCAGGAAGCTCGTCAGGGAAAACATCAGGGAACTCACTAACAATCGGAACCTGGTCCTACGGAACCTCTGTAGCTCTAGTATCGCAAACATAGGCTAGAAATCCCTGACATCCCTTCCTCAAAAGCAGTCCAGCACGAAGAGACGAAATCAAACTGTGAGGGGCGGCACCACGGTCCCCCTGCACAACAAAAGCTGACTTGCCGGGGAAAAAAACTTAACCGTCTTCTCACGGCAGTCCACAGATGCATAGCACGTGGCTAACCAGTCCATGCCCAGGAGAACGTCGAAGTCCAACATCTCAGGAAGGATCAAGTCGACAAGCAACTCTCTCTCACCAATACGGACAATACACAACCGGAACACGTGTCTAGCAACAAATGACTCGCCAACGGGAATGGTCACAATAAGCGGCTGATCAAGTAAACCAGACTCTCTACCCAAACTCGGCACAAAGTGTGTGGAAACGTATGAGTGCGTGGATCCCGGATCAAACAACACGTGTGCGTCAACATAACATACTGAAAAAGTACCTGAGACCACTGCATTGGATGCCTGCGCGTCCTGATGCGTCAAAGCGAATACCCATGCATGTCCTCTACCTGCAACTAGCGGTCCCCTACTAGCAATTGGCCATCCACTGTCGGCAACTGGCTGTCCTCTGCCTCGGCTACCACGTCCTCTCTGAGCAAACCCTCCGCGACCATGACCTCTCTGTGCATGAGTCTGACGTAGAGTAACAGCAGGTACAAGAGGCAACGCCCTCTGGGGTGGAGAAGGTGGAAATGTGACATGTGGTACGGCGGTCACACCCTCACGTGGCTCCAGACAATCTCGAATACGATGATAAGTACTCCCGCATCAGAAACATCTAGATGGTGCCGGCTGACCCTCCTGGGGATAAGAGCTGAATAGTTGACATCGTTTCGAGCCTCTGCTACCCCTCGTACCTGTACGGAACCTATCGCGGCACCTAAACGGCTGTCTCAGTGCTGACGTACCTGTATGAACCCTCTTCGGCCTGGAACTACCGAAGTCTCAGCAAGGCGCTCCTCGACTAATAGGGCTGCATCTACAGCTGCTGCGTAGGTCTCGCAATGCTGTGCGCGGATCGCAAGAAACAACGGGGTGAGCAAGCCTCGAACAAACCTCTTGACTCGCATCTCCTCAGTAGCTACTAAATATGGGGCATAAACACATAGCTTGGTAAACTGCACATCATACTCCGCCACCGTCATATCCGGCGTCTGGCATAATGACTCGAACCTGCGTGCTCGAGCATCCTTGACACTCTAGGGAAGGAAACTGGCAAGGAACACCGTCACAAACTGAGTCCAGGTCATAGGAGGGAGACCTGCTGCTCTGCCCTTCTCTACCGACTCACACCACTTCTGCGCAAGACCTTCAAGGTGAAAGCTCGCCAACTCCACCCATCTCGCATCTGATCATCTGAGTGAACGACATATCCGGGCCATCCTATCGATAAATGACTGTGGGTCCTCGGCTGCATCGGTGCCTGTGAAGACCGAAGTCTTCAGCCTCATAAATTCAGTTAGCGATACTATAATAACCTCTGTAGCTGCAGGTGCAACTACCTGAACTTTAGGTACCATCACGGTCCCCGTAAAGGGTGGAACTACCTCTGGTCGCTGCGCTCGGAGTGCCTCAACTAACGACCCTATCATATGGTGCATCTCTTGCATACCAGCCCCTAGCATAGCGATCTGGTCTGTCGAAGGGGGAACAGTCTGCTCTGGTACAATGGGTGTACTGCCCGGGTCAGTCCTCATCTCAGACGAGTCAACTCTAATCTCCGCTCTCGCGGCCACTCTCTGCACCCTCATAGTCTTTGGCAGCATAATGGATGAAAGGAAATTAGGATTCGATAAGGATACGGAAATCGAATCACAAGAATGCATATAATCATGAAAGAATTTCAATCAATAAGTCCTAAGGTCACTTAGGCGGAGTACCGTGTCATGAGTATGCTGCGGAACATACACACGCTACGCTGCTCTCCTTTAGCTACCTACTCCATCATACCAAGATCATCCTACACTCCAAAAGGTAAAACCACGCACTGATACCATCTTTGTCACGACCCGAAGTTCAGCTCGTGACCGGCACTTAACCACGTAAGCTCTACAGGCGCAACGCGATCAAGTAAGATGAGACCCAGAAATCAAAACCATTAAAATAGTGAGCGAAGAAAAACATTAGTTTAAAACATTTAGAAAAACTTGAGTAATTGAGTAAAAATCTTTAAAGTTTAAGTTAATTTCTTAAAAATTTCGGCTGCACCTCCTTTGTAAAAAATAGCCCCGAAACGGTACTGTCACGACCCAAGTTCGGCCCGTGACGGGCACTTAACCACGTAACGTCTACATGCATAACGCGACTAAGTAAGCCAAAACCCAGAAATCAAAACCATTGAAAAAGTGAGTGAAAGAAAATATTAGCTTAAAACATTTAGAGAACCTTGAGTAATTTAGTAAAATTCTTTAAAGTTTAAGTTGTTTTCTTAAAAATTTCGGCGGCATCTTCTTTGTAAAAACTAGCCCCGAAATCGGGTACAAGACAAGATATAAGTAAAAATGACATACAATAAGAATAAAGCATCCCCAAACAGGAGCAATCACGCCCAACGGCGGAAACAACTACCACAATGATAATATACGACGCCGTAGCGAAGAAATGAGCAATATAAGTGGAAAAATATCATGAAAGATAAAACTGCATAAATGAAATCGGCTCACAACGAGCTCGACACCAGAGTACAAAATAATATACATAGACCTCACAACTGGTCTCTAAGTCAATACAGGAATAGTAGATGGAGAGTACTATATACAATAGTGTGTACAACTGGAAAATAAATGGATACCGCAAAAAAAACCACCTATCAGTAAAAGGGCTCACGCGCCAACTGCAGTGGTATCTGTAGCAAAAGATGCAAGAAAGTAGCCCAGCCGCAACTACTCTGAGGGGAAACCTGCAAACACTGTGGCAAAACGGGGGTGAGTTGCCAACTCGTGAATAGTAGATAACATATAAAGGTAATCGCGAGTATGCACATACCGTGATACTCTAACATATGCCCACAGATAACATCTATATGTGATGAGCAGGGTATGCAATAATCACGCGTAATAAGTGTAAGCTAATACATCTATATATGATGAGCAGTGTATGCAATAATCATGCCAAAGTACTCTATCAGGTACTACAACTACAGGATGCGATGCATAACAATGAATGCTGAGCATGGGGTAAAATATTATCTACATGGAATCTCAACGTGGAAAAATAACCGGTGTCCATCAAATACACCCAAATCCCAGTACAACTCAGGCGTCGTCACTCTAATCGGCCCTCAAATCCTGTAAATCTCATAGAATCATGAGTACCCAATATCGGCACTCGAAAATATCATGAAATCATTGTGTTCAGCATCGACACACAAATCCTCAAGTATCGGGCTCCGTCAGTCCGGATTGGCCCACGGGCTCAGTCTGCGGTATCGGCCCTCAGCCCCGGCAGTACGGGTCGTCCTGTATCCATCTATCGACTCTGGTCAGTATCCACCGGATAACCGCCAGGTCTAACCAATCACCGGTAGGTAGTAGTCCCTCCGCCAGGCTCACCGTCTAACTATACGAGTCTTCTTGCCCCGGGGTACCATACCGGGTCCACCATGTACCCGCAGACGGTGCCTACCACTCCTCGAATCGGGTATACTCACACAAACTCTCATGAACCGAGAAAACTCATGGTAGACGCACTGAAATATCATGCCAAGAGAAACTGGGTTTTCAAAACAGTGCATATTTTCTTAAAATAATACCACGGTTGTCAAATCTAAAAATCACACGAATCCAAAACTCAATGCGTAAATCCATGCAATGTGGCGTATGCCACTAAGGGTAAAAAGGGAAACCGCTCTTTTAAAATTGATCCAGTTTTGAAAATATCTCATGTGGTCCCTATTTTCTAGAAATCAAAGCCAATATCATCCATGTATGTGACATATGTATGTAGATAGGTATGGATGTGCATGTGGATATATACGCAAATATGAGTGTGCCAATGTATATGTGCACTAATATGGATATACAGTGCGTAGGTGCGCAAGTACGGATATATCAATATATGTGTGCACCGATATGAATATACAGTGTGTATGTGCGCAAGTATGAATATGTCAAGGTATGTGTGCACCAATATGAATATACAGTGTGCATGTGCGCAAGTATGGATATATCAATGTATGTGTGCACCAATATGAATATACAGTGTGCATGTGCACAAGTAAGGATATATCAATTTATGTGTGCACCAATATGAATATGCAGTGTGCATGTGCGCAAGTATGGATATATCAATGTATGTGTGCACCAATATGAATATGCAGTGTGCACGTGCGCAAGTATGGATATATCAATGTATGTGTGCACCAATATGAATATACAGTCTCCACGTGTGCATGTATGGATATATCAATGTATGTGTGCACCAATATGAATATACAGTGTGCATGTGCGCAAGTATGGATATATCAATGTATGTGTGCACCAATATGAATATACAGTGTATATGTGCATCAATATGAATATATACAGTGTACATGTGCGCAAGTATGGATATATCAATGTATGTGTGCACCAATATGAAGATACAGTGTGCATGTGCGCAATGTGCGGCAGAAACATGTCTAATCATCAATGAATGCGGTATCAAAATGATGTATGGTTCGTAACAATCCTATAGTGCGAGTGTCATGGCAATCACAAACGGTGTGAGTGTAACATATAAATAGTGCTCGTGCAGCTTGAATCGTTAGTGACAGTGCGGTGTTTTATAACTACCATTTCTATATCCAACAAAAGAGGGGTATGATACAATAATATATATGCACGAACACTATACATATAAGTCTGTATGCGACTACAATATCCTATCACGCCCTGACGCTTAACGCCATACGGGCGATTTCCCCGTAGATGTTAAATCTACTCACCTGGTCTCGTGCTAAGTGTAGCCGACCACTTGTTTCCCCTTTTTTACGGTGTCCGACGTACCCGTCTGTGAACCTAGAATTCACACAAGGAATACACATAAGCCAGAATCCTGCAAAAACGCGATATTAAAACCAAACGAGAAACTCGCATTGCGAACTAAACGCGTGTGTATACGTAACGTGTATGCATACGCTAAAACCTAACGCGACATGCTGTAGTACACAGCGACCAACTCGACTCGTATCGTACGTGTCGCACAAGTCCCGCTACGCAAAATATAGGTAAATGGTCGCAGATTTAATTTGGAGCAGAAACAAGAAAATCAAACAAGACCAAACCCTTCACAATACCAACAGACAACTATCTGCAAAAATTCAACAAGTTCCCAAACAATTGGGCCGGCCACCATAAGGGTCATATCGGCCAAAAACCGGTGGGAGGGGTCTAGGTTTCCACAATAAAATTCTAGCACCATTCATAGCCTAGTGTATATGTTTGCTTACAAAAATTACAACCCTAGATACAGCAGATTTTACGTATCCTAAAGTTTAATTTAAAACCGTTTTAAAAGACTTAGTTTGCAACAATATGGTATTTTGTGGAATTAGGCGAATTTACAGGGATTTAGTGATACCTAACAGCACAAATTAGAGCTAATCTAACCCTGAAAACCCTGATTTACCCTACTCTCCAACTAAACCATCAATTTATCGTCAAAGTCCACAAAACACTAACACTAACCCAAACTTTCCCATATTTCTACCCGCAAACAATTAGAGAAAGTAAACAATACCAAACCCATACAAATACCCACAGACGCCACTAGCCCAAGCACAACCACCTAACAGCACAGGGAGGCCGGCGACGCCGGAATAATGGGGGAGGTCGCCGGATTTTTGGGAAGGGGGTGGGCTAAAAAATCAACACAACACTCAGTAGGGCCTGCATACAAATCTGAACATGTTTTCTAAACTATGAAATGATCACAGTTGTAGCAGATCTCGGATATCCTGCAGTTTGCCTCAAAACCGTAATTTTAAATTTCAAGTTTTAGACTTTAAGGTGATTTAGTGAAATCTAGTGATACTACTAGGTTAACACAGCACTAATAACACCTTTCTAAGTCAATAAAGCCATAAAAACTCTAACTTGGCCAAAACCCCACTTAAACTACAAACTAGCACTAAAAACTCATATTAAACGCTAACCGAAGCTAAATAACATATAAGCTTAGCAAAAAGGAGTTGAGTTCAGAGATTATACCCCTAGGGATGTTAAGTGAAAGGAGATGGAGAAGAAGAAGAAAGAGGAGGGGTTCTGCTCTTGCTACTGCTGGCGATGCTGCTGCTACTGCTGGTGCTGTTGCTGAGCTGCTGTTGTTGATGTTGCTTTTGCTGCTGCTGCTCTGTTGTTGTTGCTGTTGGATGCTGCTGCAACTTCTGCTGCTGCTGCTGTGTGATATGTGTGTGTGAGAGAGAGAGAGAGAGAAGTGAGAATGAGCAAGAGAAAAAGAAATGAGAGCATAAGCTAGTCAACCCCCCCTCTCTCTCCTCATTATATGTGAGCATGGCTCAAGCCATTGTTAGTGTATATGCCCTAGAGGCCATTACTGTATCATACTAGTATGTATATTACTTAATGGAAGCTTGGGATATTCACCTTGTATTGACAATCTTGCTCAAAATAGTAGTATGCTACTTGGTTTGTTTCTGCTTCAATGTGTACATGTGTTTATTTTAGTATATCACCTATACACATTAGTGGAGCCCTTAGGATCTTTGCTTGATTACCAGCGATGTGATGGCCGTCACACTAGTGGGGCTGGGTAATCTATAAGCACATCCTTATGCTGGTCCCTGGTCGCAGGACTATCGAGACAGGGCATCGATACTCCGGAGTAGACCAGCGCATGCGCTTCTCATCCCAGTGTGGGAGACGGTCTGTCCCACAGCCGTCAGTACGTCGTACTTGAGATAGTATGCGGGTGCTCGTTAGGTTACGGGTACACTGGACAGGACTCGTCGGGAACTGACTAGTTGGTATTATACCTATCGTCAGTTATCAGTTCCCAGGTGACATGAGTACAGCTTAGTCCGCTGACTTGACACTGTCACATCGCCTCGGGTGTGTTCCCACTGTACTTTGATCACTACCCTACCACGGCTCAAAGGAGTCGTGCAAACAGGTGGTGGTTGGGTGCAGTCCCGAAGCACTTGGAGGCAGTGACGGTTAGACAGGATTCGTCTCTCCCGGTATTGGGGGTTGACATCGCGCTGTGTCTAGGAGAGCCATTACACGAGTAGTCCCTGGCCAGGGCAAACGAGATATACTGGTAGGTTTCCAGTGTTATCTCAGGGTGTTTTGGGCTTCGCTCCGGCACGACTTGTACCCCTATTGGGGGACTGACGTTTACCGCCCCCTAGGCCCGCCATGCGATGTATCAGACGAACAGACCGGACTGTACGGAGAATGTCACACTCAGGCTCAGTAGGAGTTCAGATGGGTTTCGCCTCGTCGGTCTTCTTGTCGGCATTACCTGGGGACCGTTACGCACAGCTAGTGCCGCTTGCGGTCTGTGGTTAAACCCACTGCCAGCGTAGTGTCGAGTCTTTAGAGTCCCACACCGAAAGCTTTTCGCCTTTAGGCAAAAGAGTAGAGGTCGCATGGTATTGCGACAGGTCGCATGGTTTTGCGACAGGGTTCGGTCACATCCGTGCACTTGTGCGCGTACAGTGTCCGGACAGTTTACACTAGCGGGCTTTGGTTTAAGCCAGATCCTAGTGTACCTTATGGGATCGGATTTATCCAGTTTGCATTCGTGTTCCTCGGAACGCGGATGCGGGTGTGTATGCACAGTTGACAGGGAGGCACAGACAGCGGATTCTCATTAGGGTTGTTGACAGTTGACCGTTGACTTTTTGACTTTTTGCTCAACCCTAATGAGAATATGATATGTGATTAACTATTATATTAATTAAGTATTATGGTGACTTGGTTGTTGACTTTTGTTGACTTTGTTGACTTTTGTTGACTTGTTGACTTTGTTGACCGGTTGACTAGGCTTGACTAGTTGACCATCATAATAACCATGGTTATCATTTCATGCCAAAGACTTTTACTTGCTTGCTCATTTTGAGTAAAATGAGTGCATGACATGATAAGGTTATGGTTGCTTCAACCATCACATAAGACTTTTATTGATATGATGAGAGTTATGATTACATTGGATTATGAGAGGGTGAGAGACAAAAGAGAGCCTTATTCTTTCTTGCTCATTCTCTCTCTTGTTCTTGAGCTCTCCTCTTGCTCTCACCCTCAACCTCTTGCTCCCTCTCTTGATCTATGGTTCTCTTGTCTCATGAGTTGAGAATCAAGAACCATAGATAAAATCCCATTCTATTTCTTCTCTACTCATTCTAGTTCACTAGGTTTAGCAAACCAAGTGAACTAGTTTCTTCAAAGAACGAAGAAGGAGCTAAAGGTTGGAGCTTTCAAGTGGATCTATCTTCGGCGTACGGAGACAACGAGAAGGAGCCATCGAACCACCATCGGAGCTTGAAGACGAAGGAGTTCAAGTTTAGGTATAACCATCTCCATCCGAGTAGCTAACTCTCTTTAGCTAAGTTTGCTAGTTTTAGTTTAGTCAAAGATCCCGACTTTGCTTAGTCCATGTTGCCCCTTGCGCTAAAAATTTGATTTTTATACCGTTTCCGCCTCCCCGTAAGAACCGGGGGTCGCAACGTGGACTTACAGCCATCATGCCCTCTCTCTCTCACCTACTCAAGTCAACACCTAAAACTAAATCATTTAAAAAAAAACTTAATTAAATTCAAATTTTCTTAACAAAAAAAATGGGTTAGTCCACCATGGTTGCTAAACATGGTTTAACTCCAATTTAACCCTAGTTTACATGCACAAGTGTGTGCAAGCCTATTAAAATTCTAATAAAATATTCAATAATTTTGATAAAATATTTAAAAATCGTTTTGGTAAACTTTTTATTAAAAACCATATATTAAGTATAATTAGACACTAATCACAATCTAAGGTGTTACAATCTTCCCCCCTTAAAGAAATTCGTCCCCGAATTAAAAAAAATATATAGCTACGCGTACCTTCAAAGAGATGAGGGAATTTTTTCTGCATCTCGCCCTCGGCCTCCCAAGTGATCTCTTCACCATTAGGGGTGCGCCAAAGCACCCTCACAGATGGCAAGATCCTCGATCGAAGTTTCTTCACCTGTCGGTTCAATATCACGGCTAGCTGCTCGGTGAACGAAAGATCGCGCTCGAGCTGAACGGTCTGATGCTGAATCATATGAGAAGGGTCATGCAGGTATCTGCGAAGTATCGACACATAGAATACAGGGTGAACATCAGGGAAGTCGGGTGGAAGAGCCAAACGATATGCCACTGCGCCCACACGCTCGAGGACCTCGAAGGGACCTATAAATCTGGGGCTAAGCTTCCCCTTCCATCCAAATCTCATCACTCCCTTCATCGGAGAGACCCTCAGAGAAACGTGATCGCCAACTGCGAACTCTAATCTGCGGCGGCGTCTGTCAGAATACGATTTTTGCCTGCTTTGAGCTATCCTCATCCAATCTCGAATCAGTTGTATCTTCTCGGTCGTCTCCTGTACGATCTGCGGTCCCAAAATACTGCTCTCACTGAGCTCTGTCCAACAGACGGGCGATCTACATCTCCTCCCATACAAGGCCTCGAAAGGTGCCATCTGGATAGTATCCTGGAAACTATTATTGTAGGAGAACGCCACCAAGGGTAAATGATGATCCCAGCTACCACCAAAGTCTAAAACGCACGCTCGGAGCATGTCCTCGAGAGTTTGAATAGTCCGCTCTGACTGGCCGTCGGTCTGCGGATGAAATGCTGTGCTGAAACTCAAGCGGGTGCCCAAAGCTTCCTGAATCCTCTGCCATAGTCGGCTGGTAAACTGGGTGCCTCGGTCGGACACGATACATGTCGGGACTCCATGTAGTCGTACGATCTCGTTGATGTATATCTGGGCATACTGAGAAAATCCGAAAGTGGTCTTCAACGGCAGGAAGTGAGCCGCTTTCGTCAATCGATCCACGATCACCTTAATAGAGTCATACCCTAGACTAGTCTTGGGTAGACCCACAAAAAAGTCCATAGAAATCTGCTCCCATTTCCACTCCGGAATGGGTAACGGCTGTAGCTCTCCCGCTGGCCTCTGGTGCTCGGCCTTGACTTGCTGACAAGTCAGGCATCTCGACACGAAGTCTGTGACGTCCCTCTTCATCCCGTCCCACCAGTAAACATCTTTCATATCCTAGTTCATCTTGGTGGAACCTGGATGAACACTGTACACCGATCGATGTGCCTCCTCAAGAATCTCACGCCGCAGTCCCTCAGCATCTGGTACGCACAGTCTAGTCCCAAATCGCAGTATCCCCTGATCATCAATCATGAACTCGGAAAATCTGCCCTGTCCAATTTGTGCCATGATCTCTGAACAATGATCAACACTGTATTGTGCTTCCTGTATACGGTCAAGCAATTGTGGGCGTGCACGAACATACGCATGCTGTCCTCCGATCGGAGTGAACTTGAAATGCATTCTGCTGTCGAATAAAATCTGCCAATCTGCCGACGACTGCCTTTGCACTGCGCTCAAACAAGATAGACTACCCCGGGGCTTCCTACTCAAAGTATCCGCCACTACATTCGCCTTGCACGGGTGATACAAGATCTCGCAATCATAGTCTTTTACTAGTTCTATCCAACGACGCTGTCTAAGATTTAGATCTCGCTGCTGAAATATATACTTTAAGCTCTTGTGATCAGTGAATATCTGGCATGACTCGCCGTATAGGTAATGTCGCCAGATCTTAAGTGCAAAGACCACTGCAGCCATCTCCAAATCGTGAGTGGGGTAGTTCTGTTCATGTTTCTTCATCTGCCGAGAAGCATACACGATCACCCTGTCTTGCTGCATCAATATGCACCCTAGCCCCACTCGAGAAGCGTCAAAATAGACCATAAATCCGCCCGATCTTGAAGGCAGTGATAACACCGACGCCGTAGTCAAATGAGTCCGCAACTGCTGAAAGCTATGCTCGCACTCCTCCGTCCAATCGAAAGGAACTCCCTTCCGGCGTATCTCGGTACAATCTCTGATGCGGTGATGGGGAATACCACACCCAAAGCATCCACGCGATGACTGCTGACCCTCCTGGGGATAAGAGCTAAACATCTGACCTCGCCCTGAGTCTCTGCCACCTGTACGATGTCTATCATGGCGTCCGAATGGAAGTCTCCGTGCTGCTGTATTAGTACGAACCCTCTTCGGCCCTGGAATTACCGAAGTCTCAGCAAGGCGCTCCTCGACTAATAAGGCTGCGTCTACAGCTGCTGCATAGGTCTCACAATGCTGTGCGCTGATCACAAGAAATAACGGGGTAAGCAAGCCTCGAACAAACCTCTTGACTCGCATCTCCTTAGTAGCCACTAAATATGGGGCATAAACAGATAGCTCGGTGAACTGCACAGCATACTCCGCCCCCGTCATATCCGGCGTCTGGCGTAATGACTTAAACCTGCGCTCTCGAGCATTCCTGACACTCTGGGGAAGGAAACGGGCTAGAAATACCGTCACAAACTCGGTCCACGTCATAGGAGGAAGACTTGCTGCTCTGCCCTTCTTGACCGACTCGCACCATTTCTGTGCAAGACCTTCCAGGCGAAAGCTCGTGAACTCTACCCATCTCGCATCTGAGCATCTGAGTGAACGACATATCTGGGCCATCCTATCAATAAATGACTGTGGGTCCTCGGCTACATCGGTGCCTATGAAGACCGGAAGCTTCAGCCTCATAAACTCTGATAGCGATACTGTAATAATCTCTGTAGCTGCAAGGGCAACTGCATATACTGTAGGTACCATCGGTGGAACTACCTCTGGTCGTTGCGCTCGAAGTGTCTCCACTAACGACCCTATCATCTGGCGCATCTCCTGCATACCGGCCCCTAGCATGGCGATCTGATCTGTCGTAGGAGGAACAGTCTGCTCTGGTACAATGGGTGTACTGCCCGGGTCAGTCCTCGTCTCAGACGAGTCAACTCTAATCTCGGCTCTCGCGGCCGCTCTCTGCGCCCTCGTAGTCTTTGGCGGCATAATGGCTGAAAAGAAAGTAGGATTCGATAAGGATACGGAAATCGAATCGCAAGAATGTACATAATCAGGAAGGGATTTCAATCAATAAGTCCTAAGGTCGCTTAGGCAGAGTACCGTGTCATGAGTATGCCGCGGAACATACACACGCTACGCCACTCTGCTTCAGCTACCTACTCCATCATACCAGGGTCATCCAACACTCCGAAAGGTAAAACCTACGCTCTGATACCAACTTTGTCACGGCCCAAGTTCGGCCGTGACCGGCACTTAACCACGTAATGCCTACAGGCGTAACGCGACTAACTAAGCCAAAACCCAGAAATCAAAACCAATGAAAAAGTTAGTGAAAGAAAATATTAGTTTAAAACATTTAGAGAACCTTGAGTAATTTAGTAAAATTCTTTAAAGTTTAAATTGTTTTCTTAAAAATTTCGGCAGCATCTTTATTGAATATGTATGCCCTAGAGGCCATTATTGTATAGTACTAGTTTGTATAATACATTTTGGAGGCTTGGAATATATATATGGGTTTACGACAGTCTTGCTCGATATAGTAATATGCCGCTTGGTTTGTTTCTATCTTAATATGTGTATATGTTTCTTTTAACATATCGCTAAAAACATGTTGATGGAGCCCTTGGGATCTTTGCTTGACTACCGGCGTTGTGATGGCGATCACACTAGTGGGGGCTGGGTAGTCTATAAGCACATCCTTATTTTGGTCCCTGGTCATAGGATTATCGAGACAGGGCATCGATACTCCAGAGTAGACTGGTGCGTACGCTTCTCGTCCCAGCAGGGGAGATGGTCTGTCCCACAGCCATCAGTACGTCGTACCGGAGATAGTATGCAGGTGCTCGTTAGGTTACGAATACACTGGACAGGACTCGTCGGGAACTGTTGGTTGGTATTATACCTATCGTCAGTTAACAGTTCCCAGGTGACATGAGTACAGCTTAGTCCGCTGACTTGACACTGTCACTTCGCCTCGAGTGTGTTCCCACTGTTCTTAAATTACTACTGTAGGGTTCCTAGGCACACACATGAGGTTCTACAACTGATCAACCATGCCAAATTCAAAAATTTATGTGCCGAGAAACCCTATGCAAGATCATTAACTAGAGGATAGGAGAAACTAAAAGCAAGCAAACAACTTCACTAACAAGTGAAAGGGACTACAACCTTTGTAGATCCGGTCCACCACCTCCAAAGCTCCGTGATGACGTCCCTCCACTGCGACCATCGGGATCCTGGACTCTAGCGTTGGTCTTATCGGAGAAATGATCGGGCTAGGTCGTTGACTTCGATGCCGAAGATGATCTACGTCGAGGCGACTCAAACCCAAGCTCCATCTTCACTAGGTCATGAAACATGTGAAGATAAAACCCTATACAATATGTCAAGTCGTAGAGGATGAAGAAATAGGAAGTGGGTTCACTTTGGATTTGGATTTCTCACTTGATTTCATCACTTGAACTTTTCAAGAAAACTTTCTTCTCTTCATGAAGAAGAAGAAGAAGAAGAAGAGAAGAAAAATGAATTATTTTTAAAAGAAAATTCAAGTGAAGTCTATCATATAGCAACCATGGGTGAGGTAAACACATGTAGAGAATAAACTAGGGTTTAGGTGTAATGGTTAGGTTAAGGCAAAAAACAAAATGGCTAGACTTTTCAAAGCTTCATGAAGCTTCAAGCATAAAACAAAGCAAGCCACCATTTTATTTTTTCCAAAAATAAATAAATAAACTAAAACCCTAACCATTAACCTAAACATGGTTCAAAGCATACACACACCCAAGTTTGCATGTATCATCAAACATGATACAAACTAGTGCACAAACATATATCATATATACAATGTGCACAATCTAGAGAGAAAAATAATCTTAAGTGAACCAATACTAGTTAATGTAAAGTAATATATCAAATATATAATTATACATTAAATCATTAAATCAACACTTGATTTAATGATCCGGTCATACTGCATATAACCGACTAATATCAAGTGTATCAATATATCGAATCAACATTTGATTCGATAACCCGGCTATATCTCATATAACCGTCCAATGATACAAATCGCAAGAATTGAACTCAGTATCACATACTGGTATTATTCTCGGTCCCGCACATATCTCATATGCGCTCCTATTTCATTTCGCTTGAGCCAGGAAACCTCTGTGTTGGACTCTAAAGACTCGTCAATACGCCGGCAGCAGGTGATGATCATATCAAACACCCACAAGCCGCAAGCGGTCTGCTAAACGTAACGGCCACCCGGGTATTGAGCGATCAGAAGATAAAAGAGCAAGCCCGCTCACACTTCTGTGAATCCAACCAGTAACACTTACCGTACAGTCCGGTCTCGTCGTCTGATATGTCGCATATCTCGCCTAGGGGTGGTAAATGTCAGACCCCAGTAGTTAGATAAGTCGTGTCGATATGTGGTCTATAACAGTTCGAGATACTATTGATAACACTTACCAGTAAATATCAGCAACCCTGGCCAGGGATTTTCGGTTAAAGCCAATCGAACACAGCGCAACATCAAATCCCTATACCGGGAGAGACGAATCCCCTCCTATCGCTCATTGTCTCCATGTGATTCGGGACTGTACCCAAAAACCACCGTTTTGCAAGCCCTCTTGGACGTGGTAAGGTGGAAATCAAAGCACAGTGGGAATCACACAAGACTCTATGACGATCTCGGGTCAACAGACTACTCTGTACCAGTGTTACCAGAGAACTGCCATCTGACGTGAGGTATAATACCATCTGGGAGTTCTCGGCGAGTCCGTCCAGTGTACCCAGTCTCCACTGAGCCCCCGTACACCATCCTTGATGTCAAACACCAATGGATATGGGATCATCCATCGCCCATCATATGGGTCAAGATGCGTATACGCTAGTCTACTCTGGTGTATGGATGCCCTGTCTCGATACACCCTTGACTAGGAACAGTTATAGGAAGTACTCGTCGACTACCGTGGCCCTACTAGTATGATCTCGTCATAGTCCCAGTAGTCGAGTACATATCCTAAAGGCTTTACCAACATTTAACAGAGAGACAATCAGTGTACACGTTAAGATAAAGAGTAACCAGATAGCAAACTATCATGTCGAGCAAGAAAGTCATCCCTATATATGTCCGAGCATCCACTACAATATACATCGTATGCACAGTAATGGCCTCTAGGGCATACATATAACTAACAATATCCCACTTGCACTAGGGCCATCTGATAGCAGTGGTTGTAGTATCTCATACTCAACCATCCAATAATAGTCTCTCTTTGGGAAAAAGCCTTTGTGAGTGGATCCGCCGTGTTGTCCTCTGAGTATACTCTCCTAACCTCGCTCTCCTAGAGATCAACCATCTCCATGATCAGGTGACACTGTCTTAGAATATGTCTGGATCACTGATGGGACGGGCGTTCCTTGGCATAAGCCACAACTCCATTGTCACACAATGGTAGGAACGAAGTTCATCTCATGAACTAATATACACCCAGACTTTCTCTTTGGTAGCATCTTTGGTAGCGATGTATCTAACCATTATCGTCTAGTATGCCACGATATCTAGCTTGGAACTCTTCCAACATACCGTACCTCCACTGAGGGTAAAGACAATGCCTGTGACTGACTTTCAGTCGTCCTTATCACCCTGGAACACTTCCAGTGGTTCTCCCCAGGATCGATTGATACCATCTCACTACAACTAGTGAGAATCCTAATATCCAATTAGATCTATCTCATAGATCCAAAACCTAGGATTTAGTAGGTATTGATTTGATCCTATATGGAGAATCATTGTGATAAGCGGAGATTGATCGAGCGTAGCATAGGAAACTCCTTCCCTATCAAGAGTATATCATCCACGTACTCTACGAGGATCACCACCATACTCCCTACTACCTTTTCGTTTATACAAGGTTCATCTACCATTTTGATGATGTCAAACTCTTTGACTAATACATCAAAAACAGACATTCCAACTCCGCGATGCCTGTTTTATCACATAAAACATCTTGCACACGTTTCCGCTGCTCCCACTGTCTACGAAGCCCTCTGACTGTGTACTTATAGACGCTCTCTTCCAAATCATCATTTAGAAAAGCAGTCATGACACCCAACCACCAGATATCGTAGTCATGATATGTAGCCGTGGCAAGTAGGATCTGGATGGACTTAATCATAGCTACTTAGAAAGGGTTTCATCATAATCCATACCTGGTTAATGATGCAAAACTTTAACAAGTCTAGTTTTGAAAGTCTCAACTTTTCCATGTACACCAAGTAATCTTCTCAAGATATACTTGCTCTTGATGGGGATTTAACCCTTCAGATAAAGCAACCAAAGTCCATACTTTGTTGGTGTATAAGGATTCCATCTCAGATCGCTAAGCATCCAGCCATTCTTAAAAGTCCCACTCCTGATGGCCAGCTCGAAACTAGATGGGTCATCATCTCATGATGCAATCTTCGCTCCCACTGTCATAAAGAAACCAAAGTATCTCACAGGTGGGTGAGGAACCCTATTAGATCGGCGGACAGGCTGAGGTTCGTTGGTTACTATTGAATCCTTTGGTTCTACCAAATCATCAGCTGCAGTTTGTATAGCTGGAACCCTTCCAGTTCTACATAACAGATCTTGCCCCGAGCTTGTCCGGATTTAGCTTTTAGACATAGGCCGGACAACCCCAAATCTTAACAATATTTAAGATATGGGCTCTTCCCTTTCCATATCACATATGAAGTGGGAGGCAACTGATTTGATCGGAACCCTATTCAATAGGTATGCAACTTCATAAGCGCATAACTCCCAAAAGGAAATAGGTAACTCAGTAGTACTCATCATAGAGCACACCATATCATATAGGGTGTGATTGCTCCGCCCCGATACACCGACGTGCTGTGGTGTATACGGAGGAGTAATGCTGAGAGAGAATCTTATTCTCCTTTAGAATAATCCAGAAATTCTGTGCTTAAGTATTCTCCTCCTTGATCGCATCAAAAGACATAATACTTATACCCGTTTTGGTTCTCTACTTCTAACTTATATTCTGTGAATATCTCAAAAGCTTCGGACTTATGTTTCAACAGGAACACATGTTTGAATCTTGAGAGATCATCAGAGAATGTAATGAAGTACAAAGAACCGGTCTTGGCATGTGTAGACAGGGGACCTTTTTACATCAACATGTATCATCCTAAGAGTTCACTAACTCTTTCTCTGCTTCCAATAAACAGAGCTATGGTCATCTTATCTCTGTGACATGACCGGCAAGTTTCACCAGATGTAAATTCAAACAGATTTAAATATGCATCCATATGTAACTTCAGCTAGTCGGGTCGCATTGATATGACCTAGTCTACAATACCTCAAGAAGGATTCGTTCATTTCTGAACTATTCCTCTTGTGTGTATTCTGTATACTAAGAACTGTAGTTTGATTTAGAACATCAATGTTTTTAGATAACGTGCCTGAACCGATCAACTTTTGATATAGGAAATGTTCAAAACATTATCCAACAATGCAAAATTATATCCTTTCTTTACGAATAAAGAGACTGATATGATTTTGTATATCAGGTTCGGTATCTAATAACATTTGTTCAGAATCAATGTATTATGGTAATACAGGGTGATAGTGACCAACAGACTTGGTTGCAACACTTGCACCATTTTCTATCTCATGAAACTTATCACCCGTTCTCGGTTCTCTACCTGTCTGTAGCCCATATAACAGATTACATATGGGGGATCCTGATCCGGTATCACATACCAAGGACGTAAAGAATACTGCGAAACAGTTCTGTGTAATGAACACACCCAAAGATGATGCATCAACATGCACTTTCTTCGTTTGGGCGGCACGGGAATTCTGGTAATCCCCTATTTCCTGCTCTGTCTTATAACAATTATAAGTTGGAGCGAGACCAACGTTCCCCAGCTCAGTATAACAAGCGGGTTCGGTCAATATATCCATATTATTATCTTGATTAAGGCGTGATATAGTCACTACCTGGAAAGAGAGAAGAAAACACTCAGCGCATGCTCTTGCAAGATCAGATTGGTTATTATTTTATCTAATCAGGATGGCTACCACTGTTTTTATCAAATCTTCTTTCAAACCCTAAAAGGTAAGACTAGCTGGGATTAATTACACCCTACAACTTTACCAATCTTTCAGCCAGGCCAGTGTCGGTACTTTGAGGGAGGTTCCCCGTGCTTTCGCACGGACCTAATTAATGTAAACCTCATTTTCCCAGAGGCGTAACCCCGTTGACACCTTTCTAGACACCTACTTGATCGGTTAATTGTAATGTGTAAAACTCTCCCAGGAGTAACAATTACTCGCAGTGGATATCGGGATCCAACTATCTCATAGAAGGTATACAATCTCATTGCAAATTTCAACACTTGAAATTCCCGATAATTTTGCCCCTAGCACCCTATGACCTTGACGGAGGTTAACAAACCATAGGCTACTAGTCAAGTTCAACCCGTCATTTCTTGATTGAATCAAACCCACCCGCATGACCCTTGACGGAGGTCAACAAGGTCGCACGACTACCCTAATCCGATCTGCATCATATGCATAAGCAGATAAATACTAGTTAGCTACCGCACACTACGCCTTGACGGAGGTCAACAAACGTAGCACGAATACTAAGTAGGACTTATCTGAAATGAAGGAGGGCTACGACAGGTTTTTCTGAAAACCTATTACATAATGAACTTGATATCGTTGTAGAATCAAATGATTTTAAAATGGAGTGTTTTTGAGACTTTCTCGTTCTGCTAAAGGGGTCACTCCCGGTGAAGGGATCGTCGGCCCTTTCCTCATCGAATAAGGTGTAGGATATATCACATATATCACTATGCAAAGCAAAAACAAGAAAAGCAATCAGAAGACAAACCGAGGGGTGTAGCATCTGCCAGTCATTGCTAAAGGGGTCACTCCCGGTGAAGGGATCTCGGCTTTTTCCTCATCGAATAAGGTGTAGGTTGTTCTACAAGGAACACCGCGATGCAAAGCAAGAACTGTAGCTACCTGTTTTTGAAAATTCGATTCCACAACATCTTTTAGGTTTCTTTTTCTTTCATTAATCATATTAATGAAGTCCCATCATTTAAGTCACCTAAACATCACAGATAAATACGACGTACACTTATGCCATCCGCATTCGCCTCAATGTCCCCTCGTGCACCGTTAGGTTAGGTAACTAACGGCAGAGCGGGGCAGGGCTAGCACGGGTGTAAAACATAAGTAACGCCTATATAATATATCATATATACTATATACAGTATTTATCACAGAACATGACATGACCACATCACAGATATCGCAGCAGAAGAAACATATGAAATATTGGATATACTAGGACGTCCGTGTTTTATTTTGAGCCACTATAAAACACGGATTCCACGGTCGCGATGAATAGCCAAACCCACACCCCTAGACCCCTACGAGAGCGGTAAGCAACCCTACCAATTCTAGAGTTAGGAGACCCGGACTCGACTCCTTGAGTTAGTCTCCCACTGGACTCCAGAACCCGGTTACTTGTGCTCTCCTCCTTAGGTCTATCCTAATGCGGAAAAGTAAATAATATACAATGGTGACATCATCCTCAACCCGGAAGTGCCCTAATAAAAGAATATTACATACAAGTTTTTACATGAATGAAAAAGGAAAAACACTCATCTCACATAAAAAACCCCGGCTATTCAAACATGACGATCCAATATAACATATCCAGCAACACATAACATCACATGTCATCAACGTAAGTAAATATGCCCATCCTAATTTTCGTTCACATATAGCAACGAAACCGGCGATATCACATATTACACTTACGGTCACAGAAAAGAAAGTGTAAAACTACAACAGTTGGAATCCGCAACCTCTTTAGACATCGCATGCCTAATCAAATGAATTCCTTAGACATCGCATGCCTAACAAATATAAACCCCGCAATTCAGTCTCAATATCGAAAACACTTTTCAATATAAAGTCGGGTAATTCAACAAGATTCCCGGCATCCAGAACGAAAGCTCGTCGCAAACTTTAGTAGACGGCCGCACCCCCGATACCGTCGACGAAGTGCACTGAGGCGGAACACCGCTGCCGCGAGCACCCGAACGGATGCTTTTGGCGACGGGGTTCTCCTACAGTCACTTGGTCGGGGCTATGGGGCGTGGCTATCTATTAAGTTTACCGGCGAGTATCCGCGTACCCTACACGATTGCGACGGACTTTTGATCACATCAAAATCCAGTGGCAACCGATCAAATGAGACTAAATTGCTATGTTTATAACATTCATTCAGTTATCTCATAACAACTTGTGAATTCTAAATATTGTATCACATTCCAGATAAATAGAAAATGTTAAACTTTCCGATCGAACTATCAAACACCCAAGTTTTCCCGAAACAGCTCAACACATGAAATAAGTTTAAAAACATTCACTTCATGCCACAGTACCAACGGTCCAGCCGTAGAAGGGTGATTGAAACGAATTTCTCGTTGTGTATATTTGAGAAATTGTATAGAAATCACAACCAAAAATTATTTGACCGCAATCAACTACGGTGTCGGATTGTAGATTGTAAGTGAGTGCGGATCGTCCACAGGGAAAGTGTAATCGTTTGTCTTTTGAATTAGATGAGTCGAAACTTTAATGGAAAGAAAACAAAACAATTCATGATTTAAATTTTGTATTTCAAGAAAAAGAAAATATCTAGATCTAAGAAAGCATTAAAAGATAGAATCAAGAATTGATCGTTTGTTGATTTTTCCAAACCAAATCTTAAGAATCGAAATGAGGCTCGTAGGAATCGATCGGATCTATAGATGTGATGTAATCTTAGAATTACGTATTCTTATCCTTCGATGAATTGATACTAGATCGATGATGATCGATGAGAATTAGAGACTTCTTGTGAAACTAGGGTTTCATCTTATCTCTTGTTCTTTCATTGATATCATTCATATTCTAGCCTCTAGTAAATTCAAGAAACGATCGTAGATCCCTAATTTCAAGCGATCACAATCAAGAAAGCATCGCTACGAAACTAGGTTATCGATTCTTGAACTTTCTAGGGTTTACAAAACTCGTAGGACTTAAAGATCGTATTAAGATTTGTTACATCATCATTCTACAATCGTCTCGACTCCTTTACGAGCGGAGTTTTACTCAAACATCATCACAAGAACTACAATTGCAAATTGAGATCTAATCATGATGCAAGAATTAAAAGAAAGCAAGATTAAAGAATTTCACCTTTTATTTATATCAACAATTTCATTACATTCGCTCAAGAACTACAAGAGGAAGAATTCGATCGTCGACTTGGCTTCGCTCGTCTCCGTGGAACGCGGATCGGCTTGGATCACTTGCCCGATTGAAGATCGGCTCGGCTCCTAAAAGGTTGAAGGCTTCTCGCTTGATTTGGTACTCAAGATCTTGGATTTGGAGTGGAATTAGGGTTAGGGTTTTGCACAAGCCTTGTCACGAGACTTGTGGAAGAAGATGATGAAAGAGGGATTATTTAACTAATGAAGATTAATGAACCACTAAAGAATGATTAGCCTTCAACCCTAGGTCTAGGTTCCTATTTATAGATAACTAACCCTAGATCTAGGATTTCAAATTCTAAGTTTCCCTCCTAAAGTTTGTTGAGAAATTCAAATTTCCCTCCAAAAGTTAGTTAGGGGAGAAGCTTCTAGATGAGGATTAGTTAGGAGGAGCTTCTAGAAGAGGATTAATTAGGAGCTTAATTAGGATTAGCCTTCCCTAATCTTCTTTACTGATCTGGCAGTAGCTTCTGGAGAATTATGGAATTTTACATATTGGAAATGAATGTGGGCTCCTCTGTGAGAATTTTGCACTGAAATTGGGGAACTAATTCCCTGGGCCCACCGCGGATCCGCGGCCTTAGCAAGCCCATGCCGCGGATCCGCGGCCATGTTATAGGCTTGGGCCTTGCACTTTCTGGTACAGTCTTATGATGATTGTTGGGCCTTCTTTTGATGTATTGATTTGTATAATTCCTTCTGCATTGCTACCAGATCTGAATTGATTTAGTTGGCGTATTTTTGATCAGCTCTTTTGCTTTTTCTTCCGTATTTCCTGCACATACTCAAGACAAGTGTTGCGCAAATACAGAAATGATGCGATGCCATGAAATGCGGTTAATTTCCTTTAAAGTGTCGGTTTAAAAGTCTAATACATGCAATCTCATAATTTGTGACAGATTTGCTAATATGTAGAATATGAATGCCGAACACTTCTAAATGTATGCAAATGTTAAGGAATTTGCCGGCTAAAATATACAATATTTTCGACTGATCAAATACCCCCAAACTTAATTTCGATCGTCTCGAGCGAATGTTTTATTAAAAAAAAGAAGGAGAAAATAAAGAAAGAGAAAAACTAACTAGCACACTTTCGTAGGCAACACGATTGCACCGAGCACGTGCAACAAGCCTTTAAACCTCTAGGTGTCCCTAGTAGGAGGAGTGTTGTCTCCTGAGGGTTTTCAGCGTATTGCACCCACAAAATCCAATAATAAAAGCAAGATCATGAATATTACATTTAAAGAAAAGAATTGTAAAAGAAAGACTTTGAAAATTAGGGTTTCCAACTAAGCTAGCTTTTCGGTTGTCATGAGCCCTATCTTAATGGTCATGAAAAGATGTCAGAAATCACGTCCTCCCTCAATAAAACATCGTCTTATTCTTCATTCCTATCTTTCTTCCAAACATCGATCATATAACCCTGCGTGTGTGTAAAGACATCCCTACACCCGGAGAATTCAATTCAAGCTATCATACTCTTGCCCATCAGCCTCAGTATTTTTTTTTTCGATGAGCTCACACACTTTCATGCGACCGTTAATACTTCTTGAGGTACTAACCGACCGATTACTCATGTGCTTGCTTATTTGGTGTATTTTCCTCGTCTTGCACCACCTTAGGTATAGCAGTGACTCCCAGACCAGTTGGCCTTAGGGCACTAGGTGAAGAAGCACCCTTGCTATATATTTTTTTATTATTTCCCTTGGTGATAACAAAACCAGTGTCCATTTTTCTCACCATATATTTTTTTTATTCCTTCATACTTTTGGCTTTAAGACAAGAGCATTTCAAGGTATCCTCTACTATCCCAGGCTTCAAGACGTGTGTAAGTGCGAATAGCAGGATAGCATCGTTCAAAATATTTGGCTTCCAGAATAGAAACTATTTTTCAGACTTATTTTTATCCTCAGATTAGTGACGTCTTTCTTCTTACTAACCCTTGGGACAACGGCTCATAACTACTTATTACTAATTCGTATAAGAAAACTTCTAATTTTCTTAGTTTTCTTAAATTTTTCTAATCTCATGGATGTAATTTTTCACTATCTAGACTTTCATTATCTTATTTATATACAAAAAATATTTTTATAATTTTTGAAAATTTTTAAATTTTTATAGTTTTTAAAGAAATGTTTTGTGCTTATGCAATGTATGATGCAAATGATGCGTAAATAAGCACAAACCTCCCCCAAACTTGTTTTCAACAGTGTCCTCACTGTTTCCATCTGCTAAATCTCGAAAAACCTGTAAGCTTGGGAGGAATTTATTAGTGGGGGCAAAATATTTAAGTGAAGAACCTCCCCGAAACTTATTTTTGGCTCAAAATTTTGTAAAACTTTTCTTTTTAAGAGCCAGAAAAAATATCCCCCCAAACTTGAGTTATGCAATGTTAATCTTTTAAAATCACAAGTGGGGGTCAAAAATTATTGGTCGATGCCAAGCTTTGCAAAGACCAAATGTTAACACCAACCATTCAAAAATTTTATCAATGCAGTGTTCTGGTTGGTGGAAGAAGAAGTGGGGAAAAGGTAAGGGGTGGAATAGAGTGTGTGTGCGTCTCGTATTGGAGAGACGAAGCAGTGAATGTGATGGATTATTCGCATTCTTTTTACAATTCAGAAGAAGGGGTGGAGGTTCAATTTCATTGATTAAGACAAGATTCGTCTCAACACCCGTGTCATTCAAAAATGCGAGTTCTTCAGCGAAGATTTCCTCAAAAGTTCCATCAATACCCCGATGAATAATGTCATCACAAAGTGCGAGATGATCTTCAGACTCTAAGAACAATTCATAATCCGTGTTAATTGTTGACCCGGACATCTCGATGGAAGAGTCCGTATGTGTATGATACATAGTTGGGTCAAACAATAACGTATGAAAAGAGTCAAGATCGATATCAGGAGGATCATCAAATTCGCTGCTGTCGACATCCATTAAGTCGACAGAACATACCTGAGCAGTAGGTTCGGAGGGTACACTTCCCAACATGTAAATGTTCAGCTCTATTGACCTATTCCCGAAAGATAGGGTCATAGAACCGTTACGACAGTTGATTATTGCATTGGAAGTGGCCAAAAAGGGGCGACCTAAAATCACCGGAATTTGATTCCGTGGGTTCGCTACAGGCTGTGTATCAATTACAATAAAATCTACCGGGAATATAAATTCTCCGATTTTTATTAACACATCCTCCAGTTCACCCCTAGGTTTGGTGATTGATCGGTCAGCCATCTGGAGAGTGCAATTGGTTGGCTTCAACTCTCCGATACCTAGTTGCTCATAGACTGAGAAAGGAAGCAAGTTAACACTAGCGCCAAGGTCTAGTAGAGCACGGTTGATGTGTTTTTCCCCAATAGAAACGGAAATAGTAGGATATCCAGGATCCTTACGTTTCCTCGGTAATTGTTGGGGGAAAGCCGTGTCTATTGTTTTTCCATGAATATCTTCTTGGGCGCTTGAGTCTTCCTCTTCCTAGTGCACAAGTTCTTAAGAGTTTTCGCATAAGACGGAACTTGTTGGATGGCATCTAGGAGAGGGATGTTGGTGTTTACTTTCTTAAAAATGTTCATAATCTTCTCCATATGTGGACTCGGTGTGTTAGCCCTTAACCGATTAGGATAAGGTGCTTTAGCAATAAGCGCTGGGTCCATCATAGGAGAAGGAAGTGGGGGTGGAACCGATCCCAAAATAGAAGTGGGGATCGTCCGTGGAGGGGTAAAAGAGGTGGGCTGTAGTGGCGAGCCTTTTGGGAAACGAAGAATAGGCTCGGAAGAAGGTGGTGGGGTAGAAGAACTGGGGTTAGAACTAGAAGTGTGTGTGTGAGGAAAGGACTCAGCCGGGGTGTTATTGATTGATTTATCGGTATCATCAAACTCTTCCCCAACATGAGTGTCAAGCACTCTTCCAGATCTCAACGTGATTGCATCCACATCATGTGAATAGCTAGAATTGGGTAAAGGTTGAGCTGGAAGTTTCCCTTTCTCTCTTGCACTCATTTCGGCTTTTAGTTGTGCAATTTGTTCTTCCATCGATTTGATGTTCTCATTCTGAGAGATAATGATCTTCATCACATTCTCAACGGAAGATTGCAAACTTGCCGTCCCTTGGATGGATTGTTTCATGAAAGTATCCAAGGTTTGTGCTAGTGCAGAGGTATTATCTGTACCGGTCAATTGCAAAGGACTAGACGGTGCAAAAGTGTTGGCCGGATTTTGAAAGTTTTGTGCTTGAAATGGGTGCTGACTCAATTGAAGTTGTGGGTGCTGTTGTGGTGGAGGGGCCCCTTGGAAATTGTTTTGGGTTGGAACCGTGTTTTGAAATTAGGATTGGTTCCAATCAAAGTTAGGGTGATTCCTCCAACCCTGATCATATGTGGAGGAAGATGGATTGTTTCTAGGTCTTTGAAATGTGGCATTGGTATGCTCATGACATTGAAACGGACATTCTTCCGTCAAGTGAGACGGATCAGAACAACAACCACATACAGTTTTGGAGAGTGATATTTGACTTAGGGCGGCGGCTAAAAATTTATTTTCCATATTCTCGAGTTTCTTATTAATAGCTGCAATGTCAGCTCTAACTCCTATGGAAATATCATTGCCATCCCTAGACGATTGACTCACACCCTCCCACTGTAAAGATTTTTCAGCGAAATCTTCTAGAAATTTCCAGGCTTCCCCATCATCTTTGGTCATAAAGTTGCCTTGACACATGGATTCAAGGGACTGTCTTGTGTAAGGAGTAATGCCCTCATAAATGATTCGGCACAATTCCCATCTCGGGATGCCGTGATGTGGACATTGGATTAACAAATCCTTGAAACGGTCAAGACATTTTGAAAATGTTTCATTTGGAAGCTGGGTGAATTGATAGATTTCGCTACGGACTCGAGCTGTTTTGTGATGTGGGTAAAATTTCTTAAGGAATGCTCTGACGAATTCGTCCCAATTTGAAATGGAATGTGCGGTAGTGTTATATAGCCACTTCTCGGCTAAATCGCACAAAGTGAATGGGAGAAGACGTAGACGGAAAGCATCCACAGACAACTGTGAGGTACCCATCATTGCGCATACATTTTCAAATTTCGTGATAAACACGTATGCGTCTTCAGACTCGAGACCGTAAAATTTTGGTAGAAGGTTGATGTATTGGGGTTTTATTTGAAAATTCTCCCCATTGGCTGGTGGAATGGAAAGACAGGTGGAAAGTGGGCCTCGTGTAGGATAGCACCTCTCTTGGAGAGAGATGCGAGGTGGAATCTGCGCACCAACGGACGGCGGCAGAGTAGTGGAAAAGAAGTTCGATGGAGGTGGATCCATCGATGTGGGTGTGGTGGTGGGTAAAAGAAAGGGTAAATGTAGAAATACCGACTTTAGAGTCGATGAGGGAAACGCGGACTTAACGGGCACTAGAAACCCGTGTCCAACCTATCTTGTACTAAAAAGGGTTAGTACAAGTGGCAGCGTGAATTTATAATTAGGGGAAAGATATGAATGCGGTGTTTGTTTTGAAAATTGATACGGATTTTTGAAAAAATGATGCAACAAAACAAATGCAACACACAAAACCTTAAAATCTAGGGGTCACCTAGGTCTGGCTCTAGACCGCTCCTAACTGCCAAAAGACAAGTCGCAGGATAGAATCCTCCACTGCCTCTTTGTCCCCCTGTGGCCGGATAAGTGCCAGGTAAGTGGGAAGGTACTCCACTACGTAAGTAGTGGGCCTAATTAAAAACCACTAGCCTTAGACACACTCGCCTTAGGCACCATAAGAAAACGCGGATAAGCAATGAATTACCCACGGCCTTCTCTTGTCCTAATTGAGCGCGACGGTCCTTAGAGTCATCTCTAGATTTCTTTTAATTAATGTGGGTCAATGCGGATGCAAGTTTGGTGGTTTTCGGGGCCTAGGAAGGGTAATGAACTCCCCACCTAATTTGAATTTGGTCGTGCCCCTTAAATTCCGTATTAATATGCAAACAACCAAAAGAATCAAAACACGCACAGATTTTATTTTTCTTTTGCGGCGCTGCGATTTATTTGCAAAGAAACCTGCAATAAATTGTTATTTGGAGCAGATAAGGTAAGAGATAAGAAAGATAGAAGATACCTGAGAAAAATTGGTGCAGTGAACAGTCAACAGAGCCGCTCTTCCGCCGCAAAATGAAGGCTAACGCCGCGGATCCGCGCTTCAATATACTGTTCACTCTACCAAATTTCACCAGTAGCTTTCTGTTGAGTTCTACAGCTCTCTGGAATTTTCAGAAAATTTTTTCTCCAGCTCCAATGATTCCAGATTTTCTCGCAACAAATCACAACACACGTATTAGTGTTTGCACGAATTTAGATCTAAAAAATATGATGGAATAAATTGTTCAACTCAAATTTCAAAATACGAACTATTAGCGCACTATCCCCGGCAACGGCGCCATTTGATTGAAATGAATTTCTCGTTGTGTATATTTGAGAAATTGTATAGAAATCACAACCAAAAATTATTTGACCGCAATCAACTACGGTGTCGGATTGTAGATTGTAAGTGAGTGCGGATCGTCCACAGGGAAAGTGTAATCGTTTGTCTTTTGAATTAGATGAGTCGAAACTTTAATGGAAAGAAAACAAAACAATTCATGATTTAAATTTTGTATTTCAAGAAAAAGAAAATATCCAGATCTAAGAAAGCATTAAAAGATAGAATCAAGAATTGATCGTTTGTTGATTTTTCTAAACCAAATCTTAAGAATCGAAATGAGGCTCGTAGGAATCGATCGGATCTATAGATGTGATGTAATCTTAGAATTACGTATTCTTATCCTTCGATGAATTGATACTAGATCGATGATGATCGATGAGAATTAGAGACTTCTTGTGAAACTAGGGTTTCATCTTATCTCTTGTTCTTTCATTGATATCATTCATATTCTAGCCTCTAGTAAATTCAAGAAACGATCGTAGATCCCTAATTTCAAGCGATCACAATCAAGAAAGCATCGCTACGAAACTAGGTTATCGATTCTTGAACTTGCTAGGGTTTACAAAACTCGTAGGACTTAAAGATCGTATTAAGATTTGTTACATCATTATTCTACAATCGTCTCGACTCCTTTACGAGCGGAGTTTTACTCAAACATCATCACAAGAACTACAATTGCAAATTGAGATCTAATCATGATGCAAGAATTAAAAGAAAGCAAGATTAAAGAATTTCACCTTTTATTTATATCAACAATTTCATTACATTCGCTCAAGAACTACAAGAGGAAGAATTCGATCGTCGACTTGGCTTCGCTCGTCTCCGTGGAACGCGGATCGGCTTGGATCACTTGCCCGATTGAAGATCGGCTCGGCTCCTAAAAGGTTGAAGGCTTCTCGCTTGATTTGGTACTCAAGATCTTGGATTTGGAGTGGAATTAGGGTTAAGGTTTCGCACAAGCCTTGTCACGAGACTTGTGGAAGAAGATGATGAAAGAGGGATTATTTAACTAATGAAGATTAATGAACCACTAAAGAATGATTAGCCTTCAACCCTAGGTCTAGGTTCCTATTTATAGATAACTAACCCTAGATCTAGGATTTCAAATTCTAAGTTTCCCTCCTAAAGTTTGTTGAGAAATTCAAATTTCCCTCTGATCGCACGCTTTTGGCGTGTCGGATGTTCAAAGAATTAAAGTGTAACCGCGATCAAGACGGTGTCGCTATGCAGCTAGCCGGTTGAGCACGGGTCGGTCCACAGGGAGATGGTGGTATCTTACCTTCTTGTCTTAGACGAGTTAATAAAGAATCTGTATGTGTGTTTGATCTAACCTATGTGTTTATCTGCAAGTATAAAGTTGTTAAGAAAGGATACAAGATTATAAGCTAAAGAAATCCGTACTCAAAACCTTTGAGCCGAGTCTTGACCAATTGAAGCTAAGCAATCGGCAACAACGTGGATTAGGGGATTTAAGCGCGGTATTCGTGGAATCCGGCTTATTTACCCTTGTCCTTCCGTTCTTGTCTCTTGCTTTTGCCTCCGGCCAAACCGAACGCAACCGGTCGCGGTTAGGAATCACCGTTACCTTGTCAGGGTACG
The DNA here is from genome assembly GCA_030015575.1 of Agapanthus africanus. Lineage (NCBI taxonomy): Eukaryota > Viridiplantae > Streptophyta > Magnoliopsida > Asparagales > Amaryllidaceae > Agapanthus > Agapanthus africanus. Next base: position 509,907,759 of record CM057341.1, read on the forward strand.
GTGCCTAACGGAGCGCTTGCGTATGGTTTGGGCGAAGTTCAAATGGAAAATAACGGGAAAAGGAATTGGCAAAGAAATGTTAACTTATAATACCGTATTTCTTCTTAACAATAATAATTACAACATTCACAAAATGAACAAAAGAGAACAAAAAGAAAAGAACAAAGAAAAGAAAAGATTACAAGAAAGAAAGTGCATGAATTAAATTGCAAGTAATTAAAGACAAGGAAATAAATTGCAAGTAATAAAAAACGATAAAAAGAATACGAAACTAGGACTCAAGACAAGAATGTGATCAATAGCCAACCCTTAAACTTGCAAGCTCAATGAAGAGGTTGCAAGATCAAGGGAAGGGTAGAGAACGCATGTGAAATGAAGTGCTAGTCCCGTGAGAAAATACGACCCTTGAGATCAATAACTAACCCTTAACCATTCAAGCTCAATGAAGAGGTTGAATGAGCAAGAGAAAGCAAGAATCTCAAGGGGAAGAAGAAACACAAGAGAATGATACAAAACCCTCATCTTCATTAATCTCCACTCAAAAAGCTCTCACTACAATTTTCATGGAAAAAGAATGAAGAAGAAGAAGAAGAACTATACAAAAAAACTACAAAAGAGTGGACACAAAATTGGACCCTTGGCTTAGCTCAAAACTGCTGTATTTATAGGCAGAGGGTTGAAGATCTAGGGCAACCACCAGAACACATATGAAAATACCAAACTTCCCCCAAAAGCCCATGCCCTGACTCCTCTGTACGGCCGCGGATCCGCCGCCTATGCCCCCTATTGGCCGCGGATCCGCGCCCCTATTGAGGAGTTAGGGTGTGGGCTTCTTCGTACTTCCCTGGTCTTCTGTCCCCTGTTGTCTGGTACATGTATTTTCTGATAATTTCTTCCAGAATATTTTCAGATTCTTAGTCCAAGATTGCATTATCTTTTTCACTTTTGACTTCTATCTCCCTCGAGCTCCGTGCACCCATTGATTCTTGTGCAGCCCCTCTTGTGCTCTGTGCTTGTCCGAGACACGAATGACCGCTGTCATATGTCTTGTCCCTGGAACCGGTACGCAGCACCGGACGGATATGGATGACCGGAACCCGGCTTTTATCTGTTGTCAACAGATGTTCTGTATTTGGTGTAACTGTGGAGATTTTGTCTTGAATTGCAATATTTGTACTGGAAACCTGTATTCTGTAAATATGTAACAAACACGGATTAAAAGCACCTACCTATAAACAACCGAGCGTAAGAATGGGCGGTATAAAATGCAGTATTCTGTGATGAACAAATACCCCCAAACTTAACTTTTGCTCGTCCCGAGCAAAACCAATTATTCACAAAAAAGAAAATCCTAACCGCACTTTCGCAGGGAACGCGATTGCGCTGAGCATGTGCAACAAGCCGTTAAACCTCTAGGTGTCCCTAGTAGGAGGAGTGCTGTCTCCTGAGGGTTTTCAGCGGATACTACCCACAAAATCCGGTCAAGCTAGTTTTGTAAAATAACTAAGATTCAAACCCCTAAAGTTTTGTTTCAGAAAATAACAATTCTATGATCCTAAGTCTAGACTATCGAACCTTTATTTTTCACACCTCGCTTCATATTTAACTACAGATTTTATATGTCTTTACGTGCAGTGCAAATAGTGTCGTTAAGTTCCCGAAAGGTCGAATAAAGTCATTATGTCACACAATAAATCCCAGATAACAATTTTAAAAGGATCACATAAGTTTTATAAAGAGTTAAGCATTTTTCAAGTTTCGTTTTCCAGTAAAGTTTCAACTTCAGAATTTCTATCTTCCCTAATAGGAAACTAGGTCTTATTCTTCACTCCACCTTTTTCTTGTTTTCATTTCATACACACCTCTGTGAACGTGCAATAGTCTTTATCATAGAATAAAACCTTCATATCTCCGTTAAATTTTTTTATAAAAGCCTGTCTTTTATCAAGATTATTCTCACACAAAGAACCGTTAGGAATTTTAACTCGGAGAGAACACTTGCTTGACTTTGTTTTTATCTGGACTTTCTAGGCTTCTTAGCGAGCTTTGGGCCAATGCACCTAAACCAGTTGGTTTTAGGGCATTAGGTGTAGAAACACCCCGGCGGACTTAATTACTCAAGTTACCCAGGTCCAAAAACAAAAGACAGTTTGGCGTGAAAATCATGATGATTCAATACGAACGGAGATATAACCGGTAGTTCAATTATTTTTTTGGATAAAAGACGTGTTTAGTGGGTTTGGTGTGTAATCATTCCAATCAAGTTTCAGATGGGTTATTTTTCAGACTTAGTTCCAATTACGGCATCAATAACATTCCTTCATATTCGCTTTACTTCATAAACTATTCTTGACATTACTTATTTCAGAACAAACCTATTTGATCCTCAGAAAATTATTTATCTGTTTAAAAGTTTTTAAACATAAAAGACTTGTCTTCTAATTTCCAAGACTCACGACACGTGTAGTGTGATGTAAAGACGTATATCAGCTATAGTTAACATCAAAGGAGAGTTATCTTTCAGGTTTTCAAAATCTAAACATAAGATTTAGTTATTCCTATTTTTTCAAACAAAAACCGTCGAATGTTGAATCAGAGTTCTTCCACAATCTAACTTGACAAAAAAGTTTTTATATTTTTAGAAAATTTTCAGATTTTTATGGATTTTATGGATTTAATATGCAGATGCAAAATATACATATGAATGCGAAGGAAGAAAGCTTACCGAGCACACCCCCAAACTTAAACTTGACAGTGCCCTCACTGTCAGGCTATACCAAGAGGGTTAAAATTGCCGGCGCTTCCTAGAAACAAATTATATACAAAACTAAAAGGAAAACAAAAATATATACAAAAAAAAGTGTCCCCCCAAACTTAAGTAAAACAGTGTTTCCACTGTTAAGCGTTGAAATTCAGGATTTAGGGGGGAAAGAACAGTATCAAGCTATACAAGGCCTTACACAGGCCAAAAGTGAGCACCAACCATTCAAAGATTTTATCGCTATAATGTACCGGTTGGTGGAAGAAGGCGTAGAGGAAAGAGATGGAGAATACGAGAGACCATATGCGGAGAGAAGCGGGATACGGTCTCGGTATATGAGAGGAAGAAGAATGGCGGAAAGGAAAAAGAAGTGGAATACGAACTTGAGGGTGCAAATGGAGTAAATAGATTAGCACAATTTGTGATGAGCGATGTGTAAAAAGCGATTGTGCTAATCTATTAACTCGTCGAGAAATGGGGTCAAATCCCTCAAGATTCGAGAGAAACCATGGGTACGCCGAACTTGGTAGACCAGACATACGAAATGAAAGTGAGACGGGTTCTTACAAGGTCGGAACGATGGAAAGGGTGGGGGGAAGTGATTGAGGAAGGTTATCGGTTAATGGTTCAGGAGGGTGTACACAGTCAGTGGAAGGAACAGGATGAATTGGAAAATCCGACTCATCAAGCAAAACTGGTTCATCCTCAAAACTATCCTCAAAATTCTCCTCAAAGTTTAGCACATCCATGCACTTCTCTTGAAATTCCGGACGCATATGGGGTTCGGGAAAAACATTTAATGACTCGGGATGATGATTTGAAGAGACAAACTCAGCCAAATCTACGGGTTCATCATCCAAAATATTCCCGGCGTCAATATCCTTAATCAAGTGAAAATCAAAATTCTCTGACACCTCAACAAAAGCATGGATATCAATCGATTCAGGTTCTAAAGTGGAGGTGTAGAGGTTAAAAGGTTTGGGATTGGTTTCACTTGGAAGGGACCCTTCACAATCACGTAAATCAAACACTACAAAGTCGCACAACTCATTAATCATTCTATCTTCAATTGATAAAGCATGTGGGACACTCGATAGACTTTCAAAACAGGAGTTGTGGGATTCAATTTGAAATGGGTAGGTTTGATTTGGAAGGGGGTACAGCTCACTCTCTCCACTCAAATTCACAGCCTATCCGACCGCCTCTTCATACATTGAAAAATTAGGAGCTAGTTGGAAACTAGCTACCGGGTCAGTAGGTTGTATGAGAGCGGCCATGGACGCATTCAAATCCATCATCTGTTGGCTTGACGCTACCCTAAAATCTTCCAAGGATTGTTCTAGACTGGACATTGTTTGTGAAGGGGTTTCAGTAAAAGATTCGAAGTTGTTTGGATACTGAAAACTCCCAAAAAGCTGTTCTGAAGCAATGTCTAGGGTAGGTGCAAAAGTAGGGTAGGATTGGTAGGAATTGAATGGCTGGACAGGAGCAGGATCAACATCTGGATAGGAAGGTGAATGGAATTGTTGATCCCAAGAATTTGAAGTGGTGAAAGGAGTGAAAGATCGGCTACGAGATTGTTCAATATGTTCAGCAAGAGACATAGGTCTTGTGGCTACAACTGGACTTTCAAAAGGGGTATCAACGCAAGAAGGGGTGAATGTTTGAAACGGTTGGTACGAAGTGGATTGCGGGGTCCAGTTGTTCGTCCGAGATGCGTCTATCCGATCTTTCAAAGAAATTTTTGGCATGGAGGGGTCGTTTGAAGTTCGACCAAAACAAGAACCGTATGAAGTAATGTCTGTTTGTGGGTACCAAAGTTCGGCAAGAGTTTTGCGAGGTGGAGTACCCATGATATGAAGAGAGAAAGAGAGAAAGGCAGAGAAAAGGAGGGGAAAAAGAATGTGATAAATTTTTTTTTTTTAGTTTATATATTAACAAAAGAATAAAAAACAATATGGACAAAAACAATCACGACGCAAAAATACCACACACCTAATCGTCCTAGGGTTCACCTAGGTCAACTAGACCTGCTCCAGAACTTGATTGTCGAAGTAAAACTGTGTCGAGAAACAGGCTCAAGATACACTGATCACGAGGCCAGGTAAGTGCAGAGATAAGGGGAGGTTTTCCAATGCTTTCGCGAAGTTCCTTAATTAAATAACCCTTTCTCTTTTGGCGGTTTCGCCGTTAACACTTTCCTAGACACCCCGTAAACAATATACCGTTAAGCAAGGTTCTAAACACAGTTAACTTCTCCTAGTGAGCGCGAAGTCCTTAAGGCTTAAAGTCTAGTTTCTTTTAAATTTTGTGCGGGTAAACGTTATGCTCAAGTTCGTGATTTGTGGGCCACGGAAAAGGTGATGAAATCCTTTACCGTATGTTGTGGGGTTCGCTTGCCCTTAAGTCCGTATTAATGTTTGCAATGCGCAATTCAAAAATTCTATAAAGAATCAAACAATCGTTTTTTAGTTTAAGCGCGGCGCTGCAACAAATACGGGTTAGTCAATTTTTTTAGCGTTTGCTAGCGAACTTGCAAAGAATCCTGCAAAGAATAGTATATTGGAAGCGTCGGATTTGAGAAGAAGGTGTTAGTAAAGTACGTACCGTTAAGTTTTGGGTTAGGAAACCCCCGTTGAATCAAATCCGGTAAGCTTGAAAAGTTCGCTTGCGCGGGTCAAACTACCCGGATCTTTGGCACTGTACTTCGTAATCACCTAAGCCTTGAATGCACACTTTTCTCCCACAATCGCAGTTTGCAAATCGGCAAAATTCTGCACACTTGCCCACAAAAATGATATAAAAAAAAAACAAAAAGATTTTTATTTTTTTTTATTTTTTATATATATACAAAAAGAATATTAACCCGAAGAACAAGAAAGAAAATACGCTACCGTCTCCCCGCCAACGGCGCCATTTGATCGCACGCTTTTGGCGTGTCGGATGTTCAAAGAATTAAAGTGTAACCGCGATCAAGACGGTGTCGCTATGCAGCTAGCCGGTTGAGCACGGGTCGGTCCACAGGGAGATGGTGGTATCTTACCTTCTTGTCTTAGACGAGTTAATAAAGAATCTGTATGTGTGTTTGATCTAACCTATGTGTTTATCTGCAAGTATAAAGTTGTTAAGAAAGGATACAAGATTATAAGCTAAAGAAATCCGTACTCAAAACCTTTGAGCCGAGTCTTGACCAATTGAAGCTAAGCAATCGGCAACAACGTGGATTAGGGGATTTAAGCGCGGTATTCGTGGAATCCGGCTTATTTACCCTTGTCCTTCCGTTCTTGTCTCTTGCTTTTTCCTCCGGCCAAACCGAACGCAACCGGTCGCGGTTAGGAATCACCGTTACCTTGTCAGGGTACGGTGCCTAACGGAGCGCTTGCGTATGGTTTGGGCGAAGTTCAAATGGAAAATAACGGGAAAAGGAATTGACAAAGAAATGTTAACTTATAATACCGTATTTCTTCTTAACAATAATAATTACAACATTCACAAAATGAACAAAAGAGAACAAAAAGAAAAGAACAAAGAAAAGAAAAGATTACAAGAAAGAAAGTGCATGAATTAAATTGCAAGTAATTAAAGACAAGGAAATAAATTGCAAGTAATAAAAAACGATAAAAAGAATACGAAACTAGGACTCAAGATAAGCATGTGATCAATAGCCAACCCTTAAACTTGCAAGCTCAATGAAGAGGTTGCAAGATCAAGGGAAGGGTAGAGAACGCATGTGAAATGAAGTGCTAGTCCCGTGAGAAAATACGACCCTTGAGATCAATAACTAACCCTTAACCATTCAAGCTCAATGAAGAGGTTGAATGAGCAAGAGAAAGCAAGAATCTCAAGGGGAAGAAGAAACACAAGAGAATGATACAAAACCCTCATCTTCATTAATCTCCACTCAAAAAGCTCTTACTACAATTTTCATGGAAAAAGAATGAAGAAGAAGAAGAAGAACTATACAAAAAAACTACAAAAGAGTGGACACAAAATTGGACCCTTGGCTTAGCTCAAAACTGCTGTATTTATAGGCAGAGGGTTGAAGATCTAGGGCAACCACCAGAACACATATGAAAATACCAAACTGCCCCCAAAAGCCCATGCCCTGACTCCTCTGTACGGCCGCGGATCCGCCGCCTATGCCCCTATTGGCCGCGGATCCGTGCCCCTATTGAGGAGTTAGGGTGTGGGCTTCTTCGTACTTCCCTGGTCTTCTGTCCCCTGTTGTCTGGTACATGTATTTTCTGATAATTTCTTCCAGAATATTTTCAGATTCTTAGTCCAAGATTGCATTATCTTTTTCACTTTTGACTTCTATCTCCCTCGAGCTCCGTGCACCCATTGATTCTTGTGCAGCCCCTCTTGTGCTCTGTGCTTGTCCGAGACACGAATGACCGCTGTCATATGTCTTGTCCCTGGAACCGGTACGCAGCACCGGACGGATATGGATGACCGGAACCCGGCTTTTATCTGTTGTCAACAGATGTTCTGTATTTGGTGTAACTGTGGAGATTTTGTCTTGAATTGCAATATTTGTACTGGAAACCTGTATTCTGTAAATATGTAACGAACACGGATTAAAAGCACCTACCTATAAACAACCGAGCGTAAGAATGGGCGGTATAAAATGCAGTATTCTGTGATGAACACCCTCCAAAAGTTAGTTAGGGGAGAAGCTTCTAGATGAGGATTAGTTAGGAGGAGCTTCTAGAAGAGGATTAATTAGGAGCTTAATTAGGATTAGCCTTCCCTAATCTTCTTTGCTGATCTGGCAGTAGCTTCTGGAGAATTATGGAATTTTACATATTGGAAATGAATGTGGGCTCCTCTGTGAGAATTTTGCACTGAAATTGGGGAACTAATTCCCTGGGCCCACCGCGGATCCGCGGCCTTAGCAAGCCCATGCCGCGGATCCGCGGCCATGTTATAGGCTTGGGCCTTGCACTTTCTGGTACAGTCTTATGATGATTGTTGGGCCTTCTTTTGATGTATTGATTTGTATAATTCCTTCTGCATTGCTACAAGATCTGAATTGATTTAGTTGGCGTATTTTTGATCAGCTCTTTTGCTTTTTCTTTCGTATTTCCGGCACATACTCAAGACAAGTGTTGCGCAAATACAGAAATGATGCGATGCCATGAAATGCGGTTAATTTCCTTTAAAGTGTCGGTTTAAAAGTTTAATACATGCAATCTCATAATTTGTGACAGATTTGCTAATATGTAGAATATGAATGCCGAACACTTCTAAATGTATGCAAATGTTAAGGAATTTGCCGGCTAAAATATACAATATTTTCGACTGATCAAAGGGTTAAGCCAACGCCTCACATATGGCACGCCGTACTGCCCCAGACCCTAAGGTTCAAAGGGCAGTTCAAGACGGTCACATAATCGAGTTAAGGTTTGTTGTCTTCTAGAGGGTCCATCGAGTTACTTGCACTACTTAGAACGTTCTCAAACTACGGAAAAATCCAACACTTGGAAATTTCCCGGCAGAGGAAAAATTGGGTATTTATATCCGGTCGAACTTTTTAACATGTTCTAAAATTACCCGGAAAAACACATAGACAAAGTTAAACAATCCGATCGAATCATCGAGTCCCCAAAACAACCCAGAAAACTCAACTGTTGAGTATAGATTAAAACTTCCCAGAAAACACAGGAAACACCTACTGTTATTACTGTAGAAAATAGAGTACCCAATCATCACATACGACCGCGGAACCGCCGCAGTAAGTAGGGTTAGGCCGCGGTTCCGCGGCGCTACTGTAGAGATAAGGTGTCGTTTTCTGAAGTATTTCTTAGAATTTCCTGCTCTATTTTCTGAGAATTTTTAATTAGGAAAAATCCACAGTTCCAGAAAATGTACAGAGAGGGGTCAAATTTAGGGTTTTGGGGTTCGATCGGATTTCTAACATCGTCTACTCATCACCTAAAGCTCTAGCTAGGCTCTGATACCACTGTATGGTTCCTAGGCACACACATGAGGTTCTACAACTGATCAACCATGCCAAATTCAAAAATTTATGTGCCGAGAAACCCTATGCAAGATCGTTAACTAGAGAATAGGCGAAACTAAAAGCAAGCAAACAACTTTACTATCAAGTGAAAGGGACTACAACCTTTGTAGATCCGGTCCTCCACCTCCAAAGCTTCGTGATGATGTCCCTCCACTGCGACCATCGGGATCCTGGACTCTAGCATTGGTCTTATCGGAGAAAGGATCGGGCTAGGTCGTTGACTTCGATGCCGAAGATGATCTACGTCGAGGCGACTCAAACCCAAGCTCCATCTTCACTAGGTCATGAAACTTATGAAGATAACACCCTATAGAACATGGCAAGTGGTAGAGGATGAAGAAATAGGAAGTGGGTTCACTTTAGATTTGGATTTCTCACTTGATTTCATCACTTGAACTTTTCAAGAAAACTTTCTTCTCTTCATGAAGAAGAAGAAGAAGAAGAAAAGTAAAATGAATTATTTTTAAAAGAAAATTCAAGTGAAGTCTATCATATAGCAACCATGGGTAAGGTAAACACATGTAGAGAATAAACTAGGGTTTAGGTGTAATGGTTAGGTTAAGGCAAAAAACAAAATGGCTTGACTTTTCAAAGCTTCATGAAGCTTCAAGAATAAAACAAAGCAAGCCACCATTTTATTTTTGCCAAAAATAAATAAATAAACTAAAACCCTAACCATTAACCTAAACATGGTTTAAAGCATACACACACCCAAGTTTGCATGTATCATCAAACATGATACAAACTAGTGCACAAACATATATCATATATACAATGTGCACAATCTAGTGAGAAAAATAATCTTAAGTGAACCAATACTAGTTAATGTAAAGTAATATATCAAATATATAATTATACATTAAATCATTAAATCAACACTTGATTTAATGATCCGGTCATACTGCATATAACCGACTAATATCAAGTGTATCAATATATCGAATCAACATTTGATTCGGTAACCCGGCTATATCTCATATAACCGTCCAATGATACAAATCGCGAGAATAGAACTCAGTATCACATACACGCATTATTCTCGCTCCCGCACATATCTCATATGCGCTCCTATTTCGTTTCGCTTGAGCCAGGAAACCTCTGTGTAGGACTCTAAAGACTCGTCAATACGCCGGCAGCAGGTGATGATCATATCAAACACCCACAAGCCGTAAGTGGTCTGCTAAACGTAACAGCCACCCGGGTATTGAGCGATCAGAAGATCAACGAGCAAGCTCGCTCATACTCCTGTGAATCCAACCAGTAACACTTACCGTACAGTCCGGTCTCGTCGTCTGATATGTCGCATATCTCGCCTAGGGGTGATAAACGTCAGACCCCAGTAGCTCGATAAGTCGTGTCGATATGTGGTCTATAACAGTTCGAGATACTACTGATAACACTTACCAGTAAATCTCAGCAAACCTGGCCAGGGATTTCCGATTATAGCCAATCGAACACAGCGCAACATTAACTCCCTATACCGGGAGAGACGAATCCCCTCATATCGCTCATTGTCTCCATGTGATTCTGGAATGTACCAAAAAACCACCATTTTGCACGCCCTCTTGGACGTGGTAAGGTGGAAATCAAAGCACAGTGGGAATCACACAAGACTCTATGACGATCTCGGGTCAACAGACTACTTTGTACCAGTGTCACCAGAGAACTGCCATCTGACGTGAGGTATAATACCATCTGGGAGTTCTCGGCGAGTCTGTCCAGTGTACCCAGTCTCCACTGAGCACCCGTACACCATCCATGATGTCAAACACCGATGGATATGGGATCATCCATCGCCCATCATATGGGTCAAGATGCGTATACGCTAGTCTACTCTGGTGTATCAATGCCCTGTCTCGATACACCCTCGACTAGGAACAGTTATAGGAAGTACTCGTCGACTACCGTGGCCCCACTATTATGATCTCATCATAGTCCCAGTAGTCGAGTACATATCCTAAGGGCTTTACCAACATGTAACAGAGAGACAATCAGTGTACACGTTAAGGTAAAGAGTAACCCGATAGCAAACTATCATGTCAAGCAAGAAAGTCCTCCCTATATATGTCCAAGCATCCACTACAATATACATCGTATGTACAGTAATGGCCTCTAGGGCATACATATAACTAACAACAACCCTACCACGGCTCTACTTAGTCGTGCAAACGGGTAGTAGTTGGGTGCAGTCCCGAAGCACTTGGAGGGAGTGACGGTTAGACAGGATTCGTCTCTCCCGGTATTGGGAGTTGATATCGCGCTGTGTCTAGGAGAGCCATTACACAAAGTCGTCCCTGGCCAGGGCAAGCGAGATTTGCTGGTAGTGTTACCGGTAGTTTCTCAGGGTGTTTTAGGCTACACTCCGACACGACTTGTACCGCTATTAGGGGACTGACGTTTACCGCCCCCTAGGCCCGCCATGCGATACTCTTAGACGAATAGACCAGACTGTACGGAGATTGCCACATTCAGGCTCATTATGAGTTTGGATGGGTTCACCTCATCAGTCTTCTTATCGGCATCTACCTGGGGACCGTTACGTACAGCTAGTACCGCTTGCGGCCTGTGGTTAAACCCACTGCCAGCGTAGTGTCGAGCCTTTAGAGCCCCACACAGAGGGTTACTCGCCTTTGGGAAAAACAGAGTGGAGGTTGCATGGTTTTGCGACGGGGTTCGTTCACATCCGCGCACTTGTGCACGTTTGGTGTCCGGACAGTTATTACTAGCGGGTTTTGGTTTAAGCCAAATCCTAGTACTTATTTTGGGATTGGTTTTGTCTTAGTGTATTGGTGTTCCTTGGAATATGGATGCGGGTGTGTATGCACAGTTGACAGAGGCAGAGACAGAGGATTCTCATTAGGGTTGTTGACCATTTGACTTTGGTTGACTTGTTGACCGTTGACTTTTTCTAAACCCTAATGAGAATGAGAAATATGATTAATAATATTAATTAAGGATTATTGTGTAATGGTTGAGTTGAACATTTGACTTTTGTTGACTTGTTGACCAGTTGACCATTGTGGACTTGTTGACCATCATCATTTCATTGCTATGACTTTTGTTTACTTGTTGTTCTTTACAAAATGCAATAATTGCATGAAATGATAATGGTCATTGAAACTAACCATCACAATTCTTAATTATTATTATTATCATTATTATTTTTGCTTTTGTGGGCATGGTTGCATGATGAGAGCTCATTCTATCATTTTGTTTCTCTCTCTTAGAAAAAAGCTCTCCCTCTTCCTCTCTCAAGGTTCAAGTGTTCCATGAGTTGGAAATCATGAACCTTTGAGACAAAACCACCATAACTCTTCTCTACTCATTCTATGGTCCTAGGTCTAGCAAACCAAGCACCTTAGTCATCTCTAGGTTGAGATAGGAGCTCGAGTTTGAGGCCCTCGGGTGGATCCATCTATGGCAAAGAGGAGACAACGAGGAGGAGCCATTCAAGCCACTACAAGGAGCAAGCAAGGAGGAGAACCACCAAAAGAAGAGAAGGAGTTCAAGGCCTAGGTATAACCATTCTACATAGTAGCTAGAACTTGTAGTTTAATTGTTAGTTTTTGTTTAGCAAAGATCCTTCTTGAATGGTCCATGTTACCTAGTTAGGAAAATTTTGATTTTTACCTATTTCGCTTCCCCGAATGAACCGGGGTGGGTAACGCAGACCTAACAGTGGTATCAGAGCCTAGCTAAGCAACAACTAACTGTTAGCAAAGTGTTTAGAACTTCGATCCGGAAAAAAATCCTGAAAACAAACCGAAAAATTGTATTTTCTGTCGATTTTCAAAACAGGCCTAAAAATATTTTGTATGACACGAAAAATACAAGCAGGGTTTTTTTAGGAAATGTCAAGAAATTTGAGCCCACGACTCAGCCAACTCGCCGCGTAAGCGCGGCGGAACAATGCGTTCCGCCGCGGATCCGCGGCTGAGTTGACTCGGCCGTGGCTCCAATTTGTTGCAGAGTCCTCTGTTTGGTGTTTTGGGATTTTTGAGATATTTTGTTTCTGCCCAGATTATCCAGAGAAAAATGTTATTTTTGGGGTTGTTAAAAATTTGTATTTTGATCGGTGTTCTACAAACTTTGGCTAAATGGTTTTATCTGTAATATGATATATGCACTGAACGTCGGCTAATCGCTATACGTCGATTAGTGGGGGTTGTGCATATCTGTGATCTGTAATGTTGTTGGATTGTGTATATGAACTTGTTGAATTGTCGCGGATGAATAGCCGGGGTTTTGTGAGATGAGAGTTTTCTTTATCTTTCATTTGATGTAATATGTCAATTGATGTAATATTATTTTTATGGCCGCACATCCGGGATGAGGTTGTAGCCGCCATTGTATATTATTTCTTTTATTGTTTTTGCTCCTAGGATAGACCCAAGGTGGGGTGCACAAACTACCGGGTACGTTTAAGTGTTGAGTGGCCTAATCACGGTGTTGAGGGAGGCAGCTTCACTTCGGGTATTTAGCGGGTAGTTTGCCGCACCCGTAGGGGTCTAGGATGGGGTTTGGCTATTCATCGCGACCGTGTAATCCGTCTTTCGTTGCAGACTCAAACAAAACACGGATTCCTAGCATATCCAATGTGTTCATCTGTGATCTGGAATGGCTATCATTGCATCTGACATATGTATATATCTATATATGATATCTAGTAGGCGTTGCTTATGTTTTGCATCCGCGCCAGTCCAGCCCCCGCTCTGTCGTTAGTTAAGTAACCTAACGGGTAATGACGGGGCCCCGTGGCGAATGCGGATGACATAAGCGTACGTTATATTTTCGTTGTTTTCTGCAACGGTAGGATTAATTGATGGGACGCATTATATTAATGCAAAGAAACAACAAACCTAAAAGACGTTGTTGGAATAATTTTCAAAAAGCTGTTATTGCAAGGACGTTCTCTTTTGTTTTGCATATAGGTATTCGGTTATGAATGCCCAGCACCTCATTCGACAAGGCAAGGGCCGAGATCCCTTCATCGCGAGTGACCCCTTGGACAAAAGTTTGCGTCAGGGTAATAACTTCACTATAGTCGATTATTCTTGCTTTGCATCGAGGTATTCAGTTTGGAATATCCTGCACCTCACTCGACGAGGAAAGAGTCGAGATCCCTTCACAGGGAGTGACCTCTTTAGCAAAAGTCATCGTCACTATAATTTCATAAAGGCAATCATGTTCCTTCAACGATATCAAGTTCATTACGTTAACGGGTTTTTCGCCAAAAACCAAGCCGTAGCCCTCCGTCATTTCTTACAAGTAACACTTAGTATTCGTGCGGCGTTTGTTGACTCCGTCAAGGCGTAGTGTACGGTAGCTGAGTGCTGCTTATTTGTAGCAGTATATGGGATTGGTTAGGACAGTCGTATAACCTTGTTGACTCCGTCAAGGGTTATGCGAGTGGGTTTTAATGCAATCCAGATAATGACGGGTTGAACTTGACTAGAACTCTTTGATTTGTCGACTCCGTCAAGGTCACTTGGGTCCTAGGAGCAAAAATCCACATCGGGAGTTTCTAAAGAAACAGAAACTTGCAGATTTAGCATACCTTCTGGAGTGTTGTGACTAAAGTGGATTCCATCTAGGTCATCGCACAATGATAGTTGGATCCCGATCCTACTGATGAGTTGGATTACTCTCGGGAGATTATTTCACTTAACAATCAAAGGTATAAACCAAGTAGGTGTCTAGAACGGCGTTAGCGGGGCTGCGCCTCCAGGGAAAAGAGGTTATTTAATTAAGGAACTTCGCGAAAGCGTTGGAAAACCTCTCTCGAAGTACCAACACTAGCTTGGCCAAAAGGTTAAGCAAGTATTGTGACGTGTGATTAATCCTGACTAGTTCTTCTTTTAGGGTTTGAAGAAGAATTTGAGGAAACAGTGGGAGCCATCCTGGTTAGATAAATTAATAAACTAATCTAATATTGCAAGAGCGCACGCTGAGTGTTTCTTTTCTCTCTCTCCAGGTAGAAACCATTTCATGCCCTAATCAAGATAATAAAATGTATCGCTTGACCGATCCGAATTCTTATTCGGGGCTGGGGAACGTTGATTCGGCTCTAACTTGTGACAACAGTCACGAGTATGAGCAAGGGAAAGAGGATTGTATGGATTCCAAGGATACCCAGTTGAAGAAGAAGCATAGTTTTGCATCTACTTCAGGTGTTCTTATAATAGAGAATTGCTTTACGGTCAGCCCTACCTCCTGGGTACTTGATACCGGATCAGGATCTCATATCTGTAATCTATTGCAGGGACTGAGAAAAATTAGGAAAGTTGTACCTGGTGATATGTCGCTCAGGGTAGCGAACGGAACACAAGTTAATGCTGCAGCCGTCGGTGAATATCACCTTGTGTTGCCAAACGGTAATACTATGATTTTGAACGATTGCTACTATGTACCTTCCATGGTTTGCAACATCATATCAATTTCTTTACTCAATAAAGATGGATATAACTTTGTTTTTGATAGAAATATCATGAACATCTACCTTCATAAGTTACTGGTTGCAGAAGGTACAATGTGTAATGGTATCTACGTTCTAAATCAGAATACAGTTCTCAATGTACAAAACACACGCAAGAGGAAGAATTCAGAAACGAATGATTCCTACTTGTGGCATTGTAGACTTGGTCATATCGGAGAGAAAAGACTAAGTAAGTATCATAAAGATGGACTCTTGAATACGTTCGAGTTTTCATCTTATGAAACTTGTCAGTTTTGTCTCAAAGGAAAGATGACCAAATCTCCGTTCACCGGACATGGAGAAAGAGCAACAGAGCTCTTGGGACTCATACATAGTGATGTATGTGGTCCAATGTCTATACATGCAAGGGTTGGGTTCTCGTACTTCATCACATTCACTGACGATCTCTCTAGGTTCGGATATGCGTATCCGATGAAACACAAATCTGAAGCTTTTGAGAAATTCAAGGAATTCAGAAACGAAGTAGAGAACCAGACAGGCAAAAGTATCAAGATCCTCCGGTCTGATAGAGGAGGGGAGTACTTAAGCACGGAATTCCTAGATTACTTAAAAGAGAATGGTATTCTCTCTCAGCTTACTCCCCCTTATACACCACAGCTCAACAGTGTATCGGAGTGGAGGAATCGTACCCTATTGGATATGGTTCGCTCCATGATGAGTAGTGCTGAGTTGCCTCTTTCATTTTGGGGACATGCTCTTCAGACAGCGGCATACCTACAGAATTACGTTCCATCCAAATCTGTGCCTAAGACTCCATATGAAGTATCGAGTGGAAGAAATCCGTATCTTAAGCGATTTAAGATATGGGGTTGTCCGGCCTATGTGAAAACACAGAAACCGGACAAGCTAGAGACACAGTCAGTTCTATGTAAATTTGTAGGATAGCCTAAAGACTCACTAGGATATCTGTTCTACCTCACTGAGGAACAGAAGGTGTTTGTATCTCACCATGCTACCTTTTTAGAAAGGGAGTTTCTTGCAAAAGAAGCTACTGGGAGTTCGGTAGAACTGGGAGAAATCCATGAACCACAAAATGTAACTGAAAATTTGGAGGAACCACTGGATTCAATAACCCCAGATGAACATCAGTCACTCCGCAGATCTGGTAGGATTTCTCATCCGCCCGAGAGATACTACGGTTTTCTCTTAGACGGGGATCGAGAGGATTGCATCTTGGAAGAAGATGACCCTACCAGTTTCAGGCAGGCCATTATCAGTAGGGACTCTGATAAGTGGCTGGAGGCTATGCAATCCGAAATGGAGTCCATGTACACCAATAAAGTGTGGACCTTGGATATTGCTCCACCTGGGGTAAAACCCGTTGGATACAAATGGATCTACAAAAGGAAACTTGGTGTAGATGGGCAGGTGGAAACCTATAAGGCTAAACTCGTTGCAAAAGGTTTTCGTCAAAGACCTGGTGTGGACTATGACGAAACTTTTTCTCCAGTGGCTATGCTCAAATCCATTCGGATCCTACTTGCCATTGCTGCCTTCCATGACTATGAAATCTGGCAGATGGACGTAAAAACGGCTTATCTAAGCGGCTGTTTAGAAGAGTGCGTTTACATGGATCAGCCAGAGGGTTTTGTAGACAGTGGGAGCAACGGGAAGGTGTGCAAGTTGCTTAAATCCATTTATGGATTAAAGCAGGCATCGCGGAGCTAGAACATCTGTTTTGATGAGGCAATCAAGGAATTTGATTTCATCAAGAACGAAGATGAACCTTGTGTCTATAAGATGATTGTAGGACGAACTGTCCTGTTCCTAGTCTTGTACATGGACGACATTCATTTGATAGGAAATGACATTCCTATGCTACAATCGGTCAAGCTATTCTTGTCACAACGGTTCTCCATGAAGGACCTGGGTGACGCTTCGTACATTCTGGGGATCAAGATCTACAGAGATAGATCCAAGAGACTACTGGGACTTTCGCAGTCCAGGTACACAGAGACCGTACTAAGGAGATTTAGTATGGAAGATTCCAAGCGTGGTAATATACCCGCATTGCACGGAATCACCCTCTCCAAGAAGATGTCTCTTAAGACTAACGAGGAGAGGGTTCGCATGAACACTATACCCTACGCTTCGGCGGTAGGATCTATAATGTATGCGATGCTATGTACAAGACCAGATGTAGTTTACGCGCTGAGCGTGGTGAGCCGGTATCAATCAGACCCAGGTGATGACCACTGGATGGCAGTGAACAACATTCTCAAGTACCTGAGAAAGACTAAGGAGATGTTCCTGGTTTACGGTAATGGAGACCTCAGGGTCGAGTCCTTTGCCGATTCAAGCTTCCAGAGTGACAAAGATAATAGCAAGTCTGTCTCGGGTTTTGTGTTTACCCTCAACGGAGGGGCGGTGTGTTGGAGGAGTTCCAAACAGGATACCGTCGCAGACTCGACGATGGAGGCTGAATACATTGCTGCAAGCGATGCCGCAAAAGAGACGGTCTGGATGAAGAAGTTCATTAGTGAACTTCAGGTGGTTCCATCCATTGTTGACCCAATACCTTTGTATTGCGATAACAATGGGGCTATTTCTTTAGAGAAGGAACCAAGGTCCCATCAGAAATCCAGACATATCTTAAGGCGGTATCACCTGATCAGGGAGATCATTGCTCGCCAGGAGATTGAGGTACGGAGAGTGGACACAAAAGACAACACGGCGGATCCATTCACAAAGGCCCTCCCTCAAACACAGTTCGAGCGAATTTTTGAGCTATTGGGTATGCGGTACGCCAGCAGCTGGCCTTAGTACAGACGTTGGGTATGCGGTACACCAATTACTGGCCTTTAGTGCAAGTGGGAGATTATTGAATATGTATGCCCTAGAGGCCATTATTGTATAGTACTAGTTTGAATAACACATTTTGGAGGCTTGGGATATATATACGGGTATACGACATTCTTGCTTTATATAGTAGTATGCTACTTGGTTTGTTTCTATCTTAATATGTGTATATGTTTCTTTTAACATATCGCTAAAAACATGTTGATGGAGCCCTTAGGATCTTTGCTTGACTACCGGCGTTGTGATGGCGATCACACTAGTGGGGGCTGGGTAGTCTATAAGCACATCCTTATTTTGGTCCCTGGTCGTAGGATTATCGAGACAGGGCATCGATACTCCAGAGTAGACTGGTGCATACGCTTTTCGTCCCAACAGGGGAGATGGTATGTCCCACAGCCATCAGTACGTCGTACTGGAGATAGTATGCAGGTGCTCGTTAGGTTAAGAGTACACTGGACAGGACTCATCGAGAACTGTTGGTTGGTATTATACCTATCGTCAGTTAACAGTTCCCAAGTGACATGAGTACAGCTTAGTCCGCTGACTTGACACTGTCACTTCGCCCCGAGTGTGTTCCCACTGTTCTTAGATTACTATCCTACCGTGGCTCTACTAAGTCGTGCAAACAGGTAGTAGTTGGGTGCAGTCCTAAAGCACTTAGAGGCAGTGACGGTTAGACAGGATTCGTCTCTCCCGGTATTGGGAGTTGATATCGCGCTGTGTCTAGGAGAGCCATTACACAAAGTCGTCCCTGGCCAGGGCAAGCGAGATTTGCTGGTAGTGTTACCGGTAGTTTCTCAGGGTGTTTTGGGCTACACTCCGACACGACTTGTACGTTATTAGGGGACTGACGTTTACCGCCCCCTAGGCCCGCCATGCGATACTCTTAGACGAACAGACTGGATTGTACGGAGATTGTCACATTCAGGCTCAGTAGGAGTTCGGATGGGTTCACCTCATCTGTCTTCTTATCGGCATCTACCTGGGGACCGTTACGTACAGCTAGTACCGCTTGCGGCCTGTGGTTAAACCTACTGCCAGCGTAGTGTCGAGCCTTTAGAGTCCCACACAGAGGGTTACTCGTCTTTGGGCAAAACAGAGTGGAGGTTGCATGGTTTTGCGACGGGGTTCGTTCACATCCGCACACTTGTGCACGTTTGGTGTCCGGACAGTTATTACTAGCGGGCTTTGGTTTAAGCCAGATCCTAGTACTTGTTTTTAGATTGGTTTTGTCTCAGTGTATTCGTGTTCCTTGGAACATGGATGCGGGTGTGTATGCACAGTTGACAGAGGTAGAGGCAGAGGATTCTGATTAGAGTTGTTGACCATTTAACTTTGGTGGACTTGTTGACCGTTGACTTTTTCTAAACCCTAATGAGAATGAGAAATATGATTAATAATATTAATTAAGGATTATTGTGTCATGGTTGAGTTGAACATTTGACTTTTGTTGACTTGTTGACTTTGTTGACCGGTTGACCATTGTGGACTTGTTGACCATCATCATTTCATTGCTATGACATTTGTTTAGTTGTTGTTCTTTACAAAATGCAATAATTGCATGAAATGATAATGGTCATTGAAACCAACCATCACAATTCTTAATTATTATTATTATCATTATTATTTTTGCTTTTGTGGGCATGGTTGCATGATGAGAGCTCATTCTATCATTTTGTTTCTCTCTCTTAGAAAAGGGCTCTCCCTCTTCCTCTCTCAAGGTTCAAGTGTTCCATGAGTTGGAAATCATGAACCTTTGGGACAAAACCACCATAACTCTTCTCTACTCATTTTAAGGTCCTAGGTCTAGCAAACCAAGCACCTTAGTCATCTCTAGGTTGAGATAGGAGCTCAAGTTCGAGGCCCTCGGGTGGATCCATCTACGGCAAAGAGGAGACGACGAGGAGGAGCCATTCAAGCCACTACAAGGAGCAAGCAAGGAGGAGAACCCCCAAAAGAAGAGAAGGAGTTCAAGACCTAGGTATAACCATTCTACATAGTAGATAGAACTTGTAGTTTAATTGTTAGTTTTTGTTTAGCAAAGATCCTTCTTGAATGGTCCATGTTACCTAGTTAGGAAAATTTTGATTTTTACCTATTCCACCTCCCCGAAAGAACCGGGGTAGATAACGTGGACCTAACAATCTTCTTTGTTAAAATTAGCCCCGAAATCGGGTACAAGACAAGATATAAGTAAAAATGACATACAATAAGAATAAAGCATCCCCAAACAGGAGCAATCACGCCCAACGGCGGAAACAACTACCACAATGATAGTATACGACGCCGTAGCGGAGAAATGAGCAATATAAGTGGAAAAATATCATGAAAGATAAAACTGCATAAATGAAGTCGGCTCACAACGAGCTCGACACCAGAGTATAAAATAATATACATCATCCTCACAACTGGTCTCTAAGTCAATACAGGAACAGTAGATGGAGAGTACTAGATACAATAGTTTGTACAATTGGAAAATAAACGGATACCGCAAAAAAACCCACCTATCAGCAAATGGGCTCACGCGCCAACTGCAGTGGTATCCGTAGCAAAAGATGCAAGAAAGTAGCCCTGCCGCAACTACTCTGAGGGGAAACCTGCAAACACTGTGGCACAACGGGGGTGAGTTGCCAACTCATGAATAGTAGATAACATATAAAGGTAATCGCGAGTATACACGTACCGCGATACTCTAATATATGCCAACAGATAACATCTATATGTGATGAGCAGGGTATGCAATAATTACGCGTAATAAGTGTAAGCTAATACATCTATATATGATGAGCAAGGTATGCAATAATCATGCCAAAGTACTCTATCAGGTACTACAACTACAGAATGAGATGCATAATATTTTACCCCATGCTCAGCATTCATTGTTATGCATCTCATCCTGTAGTTGTAGTACCTGATAGAGTACTTTGGCATGATTATTGCATACCTTGCTCATCATATATAGATGTATTAGCTTACATTTATTACGCGTGATTATTGCATACCCTGCTCATCACATATAGATGTTATCTGTTGGCATATGTTACAGTATCGCGGTACGTGCATACTCGCGATTACCTTTATATGTTATCTACTATTCACGAGTTGGCAACTCAGCCCCGTTGTGCCACAGTGTTTGCAGGTTGCCCCTCAGAGTAGTTGCGGCAGGGCTACTTTCTTGCATCTTTTGCTACGGATACCACTGCAGTTGGCGCGTGAGCCCTTTTGCTGATAGGTGGGTTTTTTTGCGGTATCCATTTATTTTCAAGTTGTACACACTATTGTATCTAGTAGTCTCCATCTACTATTCCTGTATTGACTTAGAGACCAGTTGTGAAGACGATTTATATTATTTTGTACTCTGGTGTCGAGCTCGTTGTGAGCCGACTTCATTTATGCAGTTTTATCTTTCATGATATTTTTCTACTTATATTGCTCACTTCTTCGCTACGGCATTGTATATTATCATTGTGGTAGTTGTTTCCGCCGTTGGGCGTGATTGCTCCTGTTTGGGGATGCTTTATTCTTATTGTATGTCATTTTTACTTATATCTTGTCTTGTACCCGATTTCGGGGCTAGTTTTTACGAAGAAGATGCCGCCGAAATTTTTAAGAAAACAAATTAAACTTTAAAGAATTTTACTAAATTACTCAAGGCTCTCTAAATGTTTTAAACTAATATTTTCTTTCACTCACTTTTTCAATGGTTTTGATTTCTGGGTTTCGGCTTACTTAGTCGCGTTACGCCTGTAGACGTTACGTGCTTAAGTGCCGGTCACGGGCCGAACTTGGGTCATGACAAAGTTGGTATCAGAGCGTAGGTTTTATCTTTCGGAGTGTAGGATGTGTAGGACTACGGTAGCGCCCCGGCCGTCTATCCGAGGTCAAAATACGGAAACGAAAATTTTTCTTGACTTTAAAACCGGCACTACCGCATCCTAAAACCCCGGATCGTAACCATTAACCTAAACCTAGCAAACAAGAGATGGGATAGAGAGCTATACCAAGCGATCCGTGTCCTTCGGTCTTCGCCTCTACTCCGATCTCCTCGCGGAATCTCCGGTCTTCATCTCCTCGTCGGAACGGGCACCATATCGCCGGGTTCTTTTACGGGCTTCCACCTCTGGACCGAGGCAACTCGAGCACGAAGTTGGCGAGTCGACGTGCCCAAGGATGCTGTAGGCAAAGTGTAGAATGTATTGTCTTTTTGGGGTTGCCTTTGATGGAGGTGAAGAAAAATGATCTTTGAAAAAGAATGGAGCTCTCTTTTTTCAAGCATGGAATGAGATGAAGATTTTTCCCTCATGAAATGAACCACTCTCCTCTCTCCCCTCAAGTGGACGGCCCCCATCAAGAAAAAGGGAGAGAAAAACCAAAAACAAAGAAGGAAGGTGAGTGTAGGAACCAAAAGAGGTGACCACAACCAAATGTGATGATAACAATGTCATTTCAATTTCTAATCCATTCTTATCTCATTAATGCTAAAGAGTTGGTTCAAAAAGAATCATATGATGCTAGTCATATCAAAATCTCTCAATAACAAATAAACCCCTCCACTAAGCTAATTTGCAAACTTGCAAATTAGCCCATCCACCAGAAAAATCCGGCCGTGAAGGAACAAAGGAAAACTGGCCGGAACGGAATGCAAACTGGCAACTTTAGAAAACTGATCCCGTAATAAATTACAGAAAAACCCAGCGATTGTATATGTAAGTCCACGTTGCCCACCCCGGTGCTTGCGGGGAGGCGGAAAACGGAATAAAAATCGGATTTTTATGAGCTTAGGCAACATGGACTAGACATTAAAGGATCTTTGCTAAACAAAAACTTGCTAAAGCTAACTATAAACTAGCTAAGTGCTAGAAAGGTTATACCTTGAGCTCTAAGTCCTTCTCTCCTTGCTCCTTGGAGTGGTGGAAGGAGGTCACCTTGCTCGTCTTCTCACGCCGAAGAAAGATCCACCCGAAAGCCTCAACCTTTGGCTTCAACTCCAAGCTAGAAGTAACTAGGGTTCAAGAAGTGCTATTCCTTCAACCCTAGATGAGAGTAAAGATGATCAAGAGAGGGTTTTTCTCAAGCTCAAGTGTTTCTCAACACATGAGAGGCAGAGAGCTTGAGGGAGAGGAAGAACAAGGGAGAGGAAGAACAAGGCAGAGAGCTTGAGGGAGAGAAATGAAATGATAGAATGAGAATAGAAAATAACCATTCTCACAAATATATGTGTATTATTTTAATTAGATAATTAGTAAGATAATTGTCATGGTTAATCAAGATATGACCATTATCATTTCAATTTGCAAGGATCAAAAAGCATCTTCCAAAAGAAATGATGATGGTCAAAGTGTCAACCTAGGTCAACAAGTCAAGGAAGTCAAATGGTCAACAACCACAACCATGCACAATTATTTAAACTAATTATCAATTAACTATAATACACACATAAGCATTAGGGTTAATAAAATGACAATAGCCATTAATCCTAATCAAGGTCCTCTCCCTCTGTCTCAAGCAACTGTGCATACGCACCCGCATTCGTGATCCGAGGAACACGAATACAAAGAGAAAAACCAATCCCAAAACATATACTAGGATCCGGCTTAAACCAAAGCCCGCTAGTATAAACTGTCCGGACAGCAAACGTGCACAAGTGCGCGAATGTGAACGAACCCTGTCGCAAAACCATGCGACCTCTACTCATTTTTCCTCAAGGCGAATAGCTCTCTGTGTGGGACTCTAAAGACTCGACACTACGCTGGCAGTAGGTTTAACCACAGACCGCAAGCGGCACTAGCTGTACGTAACGGTCCCTAGGTAGATGTCGATAAGAAGACTGACGAGGTGAACCCCATCTGAACTCCTACTGAGCCTGTATGTGACAATCTCCGTACAGTCCGGTCTGTTCGTCTGATACATCGCATGGCGGGCCTAGGGGGGCGGTGAACGTCAGTCCCCTAATAGCGGTACAAGTCGTGTCGGAGTGTAGCCCAGAACACCCTGAGATAACACTGGAAACCTACCAGTACATCTCGCTTGCACTGGCCAGGGACTACTCGTGTAATGGCTCTCCTGGACACAGCGCGATGTCAACCCCCAATACCGGGAGAGACGAATCCTGTCTAACCGGCACTGCCTCCAAGTGCTTCGGGACTGCACCCAAAAACTACCTGTTTGCACGACTCCTTTGAGCCGTGGTAGGGTAGTAATCAAAGTGCAGTGGGAACACACTCGAGGCGAAGTGACAGTGTCAAGTCAGCGGACTAAGCTGTACTCATGTCACCTGGGAACTGATATCTGACGATAGGTATACTACCAACCAACAGTTCCCGATGAGTCCTGTCCAGTGTACTCGTAACCCAACGAGCACCCGCATACTATCTCAAGTATGACGTACTGACGGCTGTGGGACAGACCGTCTCCCACACTGGGATGAGAAGCGCATACGCTAGTCTACTCCGGAGTATCGATGCCCTGTCTCGATAGTCCAACGACCAGGGACCTGTATAAGGATGTGCTTATAGATTACCCAGCTCCCACGAGTGTGAGCGTCATCACAACCCTGGTAATCAAGCAAAGATCCTAAGGGCTCTACTAATATGTATATCAGCAATATGCTAAAAGAAACACATGCACATATTAAAGCAGAGACAAACCAAGTAGCATACTACCATTTCGAGCAAGATTGTATATACAACTGTGAATATCCCAAGCTTCCATCAAGTAATATACAAACCAGTATGATACAGTAATGGCCTCTAGGGCATATACACTGACAATCTCCCACTTACACTAAGGCCATGTACTGGCGTATCGAAGTCCTATCATCTTGATCAGCCGCTCCAACTGAGTCTGGGGTAAGGCCTTGGTGAATGGATCTGCTGTGTTATCCTCTGATGCAACTCTCCGGACCTCGATCTCCTGGCGATCCACGATCTCCCTGATCAGGTGATACCGCCTTAAGATGTGTCTGGATTTCTGATGGGACCTGGGTTCCTTCGCTAAAGCTATAGCCCCGTTGTTGTCGCAATACAGAGGTATTGGGTCAACAATGGACGGAACCACCTGAAGTTCTCTCAAGAACTTCCTCATCCAGACAGCTTCTTTTGCGGCATCAGATGCAGCGATGTATTCCGCTTCCAGAGTCGAGTCAGCAACGGTTTCCTGTTTGGAGCTCTTCCAACACACCGCCCCTCCATTGAGGGTAAAGACAAAACCCGACATGGACTTGGAATCATCCTTGTCACTCTGGAAGCTGGAGTCAGCAAAGGCCTCAATCTGCAGGTCTTTTCCGCCATACACCAAGAACATCTCCTTCGTCCTTCTCAGGTACTTGAGAATGTTCTTTACTGCTATCCAATGTTTCTCCCCAGGGTTTGACTGATACCTGCTTACCACACTCAGTGCATAAGCCACATCCGGTCTGGTACACAACATCGCATACATAATAGAGCCTACCGCAGAAGCGTAGGGTATAATAGACATGCGATCCCTCTCCAAATCAGTCTTGGGAGACATCTCTTTGGAGAGAGTGATCCCGTGACAAGCCGGTAGATTACCGCGCTTGGAATCTTCCATACTGAATCTCTTCAGTATAGTGTCGATGTACCTGGACTGCGAAAGTCCTAATATCCTCTTGGATTTGTCACGGTAGATCCGGATACCCAGAATGTATGAGGCATCACCCAGGTCTTTCATGGAGAACCTGTGCGACAAGAACCCCTTGACAGATTGTAGCATAGGAATGTCATTTCCTATTAAGAGAATGTCATCCACGTATAAAACGAGGAATACTACAGTTCTCGCTACAAATCTACAATAGATGCATGGTTCATCTGGATTTTTGATAAAGCCAAATTCCTTGACCGTCTCATCAAAACAGATGTTCCAACTCCGCGATGCCTGCTTTAGTCCATAAATGGACTTGAGCAACTTGCACACCTTTCCGCTGCTCCCACTCTGAATGAAACCCTCTGGCTGATCCATATAGACACACTCCTCTAAATGACCATTTAGAAAAGCTGTCTTTACGTCCATCTGCCAAATCTCATAATCGTGGAAGGCAGCAATGGCAAGAAGGATCCGAATGGATTTCAGCATAGCTACTGGAGAAAAGGTTTCGTCATAGTCCAAACCAGGTCGCTGACGAAAACCCTTTGCTACCAGTCTAGCTTTATAGGTCTCAACCTGCCCATCTACACCAATCTTCCTTTTGAAGATCCACTTGCATCCTACGGGTTTTACCCCATCTGGAGCAATGTCCAACGTCCATACTTTGTTGGTGTACATGGACTCCATCTCGGTCCGCATTGCATCCAGCCATTTTACCGAGTCGACGCTCTGAATGGCTTGCTGGAAGCTAGTAGGCTCATCACAGTCTATGATGCAATCCTCTCTATCCCCGTCAACGAGAAAACCGTTGTTTCTCTCGGGCGGATGAGACTGCCTACTACTCCTGCGGAGTGGCGTGGGAATGTCCTGATCTTTCGAACCCTCTGGTTCTACTAAGCTTTCAGTAATAGCTTGTGGTTCTGGAATTTCTTCCAGTTCTATTGCGCTCCCACTTACTTCTTTTTCTAAGAACTGATATTCCAGAAAATGGGCATTATGAGAAACAAGTACTTTTTGTTCCTCTGCGTAATAGAAAAGATACCCCCTGGAGTTCTTTGGGTATCCCACAAACTTGCACAGTACTGAGCGTGCCTCGAGCTTGTCCGTATGCTGCTTTTTGACATAAGCTGGACATCCCCAAATCTTCAGGTATTGAAGATAGGGTTTCTTCCCACTCCATAACTCATATGGTGTGGTAGGCACAGTCTTAGTGGGAACACGGTTCAAAAGGTATGCAGCTGTTTCTAGTGCATATCCCCAGAACGATCGCGGCAACTCAGCGTTACTCATCATGGACCGTACCATATCCAATAGGGTTCGGTTCCGTCTCTCCGATACACCATTATGTTGCGGAGTGTATGGAGGAGTAAGCTGAGAGAGAATTCCATTCTCTTTTAAGTAACCCAGGAACTCGGCACTTAAGTATTCACCACCTCGATCAGATCTCAGTGCCTTGATACTTTTGCCTGTTTGTTTTTCTACTTCATTCTTATATTCCTGGAACTTATCAAAAGCTTCGGATTTATGCTTCATTAAGAAGACATGTCCGAACCTTGAGAAATCATCCGTAAAAGTAATGAAGTAAGAATAACCGCTTCGCACATATGTAGACATTGGACCGCACACGTCGCTGTGTACGAGTCCCAAGAGCTCGCTCGCTCTTACTCCGTGTCCAGTGAACGGAGTCTTTGTCATCTTTCCCTTGAGACAGGATTGACAAGTGGCATACGATTGATATTCGAATAAATCCAAATATCCCTCTGCGTGTAACTTAGTCAACCTTCTCTCATTGATGTGACCCAGTCTACAATGCTATAAGAAAGTTTTATCGATTTCTGGAGACTTTCTTTTGTGTGTATTCTGGACATTGAAAATCTGTGGTTGGTTTAATACGTATATACCGTTGTTCAATGTACCTGACCCAATCAAAACTTGATTAAGGTGAATGTTCACTACATTACTTACAAATGCAAATTCATAACCTTCTTTAGATAATAAAGATACAGAAATGATATTACAGGTTGCATTTGGTACATAATAACAACTACGCAAAACCAAAAAGTGTCCACCTGACAATCCCAGGTGATAGTCCCCCACGGCCTCAGCATCCATGCAAGCACCGTTCGCAACTCTGAGGGTCATGTCACCTACCTTCAAAACTCTACGCTTTCTCAACGCCTGCAAAGAATTACAGATATAAGATCCTGATCCGGTATCCAATACCCAGGATGTAGAGTTTATTGATAGACAGTTTTCAATAACATACACACCTGAAGCTGAAGCTGCAACTCGCTTCAAATCCTGTGTTCTGACCTTCCAAGCCTTGCAATCCAGTTTCCAGTGACCACTTTTGTGACAATAGAAGCATTCTTCCTTCCCCACTAGCTTCCCCGCTATCTTTGTTTCTTTTCCTTTTCCCTTCGTATCCACTTTACTGACACCGCCTCTTGGTTTGGCGGGGGCTTTCTTCTTCTTGCCCTTGGCTTTCGCCTTGGACCTAGAAGAGGAAGATCCTCCTACAAACAAAGTAGATGTCTCCCTACCCTTCTGTAGGGTGCCCTCAGCAGTCCTCAACATGTTTAGAAGTTCGGAAAGTTCATCCTCCTTTCCTTGCATGTTGAAGTTAAGAATGAACTGGGCATAAGTGGAAGGAAGGGACTGGAGAATCGAATCAGTATAGAGTTCATTCTCCAACGTGGTCCCAAGGTCCGCGAGCTCCTCAATGTAGCCAATCATCTTAAGCACGTGTTCCGCTACCGATGATCCGACGGCCAACCTTGCCGAAAAAAGCTTCTTCGACACTTCGTATCTTGCGATACGAGACTGCTCTTCATACAGTTCTTTTGTATGGAGAAATATGGACTCTAGGTCCATATTCTCGTGCCTCCTCTGATGTTCGTTGTCCATCGAGGCTAGTACGAGGCATCTGGCCCTCGCGCAATCTATCTCCCATGTCTTACGGATTTCTACATCCGCGACGCTGGAGGTGGGACCTGGGACAGGGGGAGCTTTGGTGGTAAGTATATACCCCAACTTGTCATAAGTGATTGCCATCTTGACATTCCTGAGCCAATCTTTGTAGTTTGGCCCTGTCAGTATATTTTTATCTAGTAATAACTTAAGTCCGGTCATCTTGAATGGTCGCTGCAATTAGGAGAGAGAAAAGAAACACTTTAGCATGATGCTCTTGCAAGTTTAGAGCGGTTTTTAGTTTGTCTAAACTGGATGGCTCCCACTGTCTCTCGAATCCCTTGTCAAACCGTAAAGAAAGGATTAGTCAGGATCGATCTCACCGTACAATACTTGCTTAACCGTTCAGCCAGGCCAGTGTCGGTACTTCGAGGGAGGTTTTCCAACGCTTTCGCGAAGTTCCTTAATTAAGTAACCTCTTTTCCCTGTGGGCGTAGCCCTGCTAACACCTTTCTAGACACCTACTAAGTTTATAGCATTGATCGTTAAGTGAGAGTTTTCCCGAGGAGTAGCATATACTCACAGTAGGATCGGGATCCAAATATCATCGCGTGATAAAACCGAAGGAATCCTACCAGAATCATCACACTCCAAATGGTATCCAGCGCTAGCAAGTTTCAGTACTTATGAAACTCCCGATGTGGATTTTTGCCCCATGCTCTTATGACCTTGGCGTGAGGTCAAAATGTCATAAGTCACATGTCAAGTTCTTCCCATCATTATCCTGGTTAATTTGAACCCACCCGTACCTACCCTTGACGTAGGCCAAAACGGCAGTACGACTGTCTCAAACCAACGCATTCTATCTATGCAACAGATAAATATCCGGCAGCTACCAATCACTATGCCTTGGCGTGAGGTCAAAATACATAGCTTGAATACTACCGAATATTTAACCGAAATGATGGAGGGCTACGGATGGTTTTGGCGAAACCGTGAACGTAGTGAACTTGATATAATCGATGGAACGTGATAGCTTTTAAAAGGAGTGGTTCAAGCTCCGCGTTTAAAAGTTTAGTTTTGAAAAGAACCGAGTGGTTTTCAAAGTGTTCCAATCGACTTTTACTTGGTTTATTTTCTTGCATTAGTTCTTTTAATGCGTCCCATCATTTAATCCTACCATTGCAGAAAACAACCAAAATATGACGTACGCTTATGCCATTCGCATTCGCCACGGGGCCCCATCATCACCCGTTAGGTTACTTAACTAACGACAGAGCGAGGGCTGGGCTAGTGCGGCTGTAAAACATAAGCAATGCCTAAATAGTTATCATATATAAATATATAGCAATGATAGACATTACAGATCATAGATGAATACATTGGATATACTAGGAATCCGCAATCCGTTCGAGCCTGCAACGAAAAGCGGATTACACGGTCGCGGTGAATAGCCAAATACCCCATCCAAGACCCCTACGGATGCGGCAAACTACCCGCCAAGTACCCGAAGCGAAGCAACCTCCCTCACCACCGTGAGTAGGCCACTCGGCACTTCGAGATACCCGGTAGTTTGTGCACCCCCTCCTAGGAGCTATCCTAGGAGCAAAAACAGTAAAAAGAATTATACAATGACGGCTACAACCCCGACCCGGTTGTGCGGCCATACAAATAATAATATTACATCAATTTACATGTTACAATGAATGAAAGAAAAGGGAACACTCATCTCACATCCACCCCGGCTATTCACCCGCGACAATCCAACCCATTCATATACACATACCAATATCAAACACAGATCACAGATATGTATAACCCCGACTAATCGACATATAGCGATTAGCCGACGTTCAATACATACAAACATCACAGATATAACCGTCATAGTCAAAGTGTAGTGAAGTTCGGAAAAAATACGGATTTATAGGCCCCCAAAAGTAAATTTCTATTCTGGAAAATCTGGGCACATATAACATATCTTAAAAATCCTAAAACCAAGCCAGAGATACACTGCACCAAACTCGACCCAGTGAAGAGCCAACTTGGCCGCGGTTGCGCGGCAATAGCTTGCTATTGCCGTGGAACCGCGGCTCTTTGGTTGAGTCACTGGACCGGGTTTGGTGGTTATCTTTAAAAAACCCTTAGACGATTTTTGGAGTATGATAAATTTTGTTTTCACCAGAAAAATTTTTAACAGATACTAGGGTTTTTGAAAACTCGGTTTTTGGATTTTTCGGTTTCGAACTTCGTTACACTTCACTACCTAGCTAGTTTATGTTTAGTTAGGCTTTGATACCACTGTAAGTCCAGGTTGCCCACCCCGGTGCTTGCGGGGAGGCGGAAAACGGAATAAAAATCAGATTTTTATGAGCTTAGGCAACATGGACTAGACATTAAAGGATCTTTGCTAAACAAAAACTTGCTAAAGCTAACTATAAACTGGCTAAGTGCTAGAAAGGTTATACCTTGAGCTCTAAGTCATTCTCTCCTTGCTCCTTGGAGTGGTGGAAGGAGGTCACCTTGCTCGTCTTCTCACGCCGAAGAAAGATCCACCCGAAAGCCTCAACCTTTGGCTTCAACTCCAAGCTAGAAGTAACTAGGGTTCAAGAAGTGCTAGTCCTTCAACCCTAGATGAGAGTAAAGATGATCAAGAGAGGGTTTTTCTAAAGCTTAAGTGTTTCTCAACACATGAGAGGGAGAGAGCTTGAGGGAGAGAGAGAACAAGAGAGAGAAATGAAATGATAGAATGTGAATAGAAAATAACCATGTTAGTTATATGTATGCCCTAGAGGCCATTACTATACATAGGATGTATATTGTAGTGGATGCTTAGACATATATAGGGAGGACTTTCTTGCTCGACATGATAGTATGCTATCTGGTTGATCTTTACCTTAACGTGTACACTGATTGTCTCCCTGTTACATGTTGGTAAAGCCCTTAGGATGTGTACTTGACTACCTGGACTATGATGCGGATCATACTAGTGGGGACATGGTAGTCCATAAGTACATCCTTCACAGTCCCTAGTCGTGGGTATATCGAGACGGGGCATCGATATACCAGAGTAGACTACCGTATACCTTCTCGACCCATACAGATGGGCGATGGATGATCCCATATCCATTGATGTTTGACATCAGAGATGATATACGGGTGCTCAGTGGAGACTGGGTACACTGGACGGACTCGTCGAGAACTCCCAGATGGTATTATACCTTACGTCAGATGGCAGTTCTCTGGTGACACTAGTACAGAGTAGTCTGTTGACCCGAGATCGTCATAGAGTCTTGTGTGGTTCCCACTGTGCTTTGATTTCCATCTTACCACGTCCAAGAGGGCGTGCAAAATGGTGGTTTTTGGGTACAGTCCCGAATCACATGGAGGCAATGAGCGATAGGAGGGGATTCGTCTCTCCCGGTATAGGGAGTTGATGTTGCGCTGTGTTCGATTGGGTATAACCTGAAATCCCTGGCCAGGGTTGCTGAAATTTATTGGTAAGTGTTACCAGTAGTTTCTCAAACTGTTATAGACCTCATATCGACATGACTTATCGAACTATTGGGGTCTGACGTTTACCATCCCTAGGCGAGATATGCGACATATCAGACGATCAGACCGGACTGTACGGTAAGTGTTACTGGTTGGATTCACAGGAGTGTGAGCGGGCTTGCTCGTCGATCTTCTGATCGCTCAATACCCGGGTGGCCATTACGTTTAGCAGACCGCTTGCGGATTGTGGGTGTTTGATATGATCATCACCTGCTGCCGGCGTATTGACGAGTCTTTAGAGTCCTACATAGAGGTTTCCTGGCTCAAGCGAAACGAAATAGGAGCGCATATGAGATATGTGCGGGACCGAGAATAATGCGTGTATGTGATACCGTATTCTATTCTCGCGATAAATGTATCGATTGGTTGTATGCGATATAACCTAGTTATCGAATCAAGGATTGATTCGATAAGCCGATACATTGGATATTAGTCGGTTATATGCGATATGACCGGATCGTTAAATCAAGTGTTGATTTAATGATTTAATGCATGATTATATATTTGATATATTACTTTGCATTAACTAATATTGGTTCACTTTAAATGGATTTTCTCACTTAAATTGTGCAAATGGTATATGTGATATACTTTTATGCACTTGATTGTATCATGTTTGATGATACATGTTTACTTGGTTAAGTGTAAAGAATTAAGCCATGGTTAAACAAATGATTAGGGTTTTGTTATTTATTTATTTATTCATTTATTTATTGATTTATTCTTTATGGAAAATGAAAAGCATAAAGAGAAAAATGGTTGCTAACTTTGTTTGTATTATGAAGCTTCATGAAGCTTTCACTTAGTGACCATTTTGTCTCATGCTTAACCGTAACCATTCCACTTAACCCTAGTCTATTCTCTACACCTAACTAAGGTTAGCATATGATAAGTATTGATTTTATTATTCATTTTAAATATACTTATCATATCAATATAATCTTCTTCTTCTTCTTCTTCTTCTTCAAGATGAAGAACCTTGATTCCATCAATGGTGATTGATGAAAATGAGTGAGAAATCCAATTCTAAAGTGAACCCACTTTCTATTTCTTCATCCTCTATCTCTTGACAAGTAGTATAGGGTGTTTCCTTCACAAGTTTTCATGGCTTGGTGAAGGTGGAGCTTGATCTAGTGATGCCTCGACGTAGATCATCTTCGGCATCGTCGTCGATGACCTAGCCCGCTTTTTCTCCGTTGAAGCCGATGCTAGAGTCATGGTTCGATTTGGACAGTGGAGAGGACTTCATCATGGAGCTATGGAGGTGGAGAAACGGATCTACAAAGGTTGTATTTCCGTTCTTTTAGTTTAGTTGTAAACTAGTTGCTTTGGTCGCCTAGATTTCTAGTTAACGATCCGTAGTCTAGGGTTTCTCGGCACCGTAAATTTTGAAATTGGCATGGTTGATGCCTTGTGAGACCTCTTGAGAGTGCCTAGGAACCTTACAGTGGTATCAGAGCCTAGCTAGAGCCTTAGGCGATGTCTAGACGACGTTTGAAACCCGATCGAACCAAAACCCTAACCCCAAAATTGCTCTCTGGACTTATTCTAAAAATTGGGATTTTTCCAGATTAAAAATGCTTAAAAAATTCAGCAGGGAAATCTAAGAATCACGGTGCAAAATTTTACTCATGAACAGTCCAAACTGCGGCGGAACCGCGGCAGAAGCCTAGCTTCTGCGGCAGTTCTGCGGCCAATTGATGACGTCAGCTTCCCGTTTTTGCACAGTAATTCCTCTTTTCTGGTGCTGGATTTTCTGGGAATTTTTAGTATTTATTCAAGAGTTGAATTTTCTGGGGTTGTTTTGGGGATTCGATTATTCGATCGGATTATCAGATTTTGTCTATGTGGCTTCCGGATAATTTTTGAATATGTTAAAAAGTTCGACCGGATATAAATACCCACCTTTTCCCCTGTCGGGAAATTTCCAAGTGTTGGATTTTTCCGAGGTTTAAAGACGTTCTAAGTAGTGCATGTAACGCGATGGTCCCTCTAGAAGACAACAAACCTTAACTCGATTATGTGACCGTCTTGAACTGCCCTTTGAACCTTAGGGTTTGGGGCAGTACGGCGTGCCACATGTGAGGCGTTGGCTTCACCCTTCTATGCCTGGACCGTTGGTACTGAGGAATGAACTGAATGTTTTTAGACTTATTTCATGTGTTGAGCTATATCGGGAAAACTTGGGTGTTCGATTGTTTGATCGGAAAGTTTAACATTTTCTATCTTATTCGGAATGCGGTACAATAATTGGAATTCACAACAAGTTATGAGATAACTGAATGAATGTTATAAATCTAGTAGTTTAGTCTCACTTGATCGGTTGCCACGGAATTTTGATGTGATCAAAAGTCCGTCGCAATCACGTAGCGTACGCGGATATTCGCCGGGTAAACTTAATAGACAGCCTCGCTCCATAGCCCCGACCAAGTGACTGTAGGAGAACCCCGTCGCCGAAAGCATCCGTCCGGGTGCTCGTGGTAGCGGTGTTCCGCCTTGGTGCACTTCGTCGACGGTATCGGGGGTGCGGCCGTCTACTGAAGTTTGCGACGAGCATTCGATCAAATTGTCGGGAATCCTGTTGAATTGCCCGACTTGGTATTGAAAAGTGTTTTCGATTTTGAGACTAAAATGCGGGGTTTATAATTGTTAGGCATGCGATGTCTAAAGAATTCATTTGGTCAGGCATGCGATGTCTGAGGTGGTTGCGGATTCCAACTGTTGTAGTTTTACACTTTCTTTTCTGTGACCGTAAGTGTAATATGTGATATCGCCGGTTTCGTTGCTATATGTCAACGACAATTGGGATGCGCATATTTACTTACGTTGATGACATGTGATGTTATGTGTTGCTGGATATGTTATATTGGATCGTCGTGTTTGAATAGCCGGGGTTTTTTATGTGAGATGAGTGTTTTTCATTTTCATTCATGTAAAAACTTGTATGTAATATTCTTTTATTGGGGCACTTCCAGGTTGCGGAAGATGTCACCGTTTGTATATTATTTACTTTTCCGCACTAGGATAGACCCAAGGAGGGGAGCACAAGTAACCGGGTTCTGGAGTCCAGTGGGAGACCAACTCAAGGAGTCGAGTCCGGATCTCCTAACTCTAGAATTGGTAGGGTTGCTTGCCGCTCTCGTAGGGGTCTAGGGGTGTGGGTTTGGCTATTCATCACGACCGTGGAATCCGTGTTTTATACTGGCTCGTATTAAAAACACGGACGTCCTAGTATATCCAATATTTCATATGTTTCTTCTGCTGCGATATCTGTGATGTGATCATGTGATATGTTCTGTGATGGATACTGTATATAGTATATATGATATATTATATAGGCGTTGCTTATGTTTTACACCCGTGCTAGCCCTACCCCGCTCTGTCGTTAGTTACCTAACCTAACGGTGCACGAGAGGACATCGAGGCGAATGCGGATGGCATAAGTGTACGTCGTATTTATCTGTAATGTTTAGGTACTTAAATGATGGGACTTCATTAATGTGATTAATGAAAGAAAAGAAACCTAAAATGTTATAGAATCGAATTTCAAAATAAAACAGGTAGCTACAGTTCTTGCTTTGCACAGAGGTATATATGATATATCCTGCACCTTATTCGATGAGGAAAGGACCGAGATCCCTTCACCGGGAGTGACTCCTTTAGCAATAACTGGCTGATGCTACACACTCGGTTTGTCTTTTGATTGCTTTTAAAAGTTTTTGCTTTGCACAGTGATATATATGATATATCCCGCACCTCATTCGACGAGGAAAGGACCGACGATCCCTTCACCGGGAGTGACTCCTTTAGCAAAACTAGAAAAGCCTCAAAAGCACTCCATTTCAAAATCATTTGATTCTACAACGATATCAAGTTCATTACGCAATAGGTTTTCAGAAAAACCTGTCGTAGCCCTCCGTCATTTCAGATACGTACTAGTTAGTATTCGTGCTGCGGTTGTTTGGCCTCCGTCAAGGCGTAGTGTACGGTAGCTAACTAGTGCTTATCTGCTAGCATATGATGCGATTGGATTAGGGTATTCGTACGGCGTTGTTTGGCCTCCGTCAAGGGTCGTGCGGGTGGGTTTAATTCAATCAGGAAATGACGGGTTGAACTTGACTAGCGGACTATGGGTTGTTTGGCCTCCGTCAAGGTCATAGGACGCTAGGGGCAAAATATTATCGGGAATTTCAAGTGTTGAAATTTGCAATGAGATTGCATACCTTCTATGAGATAGTTGGATCCCGATACCCGCTGTGAGTAAGAGTTACTCTTGGGAGAGTTTTATACATTACAATTAGCCGATCAAGTAGGTGTCTAGAAAGGTGTCAACGGGGTTACGCCTCTGGGAAAACGAGGTTTACATTAATTAGGTTCGTGCGAAAGCACGGGGGACCTCCCTCAAAGTACCGACACTGGCCTGGCTGAAAGATTGGCGAACTTGTAGTGTGTAATTAATCCCGGCTAGTCTTTCCTTTTAGGGTTTGAAGGAAGATTTGATAAAAACAGTGGGAGCCATCCTGATTAGATAAAATAATAACCAATCTATTCTTGCCAGAGCGCACGCTGAGTGTTTTCTTCTCTCTCTCTCTCCAGGTAGCGACCATATCACGCCTTAATCAAGATAATAATACGGAATATTGACCGAACCCGCTTGTTATACTGAGCTGAGGAACGTTCGTCCCGCTCCAACTTATAATTGTTATAAGACCGAGCAGGAAATTGGGGATTACCAGAATTCCCGTGCCGTCCAAACGAAGAGAGTGCATACTGATGCATCATCTTCGGGTGTGTTCATTACAAAGAACTGTTTCTCTGTATCCTCTACGTCCTGGGTATGTGATACCAGATCAGGATCCCAGATATGTAATCTGTTACATAGGGCTACAGATAGGTAGAGAACTGAGAACGGGTGATAAGTTTCATGAGGCAGAAAATGGGGCATGTGTTGCAGCCAAGTCTGTTGGTCACTGTCACCCTGTATTACCAATACATTGATTCTGAACGAATGTTATTAGATACCGAACCTGATATACAAAATCATATCACTCTCTTTATTAATAAAGAAATGATAAAATTTTGTATTGTTGGATAATGTTTTGAACATTTCCTATATCAAAAGTTGATCGGTTCAGGCACGTTATCTAAAAGCGTTGATGTTCTAAATCAAACTACAGTTCTTAGTATATGGAACACACACAAGAGGAAGAGTTCAGAAATGAACGAATCCTTCTTGAGGTATTGTAGACTAGGTCATATCAATGCGACCCGACTAGCTGAAGTTATATTTAGATGCATATTTAAATCAGTTTGAATTTACATCTTATGAAACTTGCCAGTCATGTCACAAAGATATAATGACACCAGCTCTGTTTATTGGAAACAGAGAAAGAGTTAGTGAACTCTTGGGATGATACATGTTGATGTATATAGGTCCCCTGTCTACACATGCCAAGACTGGTTCTTTGTACTTCATTACATTCTCTGATGATCTTTCGAGATTCAGACCTATGTTCCTGTTGAAACACAAGTCCGAACCTTTTGAGATATTCACAGAATATAAGTTAGAAGTAGAGAACCAAAATACGGGTAAAAGTATTATGTCCTTTGATGTGATCAAGGAGCAGAATACTTGAGCATAGAAATCCTGGACTATTCGAAAGGAGAATGAGATTCTCTCTCAGTATTACTACTCCGTATACACCATTGCACGATGGTATATCGGGGCGGAGCAGATACACCCTATTTGATATGGTGTGCTCTATGATGAGTACTACTGAGTTACCTGTTTCCTTTTAAAGGGGTTATGCACTTGAGAAGCTGCATACCTATAGAATAGGTTCGAATCAAATCAGTTACCTACCACTTCATATGTGATATGGAAAGGGAAGAGCCCATGTCTTAAGCTAGTTAAGATTTGGGGTTGTCCGGCCTATGTCTAAAAGCAAAATCCGGATAAACTCGAGGCAAGATCTGTTATGTACAACTGGAAAGGTTCCAGCTATGCAAACTACAGCAGATGATTTGGTAGAAACGAAGGATTCAATAGAAACCAATGAACCTCAGCCACTCCGCCGGTCTAGTAGGGTTCCTCACCCACCTGAGAGATACTTCGGTTTCTCTATAACAGTGGGAGCGAGGATTGCATCATGAGATGATGACCCAACTAGTTTCGAGCTGGCCATCAGGAGTGGGACTCTGTAAGAATGGCTGGATGCTTAGCGATCTGAGATGGAATCCTTATACACCAACAAAGTATGGACTTTGGTTGCTATATCTGAAGGGTTAAATCCCCATCAGGAGCAAGTATATCTTGAGAAGATTACTTGGTGTACATGGAAAAGTTAAGACTTTCAAAGCTAGACTTGTTGAAGCTTTTCGTCATCGACCAGGCATGGATAATGATGAAACCTTTTCAAGTGGCTATGCTTAAGTCCATCCTGATCCTACT
Source organism: Agapanthus africanus (assembly GCA_030015575.1). Taxonomy (NCBI): domain Eukaryota; kingdom Viridiplantae; phylum Streptophyta; class Magnoliopsida; order Asparagales; family Amaryllidaceae; genus Agapanthus; species Agapanthus africanus. Next base: position 509,946,355 of record CM057341.1, read on the forward strand.
TGCCACGGCTACATACCATGACTACAATATCTGGCGGTTGGGTGTCGTGACTGCTTTTCTAAATAATGTTTTAGAAGAGAGAGTTTAGAAGTACACAGCCAGAGGGCTTCGTAGACAGTGGGAGCAGCGGAAACGTGTACAAGATGCTTTATAGGATAAAGCAGGTATCGCGGAGTTGGAACATCTGTTTTGATGTGTTAGTCAAAGAGTTTGACATCAACAAAATGGTAGATGAACCTTGTATATACAAAAAGGTAGTAGGGAGTATGGTGATGATCCTCGTAGAGTACGTGGATGACATACTTTTGATAGGGAAGGAGTTTCCTATGCTACGCTCGGTCATTCTCCGCTTATCACAATGATTCTCCATAAAGGATCAAACTGATACCTCCTAAATCCTGGGTTTTAGATCTATGAGATAGATCTAATTGGATGTTAGGATTCTCACTAGTTGTAGTGAGATGGTATCAATCGATCCTGGGGAGAATCACTGGAAGGGTTCCAGAGTGATAAGGACGGCTGAATGTCAGTCACAGGCATTGTCTTCACCCTCAGTAAAGGGACGGTATGTTGGAAGAGTTCCAAGCTAGATACCGTGGTATACTAGACGATAAAGGCTGGATACATCGCTATTTGAGATGCTACCAAAGAGGCAGTCTGGGTGTATATTGGTTCATGAGATGAACTACGTTCCTACCAATGTGAGACAATGGAGTTGTGGCTTATGCCAAGGAACGAAGGTCCCATCAGTAATCCAGACATATTCTAAGGTAGTATCACCTGATCATGGAGATGGTTGATCTCTAAGGGATCGAGGTTACGAGAGTAGACTCAGAGGACAACACGGCGGATCCACTCACAAAGGCCTTTTCCCAGAGAGAGACTTTTATGGGATGGTTGAGTATGAGATACTACAACCACTGCTATCAGATGGCCCTAGTGCAAGTGGGAGATTGTTAGTTATATGTATGCCCTAGAGGCCATTACTATACATAGGATGTATATTGTAGTGGATGCTTGGACATATATAGGGAGGACTTTCTTGCTCGACATGATAGTATGCTATCTGGTTGATCTTTACCTTAACGTGTACACGGATTATCTCCCTGTTACATGTTGGTAAAGCCCTTAGGATGTGTACTTGACTACCTGTAATATGATGCGGATCATACTAGTGGGGACATGGTAGTCCATAAGTACATCCTTCACAGTCCCTAGTCATGGGTATATCGAGACGGGGCATCGATATACCAGAGTAGACTACCGTATACCTTCTCGACCCATACAGATGGGCGATGGATGATCCCATATCCATTGATGTTTGACATCAGAGATGATATACGGGTGCTCAGTGGAGATTGGGTACACTGGACGGACTCGCCGAGAACTCCCAGATGGTATTATACCTTACGTCAGATGGCAGTTCTCTGGTGACACTGGTACAGAGTAGTCTATTGACCCGAGATCGTCATAGAGTCTTGTGTGGTTCCCACTGTGCTTTGATTTCCATCTTACCACGTCCAAGAGGGCGTGCAAAACGGTGGTTTTTGGGTACAGTCCCGAATCACATGGAGGCAATGAGCGATAGGAGGAGATTCGTCTCTCCCGGTATAGGGAGTTGATGTTGCGCTGTGTTCGATTGGCTATAACCGGAAATCCCTGGCCAGGGTTGCTGAGATTTACTGGTAAGTGTTACCAGTAGTTTCTCAAACTGTTATAGACCTCATATCGACATGACTTATCGAACTATTGTGGTCTGACGTTTACCACCCCTAGGCGAGATATGCGACATATCAGACGATCAGACCGGACTGTACGGCGAGTGTTACTGGTTGGATTCACAGGAGTGTGAGCGGGCTTGCTCGTCGATCTTCTGATCGCTCAATACCCGGGTGGCTGTTACGTTTAGCAGACCGCTTGCGGCTTGTGGGTGTTTGATATGATCATCACCTGCTGCCGGCGTATTGACGAGTCTTTAGAGTCCTACACAGAGGTTTCCTGGCTCAAGCGAAACGAAATAGGAGCGCATATGAGATATGTGCGGGACCGAGAATAATGCGTGTATGTGATACCGTATTCTATTCTCGCGATGAATGTATCAATTGGTTGTATGCGATATAACCTAGTTATCGAATCAAGGATTGATTCGATAAGCCGATACATTGGATATTAATCGGTTATATGCGATATGACCGGATCGTTAAATCAAGTGTTGATTTAATGATTTAATGCATGATTATATATTTGATATATTACTTTGCATTAACTAATATTGGTTCACTTTAAATGGATTTTCTCACTTAAATTGTGCAAGTGGTATATGTGATATACTTTTATGCACTTGATTGTATCATGTTTGATGATACATGTTTAATTGGTTAAGTGTAAAGAATTAAGCCATGGTTAAACAAATGATTAGGGTTTTGCTATTTATTTATTTATTCATTTATTTATTGATTTATTCTTTATGGAAAATGAAAAGCATAAAGAGAAAAATGGTTGCTAACTTTGTTTGTATTATGAAGCTTCATGAAGCTTTCACTTAGTGACCATTTTGTCTCATGCTTAACCGTAACCATTCCACTTAACCCTAGTCTATTCTCTACACCTAACTAAGGTTAGCATATGATAAGTATTGATTTTATTATTCATTTTAAATATACTTATCATATCAATATAATCTTCTTCTTCTTCTTCTTCTTCAAGATGAAGAGCCTTGATTCCATCAATGGTGATTGATGAAAATGAGTGAGAAATCCAATTCTAAAGTGAACCCACTTCCTATTTCTTCATCCTCTACCTCTTGCCAAGTAGTATAAGGTGTTTCCTTCACAAGTTTTCATGGCTTGGTGAAGGTGGAGCTTGATCTAGTGATGCCTCGACGTAGATCATCTTCGGCATCATCGTCGATGACCTAGCCCGCTTTTTCTCCGTTGAAGCCGATGCTAGAGTCATGGTTCGATTTGGACAGCGGAGAGGACTTCATCATGGAGCTATGGAAGTGGAGAAATGGATCTACAAAGGTTGTATTTCCGTTCTTTTAGTTTAGTTGTAAACTAGTTGCTTTGGTCGCCTAGATTTCTAGTTAACGATCCGTAGTCTAGGGTTTCTCGGCACCGTAAATTTTGAAATTGGCATGGTTGATGCCTTGTGAGACCTCTTGAGAGTGCCTAGGAACCCTACAAACCATTCTCACAAATATATGTGTATTATTTTAATTAGATAATTAGTAAGATAATTGTCATGGTTAATCATGATGTGACCATTATCATTTCAATTTGCAAGGATCAAAAAGCATCTTCCAAAAGAAATGATGATGGTCAAAGTGTCAACCTAGGTCAACAAGTCAAGAAAGTCAAATGGTCAACAACCACAACCATGCACAATTATTTAAACTAATTATCAATTAACTATAATACACACATAAGCATAAGGGTTAATAAAATGACAATAGCCATTAACCCTAATCAAGGTCCTCACCCTCTGTCTCAAGCAACTGTGCATACGCACCCGCATTCATGATCCGAGGAACACGAATACAAAGAGAAAAACCAATCCCAAAACATATACTAGGATCCGGCTTAAACCAAAGCCCGCTAGTATAAACTGTCCGGACAGCAAACGTGCACAAGTGCGCGAATGTGAACGAACCCTGTCGCAAAACCATGCGACCTCTACTCATTTTGCCTCAAGGCGAATAGCTCTCTGTGTAGGACTCTAAAGACTCGACACTATGCTGGCAGTGGGTTTAACCACAGACCGCAAGTGACACTAGCTGTACGTAACGGTCCCCAGGTAGATGTCGATAAGAAGACTGACGAGGTGAACCCCATCTGAACTCCTACTGAGCCTGTATGTGACAATCTCCATACAGTCCGGTCTGTTCGTCTGATACATCGCATGGCGGGCCTAGGGGGCGGTGAATGTCAGTCCCCTAATAGCGGTACAAGTCGTGTCGGAGTGTAGCCCAGAACACCCTGAGATAACACTGGAAACCTACCAGTATATCTCGCTTGCCCTGGCCAGGGACTACTCGTGTAATGGCTCTCCTTGAAACAGCGCGATGTCAACCCCCAATACCGGGAGAGACGAATCCTGTCTAACCGTCACTGCCTCCAAGTGCTTCGGGACTGCACCCAAAAACTACCTGTTTGCACGACTCCTTTGAGCCGTGGTAGGGTAGTAATCAAAGTGCAGTGGGAACACACTCGAGGCGAAGTGACAGTGTCAAGTCAGCGGACTAAGCTGTACTCATGTCACCTGGGAACTGATAACTGACGATAGGTATACTACCAACCAACAGTTCCCGACGAGTCCTGTCCAGTGTACTCGTAACCCAACGAGCACCCGCATACTATCTCAAGTACGACGTACCGACGGCTGTGGGACAGACCGTCTCCCACACTGGGATGAGAAGCGCATACGCTAGTCTACTTCGGAGTATCGATGCCCTGTCTCGATAGTCCAACGACTAGGGACCTGTATAAGGATGTGCTTATAGATTACCCAGCTCCCACGAGTGTGAGTGCCATCACAACGCTGGTAATCAAGCAAAGATCCTAAGGGCTCTACTAATATGTATATCAGCAATATGCTAAAAGAAACACATGCACATATTAAAGCAGAGACAAACCAAGTAGCATACTACCATTTCGAGCAAGATTGTATATACAACTGTGAATATCCCAAGCTTCCATCAAGTAATATACAAACCAGTAACAGTAATGGCCTCTAGGGCATATACACTAACAGTATATACATACCCGCATTTGTATTCCGACCGAATACAAATACAATGAGACAAAATCTACATTGTCCAATACTAGGATCCGGCTTAAACCAAAGCCCGCTAGTATTATCCATCCGATCATGATCCGTGCCGCACGTATATGATCGAACCCTGCCATATCTCCATACGGCCTCTACAGCGTTTTGCCCGAAACTTGAGAAAACGGTCTGTGCGGGACTCTAATGACTCATCAATACTTTGGTTATGGATTTAACCACTAGCACGTCAGAGGTATTAGTCTATACGGAACGGGCTACCAGGTATTGACCAAAAGGGACGTCTGTGAGCGAACTCATGTTGACACCCTACTGAGCCTGTCAGTGACAATATCCGTACAGTCCGGTCCGTTCGTCTATGAGCATCGCATGGCGGGCCTAGGGGGTTGGTAAAAGTCAGACCCCCAAAAGCGGTACAAGTCGTGTCGGAGTGTACACCAGAACACCCTGAGATACTACTGGAATACCTACCAGTATATCTCCTGCCTCGGCCGAGGGCTTTGTGTAATGGCTCTCTTAGACACAGCGCGACCTCACCCCCAATACCGGGAGAGACGAACCCCTGCAGATCCGCTCACTGCCTCCATATGGCTCGGGACTTTACCTAACTAAATCCTATTTGCACGACTCCTTTGAGCCGTGGTAGGGTAGTAATCAAAGTACTGTGGGAACTCACACGAGACAAATGACGATCTCAGGTCGATGAACTAACCTGTACACATGTCACCAGGGAACTACTATCTGACGTCTGGTATAATCCCAACTAGCATGTTCCCGGCGAGTCCTGTCCGGTGTACTCATAACCCAATGAGCACCTGTATACATCTTAGGTGAACCAACTGACACCGGTGGCTTGTGAGACCGGCCACCACCCCTCGTCGGGATCTCGACTGTATACACTAGTCTACTCTGGAGTATCGATGCCCTGTCTCGAAACTCCCATGACTAGGGAGCATTTAAGGATGCGCTTATAGACCCCAGCTCCCATGTATATGATCGCCATCATACTGCTTGCAGTCAAGCAAGAATCCTAAGGGCTCTATCAACGTGCAATAGTGACCTGTAAGGTAACCTAAAGCAGTACACGATGATAAAGATAAACTAGATAGCATACTATCATCTTGAATAAGACTGTCCTACCGGTATAGGTCCTCCCTCAATCATTGCAATCACGTGCCTGTGATCCAATAATTAACTCTGAGGGCACTATATCCAACAATCTCCCACTTGCACTCAAGGCTAATTATTGCGATGTCGCATACTCACAGCCCGTGTGATACCGAACACCCAACTCCTCTACTAGTCAGTCTCACATAGCTCGTTTGCGAAACTATTGCGTTCGAGGAATAGCCTCAGTGAGTGGATTCGCTCTGATGTTTCTTTCTATGTCTCTCTTTATCTCAAGTTCGCGGAGAAAGCCATCTCCCGAAAAGAGCAATACCTGTCTTAGAATATGTCTGGATGTCTGATGGGACCTAGCTCATAAATGAACTCCAAATCCAAACTTCTTAGACTGTATCGTCAACTGAACTTAATCAGTATCCAGCGCTATGCCTCCCTCAGTATCTGCTTGGACCACCTGTCCAAAATACTTCCCCTCGTCAGAGGGAAAACTACAACTCTGACAGTCACTCTGTTATCCAGGTCACCTTGGAAGCCTGGAATGATAACCGTCTCCCTGCCGTTATCATATCCCTAGAACATCAAATTATGTTCCAAAACTGCCTCCGAATGTTTCTCCAGAATTGGATTAATATCAACTTATTGCACCTACTGCAAAAAAAACATCTGCTGTGGTACTTGATATCTCATGATTGACTCAATCGCCTAAGCAAGTGATCTACCAATCATGCACATCCCTTTCCCCTTTAGTCTGTAAGACAGCTTTAGAGAGGGTGACTCCATCACCTACAGGTATACTACCGTGGCAGGAGTCGTCCATTCTAAAACACCTTTAGAATGCTGTCTAAGTACCCAGATTGGGACACTTCCCAAATCTAGATCTAAAACCATAGATCTAGTAACCAGAATGCCTGATATAATATCCATGTCCTATGTGGAGAAACCACTCTGTGACAACCAAAGTATAACCGATCGTAGTATAGGAATTTCACTTCCTACTCTGTGTATGTCATCCAAATACCAGGACATCACACCCTATTACCTTCTTAACAGATCCATCCGCTATTCTGATGAAGTCAAACCTATGACTGTCACATCAGAAATAGATGATCTATCTCCGCTATATCTGCTTTAGTCTATATGTAGACATAAGCCACTTGTCCACTATGCTTCCGCTGCTCCCACTGACTACGACAACCCTCTGGCAGAGTCATATACACGTGCACTTCTAAAGCTAGCTTAGAAAGACGCTATACTCATCCTCCTACCGGGTCTCACAATCTGGAACAACAACAATGACAAGTCTGGGTAAACAAGAACCCCCCTGTCACCGTCCTTGAGGCTACCGGAGTACCTCTCGGGTGCCTGAGGTTACCCACCATATCTGCTGAGTGGCCAATGGAATGTCAAACCAGATTGAATCTTTAGGTTCTTATCAAATTTTCAGTAATCGTTTACGGTTCTGGAATTACTTCCAGTTCTACCATACTCCCATTACTGTTTTCTGAAATATCCATTTTTATTAAAACTGTGGCTAGTCAAGAACAATATCACTATTGATCTTCCAGATGGTAGAAAATCAACCCTCGTCATAGCCCGGGTCAACCCACAAACATCCATTACAGAAACGTGCCTTGAGTTATCCGGAGTCTGGTTTTAAGCATAAGCCGGACAACTCCCCGTACCTCAACATTGTTAAGATATGAACTGTTCTATATCCAATACAGAAACAGAGGCACTGATTTAATTGAACCAGATTCAAATCATGCAGCTGTCTCCAGTGCATGTCAACTAAATGGAGAGAGGCCGATCAGCATTACTCAACTTCGGAATGCTTCCAATTATGTGTAACCTGAAAGAGAAGCATGTTCTCTTAATCATTACTATCAACTGAATACCATACACAAGTATCTACGTCTTCGATCATCTTGAAGAATCCTGATACTTGCAACACCTGGTTCTCTACTTTACTCTTATACCTATAACTTCTCAAAACTTGGACCTTGCATTTCTACGAAACACAAGTCTAAGAACTAGAGAAATCACAAGTAGACAGAATACAGCACGAGTACCAACCTCTCTGTCCTAATGGACACTGGACAACATACAATACTCTATATAAGTCCCCTGAGTCTAATAACTCAATCCATGTGTGTCGTAGGTTGAAAACTTTACTTATGGTTAAGAAGAATTACACCGCTGTTTTAATGCTCCTTACCTAACCATCCACTGATATAGGTAAATGTCATAGAAATAATTTCATAAAGTTATATCTCACTTCATAAAAATGAACGTACAGATATATCAATTTGAAATTGGTGCATAACAACGGATATTCAAAACCAAATATTTGCCGTCCGGCAAACAACCCAGGTGACTTCCTCAAATATCACCAATTACAACGAATTTCGATATAATGAGGATAATCACCCAATTCCCAATAACTTACTCCCACTCATCATCTGTAAAACCATACAGATGTGAGAATCAAACCTGGTAAATACATACCCTGGAGCAAGGGCTAATTGGGAAATCAGTTTTCTATTAACAATACACAGTGAAACTGAAACATTGAAATGTTTTGTAGGAGTATCCGGGTATTCCTAGTAATGCCTCTTCCATTATCCAGATTCACAACTGTAACCGTATATTTCTTTGCCGTCTCTCCAAATCCCTTCTTATGTCTTTAGTCATTACCTTCTGCACACCCCTTTAGGCCAAATGGTTTTCTTCCTTCCCTACCGTTCGGCACCAGCCTATGGTTTGGAAGAAGACTATCTAATAAGCGTAATGGGTGTACTGTCCTAATCCTAGGAGCACTCGCAATGCGAGAGAGGGTGAAGATAAAAGACAACCGAATAATCTTTATTCCTATTTCTCCTGAACCGGAATCCATCCCCGAACTGGAACAAGTTCCTTTCGAGTTCGTATATAACCATACGATGGAATATCCAATAAACTGTGGATCTTCGAAGTGATACGAAGTGTCCTGGAGAAATACAAAGGTGATTTAGGATTGGCGAAGAAATATTTGGTTTGGTCGTGAATATCAGTCGCAATTTACTTGTTAGTGTATATGCCCTAGAGGCCATTACTGTATCATACTAGTTTATATATTACTTAATAGAAGCTTGGGATATTCACCTTGTATATACAATCTTGCTCAAAATAGTAGTATGCTACTTGGTTTGTTTCTACTTCAATGTGTACATGTGTTTATTTTATTATATCACCTATACGCATTAGTGGAGCCCTTAGGATCTTTGCTTGATTACCAGCGTTGTGATGGCAGTCACAGTAGTGGGGGCTGGGTAATCTATAAGCACATCCTTATGCAGGTCCCTAGTCGCAGGACTATCGAGACAGGGCATCGATACTCCGGAGTAGACTAGCGCATGCGCTTCTCATCCCAGTGTAGGAGATGGTCTGTCCCACAGCCATCAGTACGTCGTACTGGAGATAGTATGCGGGTGCTCGTTAGGTTACGAGTATACTGGACAGGACTCGTCGGGAACTGACCGGTTGGTATTATACCTATCGTCAGTTATCAGTTCCCAGGTGACATGAGTACAGCTTAGTCCGCTGACTTGACACTATCACTTCTCCTCGAGTGTGTTCCCACTGTACTTTGATTACTACCCTACCACGGCTCAAAGGAGTCGTGCAAACAGGTAGTAGTTGGGTGCAGTCTAGAAACACTTGGAGGCAGTGACGGTTAGACAGGATTCGTCTCTCCCGGTATTGGGGGTTGACATCGCGCTGTGTCTAGGAGAGCCATTACACGAGTAGTCCCTGGCCAGGGCAAGCGGGATATACTGGTAGGCTTCCAGTGTTATCTCAGGGTGTATTGGGCTTCACTCCGACACGACTTGTACCGCTATTAGGGGACTGACGTTTACCGCCCCTCTAGGCCCGCCATGCGATGCATCAGACGAACAGACCGGACTGTACGGAGACTGTCACATTCAGGCTCAGTAGGAGTTCAGATGGGTTTCACCTCGTCAGTCTTCTTGTCGGCATCTACCTGGGGACCGTTACGCACAGCTAGTGCTGCTTGCGGTCTGTGGTTAAACCCACTGCCAGCGTAGTGTCGAGTCTTTAGAGTCCCACACAGAAAGCTATTCGCCTTTAGGCAAAAGAGTAGAGGTCGCATGGTTTTGCGACAGGTCGCATGGTATTGCGACAGGGTTCAGTCACATCCGTGCACTTGTGCACGTTTAGTGTCCGGACAGTATACACAAGCGGGCTTTGGTTTAAGCCAGATCCTAGTGTACGTATTGGGATTGGTTTTATCCAGATTGTATTCGTGTTCCTCGGAACGCGGATGCGGGTGTGTATGCACAGTTGACGGAGAGACAGAGGCAGAGGATTCTCATTAGGGTTGTTGACCGTTGACTGTTGACTATTGACTTTTTGCTCAACCCTAATGAGAATATGATATATGATTAACAATAATATTAATTAAGTATTGTGGTGACATGGTTGTTAAGGGGTTGACTTTGTTGACTTGTTGACATTGTTGAACGGTTGACTAGGTTGGACTAGTTGACCATCATGATGACAATGGCTATCATTTCATGGCAATGACTTTTCACTTGCTTGTTCTCTTGTGCAATATGAGTGCATGAAATGATATAGCCATTTTGACTTAAACCATTTACACAATACTTATTTACTATTTTTGTGATGATGGTTTTAGATTATGAGAGCCAAGTGAGAAAAGTCTTTCTCATTCTATCATTTTCAGTCTCTCTCTTGTTCTTGAGCTCTCATCTCCTTCCTCTTTCTCTCCCTCTCTTTAGTCTATGGTTCACTTGTCTCATGTGTTGAGAACCAAGAACCATAGAGAAAATCCCTACACACTCTTCTCTACTCACTCTAGTTCACAAGGTTTAGCAAACCAAGTGAACTAGTTTCTTCAAAGACCGAAGAAGAAGCCAAAGGTAGAAGCTTTCAGGTGGATCGATCTTCGGCGCAAGGAGACGACGGGGTGAAGCCGATCCGGACAACCATCGAGGCTTGAAGACGAAGGAGTTCAAGAAAGAAAGGTATAACCCCCTAACCGAGTAGTTAACAACTCCTAGTTAGGTTGTTAGTTAGATGTTTAACAAAGATCCGGTTTTGAGTCCGTGTTACCACCTCTAGAAAATTGTTTTTCACCAAATTCCGCATGCCTGAAAGAACCGGGAGAGGTAGCATGGACTTACAGTGGTATCAGAGCCTAGTTAAACACTACCTAACATGTTAGCCTAGTAACTAGAAATTCGATCGGAGAAAAAGTCGCGAAATACACCCGGATTTCAAACTTTCTGTCGATTTTCAAAGTACTGCAAAAATTATTTGAGATATACCAAAAATCGACTCAGGGTTTTTATAAGAAACTGCAAAAATTTGACCCACTGAATCGATCAACGCGCCGCGTTTCCGCGGCGGGAGCTTGCTCCCGCCGCGGAACCGCGGCCGAGTTGACTCGGTTGTGGGGTTTTATTTTTGCAGTTGGTTCATAGGGGTATTTTGGGATTTTTGGAATATGTATTTTCTGCCCAGATTTTCCAGAACGAAAATTTTGTGTTTGGGGCCTGAAAATCCGTATTTTTGATCGAACTTCTAAAAGACTTAAGCTGACGGGTTTTTCTGTGATGTGATATTTGTATTGAACGTCTGCTAATCGCTATATGTCGATTAGTGGGGGTTATACAAATCTGTGATCTGTAATGTTATTGGAATGTGTAAATGAATTCATTGGATTGTCGCGGGTGAATAGCCGGGGGTTGTGAGACGAGAGTTTTCTTTTCTTTCAATTCATGTAAATTTGTAAATTGATGTAATAATTATTTGTATGGCCGCACAACCGGGTCGGGGTTGTAGCCGTCATTGTATAATTTCTTTTTACTGTTTTTGCTCCTAGGATAGACCCATGGAGGGGGTGCACAAACTACCGGGTATGCCGAAGTGCCGAGTGGCCTACTCACGGAGTTGAGGGAGGTTGCATCGCTTCGGGTACTTGGCGGGTAGTTTGCCGGACCCGTAGGGGTCTTGGGTGGGGTATTGGCTATTCACCGCGACCGTGTAATCTTCTTTTCGTTACAGGCTCGTACGAATTGCGGATTCCTAGTATATCCAATGTGTTCATCTGTGATCAGAAATGGCTATCATTGCAGTATATCTATATATGATATTATTTAGGCGTTGCTTATGTTTTACAGCCGCGCTAGCCCAGCCCCCGCTCTGTCGTTAGTTAAGTAACCTAACGGGTAATGACGGGCCCCGTGGCGAATGCGAATGGCATAAGCGTATGTCATATTTTGGTTGTTTTCTGCAATGGTAGGATTAAAATGATGGGACGCATTAAAAGAACTAATGCAAGAATATCACGCATTAAAAGAACTAATGCAAGAAAATAAACCATGTAATAGTCGTTGGAACACTTTCGAAAAACCACTCGGTTCTTTTCAAAACTAACTTTTAAATGCGGAGCTTGAGCCACTCCTTTTAAAAGCTATCTCATTCCATCGATTATATCAAGTTCACTACGTTCACGGTTTAGCCAAAACCATTCGTAGCCCTCCGTCATTTCACATGGATGGTCAATAGTATTCAAGCTATGTTTGTTGGCCAAAGTCAAGGCATAGTGATTGGTAGCTATTGGGTATTCATGTGCAGCATAGATAGATGCGTTAGTTTGGAACAGTCGTACTGCCTTGTTGGCCAAAGTCAAGGGTAGGTGCGGGTGGATTCAAATTAACCTGGAGAACGACGGGTAGAACTTGACATGTGACTTATGATTTGTTGGCCAAAGTCAAAGTCATAAGAGCATGGGGCAAAAATCCACATCGGGAGTTTAAAAAGAACTGAAACTTGCTAGTGTTGCATACCATTTGGAGTGTGATGATTCTGGTAGGATTCCTTCAGTTTCTTCACGCGATGATATTTGGATCCCGATCCTACTGTGAGTATATGCTACTCCTCGGGAAATTTCTCACTTAACGATCAATGCTATAAACCAAGTAGGTGTCTAGAAAGGTTTTAGCGGGGCTACGCTCCCAGGGAAAAGAGGTTATTTAATTAAGGAACTTCGCGAAAGCGTTGGAAAACCTCCCTCGAAGTACCGACACTGGCCTGGCTGAACGGTTAAGCAAGTATTGTACGGTGAGATTGATCCTGACTAATTCTTCCTTTTTGGTTTGAGGAGGGATTCAAGAAACAGTGGGAGCCATCCTGTTTAGACAAACTAAAAACCATTCTAAACTTGCAAGAGTATCATGCTGAGTGTTTCTTCTCTCTCCTAATTGCAGCGACCAATCGACATGACTGGACTTAAGTTACTTCTAGATAAAAACATACTGACAGGGCCAAACTACAAAGATTGGCTCAGGAATGTCAAGATGGCAATCACTTACGACAAGCTGGGGTATCTTCTTACCACCAAAGCTCCCCCTGTCCCAGGTCCCAAAACCAGCGTCGCGGATAAGGAAATTCGTAAGACCTGGGAACTAGATTGCGCGAAGGCCAAGTGCCTCGTGCTTGCTTCTATGGACAACGAACATCAGAGGAGGTACGAGAATATGGACCTCGAATCCATAATTCTCCATACAAAAGAACTGTATGGAGAGCAGTCTCGTATCGCAAGATACGAAGTGTCAAAGAAGTTATTTTCGGCAAGGTTGGCCGTCGGATCATCGGTAGCGGAACACGTGCTTAAGATGATTGGCTACATAGAAGAGCTCGCGGACCTTGGGACCACGTTGGAGAATGAGCTCTATACGGACTTGATTCTCCAGTCCCTTCCTTCCACTTACGCCCAGTTTATCCTGAACATCAACTTACAAGAAAAGGAAGTTGAACTTTCAGAACTCCTCAACATGCTGAGGAGTGCAGAGGGCACCCTACAGAAAGGTTGGGAAACATCCACTTTGTTTGTAGGAGGATCTTCCTCTTCTAGGTCCAAGGCGAAAGCCAAGGGAAAGAAGAAGAAAGCCCCCGCCAAACCAATGGGCGGTGTTAGTAAAGTGGATACGAAGGGAAAGGAAAAAGCAACAAAGAAAGTGGGAAAGCTTGTGGATAAAGAAGAATGCTTCTATTGTCATAAGAAAGGACACTGGAAGAATGATTGCAGGGCTTGGAAAGCCAGGACACAGGAATTGAAGCAGGTTGCGGCTTCAGCTTCAGGTGTGTATGTTATTGAAAACTGTCTTTCAATAAACTCTACTTCCTGGGTATTGGATACCGGATCAGGATCTCATATCTGTAATTCTTTGCAGGCGTTGAGAAACCGTAGGGTTTTGAAGGCAGGTGACATGACCCTCAAAGTTGCAAACGGAGCTAGCATGGATGCTAAGGCCGTGGGGGACTATCACCTGGGAATGTCAGATGGACATGTTTTGGTTTTGCGTAATTGCTTTTTTGTACCCAACGCAACTTGTAATATCATTTCTGTATCTTTGGTTTCTAAAGAAGGTTATGAATTTGCGTTTGTAAGCAATGTTGTAAACATTCACCTTAATCAAGTTCTGATTGGGTCAGGTACATTGAGTAATGGTATATACGTATTAAACCAACCACAGATTTTCAATGTCCAGAATACACACAAAAGAAAATCTCCGGAAATAAATCAGACTTTCTTATGGCATTGTAGACTGGGTCACATCAATGAGAGAAGGTTGACGAAGTTACATACAGAAGGATATCTGATTGCGTTCGAATATCAATCGTATGCCACTTGTCAATCCTGTCTCAAAGGAAAGATGACAAAGACTCCGTTCACTGGACACGGAATAAGGGCAAGCGAGCTCTTGGGACTCGTACACAGCGACGTGTGCGGTCCAATGTCTACACATGCGCGAAGCGGTTATTCTTACTTCATTACTTTTACGGATGACTTTTCAAGGTACGGTTATGTCTTCTTAATGAAACATAAGTCCGAAGCTTTTGGAAAATTCCAGGAATATAAGAATGAAGTAGAAAAACAAACCGGAAAAAGTATCAAGATCCTAAGATCGGATCGAGGTGGTGAATACTTGAGTGCCGAGTTCCTGGACTATTTAAAAGAGAACGGAATTCTCTCTCAGCTTACTCCTCCATACACTCCGCAACATAACGGTGTATCGGAGAGACGGAACCGAACCCTATTGGATATGGTACGGTCCATGATGAGTAACGCTAAGTTACCGCGATCATTCTGGGGGTATGCGCTAGAATCAGCCGCATACCTTTTGAACCGAGTTCCCACTAAGACTGTGCCTACTACACCATATGAGATGTGGTGTGGGAAGAGACCCTATCTTAATCACATTAAGACATGGGGATGTCCAGCTTTTGTTAAAAAGCAGCATGCGGACAAGCTCGAGGCACGCTCAGCAGTTCAAGTTCGTGGGATATCCAAAGAACTCCAAGGGATATTTCTTTTACTGGGAAGAGGAACAAAAGGTTTTTGTTTCTCGTCATGCCTACTTCTTGGAAACTGAGTTTTTGGAAAACCAGATAAGTGGGAGCATAGTAGAACTGGAAGAAATTCCAGAACCACGAACTATTACTGTAAGCTTAGTGGAACCAGAGGGTTCAAAAGAACAGGACATTCCTACGCCACTCCGCAGGAGTAGTAGGCAGTCTCATCCGCCCGAGAGATACTACGGTTTTCTCATAGACGGGGATAGAGAGGATTGCATCATAGATTATGATGAGCCTACTAGCTTCCAGCAGGCCGTTCAGAGCGTTGACTCGGTAAAATGGCTGGATACAATGCGGACCGAAATGGAGTCCATGTACACCAACAAAGTATGGACGTTGGACATTGCTCCAGACGGGGTAAAACCCGTAGGATGCAAGTGGATCTTCAAAAGGAAGATTGGTGTAGATGGACAGGTTGAGACCTATAATGCTAGACTTGTTGCAAAGGGTTTCCGTCAAAGACCTGGCTTGGACTATGACGAAACCTTTTCTCCAGTGGCTATGCTGAAATCCATTCGGATCCTTCTTGCCATTGCTGCCTTCCACGATTATGAGATCTGGCAAATGGACGTAAAGACCGCTTTTCTAAATGGAAATTTAGAGGAGTGTGTTTATATGGACCAACCAGAGGGTTTCATTCAGAGTGGGAGCAGCGGAAAGGTGTGCAAGTTGCTTAAGTCCATCTATGGACTAAAGCAGGCATCGCGGAGTTGGAACAGCTGTTTTGATGAGACGGTCAGGGAATTTGGCTTTATCAAAAATCCAGATGAACCATGCATCTATAGTAGATTTGTAGCGAGAACTGTAGTATTCCTCGTTTTATACGTGGATGACATTCTCTTAATAGGAAATGACATTCCTATGCTACAATCTGTCAAGGGGTTCTTGTCACACAGGTTCTCTATGAAAGACCTGGGTGATGCCTCATACATTCTGGGGATCCGGATCCATCGTGATAGATCCAAGAGGATATTAGGACTTTCACAGTCCAGGTACATCGACACCATACTGAAGAGATTCAGTATGGAAGATTCCAAGCGCGGTAACCTACCGGCTTGTCACGGGATCACCCTCTTTAAAGAGATGTCTCCCAAGACTGATTTGGAGAGGGATCGCATGTCTATTATACCCTACGCTTCTGCGGTAGGCTCTATAATGTATGCGATGTTGTGTACCAGACCGGATGTAGCTAATGCACTGAGTGTGGTAAGCCGGTATCAGTCAAACCCTGGGGAGAAACACTGGATAGCGGTAAAGAACATTCTCAAGTACCTGAGAAGGACTAAGGAGATGTTCTTGGTGTATGGCGGAAAAGACCTCCGGATCGAGGCCTTTGCTGACTCCAGCTTCCAGAGTGACAAGGATGATTCCAAGTCCATGTCGGGTGATTGATCGTTTTTCCCGTTGTGTAGTATATAGAGAAATTTGTAAAGAACTTCACAACCAAAAACTATTTTGACCGCAATCAAACTACGGTGTCGGATGTAGTTTGTAGTGAGTGCGGATCGTTCACAGGGATTGCACGATTCACTTGTATTTTGATACGTTTGAAATGAAATGTTAAGCAACAATAAAAGAAAACATGATTCAAGAATGATTTGTATTCGAGTGTCACTATTCTTTATGCAAGAATCAAGAAACTATAAACAATCAAGAATCGGTGTTTTGATAATATTTCCAATCAACAATCAAGAATATAAGAGAGGCTCGTAGGAATCGATCGGATCTTTAGACGTGATGTAATCTAAAAAGGTTTCGTGTTCTTGTCCTTCGAAGAATTGATACTAGATCAATGGTGATCGACGAGAGTTAGGGCTTTCTTGATGAAATTAGGGTTTCATCTCTTAACCCTTGTTCTTTCGAGGATACCATTTATATTCTAGCCTCTAGCAATTTCAAGAAACGATCGGAACTCCCCAATCTCGAACGATGTCGATCAAGAAAGCATCGCAACGAATTGGGTCGTCGATTCTTGAACTTGCTAGGGTTTACAAACTCGTGGGATTCAAGAATCGATTGCAAATTTGTTACATCATCATACTAAAGATCGTTTCGACTCCTTAACGAGCGGAGTTTTATTCACACATCACCACAAAGACAATATTAACGATTTGTAAAAATAACATGATGCGGAATTTAAAGAAAATAAGATAAAAGAATATCACCTTTTATTTAATCAACAATTTCAATACATTCTTTCAAGATCTACAAGAAGAAGAAATTGATCGTTGACTCGGCTTCGCTCGTCTCCGTGGATCGTGGATCTACTTTGATCTCTTGCCCGATTGAAGATCGGCTCGGCTCATAAAAGGGTTGAAGGCATCTTGCTTGGCTTGCACTCAAGATCTTGAATTGTGGTTGGATTTAGGGTTAGGGTTTCCTACAAGCTCTCTCACTAAACTTGAGGAAGAGGGGATGAAGAAAGAGATTGATTTTTCTAAGCTTTCCCAAGGTTGCCAAGATCTAAGATGAATAATGAGTGAGCCTAGGGTCTTATTTATAGAACTCCCAAACCCTAAGCTTAGGTTTGAATTGGAACTTTCCCTCCCAAAGTTTGTTGAAGAGTTTCTAGAAGGAGTTTGTTAGGAGCTAGCTTAGGGTTTAAGCTAGGGTTTAGGGAAAGTTCTAGAATGATTAGGCTAGTTTAATGAAACTCAAAGTGTTTGCTGATCTGGTAGAAGTCTCTGGAGTTTTATAGAACTTGGAATACATTTCTGAACTGTAGCAGATGAATCAGGAGTTGTGCACCAAAAATGAGGAGGTGATTCCTTTAACCAACCGCGGATCCGCGGCCTAAGCAAGCCCATGCCGCGGATCCGCGGCCAATGTGGAGGCTTGGGCCCTGTAGCTCCTGGTGTGGTCTTGTACTGCAGTGTGGGTCTTCATCTGATATGTTGAATTGCAATTACTCCTTTGTATTGGTACCAGATTTGAATTTAGTGAGTTTACGAGCGGTGTAATGGTCGAGCAAGCTTCTCTTTTCCTGCACAGACTTCGAAACACGGGTTGCGATATATAGAAAATATGCCATGTAATGCAATGCAGTCAATTTCCCTAGAAATGCCGGTTTTAAGGTCGAATACATGTAATCTGATATTTTGCGACCGATTTGCTAATATGTGAATTATGAATACCGTACACTTCTATATGGATGCACATGATAAGGAAATTGCATGTTAAAATATGCAATATTTTCGACTGATCAAATACCCCCAAACTTAATTTCGATCGTCTCGAGCGAATGTTTTATTAAAAAGAGAAGGAGAAAATAAAGAACGAGAAAAACTAACTAGCACATTTTCGTAGGCAACACGATTGCACTGAGCATGTGCAACAAGCCTTTAAACCTCTAGGTGTCCCTAGTAGGAGGAGTGTTGTCTCCTGAGGGTTTTCAGCGGATTGCACCCACAAAATCCACTAATAAAAGCAAGATCATGAATATTACATTTAAAGAAAAGAATTGTAAAAGAAAAGCCTTGAAAATTAGGGTTTCCAACTAAGCTAGCTTTTCGGTTGTCATGAGCCCTATCTTAATGGTCATGAAAAGATGTCAGAAATCACGTCCTCCCTCAATAAAACATCATCTTATTCTTCATTCCTATCTTTTTTCCAAACATCGATCATATAACCCTGCGTGTGTGTAAAGACATCCCTACACCCGGAGAATTCAATTCAAGCTATCATACTCTTGCCCATCAGCCTCAGTATTTTTTTTTTCGATGAGCTCACACACTTTCATGCGACCGTTAATACTTCTTGAGGTACTAACCGACCGATTACTCATGTGATTGCTTATTTGGTGTATTTTCCTAATCTTGCACCACCTTAGGTATAGCAGTGACTCACAGACCAGTTGGCCTTAGGGCACTAGATGAAGAGGCACCCTCGCTATATATTTTTTTATTTCCCTCGGTGATAACAAAACCAGTGTCCATTTTTCTCACCATATTTTTTTTCATACTTTTGGCTTTAAGACAAGAGCATTTCAAGGTATCCTCTACTATCCCAGGCTTTAAGACGTGTGTAAGTGCGAATAGCAGGGTATCAACGTTCAAAATGTTTGGCTTCCAGAATAGAAACTATTTTTCAGACTTATTTTTATCCTCAGATTAGTGACGTCCTTCATCTTACTAACCCTTGGGACAACGGCTCATAACTACTTATTACTAGTTCGTATAAGAAAACTTCTAATTTTCTTAGTTTTCTAAAAATTTTCTAATCTCATGGATGTAATTTTTCACTATCTAAACTTTCATTATCTTATTTATATACAAAAAAGTGTAAATATTAAAATTATTTTTATATTTGAAAATTTTTAAATTTTTATGGGTTTTGAAAATTTTTCAATTTTTTATAGATTTTTTTTTTAAAAGAAATGTTTTGTGCTTATGCAGATGATATGCAAATGATGCAAAAATAAGCACAAACCTCCCCCAAACTTGTTTTCAACAGTGTCCTCACTGCTGCCAAATGCTATACCTACAAAACTGTAAATCTGGGAGGAATTATTAGTGGGGGCAAAATATATAAGTGAAGAACTTCCCCCAAACTTATCTTTCACTCACCTTCATTCAAAAAAAATGATGCAATGATATACTGGATATGAAGGTGAGACGGAGGAATTTTAATCCAAATAAACTGGCTCTTGTAAGAACAAGAGCTCCTCCGTGGGGTCAGTGGAAAAATACAGCTTTAATCTATGTCCATTTACTTTGAAAACAGTGCCGTTTTTAACATTTTCAACTTCTACTGCCCCGTGCGGGTAGACAGACCGCACAACAAAAGGTCCCTTCCATCGAGATCGGAGCTTTCCCGCGTGAAGGTGTAATCGTGAATCATAAAGAAGGACTTGTTGACCAGGTAAAAATGTTTTCCTTAAAATGCTTTTATCGTGAAAAACCTTAGTCCTATTCTTTGTGATTACAGCGTTATCATAAGCTTCATCGCGGAGTTCGCTTAGCTCGTTAAGTTGCAGCTTCCGAAAGTTGCAAGCAAGGTTTAAATCAAAATTTATTTCTTTTATAGCCCACAATGCTTTATGCTCTATCTCGACAGGTAAATGACATGCTTTTCCAAACACTATCCTATATGGAGACATTCCTAGGTCGGTCTTATATGCAGTCCTGAATGCCCAAAGAGCATCCGTCAATTTGGTCGACCAGTCTTTTCTATTCTTAGCAACAGTTTTCTCCCGGATAAGTTTGATTTGTCTGTTTGAGATTTCAGCCTGCCCGCTTGTTTGGGGGTGATAGGGTGTAGAAAGACGGTGGTTGATTGAGTATTTTCGCATCAGAGTCTCGAAAGACCTGTTGCAGAAGTGTGTCCCATTATCGCTAATGATAGCGCGTGGGTGTCCAAATCGCGAAAATATATTCTCTTTTAAGAACTTAATGACAACTTTCCTGTCATTAGTGCGACATGGAATGGCTTCTACCCACTTGGAGACATAATCAACCGCCGGCAATATGTACAGATTCCCAAAGGAGTTGGGAAAAGGACCCATAAAATCTATGCCCCAAACATCAAATATTTCAACAACCAAGATGGGTTGCTGAGGCATTTCATTCCTCTGGGATATTCTACCCGTATACTGACATTGTGTACAGGTTTTGCCATACTCAAATGCGTCCTTGAATAAGGTCGGCCAATAAAATCCACATTGCAAAACCTTTTCCGCTGTCTTTCTAGGACCAAAGTGACCCCCACAAGCCTGATCATGACAGAATGAAAGAACACTCTTGAACTCTTCATTTGGGACGCACCGGCGAATGATCTGATCAGAACAATATTTAAACAAATAGGGTTCGTCCCAGTAAAAGTGTTTTACTTGGGAAAGAAAACGATATTTGTCCTGTTTTGACCAATCGCTCGGTATAAGTCCCGTGGCATGATAGTTCACAATATCCCTGAACCATGGTTCAGCTGATATGCTCAAGAGTTGTTCATCAGGGAATGAATCATTGATCGGCAGGGTCACAGGGGAAGAAACGATGCGTGAAAGGTGGTCAGCTACTACGTTTTCACATCCTTTCTTATCTTTGATAACAAGATCGAATTCTTGTAAAAGAAGGATCCAACGTATTAGTCGACCTTTTGCATCTTTCTTCGCCAGAAGATGTTTTAAAGCGGAATGGTCAGTATACACAACTATAGGTGAGCCGATTAAGTAAGGCCTGAATTTTTCTAAAGCAAATACAACCGCTAAAAGCTCTTTCTCTGTGGTTGTATAATTGATTTGCGCATCATTCAGGGTCTTACTAGCATAGTAAATCACGTGTGGCATCTTTTCGATGTGCTGTCCTAAGACTGCACCTACTGCAGAATCAGATGCGTCACACATCAGCTCAAAGGGGTAGTCCCAATTTGGTGATGATAGCACGGGGGCTAAAGTGAGTGAGTGTTTAAGTGAGTCGAAAGCTGTCTCGCAATCCGAGTCAAAATGGAAGGTCGTATCCTTGGCCAGGAGTAGTGTTAAAGGTCTAGCAATTTTGCTAAAGTCCTTAATGAATCTCCTATAAAAGCCCGCATGGCCAAGGAAAGAGCGAATATCTTTGACGCTTTTGGGATGAGGGAGGTTTTGAATGACATCTACTTTAGCTCTGTCGACCTCAATGCCTTTCTGTGAAATGACATGTCCAAGGACTATTCCTTCTTGGACCATAAAATGGCATTTTTCCCAGTTTAATGTCAAGTTCTTCTCTTTGCAACGAGTAAGAACAGCGTCCAGATTCGCTAGGCAATCTGAAAAAGAGTCTCCAAAAATCGAGAAGTCGTCCATAAAGATCTCCAGAAAATTCTCTACCATATCAGAGAATATCCCCATCATACACCGCTGAAAGGTAGCGGGAGCATTGCATAACCCAAAGGGCATGCGACTGTAAGCAAAGGTACCAAAAGGACAAGTAAAAGTGGTTTTATCTTGATCCTTTTTGGCGATGGGGACCTGATTATAGCCTGAGTATCCGTCCATAAAACAATAATATTGTCGTCCCGCTAAGCGTTCCAGCATTTGATCAATAAATGGTAGAGGAAAATGATCTTTCCTCGTAGCAGCGTTGAGTTTTCTATAATCGATGCATACACGCCACCCAGTTTGGGCGCGTGTCTGAATCAACTCATTCGCCTTATTTGTGATAACTGTGATGCCGGATTTCTTAGGAACGACATGTATAAGACTTACCCACTGGCTATCGGAGATGGGGTATGTAATACCACTATCTAAGCATTTGACGATCTCTTTCATGACAGCTTCCTTCATGACGGGATTCAACCGTCTCTGTGGTTCTCGGGTCGGTCAGGCATCATCCATCACATGTATATGATGTTCAACTATCAAGGGACTAATCCCTCTGATGTCCGCCATACTCCAACCAAACGCCTCTTTGTTAGATCTCAATACCGATAAAAGGGCATTCTCTTGCTCTGATGCAAGAGAAGCGGAAATGATAACCGGTAATGACTCGTTCTCACCAAGATATGCATATTTCAGGTAAGAAGGTAAAATTTTTAGATCTAACTCAGGCGGAGAAATGATAGAAGGAAGGGTCGTAGATTGATTTTTGGATCTACAAAGAAGCTCAGAGCCTGTGAAAGATACAGACTCGGGTGGAGAAAAGTCAGAAGTGCAGGACTCATGTGTAGGTAAAGTGTCCTCACTAAGATCTTGTGCAAAGTCAAACAGAGATGTGGTAATGTCATCGAGATCAGTAAAGTAAAGATCCTCAGCTCCACAACTATCGGGAGCGATCTCATGGACAGAGCACACATCTAAAATATGAGAAGAGGGTTCTGATGGCTGACTTCCAACTTTGTAGATATTTAGTTCAATGGTCATATTTCCAAATGATAAATTCATTGAACCATTTCTACAGTTTATAACAGCGTTGGAAGTGGCAAGGAAAGGACGACCTAAAATCACCGGAATTTGGCCCCGGGGGTTTGCTACAGGATGTGTGTCGAGCACAATGAAGTCTACAGGGAAAACAAATTCCCCGACCTTTATCAACACATCCTCTAATTCACCCCTTGGTTTGGTGATAGATCGGTCTGCCATCTGGAGAGTGCAGTGAGCAGGTTTCAGCTCTCCAATCCCTAATTGCTCATAGACAGAATAAGGGAGCAGGTTAACACTCGCGCCAAGGTCTAAAAGAGCACGATTTATGTATTTACCCCCAATCGAAATCGATATTGTAGGACAACCTGGGTCCTTTCTTTTCTTTGGAAGCTGGGGAATAAAAGCAGTGCTGATATTATTAGACATAAAGACCTTCTTCGGCACTTGAGTCTTCCTCTTCCTAGTGCACAAGTCCTTAAGAATCTTCGCATAAGCGGGGACTTGCTGAATTGCATCTAGGAGAGGGATATTGATGTTAACCTGTTTGAACATCTCTAAAATTTTCTCCATATGAGGACTCGTTCTGTTAGCCCTTAGCCGGTTCGGGTAAGGAACTTTCGCAATAAGCGCAGGGTCCATCATAGGAGAAGGAAAGGGGGGTAGACGAGGTCCCAAAGGAGGTGTGGGGACCGTCTGTGGAGAACTATAAAGGTTGGGTGAAGGTGTCGAGCCTAAAGGGAAATGGAGAATAGGCTCGCTAGAGAGTGGTTTGGTAGAAGAAGAAGGATCAGAAGGTGAAGTGTGTGTGTGTGGAAAAGACTCAGCCGGGGTGTTGATATGATTTTCAGTATCATCAATACCTTCCCCGACATGATTGTTCAGCACTCTTCCCGATCTCAACGTTGTAATGGCATTTACATTGTAATGCCCAGGATTCTGTAGGGGTTGAGAGGGAAGTTTCCCTTTTTCTCTCGCACTCATTTCGGCTTTTAAGCGTGCGATTTCAGCTTCCATCGATTTGATACTCTCAGCTTGGGACGCTGTGTTTTTCTTTATCTCATTGACGGAAGATCTAACCTCAGTCGAAACATCCATGAAATTTGATAAAAGTGATTTCATGGTTTGAGTGAATTGAGAGAAATCGTCAGCACAGGGCTGCATAGGATTAGACTGTGCAGGAGTGTTGCCCTGATTTTGGAAATTTTATGACTGATAGGGGTGCTGGGTGAGTTGAAGGGGTTGCTGTTGTGGTGGAGGAAGAGCCCTTTGAAAATTATTCGTGTTTGGAACCGTGTTTTGAGATTGGTTTTGGTTCCAAGCAAAATTCGGGTGGTTCCTCCAACCCTGATTGTACGTGGAAGAATATGGATCGTTTCGAGGTCTTTGAAATGCGGCATTAGAATGCTCGTGACCTTGAAACGCAGAGTTTAATGGACATTCTTCCGTTAAATGTGACGGATCAGAACAGCACCCACAAACAGTTTTGGGGAGTGACACTGGGTTTAGGGAGGCTGCTGCAAATTTGTGTTCCATAGCGTCGAGCTTCTTTTGCATTGCTGCCATTTCAGCTCGAACACCTATGGACACATCTATTTGGTGTACACCACCCCTATTCAATGGTTGGGTTCCACTCTCCCAAATTAGTGATTTTTCAGCGAACTCTTCTAAGTATCGCCAGGCTTCCCCATCATCCTTAGTCATAAATGTACCTTGACACATGTTTTCAAGGCTCTGTTTAGTGCTAGGGTTACTGCCCTCATATATGATTCGGCAAAGCTCCCATCTCGGGATGCCGTGATGAGGACTTTGAACCAATAGATCCTTGAAACGTTCAAAGTATTTAGATAATGGTTCGGCAGGGAGCTGGGCAAATTGGTTCAGTTCGCTACGGATTCGAGCCGTCTTTTGGATTGGGTAAAATTTCTTAAGGAATGCAGCGACGAATTCTTCCCAATTCGTAATAGAATGTGCGGTAGTGTTATATAGCCACTTCTCGGCTATATCGCACAATGTAAATGGAAGAAGTCGTAGACGCATCGCATCCACTGAAAGTTGTGACGTACCCATCATTGCGCATACGTTTTCAAATTTGGTAATGAAAACGTAAGCGTCCTCGGTCTCGAGTCCGTGGTATTTGGGTAAAAGGTTGATATACTGGGGCTTTATTTCAAAGTTGTCCCCATTGGCTGGTGGTGTGGATAAGCAGGTCGAAAGAGGACCTCTATGTGGATAGCATCTTTCCTGGAGAGAAATGTGGGGTGGATTCTGCGCACCAACGGACGGCGGCAGATTAGGGTTAAAGAAGTTTGATGGATTCGGATCCATCGGTGTGGGTGTGGTAGTGGGTAAAGAAAAGGTTAATGGAGAAATATCGACTTCGGAGTCGATAAAAGGTACGCGGACTAAACGGGCACTAGAATCCCGTGTCCAGCCTATCTTGCACTAAAAAGGGTTAGTACAAGTGGCAGGGTTGACTTATAATTAGGGGTAAAATGAATGCGGTGCTTGCTTTTGAAAAAGGGACGGATTTTTTAAAAAAATTGATGCGACAAAACAAATGCAGCACACAACCCTAGAATCTAGTGGTCACCTAGGTCCGGCTCTAGACCGCTCCTAACTGCCAAAAGACAAGTCGCAGGATAGAATCCTCCACTGCCTCTTTGTCCCCCTGTGGCCGGATAAGTGCCAGGTAAGTGGGAAGGTACTCCACTACGTAGTAGTGGGCCTAATTAAAAACCACTAGCCTTAGACACACTCGCCTTAGGCACCACAAGAAAACGCGGATAAGCAATGAATTACCCACGACCTTCTCTTGTCCTAATTGAGCGCGACAGTCCTTAGAGTCTTCTCTAGATTTCTTTTAATTAATGAGGGTAATGCGGATGCAAGTTTGGCGATTTTCGGGGCCTAGGAAGGGTAATGAAATCCCCACCTAATTTGGATTTGGCCGTGCCCCTTAAATTTCCGTATTAGAATGCAAACAACCAAGAAATCAAAATTCACACACAATTTTTATTTGCTTTTGCGCGCTGCGATTTATTTGCAAAGAATCCTGCAGCAAAGTGTTAGTTGGAGCTAAAAAGAGGAGAGGGGAGAAAGCAAGAAAGTACCTGCACTGAAAATTATGCAGAGAAAACCCAACTTAGCCGCGGATCCGCCGCATTTACTGGGTTCAGGCCGCTGATCCGCGCTCCAACAGTGAGAACACTGTACTGAATTTCAACAGTTGCTTTCTGTTTCTTCCCTCGGTTCTGTGGTATTTTCCAAATAATTTTTCCACAACACAGAATGCTCCAGATCACCTTGCAGTCAATCACAACATACGTATAAGAGTTTGTACGAATTTTGATTTCGAGAAGTAGAATGTAATAATTCTTTCACTTCAAACTAAAAATGCAAATGAATTAGCGCGATCCTCGGCAACGGCGCCATTTTGATTGATCGTTTTTTCCCGTTGTGTAGTATATAGAGAAATTTGTAAAGAACTTCACAACCAAAAACTATTTTGACCGCAATCAAACTACGGTGTCGGATGTAGTTTGTAGTGAGTGCGGATCGTCCACAGGGATTGCACGATTCACTTGTATTTTGATACGTTTGAAATGAAATGTTAAGAAACAATAAAAGAAAACATGATTCAAGAATGATTTGTATTCGAGTGTCACTATTCTTTATGCAAGAATCAAGAAACAATAAACAATCAAGAATCGGTGTTTTGATAATATTTCCAATCAACAATCAAGAATATAAGAAAGGCTCGTAGGAATCGATCGGATCTTTAGACGTGATGTAATCTAAAAAGGTTTCGTGTTCTTGTCCTTCGAAGAATTGATACTAGATCAATGGTGATCGACGAGAGTTAGGGCTTTCTTGATGAAATTAGGGTTTCATCTCTTAACCCTTGTTCTTTCGAGGATACCATTTATATTCTAGCCTCTAGCAATTTCAAGAAACGATCGGAACTCCCCAATCTCGAACGATGTCGATCAAGAAAGCATCGCAACGAATTGGGTCGTCGATTCTTGAACTTGCTAGGGTTTACAAACTCGTGGGATTCAAGAATCGATTGCAAATTTGTTACATCATCATACTAAAGATCGTTTCGACTCCTTAACGAGCGGAGTTTTATTCACACATCACCACAAAGACAATATTAAAGATTTGTAAAAATAACATGATGCGGAATTTAAAGAAAACAAGATAAAAGAATATCACCTTTTATTTAATCAACAATTTCAATACATTCTTTCAAGATCTACAAGAAGAAGAAATCGATCGTTGACTCGGCTTCGCTCGTCTCCGTGGATCGTGGATCTACTTTGATCTCTTGCCCGATTGAAGATCGGCTCGGCTCATAAAAGGGTTGAAGGCATCTTGCTTGGCTTGCACTCAAGATCTTGAATTGTGGTTGGATTTAGGGTTAGGGTTTCCTACAAGCTCTCTCACTAAACTTGAGGAAGAGGGGATGAAGAAAGAGATTGATTTTTCTAAGCTTTCCCAAGGTTGCCAAGATCTAAGATGAATAATGAGTGAGCCTAGGGTCTTATTTATAGAACTCCCAAACCCTAGGCTTAGGTTTGAATTGGAACTTTCCCTCCCAAAGTTTGTTGAAGAGTTTCTAGAAGGAGTTTGTTAGGAGCTAGCTTAGGGTTTAAGCTAGGGTTTAGGGAAAGTTCTAGAATGATTAGGCTAGTTTAATGAAACTCAAAGTGTTTGCTGATCTGGTAGAAGTCTCTGGAGTTTTATAGAACTTGGAATACATTTCTGAACTGTAGCAGATGAATCAGGAGTTGTGCACCAAAAATGAGGAGGTGATTCCTTTAACCAACCGCGGATCCGCGGCCTAAGCAAGCCCATGCCGCGGATCCGCGGCCAATGTGGAGGCTTGGGCCCTATAGCTCCTGGTGTGGTCTTGTACTGCAGTGTGGGTCTTCATCTGATATGTTGAATTGCAATTACTCCTTTGTATTGGTACCAGATTTGAATTTAGTGAGTTTACGAGCGGTGTAATGGTCGAGCAAGCTTCTCTTTTCCTGCACAGACTTCGAAACACGGGTTGCGATATATAGAAAATATGCCATGTAATGCAATGCAGTCAATTTCCCTAGAAATGCCGGTTTTAAGGTCGAATACATGTAATCTGATATTTTGCGACCGATTTGCTAATATGTGAATTACGAATACCGTACACTTCTATATGGATGCACATGATAAGGAAATTGCCTGTTAAAATTTGCAATATTTTCGACTAGAGATGTCTCCCAAGACTGATTTGGAGAGGGATCGCATGTCTATTATACCCTACGCTTCTGCGGTAGGCTCTATAGTGTATGCGATGTTGTGTACCAGACCGGATGTAGCTAATGCACTGAGTGTGGTAAGCCGGTATCAGTCAAACCCTGGGGAGAAACACTGGATAGCGGTAAAGAACATTCTCAAGTACCTGAGAAGGACTAAGGAGATGTTCTTGGTGTATGGCGGAAAAGACCTCCAGATCGAGGCCTTTGCTGACTCCAGCTTCCAGAGTGACAAGGATGATTCCAAGTCCATGTCGGGTTTTGTCTTTATCCTCAATAGAGGGGCGGTGTGTTGGAAGAGTTCCAAACAGGAAACCGTTGCAGACTCGACGATGGAAGCGGAATACATCGCTGCATCTGATACCGCAAAAGAAGCTGTCTGGATGAGGAAGTTCTTGAAAGAACTTTAGGTGGTTCCGTCCATTGTTGATCCAATACCTTTGTATTGCGACAACAACGGGGCTATAGCTTTAGCGAAGGAACCCAGGTCCCATCAGAGATCCAGACACATCTTGAGGCGGTATCACCTGATCAGGGAGATCGTGGATCGCCAGGAGATCGAGGTTCGGAGGGTTGCTTCAGAAGATAACACTGCAGATCCATTCACCAAGGCCTTGCCCCAGACTCAGTTCGAGCGGCTGATCGAGATGATAAGTCTTCGATACGCCAGTACATGGCCTTAGTGCAAGTGGGAGATTGTTAGTGTATATGCCCTAGAGGCCATTACTGTATCATACTAGTTTGTATATTACTTAATGGAAGCTTGGGATATTCACCTTGTATATACAATCTTGCTCAAAATAGTAGTATGCTACTTGGTTTGTTTCTACTTCAATGTGTACATGTGTTTATTTTATTATATCACCTATACGCATTAGTGGAGCCCTTAGGATCTTTGCTTGATTACCAGCGTTGTGATGGCAGTCACACTAGTGGGGGCTGGGTAATCTATAAGCACATCCTTATGCAGGTCCCTAGTTGCAGGACTATCGAGACAGGGCATCGATACTCCGGAGTAGACTAGCGCATGCGCTTCTCATCCCAGTGTGGGAAATGGTCTGTCCCACAGCCATCAGTACGTCGTACTGGAGATAGTATGCGGGAGCTCGTTAGGTTACGAGTACACTGGACAGGACTCGTCGGGAACTGACCGGTTGGTATTATACCTATCGTCAGTTATCAGTTCCCAGGTGACATGAGTACAGCTTAGTCCGCTGACTTGACACTATCACTTCGCCCCGAGTGTGTTCCCCTGTACTTTGACTACTACCCTACCACGGCTCAAAGGAGTCGTGCAAACAGGTAGTAGTTGGGTGCAGTCCCGAAGCACTTGGAGGCAGTGACGGTTAGACAGGATTCGTCTCTCCCGGTATTGGGGGTTGACATCGCGCTGTGTCTAGGAGAGCCATTACACGAGTAGTCCCTGGCCAGGGCAAGCGGGATATACTGGTAGGCTTCCAGTGTTATCTCAGGGTGTATTGGGCTTCACTCCGACATGACTTGTACCGCTATTAGGGGACTGACGTTTACCGCCCCCCTAGGCCCGCCATGCGATGTATCAGACGAATAGACCGGACTGTACGGAGACTGTCACATTCAGGCTCAGTAGGAGTTCAGATGGGTTTCACCTCGTTAGTCTTCTTGTCGGCATCTACCTGGGGACCGTTACGCACAGCTAGTGCCGATTGCAGTCTGTGGTTAAACCCACTGCCAGCGTAGTGTCGAGTCTTTAGAGTCCCACACAGAAAGCTATTCGCCTTTAGGCAAAAGAGTAGAGGTCGCATGGTTTTGCGACAGGTCGCATGGTTTTGCGACAGGGTTCAGTCACATCCGTGCACTTGTGCACGTTTAGTGTCCGGACAGTTTACACTAGCGGGCTTTGGTTTAAGCCAGATCCTAGTGTACATATTGGGATTGGTTTTATCCAGTTTGTATTCGTGTTCCTCGGAACGCGGATTCGGGTGTGTATGCACAGTTGACGGAGAGACATAGGCAGAGGATTCTCATTAGGGTTGTTGACCGTTGACTGTTGACTATTGACTTTTTGCTCAACCCTAATGAGAATATGATATATGATTAACAATAATATTAATTAAGTATTGTGGTGACATGGTTGTTGAGGGGTTGACTTTGTTGACTTGTTGACTTTGTTGAACGGTTGACTAGGTTGGACTAGTTGACCATCATGATGACAATGGCTATCATTTCATGGCAATGACTTTTCACTTGCTTGTTCTCTTGTGCAATATGAGTGCATGAAATGATATAGCCATTTTGAGTTAAACCATTTACACAATACTTGATTACTATTTTTGTGATGATGGTTTTGGATTATGAGAGCCAAGTGAGAAAAGTCTTTCTGATTCTATCATTTTCATTCTCTCTCTTGTTCTTGAGCTCTCATCTCCTTCCTCTTGCTCTCCATCTCTTTAGTCTATGGTTCACTTGTCTCATATGTTAAGAACCAAGAACCATAGAGAAAATCCCAACACACTCTTCTCTACTCACTCTAGTTCACAAGGTTTAGCAAACCAAGTGAACTAGTTTCTTCAAAGACCGAAGAAGAAGCCAAAGGTAGAAGCTTTCAGGTGGATCGATCTTCGGCGCAAGGAGACGACGGGGTGAAGCCGATCCGGACAACCATCGAGGCTTGAAGACGAAGGAGTTCAAGAAAGAAAGGTATAACCCCCTAACCGAGTAGTTAACAACTCCTAGTTAGATGTTTAACAAAGATCCGGTTTTGAGTCCGTGTTACCACCTCTAGAAAATTGTTTTTCACCAAATTCCGCATGCCCAAAAGTACCGGGAGAGGTAGCATGGACTTACATTACTTTGCCCTCTTACTAATCCCTTGATATGCCTTTACTTAATACCTTCTGTACACCATCGTTAGGCTAATTGGTTTTCTTCATTCCCTACCGGTCGGCACCTGCCTATGGTTTGGAAGAAGACTATCCAATTTGCGTAATAGGTGTACTATCTCCTAAACCAAGGAGTACTCGCAACCTGAGAGAAGGTAAAAGGAAAATACAACTGAATAATCCTATTCGTTTTCTCCAGAACCGGAAACCATCCTCGAATAAATTCCTTCGAGTTCGTATATAACCATATGATGGTTTTATCCAATGGAAATGGACGTTCGTAATAATACGGGGTGTCCTAGAGAAAAGGGTAAATGTAGGAGTGGCAATGAGGTATGCAACTCTGACAATCCAAAAGCCAGTGTTTTAAGAAGGTTCGGTTAACTTGGTCACTAAGTCATAGTCAAGGGTCGGGTCATGGTCGCTGCCAAAGAAAGAGAGAAAAGAAACACTCAGCGTGCACTCTAACCTAGATCAGAATGGTTATTACTTTATCTAATCAGGAAACCTCCCACTGTAATGTCAAATTCTGCTCCAAACCTGAAAGAAGAATTAGTCGGGATCACCCGAAGAGTAAACCAACTCATCAGTGGGAATCGGGATCCAACTATCATCGCATGATAATGTGATGGAATCCACTCACGTTATCACACTCCAGAAGGTATGCTCATATCTCGCAAGTTTCAGTTTCTTTAGAAACTCCCGATGTGTGTTTTTACCCCTAGGATCCAAGTGACCTTGACACAGTCAACAAATCAAAGAGTCCTAGTCAAGTTCAACCCGTCATTATCCTGGATTGCATTAAACCCACCCGTACGAGCCCTTGACACAGTCAACAAGGCCGCACGACTGTCCTAACCAATCCTATTAATATGCCACAAACAAACACTACTTAGCTACCACACACTACGTCTTGACACAGTCAACAAACGCAGCACGAATACTAAGTAATACTTGTAAGAAATGACGGAGGGCTACGGCTGGTTTTTGGCGAAAAACCTTTAAGGTAATGAACTTGATATCGTTGAAGGAACTGCATATCTTTTTATAAAAATATAGTGGCGAAAACCTTTGGTAAAGAGGTCACTCCAGGTGAAGGGATCTCGGCTCTTTCCCCGTAGAATGAGGTGCAGGATATTCCAACTGAATACCACGATGCAAAGAAAAAGTAATCGACTATAGTGAAGTTATTGCCCTGACGTAAACTTCTGTCCAAGGGGTCACTCCCGGTGAAGGGATCTCAGCCCTTGCCTCGTCGACTGAGGTGCTGGATATTCATAACCGAATACCACTGTGCAAAACAAAAGAGAACGTCCTTGCAATAACAGCTTTTTGAAAAATTGTTCCAACAACATCAGAATAGGTTTCTTTAGCTTGCATTGATCCGAATCAATGCAGTCCCATCAATTGATCACACCACAAAAGAATGAAAATAATGATGTACGTATATGCCATCCGCATTCGCCACTGGCTCCCGTCATCACCCGTTAGGTTACTTAACTAACGACAGAGCGGGGACTGGACTAGCGCGGATGCAAAATATATACAACATCTACTAGTATATATATCAATATATAATATTCGCTCAAGGCGTGATAAAATTCAACATCACTGAAATGTAATAAGCATCACAGAGCAATACAGATTTCTGGGATCCCCGGGTTTCATAGAGCCGCTACTGAAACCCGACGTTCCCCTGGTCGTGTGGATAGCCTGTGCAATGAAATCCTAGACCCCTACGGGCGCGACAAGTTACCCGCCAAAACCTGAAGCGAGGCAGCCCCCTTTAGCGATGTGAACGGACTACCCAGCACTTCACGGAATCCGGCAACTTGGACACCCCTCCTGGGTCAACCTATACCCCCTATGAGTGCGGCGAATAGCCCGCCAATTCTAGAGTGAAGCCCCCTCCGTTTCAACGCCATGAGATGCGGGCTCGTTGCCCTCTAGAACCCGGCTACCCGTGCACCCCACCGTGGGAAAATCCTAGTACAGAAAATAAAATATATACAACGGGTACATCGACCTCAGCCCGGTCGTGCCCCAAAAGAATAATATACAAACAGGCAGTGACGGCAGTCCACATGTCGGACACTCGCCCCGCAATATCAAATGTACATAATAAACCAAACTGTACTAACATTGCATCTAGGCTATCCCCCACGACCAATCCGCAACATCACAGCACAACACAGAACATCAACGTGAATGTCACGTTCGCAAATCCGTCTAAAAGGGCTATAGCAGTTAGACTGGATTTACCGATCAAATGACATTCACGGTTGCAGATATAATGTAAATACTGTGAACTAACATATTTAAACTTTTCAATCGATCAAATTTACTGAAGTGGGCCCCAAGCACAACTGTAGCACTCAAAGAAAATCTGGGCCCAAACAGAACATTCCAAAGAACCCCATTTCCAACACTGGAATCACTGGAGAAAAATAGTGCCAAGAGGTCACTGTTACGCGGCGGAACCGCGGCCAAAAGGGGTTAGGGCCGCGGTTCCGTGGTGCTACAATGCCCTCACGTGACCATTTTTCTTCAGTGTTCAACAAAAACCCTGCATGTATTTCTGCAATGTACCAAAAAAAATTTCGAGCTAAAACAAAATTCGACAGAAACTCATGCAATGGAAATTGTGGTTTTGGAATTTTGTTCGATCGAAAATGTAAACACGTTAGACCAAGCTAGCAATAGTTAATGGCGTAGCTCTGATACCATGTAGGACTACGGTAGCGCCCCGGCCGTCTATCCGAGGCCAAAATGCGGAAACGAAAATTTTTCTTGACTTGAAAACCGGCACTACCACATCCTAAAACCCCGGATCGTAACCATTAACCTAAACCTAGCAAACAAGAGACGGGATAGAGAGCTATACCAAGCGATCCATGTCCTTCGGTCTTCGCCTCCACTCCGATGTCCTCACGGAATCTCTGGTCTTCATCTCCTCGTCGGAATGGGCACCACATCGCCGGGTTCTTTTAAGGGCTCCCACCTCTGAACCGAGGCAACTCGAGCATGAAGTTGGCGAGTCGACGTGCCCAAGGATGCATTAGGCAAAGTGTAGAATGGATTGTCTCTTTGGGGTTGTGAAGTTGCCTTTGATGGAGGTCAAGAAAAATGATCTTTGAAAAAGAATGGAGCTCTCATTTTTCAAGCATGGAATGAGATGAAGATTTTTCCCTCATGAAATGAACCACTCTCCTCTCTCCCCTCAAGTGGCCGGCCCCCATAAAGAAAAAGGGAGAGAAAACCAAAAACAAAGAAGGAAGGTGAGTGTAGGAACCAAAAGAGGTGACCACAACCAAATGTGATGATAACAATGTCATTTCAATTTCTAATCCATTCTTATCTCATTAATGCTAAAGAGTTGATTCAAAAAGAATCATATGATGCTAGTCATATCAAAATCTCTCAATAACAAATAAACCCTTCCACTAAGCTAATTTGCAAACTTGCAAATTAGCCCCTCCACCAGAAAAATTCGGCCGTGAAGGAACAAAGGAAAACTGGCCGGAACGGAATGCAAACTGGCAACTTCAGAAAACTGATCCCGTAATAAATTACAGAAAAACCCCGCGACTCTATATACATACCCGCATTTGTATTCCGACCGAATACAAATGCAATGAGACAAAATCTACACTGTCCAATACTAGGATCCGGCTTAAACAAAAGCCCGCTAGTATTATCCGTCCGATCATGATCCGTGCAATACCGCACGTATATGATCGAACCCTGCCATATCTCCATACGGCCTCTACAGCGTTTCGCCCGAAACTTGAGAAAACGGTCTGTGGGGGACTCTAAAGACTCGTCAATACTTTGGTTGTGAATTTAACCATTAGCACGTCAGAGGTATTAGCCTATATGTAACGGGCTACCAGGTATTGACCAAAAGGGACGTCTGTGAGCGAACTCATGCTGACACCCTACTGAGCTTGTCAGTGACAATATCCGTACAGTCCGGTCCGTTCATCTATGAGCATCGCATGGCGGGCCTAGGGGTTGGTAAAAGTCAGACCCCCAAAAGCGGTACAAGTCGTGTCGTAGTGTAGCCCAGAACACCCTGAGATACTACTGGAATAACTACCAATAATCTCCTGCCTCGGCCGAGGGCTTTCTGTAATGGCTCTCCTAGACACTGCGCGACCTCACTCCCAATACCTGGAGAGATGAACCCTTGCAGATCCGCTCACTGCCTCCATATGGCTTGGGACTGTACTCAACTAAAACCTGTTTGCACAACTCCTTTGAGCCGTGGTAGGGTAGTAATCAAAGCACAGTGGGAACTCACACGAGACAAATGACGAT
Source organism: Agapanthus africanus (assembly GCA_030015575.1). Classification (NCBI taxonomy): domain Eukaryota; kingdom Viridiplantae; phylum Streptophyta; class Magnoliopsida; order Asparagales; family Amaryllidaceae; genus Agapanthus; species Agapanthus africanus. The sequence continues at coordinate 509,982,021 of CM057341.1, forward strand.
CTCAGGTCGATGAACTAACCTGTACACATGTCACCAGGGAACTGCTATCTGACGTCAGGTATAATCCCAACTAGCATGTTCCCGGCGAGTCCTGTCCTGTGTACTCATAACCCAATGAGCACCTGTATACATCTTAGGTGAACCAACTGACACCAGTGGCTTGTGAGACCGGCCACCGCTCCTCGTCGCGATCTCGACTGTATACACTAGTCTACTTTGGAGTATCGATGCCCTGTCTCGAGACTCCCACGACTAGGGACCATTTAAGGATGCGCTTATAGACCCCAGCTCCCACGTATATGATCGCCATCATACTGCTGGCAGTCAAGCAAGAATCCTAAGGTCTTTATCAACGTGCAATAGTGACCTGTAAGGTCACCTAAAGCAGTACACGATGATAACGATAAACCAGATAGCATACTATCATCTTGAGTAAGACTGTCTTACTGGTATAGGTCCTCCCTCAATCATTGCAATCACGTGCCTGTGATCCAATAATTGACTCTGAGGGCACTATATCCAACAGGATGACCCTGGTATGATTGTTAAGCATGGGGTAAAATATTATCTACATGGAATCTCAACGTGGAAAAATAACCGGTGTCCATCAAATACACCCAAATCCTAGTACAACTCAGGCACCGTCACTCTAATCGGCCCTCAAATCCTGTAAATCTCATAGAATCGTGAGTGCCCAATATCGTCACTCGAAAATATCATGAAATCATCGTGTCCAGCATCGACACGCAAATCCTCAAGTATCGGGCTCCGTCAGTCCGGATCGGCCCACGGGCTCCGTCTGCGGTATCGGCCTTCGGCCCCGGCAATACGGGTCGTCCCGTATCTATCTATCGACTCTGGTCGGTATCCTCCGGATAACCGCCAGGTCCAACAAATCACCGGTAGGTAGTAGTCTCTCCGTCGGGCTCGCCGTCTAACTATACGAGTCTTCTTACCCCGGGGTACCATACCGGGTCCACCATGTACCCTCAGACGGTTCCCACCACTCCTCGAATCGGGTATACACACACAAGCTCTTATGAACCGAGAAAACTCATGGTGGACGCACTGAAATATCAATCCAAGAGAAACCGGGTTTTCAAAATAGTGCATATTTTCTTAAAATAATACCATGGTTCTCAAATCCAAAAATCACACGAATCCAAAACTCAATACGTAAATCCATGCAATATGGCGTATGCCACTAAGGGTAAAAAGGGAAACCGCTCTTTTAAAATGGATCCAGTTTTGAAAATATCTTATGCGGTCCCTATTTTCTAGAAATCAAAGCCAATATCATCCATGTATGTGGCATATGTATGTATATAGGTATGGATGTGCATATGGATATATACACAAATATGAGTCTGCCAATGTATATATGCACTAATATGGATATACAGTGCGTAGGTGCGCAAGTACAGATATATCAATGTATGTGTGCACCGATATGAATATACAGTGTGCATGTGCGCAAGTATGGATATATCAATGTATGTGTGCACCAATATGAATATGCAGTGTGCATGTGCGCAAGTATGGATATATCAATGTATGTGTGCACCAATATGAATATGCAGTGTGCACGTGCGCAAGTATGGATATATCAATGTATGTGTGCACCAAAATGAATATCCAGTGTGCACGTGCGCAAGTATGGATATATCAATGTATGTGTGCACCAAAATGAATATCCAGTGTGCACGTGCGCAAGTATGGATATATCAATGTAGTGTACCATTATGAAGATACAGTGTGCATGTGCGCAAGTATGGATATATCAATGTATGTGTGCACCAATATGAAGATACAGTGTGCATGTGCGGCAGAAACATGTCTAATCATCAATGATGCAGTATCAAAATGATGTATGGTTCGTAGCAATCCTATAGTGCGAGTGTCATGGCAATCACTAGCGATGTGAGTGTAACATACAAATAGTGTTCGTGCAGCTTGAACCGTTAGTGACAGTGCGGTGTTTTATAACTACCATTTCTATATGCAACAAAAGAGGGGTGTGATACAATAATACATATGCACGAACAATATACATATAAGTCTGTATGCGACTACAATATCCTATCACTTCCTGACGCTTAACGCCATACGGGCATTTCCCCGTAGATGTTAAATCTACTCACCTGGTCTCATGCTAAGTGTAGCCGACCACTTGTTTCCCCTTCTTTGCGACGTCCGAGGTACCCGCCTGCGAACCTAGAATTCACACAAGGAATACACATAAGCCAGAATCCTGCAAAAACGCGATATTAAAACCAAACGAGAAACTCGCGTCGCGAACTAAACGCGTGTGTATACGTAACGTGCGTGCATACGCCAAAACCCAACGCGACACGCTATGGCACACAGCGACACGCTGTGACACACAACAAACCAATTCGGCTCGTATCGTGCAAGTCCCGCTACACAAAATATAGGTAAATGGTCCCAGATTTAATTTGGAGCAGAAACAAGAAAATCAAACAAGACCAAATCCTTCACAATACCTACAGACAACTATCTGCAAAAATTCAACAAGTTCCCAAACAATTGGGCAGGCCACCATAGGGGTCATATCGGCGAAAAACCGGTGGGAGGGGTCCAGGTTTCCACACTAAAATCCAAGCACCAATCATAGCCTAGTGTATATGTTTGCTTACCAAAATTACAACCCTAGATACAGCAGATTTTACGTATCCTAAAGTTTAATTTAAAACCGTTTTAAAACACTTAGTTTGCAACAATATGGTATTTTGTGGAATTAGGTGAATTTACAGGGATTTATTGATACCTAAGAGCACAAATTAGAGCAAATCTAACCCTAAAAACCCTGATTTACCCTACTCTCCAACTAAACCATCAATTTATCGTCAAAGTCCACAAAACACTAACACTGACCCAAACTTTCCCAGATTTCTACCTGCAAATAATTATAGAAAGTAAATGATACCAAACCCAAACAAATACCCACAGACGCCACTAGCCCAAGCACAACCACCTAACAGTACAGGGAGGCCGGCGACGCCGGAATAATAAGGGAGGTCGCCGGATTTTTGGGGAGGGGGTTGGCTCGAAAATCAGCACAACACTCAGGAGAGCCTGCATACAAATATGAACATGTTTGCTAAACTGTGAAATGCTCACAGTTGTAGCAGATTTCGGATATCCTACAGTTTGCCTCAAAACCGTATTTTTAAATTTCAAGTTTTAGACTTTAAGGTGATTTAGTGAAATCTAGTGATACTACTAGGTTAACACAGCACTAATAACACCTTCTTAAGTCAATAAAGCCATAAAAACTCTAACTTGGCCAAAAACCCACTTAAACTACAAACTATCACTAAAAACTCATATTAAACGCTAACCGAAGCTAAATAACATATATGCTTAGCAAAAAGGAGTTGAGTTCAGAGATTATACCCCTAGGGATCCTAAGTGCAAGGAGAAGGAGAAGAAGAAGAAGGAGGAGGGGTTCTGCTCTTGCTGCTGCTGCTACTGCTGTTGCTGAGCCGCTGTTGTTGTTGTTGCTTTTGATGCCGCTGCTCTGTTGTTGTTGCTGTTGGCTGCTGCTGCTACAACTTCTGCTGCTGCTGCTGAGTGATATGTGTGTGTGTGTGTGAGTGAGAGAGAGAAGTGAGAATGAGCAAGAGAAAAAGAAATGAGAGCATAAGCTAGTCAACCCCCCTCTCTCTCCTCGTTAAATGTGAGCAATACTCAAGCCACATGCCCTCTCTCTCTCACCTACTTAAGTCAACACCTAAAACTAAATCATTTAAAAAAACCTTAATTAAATTCAAATTTGCTTAACAAAAAAAATGTGTTAGTCCACCATGGTTGCTAAACATGGTTTAACCCCAATTTAACCCTAGTTTACATACACATATGTGTGCAAGCCTAATAAAATTCTAATAAAATATTCATTAATTTTGATAAAATATTTAAATATCGTTTTGGTAAACTTTTTATTAAAAACCATATATTAAGTATAATTAGACACTAATCACAATCTAAGGTGTTACAGGTACAACATAAGAAAAAGGTAAAACAACTGATGAAATATAAAGAGCATCCTATACGGGAGCAATCACGCCCAACGGCGGAAAAAACCACCACAAGAAAAGTATACGACGCCGTAGCGAAGAAATGGACAATATAAGCAAAACAGCATAAAAGATAAAACTGCATAAATAAAGTCGGCTCACACGAGCTAGACACCAGAGTACAAAATAATATACATCGTCCTCATAACTGGTCTCTAAGTCAATACATGAAATGGTAGATGGAGAGTACTAGATACAATAGAGTGTACAAATGGATAATAAACGGATACCACAAAAACCCACCTGTAAGCAACCGGCTCACACGCCAACTGCAGTGGTATCCGTAGCAAAAAGATACAAGAAAGTAGCCCTGCCGCAACTACTCTGAGGGTCGACCTGCAAACACTGTGGCACAACGGGGGTGAGTTGCCAACTCATGAATAGTAAATAACATATAAAGGTAATCGCAGGTATGCACGTACTACGATACTCTAACATGTGCAATCTGATAACATGTATATGATGAACTGCGTATGCAATAATCATGCAAGGTACTCTATCAGGTACTACGACTACATGATGCAATGCATAACAATGAGTGCTGAGCACTGGATAAAATATCATCTACACGAATCATCATCGTGGAAAAATACCCGATGTCCACTAAATACATCCCGAATCCCAAAAACTCAGGCGCCGTCACTCTAATCGGCTCTCAAATCCTGTAAATCTTATGGAATCATGAGTGCCCAATATCGGCACTCGAAAATATCATAAAATAATCGTGTCCATCATTGACACGCAAATCCTCATGTATCGGGCTCCGTCAGTCCGGATCGGCCCACGGGCTCCATCTGCGGAATCGGCCCTCGGCCCCGGCATTACGGGTCGGTCCGTATCCATTTCTCAACTCTGGTCAGTATCCTCCGGATAACCGCCAGATCCAACCAATCACCGGTAGGTAGTAGTCCCTCTGCCAGGCTCACCGTCTGTATACACAGCAACCCTTTCTTGCCTCAGGGTACCATACCGGGTCCACCATGTACCCGCAATCGGCCTCATCTAGCTCCTCGAATCGGGTTCACATGTCACACGTCTCAGAACCGAGAAAACGCATGGTGGACACACTGAAATATCATATCAAGAGAAACCGGGTTTTCAAAATAGTGCATACTTTCTTAAAATAATACCACGGTTCTCAAATCCAGAAATCACATGAATCCAAAATTCACAGCGTAAATCCTTGCAATGTGCCGTATACCGCATAAAATCGTACTATGAGTAAAAGAGGAAAACCGCTCTTTTAAAAGGATCCAGTTGAAAACATTTCATGCGGTCCCCAATTGTTTAAATCAAAGTCAGCACCATCAATATATGTGTAAGAATATGTATGTATGTAGGTATGGATGTACAAAGATATATATTCAAGCATGTGTGTACAATATGTATATGTGTCAATACAGATGTACATGTGGTATATACGTAAGCATGAGTGTACAGTATGGGGCAGAATCATGTCTAATCATCAATGATGCGGTAATCAAATGATGTATGGTTCGTAGCAATTCTATAGTGCGAGTGTCCTGGCAATCACTAACAGGGTGGGTGTAACATACAAATAGTGCTCGTGCAGCTTGAACCGTTAGTGACAGTGCGGTGTTACATAACTACTGTTTCTATATGCAACAAAAGATGGGTATGCTACAATAGTACATATGCAGAAGCAATATATATATATATATATATAAATATACATACATGACTACAATATCCTATCAAGCCCTGACGCTTAACGCCATACGGGCGATTTCCCCGTAGATGTTAAATCTATTCACCGTGGTCTCGTGCTAAGTGTAGCCGACTACTTGCTTCCCCTTCTTTGCGGCGTCTGACGTACCCGCCTGTGAACCTAGAATTTACACAAAGAATACACATAAGCTAAAATCCTGCAAAAACGTGATATCAAAACGAAACGAGAAACTCGTGTCGCGATCTAAACGCGTGTGTATACGTAACGTGTGTGCGTACGACAAAAACCACCGCGACACACTGTGACACACAGCAACACCAGACCCATCTCGTAACGTATGTGTCGCGCAAGTCCCGCTACACAAACAATAGGTAAATGGCCCCAGATTCTTACCTAGAACAAACCAAGGAAATAAACAATACCAAACACATAAAAACACACACAGACACCTCCCTGCACAGCACCGAGCCCCAATTCCCTCAAGAGGCCGGCGAGATCGGATTTGGGAAGGGTCTCGCCGGATTTTGGGTGGGTAAACGGACTCTAAATCCTACACAAAACTCTACAATGCCTGCACATCATTCTGTATATGTTTGCAAAACAAGAATAACATCTTAGATATAGCAGATTTTCCGTATCACATGATTTTGTTTAAAAACGATTTTAAAACACCAATTTGGTACATTAGGGTACGTTTGAGAAATCAGAAGAAAAGGCTTTGATTAACAGACACTATCAACACATAATATAGTTAATCTAACCATAAAAACCATAGCTTAACCTAATCTCCACCCAAACCACCCATGATCACAAAAACCCACAAAACACTAAAACTAGCTATACTACCCCAGATCCAATCCATTGTAAAAACCCAAAACCCAAACAGTATCAAAGACCCAAAAACCAAAGCAGGAAGCTACCCTAGAAGGTTCAAGCCCCCAGCCCCACCCCAGGCTGAGGTCGCCAGATTCCTCCCCCAGTCGCCGGTCAAAACCACCCAGGTTGGGCTCGAACTCCACCCACACACTCAGGGTGACTAGGTCTATATTCTTACACCGTTTGGTCTCATAGAAAAGTCTTGGGTTAACAGTAGATCCCAAATGGAAATAAATCTTAACTAAACACTAATTAAACACTAATTTGATACAAAATGGTATTTTAGTGTAACCTGAGGAAATAACTTGGTTTAAACAACATTAATAGCACCTAATTAAGTTAATTAAACCATAATAATCCCATTTTATCCAAAACACCTCTCAAAACACAAAGTTATCCCCATAACACTACTTAAACAAGATATTAAGCTAAACAAACTATAAATTTAGCAAAAGGAAGTTTGGGTGAGTTTTATACCTCCAAGTGAGTTAGTGGTGGCTCAAACTGAAGACTTTGCCATATGGAAGTGTTTGCAAGGGATTTTGTGAAGAAAATGGACTTTGGTGAAGAATTTAGCTTGGATGCAAGAAGAAGAAGAAGAGAAGAAGAAGAAGTGAAGAGAATGTGTGCTGCTGCTGTGCTGCTTGCTGTTGCTGCTACTTATTACTGCTGCTGCTGCCTGCTTACTGCTGCTGCTGCCTGCTTGCAGCTGCTGTGTGCTATTGCTGCTGCTGCTGTGCGTGCTGCTGCTGCTGTGTGTGCAAATGAGAGGGAGAGAGATGTGATGATTTGAGGAAATGAGTGTTTGAAAAAAGAAATGAGAGTCAACTCCCCCATCCCTCTCCTCATTAATTACTAAGCATGGCTCAAGCCCATCATGCTCTCTCTCTTTCTCCAAAGTCCCAAGTTAACTGTCCAACATTTTAACTGAATGGGCCGAGCCCAAGTTGGCCACAGATCCCTAATTTAGATTAATTGAGCCCAGATGCTCATAAATCTTTGATCTTAGTCCTAAATTGGACTACAGATCTCTCAACCAATATTGGTTCAAGGGTACATCTCTTCACTCCTCTGATATTTGTCGTTGTAATCCTTCAATGTCTTCAGAGAGGTGACGGGTCCCGACAACCAGACATTCCACGGACTGTGGGGTCCTTAAACTCATGGACTATGATGTACTTAAACTTTACGGACTGTGAGGTCCTTAAACTCATAGACTATGACGTTTTTAAACTTTACAGGCTATGACGTCTTTAAGCTATGGACTATGACGTCCTTAAACTTCATGGACTATGATGTCCTTAAACTTCCGGACCGCAAAGTCCCTAAACTAAAACAATAGAGCCCAAATGCTCTTTTGTTGGATCTAAATGATCCTTTTAAGTAGATCTTAGTCTAAAATAAGGCTAACGTATCCTTAACAAATGGTTAAGTTGAACTTAGTCTAAAATTAGACTAACGTATCCTTAACAAACTTTTAAATTGATCTTAGTCTCAAATGAAATTAACGATTCTTAAACCCAACCCAAAACCCAAATCTAAGAAAATACGGATTTGGACTAATCCACGTCCTACGGGCGACAACATAAATTAGTCTCCGTATACAATCCACGGGCAACCAAAAATAAAACAAATACATACGACACGAAGTGACCATCTGGAGAAGGAGAAGCTGGTTACCGCGATGCGGTAGCGTAATTAACTGCAGGGGCTTGCGCCTGCATGGAAGAGCGTCCCCACAATCAAAAACCCCTCATAATGAGGGGGAATCTGACGAAGTTTGCTACATCGGTCGCATCCGTCTAAACCTCCGATACACGGTGCTATAAATCAAGTCGGCATCTTCGGAGAGGTGGACGGATAAAACCAAATAGCATCTGCCCCCAAATTCAGGAAAGACGTTTGTCTTCCTGGTCTTTCGGTGGCGAATAGATTCTGGCATGCCCGGTGGGACCTTTTCCTCTTTCCACTCCACACTTCATGTGTCGTGTTTCGCGAACGAATCGCGGTTTGCTATGGTTGCCCTTGGATTCGAGATACTAAGATTTGGTGTCTTACTCCGTGCAGAGAAAATGGCTTCCAACTGCACAAACTGCAACAACTCCCACTCTGTCCTCGCGGGAGGAGTGACGTACGGGCCTCAGGCGGCCTCCATTTTCAAGATGCCAGTGAACAGGTGACGCAAGCCACCACTGGGCTGTTCGTTGGGACCATGCTCCCACCCATGAGCTTCAATGCCCCAATGCCGTTGCAAGAAGCTCCGAAGAAGTCCGCCTTTGATCGGCTTACGACCACCACGATGTAACGTTTTAAAAATAAATAAATAAATAAATAAATAAAATCCTTTAGGTGAATTATCTGATAATCGGTAAAATAAACCGTATTTCAGTAAAACTCAACTATAATTATTTTTCAATATAGACTTAAATATGCCTATTTTAACTTTGTAATTGCTAGTATTTGGTATTTATTTGGTCACTTATAAATTATTAGTTTACTTAAATATTTTTCCTTAATTAATTATTTCTAATATTAATATAAGCTTTTAATTACACATTAAATTAGTGTAAATTGCAAATTGGAATAGGTTAATTTGACAAATGTGAACCATGACATATTGGAAAGATAGTGTGTAACATGTAAATTCTTTCACAAAATTCTCCATGGTTCTAGAATTTTTCTAGGTTTTATTTAGAAAAGAAAATACATAAAATCAAATAAATGTGAAAAGACTTAAAGGAGATGATTTATTTAAGAGGTTTCTACACAATTCTACACTCATTTCTCTCTCTCTCTCTCTCTCTCTCTCTCTCTCTCCACTTGCCCTCACTTGGTCGAAACCACATCATGGCAGCCCCCATTTTTCCCCACTTCACTTTGCATCAAAAAATCTCCACAATTTCATCAAAAATCCAAAATAAAACACCACTAATTCCAAATTAAAGCTGTACCCATTATCCTTTGACCTATCTAGCTTGGATCTTGGAGCAAAGTTAGCATTTTTGGGACGTTTGGGTGCATGTTTGATCTCATGTTTATTGAGGTATAATTCTAACCCTAGTGTTAATTGTAGGTTAATTACTTTAATTTAATAAATTTCGGTGTTTAATTATGGTTCTAATTGCTAAATAAAAATTTCAAGAAAGGATTTTTAAATCATGTTAGGGTTTTTAATTCATCATTAAGTATGCAATGTATAGTTTAACATCTTAAAATGTGCAAAACCTAGTTTAGTTGTTAAATTGTAAATTGTTACAATTAATTGGTCCAAATTGCATAATTTGTAAACTAGGTTTTAGAAATTATGAATATAATTGAGATTAAAATCTAGATAAGGTTTTCATGACATCATTAAAATTATAATTTTTATTTTAACACTTTAGATCATGCAAAAACTAGTCTAGTTGTTGATTTGTGCATTGTTACTTGAAAATAGTTAAAATTGGATAAAATTTGCAAACTAAATTTTATGGATTAATACAAATTGGTGTGATGAAATTATGGTAATGGTTTATATGACCTAGTTATGATATTTAGTGAATATTGTGGCCACTAGATTTGTTTAAATATCAATTTTCAAACTAAAACGGTTATTTGATGCTTTCTAGGTTTTCGGAAATAAATCAATTTGAATTATTTTAAGGTTTTGATGATTTTAACCCTATTTCATATATAATTAGTGGGTTTTGAAACCACGATTTATACATTTTGGTTTTATCTCGATCAATTGGCGTTTGTACGCTGATGTCGAGGGTTACTTGGTTCTTTTGCATGAGCGGATCATAGATTTTAACCTATGCGCGTTTTGTATGCCGTTTTGGTTTTTATCCGCGATTTCGGCTTACGATATTATATATGTTGCATATAGGTACCTCTCACGTGGACTTCAGACGATGAAGAAGAGGATGGCGGCATCGACTTCGGCAGACTTGGACCAGGTGAGTAGATGTATATCTACTGGGAAACTCAGGTGGATGGCGTATAACACCCCCGCAACTTCGTATATGACGTGGTATTGAGATAGTTATATATAGTTATGTTATTGCGAGATACAAATACCAAGCAAGAAAGGTTCTAGGATGACCACAGATCGAAATTTGTGTACTTTGGATGATAGTGGTTTAGTCTAGTTCTTAGTCGCGAGACCCTAAAGTATAGGTTGACACACACACACGCGTGCACACATACATACACTTGACTTAGAGGTATATGTGTGTGTGTGTGTGTGTGTATGAATGTGTATAGGTTTATATATATATATATATATACGCGTGATATGAGGATGTATATGATACTTGGGAATGTGTCTATATGATCCGGCATGATGCCGTGAGAATTTGATATGTGATCGAGTTATGGTATTATAGCGGATCGTTGTGCGATAAGAATGTTAGTTATATGTATGCCCTAGAGGCCATTACTGTACATACGATGTATATTGTAATGGATGCTTGGACATATATAGAGAGGACTTTCTTGCTCGACATGATAGTATGCTATCTGGTTGTACTTTATCTTAACATATACTTTGATTGTCTCTATGTTACATGTTGATAAAGCCCTTAGGATATGTACTCGACTACTGGGACTATGATGAGATCATACTAGTAGGGCCATGGTAGTCGACGAGTGCATCCTATAACTGTTCCTAGTCGAGGGTGTATCGAGACAGGGCATCGATGCACCAGAGTAGACTAGCGTATACGCATCTTGACCCATATGATGGGCGATGGATGATCCCATATCCATCGGTGTTTGACATCAAGGATGGTGTACGGGTGCTCAGTGGAGACTGGGTACACTGGACGGACTCGCCGAGAACTCCCAAATGGTATTATACTTCACGTCAGATGGCAGTTCTCCGGTGACACTGGTACAGAGTAGTCTGTTGACCCGAGATCGTCATAGAGTCTTGTGTGATTCCCACCGTGCTTTGATTTCCATCATACCACGTCCAAGAGGGCGTGCAAAAAGGTGGCTTTTGGGTACAGTCCCAAATCACATGGAGGCAATGAGCGATAGGAGGGGATTCGTCTCTCCTTCTATAGGGAGTTGATGTTGTGCTGTGTTCGATTGGCTATAACCGGAAATCCCTGGCCAGGGTTGCTGAGATTTACTGGTAAGTGTTATCAGTAGTTTCTCGAACTGTTATAGACCTCATATCGACATGACTTATCGAGCTACTGGGGTCTGACGTTTACCACCCCTAGGCGAGATATGCGACATATCAAACGACGAGAACGAACTGTACGGGAGTGTTACTGATTGGATTCATAGGAGAATATACAGGCTTGCTTGTTGATCTTCTGAGCGCTCAATACCTGGGTGGCGGTTACGTTTAGCTGACCGCTTATAGCTTGTGGGTGTTTGATATGATCATCACCTACTACCTGTGTATTGACGATTCTTTAGAGTCCTACACAGAGGTTTCTTGACTCAGGCAAAACGGAGTAGGAGCACATATGTGATATGTGCGGGACCGAGGATATTGCGGTATGTGATACCGTATTGGATTCTCGCGATATGAGATATCGGCCGGGTATATATGATATAGCCGGGTCATCGTATTAGTCGGTTATATGCGATATAGCCGGATTGTCGGATCAAGTGTTGATTCGATAATTTAATGTATAATAATATATATGATATATTAAATTACATTAACTAATATTAGCTCACTAAAAGATTCTTTTTCTCACTCGGATAATACATTGATATATATGCGATATATGTTAATTGTATTATTTTCTATTGTTACAAAATATATTGTATATGTGATATATAATATAGTAATATGATATGATAACTAATGCAACATGTTTAGTAGAGAGTAAACAAGATTAGGGTTTGATTTGGGTTAATACTTTCTAGATGATTCTAGAAGGTTTAGTTTTGTTTTGTGAAAGATATTTTGTTATAACGCATTCCTTGACCTAACCCAAACCATAACCCTAGTTAATTCTCTACATGGGTTTAGTTGACCATGGTTGCATTAATCATCATATTTATCCTTTCATTATTCATCACAAAAGGTTTCATGTTGATTGTTCATCTTCTTCCTTCTTTCTTTCATAGAAAAAACTTTCTAGCTTTTTCAAGGTGATGAAAAATGAGGGAGTAAATGAAAATAAAAGAGAGCAAAAATCCTACTTCATCATCCTCATCTACCCTTGCCATTTAGATGAGGGTGTTCACATCATTTTATGAGTGTTAGCTTGTGTTAATGAAACTTCTAGGTAGATCATCTTTGTTATCGAAGATCGGAAGCAAGTTTGCATCTTTCTCTTCGTGGAGCCTCTCGAGAGTCCGGAACACGATGATCGCAGCGAAGGGACTTCAACACGGAGCTTAAGAAGTGAAGGACCGGATCTACAAAGGTTGTAATCCCTCTCACTTAGTGTTAAAATGTTTAACATGTTAGTTTTCGCCTAAGCCCTAGTTTAAAGATCCGGCTTTGGGTTGTTCGGCACGGCTAAAATTTTAATCGGGCATGGTTGATGCCTCGTAGACCCTTGTGCGTGTGTCTAGCAACCCTACAGTGGTATCAGAGCCAAGCTAGAGCTTTAGGCGAAGTCTGAGCGAAGTTTAAAGTCCGATCGAACCCGGATACCCCGATACGAACCCTTCTCTGGACAATTTTAAAAAATGTGATTTTTTATGAATTAAAAGTGCTCAGAAAATTAAGCAGGAAAAACTAAGAATTACTGTGAAGTACGGCCCACTAATGCTCTTATATGACCGTGGAACCGCGGCTAAACCAAGGGTTTGGCGGCGGTTCCGCGGCAAAAATTATGCCTTAGTCTCTCATACTTCATATATTTATTCTTAGGTCCTTTCTTGTCATTTTTTTCTGGGAATTTTCAATTCCACTCAAGTGTTGAGTTTTCTAGGGTTGTATTGGGGACTCGTTGATTCGATCGGATAATTTAACTTCGTTTAATTTTTCCGGATAATTTTAGAAACTGTTAAAAAGTTCGAACGGATATCAATAACTCACTTTTTCCCCTGTCGGAAATTTTTTCAAAAGTTGGATTTTTTCTTGAGTTTGAAACTTCCGTAAAATCATGCAAGTAACGCGGTGGACCCTCTAGAAGACAACAAACCTTAACTCGATTATGTGACAGTCTTGAACTGCCTCTAAACCTTAGGGTTTGTGGCAGTACGGCGTGCCACATGTGAGGCGTTGGCTTGACCTTTCTACGGCTGGACCATTGGTACAGTAGCATGTGATGGATGTTTTTAAACTAATTTCAAGTGTTGAGAACTATTTGGGAAAACTTGGGTGTTTGATTATTCGATCGGAAAGTTTAATATTGTCTATTTATCTGGGATGTGATACAATATTTGGAATCCATATGTAGTTATGAGATAACTAATTTGAATGTTATAAATCTAGCAGTTTAGTCTCAATGATCGGTTGCCATGGGATTTTGATGTGATCAAAAGTCCGTCGCAATTACGTAGCATACGCGGATACTCATCGGATAAACTTAACAGACAGCCATGCCCCATAGCCCCGACCAAGTGACTGTAGGAGAACCCCGTCGCCAAAAGCATCCGTTTGAGTGCTCGCGGCAGCGGTGTTCCGCCTTAGTGCACTTCGTCGACGGCATCCGGGGGTGCGGCCATCTACTAAAGTTTGGGATGACCATTCGATCAGGATATCGGGAATCTTGTTGAATTGCCCGACTAGATATTGAAAAGTGTTTTCGATGATGAGACTAAAATACGGGGTTTATAATTGTTAGGCATGCGATGTCTAAGGAATTCATTTGGTTAGGAATGCGATATCTAAGGAGGTTGCGGATTCCAACTGTTGCAGTTTTTCAATTCCTTTTTAGTGACCGTAAGCGTAGTATGTGGTGTATCGCTGGCTTCGTTGCTATACATCAACGACAATCGGGATACGCATACTTGCTTACGTTGATGATATGAGATATTATGTGTTGCTGTGATATGTTGTATTGGATCGTCGCGTTTGAATAGCCGGGGTTTTATGTGAGATGAGAGTTTTTCTTTTTCATTCATGTAAAATTCATTTGTATGTAATATTCTTTTATTGGGGCACTTCTGGGCTGAGGATGATGTCACCATTGTATATTATTTACTTTTCCGCATTAGGTAGACCCAAGGCGGGGAGCACAAGTAATCGGGTTCTAGGGTTCAGTGGGAGGCCATCTCGAAGAGTCGAGACCGGGTCTCCTAACCCTAGAATTGGTAGTGTTGCTTGCCGCTCTCGTAGGGGTCTAGGGATGTGGGTTTGGCTATTCATCGCGACCATGGAATCCGTGTTTTATACAGGCTCGTATTAAAACACGGACGTCCTAGTATATCCAATATTTCATATATGTTTCTTCTGCTGCAATGTTCTGTGATGAGATCATATTACTGCCTGAGACGAATGTTTATATTATATATATGAGATATATGTTATATTGCAGATTTCGTTTCAAAAGTGATGCTTATGAAGCATAATAAAATGGGACTTCATTATTGAGATTAATGAAATAAAAGAAACTTAAAGATGTTGTAGAAACTTGTTTAAAAACTGGTAGCTCTAGTTCTTGCTTTGCATAGAGGTGTTTCTTGTAGAACATCCAGCACCTTATTCGATAAGGAAAGAGCCGAGATCCCTTCACCGAGAGTGACCTCTTTAGTGAAACTAGTAGATGCTACAAACTCGGTTTGTCTTTTGATTGCTTCTATAGTTCTTGCTTTGCACAGCGGTATTTGTGAAATATCCTGCACCTTATTCGATAAGGAAAGAGCCGATGATCCCTTCACCGGGAGTGACCTCTTTAGCGAAACTAGAAAAGCCTAAAAATCACTCCATTTAAAATCACTCGATTCTACAACGATATAAAGTTCATTGCTCAAAAGGTTTTCTTAAAACCTGTCGTAGCCCTCCATCATTTCAGATAAGTAGTATTTAGTATTCGTGCTGCGTTTGTTGACTCAGTCAAGACGTAGTGTGCGGTAGCTGATTAGTGCTTATCTGCAAAGCATATGATGCGATTGGATTAGGTAGTCGTACGGCCTTATTGACTCAGTTAAGGGTCGTGCGGGTGGGTTTAATTCATTCGGAAAATGATGAGTTGAACTTTACTTGCGGTCTATGGTTTGTTGACTCAGTCAAGATCATAGATCGCTTGGGGTAAAATATTATTGGGAATTTCAAGTGTTGAAATTTGCAATGAGATTGCATACCTTTTATGAGATAGTTGGATCCCGATACCCGCTGCGAGTAAGAGTTACACCTGGGAGAGTTTTACACATTACAATTAGCCGATCAAGTAGGTGTCTAGAAAGGTGTTAACGGGGTTACGCCCCTTGGAAAACGAGGTTTACATTAATTAGGTCTGTGCGAAAGCACGGGGAACCTCCCTCAAAGTACCGGCACTGGCCTGGCTGAAAGATTGGCGAACTTGTATAGTGTAATTAATCCCGGCTAGTCTTTCCTTTTATGGTTTGAAGGAAAATTTGACTAAAACAGTGGGAGACATCCTGATTAGATAAATTGATAACCAACCTAATCTTGTAAAAGCGCACGCTGAGTGTTTTCTTCTCTCTCTCTCCAGGTAGCGACCATATCAAGCCTTAATCAAGATAATAATACGGATGTATTGACCGAACCCGCTTGTTATACTGAGCTGGGGAACGTTGGTCCCGCTCCAACTTATAATTGTTATAAGACAGAGCAGGAAATTGGGGAATACCAGATTTCCCGTGCCGCCCAAACGAAGAAAGTGCATGTTGATGCATCTTCTTCGGGTGTGTTCATTACCGAGAACTGTTTCTCAGTATCCTTTACGTCCTGGGTATTTGATACCGGATCAGGATCCCACATATGTAATTTGTTACATGGGCTACAGATAGGTAGAGAACTGAGAACAGGTGATAAGTTTCATGAGATAGAAAACGGTGCAATTGTTGCAGCCAAGTTTGTTGGTCACTATCACCCTGTATTACCAGAATACATTGATTCTGAACGAATGTTATTAGATACCGAACCTGATATACAACATCATATCAATCTTTTTATTAGTAAAGAAGGATATAATTTTGTATTGTTGGATAATGTTTTGAACATTTCCTATATCAAGAGTTGATCGGTTCAGGCACGTTATCTAAAAGCATAGACGTTCTAAATCAAACCACAGTTCATAACGTATAGAACACACACAAGAGGAAGAGTTCAGAAATGAACAAATCCTTCTTGAGGCATTGTAAACTAGGTCATATCAATGCGACCCGACTAGCTGAAGTTACATATAGATGCATATTTAAATTAGTTTGAATTTACATCTTGTGAAACTTGCCGGTCATGTCACAGAGATAAGATGACCACATCTCCATTTATTGGAAACAGAGAAAGAGTTAGTGAACTCTTGGGATTGATGCATGCTGATGTATGAAGGTCCCCTGCCTACACATGCCAAGATCGGTTCTTTTTACTTCATTACATTCTCTGATGATCTCTCAAGAATCAGACATATGTTCCTGTTGAAACACAAGTCCGAAACTTTTGAGATAATCACAGAATATAAGTTAGAAGTAGAGAACCGAAAATGGGTATAAGTATTATGTCCTTTGATGTGATCAAGGAGGAGAATACTAGAGCACGGAATTCCTGGACTATTCTAAGGAGAATGAGATTCTCTCTCAGCAATACTCCTTCGTATACACCACAGCACGTCGGTGTATCGGGGCGGAGAAATAGCACCCTTTGTGATATGGTGTGCTCTATGATGAGTACTACTGAGTTTCCTATTTCCTTTTGGGAATTATGCACTTGAGAAGCTGCATACCTATTGAATATGGTTCAAATCAAATCAGTTGCCTACCACTTCATATGTGATATGGAGAGGGAAGAGCCCATATCTTAAGTTTGTTAAAGATTTGGGGGTTGTCCGGCCTATGTCTAAAAGAAAAATCCGGATAAGCTCGAGGCAAGGTCTGTTATGTAGAACTGGAAAGGTTCCAGCTATACAAACTGCAGCTGATGATTTGGTAGGACCAAAGGATTCAATAGTTTCCAACAAACCTCAGCCTCTCCGCCGATCTAGTAGGGTTCCTCACCCACTTGAGAGATACTTCGGTTTTCTCTATGACAGTGGGAGCGAGGATTGCATCATGAGATGACGACCCAACTAGTTTCGAGCTGGCCATCAGGAGTGGGACTCTGTAAGAATGGCTGGATGCTTAGCGATCTGAGATGGAATCCTTATACACCAACAAAGTATGGACTTTAGTTGCTCTATCTGAAGGGTTAAATCCCCATCAGGAGCAAGTATATCTTGAGAAGATTACTTGGTATACATGGAAAAGTTGAGACTTTCAAAGCTATGCTTAAGTCCATCCAGATCCTACTTGCCACGGCTACATACCATGACTACGATATCTGGCGACTGGGTGTCATGACTGCTTTTCTAAATGATGTTTTAGAATAGAGCGTCTATAAGTACACAGCCAGAGGGTTTCGTAGACAGCGGGAGCAGCGGAAACGTGTGCAAGATGTTTTATATGATAAAGCAGGCATCGCGAAGTTGGAACGTCTGTTTTGATGTGGTAGTCAAAGAGTTTGACTTCATCAAAATGGTAGATGAACCTTGTATATACAAAAATGTAGTAGAGAGTATGGTGGTGATCCTCGTAGAGTATGTGGATGACATACTCTTGATAGGGAAGGAGTTTCCTATGCTACGCTCGGTCAATCTCCGCTTATCACAAGGATTCTCCATATAGGATCGAAGAGATACCTCCTAAATCCTGGGTTTTGGATCTATGAGATAGATCTAATTGGATGTTAGGATTCTCACTAGTTTTAGTGAGATGGTATCAATCGATCCTGGGGAGAATCACTGGAAAGGTTCCAGGGTGATAAGAACGACTGAATGTCAGTCGCAGGCATTGTCTTTACCCTCAGTGGAGGGACAGTATGTTGGAAGAGTTCCAAGCTAGATACCGTGACATGCTAAACGATTAAAGGTAAGATACATCGTTACCAAGGATGCTACCAAAGAGGCAGTCTGGATATATATAAGTTCATGAGATGAACTTCGTTCCTACCATTGTGTGACAATGGAGTTGTGGCTTTAGCCAAGGAACTACCGTCCAATCAGAAATCTAGATATAATTCTTAAGCAGTATCACCTGATCATGGAGATGGTTGGTCTCCAAGAAGATCGATGTTAGAAGAGTAGAAACAGAGGACAACAGCGCGGATCCACTCACTAAGGCATTTTTCCCCAGTAGAGACTTTTATGGGATGGTTGAGTATGAGATACTTCAACCACAGCTAATTGTTGGGTATGTGATACCACAACAGATGGCCCTAGTGCAAGTGGGAGATTGTTAGTTATATGTATGCCCTAGAGGCCATTACTGTACATACGATGTATATTATAATGGATGCTTGGACATATATAGGGAGGACTTTCTTGCTCCACATGATAGAATGCTATCTGGTTGTACTTTATCTTAACATGTACTCTGATTGTCTCTATGTTACATGTTGATAAAGCCCTTATGATATGTACTCGACTACTGGGGCTATGATGAGATCATACTAGTAGGGCCATGGTAGTCGACGAGTACATCCTATAACTGTTCCTAGTCGAGGCTGTATCGAGACAGGGCATCGATGCACCAGAGTAGACTAGCGTATACGCATCTTGACCCATATGATGGGCGATGGATGATCCCATATCCATCGGTGTTTGACATCAAGGATGGTGTACGGGTGCTCAGTGGAGACTGGGTACACTGGACGGACTCACCGAGAACTCCCAGATGGTATTATACCTCACGTCAGATGGCAGTTCTCCGGTGACACTGGTACATAGTAGTCTGATGACCCGAGATCGTCATAGAGTCTTGTGTGATTCCCACTGTGCTTTGATTTCCATCATACCACGTCCAAGAGGGCGTGCAAAAAGGTGGCTTTTGGGTACAGTCCCGAATCACAAGGAGGCAATGAGTGATAGGAGGGGATTCGTCTCTCCCGGTATAGAGAGTTGTTGTTGTGCTGTGTTCGATTGGCTATAATCGGAAATCCCTGGCCAGGTTTACTGAGATTTACTGGTAAGTGTTATCAGTAGTTTCTCGAACTGTTATAGACCTCATATCGACACGACTTATCGAGTTACTGGGGTCTGACGTTTACCACCCCAAGGCGAGATATGCAACATATCAGACGACGAGACCGGACTGTACGGGAGTGTTACTGATTGGATTCACAGGAGAATGTACAGGCTTGCTTGTTGATCTTCTGAGTGCTCAATACCTGGGTGGCTGTTACGTTTAGCTGACCGCTTGCAGCTGGTGGGTGTTTGATATGATCATCACCTACTGCCGGCGTATTGACGATTCTTTAGAGTCCTACACAGAGGTTTCTTGACTCAGGCAAAACGGAGTAGGAGCACATATGTGATATGTGCGGGACCTAGGATAATGCGGTATGTGATACCGTATTGGATTCTCATGATATGAGATATCGGCCGGGTATATGTGATATAGCCGGGTCATCGTATTAGTCGGTTATATGCGATATAGCCGGATTGTCGGATCAAGTGCTGATTCGATAATTTAATGTGTAATAATATATATGATATATTAAATTACATTAACTAATATTAGCTCACTAAAAGATTCTTTTTCTCACTCGGATAATACATTGATATTTATATGCGATATATGTTAATTGTATTATTTTCTATTGTTACAAAATATATTGTATATGTGATATATAATATAGTAACATGATATGATATCTAATGCAACATGTTTAGTAGAGATTAAACAAGGTTAGGGTTTGATTTGGGTTAATGCTTTCTAGATGATTCTAGAAAGTTTAGTTTTGTTTTGTGAAAGATATTTTATTATGACTCATTCCTTGACCTAACCCAAACCCTAACCCTAGTTAATTCTCTATATGGGTTTAGTTGACCATGGTTGCATTAATCATCATATTTATCCTTTCATTATTCATCACAAAAGGTTTCATGTTGATTGTTCATCTTCTTCCTTCTTTCTTTCATAGAAAAAGCTTTCTAGCTTTTTCAAGGTGATGAAAAATGAATGAGTAAATGAAAATAAAAGAGAGCAAAAATCCTACTTCATCATCCTCATCTACCCTTGCCATTTAGATCAGGGTGTTCACATCATTTTATGAGTGTTAGTTTGTGTTAATGAAACTTCTAGGTAGATCATCTTTGTTATCGAAGATCGGAAGCAAGTTTGCATCTTTCTCTTCGCGGAGTCTCTCGAGAGTCCGGAACACGATGATCGCAGCGAAGGGACTTCAACACGGAGCTTAAGAAGTGAAGGACCGGATCTACAAAGGTTGTAATCCCTCTCACTTAGTGTTAAAATGTTTAACATGTTAGTTTTCGCCGAAACCCTAGTTTAAAGATCCGGCTTTGGGTTGTTCGGCACGACTAAAATTTTAATCGGGCTTGGTTGATGCCTCATAGACCCTTGTGCGTGCGCCTAGCAACCCTACAAAGAAAATATATACTATACGATAAATGTGTGATGCCATTAGAATGTTTTGAAACTTAGATCGGTAATCAGATAATGATATTGTTTGACGATGATACCTTATGAATGATGATATATATATGATAGTTGGCATATGATCGAGATATGATATGAGATATGTTATGATATTTATAATGGATCGCTTGGGCATTATGAATTCAATATGATAATATGTGCTGATGACATCGGATTGCACGAGACTTTAGATCAGTAACCAGATCATGATATTGTTTAATGATGATACCATATGAATGATGATATATATTTGATAGTTGACCCGTACCCCGATTTTGGGATGCCGTATAATCGATTTTACCGTACGAGGTATATATGTGATGATTGATCCGCGCTCTTGACTTGAGGAAGTCGTACTTTGTACGTGACGCTATTGAGGCTGGATCACCGACTACTAGAGATATCGACTCAGATTGTAGGTGGATTCTTCTTACCTATCGACTAGTTCTTTAGTTTAGTCCCTATGTTGGTTAGGTAGATATTAGTTTAGGCTCGAGTCATACATATTTTCAAAATTAACGAATCGTGCTCATTTTGAAAGACAGCTTGAGGGGTTCTACGGATTTTTCAAAGGACGTATTTTTTCTCAAAACCCTGTAGCCCATATTTTTCTAAAAACCACGATTCAAACACCAAAACGGTATGACTCATATAGTAGAAAAGTATATTCTTTGGTATTGCGGTTATTACTTCTTTTCTGTTATATTCATGTTATTCTCATTATACTGCATGTTTGTACATATGTTCCCTAAGTGTTATGATTCCATCTGTTAGGACACCAGCACCATTACCGATGATGTGCATGTTCCACGTACACATATTTGCCGGCTCACACACATCATCATCGGTAATTGCCATGTCACATACACTTTAGAAAATATTATCTCATTGATATAATCAGCTAAATCCTAGTTACTACATAATACTTGTGTGATTGCTCTCATGTGTTAACTTAGAGATTGCATTCTTTACATAGATACTTCATGCATTCATAAAATCATTCATGTACTGTTCTGGGGCTTTATGCCGATATTCACTGTTTACTTACTCTTGATTCTTAGATTTTGGATTTCCATGAGATTTCTAGATTTGGGGGAAAACCGCAAGAATTTATAATAACGTCTCTCTCTCTCTTATTTAAAATACCAGTTGCGATTTTCTCGTGATGTATGTGTCGTCCACCATGAGTTTTAATGATTGTTGTTGGATTTTGAGACCCGATTCGAGGAGTAGGTTGAACCGTTTCGGATACATGGTGGGCCCGGTAAGGTACCCCGGGGCAAGAAGCTCGAGTTGTAGACGATGAGCCTGGCAGGGGAAGACTACTTACCGGTGATGTCTGGCGCGGTGGATATCCGGAGCATACCGACCGTTGTCGTGAGATTTGATGATATGGGCCGATCCGGACTGACGGAGCCCAAGATATTGAGACATTGAGACTTTGAGATATTGAGATATTGTATCGATGCTTGATACGGGCTTTCTGTCAATTTCACTAATGATGTTTCAGTTTTATTATACAAGTTTTACTGATGATTTCTTTATATCAGATTTTTCAGATTTCGTGGTGGATTTCCTCATTCATGATGCATTCATACATCAGATATATGTTTTATTATTGTTTAGTGACAATGACACGAGCACTGAGTATTGCACTTAAGCATATATTATTACCCTGTCACTACTAGATGTATAGTGTTATGTTAAGTATATTATTATGACCTAGGAGATCGTCATGCAAGCAATTTTTATCCGCAGATGTCTTCTACTCACGAGTTAGCAACTCACCCCCGTAGTGCCAAATTTTCTTTCAGGTTCAGATGTACAGGTTTCCTTGGTGGCTTGTTGGCACACCACTTTATTTAGGGTGATTGCTTGGTGGGTTGGTTCACCTGTATCGTGACCGCCGTTGTACTTTTATTTATTTCATTTGTATCTAATAAGCTCCATCAACCAGACTTGTATTATTTGGTAGATTTAGAAGACCAGTTGTTTTTCTTTCGACTTTAGAGTCGCGCTTGTATTAATATGGTTTTCTGGTGGATTTTGGTTTTCCTCTTAGTTTTGTTCCTCGCCCTTCGGCGTTGTATATTATTTTTCTTGCGTGGTTGTTTCCGCTAATTGGCGTAGAGCTAGCTCCCGCATGGGGATGCCTTTACTATTGCTTGTGTACATATTTCTTGTTTGTACCCGTTTGAGGCCAGTTTTTACAAAGGAGACTCTGCCGAAATTTTGAGAAAATTTGATGTTGCTTTTAAACTTGTTTTCCTACACTTATTCTTTTAAATGGTTTAGATTTCTGGGTTTCGGCTTACTTAGATTACGTTGTGCCTCTAGACGTTTCGTAATTTAAGTGTCGGTCAGGTTCCGTACCTTCGGGTCGTGACAAAGTTGGTATCAGAGCGTTAGGTTTTACCTTCTAGTGTAGGATGACCCTTGGTTGATGGAGTAGGTGACTAAAGTAGAGTGACGTACTGTGGGTATGTTCCGCGGAATACGTACGATACGCTACTCCGCTTAAGAAGCCTTAGGATGTACATTTCTTTGCACCGTATTTCTATTTTTTCCTATGATCTATCTTCGTCTATGTCAGATGGTGGTTTCTGTTACCACGGTCGCATGGGAAGAGAGAGATGCGGTTAGAGTTACGGTCAGCATGAGCATTTAGATATGTCGTTCACTATGTTTTCTTGTGGACGGGAGCGTTTGATATCTGCACCAGGTGATCGGGCCAATGTGATGACAGTTAGTGTATCGTCTATTCCTGAGGATCGAAGCATTGTTTAGTGTGCGGACTAAGGGTATTGACATGTCGTCCAGGCGAAGTTAAAAGGTTCGAATGAATTTCAGAAAACCCATTTTCCCAAGTTTAAGGTATTCGGAAGAACATGCAGGTAATTCTATGGACCCTCTAGAAGAATGAAACCCTAACTCGACATAATGACCATGAGAACGCCTTTGAACCTTAGGGTTTGCGACATTTCCACGGTGCCATTAGTGAGACTTGGGTTTTCCCTTCTACAGCTGCTCCGCAGGTGCTGTGGCATGTACTGGATATTTTTTAAACTGTACTTGAGTGTTGAGCTCTAGGGGAATTATGGGACTTTGATGAATCGATCGAAAACTTTAACGTAGTCCGGATATCATGTGATGGGATGCATTACTTGGGAGACTCTAGATATGAGTCGCCGTTCATACATCTGCGAAGAAACGAGTGCCAAAGAACACCAGGTGCCAGACCTTGAACGGGATGCAAGGAGATATCTTGCTCTGCTAGCTTTGGGTGCATCAATACCCTTCGACATTCGAAAAGGAGTACATTGACGTCAGTGTTACGATTTGTGATTTGGTGATTTGAATTTCACATTTCCATTGTTTGGATTTTGGTATTTTGAGGATTTCGTTTTATGATTGGTATTTTCTATGTAGTCATTCTTTGCACTCGGTTCATGTTCTATGTATCAGTTGTATTGATGTTCGTTTTGTGCATACCCATTGCACTTGATTTTGAATTTTATACATTCTGAGATACTGATTTGATTTCGTGTATATGGGTTGCACATGATTTTGGACTTCTGCTTTCAGTATAGTTTTCATGCACTTTTCGTACTTCGATTTGGGATTGTGCACACTGATGCATGTAGTTGTGAGTTTATCTATCGCGGTATACTTGATTTTGATTCGGTGTATGTCGTATACCGCTGATTCCGATTTTGATGTTCGATATATGTTTTCGTGCACCATGTGCACTTGATTGAGATTCTTGCGCACACTTGGCGCACTTGATGTGATTTTGTGTACACCAGATGCACTAAATCATGATTTTATGCAGATTAGATGCACCTGATATTGTTGTCGTGCATGCCCGTTGCACATGACAGATGTTTTTGGTGCACACCCGTTGCACCCTGTTTTGTTTTTGTGCATACTCGTGGCATCTGTATTTGGTTTCGATTTCCATGCGCACCGGACGCACGTGGTATTTCGTATACGCTATTTGAGATTGATTTTATTTTGAGCAGTACGTTTTTATGATATTTACTATTTGGTTTAGTAGCCGAGCAGGACCTTTCTGAGAACAGTACCTAGGATTTCGATGTATATCGTGTTGGTTTTCATATTGGACTTTGACATTGTGTTTTCACCATGACTCCGATGATTGCGTGATGCTTGACGGAGTTTTGATTTTGAGTTATTTACTTGTTTTTCGTGCGCATGCATTGCGCTAAGATGTGTTTTAAGTATTGATGATTTCGGAGCCCCGACGATTTGAGTGTTTTGCTAAATATTTTAGTATTTGGGGGAGTTTTAATTTAAATTCGGGGACCGAATTTCTTTAAGGGGAGAAGACTGTAACGTTTTAAAAATAAATAAATAAATAAAATCGATTAGGTGAATTTTCTAATAATCGGTAAAATAAATCGTATTTTCTGTAAAACTCAACTATAATTATTTTTCAATATAGACTTAAATATGCCTATTTTAACTACGTAATTGCTAGTATTTGGTATTTATTTGGTCACTTATAAATTATTAGTTTACTTAAATATTTTTCCTTAATTAATTATTTCAAACATTAATACACGCTTTTAATTATACATTAAATTAGTGTAAATTGCAAATTGGAATGGGTTAATTTAACAAATGTGAACCGTGACATATTGGAAACATAGTGTGTAACATGTAAATTCTTTCACAAAATTCTCCATGGTTCTAGAATTTTTCTAGGTTTTCTTTAGAAAAGAAAATGCATAAAATCAAATAAATGTGAAAAGACTTATAGTAGATGATTTATTTAAGAGGTTTCTACACAATTCTACACTCATCTCTCTCTCTCTCTCTCTCTCTCTCTCTCCACTTCCCCTCACTTGGTCGAAACCACATCATGGCAGCCCCCATTTTTCCCCACTTCACTTTGCATCAAAAAATCTCCACAATTTCATCAAAAATCCAAAATAAAACACCACTAATTCCAAATTAAAGCTGTACCCATTATCCTTTGACCTATCTAGCTTGGATCTTGGAGCAAAGTTAGCATTTTTGGGAGGCTTGGGTGCATGTTTGATCTCATGTTTATTGAGGTATAATTCTAACCCTAGTGTTAATTGTAGGTTAATTAATTTAATTTAATAAATTTCGGTGTTTAATTATTGTTCTAATTGCTAAATAAAAATTTCAAGAAAGGGTTTTTAAATCAAGTTAGGGTTTTTAATTCATCATTAAGTATGCAATGTATAGTTTAACATCTTAAAATGTGCAAAACCTAGTTTAGTTGTTAAATTGTAAATTGTTACAATTAATTGGTCCAAATTGCATAATTTGTAAACTAGGTTTTAGAAATTATGAATATAATTGAGATTAAAATCTAGATAAGGTTTTCATGACATCATTAAAATTATAATTTGTAGTTTAACACTTTAGATCATGCAAAAACTAGTCTAGTTGTTGATTTGTGCATTGTTACTTGAAAAAAGTTAAAATTGGATAAAATTTGCAAACTAAATTTTATGGATTAATACAAATTGGTGTGATAAAATTATGGTAATGGTTTATATGACCTAGTTATGATATTTAGTGAATATTGTGGCCACTAGATTTGTTTAAATATCAAGTTTAAAACTAAAACGGCTATTTGATGCTTTCTAGGTTTTCGGAAATAAATCGATTTGAATTATTTTAAGGTTTTGATGATTTGAACCCTATTTCATATATAATTAGTGGGTTTTGAAACCACGATTTGTACGTTTTGGTTTTATCTCGATCAATTGGCGTTTTTACGCCGATGTCGAGGGTTACTTGGTTCTTTTGCATGAGCGGATCATAGATTTTAACCTATGCGCGTTTCGTGTACCGTTTTGGTTTTTATCAGCAATTTCGGTTTACGATATTATATATGTTGCATATAGGTACCTCACACATGGACTTCAGACGATGAAGAAGTGGATGACGACATCGACTTCGGCAGACCAGGACCAGGTGAGTAGATGTATATCTACTGGGAAAGTCGGGTGGATGGTGTATAGCAGCCCCGCAACTCCGTAGGATATGACGTGGTATTGAGATAGTTATATATAGATATGTTATTGCGAGATACAAATACTGAGCAACAAAGGTTCTAGGATGACCACGGATCGAAATTTGTGTACTTTGGATGATAGTGTTTTAGTCTAGTTCTTAGTCGCGAGACCCTAGAGTATAGGTTGACACACACACGCGCGCGCACACACATACACTTGACTTGGAGGGGTGTGTGTGTGTGTGTGTGTATGAATGTCTGTAGGTTTATACACACACGCACACACACATACATATACAACATATACGCGTGATATGAGGATGTATATGATACTTTGGAATGTGTCGATATGATCGTGCATGATGCCGTGAGAATTTGATATGTGATCAAGTTATGGTATTATAGCGGATTGTTGTGCGATAAGAAAATATACACTATACGATAAATGAGTGATGACATTGGAATGTTTTGAGACTTAGATCTGTAATCAGATCATGATATTGTTTGACTATGGTACCTTGTGAATGATGATATGTATATGATAGTTGATATATGATCGAGATATGATATGAGATATGTTATGATATTTATAATGGATCGCTTGGGCAATATAAATTCATATATGATAATATGTGCTGATGATATCGGATTGCACGAGACTTTAGATCAGTAACCAGATCATGATATTGTTTGATGATGATACCATATGAATGATGATATATATTTGATAGTTGACCCGTACCCCGATTTTGGGATGCCGTACGATGGATTTTACCATACGAGATATATATGTGATAATTGATACGCACTCTTGACTTGAGGAAGTCGTACTTTGTACGTGATGCTATTGAGGCTGGATCACCGACTACTAGAGATATCGACTCGGACTGTAGATGGATTCTTCTTACCTATCGACCAGTTCTTTAGTTTAGTCCCTTAGTTAGTTAGGTAGATGTTAGTTTAGGCTTGACTGATACATATTTTCAAAACTAACGAATCGTGCACATTTTTAAAGACAGCTTGAAGGATTTTACGGATTTTTCAAAGGACGTATCTTTTCTCAAAATACCGTAGCCCCTATTTTTCTAAAAACCACGATTCGTGCTTTTTCAAACACCAAAACGGTATGACTCGTATATTAGAAAAGTATATTCTTCGGTATTGCGGTTATTACTCCTTCTCTGTAATATTCATGTTATTCTCATTATACTGCATGTTTATACATATGTTCCCTAACTGTTATGATTCCATCTGTTAGGACACCAGCACCATTTCCGATGATGCGCATGTTCCATATACACATATTTGCCGGCTCAAACACATCATCATCGGTAATTGCCATGTCACGTACACTTTAGAAAATATTATCTCATTGATATAATCAGCTAAATGCTAGTTACCACATAATACTTGTGTGATTGCTCTCGTGTTTTAACTTAGAGATTCATTCTTTACATAGATACTTCATGCATTCATATAATCATTCATGTACTGTTCTGGGGCTTTATGCCGATATTCACTATTTACTTACTCTTGAGATTTCGGATTTCCATGAAATTTCTTGATTTGGGGGAAAACCGCAAGAATTTATAATAACTTCTCTCTCTCTCTCTCTTATTTAAAATACCAGTTGTGGTTTTCTCATGATGTATGTGTCTTCCACCATGAGTTTTCATGGTTGCTGTTGGATTTCGAGACCCGATTCGAGAAGTAGGATGAACCGTTTCGGGTACATGGTGGGCCCGGTAAGGTACCCCGGGGCAAGAAGCTCAAGTTGTAGAAGATGAGCCTGGCAGGGGAAGACTACCTACCGGTGATGTCTGGCGCGGCGAATATCCGGAGGATACCGACCGTTGTCGTGAGATTTGATGATATGGGCCGATCCTGACTGACGGAGCCCGAGATATTGAGACATTGAGACTTTGAGATATTGAGATATTGTGTCGATGCTTGACACGAGCTTTCTGTCGATTTCACTAATGATGTTTCAGTTTTATTATACAAGTTTTACTGATGATTTCTTTATATCATATTTTTCAGATTTCGTGGTGGATTTTCTCATTCACGATGCATTCATACATCAGATATATATTTTATTACTGTTTAGTGACACTAACACGAGCACTGAGTATTGCACTTATGCATAGATTATTACCCTGTCACTACTAGATGTCTAGTGTTATGTTAAGTATATTATTATGACCTAGGAGATCGTCGTGCATGCGATTTCTACCCGCAGATGTTTTCTACTCACGAGTTGGAAACTCACCCCCGTTGTGCCAAATTTTCTTTCAGGTTCAGATGTACAGGTTTCCTTGGCGGCTTGTTGGCACACCACTTCATTCAGGGTGATTGCTTGGTAGGTTGGTTCACCTGTATCGTGACCGCCGTTGTCCTTTTATTTATTTCAGTTGTATCTAGTAAGCTCCATCAACCAGAGTTGTATTATTTGGTAGATTTAGAAGACCAGTTGTTTTTCTTTCGACCATAGAGTCGTGCTTGTATTATTATGGTTTTCTGGTAGGATTTGGTTTTCCTCTGAGTTTTGTTCCTCGCCCTTCGGCGTTGTATATTGTTTTGCTTGTGTGGTTGTTTCCTCCAATCGGCGTTGAGCTACCTCCCGCTTGGGATGCATTTACTATTGCTTGTGTACATATTTCTTGTTTGTACCCGTTTGGGGCCAGTTTTTTCAAAGAAGACTCTGCCCAAATTTTTGAGAAAATTTGATGTTGCCTTTAAACTTGTTTTCCTCCACTTATTCTTTTAAATGGTTTAGATTTCTGAGCTTCGGCTTACTTAGATTACATTGCGCCTCTAGACATTTCGTATTTTAAGTGTCGGTCACGTTCCGTACCTTCGGGTCGTGACACACTACCCTTCTCAGAGGGTCGTCCAAGTCCAGCACCTCAGTCTTTGAAAGGCTAAGCCAAAACTCCAATGGGCCCGTGAAGAAGCCCGCTATACCTGAAGGGGTTATCC
The DNA here is from genome assembly GCA_030015575.1 of Agapanthus africanus. Taxonomy (NCBI): domain Eukaryota; kingdom Viridiplantae; phylum Streptophyta; class Magnoliopsida; order Asparagales; family Amaryllidaceae; genus Agapanthus; species Agapanthus africanus. Next base: position 510,012,235 of record CM057341.1, read on the forward strand.
CAAAACGGATAGCCATCCTTACTCCAGTGAAAGAAGTCGTCAAATCGGCTTCTCCTGCTAAGGGGCCGGTCTTTACAAGACTGGCCGTTCCAGTTCCCGATCCGGGCAAAGTAACCAAGGCTGCTCCCCCCTGCCAAAAAGTTGGTCATTTCAAGAATGATCATTCCCTCACAGCGGACGTCAGTCTTCGATAGGCTGGCACCAACATCAACCTTTCGCCAGATCAGGCGGCATGAGTGTCACGGCCCGAAGGTACGGAACGCGACTGGCACTTAGATTACAAGACGTCTAAAGGCGTAACGTAAGCTAAGTCAGCCAAAGCCCAGAAAAATCTAAACCAAAATCAAAAGAGTGAAGGAAACCTTTCATGAAAACGACTTTGAAATCAATTAAGTTGCATTGGACCCTTTTCAAAAACATCAAAAATTTCCGAAAATTTCGGCAGAGTCTCCTTTGTAAATACTATCCCCAAAATGGGTACAACAAGATATATAAACCTGTGATAACAAAATGGCATTCCCAAGCGGGAGCTAGCTCTTCGCCCAAGGCGGATCACAACCACATGCAATATATATGTAATATCAAGAAAAAGAGCATAAAGAAATGCAAAATATAAGAAAACACAACGTCGGCTCAAGTGAGCTCGACCCAAAAGAAACCGCATATACACAAATCTCTCAGTCTCATCACTATGTCGGATATACAAATAAGAAGTGGTAGATGGAGAATACTAGATACAATGGTAATAATAAAAAAAGATAAAAGTGTCCTCGCAACCCACCTACGAGCAATGTCGCGAGTCTGAGCAAAAGAAGCCAACAATAAGATAAGCCCGCCGCTACAAGGCTGACGGGTCCGACCTGCAAGACACTGTGGCACAACGGGGGTGAGTTGCCAGCTCGTGAGTAGCCAGTAACATCTAATAAGGCTATCGTAAGAATGCATGCAAATGCGTCACAACATGTATGTCTAGATGTGAAGTAATGCCACTAGTATGTATGCACATGTATGCAACATGAATATGAAATCTTTAAGTGTTTTAAAATACTATAAGCTCTGCATTCTTTACTTTAGAAAAAGAATATCTGTGCAATAGCTAAGTACCATCATGAAATCATCTGAAAACCGTGTCAAGCATCGACACGAAATATGGAAATATATCTATCTCAATGTCTCAATACATCGGGCTCCGTCAGTCCGGATCGGCCCATATCATCAAATCTCACGACAACGGTCGGTATCCTTCGGATATCCGCCACGCCAAACATCACCGGTAGGTAGTCTTCCCCTGCCAGGCTCATCGCCTACAACTCGATCTTCTTGCCCCGGGATACCATACCGAGCCCACCATGTACCCGAGACGGTTCATCCACTCCTCGAATCGGGTCTCGAAATCCAACAGAAAACATGAAAACTCAAGGTGGATGACACATACATCACGAGAAAACCGCAACTTTATTTTAAAAATGATAATAATAAGCTTTTGTTAAATTCTTGCGGTTTTCCCCAAAGTCCAGAAATCCCAGCAATGCTGAAATTCTCAAGAAAAACATAATACCCAACATGTTGTATATGACAAATGTCTATGATATCAAGGTATGCGATGTGATTTTTGACTAGAAATCTATGTAAGCATGATGATGATGCGAGGTATATACATGGTATGCGATTTCAATATATCATGTATGATGCAAGTGATTAATACAGAACTAAGCAGGTTCTACAGTGCTCGTGGTATGGCAATTACCAAAGACGTGTGTGTCACATGAACAGTGCGCGTGCAACAGGGGCCAATGATAATGGTGTACGTGTCTTACGAGGTGATATCACACATGTGTATATGGATATCCATGCAAACCTAGCAGACGAATAGCTATAAAAGTATGCAATGTGAATGAGGGGGTTAGCTAACTAACAATGCATATTGTTGCAAGTAATAAAGTAATCCTAACTATGGGGTGCCTCGTGCCATTCAGACGATTCCCTCATAGATGAATACATCTACTCACCGATACGCCTAGGCATTTGATCCTTCTCAGCTAGATGAAAGCTTCCCACAGTTGAATCCATCCTTAACAAGCATGTTTACAGCATCTCTGAGTCTATTATAATCCTCCTCCACATTATAAACCTGATGGAAAATTCTTTCAAAACCACTAACCGAATTAACCCCACTCTTCAACGAGTTAAAATATATCAGCACCTCAACCTTAAAATCCTCCCTCAAATAAGTCCTAAACATCAAAGCATCCTTCTCATTTTCAATCCCCAAACTTTTAGGCAGTCCAACCATAATCATGCTATAGCACATATCGTCGGGCGTCCCTAAACAAGTTCCCCAAGATTCTGCAAGCATTTTCCCCATTTCTATCACTTCTCATGATTCTGCTTCCGAATTCCTTCAAGCGTTCGATCCTAAATTCTTGCTATACAAAAACGTAGCCGAAGGCGGGCAAAAGAACCATTTATACAAATTACTCGTATAAAAAAAATCAACATCAATATCTTTAACATCAACCTCCACATTCCTATTCGTGTGAGCTGCATCGACAACACATGATCGGCCCCTTCATCTCTAAAAATCTTAATCAGTTCTTTAGCAGGAATCACAACACTCGGCATTGAGGTTATATGATCAATCACAGCAAGCCTCACTTTTTTTTCCATCGGATTTCCCCAAATTAAAAGCTTTTCTGAACTCGAGCACGATCTCTTCATTCGACGACATCGAAAACGGCAGCTGGACCACAATTATGTGGCCGCCGGCGTGTGCCACGTAAGCCTGGATCAATTTCTTCGCAGCCCCATAGGCATAATGAAGCATCAAAACAACATCGACTTTATCGAAGATCTTCTCAGGCGATCTTCTGAAGAACAATCACTGTGGCGGTGGTGGCATTATCGACGATTGAGACCTCGTCGACGTGATCGGCGATGATGATTTGCTCTGGGATAATGGTTGAACATAAATTCTTGGCGAGGATATTTGTCTAGAAATGAGAGTGGTGGAATGTAACACCTTAGAATGTATTTTGTGGTTAATTATATTTTAATGTATGGTTTTTACTAAAAAGTTTACCAAATTAAGTTTTTAATATTTTATCCTATTTTATGAGTATTTTATTGGAATTTTGTTAGGCGCACACACACTTGTGCATGATAACTAGGGTTTAGAGATGGGGTTAGACCATGATTAGCAAGCATGATGGATTAACCCATTCTCTTTAAGTTAATAAATATTGTTAGGTGTTTTGGGTTAAATAGTTATGGTTGTTTTAAAAAAATGAAAACGAATTTGAAATGGGAATTTAAATATTGGTTGAATGTTGACTTGAGAGAGAGAGAAGCATGGTGCTACATGGCCCAAGCCATGCTTCTTTAAATGAAGAAAGAGAAAGAGAATGGGGGGGGGGTTTGTGTGTTCCCTCATTTCTCACTCATTCTCTCATTTCTCTCTCACAAACATACACATACACACTCACCTGCAGAGAGAAGTAGCAGCAGCAGAGAGAAGCAGCAGCAACAGAGGCAAGCAGCAGCAACAGCAAAGCAGCATCAGCAGCAACTTCTTGAGCAGCAGTAGGAGCTCCAACAACTGCAGCAGCCATCATCTCCTCCACACACTTCTTCTCTTGCTTCCTTGGGTTCCTTAGGGTATAATTCTGAGCTCTTTCCCTAGTTTTCCTAGCTTGTGTGTGGATTAGCTTCGATTAGTGTTAATTAGCTAGTTTAGTGCTAATTATGATGATTTGTGAGATGTTGTGGCAAATTGATGATTGTGTTAGATAACCGTACCTATTTTAGTGTTAATAGGGTCACTTAAACTGAGAAATAGCCCAGATTACACTAAAATACCATAAGGTTTCTAAATTGTGCAATTAGCGTTTTTAAGCGATATATTAGCATTTTGTAATCTGCTTTTGACCTGGACCCTTCAGAATAAATTTGAGAATACTGGAGCATGCTCACTAGGTCTAGATACCACCACCAGAACACGAGCCCCTCATTCAAAATCCTGGCCGCAGATTTATTGAGTTTGGCCGCAATTTGCGGCCAAGTAGGGGGACTTGGGTGCTGGGGTTTTGTGTAGGGCTCTCTTCTGTGTTGTCTAGTGCTTTGGCATAACTAGTTTTGTAATATTTGACCTGTAGGGAAATCTGGGGCAATATATCGTATTTGGTGTTCGTTGTGTTTGCGCGATACGCGCGATACGTGTGAGTGTTCTATGATCCAGCGTATCGCGGCGTGTCGCGATGGTTTTAAACGCGTATACACACGTTTTAGCGTATCGTGCACGCGCGTTTAGTTCGCGACGCGAGTTTCTCGTTTTGGTTCGATATCGCGTTTCGCGGAATATTTGGCTTATATATGATTTCCGTGTCTTATTTGCAGGTTTGCAGGCAGGGACTACGGACACTACTACAGGGGGGAGCAGATTGTAGGATTCACCTAGCGTGGAGCGTAGGTGAGTAGATTTAACATCTACAGGGGAATCGCCCGCATGGCGTTATGCGTCTTGGCTAGAATTCAATACTTGTCGCATATTCTACGTCATTGTTAGAATTGCGCTTTCACCCTATTTACTTAGATATAGTTGTACTGTGACTAGTAGCCGTAGGGCACTGCACACATTATTGACGGTTCATGTTGTACGAGCACGGATTGTATGCTACCACACACCGTCAATAATTGCCATGCCACACACTAACCATTATAGATACTATTGCTTGTCACACATGACATCTAGCTTACCGGTATACCTATAGTGTATCATATCTTTAGTGATAGATACATATAAACCTTGCGATACAGCTACAGGTATACCTTTTACATATTTTACTTATACCGGGGGGGATATCCTATATATTTTACTTATACCCAGGGGGGTATACGACATCAGTTCTTATAGGTAGATACCTATACATTGCTGCACCTGTATGTTACATACATATTCAGTTGCAGTTACATACTTATCTTCACTGATGCTACTTAGTTGTACCTTATTGGTTTTGCATACATCTGGTTTCAGCTACATATTCTCATTTATATGCTCGCATCTCAGATATATCGCATATATTTATTCCTGGATTTGCGCATTGTTATTTGGATTTCACATGATGATTTCTGGATTTGGGAACCGCGGGAGTTCATGAAATTATGCATACATTGAAAACCCCGGTTTCCTTGATATGATATTTGCGCAGCCACCATGAGATTTATCGGTTCTGATTATATACTCCATACGAGGTGTGGTTGCCGTATGAGGGTATATGGTGGGGTCCGGTATAGTTCCCCTCGGCAAGAAGATCGATGGATGTTGCCGATTGAGCCTGGAGGCGGGCTAGTACCTACCGGTGACAGTACTAATGACTCGGCGGGGGTCATGGAGACACCGTTGGGTGTCATGCACGTATGCATACGTCGAAAGGCGAGGGTCAGAGCTAGGCACTCGTGCTTTCGGGACAGCGTATGATACTTACCTATCAGAATTTCTGTGTCGATGCTTGGCACATTGTTTTCATGATATTTCTTTTAATACCTTTGTATATATAACAGGGGATTAGCCGTTGTTATATATACCCTTACACTAATATTAGTGGAATGGGACGCTAATATATGTGTATTGCCCCCATCATATTTATTTCTGCAAATATATATACCTTTAGGATGTTAGAAACTTACTTGAGATTCGACTTGGGATTTAGGTGATTCATTGAGATTGGATATTGGATATGAAAGAGATTGTTGATTTGTACATTCGAGATATAGGAGAGCTATTCGATATTGTACATTGAGGTGATGTGAGACTTATATGATGTGAGAGTCCAGTTTGGGGCTGATTTGAGGAATTGTAGATTTGAGTGTCTTGATGAATTGTGATCCTACCACGATGACAGGTTTCCGTGGAAATGACATATTCCACCCTATACCTCACACTTATCTATTTTATGCACAGTTTCATACATTGGTAGTACCTGTTAGTGTACCCTTATGATAGTTGCATACCTACATTCTCATATCCCTATTGCATGGTTATTGCATACTATTGTCATGTTACTATTGCTTCACCTATTGATTGTACCCGTTAGGGTACTTCCCTTTATTCAGCATTTGCATGACATGTTATTACTGTAATCGCATATCCTAGATTCATGCTGTACGTACATTCCTGCGATTACCTGCATATGTTATCTATTATTCACGAGTTGGCAACTCACCCCCGTTGTGCCACAGGTGTTTCAGGTTATTCCCCAGAGTAGTCGAGGCAGGCTATTCAGCTTTTCAGCTATCATCTTTTGCTACAGATACCGCATCAGCTCACAGTACTATTTTTCTTAGATGGGTTTTGGTAGTCATTTGTATTTTGTATTGTACATTCGTTGTATCTTGTACTCTCCGTCTACTATTATGTTGTTGACATAGAGACTTGGTGAAGACGTTACTGTATATTATTTATGGGTTTGTTGTCTTTTATATACAGCTTTCTCTCTATTGTCTTTTTCTTCGCTACGGCGTCATATTTTTATGTTGTATTCATCTTGAGTTAGTTTTTACAAAAAAAGGCTGTTGCCAAAATTTTAAAGAAATAAAGTAGAACTTTTAAAGAATTTGGGTTGCGATTTCAAATGTTTCAAAAACTTATATTATCTTTTCCGTATTTTTATGGTTTAGATTTCTGGGTTTTGGCTTTCTTTTACTACGTTACGTCTTAGGGCGTTGCGTAGTACTAGGGCCGTCACGGGCCAATTTCGGGTCATGTCAAAGTTGGTATCAGAGCGCTAGGTTTTACCTTTCGGAGTGTAGGATGACCTTAGTATGATGGAGTAGGTAGCTTAAGCAAAGTAACGTAGTGTGCGTATGTCTGCAGCATACCCATGATGCGGTACTTCGCCTAAAGTGATCTAAGTACAATTGTTGAAATTCCTTCCTTGATGATTCATATCCTTGAGATTCGATTCCTTATTCTCATCAAATCTTATGTCTATTTATAGCCTTGCCGCCGATGACTATGGGGACTCAGAGTGATGCAGCGAGGGCCGAGGTCAGAGTTGGCTCGGATGAGACGAGTACTGACCAGGATGGCACTCTAGTTGCACAGGTACAGACGGATAGCCTACGGCCTATACTATTGATAGACTTTTGGTAGAGATGCAGGAATTCCGCCAGACTATGAGTTCATTGGTTGATGTCGTTCGGGAGCTACGACAGGAGGTTGTCACCCCTGTTACTCAGCTGTCCCTTACGATCAGCATGCAGCAGTCCATCACCTATATAGCACCAGTGGTTGCAGCTCCAGTTGACGAGGCACAGATTCCAGAGGCTCAGACAGTTCCAGGACAGTGGAGGACTCGTACCAGTGTACCAGCCCAGAGACAGAGATTTGGTCATCGAGGCAGATTTCGTGGCTGTCGCGGGAGTAGTAGAGGCTTAGGACGAGGACAGTCATTTAGCTCTCATCCCCAGGATGGTCAGCAGTCAGCGCGTGGATGTTTTTGATGCGGGAGCCTTCAGCACTTCGTCAGGGATTGTTCCTTAGCACCTCGTCAGGATCGTACTCAGAGAGGCCGTGGACGTGGAAGATTTGCTCAGAGGGCTCAGTCTACCAGAGGGGTTCATCCAGCTGCGAGTAGAGGGCAGACACAGGAGTTTGCTTCTACTCATCGGGACGCGCAGACGTCCAATGTGGAGTTTTCAGGTACCCTTGATTTATATGTTCTTTTCATGTATTCGTTTGTTTTTTTATGCTTGTACCGTGGTTGGGTAGATTAGTCATAGTTGTGTTAACTTCTGTCAGTGATTCTTTTGTTGCGCGACACGTATTCAGTTGTGTGCCAATCGGATAGGAGATAGAGATTCGTCCATCATTTCGATCCTTCTAGAGATGTTGGATTTGACGTTCTCCTGGGCACGGACTGGTTAACTACGTGCTAGGCGTCTGTGGACTACCGTGAGGAAACACTCAAGTTTGTTTTCCCGGCAAGTCAGTTCTTGTTGTGCAGGTGGATAGTTGTGCCGCCTCTCACAGCTTGAATTCAACCTTTTTCGCTAGTCGGCTACTGAGGAGATGTCGTGGATTCTTGGCGTTCATTAGTGATACCAGAGCCACAGTGGGATTGTTGGACCGGGTTCCTTTCGTGCGAGAGTTTTTCCGACGTTGTTCCGGATGAGCCGGCGAAGCTTGGGAGCTTAAGGATCAGCTGCAGAGTTGTGGCTTGGGGAGTTTGTGCGTCTGAGTGTTTCGCTTTTGGAAGCTCCTATTTCTATTCGTCGAGGAGGAAGACGGCAGTTTGAGGTTGTGTATCGACGGATCATCAATTGAACCGGCTTACGGTACGGATACGTATCCTTCACCTCGCCGTGACGATTTCTTCGATCAGCTCCAGAGTGCGAGACATCTTCTAAGTTTGTTCGGGATCAGGTCATCATTATTGCGGATTCAGGGTGATGGCATTCCGAAGACTGCCTTGTGCGTGCTACGGGCTTTGTGTGTTTTGGTGTGTCATTGGACTCACCAGTGCCCTGGCAGCATTTGTAATTGTGATGAACCAGATTTCTTCAGGCCGTTCCTCGACCAGTTTTTGTTGTGTTATATACGACATTCTGGTCTATTTAATGTGTCTTGAGGAACAGGAGCAGCACTTGAGGATTTGTTATGCAGATACTGGGAGAGCTCCGGTAGTTTGCTAGATTCTCGGAGTGTTTCTTCAGGCTTGTTTGTGCTGACTCCTAGGTCTTGTAGTCACGGGAGACGGTTTCGTATGGTTCCGAGGGAGATCGTGGCCGTACAGCTTAGGTCCAGACTTGTGTGCAGGACAGAGGTCAGCAGATTGTTGGGCTTAGCAGGTTTTTACCGCCGTTTCATGCAGGATAGCTAGAGTAGTGCTGCACCGTCGACTGAATGGATCGGAAGGGAGGTTTCTTTTCTGTGGACTGAGGCATGTGTACGGAGTTTTCGGCAATTGCAGATTCGGTTAACAACTGCATCAGTTCTTTCTTTGCTTTTGGTTCGGGCGACTTTGTTGTTTAACTGTAATGTTTCTTGAGTGGGCTCGAGTGTGTACGGATGTGACACTACAGAGTCATCGCTTTTGCTTCCCTACATTGGAGGAAGTACGAGAAGGATATTCCACTCATGAACTGGAGATGGCCGTGGTGGTTTTGCGTTGGAGATTTGGGGACACTACTTGTTTGAGAGTCGTGTCGGATTTTTCACGGACCACCAGAGCTTAACGTACATCTTCCTGCAGCGGATTTTGATTGTTGTGATAGTTTTCTGCAGATTTACAGTTCTTGTGTGATCGTTGAGTATAGCTTTTGTTCGTCTCTACAGAGGGGACATCTTGCTCATGTCCACGCCCGACAACTTTTCTTAAACCGCTTTCACGAGACACTGCCCGCCGATGCTCGTTCGTTAGAGATACTTGAGCATACTCGGCCGGGTAATGATTCGGAGACCTTGATTTGTGACAATGGTGTGCTAAGTTAGGGACGCGTTTGTGTACCTGGTATCATCGGGTAGAGACGTGTAATCCTAGAACACGCACATCTGTCAACTCTCTATATGCATTCAAGTTCCACCAACATTTAGCGTGACTTGTGAGATAGTTACGGGTGGACAGGGATGTAAAGAGAAGTTTCAGGTTTCGTTTCAAGGTGTCTGTCTTGTTGTGTGCTTGGGTCGAGCATCTGAGGCCGGCTGGAGAGTTGCAATCTTTAACCGTTCCGAAGTAGGAATGGGAGCAGATCTCCATGAATTTCGTTAGGGTTTCTACCCAAGTTTAGTCAGGGTGTGACTCCATTCGAGTTCTTGTCGTCCGGTTATACTCAGTTTGCTCAGTTGTTCATTTTTTTTAAGTTGTGTGGTTGTATTGATTGTTGTCGGCAGTTGGGGATCGTCACTCGCCATTATTAGGGTTCTTCTTCGATAGCTGTTATCAGGAGAAACTCCAATTGGCCACCCTTAGGTGTAGGGGTTAGGTCGTGTCGATCACCAGTCTGTTGTTTTCGGACTCTGCGTAAGTAGGACTTTGGACCCCAGCTAGTCTAGAGATTTCGGAGATGGTCCAGTTGTGTTAGGTCAGGATGGGAATTGTCCATTGCGAACTGAGGTCTTATGCCGACTGTGTTGGTCATAGACTCGAGTTCACAGGGACGGATCATGTATTCCTACAGACTTTCCGATGAATGACGTGTTGGATTTTGGGAAGCTTGTCCCAGGATTTAGGTCTTTCTGAGATCCTATAAGCGAGTTAGTTTCGTTGCCTTTAATTTGGCACTTCCGCCCAGATTATTGGATTTTCACCCCGCATTCCTTGTGATGATACTCTACAATTACCTTCTTGACCTTTCTCACATGATTTAGCACCAGACCATTTAGCTTAGACGCGATCTTTCGTTCACCAGCAGCCAATTGTGTTATTGGCTCAGCAGGTGGAGGAACATCGGTCAAGGGTCTTGCCATCTGTGAAGGGTTTTCTTGGACGTAGCCGTACAGTAAGGTAATCACTTGGGATGCTGCGAGCGAGATTTGGGATTTTTAGTTTCCTCTTTGAAGGTACGAGTAGCAGTATATTTTTAAATTCGGGGACGAATTTCTTTTAAGGGGGGGAAATTATAACACCTTAGAATGTGTTTTGTGGTTAATTATATTTTAATGTATGGTTTTTAATAAAAAGTTTACCAAATTAAGTTTTTAATATTTTATCCTATTTTATGAGTATTTTATTGGAATTTTGTTAGGCACACACACACTTGTGCATGATAACTAGGGTTTAGAGATGGGGTTAGACCATGATTAGCAAGCATGATGGATTAACCCATTTTCTTTAAGTTAATTAATATTGTTAGGTGTTTTGGGTTAAATAGTTATGGTTGTTTTAAAAAAATGAAAATGAATTTGAAATGGGAATTTAAATATTGGTTGAATGTTGACTTGAGAGAGAGAGAAGCATGGTGCTACATGGCCAAAGCCATGCTTCTTTAAATGAAGAAAAAGAAAGAGAATGGGAGGGGGTTTTGTGTGTTCCCTCATTTCTCACTCATTCTCTCATTTCTCTCTCACAAACACACACATACACACTCACCTACAGAGAGTAGCAGCAGCAGCAGAGAGAAGCAGCAGCAATAGAGGCAAGCAGCAGCAACAGCAAAGCAGCATCAGCAGCAACTTCTTGAGCAGCAGTAGGAGCTCCAGCAACTGCAGCAACCATCATCTCCTCCACACACTTCTTCTCTTGCTTCCTTGGGTTCCTTAGGGTATAATTCTGAGCTCTTTCCCTAGTTTTCCTAGCTTGTGTGTGGATTAGCTTCGATTAGTGTTAATTAGCTAGTTTAGTGCTAATTATGATGATTTGTGAGATGTTGTGGCAAATTGATGATTGTGTTAGATAACCCTACCTATTTTAGTGTTAATAGGGTCACTTCAACTGAGAAATAGCCCAGATTACACTAAAATACCATAAGGTTTCTAAATTGTGCAATTAGCGTTTTTTAAGCGATATATTAGCATTTTGTAATCTGCTTTTGACCCGGACCCTTCAGAATAAATTTGAGAATACTGGAGCATGCTCACTAGGTCTAGATACCACCACCAGAACACGAGCCCCCCATTCAAAATCCTGGCCACAGATTTATTGAGTTTGGCCACAATTTGCGGCCAAGTAGGGGACTTGGTTGCTGGGGTTTTGTGTAGGGCTCTCTTCTGTGTTGTCTAGTGCTTTGGCATATCTAGTTTTGTAATATTTGACCTGTAGGGAAATCTGGGGCAATATATCGTATTTGGTGTTCATTGTGTTTGCGCGATACGCGCGATACGTGTGAGGGTTCTATGATCCAGCGTATCGCGGCGTGTCGCGATGGTTTTAAACACGTATACACACGTTTTAGCGTATCATGCACGCGCGTTTAGTTCGCGACGCGAGTTTCTCGTTTTGGTTCGATATCGCGTTTCGCGGAATATTTGGCTTATATATGATTTCCGTGTCTTATTTGCAGGTTTGCAGGCAGGGACTACGGAGACTACTACAGGGGGGAGCAGATGGTAGGACTCACCTAGCGTGGAGCGTAGGTGAGTAGATTTAACATCTACAGGAGAATCGCCCGCATGGCGTTATGCGTCTTGGCTAGAATTCAATACTTGTCGCATATTCTACGTCATTGTTAGAATTGCGCTTTCACCCTATTTACTTAGATATAGTTGTACTGTGACTAGTAGCCGTAGGGCACTGCACACATTATTGACGGTTCATGTTGCACGAGCACGGATTGTATGCTACCACACACCGTCAATAATTGCCATGCCACACACTAACCAATATAGATATTATTGCTTGTCACACATGACATCTAGCTTACCGGTATACCTATAGTGTATCATATCTTTAGTGATAGGTATATATACACCTTGCGATACAGCTACAGGTATACCTTTTATATATTTTACTTATACCGGGGGGGATATCCTACATATTTTACTTATACCCAGGGGGGTATACGACATCAGTTCTTATAGGTAGATACCTATAATGCTGCACCTGTATGTTACATACATATTCAGTTGCAGTTACATACTTATCTTCACTGATGCTACTTAGTTGTACCTTATTGGTTTTGCATACATCGGGTTTCAGCTACATATTCTCATTTATATGCTCGCATCTCAGATATATCGTATATATTTATTCCTGGATTTGCGCATTGTTATTTGGATTTCACATGATGATTTCTGGATTTGGGAACCGCGGGAGTTCATGAAATTATGCATACATTGAAAACCCCGGTTTGCTTGATATGATATTTGTGCAGCAACCATGAGATTTATCGGTTCTGATTATATACTCCATACGAGGTGTGGTTGCCGTATGAGGGTACATGGTGGGGCCCGGTATGGTTCCCCTCGGCAAGAAGATCGATGGATGTTGCCGATTGAGCCTGGAGGCGGGCTAGTACCTACCAGTGATAGTACTAATGACTCGGCGGGGGTCATGGAGACACCGTTGGGAGTCATGCACGTATGCATACGTCGAAAGGCGAGGGTCAGAGCTAGGCACTCGTGCTTTCGGGACAGCGTATGATACGTACCTATCAGGATTTCTGTGTCGATGCTTTGCACATTGTTTTCATGATATTTCTTTTAATAACTTTGTATATATAACAGGGGATTAGCCGTTGTTATATATACCCTTACACCAATATTAGTTGAATGGGACGCTAATATATGTGTATTGCCCCCATCATATTTATTTCTACAAATATATATACCTTTAGGATGTTAGAAATTTACTTGAGATTCGACTTGGGATTTAGCTGATTCATTGAGATTGGATATTGGATATGAAAGAGATTTTTGATTTGTACATTCGAGATATAGGAGAGCTAAATATTGTACATTGAGGTGATGTGAGACTTATATGATGTGAGAGTCCAGTTTGGGGCTGATTTGAGGAATTGTGGATTTGAGTGTCTTGATGAATTGTGATCCTACCACGATAGCAGGTTTCCGTGGAAATGACATATTCTACCCTATACCTCACACTTATCTATTTTATGCACAGTTTCATACATTGGTAGTACCTGTTAGTGTACCATTATGATAGTTGCATACCTACATTCTCATATCCCTATTGCATGATTATTGCATACTATTGTCATGTTACTATTACTTCACCTATTGATTGTACCCGCTAGGGTACTTCCCTTTATTCAGTATTTGCATGACATGTTATTACTGTAATCGCATATCCTAGATTCATGCTGTACGTCCATTCCTGCGATTACCTGCATATGTTATCTACTATTCACGAGTTGCCAACTCACCCCCGTTGTGCCACAGGTGTTTCAGGTTATTCCCCAGAGTAGTCGAGGCAGGCTATTCAGCTTTTCACCTATCATCTTTTGCTACAGATACCGCATCAGCTCACAGTACTATTTTGCTTAGGTGGGTTTTGGTGGTAATCTGTATTTTGTATTGTACATTCGTTGTATCTTGTACTCTTCATCTACTATTATGTTGTTGACATAGAGACTTGGTGAGGACGTTACTGTATATTATTTATGGGTTTGTTGTCTTTTATATACAGTTTTCTCTCTATTGTCTATTTCTTCGCTACGGCGTCATATTTTTATGTTGTATTCATCTTGAGTTAGTTTTTACAAAAAAAGGGTGTTGCCAAAATTTTAAAGAAATAAAGTAGAACTTTTAAAGAATTTGGGTTGCGATTTCAAATGTTTCAAAAACTTATATTATCTTTTCCGTATTTTTATGGTTTAGATTTCTGGGTTTTGGCTTTCTTTTACTACGTTACGTCTTAGGGCGTTGCGTAGTACTAGGGCCGTCACGGGCCAATTTCGGGTCGTGACATGGAAATGATTGTTGCTTGCTATTAATTTGTATATGATGGTGAGGCAAATCTTCGGTGGCCTGCTAATTGCAGAGAATGATGGTAGCCATTTGGTTAATAGTAGAAAAGGGAAAGAGGTTAGAATTTTTTTTTCCTTTATTTCTTTTGTGAATGTATGTGGGGTGTGAGATGAAGAAAGAGGGGAGGCTTCCAATTAAGCTCGGCCAGAGCAATAGAAGAGGGAGTGAGGGAAAAGTGAGGAATTTTCTAGTAACACTTCCCATACCATAATTATTAAACACCATTCCTCATTTCTATATTCTTTGTTTATTTTTTTTTTATTAGTATTTTTATAATTCCAACTACATAATTCTAGAACATGCTACATGTAGGACTAAAAGTGTAAATGAAAACTTATAATAATAGTTAAAATTGTTAATTAAGGAAAAATATTTAATTAAACTAGCAATTTATAAGTGACTAAATAAATATCACATACTACCAATTACAAAGTTAAAATAGGTGTATTAAGTCCATGTGACAAAATAATTATATCTTGGTTTTTATGGAAAAATATGATTTATATTACATGTTATCGGAAATTTTTCCTAAATAATTTATTTATTTATTTTTAAAATGCTACAATCTACCCCCTTAAGGAAATTCGGTCCCCGAATTTAAAATCTAACTACACTTACTCTCGAAGAGATGGGGATATTCCGTCCGCATCTCGTCCTCGGCTTCTCACATGTCCCCTTTTTGCTAATCGGTCCACGCTAAAGAACCAATACGGTCGATATGACCTCGGACCTCGGTTTCTTCACCTGCCGATCTAGAATGACTATCGGCTTCTTGGTGAAAGAAAGATTGCACTCCAGCTGGATCGTTTGATGCAGTATCGTGTGAGAGGGGTCAAGAAGGTACTTGCAGAGTATCGACACGTGAAACATGGGGTGAAAATCTAGAAAGCTTCAACCATTTTGCTCCCAGGTTCAGGAACGAGGATTTTTGTACAGTGAGTATGCACACAGACTAGGGAATCAATAACTGGCAGAACACTTAAACACAAATTATACACATTGGGTTCATGTACCAACTTTTCCTTAGAGGAGACCTACAGGCAACGAGAAAGTGAAATCACCAGCATGCGGTCCTGATGTTTTTCTCTCAAAAAATTATTTTTTTTTAATATAATGACTCACAGAAATGTACTCAATGCAGTTGCGGGTATTTAGCCATTCACCAATTTCAGATAGTCTTTCATGTCGTGAAAGAGATTGTGCATCAAGTTGGACATGAAGATGGATCGATTCTCGCATGCAACTTGCAAATTACATTTACTCCGCCATGAATGCAATCGCAAGTCTTATGCATAATATAGTGTGTCTGAATTTACAATTTACCGAAGTGGAACTGCTAGTGCTAGCATCTGCCATTCTACTTATGTAACTTATAAGTGGAGTATTAAACAGTTGATCACAAAAGTATTGAACGTAGACGTTGTATCCTTTATGAAGCATAAAAGGTCTAGGTACACCTCTTCGGAAACTTGATTCAGTAGATTGCAGCCGTAAATACATTTCTTGTACCACTCACGGTCATCTACTGATCTCTTCACACCGAGAAAATCAAGAGTATGGTCGTGTCTGATATCATCAATAGATGGATGCAGAATAAATCTCCCTGTAAGAGTAACATGATCTAAAGACAAACCTTCATCCTTTGTCCTCATCAAAAGTTTTAAGCAGCGTATAAGCCTGATTGCCTCAGTGGGCTTGCACAAACCTGTAATCTCATTAGAAAAGCACTCATAAGGAAGAAGGGGCTTCACTTTCAAGATTTCTCTGATGCTCGCTCCAACATCTTTAAGTGAAGCAACTGCTGTAGAGATCAAGGGCAAAAACCTGATCATTTGAGGCAAGTTATGCAGAGGATTCTTCGAGACAAAAGCATCAACATAGAAAGAACATGGCCTAAGATCCCTAAATTCCATTTGTTATCCATCAATATCGTTTCTCTCGAAGATGCTAACATAAAATCGGCTTGAATTATAGAAGGAAAACCTGTGACCGTCTCTGTCAGCAGAAATGCAAATATCCTGGCGGAAAGCTCTCATCTAGTGAGCCTTCCATCAAAAGGGAATGCAAGAGTAAAGCCCATTCATTCGCTTCTCTTCTCCCATCGACTTTACTCTCGGAAGTTACGGGAAATAGCTGCCTCCACATATAGTACCAGCATTTTTGACCGTCTCTTCTTTGGCCGAGAGTTGAACAAAATAGGAAGTGGTGCTTCCGCCTCCAACACATAGAAGTTCATGCCTGCTCGAGATAGAAATCGAGGAAAGGATATTTTCGGTCTTCGAATTATCAACAAGTCCATGTACTGATAATTGTTTGATCTTCAATCAGAAGAGCAAAAGTTCAGGGTGCACTTCAGAAAGTTGTTTCCTGACCGCCTTAACTTTATCGAGCTTCAATGGGAGAATAATAATTGTTGTTGGAAAGCTATAGAATTCTGTTATGTCTGCAACTGTCAGTTTCGTATTGACCCACTCGGGTACGATGCAACCGATGCCACATTCTTGGTTGGGTTCATCGCTCAACCTGACCCGATAACCGCTGCTAAATATGCAGGGCCATTTACTTATGAGGAACACACTCTTGAACCGGATTCCATTTTTACCAACAAAACCTTCATGTCTCCTTCCTTTCTTGGTCGATTGTCCTATACTGCAAATGGACTCCATGTTCCTCCTTGAGAAACCAACCTCGTTGTTGAATATGGGTAAAGTCATCAGAGCTCCGAATCTGGTGATGTCCTTAGAAGTCACAATAAATTCTAAGGATGGTTCAACTCCTTCCGGGTATTCGTTGTCTTCGGCATTTTGTATAAGTTCCATGAGAAAGGGGACATCTTTAGCATAAAGCGCAAAGGAGAGATTAAGAGCAGAATGGTGAAGGTCCTTTGTTAATGGATTAGGCTCCCCTCCACCAATTGAGAAGTTTATTCTTCTTGACGAACAGGATAGGAGCACTTCCAAGGTGACACACTCGGACGAACAAGCCCTTTATCCAACAAATCTTGCAACTTACCCTTCAGTTCTTTAAGCTCCACCGGTTCCATCCGGCATGGCAGTATAGAAAAGGCTCCGTACCGGAAATCAAGTCAAAGCAGGGCTTAATATCGGGCTCTGGCGACAAACCAAGAAACTTATCAGGGAAGACATCTTGAAATTTCCTTACAATCGGGGTCTGGTCCAACGGGACCTCTGCGGTTCTAACATCACAAACATATACCAAGAATTGCTGACATCCCTTTTCTCAAAAGCTGACTAGCGCGAAAGAAGAATTAAATTGACAGGAGAATCCCTATCTCCGATACAAACACAACAAACATGAGCGAAAATATTTCGAGCGATGAAAGATTAGCCTATGGCAGAAACCACAACAAGCGGCTGATTTAGTAAGAACTACCATCGGCTAGACTTCGATACAAATTATGTGAATACCATTTCAAACGACACCAGAAAGGATTACGCATTGGAAGAAAATACCGAAAGAATACCTGTCACAACGGCGTCTATCTAACCGCCTTTGTGCTGGCATACCGGTACAATACCACTTCGGTCCAGAAACGACTGAAGTCTTAGAAATGCGGTCCTCCAATAGGAAGGTTACGTTCATAGTAGCGACGTAAATGTCAAAATGCTGGGCACCAATAGCAAGAAATAACTGCATTCCCAAATTTCACACGAACCTCTTTATCCGTTTCTCTTCAGTGTCCACCAGGTAAGGAGCATATCGTACCGCTAAGTAAACCAAATGTTGTACTCGGACACCGTCATCCCTGAAGTCTTGTGCAAATGCTCGAAACTAAGAACTCGAGCATCTCGAACGCTCTCCTGAGAAAACGAGCAAGAACTACGGCTGTGAACTCATCCCAGGTCATAGGAAGTGGATCTGCAGCTCAGTTTCTCTCGACCGACTCGCACCACGTCTGAGCAAGACCTCTCTAGATGAAAACTCACAAGCTCAATCCGTATCTTGTCAGAACATCACAGTGAACGATACTTCCTAGCCAACCTGTCGAGGATTGTCTGTTGATCCTCCGCTGCATCAGTGCCGGTGAAAACTGTAGGCTTCAGCCTCAAAAACTTCTGTAAGGATACGAAAATTATCTTGGTAACAACCGAAACTGTTTCCTGAGCAGGAGGTACAATCACAGTTCCCACAGTATGAGGGACATCATCGGCTCTCGGAGCTCGACTAGCCTCAACTAACAATCCAACCATCTTTTGCAAGTCCTAAATACTCGTCTCCAGCCTAACTATCCGTCCTGGAGAAGGCGGATCACTCTGTCCCTCAGGGGTAGGCGTACCGCCCTGATCGGTCCTCGTCTCATACGAGCCTACTCTAATCTCATCCCTGGCGGCAGCCCTCTGGCCCTCGTAATCTTCGGCGGCATAATGGTTGGAACAAGAAACAGGATCGACAGGAACATTGCGATCGAATCAAAGGATTTCCGGAATCAAGGAAGGAAATACAAACAAATATATATATCCTAAGGTCACTTAGGCGGAGTACCGTATCGTAAGTATGCCGCGGAACATACACACGCTACGCCACTCTGCTTAAGTCACCTAATCCATCTACCAAGGGACTTCCTACACTCAGAAAGGTAAAACCCTATGCTCTAATACCAACTTTGTCATGACCCGAAGGTACGGAACGCGACTGGCACTTAGATTACAAGACGTCTAAAGGCGTAACGTAACCTAAGTCAGCCAAAGCCCAGAAAAATCTAAACCAAAATCAAAAGAGTGAAGGAAACCTTTCATGAAAACGACTTTAAAATCAATTAAGTTGCATTGGACCCATTTTAAAAACATCAAAAATTTCCGAAAATTTCGGCAGAGTCTCCTTTGTAAATACTATCCCCAAAATGGGTACAACAAGATATATAAACCTGTGATAACAAAATGGCATTCCCAAGCGGGAGCTAGCTCTTCGCCCAAGGCGGATCACAACCACATGCAATATATATGTAATATCAAGAAAAAGAGTATAAAGAAATGCAAAATATAAGAAAACACAACGTCGGCTCAAGTGAGCTCGACCCAAAAGAAACCGCATATACACAAATCTCTCAGTCTCATCACTAGGTCGCATATACAAATAAGAAGTGGTAGATGGAGAATACTAGATACAATGGTAATAATAAAAAAAGATAAAAGTGTCCTCGCAACCCACCTACGAGCAATGTCGCGAGTCTGAGCAAAAGAAGCCAACAATAAGATAAGCCCGCCGCTACAAGGCTGACGGGTCCGACCTGCAAGACACTGTGGCACAACGGGGGTGAGTTGCCAGCTCGTGAGTAGCAAGTAACATCTAATAAGGCTATCGTAAGAATGCACGCAAATGCGTCACAACATGTATGTCTAGATGTGAAGCAATGCCACCAGTATGTATGCACATGTATGCAACATGAATATGAAATCTTTAAGTGTTTTAAAATACTATAAGCTCTGCATTCTTTACTTTAGTAAAAGAATATCTGTGCAATAGCTAAGTACCATCATGAAATCATCTGAAAACCGTGTCAAGCATCGGACACAAAATATGGAAATATATCTATCTCAATGTCTCAATACATCGGGCTCCGTCAGTCCGGATCGGCCCATATCATCAAATCTCACGACAACGGTCGGTATCCTCCGGATATCCGCCGCGCCAGACATCACCGGTAGGTAGTCTTTCCCTGCCAGGCTCATCATCTACAACTCAATCTTCTTGCCCCGGGGTACCATACCGGGCCCACCATGTACCCGAGACGGTTCATCCACTCTTCGAATCGGGTCTCGAAATCCAACGGAAAACATGAAAACTCATGGTGGGCGACACATACATCACGAGAAAACCGCAACTTTATTTTAAAAATGATAATAATAAGCTTTGGTTAAATTCTTGCGGTTTTCCTCAAAGTCCAGAAATCGTAGCAATGCTGAAATTCTCAAGAAAAACATAATACCCAACATGTTGTATATGACAAATGTCTATGATAACAAGGTATGCGATGTGATTTGTGACTAGAAATCTATGTAAGCATGATGATGATGCGAGGTATATACATGCTATGCGATTTCAATATATCATGTATGATGCAAGTGATTAATACAGAACTAAGCAGGTTCTACAGTACTCGTGGTATGGCAATTACCAAAGACGTGTGTGTCACATGAACAGTGTGTGTGCAACAGAGGCCAATGGTAATGGTGTACGTGTCCTACGAGGTGATATCACACTTGTGTATATGGATATCCATGCAAACCTAGCAGACGAATAGCTATAAAAGTATGCAATGTGAATGAGGGGGTTAGCTAACTAACAATGCATATTGTTGCAAGTAATAAAGTAATCCTAACTATGGGGCGCCTCGTGCCATTCAGACGATTCCCCCATAGATGAATACATCTACTCACCGATACGGCTCGGCACTCGATCCTTCTCAGCTAGATGAAAGCTTCCCGCAGTTGAATCCATCCTTAACAAGCATGTTTACCGCATCTCTGAGTCTATTATAATCCTCCTCCACATTATAAACCTGATGGAAAATTCATGCAAAACCAGTAACCGAATTAACCCCAATCTTCAACGAGTTAAAATATATCAGCACCTCAACCTTAAAATCCTCCCTCAAATAACTCCTAAACATCGAAGCATCCTTCTCATTTTCAATCCCCAAACTTTTAGGCAGTCCAACCATAATCATGCTACAACACATATCGTCGGGCGTCCCTAAACAAGTTCCCCAAGATTCTGCAAGCATTTTCCCCATTTCCATCATTTCTCATGATTCTGCTTCCGAATTCCTTCAAGCCCCCCTTCAAACCTGTTGAAAAATTCAATCACAGA
This sequence comes from Agapanthus africanus, assembly GCA_030015575.1. Lineage (NCBI taxonomy): Eukaryota > Viridiplantae > Streptophyta > Magnoliopsida > Asparagales > Amaryllidaceae > Agapanthus > Agapanthus africanus. The sequence continues at coordinate 510,033,485 of CM057341.1, forward strand.
TGACACAACGAGCTGCGAACTATAATCTCTAGTCCCAATCCACCCACTTTCAATTGCGACCCCGTTTCCATACTCATAAGACACAACGGGATGATGCAAATCGTTCGATCCTAAATTCTTGCTATACAAAAACGTAGCCGAAGGCAGGCAAAAGAACCATTTATGCAAATTACTCCTATGAAAAAAATCAACATCAATATCTTTAACATCAACCTCCACATTCCCAATCGTGTGAGCCGCATCGACAACACATGATCGGCCCCTTCTTCTCTAAAAATATTAATCGGTTCCTTAGCAGGAATCACAACACTCGGCATTGAGGTTATATGATCAATCACAGCAAGCCTCACTTTTTTTCCATCGGATTTCCCCAAATTCAAAGCTTTTCTGAACTCGAGCACGATCTCTTCATTCGACGACATCGAAAATGGCAGCTGGACCTCGATGACGTGGCCGCCGGCGTGTGCCACGTAAACCTGGATCAATTTCTTCACAGCCCCATAGGCATAATGAAGCATCAAAACAACATCGCCTTTATCGAAGATCTTCTCAGGCGATCTTCTGAAGAACAATCGCCGTGGCGGTGGTGGCATTGTCGACGATTGAGACCTCGTCGATGTGATCGGCGATGATGATTTGCTCTGGGATAATGGTTGAACATATATTCTTGGAGAGGATATTTGTCTAGAAATGAGAGTGGTGGAAATGATTGTTGCTTGCCATTAATTTGTATATGATGGTGAGGCAAATCTTGGGTGGCCAGCTAATTGCAGAGAATGATGGCAGCCATTTGGTTAATAGTAAAAAAGGGAAAGAAATTAGAATTTTTTTTTCCTTTCTTTCTTTTGTGAATGTATGTGGGGTGTGAGATGAAGAAAGAGGGGAGGCTGCCAATTAAGCTCGGCCAGAGCAATAGAAGAGGGAGTGAGGGAAAAGTGAGGAATTTTCCAGTAACACTTCAAATACCATAATTATTAAACACCATTCCTCATTTCTATATTCTTTGTTTATTTTTTTTATTAGTATTTTTATAATTCCAACTATATAATTCTAGAACATGCTACATGTAGGACTAAAAGTGTAAATGAAAACTTATAATAATAGTTAAAATAGTTAATTAAGGAAAAATATTTAATTAAACTAGCAATTTATAAGTGACTAAATAAATATCACATACTACCAATTACATAGTTAAAATAGGTGTATTAAGTCCATGTGACAAAATAATGATATCTTGGTTTTTATGGAAAAATATGATTTATATTACATGTTATCGGAAATTTTTCCTAAATAATTTATTTATTTATTTTTAAAATGCTACAATGAGGGAGCCACCCCCATAGCTGAATCAATACTGTCTGCAAGGCATGCTCGGCGACGTCATTGGCGCCGAGTGAGGAAGGCTGGGTGCAGTTCCCCTTCTGGATTGACTCCGCCGGCTCCAACGTTGGAAGTTGATGCTGCTGTTCCAACTGGGAACAGCTTTGAACCACTTAGGAGGGTGCGCAAGAACTCTCTAACTGCTGTGCTGAAAAGATCTCCTCCACCTATGGAGAATGTCACGGTGGCGAAGCCAGAGCAGCCCCCTCAGCTGCTGTCCTCTAAAATTCATAAGGTCTGGCGACGGGTCCGAGACTCTGTGATTGATCAAGACTACCCCCGCCGACAAAAGAAAATGAAGGTTCGGCAAGAAAAGGACCACCCTATCATACAACATAAAGTGTCGTCTACTTGGGTGCTCGCTACAACGGCTCCCTCAACTTCAACCGCTCACAAAAGGGGAAGGCCGGAGAAAATTCCTGTGTCTGCGACGAATCTCAAGGGCACTAAATCTAAACGCCCCAAATCTTGGGGCATGGTGGTGCATACTGTGTATATGGCATCCGGGAAAGAGGATAGCCATATCTCTACGGGTAATCGACCACTTGCCAGATCCGTAACAAAGGCCTAGGAGCAACAACAGAAGCTCCAGGAAATGTTAACACAGATGGCCGCATTCACTGGGCCAAAAGAAAGCCCGAAGACATCGTCAGAGCAGCGTCATGAACAAGAAACCGATGCTGAGATCCTCCGCAGAATCCTCGAAAAGAAAGACAAAGAGGCCGCGGAACAAGCGGCCAACATAAAACGAATGGCTCTTTTATTCCAAGATATGGTCGGGATGATGATATAGCCGGATCCTCCAGCTGAAGACCCTCCGATTATCATTGAAGACGACAGAGGGGAGACATTGAACCTACTTCCGGCTCTATCAGCAACCAAAGAGGGGACCATCTCCAAAGCTATCCTGGATGACTATAGAGCTCCATAGATACGAGCTCATCAGGCGAGCGAAGCGGCTAACCAAATTATTAAAACCGGACGACCCTATCCGGGTTGGTACGATTAAATAAAGTACCCGCCAGGATATACGATCCTTAAATTCCACGTATATAAGGGGATGGGAAATCCACACCAACACGTGGCTCAATTCAGGGCTCTGTGCGGTAATACCGGGGGGGACGATAAACTGCTTCTTCACCAATTCGTTGGCAGCTTGTCAGAGACAACATTCGAGTGGTATTCTGAGCTCCCGAATGACTCTGTCAAGACATTTGCAGAAATGGAGCTACTGTTTACACAACGTTCCGCGAGCGTTAGTGAGCGCACCCCAATCATGGCATTGATCAATGCCAGGGTGAAGCCGGGAGAGACATGGGTGCAGTATGCAATCCGGTGGCGGAACCTATGGTCAAAATGCGAATAGTGCACAGAAGAGGCTCCTGCAGTAGGCATGTTCGTAGGTACCCTCGATCCGCAGGCGACCATATTTCAATTCATGATGTTCTTCAAGCCAACTACCTTCCAGGCCCTGATAGACAAGCTGGCCCAGATGGGCCACAAGCCATCCTCTCCAAAAACTGAGCTCCGAAATGAAAAGGGGAAAGGGAAAGCAATCTTTGTCTCCAATACTCAACAATAGCCGAGTAACATAAAACCGGTTATTCGCCAAAGCAATGTGCGCCCACGCCAATCCCTCGAGGAGAAACTAGGACGTCCTTACTCGTTTTCCCGAGATAAAATAAGGAGACTGTTCGAACTGGCAATACGCAATGGGCTCATCACCTTGCCGGAGCCGAGACACTCATCGAAACCCGGTGACGCTAACCATCCTAACTATTGTTTCTACCTTCGAGTAATAGGTCATCCAATCGAAGATTGCTACGTCTTCAAAAACTGGTTTGAAGACCAGTACCAGCAAGGCAAATTTGCGTTGTCTGAAAATTGGAAGGTGAACCCGCCACAACCACATGCTTCAAAAAAGATGGACATGCCTGGGGCATCGTGCTCATTCATAGAGAAAGTTCCATGGGAAGTTGTTCTTTCGGCAAAAACTAAAAGAATGCTGAAAGATCTTCAAACATGTCCGGTGATCAGGTGGAAAAGCTCGCAAGAGCCGGAGATCATCGATGGGATGCTAAAACCACGCCCAACATCGGGAATTACTAGCAATGAGCAAAACACCCAGTCCCAGCCGTCAAAGTCTTCGAAGAAAAAGAAGAAGACCAAAAAGCCCGCGCTGTCTAACGGCATGTGCACGGATCTGCAAAAGCTTATTGACGCGCTGGAGGAATATAACCAGAAGGCGTGAACCCCATTCACGCTTCAAGATTTTCTCAATCACATCCTTGAAAGTGAAGATAACGACAATGATGAGGGAGAGGACTTGTCAGAGGAACCCGAAGATTATGTGGCAAGTTGCCACATGATCTCTCATTCGTCGCTAAGTAACAAAGAGGCTCACTCGGCATTAGAAGATAACGTAGAGGAGCAGGGGGCCGGAGCAGTGCCAAAATCCTTGGATTATGTGACAAGGTCTATCAAGGGAAACCTACTTGTTCATAGAGCATCCGGCGAAACTTCGCCTCAAAGCTACTATGGACCGAAATGTCCTAAAACTAACGACTGACCAAAACGACTTTAAACTACTACAAACCGCAGCATCCTTGGGCTGACGTGTTAAAAAAACGTTACGTCCACAAGCAAAATGGGCACGGATGAAAACCCGAAAGGGCTCCGTGAGTAAAAACAGCAGGGCTACCGGCGAGTTTGTAAAAACCCGAAAGGGCACAATCTCGTTAAAAGGCACTTGCAAGGTCCTCTCGACCTTGTAAGAAGAAAACTACCTGCGTGAGATCCTTACGACTCACAAAGGAGCGACACGCTTAGGGATCCCCACGATTCCGAAGGAGAAATTACACTTACGAGATCCTCACGACTCGTAAGGAGAACTCTCTTATGAGACCCTCATGGCTCATAAGATTCAAAAGCCTTAAGCTACAGGGATCTGAACCTGTTCTTAAGCCATCACCTTTCCCAGATTGCCCTACAAGTGGTTCAATATTGACCCTTGTATACAATCCACGGGCATAAATAAACGTTGCCCTAACAGAGTCCCACCACTGACGAGGGATATCTTCATATGGCGAACGACACTTGTAAGTCCTCTCAACTTATACGGAGAAAGCACTCTTGTGAGATCCTTACAACTTATAAGAGACCATACACTTAAGAATCCTCATGATTCTTAAGTACAAAATGCACCTACGAGATCTTCACGACTCATAGGGAGAAATTTCTTTATGAGACCCTTACGGCTCATGAAGTCAAAATCCTTAGTTGGCAGGATCTTAACCCTGTTTGCTAAGCCACCTTTGTTCGATATTGGTAAAGGCAAATGATGATTCACTCCTGGCAATATCCGAGTTGTAGCGATGCTGATGCCTAAATCGGTATCAGATCCTAAGTCCCATACTTGCGATAAAATATCAGCGAGCCAAAAATGCATATGAAATAGCCGAAATGATGGAGCAACTTGCAACAAAATCAACAAGTAAAATATATGCATACAAAATAGCCGAAATGATTGGGCAACTCGCAATAAAAAAACAGCGAGTAAAAAAAATAGCCAAAATGATTGGGCACAGCGAAAGATAGCCGAAATGATTGGGCAATCGCGACTTTCGTGATACAAAAAGCTGAAATGATAGAGCATCGCGGAAAGAAAACAAAAGACGTATAAAATGAAACTTTTTCCCTACATGCAGTCCATGCTGACCCTTGTATACAATCCATGGGCATAAACGAAAAGGGAACCACATGTCCCCGACCAGATCCTGTCAAATGGGAAAGTCAAATCTTAACAGTAACATCTGCATCCCAGAAGATCAACAACGGTGTTCCTTCTTAGGCCAGCAGGGCACAGAAGCGACACAACAAAACGGAGCCATGACAAACTCCCTAGTTCCAAATCTTAACGGCAACATCTACAGCCTAAAAATCTACAACGGTGATCCTCCTCATTCCAACAGGATTCGAACGCAACATCACCAAACGGAGCCACGGCAAAGTCCCTAGTTCCAAGACTCTACGGTCCACAGATAACCTAGAGTCAACCAATGACCTCCCCGCCGGATCAACGCTCCGTCTCGAAAACAAGTCAACCGACCCCCAGGGAAATCAGCGTCCTTGGCAAAAACCTCGATTCAGGGAAATCAGCGTCCTTGACGAGAGCATCTCGATTCGCGTCGACTCGCAGAGAAATCAGTGTCTTTCCAGGAATACCTCGATTCGACTCAACCCTCAGGGAAATCAGTGTCCTTGGCAAAAAACCTCGATTCAGGGAAATCAGCGTCCTAGACGAGATCATATAGATTCGTGTCGACCCGCAGAGAAATCAGTATCTTTGCAGGAATACCTCGATTCGTCTCAACCCCTAGGGAAATCAGTGTCCTTGGCAAAATACCTCGATTCAGGGAAATCGGCGTCCTTGACGAGAGCATCTCGATTCGCGTCGATCCGCAGAGAAATCAGTGTCTTTGCAGGAATACCTCGATTCGTCTCAACCCCCAAGGAAATTAGTGTCCTTGGCAAATACCTTGATTCAGGGGAATCAACGTCCTTGACGAGAGCATCTCGATTCGCGTCGACCCGCAGAGAAATCAGTGTCTTTGCAGGAATATCTCGATTCGTCTCAACCCCAGGGAAATCGGTATCCTTGGCAAAAAACCTCGATTTAGGGAAATCAGCGTCCTTGATGAGAGCATCTTGATTCGCGTCGACCCGCAAAGAAATCAGTGTCTTTGCAGGAATACCTCAATTCGTCTCAACCTCCGGGGAAATCAGTGTCCTTGGCAAAAACCTCGATTCAGGGAAATCAACGTCCTTGACGAGAGCATCTCGATTCGTGTCGAACCGTAGAGAAATTAGTTTCTTTGCAGGAATACCTCGATTCGTCTCAACCCCCAGGGAAATTTGTGTCCTTGGAAAAAAAACTCGATTCAGGGAAATCAGCGTCCTAGACGAGATCATATCGATTCTCGTCGACCCGCAGAGAAATCAGTGTCTTTGCAGGAATACCTCGATTCATCTCAACCCGTAGGGAAATCAGTGTCCTTAGAAAAATACCTTGATTCAGGGAAATCGGCGTCCTTGACGAGAGCATCTCGATTCGCGTTGACCCACAGAGAAATCAGTGTCTTTTCAGGAATCTCTCGATTCGTCTCAACCCCGGGAAATCAGTGTCCATGGCAAAATACCTCCAGGGAAATCAGCGTCCTTGACGAAAGCATCTCGATTCACATCGACCCGCAAGGAAATCAGTGTCTTTGCAGGAATATCTCGTTTCGTCTCAACTCCGACGAAATCAGTGTCCTTGGCAAAAACCTCGATTCAGGGAAATCAGCGTCCTTGATGAGAGCATCTCAATTCGTGTCGACCTGCAGAGAAATCAGTGTCTCTGCAGGAATATACGACGTCAACAAAATGGAGCCACGGCAAAGTCCCCAGTTCCAAGGCTCTGTGGTTCACAGACGGCCAAAGTCAACCCCCGACCCCATAGAACACGGCGAAAGTCAATCATGACACCGTAGAAAACGGCCAAAGTAAACCCTCGACCTCCCTGTCGAAGCAATGCTTTGACTCGGGAGTAGGTCAACTCATCAACCACTTATAATTACTCTCGACTTGTAAGGAAGAAAATTCTCCTGTGAGATCCTTATGACTCTCAAGAAAAAACGCACTTAGGAGTCCTCACGACTCCTAAGGAGAAAATACACCTACGGGATCCTCACGACTCGTAGAGAGAAAAATCTTTATGAGACCCTCATGGCTCATAAAATTGAAAAGTCTTAGGCGGCAGATCTGAACTTGTTTCCTAAGCCATCGCTACCCTGTAAAGAGTCTAAGATGGACAGCTACTTATTATCTACAAGCCACACTTACCAAAATTACATGCCTTCGAAATCGAGGTGCTGCTCAAGAGTACATCAACTGCTTTGCGCCAAGTCAAAACAAAAAGGCATAACCTATGGACGTCAATCACATATTATGCAAGGCAATAAGGAGAATATTTGATTTACATTTAATTGAGTGCCCGACGCATAGCCACTCATGTATGTGCTAAAAGGATAAAATAAACGCATGGAAAGGAAAAAATTTGTTACTCATGCCTCAGAAAGTTCTTACATTGATGAAAATAGTAAACAAAAGCATCATTAAAATGTTTACAAGGGCAAAACATTGAATCCGGGACACGGACTAAAAAATTCAAAAGTAAGTCCATCTAAAGTGTTTCTGGCCTTTCTGACCATTCTTGTGTGCATCCTCTCACGATCACAAGCGTCAGGATCTTCGCTGATAAGCTCCACCCTCTAATAAGCAGCGATTATCGTCGTTTGTTGGAAAACTTGATGCGGAATATCAATGAGATTATCTCGCCGTTTCTTCGAGATCAGGCCCGTTAGATACACTGAGTGCACCTTATCTTCGGCGTCATCCAGTGAATTAAGAGGCATGGCTTCATGAAATCCAGGAAGCGCTTCCCAAATTGCTCCCACTATAATCTTCAAGAGAGCGGAGCGACGAGGGAGTAGTCGGCCGATGTGTGCATTGAAACGATTCATAATTTCGGCACATTGGGCGTTTGTGAACTCCTAGTTTTGACAACGGCCCTGTATGCGAATGTCCTCATAAGAAATGATTTCGTTAAGGTAGTACATATGAGCAACCATAGCACCTGAAAATGAAAATCAGTGAGAGTTTAGCGGACAGACTGATCAAGACACGGGGATTTAGACAACTCTTGATATCCGCATGAAGAAAACAAGTGTTGACTAAAACACCCAACAGATTCAAATTTGTGCGATTAAATGAAGAAATACTAAAAGGATTCTCATTTAATGAGCTCCCCTTGGGCCAAGGAGTAAATCTCCTTTGAGAGCAGTGCTCTGCAACAGATATAACATCGGTCATAATTAATCATGAAGGGAATAAAAATTCCCTAAAGAAAAAATTCTGAAGAGCCATTGCTCTGTGAAGACGATGGAATTATCCATCAAAACCTTAAAAGCAAAGCTTTTAATGAATTAAAAATTCCATCATCTTCAAGATCTATGAACAAACTTTAAGAGTTCTTCAGGAAAGATTAACAAATCTATATGTTTTGAAAAGAGCAAAGCTCTATTAAAAAACACTAAAAAATCTATATGATTTAAAAAGAGCAAGGCTCTGTTAATGGGTGAAACCCTAGATTACAAAGTAATCCCGTAAAGATTTAATCTTTACCTAAAATTTTTGACAGGGTTCTTTCTCTAAGAGAAGATCTTAAAACAAAGAGCTGTGCTCTAAAGGAGAATTAATTCTAAGAAAAACAAACAAGAAGATGAACAGGGGTCATCTTAGGGGCCAAAAGCCCAATTTATAGGCACTGAGAGCCGTTTCAACTTCTAAGTTGATCTATTGGTGGAGATACTTCCACCGCTGCACTCACGTGTGAGCCACGTGAGTGCAACGGTAGGGGGCATTTATTTCCCCCAATTAGAGCAAATCTTTGTTCAAATTTTAAAACTTGAAATGAAGTAGCGCTTCATAAAAGCGCTGGCGCCAAGAGCGCCAGCGCTCTGAAGCAGCACTCACGTGCAAAGCACGAGTGTGCTAGCGCCAAGTACGCCATCGCTGAGAGTCAACGACTCTGTTGCAGCGCTCACGTGTAAAGCACGAGAGCGCTCGCGCAAGCAGCGGCAACGCTAAGAGTCAAAGATTCTGATGCAGCGCTCACGTGCAAAGTACGAGAGCACCGGCGCTGCGCTAGCAGCGCCGGCGCTAAGAGTCAAAGACTCTGTTGCAGTGCTCATATGCAAAGCACGAGAGAACTAGCGCTGGAACTAAATGTCCCCTGCCGTTGGATCAAAGATCCAATGGTGATTAAAAATCACTAATATACAGAATAAGCACTGTATGGGAAAAGATTTTCCCAATCTTGTTAAAAACAAGAAGATTGCCTTCTGTAAAACAGAAGCCTTAGGATCAAAGATCCAACGGTGATGAAACATTCCCAGATCAATCAGAAAAAGATCTCTTCAACTGATTCAACAAATCAGCCTACCCTATATAAAGGCCCCAAGACTTCAAGTCTCATAGAGAGGAACCACCCCTCCCCCCACAAGCTTTGAGAAATTTCAAAGAAAAGAGCAAGCTCTGAGAATAAGAACTTTTCTTCAAGGTAAAAACAGAGAAATAAAAATCTCATCAGGGAAGAAAAACTTGGTTCTTTTTCTAGATCACAGATCTATAAGACAAATGTCTTTCATAAAAGAAATCATAGCATCTCATCATAAAAAAAGAGGGGGAAGAATGTCACGACCCGAAAAGTACGGAACATGACCGACACTTAAATTACGAACGTCTCGAGGCGCACGTAATCTAAGTAAGCCAAAACCCAGAATCAAAACCGAAAGAAACAGTAGAGTGAAGGAAAAACCAATTTAAAGCAAATAGTTTTAATCAACATAGGTCGAAATATGTATTTTTAAAATCCAAGTATTTTCTAAAAATTTCAGCAGAGTCTCCTTTGTAAATACTGGCCCCAAATGGGATACAACATGAATAGTATACGAATCAATAAAAAGGCATCCCCAAGCGGGAGCTAGCTCTTCGTCAATCGACGGTCACAACCACGCAAGCAATATAATATACAACGCCAAGGGCGAGGATCAAAACTCAAAAGAAACTCAAAACAATATGAAAAACATAATAATACAACACGCGACTCTAAGGTCGAAAGAATAACAGGTCTGGTTTTCTATCTTTCTCAAATATACAATCTGGTTGATGGAGTTTCTAGATAAAACGGAAATAATAATAAACAATGGTAGTCCTGATTGAAAGAACCCACCTGCCAAAGCAATCACCCGGAAAGAACAGTCTGCCAACAAAGCCGCAAAGAACCTGTACGGCAAAACCTGCAAGGAACTGTGGCACAACGGGGGTGAGTTGCCAACTCGTGAGTAGAAAACATCAACGAGTAGAAATCGCATGCATAATTCTATCCTAGGTCACATCAGGTAATATCCTCAAATAAAGATCCTGGTCCAGCTATGTATAGTGTAATACTACCTGCTCGTGTCAGTGCCTCAGATAGCAACATATCAGACATATGATGTATGAATGCATTACGAATGGAAACAGAATATATCATGAGTGAGACAACTGTTTTCTTTAATCAATGAGATTTCTATATGTATGTCAATCACGTATCATCAATGAACGCAACAGAGAAATCAGTGTCAAGCTTTGACACAAAACATAAGTCTCAGTATCTCAATATCAAATCTCAATATCTCAAACCACAAATCTCAAATCTCAATTATCAATATCTCAGGCATCCGTATCATCTGCGGGATCGGCCCTCGGGCTCCGGCAGAACGGATGAGCCATAACACCAATCTCACGGCCACGAACGGTATCCTTCGGATATCCGCCGCGCCAGGTAAAATCACCGGTAGGTAGTCTGCCCCAGCCAGGCTCATCGTCTACTACTCGAACTTCTTGCCCCGAGGTACCATACCGGGTCCACCATGTACCCACAGACGGTTCATTCAACTCCTCGAATCGGGTCTCGAAAACCATATCAGAACCGAGAAAACATTATGGTGGGCACTCATACATCACGAGAAAACCGCAATTTGCATTTTAAAATGATGATACTAAGCTTTTTTTAAATTCTTGCGGTTTTCCCCCAAATCCAGAAATCTCATGTAAATCCGAAATCATCAAAATCATGATACCAATAAACAGTGAATACAGACATAAATCTCCATAATACTGCATAACCAATAACTATATGGATGCATCTGATATCATGCAATGAATGCAATAATTAAACTAGCATATGGAAGCTATAACATATTACAACTATCAGCTAGCAAGCTATGTCACTGAAATAGTATTTTCTAAAGTGTACGTGACATGACAATTACCGATGAAGATGTGTGTGAGCCGGCAAGCGAGTGTACGTGGAGCATACGCGTCATCGGTAATGGTGCCGGTGTCCTAACAGTATGGTTTCATAATTACTACGTACACAATAACATGCAATGAGGCGATAACAACATAATAAGGAAAATGAATAGTAAATACAACAATAATATGCGGAACATTAAAAATAACGTAACAACAAGGAATCTACCTAACTATACATGTGTTATACTATCTTGCCGTTTGAAATAGTACGAATCGTGGTGTTTGAAAATAGGGACAACGGTGTTTTTAAGAAAAGATACGTCTTTTAAAATATCCGTAGTATCCCTTGGTATGTCTTTGAAATTCTCACGATTCGTCAGTTTAGAAATAGGTATGACTCGGGTCCAGTCTGACATCTACTAGGATAACTGCTGGTCTAACAAACAACCAATCGAAAGGGGTACGGAAACCACCTACATCTGAGTCGATATATACATGTATATATAATAGTCGGTGATCCCGCCTCAATAGTATCCCATATGATACACCATCTGATATGACATCCTCAAATCAAGAGTGCGGATCTATCATCAATATATAGCTCGCACGGTAAATCCATCGTACGGCATGCTAAACTGGGTACGGGGCAATATCACATTTATCATACTATTCATCTGGTATCCACATCATCACATATCATGGATTGGGGGTACTGATCTAAGTTTTGTACACTACTAATATCATCAACATATATTTAAATGCGTGTGTATGAAATACAATGCCTACCAATCCGCTATCATATCATGTCGTATCTCAAATACGGACCATATCACATCACCGATCTCATGGCCTCAAGCCCAATCTCATCGACTCATCTCCAAATATCATACAATATCCTCAACATTCATGCATGTGTATATGAACCATACCCATGTGTATATACATGTATACACATTCCCATATACACACAAGAAAATGATATATACAAGTGTAAATGTGTGCGTGTATACAAATCCTTACTCTAGGGTTTTGTGACAAAGAAATCCGCTAAAGTCCTTTCTGAAATTCTCGCTAACCCTAAACGCACAAGCTCCTAAGGCTTCTCTTACTAGGTGTTCATATATCATAATAACATATAAAAGTATATCGTTACCACATCATCTCATTCCTCACAACTTACGGGGGGGCTATACGCCATCCACCCGACTTCTCCCCGTAGATATAAATCTACTCACCTGATCTTCGCTTGCCGATGCCAAAGTCGCCACGTGCATGCTTGTCGTCTCGAAGTCCTCATGAGGGTACCTACATATCATAACGCACCGTATCGCATAAAAATCCGACTCATGACCAAAATGACACACGAATCTCATATAGGTCAAAACCTATGGTTTGCTTTCACAAATCAACCCAAAAACCCACGACATCGGCGTACAAAGGCCGATTGATCGAGAAAAACACCAAACGTACCAATTATGGTTTCAAAACTCACCAAATGTGTAAGAAATAGGGTTTAATTCATTAAAACCATAAAATTAAACAAATCGTTTTATTTCCCAAAAACCTAGTTAGCACAAATTCCCATTTCGGTTCAAAACTTGATGTTTTAACCAATCTACATATTTTAACGATTCAAATGACCAAAATTCTCATTAAATGTCATAATTAGGTCATACAAATCACTTTCATATTTTAATCTCACATTCTAATTCAATTTCAAAAACCTAGTAAGCATGAAAATAGAAAATTTGCGCAAACATCGCGGATTTGCGACAAAATGGTCACAACATCGCACAATCACCCAATCCACACTACTAGCTAGCTACAACACTCAAATAACCCATTTACAATGCTTCAATTCCCATTTCCAAAATCAACCCCTTCTCTTGATTTTTCTAGAACAAGCAACAACAACCAATTCAACACTTTAAAATTTCTAAATTAGCATATACAAACTACAATTTAAACATTAGATTAGAGTTTTACCTCCCAAGTTTGAAACCCTAGGTTGCTCTAGCCTCCAAAGATGCCATCTTTAACCTTGCTTTAAACCAATTTGGGTATTAGAAGAGGCAGAATAGGGATTAGCTTGAATTTGTGAAGGATTTTTGTGGATTTTTATGGATTTTGAGGTGAATTTGAAGCAAAATGAGATGGGAATTTTGGGGAAAATGGGGCTGCTGCAGGGATGGTTTCGGCCAGGTGAGGGATGGGGGAGAGTGAGGGAGAATTGTGTAAAAAAATCCAAGTCAAAGCTCTCTCAATTTACCATAATACCCCCACCTACCTTAATATATAATAAAACCTTTATTTTAACTCATTTTATCACATGAATGAAGACAAAATGGATGCGGGAGTGAGTGGGCTACTGCTAAGTGGTGGGACCGGCCACAAGGAGGTGAGGAGGTGTGAGGGGGTGTACAAGAAAATTTCATGCAAAAAAAACCCCTCAAGTTACCAAATTGCAAGTTTTAATTTAATTTATTTAAATTTTTAGTTTCCTTTGATTATAACCAATTAGAACTTGAAATAAATTGCTAAAAATTTTATATTACTAACTAGATTTTAGTTGTCATGGTTCTATAGTTTGTAATTAGCCTACTCAAATTTGTATTTATCGCTAATTAATGTATTTTTAACAGCTTAAAATAATATTAAAATAATTAATTTCGGAAATTTTTTTAGAAAATTATAAATTTTACCAGTGGCTCAATAAACACCAAATACTAGCAATTACATAGCTAGAATATGTATATTTAATTTTATATTAAAAGCTATTTATATTTTGACTTTTTACGGAAAACTCCCTTATTTTACCAATTTTCTGAAATTTCACCGAAACGATTTTCAAAACGTTACAATCTTCCCCCCTTAAAGAAATTCGGTCCCCGAATTTAAATTAAAAACTTCCCTAAATACTAAAACGTTTCGGCAAAACAATCAAGTTGTCGGGGCTCCGAAATCATAAATACATAAAACATATATCGTAACGCAATGCATGCGCATGAAAAAGAGTGTATAACTGAAAATCAAAACTCCGTCAAGCATCCTGCAATCATCGGAGTCATGGGGAAGACATCAATGTCCAAATCCAATACGAAAACCAATATGATATACATCAACACTATACATATAAACATCTGAAGGAAATGCATGCCAAACCCTTTTAAGTCGCTGTGCGATGAGCATAACACAGCACAGTGGCGGACTTTTATCGTAAGAAAATAACTATATATATACATATATATATCCTTTGTTTAATATGCACGTCCCGTCGTTTTGAAAACACTTTTACAAGGGTTTCCCTTTTAAACAGTTTCGTGTCATTACTAACACGTAGGTAAATACTGAGACTATAGCTCCTCTTTGGAAATCCCTTCGATAATTATCAATGGATGCAAAAATTTACTCAGATACTGTCCTCTGACTAGTCCTGCTCAGTACTAAACCAGATAGCAAGTATCATAAAGTATACTGCTCCAAAAGAAATCAATCCCAAATGAATGCCACGTGCGTCTGGTGCGCACGAAAATCAAAATCCACGAATGTGCCATACATGTGCACATAAATAACATCTAAGTGCAACGGGTGTGCACGAAACACTTGTCAGAGGCAACGTGGTACCTGACAGCAAAACCAGGTGCATCTGATATGCACGAAAAATATCAATTTAGTGCATCTGGTGTGCACCTAAATCGTATCAAGTGCCTTAAGTATGCGCAAAATCCGAATCAACCGCACAATGTGCATGAAAACGAATATCGAATATCACAATCGAAATCGACGGTATACAACACACTTCAATCAAAATCCCAATCAGGTATACCGTGGTATAAAATATCGCCATCCTGTGCATCGGCGTGCACAAAAGCAAATCGAATACTATAAGTGCATGAAAACTATGCCGAAAGCATAAGTCAAATCATATGCATACCCTAGGCATGAAATCACATATCATGAAACTCGGTCATCAAAACTCAATCAAGAAATAAATCACCAAAAAATACTGAAATCCAAAGTGACGGATACGTGATAGTCAATCACAAAATCACAACTCATAAATATTGTCGATATGTCCGTTCTTCAAAGACGAGAAGGTGTCGGTGCATCCAATGCTAGCAGAGCAAGATATCTACTTGCTTTCTGATCATGGCATGTCGCCTGGTGCCCTTAGGCTCTCGTCTGACACGGCGAATTGCTAAGTACATAGCTCCTCGGCTCAACGGTCCAATATGGAAACGATAACGGAAGCAGTCCGCTCTGACACATCCTCTAAAGATCTCTGGTAAACTATCATGGTTACTCATAACATGTCTCGTCGATGCCGAACTCTGGCCTACTGGGTGTGCGTCATATGACCGCTCCTGGGTCCAGGTCTTCTCGTTTAGTATTTCCAGAAAGATCTTGTCGGGGTCTCTTCCAAATCTCGTTCCTGCCGAACTGCCCGGAAGTTATCATCCTTTTACTATATCTATTTCTTATTTCGGAACGTCTGCATACTCATCACGACTCCTCCTGGAATATATATCCATAATCAATGCTTCTGCTTGCGTATCACATCTCTGATGTCGGCGGAGTGGAACGTCATTTCGTCAAGATCTCGTATGAACCACTTACTCCACTTTTCTCA
Source organism: Agapanthus africanus (assembly GCA_030015575.1). Taxonomy (NCBI): domain Eukaryota; kingdom Viridiplantae; phylum Streptophyta; class Magnoliopsida; order Asparagales; family Amaryllidaceae; genus Agapanthus; species Agapanthus africanus. The sequence goes on from CM057341.1 coordinate 510,049,395, forward strand.
AATGTCGACTACTTCGGACTCGTCTCTTCGTGGCTGCATGGACTGCGCTCCAACGGCTACACTTGTATCTGGAGCCTCCCAAGCAATGCATCCCATCACCTGATATCCGAATGAAGTCGAACCATCCGATCGATTTGTCAAAACCTCATAATCCCCCAAGTGCTCAACATCTTGGGTACAGTTTAATAGTATCGAATATATGCCACAGCACCTATGGACCAACCGTAGAAGGGAAGTCCCAAGCCTCACTAATGGCACCGCTAAACTGCCGCAAACCCTAAGGTTCACTGGCGTTCCATGGTCATTAAATCGAGTTAGGGTTTCATTCTTCTAGAGGATCCGTAGAATTGCTTGCATTGTTTTCCGAATACTTTAAACTTGGAAATAGGTTCCTGATATTCGATCGTCTTTATCAACTCTCAACGTATCCGCGTGAAGTCGCCTCTAGCTGGAATCAGTCCATCTGATAACCTCGTGTCGGGGTAGGCAATAAATCATATGTCCTAGTCCTTCATCTTTGGTGACTAGCGATCTTCTATCATATCTCGAAATATAACTCGTACGGCATAGCTCCAAACTTCTGGGGCGATATCTCGTCAGTCACAGCAATATCTGAATCTTCTGTCCGCACGCTGAACAGTGCCTCAAACACCAAAATATGGTGCATTAACGGTCATCACATCCTGGCTGGCCTCTTGCAGTGGCCCTATCCTCTGGTGCTGATCTGCACGTCCGAGAAATCTTGTAAAATCGATCCATCAAATGCTCGTGGCACGAAAACACAATGAAACGACGCCTCTATTCAATCGTATGTCGCTGGAATCACGCCCTGGTCAGTCCACGTTCGTGACGAGCTCGTGCTGACCGTAACTCTAGCCGCAGCTCTCTGCCCATATACCCGTGGTAACAAAACCATAACTGGTACTGATGAGGCTAGATCATAGGAATGAATATAATATTGGGCAAGGAAATGTACATCCTAAGGCTTCTTAAACGGAGTATTGTATCGTAAATATGCCGCGGAACATACGTACGGTACGTCACTCTACTCAAGCTACCTACTCCATCAACCAAGGGTCATTCTACACCCCGAAGGTAAAACCTAACGCACTGATACCAACTTTGTCACGACCCGAAAAGTACGGAACATGACCGGCACTTAAATTACGAACGTCTCGAGGCGTACGTAATCTAAGTAAGCCAAAACCCAGAATCAAAACCAAAAGAAACAGTAGAGTGAAGGAAAAACCAATTTAAAGCAGGTAGTTTTAATCAACATAGGCCGAAGTATGTATTTTTAAAATCCAAGTATTTTCTGAAAATTTCGGCAAAGTCTCCTTTGTAAATACTAGCCCCAAACGGGATACAACATGAATAGTATACGAAATCAACAAAAATGCGTCCCCAAGCGGGAGCTAGCTCTTCGTCAATCGACGGTCACAACCACGCAAGCAATATAATATACAACGCCAAGGGCGAGGATCAAAACTCAAAAGAAACTCAAAACAACGTGAAAAACATAATAATACAACGCGCGACTCTAAGGTCGAAAGAATAACAGGTCTGGTTTTCTATCTTTCTCAAATATACAATCTGGTTGATGGGGTTTCTAGATACAATGGAAATAATAATAAACAATGGTGGTCCTGATGCAAAGAACCCACCTGCCAAAGCAATCACCCGGAAAGAACAGTGTGCCAGCAATGCCGCAAAGAACCTGTACGTCAAAACCTGCAAGGAACTGTGGCACAACGGGGGTGAGTTGCCACCTCGTGAGTAGAAAACATCTACGAGTAGAAATCGCATGCATAACGCTATCCTAGGTCATATCAGGTAATATTCTCAAATAATGATCCTGGTCCAGCTGTGTATAGTGTAATACTACCTGCTCGTGTCAGTGCCTCAGATAGCAACATATCAGACATATGATGTATGAATGCATTACGAATGGAAACAGAATATATCATGAGTGAGACAGCTGTTTTCTTTAATCAATGAGATTTCTATATGTATGTCAATCACGTATCATCAATGAACGCAACAGAGAAATCAGTGTCAAGTATCGACACAAAACATAAGTCTCAGTATCTCAATATCAAATCTCAATATCTCAAACCTCAAATCTCAAATCTCAATTATCAATATCTCAGGCATCCGTATCATCTGCGGGACCGGCCTTCAGGCTCCGGCAGAACGGATCAGCCCATAACACCAATCTCATGGCCACGAACGGTATCCTCCGGATATCCGCCGCTCTAGGTAAAATCACCGGTAGGTAGTCTGCCCCTGCCAGGCTCATCGTCTACTACTCGAAGTTCTTGCCCCGGGGTACCATACCGGGTCCACCATGTACCCGCAGACGGTTCATCCAACTCCTCGAATCGGGTCTCGAAAACCATCTCAGATCCGAGAAAACATCATGGTAGACACTCATACATCATGAGAAAACCGCAATTTGCATTTTAAAATGATGATACTAAGCTTTTACTAAATTCTTACGGTTTTCCTCCAAATCCAGAAATCTCATGTAAATCCGAAATCATCAAAATCAAGATACCAATAAACAGTGAATACCGACTTAAATCTCCATAACACTGCATAACCAATGACTATATGGATGCATCTGATATCATGCAATGAATGCAAAAATTAAACTAGCATATGGAAGCTATAACATATTACAACTATCTGCTAGCAAGTTATGTCACTGAAATAGTATTTTCCAAAGTGTACGTGGCATGGCAATTACCGATGAAGATGAGTGTGAGCCGGCAAGCGAGTGTACGTGGAGCATACGCGTCTCGGTAATGTTGCTGGTGTCATAACAGCATGGTTTCATAATTACTACGTACACAATAACATGCAATGAGGCGATAACAACATAATAAGGAAAATGAATAGTAAATACAACAATAATATGCGGAACATGAATAATAACGCAAAAACAAGGAATCTGCCTTACTATACATGTGTTATACTGTCTTGCCGTTTGAAATAGTACGAATCGTGGTGTTTGAACATAGGGACTACGGTGTTTTTAAGAAAAGATACGTCTTTTAAAATATCCGTAGTATCCCTTGGTAAGTCTTTGAAATTCTCACGATTCGTCAGTTTGGAAATAGGTATGACTCGGGTCCAGTCTGACATCTACTAGGTAAACTGCAGGTCTAACTAACAACCAATCGAAAGGGGTACGGAAACCACCTACATATGAGTCGATATATACCTGTATATGTAATATTCGGTGATCCCGCCTCAATAGTATCCTATATGATACACCATCTGATATGACATTCTCAAATCAAGAGTGCGGATCTATCATCAATATATAGCTCGTACGGTAAATCCATCGTACGTCATCCCAAACTGGGTACGGGGCAATATCACATTTATCATACTATTCATCTGGTATCCACATCACCACATATCGTGGGTAGGGGTACTGATCTAAGTCTAGTACACTACTAATATCATCAACATATATTTAAATGTGTGTGTATGAAACACAACGCCTACCACTCCGCTATCATATCATGTCGTATCTCAAATACGGACCATATCACATCACCGATCTCATGGCCTCAAGCCCAATCTCATCGACTCATCTCCAAATATCATACAATATCCTCAACATTCATGCATGTGTATATGAATGTATATATGCATAGTCCCATACCCATGCGTATATATACACATTCCTATATACGCATAAGAAAATGATATATGCAAGTGTATATATGTGCGTGTATGCAAATCCTTACTCTAGGGTTTCGTGACTAAGAAATCCGCTAAAGTCCTTTCTTCAATTCTCGCTAACCCTAAACCATAAGCTCCTAAGGTTTCTCTTACTAGGTGTTCATATCTCATAATAACATATAAAAGTATATCGTTACCACATCACCTCATTCCTCACAACTTGCGAGGGTGCTATACGCCATCCACCCAACTTCTCCCCATAGATATAAATCTACTCACCGGATCTTCTCTTGCCGATGCCAAAGTCGCCTCACGCTTGCTTGTCGTCTCGAAGTCCTCATGAGGGTACCTACATATCATAATGCACCGTATCGCATAAAAATCCGACTCATGACCAAAACGACACACGAATCTCACATAGGTCAAAACCTATGGTTTGCTTTCACAAATCAACCCAAAAACCCTAGAAATCAGCATACAAACACCGATTGATCGAGAAAAACACCAAACGTACCAATTATGGTTTCAAAACTCTCCAACTGTATATGAAATAGGGTTTAATTCATCAAAACTATAAAATTAAAGAAATCGTTTAATTTCCCAAAAAGCAAGTTAGCACAAATTCCCATTTCGGTTCAAAACTTGATGTTTTAACCAATCTATATTTTAACGATTCAAATGGCCAAAATGCTAATTAAATGTCATAATTAGGTCATACAAATCACTTTCATATTTTAATCTCACATTCTAATTCAATTTCAAAAACCTAGTAAGCATGAAAATAGAAAATTTGGGCAAATATCGCGGATTTGCGACAAAATGGTCACAACATCGCACAATCACCCATCCACACTACTAGCTAGCTACAACACTCAAATAACCCATTACAATGCTTCAATTCGCATTTCCAAAATCAACCCCTTCTCTTGATTTTTCTTTAAAATTTCTAAATTAGCATATACAAACTACAATTTAAACATTAGATTAGAGTTTTACCTCCCAAGTTTGAAACCCTAGGTTACTCCAGCCTCCAAAGATGCCATCTTTCACCTTGCTTTAAACCAATTTGGGTATTAGAAGAGGTAGAATAGGGATTAGCTTGAATTTGTGAAGGATTTTTGTGGATTTTTATGGATTTTGAGGTGAATTTGAAGCAAAATGAGATGGGAATTTGGGGGGAAATGGGGCTGCTGCAGGGACGGTTTCGGCCAGGTGATGGATATGGGAGAGTGAGGGAGAATGGTGTAAAAAAATCCAAGTCAAAGCCCTCTCAATTTACCATAAACCCCCCCCCCCACCAACCTTAATATATAATAAAACCTTAATTTTAACTCATTTCATCACATGAATGAAGACAAAATGGAGGGGGGAGTGAGTGGGCTGCTGCCAAGTGGTGGGGCCGGCCACAAGGAGGTGAGGAGGTGTGAGGGGGTGTACAAGAAAATTTCATGCAAAAAGAAGCCCTCAAGTTACCAAATTACAAGTTTTAATTTAATTTATTTAAATTTTTAGTTTCCTTTGATTATAACCAATTAGAACTTGAAATAAATTGCTAAAAATTTTATATTACTAACTAGATTTTAGTTATCATGGATCTATAGTTTGTAATTAGCCTACTCAAATTTGTATTTATCGCTAATTTAATATATTTTTAACAGCTTAAAATAATATTAAAATAATTAATTTCGGAAAATTTGAAATTTTATCAGTGGCTCAATAAACACCAAATACTAGCAATTACATAGCTAGAATATGTATATTTAATTTTATATTAAAAGACATTTCTATTTTGACTTTTTACGGAAAACTCCCTTATTTTACCGATTTTCCGAAATTTCACCGAAACGATTTTCAAAACGTTACAAAGAAGAATTCAATTCTCTTCAGATCACAGATCCATAAAGAAAGTCTTTCACAAAAAAAATAGAAGAGATTGTAACATCTCCTATAAAAATAAGAACTTTGTTCTTAGAACCATGAGATAAAGTCTCTTGTAAGCGAGAACTTATTTCTCAGATCACAAAATTAATCAGGAGCGCTCAGCGCTCATTGTCTGGCGCTCAGCGTCAAGCGCGCCACGTGCTCCTCACGTGTGCGCTACTTCATAAGAAGCGCCTTAGCGCTCCAAAACTGGCGCTCAGCGCCAAGCGTGACACGTGCTCCTCACGTGTGCGCTACTTCATAAGAAGCGCCTTAGCGCTCCAAAATTGGCGCTCAGCGCCAAGCGCGCCACGTGCTCCTGACATGTGTGCTACTTCATAAGAAGCGCCTTAGCGCTCCAAAACTGGCGTTCAGTTCCAAGCGCGCCACGTGCTCCTCACGTGTGCGCTACTTAACAGAAGCGCTCTGCGCTCATTGACTGGCGCTCAGCGCCAAGCGCGCCACGTGCTCCTCACATGTGCGCTGAGGGAACATAAACCGTTCTTTAAATAAAGCCCCAGAGCTATAATGAGTGCTCAACACTCAATAAAAGACAAAAACTGTTGTCAGAACCCAAACCAATGCTCAGCATTGTTAAATGAAAAAGGACCGAGCCTAATTAAATGTCCAACATTTTAACTGAATGGGCAAAGCCCAAGTTGGCCACAGATCTCTTATTCAGATTAATTGAGCCCATATGCTCATAAATCTTTGATCTTAGTCCTAAATTGGACTACAGATCTCCCGACCAATATTGATTCAAGGGTACATCTCTTCACTCCTCTGATATTTGTCGTTGTAATCCTTCAACGTCTTCAGAGAGGTGACGGGTCCCGACAACCAGACATTCCGCGGACTGTGGGGTCCTTAAACTCATGGACTATGATGTCCTTAAACTTTACGGAATGTGAGGTCCTTAAACTTATATACTATGATGTCTTTAAACTTTACAGACTATAACGTCCTTAAACTATGGACTATGACATCCTTAAACTTCATGGACTATTATGTCCTTAAACATCTGGACCGCAAAGTCCCTAAAATAAAATAATAGAGCCCAAATGCTCTTTTGTTCGATCTAAATGATCCTGTTAAGTAGATCTTAGTTTAAAATTAGGCTAACGTATCCTTAACAAATGGTTAAGTTGATCTTATTCTAAAATTAGACTAACGTATCCTTAACAAACGTTTAAGTTGATCTTAGTCTCAAATGAGATTAACGATCCTTAAACCCAACCCAAAACCCAAATCTAAGAAAATACGGATTTGGACTAATCCACACCCTACGGGCGACAACATAACTTAGTCTCCGTATACAATCCATGGGCAACCAAAAATAAAACAATCACACACGACACGAAGTGACCATCTAGAGAAGGAGAAAGTGTTTACCACGATGCGGTAGCGTAATTAACTGCAGGGGCTTGCGCCTGTAGGGAAGAGCGTCCCCACAATCAAAACCCCTCACAATAAGGGAGAATCTGACGAAGTCTGCTATATCGGCCGCATCCGTCTAAACCTCCGATACACGGTGCCATAAATCAACTTAGCATCTTCGGAGAGGTGGACGGATAAAACCAAATAGCATCTGCCCCCAAATTCAGGCAAGACGTTTGTCCTCCTAGTCTTTCGGCGGCGAACACCCCCGTTGTGCCACAGTGTTTTGCAGGCTTGACCCTCAGAGTAGTCGCGGCTGGACTTCTTATTGTATCTTGTTCAGCGGATACCGCTACGGTTAGCTATGAGCCGTGTTGCTATAGGCGGGTTGCGGTTATCCGATTTTATGTTCATTGTATATTTAATTGTATCCAGTACTCTCCATCTACCAATCCATGTATTGACTTAGAGACGAGTTGTGAGGACGATATTGTATATTTTGTGGCTCTAGATGTCGTGCTCGTGTGAGCCTGTTTTTTTATGTGGTTTTACCTCTTTTATGCTGTTTTTCATTTATATCGTCTATTTCTTCGCTACGGCGTCGTATATATGCTTGTGGTGGTTGTTTCCGCTTTCGAGCGTGATTTGCTCCCGTTTAGGGATGTTTTATTTTTATACTATGTTGTGCCCGTTTCGGGACTAGTTTTTACAAAAGAGGTGCTGCCAAAATTTTTAAGAAAATAAACTAAAGTTAAAGATTTTTACTTGAGATCTTCTAAATTTTTTTAAAAATGTTTCTATTGCTTACTTCTTTATATGGTTTAGATTTCTGGGTTTTCGGCTTACTTAAATTGCGTTACGCCTGTTGACGTCACGTGGTTTAAGTGCCGGTAGCGTGCCTAATTTTGGGTCGTGACAGTCGTCTTTGCTTATCTCGTTATGTTACTTTCTTTGAAAACGTATACTACTATTCCTCAACTAGCGAGTCCGACTTGTCCATTCTCGATACATCTATGTCCTTGCCTCAATTCTCGTACACTGCACTTCCACCGAATCCACTACTATCGCGAGGCAGCCCCCTACAGCAAAGTGAATGGACCACCCTGCACTTCACGGAATCCGGTAGCTTGAGCACCCCTCCTTGGGTCAACCTGTACCCCCACGAGTGCGGCGAATAGTCTGCCAATTCCAGAGTGAGGCCCCTCTGCCTCTCAAAGCCATGAGATGCGGACCCGTTTCCCTCCAGAACCCGACTATCCGTGCACTCCTTCGCGGGGTAATACCTAGTACAGAAATGAAAAATATGTACAACGGGTACATCGACCTCGGCCCGGTCGTGCCCCAAAAGAATATTATACAAACAGGCAGTGACGGCAGTCCACATGTTGGACACTCGCCCCGCAATATCAAATGTACAAATAAATCCAAACTGCACTACCATTGCATATTGCTATCCACCACGACAAATCCGCAACATCACAGCACAACACAGAACATCAACGCGAATGTCACGTTCGCAAACCCGTCTAAAAGAACTATAGCAATCAGACGCGGTTTACCGCTCGAATGACATTCACGGTCGGAGATATAATGTAACTACTGTAAACTAACACGTTTAAATTTCGATCGACTAAATTTCCCAAAGTGGGCTCCACGTACATCTGCAGTACAGTAACAAAATATGGGTACAAAAGAAATATTCCAGAAACCACAATTTTCCATGAAGACCCTACTGTAGAAAAATGGTTTACTGTTGCTCCAAAATGGCGGCGGAACCGCGGCCAAACTAGGGTTTGAGCGGCGGTTCCGCGGCCCTTTGGAAGCTTCAGTCTACCAAATTTCACCAGAATGCTTAAATAAGCCTGCACGATTTTCTGAGATGCTCAAAATGATTTTTAGACCAGATTTAAAATTCGACGGAAACTTTACACAGAAAATTGTAGTTTTCCAAATTTCGTCCGATCGATGTTTTAAACGCGTTAGCACAAGTTAGTAAAGCTTAATGGCAAGGCTCTGATACCACTGTAAGTCTATGGTAGCGCCCCGGCCGTCTAACAGACGCCTAATGCGGAACAAAAACATTTTAACTGGCGCTATCGTATACTATAACCCGGATCTGCCATTATTGCTAGACTAACAAACTACAAAGAGGGTAGAAAGTTTATACCGAACGATTCGAGTCCTTCGTTCTTTAACCATCATCCCACGCTCCGTTGCGGCTGCTCCGATCTCGTCGATCTCCGATCTACTCGTCCAGGTGGCACCACGTCAACGGATCTTTAAACGGGCTCCCGTCTGTGACTCGAGGCAACTCGGCCATCAAGTTTGCTAAAAGAGATGACCAAGATTGATGTAGAGAATGAGTAGAATACTTTGTCTCACTTCGTCCAAAGCCTTGGACGAACGGTTAATGAAGTTGCCACTCGAAATGAAATGGAATGAGAAATGAACTATGAAATTTCCATACATCCAAAACTTTATTCTTTTTCCAAATGAAATCGATCTCTACCCTCACAAAGAGTGGCCGGCCACAATATGTAGGTGGTGGGGTGAGTGTAGGAGCAAGGAAGGAGGGTGACCATAAACATGAAGCTTATCATAACCATAAATGAAAAAGCATGAGTCACAAAGAACAATTAATGCATAAATGATGACTATTAAACCTAGTCACCATTACAATAAATGCTAAGAAAGATACATCTAGTCACCTATTCTAGAACCATGACTCACCCAATGAAGAAAAGATAAATCCGCATTTAACCGAATGTCAAATACGAAAACTGGAAACTGGAAATTGGAGAATGAAAACTGGTAACTTCCAAAAGCGATCCTGAAACGAATTTCAGGACAACCCCGTAACTGTATAAATATACCCGCATTTGTATTACGACCGAATACAAATGAAACTGAGACAAAGATATTATATCTACTCAATATAATACTCGGATCCGGCTTAAACCAAAGTCCACCAGTATTATCTGCCCGAAATATGACACGTGCGTAAACGCACGTGCATTTTCCGAACCCTGCCATAAAACCATACGGCCTCTACAACGTTTCGCCCGAACTTGGGAAACTATCTGTGGGGGACTCTAATGACTCGTCAGTAACATGGCAGTGGGTTTAACCACGAACCGTCAGCGGCACTAACTGTGCGTAACGGCTGTTTATGTACTGACCTCAAGGGAAGCCGATGAGCGAACTCATCTTGGAACCTTACTGAGCCTAACAGTGACAATGTATATACAGTACGGTCCGTTCGTCTATGAGTATCGCATATCGGCCTATAGGGCTGGTAACGTCAGACCCCAAATAACAGTATAATGTAATTCCACGTTGCCCACCCCGGTGCTTGCGGGGAGGCGGAAAACGGAATAAAAATCGGATTTTTACTACTCTAGGCAACATGGACTAGGCAAAGTCGGGATCTTTACTAAACAAAACTAACTAAAAGCTAACTAGAAAGTAGCTACAAGGAAGAATGGTTATACCTAGGGCTTTATGTCCTTCTCTCCTTGCTCCTTGGAGTGTAAGAAAGAGATCGCCTTGTCGCCTTCTCGAGTCGAAGAAGGATCCACCCGGAAGCCTCAACCTTTGGCTTCAACTTCAAGCTAGAAGTAACTAAGGTGCTAGAAGTGCTAATCCTAGAACCCTAGATGAGAGTAAAGATTATCAAGAAGAGGTTTTTCTTAAGCTCAAGTGTTTCTCAACACATGAGAGGGGAGAGCTTGAGAGAGAGGAAGAGGAGGAGAGAGAAAGCATATGATAGAATGAGAGAATTATGAAGCATTATCACATATATGTGTGAATTATTGTAAATTGATAATTAATGAGATAATTGTCATGGCTTAATCAAGACATGACCATTATCATTTCATTTTTAATGCAAATTGCAAGGATCAAAGAGCATCTTCCAAATGAAATGATGATGGTCAAAGTGTCAACCTAGGTCAACAAGTCAAGAATGTCAAATGGTCAATAACCCTAACCATGCACAATTATATTAAACTAATATCAATTAATCATAATACACACATAAGCATTAGGGTTAATAAAATGACAATGGTCATTAACCCTAATCAAAGTCCACTTCCTCTGTCTCAATCAACTGTGCATACGCACCCGCATTCGTGATCCGAGGAACACGAATACAAAGAGATAAAACCAATCCCATATCATATACTAGGATCTGGCTTAAACCAAAGCCCGCTAGTATAAGCTATCCGGACAACAAACGTGCACAAGTGCGCGGATGTGAATGAACCCTGTCGCAAAACCATGCGACCTCTACTCATTTTGCCTAAAGGCGAATAGCTCTCTGTATGGGACTCTAAAGACTCGATACTATGCTGGCAGTGGGTTTAACCACAGACCGCAAGCGGCACTAGCTGTACGTAACGGTTCCCAGATAGATGCCGATAAGAAGACTGACGAGGTGAACCCATCTGAACTCCTACTGAGCCTGTATGTGACAGTCTCCGTACAGTCCGGTCTGTTCGTCCGATACATCGCATGGCGGGCCTAGGGGGGCGGTGAACGTCAGTCCCCTAATAGCGGTACAAGTCGTGTCGGAGTGTAGCCCAGAACACCCTGAGATAATACTGGAAACCTACCAGTATATCTCTCTTGCCCTGGCCAGGGACTACTCGTGTAATGGCTCTCCTAGACACATCGCGATGTCAACCCCCAATACCGGGAGAGACGAATCCTGTCTAACCGTCACTGCCTCCAAGTGCTTCGGGACTGCACCCAACTACTACCTGTTTGCACGACTCCTTTGAGCCGTGGTAGGGTAGTAATCAAAGTACAGTGGGAACACACTCGAGGCGAAGTGATAGTGTCAAGTCAGCGGACTAAGCTGTACTCATGTCACCTGGGAACTGATAACTGACGATAGGTATAATACCAACCAACAGTTCCCGACGAGTCCTGTCCAGTGTACTCATAACCTAACGAGCACCCGCATACTATCTCAAGTACGACGTACTGACGGCTGTGGGACAGACCGTCTCCCACGCTGGGATGAGAAGCGCATACGCTAGTCTACTCCGGAGTATCGATACCCTGTCTCGATAGTCCAACGACTAGGGACCTGTATAAGGATGTGCTTATGGATTACCCAGCCCCCACGAGTGTGAGCGCCATCACAACGCTGGTAATCAAGCAAAGATCCTAAGGGTTCTACTAATATGTATGTAAGCGATATGCTAAAAGAAACACATGCACATATTAAAGCAGAGACAAACCAAGTAGCATACTACCATTTCGAGCAAGATTGTATATACAACTGTGAATATCCCGAGCTTCCATCAAGTAATATACATACTAGTATGATACAGTAATGGCCTCTAGGGCATATACACTAACAATCTCCCACTTGCACTAAGGCCATGTACTGGCGTATCGAAGACCTATCATCTCGATCAGCCGCTCGAACTGAGTCTGGGGTAAGGCCTTCGTGAATGGATCTGCAGTGTTATCTTCTGAAGCAACCCTCCGAACCTCGATCTCCTGGCGATCCACGATCTCCCTGATCAGGTGATAACGCCTCAAGATGTGTCTGGATTTCTGATGGGACCTGGGTTCCTTCGCTAAAGCTATAGCCCCGTTGTTGTCGCAATACAGAGGTATTGGATCAACAATGGACGGAACCACCTGAAGTTCTTTCAAGAACTTCCTCATCCAGATAGCTTCTTTTGCGGCATCAGATGCAGCGATGTATTCCGCTTCCATAGTCGAGTCAGCAACGGTTTCCTGTTTGGAGCTCTTCCAACACACTGCCCTTCCATTGAGGGTAAAGACAAAACCCGACATGGACTTGGAATCATCCTTGTCACTTTGGAAGCTGGAGTCAGCAAAGGCCTCAATCTGGAGGTCTTTTCCGCCATACACCAAGAACATCTCCTTAGTCCTTCTCAGGTACTTGAGAATGTTCTTTACCGCTATCCAATGTTTCTCCCCAGGGTTTGACTGATACCTTCTTACCACACTCAGTGCATAAGCCACATCTGGTCTGGTACACAACATCGCATACATTATAGAGCCTACCGCAGAAGCGTAGGGTATAATAGACATGCGATCCCTCTCCAAATCAGTCTTGGGAGACATCTCTTTGGAGAGGGTGATCCCGTGACAAGCCGGTAGATTACCGCGCTTGGAATCATCCATACTGAATATTTTCAGTATGGTGTCGATGTACCTGGACTATGAAAGTCCTAAAATCCTCTTGGATCTGTCACGGTAGATCCGGATCCCCAGAATGTATGAGGCATCACCCAGGTCTTTCATGGAGAACCTGTGTGACAAGAACCCCTTGACAGATTGTAGCATAGGAATGTCATTTCCTATTAAGAGAATGGCATCCACGTATAAAACGAGGAATACTACAGTTCTCGCTACAAATCTACAATAGATGCATGGTTCATCTGGATTTTTGATAAAGCCAAATTCCTTGACCGTCTCATCAAAACAGATGTTCCAACTCCGCGATGCCTGCTTTAGTCCATAAATGGACTTAAGCAACTTGCACACCTTTCCGCTGCTCCTACTCTGAATGAAACCCTCTGGCTGGTCCATATAGACACACTCCTCTAAATGTCCATTTAGAAAAGCGGTTTTTACGTCCATCTGCCAAATCTCATAATCGTGGAAGGCAGCAATGGCAAGAAGGATCCGAATGGATTTCAGCATAGCTTCTGGAGAAAAAGTTTCGTCATAGTCCAAACCAGGTCGCTGACGAAAACCCTTTGCAACCAGTCTAGCTTTATAGGTCTCAACCTGTCCATCTACACCAATCTTCCTTTTGAAGATCCACTTGCATCCTACGGGTTTTACCCCATCTGGAGCAATGTCCAACGTCCATACTTTGTTGGTGTACATGGACTCCATTTCGGTCCGCATTGCATCCAACCATTTTACCGAGTCGACGCTCTGAATGGCTTGCTGGAAGCTAGTAGGCTCATCACAATCTATGATGCAATCCTCTCTATCCCCGTCAATGAAAAAACCGTAGTATCTCTCGGGCGGATGAGACTGCCTACTACTCCTACAGAGTGGCGTGGGAATGTCCTGATCTTTCGAACCCTCTGATTCTACTAAGCTTTCAGTAATAGTTCGTGGTTCTGGAATTTCTTCCAGTTCTATTGCGCTCCCACTTATTTCTTTTTCTATGAACTGGTGTTCTATAAAGTGGGCATGGCGAGAAACAAAAACCTTTTGTTCCACTTCGCAATAGAAGAAATATCCCTTGGAGTTTTTTGGATATCCCACAAACTTGCACTGTACTGAGCGTGCCTCGAGCTTGTCCGCATGCTGCTTTTTGACAAAAGCTGGACATCCCCATGTCTTAATGTGATTAAGATAGGGTCTCTTCCCACACCACATCTGATATGGTGTAGTAGGCACAGTCTTAGTAGGAACTCGGTTCAAAAGGTATGCAGCTGATTCTAGCGCATATCCCCAGAACGATCGCGGCAACTCAGCGTTACTCATCATGGACCGTACCATATCCAATAGGGTTCGGTTCCGTCTCTCCGATACACCGTTATGTTGCGGAGTGTATGGAGGAGTAAGCTGAGAGAGAATTTCATTCTCTTTTAAGTAACCCAGGAACTCGGCACTCAAGTATTCACCACCTCGATCAGATCTTAGTGCCTTGATACTTTTGCCTGTTTGTTTTTCTACTTCATTCTTATATTCCTGGAATTTTTCAAAAGCCTCGGATTTATGTTTCTTTAAGAAGACATAACCGTACCTTGAAATGTCATCCGTAAAAGTAATGAAGTAAGAATAACCGCTTCGTGCATGCGTAGACATTGGACCGCACATGTCGCTGTGTACGAGTCCCAAGAGCTCGCTCACTCTTACTCCGTGTCCAGTGAACGGAGTCTTTGTCATCTTTCCTTTGAGACAGGATTGACAAGTTGCATACGATTGATATTTGAACGAATCCAAATATCCTTCTGTATGTAACTTAGTCAACCTTCTCTCATTGATGTGACCCAGTCTACAATGCCATAAGAAAGTTTTATTGATTTCTGGAGACTTTCTTTTGTGTGTATTTTGGACATTCAAAATCTGTGGTTGGTTCAATACGTATATACCGTTGTTTAATGTACCTGACCCAATCAAAACTTGATTAAGGTGAATGTTCACTACATTACTTACAAATGCAAATTCATAACCTTCTTTAGATAATAAAGATACAGAAATGATATTATAGGTTGCATTTGGTACAAAATAACAACTACGCAAAACCAAAAAATGTCCATCTGACAATCCCAGGTGATAGTCCCCCACGGCCTCAGCATCCATGCTACCTCCGTTTGCAACTCTGAGGGTCATGTCACCTGCTTTCAAAAACCTACGCTTTCTCAATGCCTGCAAACAGTTACAGATATGAGATCCTGATCCAGTATCCAATACCCAGGATGTAGAGTTTATTGATAGACAGTTTTCAATAACATACACACCTGAAGCTGAAGCCGCAACTTGCTTCAGATCCTGGGTTCTGGCCTTCCAAGCCTTGCAATCCTGTTTCCAGTGTCCACTTTTGTGACAGTAGAAGCATTCTTCCTTCCCCACTAGCTTTCCCGCTACCTTTGTTGCCTTTCTTTTTCCCTTCGTATCCACTTTACTGACACCGCCTCTTGGTTTGGCGGGGGCTTTCTTCTTCTTGCCCTTGGCGTTCGCCCTGGACCTAGAAGAGGAAGATCCTCCTACAAACAAAGTGGATGTCTCCCTTCCTTTCTGTAGGGTGCCCTCTGCACTCCTCAGCATGTTGAGGAGCTCTGAAAGTTCAACTTCCTTTTCCTGTAAGTTGAAGTTCAGAATGAACTAGGCGTAAGTGGAAGGAAGGGACTGATGAATCAAGTCCGTATAGAGCTCATTCTCCAACGTGGTCCCAAGTTCCGCGAGCTCCTCTATGTAGCCAATCATCTTAAGAACGTGTTCCGCTACCGATGATCCGACGGCCAACCTTGCCGAAAACAACTTCTTCGACACTTCGTATCTGGCGATACGAGACTGCTCTCCATACAGTTCTTTTGTATGAAGAAATATGGACTCTAGGTCCATATTCTCGTGCCTCCTCTGATGTTCATTGTCCATCGAGGCAAGTACGAGGCATTTGGCCTTCGCGCAATCTATTTCCCAGGTCTTACGGATTTCCCTATCCGCGACACTGGTTTTGGGACCTGGGACAGGGGGAGCTTTGGTGGTAAGGAGATACCCCAACTTGTCGTAAGTGATTGCCATCTTGACATTCCTGAGCCAATCTTTGTAGTTTGGCCCTGTCAGTATGTTTTTATCTAGTAATAACTTAAGTCCGGTCATCTTGAATGGTCGCTGCAATTAGGAGAGAGAAAAGAAACACTTTAGCATGATGCTCTTGCAAGTTTAGAGTGGTTTTTAGTTTGTCTAAACAGGATGGCTCCCACTGTCTCTCGAATCCCTTCTCAAACCGTAAAGAAAGAATTAGTCGGGATCAATCTCATCTTACAATACTTGCTTAACCGTTCAGCCAGGCCAGTGTCGGTACTTCGAGGGAGGTTTTCCAACGCTTTTGCGAAGTTCCTTAATTAAGTAACCTCTTTTCCCTGTGGGCGTAGCCCCGCTAACACCTTTCTAGACACCTACTAGGTTTATAGCATTGATCGTTAAGTGAGAGTTTTCCCGAGGAGTAGCATATACTCACAGTATGATCGGGATCCAAATATCATCGCGTAATAAAACCGAAGGAATCCTACCAGAATCATCACACTCCAAATGGTATGCAGCGCTAGCAAGTTTCAGTACTTATGAAACTCCCGATGTGGATTTTTGCCCCATGCTCTTATGACCTTGACTTTGGCCAAAATATCAAAAGTCACATGTCAAGTTCTACCCGTCATTCTCCTGGTTAATTTGGACCCACCCGTACCTACCCTTGACTTTGGCCAAAATGGCAGCACGACTGTCCCAAACCAACGCATCTATCTATGTTGCACATGAATACCCAATAGCTACCAATCACTATGCCTTGACTTTGGCCAAAATACATAGCTTGAATACTTTTTGACCATTCATGTGGAATGACGGAGGGCTACAAATGGTTTTGGCGAAACCGTGAACGTAGTGAACATGATATAATCGATGGAACGAGATAGCTTTTAAAAGGAGTGGTTCAAGCTCCGCGTTTAAAGGTTTAGTTTTGAAAAGAACCGAGTGGTTTTTAAAGTGTTCCAATCGACTTTTACTTGGTTTATTTTCTTGCATTAGTTCTTTTAATGCGTCCCATCATTTTATCCTACCATTGCAGAAAACAACCAAAATATGACGTATGCTTATGCCCTTCGCATTCGCCACGGGGCCCCGTCATCACCCGTTAGGTTACTTAACTAACGATAGAGCGGGGGCTGGGCTAGCGCGGCTGTAAAACATAAGCAACGCCTAAATAGTTATAGTAAATAGATATATAGCAATGATAGACATTACAGATCACAGATGAATACATTGGATATACTAGGAATCCGCAATCCGTTCGAGCCTGCAACGAAAAGCGGATTACACGGTCGCGGTGAATAGCCAAATACCCCACCCAAGACCCCTACGGGTGCGGCAAACTACCCGCCAAGTACCCGAAGCGAAGCAACCTCCCTCAACACCGTGAGTAGGCCACTCGGCACTTCGAGATACCCGGTAGTTTGTGCACCCCCTCCATGGGTCTAACCTAGGAGCAAAAACAGTAAAAAGAATTATACAATGACGGCTACAACCCAGACCCGGTTGTGCGGCCATACAAATAATAATACATCAATTTACATATTATAATGAATGAAAGAAAAAGAAACACTCATCTCACATCCACCCCGGCTATTCACCCGCGACAATCCAACGCATTCATATACACATTCCATCAACAAACACAGATCACAGATATGTATAACCCCCACTAATCGACATATAGCGATTAGCCGACGTTCAATACATATAAACATCACAGATATAACCCATTAGTCAAAGTGTAGTGAAGTTCGATCAAAAATACGGATTTATAGGCCCCCAAAAACAAATTTCTTTTCTGGAAAACCTGGGCACAAATAAACCATCTTAAAATTCCCAAAACCATGTTAGAAGAACACTGCACCAAACTCGACCCTGAACCGAGTCAACTCGGCCGCGGTTGCGCGGCAATAGCTTGCTATTGCCGCGGAACCGCGGCGCGTTGAACGATTCACTGGATCGTTTTTGGTGGCTTTCTTCACAAAACCCTGAGATGATTTTTGACGTAAGATTTATTTTATTTTGAGCAGAAAAAATTTCAACAGAAAGTTAGGGTTTTGCGTTTTTAGTTTTGTGATTTTTTCCGATTGAACTTCCATACACTTTACTACCTAGCTATTTTATGTTTAGTTAGGCTCTGATACCACTGTAAGTCCATGTTGCCCACCTCGGTGCTTGCGGGGAGGCGGAAAACGGAATAAAAATCGGATTTTTACTACTCTAGGCAACATGGACTAGACAAAGTCGGGATCTTTACTAAACAAAACTAACTAAAACCTAACTAGAAAGTAGCTACATGGAAGAATGGTTATACCTAGGGCTTTATATCCTTCTCTCCTTGCTCCTTGGAGTGTAAGAAAGAGATCGCCTTGTCGCTTTCTCGAGTCGAAGAAGGATCCACCCGAAAGCCTCAACCTTTGGCTTCAACTTCAAGCTAGAAGTAACTAAGGTGCTAGAAGTGCTAATCCTAGAACCCTAGATGAGAGTAAAGATTATCAAGAAGAGGTTTTTCTCAAGCTTAAGTGTTTCTCAACACATGAGAGGGGAGAGCTTGAGAGAGAGGAAGAGGAGGAGAGAGAAAGCATATGATAGAATGAGAGAATTATGAAGCATTCTCACATATATGTGTGACTTATTGTAAATTGATAATTAGTGAGATAATTGTCATGGCTTAATCAAGACATGACCATTATCATTTCATTTTTAATACAAATTGCAAGGATCAAAGAGCATCTTCCAAATGAAATGATGATGGTCAAAGTGTCAACCTAGGTCAACAAGTCAAGAGTGTCAAATGGTCAATAACCCTAACCATGCACAATTATATTAAACTAATATCAATTAATCATAATACACACATAAGCATTAGGGTTAATAAAATGACAATGGTCATTAACCCTAATCAAAGTCCTCTTCCTCTGTCTCAATCAACTGTGCATACGCACCAGCATTCGTGATCCGAGGAACACGAATACAAAGAGATAAAACCAATCCCAAATCATATACTAGGATCTGGCTTAAACTAAAGCCCGCTAGTATATGCTGTCCGGACAACAAACGTGCACAAGTGCGCGGATGTGAACGAACCCTGTCGCAAAACCATGCGACCTCTACTCATTTTGCCTAAAGGCGAATAGCTCTCTGTGTGGGACTCTAAAGACTCGACACTACGCTGGCAGTGGGTTTAACCACAGACCGCAAGCGGCACTAGCTGTACGTAACGGTCCCCAGGTAGATGCCGATAAGAAGACTGACGAGGTGAACCCATCTGAACTCCTTCTGAGCCTGTATGTGACAGTCTCCGTACAGTCCGGTCTGTTCGTCTGATACATCGCATGGCGGGCCTAGGGGGGCGGTGAACGTCAGTCCCCTAATAGCGGTATAAGTCGTGTCGGAGTGTAGCCCAGAACACCCTGAGATAACACTGGAAACCTACCAGTATATCTCGCTTGCCTTGGCCAGGGACTACTCGTGTAATGGCTCTCCTAGACACAACGCGATGTCAACCCCCAATACCGGGAGAGAAGAATCCTGTCTAACCGTCACTGCCTCCAAGTGCTTCGGGACTGCACCCAACTACTACCTGTTTGCACGACTCCTTTGAGCCGTGGTAGGGTAGTAATCAAAGTACAGTGGGAACACACTCGAGGCGAAGTGACAGTGTCAAGTCAGCGGACTAAGCTGTACTCATGTCACCTGGGAACTGATAACTAATGATAGGTATAATACCAACCAACAGTTCCCGACGAGTCCTGTCCAGTGTACTCGTAACCTAACGAGCACCCGCATACTATCTCAAGTACGACGTACTGACGGCTGTGGGACAGGCCGTCTCCCACGCTGGGATGAGAAGCGCATACGCTAGTCTACTCCGGAGTATCGATGCCCTGTCTCGATAGTCCAACGACTAGGGACCTGTATAAGGATGTGCTTATGGATTACCCAGCCCCCACGAGTGTGAGCGCCATCACAACGCTGGTAATCAAGCAAAGATCCTAAGGGCTCTACTAATATGTATGTAAGCGATATGCTAAAAGAAACACATACACATATTAAAGCAGAGACAAACCAAGTAGCATACTACCATTTCGAGCAAGATTGTATATACAACTGTGAATATCCCAAGCTTCCATCAAGTAATATACATACTAGTATGATACAGTAATGGACTCTAGGGCATATACACTAACATATAAGTCGTGTCGGAGTGTAGCCCAAAAACACCCTGAGACTACTGGAGTACCTACCAGTAAATCTCCTGCTATGGCTGTGGGCTTTGTGTAAAGGCTCTCCTAGACACAGCACGATCTCACCCCCAATACCGGGAGAGACGAATCCCCAGCCGATTCGCTCACTTGCCTCCATGTGGCTCGGGACTGTACCCAAAAAATACCTGTTTGCACGACTCCTTTGAGCCGTGATAGGGTAGAAATCAAAGCACAGTGGGAACTCACACGAGACAAATGACGACCTCAGGTCAATGAACTAACCTGTACACATGTCACCAGGGAACTGCTATCTGACGATAGGTATAGTACCAACTAGCAGGTTCCCGGCGAGTCCTGTCCGGTGTACTCATAACCCAATGAGCACCTGTATACAACTTAGGTGATCCAACTGACACCAGTGGCTTGTGAGACCGGCCACCGCCCCTCGTCGGGGTCTCGACTGTATACACTAGTCTACTCCGGAGTATCGATTCCCTATCTCGAAACTCCCACGACTAGGGACCACAATTAAGGATATGCTTATAAACCACCCAACTCTCACATATATGATCGCCATCATACTGTTGGTAGTAAAGCAATATCCTAAGGGCTCTATCAAAGTGTAACAGTGATCAGTCACCTGAACCTGTACACGACTGATAAAGGTAAACCAGATAGCATACTATCATCTCGAGTAAGACTGTCCTACCGGTATAGGTCCTCTACAATCCTTGCAATCACGTACCTGCGATCCAATAATTGACTTTGAGGGTACTATATCCAACAAGTTCCTTCTTCAAGCTTTAACCTCTAACTTGAGGTAACTAAGTGACTAGGATTGCTAATCCAAGTGACCTAGAGGATACAGTGATTGATTAAGGATTTATTAGTCTTGCTAACCCTATGGTTCTCAACTCATGAGAGGATTAGGGTTAGGATGAAGAAGATGAGAGCTTGAGGAGAGAGAAATGTATTTGTGATAATGAATTGAATCTTAAGTCATTTGGATAAATAATGAAGCATAACAAAATATCTAAACAATAATATATAAAATCAACAACCATGCTTCATTAATTACCTTGAGGTGAATCACCTCATGACTCATGGTGCAATTAATGAAAATAACACTTCATCTCTCCACCTCATTAAGTTTAATTCATAAATGAATTAAAACTAAATGAGCCACCTATCTTCTAGAAGCTTCCCGACTAATTACGAGAATGCCCCTCCCATCCGTATTTACGAAAAACACGGATATACTGAGACTGCATAAATCCAATACTAGAATCTGGCTTAAACCAAAGCTTGCTAGTATAATCTGTCCAAACATCACACGTGCATAAGTACACGTATATGTCCGAACCTTGTCGTAAAACCATACGACCTCTATATCGTTTCTCCTGAAGCAGGGAAACCCTTTATGTGGGACTCTAAAGACTCGACACTACGCTGGCGGTGGGTTTAACCACAGGCTGCAAGCGGTACTAGCTGTACATAACGGTCCCCAGGTAGATGTCGATAAGAAGGTCGATGAGGAAACCCATTTGAACTCCTACTGAGCCTGATGTGACAATCTCCGTACAGTCCGGTCTGTTCGTCTAAGACTATCGCATATCGGGCCTAGGGGCGGCAAGCGCCAGTCTCCTAATAGCGGTATAAGTCGTGTCGGAGTGAAGCCCATTACACCTTGAGAAGATACTGGAAAACCTACCAGTAAATCTCGTTTGCCCTGGTCAGGGACCTTGCGTAATGGCTCTCCAAACATAGCGCGATATCAACCCCCAACACCGGGAGAGACGAATCCTATCTAACCGCCACTGCCTCCAAGTGCTTCGGGACTGCACCCAACTGCTACTTGTTTGCACGACTCAGTCGAGCCATGGTAGGGTAGCAATCTAAGAACAGTGGGAACACATTCGAGGTGAAGCAGCAGTATCAAGTCAACGGACTATGCTGTACACATGTCACCTGGGAACTGTTAACTGACGACGGGTATAATAGCAACCAACAGTTCCCTGTGAGTCTTGTCCGGTGTACCCGTAACCCAACGAGCACCTGCATACTATCTCTAGCACAACGTACTAATGGCTGTGGGATAGACCATTTCCTCTGCTGGGACGAGAAGCGTATACACTAGTCTACTCCGGAGTATCGATGCCCTGTCTCGATAATCCTACGACTAGGGACCTGAAAAAGGATGTGCTTGTAGACTACCCAGCCCCCACTAGTGTGACTGCCATCACAACGCTGATAGTCAAGCAAGATCCTAAGGGCTCTATCAATATGTATTCGCGATATGTTAAAAGAAACATATTCACATATTAAGATAGATATAAACCAAGTAGCATACTACTATGTTGAGCAAGACTGTTAATACAACTGTGAATTTCCCAAGCTTCCATTAAGTAATATACAAGCTAGTATGATACAATAATGGCCCCTATGGCATATACACTAACATTGGGGTGTCATCGATGGACACCTGGGTTTTTCCATGCTTATGATTTATGCATGAGGTTTATTATTTATCCCACACTCAGGATTTATTTGATATGAATTTGATTCATGTAGATGTAGTACCCTGGTGGTGTACCTTGATCATGATTGTTGCATATCTATATTGCCATACTTATGCTATAAGATTACATGTGGTAGATTAGCGTTGTTCGTGTATACTTGCGATTAAAGTATGATGTTATTTTTTATTAATGAATTGGAAACTCACCCCCAATGTGCCACAGTGTTTTGCAGGACTTACCCTCAGAGTAGTCACGGCAGGGCTTCTTCTTATTATCTCTACTTTTGCGGATACCGCTACAGTTGGCTGTGAGGCCTTTTGCTATAGGTGGGTTTGTGGTTATCCGATGATGTTCATTATCTTTCTTTTTTATCTAGTACTCTCCATCTACCACTTCATCTATTTGACTTAGAGACGAGTTGTGAGGATCGATGTTGTATTATTTTGTGATTTTGGGTGCCGTGCTCGTGGGAGCCGGCCTTGTTATAAAGTTTTACCTCCTTATGCTGTTTTCATTTATATTTCTTCGCTACGGTATCGTATATATGCTTGTGGTGGTTGTTTACTCCGTTGGGCGTGATTTGCTCCCGTTTGGGATGCTTTATTTATATTCTATGTTGTACCCATTTTCGGGGCTAGTTTTTACAAAGGAGGTGCTGCCGAAATTTTTAAGAAAGTAAAACTTAAGTTTAAAGATTTTTACTTGAGATTTCCGAAGGTTTTAACTATGTTTTCTCCACTTATCCATTTTTGGGTGGTTTAGATATCTGGGTTTCGGCTTACTTAAATTGCGTACGCCTGTTGACGTTATGTGGTTTAAGTGCCGGTCACGTGCTTAAAATTTGGGTCGTGACAAAGTTGGTATCAGAGCACTAGGTTTTACCTTTCAGAGTGTAGGATGACCTTAGTATGATGGAGTAGGTAGCTTAAGCAGTGTGACGTAGCGTGTGAATGTTCTGCAGCATACTTACGACACGGTACTCCACCTAAGTGACCTGAGGACTTATTGCTTGAAAATTTCCTTCCATGATTATATACATCCTTGTGATTCGATTTTCTGTGTCCTGTTTCCAGTTTTAGCCTTTATGCCGCCGAAGACTACGAGGGCATAGAGAGCGGCCGCGAAGGCCGAGGTCAGAGTTGACTCGTCTGAGACGAGGACTGACCAAGGTGGTACGCCCATTGTGCAGGATCAGATTGATCCACCTTAGACAGACCATATTGCTATGCTAGGGGCCAGTATGCAAGATTTGCGTCAGATGATGGGGTCGTTAGTTGAGGCCATTCGAGCGCATAGACAGGAGGTTGTTCCACCTATTGCGGGGACCTCGATGGTGCCTACTGTTTCGGCAGTGGCAGCTGCAGCTATGGAGGTGATCT
Source organism: Agapanthus africanus (assembly GCA_030015575.1). Lineage (NCBI taxonomy): Eukaryota > Viridiplantae > Streptophyta > Magnoliopsida > Asparagales > Amaryllidaceae > Agapanthus > Agapanthus africanus. Next base: position 510,073,755 of record CM057341.1, read on the forward strand.
CCATATCGTTATCTGAGTTCATGAGGCTGAAGCAGGCACCGATACAGCTGAGGATCCGCAGTCGTTTATCGACCGGATAACCAGGATATGTCGTTCACTGAGATGCTCCGACGCGAAATGGGTCGAGTTCGTGAGTTTTCGTCTGGAAGGTTTGGCCCAGAAGTGGTGCGTGTCGTTAGAGAAGGGCAGGCCGCGGGTCTTGCTCCTATGACCTGGGCTGAGTTCGTGACAGTGTTTCTTGTCCATTTTCTTCCGCAGACGTCAGGGATGCTCGAGCGTGCAGTTTTGAGTTGTTACGCCAGACTCTGGGGATGTCAGTGGCTGAGTACGATGTGCATTTTACCGAGCTGTCTGTGTATGCTCCGTATTTGGTAGCTACTTAGGAGATACGGGTAAAGAGGTTTGTTTGAGCCCTGCTTACCCAGTTGTTCCTTGCTATCAGCATTCAGCATTGTGACACGTATGCAGCAGCGGTGGACGCAACCCTATTGGTTGAGGAGCGTCTTTCCGAGACGTCGGTTGTTCCGGAACCGAAGAGGGTTCGTACTGGTGTACTAGCACGAAGACAGACGTTTGGACACCGTGATAGATTCCGTTCAGGTACTACGGGTAGTGGAGGCTCGGGACAAGGCCAGTTATTTAGCTTTTATCCCCAGGAGGGTCAACAGTTTTCATCTGGATGTTTCCGGTGCGGGAGTTTGTATCATCGGGTTCGAGATTTTACTGAGACGCTTGAGGGCAAGGCAGTTGTACCGCAGGTCACCTTACCGCCTTCTCCAACTCAGAGAGCGTTGCCTCTTATGCCTGTTTTTGTTTCGCGTCAGACCTATGCTCAGAGAGGTCATGGTCGCGGCGGTTTTGTTCCGAGAGGATTGGGTGGCAGAGGCAGTGGACAGCCAGTTGCCAGTAGAGGGCATGCTCAGGTGTTTTCCTTGACTCATCAAGATGCGCAGGGGTCCAATGCAGTGGTTTCAGGCACTCTTTCTGTATGTTCTTTTGATGCACACGTTTTATTTCATCCGGGATCTACGCATTCGTATGTTTCTACGCACTTCGTGCCAATGTTAGGCCGAGAGTCGTGTATGCTAGATCAGCCGCTTGTCGTGACTACTTCTATTGCCGAGTCGTTTGTTGCGCGACACGTGTTTCGGTCGTGTGTCGTTCGTATAGGAGATAGAGATTTTTTCGTCGACCTGATCCTTCTTGAGATGTTGGACTTCGACGTTCTCCTGGGCATGGACCGGTTAGCTACTTGCTACGTGTCCGTGGACTGCCGTGATAAGACAGTTAGATTTTGTTTTCCCAGCGAGTCAGTTCTTGTTGTGCAGGCAGACCGTGGTGCCGCCCCTCACAGTTTGGTTTCAACCCTTTGCGCTAGTCGGCTTTTGAGGAGGGGATGTCGGGGATTCTTGGCTTTCATTCATGATACTGGAGCCACAGTGGATGTTGGATATAGTGCCCTCAAAGTCAATTATTTGATCGCAGGTACATGATTGCAATGATTGAGGGAGGACCTATACCGATATGAAAGTCTTGCTCCATATGATAGTATGCTATCTGGTTTGTCTTTATCATCGTTTACATGCTTTAGTTCCCTATTGCATGTTGATAGAGCCCATAGGATTCTTGCTTGACTGCCAGTAGTATGATGGCGATCATATACATGGGAGCTGGGGTCTATAAGCACATCCTTAAAGTGTCCCTAGTCGTGGGAGTTTCGAGACAGGGCATCGATACTCCAGAGTAGACTAGTGTATACAGTCGAGACCCCGACAAAGGGCGATGCCCGGTCTCACAAGCCATCGGTGTTAGTTAGTTCACCTAAAATGTATACAGGTGCTCATTGAGTACACCGGACAGGACTTGCCGGGAACATGCTAGTTGGTATTATATATATCGTCAGATAGCAGTTCCCTGGTGACATGTGTACAGGTTAATTTGTCGACCTGAGATCGTCATTTGTCTCGTCTGAGTTCCCACTGTGCTTTGATTTCTACCCTACCACGCTAAAAGGAGACGTGCAAACAGGTATTTTTTGGGTACTGTCTCGAGCCATATGGAGGCGGTGAGCGGATCATCGGGGATTCGTCTCTCCCGGTCATGGGGGTTGATGTCGCACAGTGCATGGGTGGCCATCACTAGAAATCCTCGGGCGAGGTAGTGGAGAATTACTGATTTGGATCAGTAGTTTCTCAGGTGGTGATGGGCTTCATACCGACATGAATTATCGCGTTATTAGGGGTCTGACTTTATCCACCCTCTAGACTCGATATGCAATACTCTTAAACGAACGGACCGGACTGTACGGTTATTGTCACTGTCAGGCTCAGTAGGGTTTATGGATGACTTAGCCTGTCAGCTTCCCTTCCAATCAATACATAGGCAACTTTTACGTACAGCTTGTACCTCTGACGTGCTAGAGGTTATACCCAGTGCAAGTGTGTTGATGAGTCATTAGAGTCCCCCACAGACAATTTCCCAAGTTCGAGCGAAACGTTATAGAGGCCGTATGCTTTTATGGCAGGGTTCGGAAAATGCACGTGCGTTTACGTACATGTCATATTCCGGGCAGATAATACTGGTGGGCTTTGGTTTAAGCTGGATCCGAATATTATACTGTGTAGATATAATATCTTTGTCTTAGTTGTATTTGTATTCGGTCGTAATACAAATGCGGGTATGTTTATACTGTTACGGGGTTATCCTGAAATTCGTTTCAGGATCACTGTTGGAAGTTGCCAGTTTCCAGTTTTCTATCACCCGTCTTTATCATTCGGTTAAAGACTGATTTATCTTTTCTTGAGATGTGTGTGGAAGCTTCTAGATGATGACTTGGATGGTGAGGTGTTAAGTGACTCATTAGTGCATTTAATGATTCATTTAATTCAAGGGTGACTAGGTTAAAATGATTCATTGTTTGCATTGATTATTTGTGCAAGGTGGATAAGGACTCATTAGTTCTTTTATGGTTATGGTTACCTCATTCCTTGCTCCTACACTCACCCCCTCCACCATATATTGGCCGGCCCTTCACGAGTGAGGTGTGATGGATTTTCATTAGAATAGAAAAGTTTCTCATTTCATATCGATCCGAAAGGCAACTTCATTAACCGTTCGTCCATAGCTTTGGACGAAGTGAGACAAAGTGTTCTACTCATTCTCTACATCAATCTTGGTTATCTCTTTTAGCAAACTTGATGATCGAGTTGCCTCGGTTTAGAGGCGGGAACCCGTTTAAAGATCCGTCGATGTGGTGCCACCTGGACAAGAAGACTGGAGATTCAGGAGATCAGAGCAGCCGCAACAAAGCGTGGGATGATGGTTGAAGACCGAAGGACTCGGATCGTTCGGTATAACATTTCTACCCACTTTATAGTTTGTTAGTTTAGCTTTAATGGCAGATCCGGGTTATAGTACGCGATAGCACCAGTTGTAAAAGTTTTTGTTCCGCATTTGGTGTCTGTTAGACGGCCGGGGCGCTACCGTGGACTTACAGTGGTATCAGAGCCTCACCATTAAGCTATACTAACTTGCGCTAACACGTTTAAAACATCGATCGAACGGAATTTCGAAAATCACAATTTTTAAGTGCTAAACTTTATGTCGATTTTAAATCAAGTTTAAAAATTATTTTGCATATCACAGAAAATTGAGCAGGGTTTTTTAAGCTAACTGTAGAAATTTGGTCACGTGACCCTACATGACCGCCGCGGATCCGCGGTCAAACCTAGTGTTTGACCGCGCATCCGCGGCCAGTCTGTGGGTTCAGTGGTCCAAATTTGTACAGTGGCTTCTTCAGTTGAAATTGTGGTTTTTGGTATATTTCTTTTGGGCCCAGATTTTGTTACTGTACAGTAGATATTCGTGGGGCCCACTTCGGGAAATTTTGTCGATCGAAATTTTAAACTTGTTAGTATACAGTACTTACTTTATATCTCCGACCGGAAATGTCATTCGAGCGGTAAATTGCGTCTAACTGCTATAGTTCTTTTAGACGGATTTGCGAACGTGACATTCGCGTTGATGTTCTGTGTTGTGCTGTGATGTTGCGGATTTGTCGTGGTGGATAGCAGGGTGCAATGATAGTGCTGTTTGGATTTATTTGTACATTTGATATTGCGGGGCGAGCGTCCAACATGTGGACTGCCGTCACTGCCTGTTTGTATAATATTCTTTTTGGGGCACGACCGGGCTGAGGTCGATGTACCCGTTATACATATTTTTATTTCTGTACTTGGTTTACCCCGCGACGGAGTGCACGGATAGCCGGGTTCTGGAGGGCAACGGGTCCGCATCTCATGGCTTTGAGAGGCAGAGGGGCCTCACTCTGGAATTGGCAGACTATTCGCCGCACTCGTAGGGGGTACAGGTTGACCCAAGGAGGGGTGCTCAAGTTACCGGATTCCCTGAAGTGCCGGGTGGTCCATTCATTTTGCTGTAGGGGGCTGCCTCGCTTCAGGTTTTGGCGGGTAACTTGCCGCACCCGTAGGGGTCTAGTTTCATTACACAGGCTATCCACACGACCAGGGGAACGTCGGGTTTCAGTAGCGGCTCTGTGAAACCCGGGGATCCCAGATTATCTGTATTGTTCTGTGATGCTTATTACTTTTCTGTAATGCTGCATATTATCACGCCTGGAGCAATTATTGTATATTGGTATATATATTATTAGATGTTGTATATGTTTTACACCCGCGCTAGTCCAGCCCCCGCTCTGTCATTAGTTAAGTAACCTAACGGGTGATGACGGGACCCTGTGGCGAATGCGGATGGCATATACGTACATTTTAATTTTCGTTCTTTTCTGGTGTGATTGAATGATGGGACTGCGTTGATTCTGATCAGTGCAAGGATAAAACAAACATATATTTGATGTTGTTGGAACAATTTTAAAAAGTGTTATTACAAAGACGTTTCCTTTTGTTTTGCATAGTGATATTCGGTTGGAATATCCTGCACCTCATTCGACGAGGCAAGGGCTGATATCCCTTCATCGGGAAAAACCCCTTGGGCAGAAATTTATGTCAGGGTAATAACTTCATTATAGTCGACTACAAGTTGCTTTGCATCGCGGTATTCAGTTAGAATATCCTGCACCTCATTCCACGTGGAAAGAGCCGAGATCCCTTCACCAGGAGTGACCTCTTTAGCAAAAGGTTTTCGCCACTATATTTTTACAAAAGCTATCAGGTTCCTTCAACGAGATCAAGTTCATTACGTTAAAGGTTTTTCTCCAAAAACCAGCCGTAGCCCTCTGTCATTTCATTTGGGTATTCAGTAGTATTCTGTTAGATATATGTATGCCCTAGAGGCCATTACTGTACATAGGATGTATATTTTAGTGGATGCTGGGACATATATAGGGAGGACTTTCTTGCTCGACATGATAGTATGCTATCTGGCTGCTCTTTACCTTAACGTGTATACTGATTGTCTCTCTGTTACATGTTGGTAAAGCCCATAGGATGCGTGCTTGACTACCTGGACTATGATGCGGATCATACTAGTGGGGACATGGTAGTCCATAAGTACATCCTTCAAAGTCCCTAGTCGAGGGTGTATCGAGACGGGGCATCGATATACCAGAGTAGACTAGCGTATACCTTCTCGACCCATACAGATGGGCGATGGATGATCCCATATCCATTGGTGTTTGACATCAGAGATGATATACGGGTGCTCAGTAGAGACTGGGTACACTGGATGGACTCGCCGAGAACTCCCAGATGGTATTATACCTCACGTCAGATGGCAGTTCTCTGGTGACACTGGTACAGAGTAGTCTGTTGACCCGAGATCGTCATAGAGTCTTGTGTGGTTCCCACTGTGCTTTGATTTCCATCTTACCACGTCCAAGAGGGCGTGCAAAATGGTGGTTTTTGGGTACAGTCTCGAGTCACATGGAGGCAATGAGCGATAGGAGGGGATTCGTCTCTCCCGGTATAGGGGGTTGATGTTGCGCTGTGTTCGATTGGCTATAACAGGAAATCCCTGGCCAGGGTTGCTGAGATTTACTGGTAAGTGTTACCAGTAGTTTCTCAAACAGTTATAGATCTCATATCGACACGACTTATCGAGCTATTGGGGTCTGACATTTACCACCCCTAAGCGAGATATGCGACATATCAGACGATCAGACCGGACTGTACGGTAGTGTTACTGGTTGGATTCACTGGAGTGTGAGCGGGCTTGCTCGTCGATCTTCAGATCGCTCAATACCCGGGTGGCCGTTACGTTTAGCAGACCGCTTGCGGCTTGTGGGTGCTTGATATGATCATCACCTGCTGCCGGCGTATTGACGAGTCTTTAGAGTCCTACACAGAGGTTTCCTGGCTCAAGCGAAACGAAATAGGAGCGCATATGAGATATGTGCGGGACCGAGAATAATACGTGTATGTGATACCGCATTCCATTCTCGCGATAAATGTATCGATTGGTTGTATGCGATATAACCTAGTTATCGAATCAAGTATTGATTCGATAAGCCGATACATTGAATACTAGTCGGTTGTGTGCGACATGACCGGATCATTGAATCAAGTGTTGATTTAATGATTTAATGCATAATTATATATTTGATATATTACTTTGCACTAACTAGTATTGGTTCACTTTAAACGGATTTTCTCACTTGGTTTGTGCACATTGTATATGTGATATATTTTTGTGCACTTGTATGTATCATGTTTGATGATGCATGCTAACTTGTGTTTTGTGTAAAGTTTAAACCATGGTTATGTAATGGTTAGGGTTTTCATTTTCATATCTATTTATTTGTTTATTCATATTGGAAAATGATAAGCATAATGCAAAATGGTGGCTTTCTTTGGAAGCTTGTTGAAGCTTCATGAAGACTTTGACCAAGTGACCATTTTGTCTCATGCTTAACCCTAACCATTCCATTCAACCATGATTAACTCTCTACACTTGACCATGGTTATGATTATGATAAGTATTGATTTACTTTTGATTTTAAAATAACTTATCATAACAATTTCCTTCTTCTTCTTCATTTCTTCAAGTGAAGAAAGCTTGCCTCCATCAATGGCAAGTGATGAAAAAGAGTGAGAAATCCAAATCTAAAGTCTACCCACTTCCTATTTCTTCATCCTCTACCTCTTGCCAAGTAGTAGAGTGTGTTTTCTTCACAAGTTTCATGACTTGGTGAAGTGAGAGCTTGATCTTGCGATGCTTCGACGTAGATCATCTTCGGCATGGACATCGACGACCTAGCTCGCTTATTCTTCAACGAAGCCGACGCTAGAGCCCGGGAGTTCACTTGAACAGCGAAGGGACTTCGTTGCGGAGCTATGGAGGTGGAGCACCAGATCTACAAAGGTTGTATTTCCGTTTCCTTATAGTTAAATTGTTAACTAGCTCACTTTTTCACCTAGACATCTTGCTAACGAATCGTAGTTTAGGGTTTCTCGGCACCGTAAAATTTTAAATTGGCATGGTTGATGCCTTGTGAGACCTCATTAGGGTGCCTAGGAACCCTACATATTCAAGCTATGTATTTTGGCCAAAGTCAAGGCATATTGTTTGGTAGCTGCTGGGTATTCATTTGTTACATAGATAGATGAGTTGGTTTGGGACAGTCGTTCTGCCATTTTGGCCAAAGTCAAGGGCATGTGCGGGTGGGTTCAAATTGACCTGGATAGTGACGGGTAGAACTTGGCATGTGACTTATAAAATTTTGACCAAAGCCAAGGTCATAAGAGCATGGGGCATAAATCATATCGGGAGTTTCAAACATACAAAAAACTTACCAGGCATACGCTTACCTTCTGGAGTGTGATAACTTGAGTGGATTCCATCACGTTATCATGCGATGATAGTTGGATCCCGATTCTCACTGATGAGTTGGTTTACTCTTCGGGTGATCCCGACTAATTCTTCTTTCAGGTTTGGAGGAGAATTTGAGATTACAGTGGGAGGTTTCCTGATTAGATAAAGTGATAACCATTCTGATCTAGGTTAGAGTGCACGCAGAGTGTTTCTTTTCTCTCTCTCTTTGGCAGCGACCTTTGACCGACCTTAGACGATGACTCAGTGACCAAGTTGACCGAACCTTCTTAAAATACTTGCTTTTGGATTGTCTGAGTTGCATAAGTCATTGCCGCTCCTTCTTTTACCCTTTGTATTTCTCAGAACACCCCGTATTACTACGGACATCCATTTCCATTGGATAGATCCATCATATGGTTATAGACGAACTCGAAGGTACTACTTCGAGGATGGATCCAGGTTCAAGAGAAATAGAATTGGTTTATTCAGTTGTCTTTTATTATCACCTTCTCTTAGGTTGCGAGTACTCCTAGGTTTAGGAGAGTACAGCTATTACGCTTATTGGATAGTCTTATTCCAAACCATAGGCAGGTGCCGAAAAGTAAGGAATGAAGAAAACCAATTATCCTAAGTAGGGTGTACAGAAGGATATAACTAAAGACAAAATAAAGGGATTAGAAAGAGAGCAAAGTAAATTGCGACTGTTATCATTCACGACCAAACCGCGTACTTCATCGCCACTCCTATTTCACCTTTGTTTTTTTCCCAGTTCGGGAGAAATTGAATAAGCTATTATTCAGTTGTCTTTTATCATCACCTTCTCTCAAGTTGCGAGTACTCCTAGGATTAGGTGAGTACACCTATTATGCTTACTGGATAGTCTTCTTCCAAACCATAGGCTGGTGCCGAACGGTAGGGAAGGAAGAAAACCATTTAGCCTAACGATGGTGTACAGAAGGTAACGACTAAAGACAAATAAAGGAATTTAGTGAGATGGAAAATGAAATATACGGTTAAAGTCATGAATTGGATTATGGAAGAGGCATTACTAGGAATACCAGAATACCCTTATGAAACATTTTCATGTTTCAGTACATTGTTAATGGGAAACTGATTTCCCGATTAGATATTTACTCCAGGGTATGTATTTACCAGGTTTCATTCTCATATCTGTATGGTTTTACAGATGATGAGTGGGAGTAGATTATTGGGAATAAAGGTGATCATCCTCATTATATCGGAATTCGTTGTAATTGGTGATATTTGAGGAAGTCGCATGAGTTTTTGCCGGACGGCATGTATTTGGTTTTGAATATCCGTTGTTGTGCACCAATTTCAAAATGATATATTTGTACGTTTATTTTTATAATGTGAGATATAACTTCTTGAAATATGTCCGTGACATTTACCTATATCAATTGACGATTGGGTAAGGAGCATTAAACAACGGAGTAGTTCTTAAACCATAAGTACAGTTTTCAACCTACGACACACAGGTTTTGAGTTATTCAACTCAGCGGACTTATACAGAGTATTGTATGTTGTCCAGTGTCCGTCAGGACAAAGGGGTTGGTCCTCGTACTATGTTCTGTTTACTTATGACTTCTCTAGTTTTTAGACAAGTGTTTCGTAGAAATACAATGTCTAAGTTTTGAGAAGTTGTGGGTATAAGAATAAAGTAGAGAACCATGTGTCACAAGTATCGGGATTCTTCAAAGAGATCGAAGATGTAGATTCTTATGATTGGTATTCAGTTGATAGTAATGGTTTTGAGAAACTTGTTTCTCTTTCAGGTTACTCATAATTGGATATACTCCTAAGTTGAGTAATGCTGATTAGCCTTTCTCCATTGATTTGATATGCACTGGAGACAGTTGCATGATTAGAATCTGGTTCCAATTAAATAAGTGCCAAATGTTTTTATATTGAATATAGAATGGTTCATATCTTAACGATGTTAAGGTACGGTGAGTTGTCCAGCTTATGCTTAAAACCAGACACTGGATAACTCAAGGCACGTTTCTATAATGGCAGTTTGTGGGTTGATCCTGGCTTTGACGAGGGTTGACTTTCTACCATCTGGAAGATCAATAGAGATATTGTTCTTGACTCGCCACAGTTTTAGTAAAATGGATTTTTTCAGATTACAGTAGTGGGAGTATGGTAGAACTGGAAGTGATTCCAGAACCGCAAACGATTACGGAAAATTTAATAGGACCTTTATATTCAATCAGGTTTGACATTCCAATAGCCACTCCGCAGACATGGTTGGGTAACCGCAGACACCCGAGAGGTACTCCGGTATCCTTAAGGACGGTGACAGGGAGGTTCTTGTTAACCCAGACTTGACACTACTGTTGTTCCCGACTATGAGACCCAGCAGGAGGATAAGTATAGCGTCGTTCTAAACTAGCTTTAGAAGTGTACGTATATATTATTCTGCCAGAGGGTTGTTGTGGTCAGTGTAAGCAACGGAAGCATAGTGGGCAAGTAGCTTATGTCTATTTATATACTTGAGAAGATATAGCGGAGATAAGATCATCTAATTTTTGATGTGAAAGTCATGGGTTTGACTTCATCAGAATAGGGGATGGATCTGTTAAGAAGGTAGTAGGGTGTGATGTCCTGGTATTTGAATGACATACAGACAGTAGGAAGTAAAATTCCTATACTACGATCGGTTATACTGTGGTCGTCACACAGTTGTTTCTCCACAAAGGATTTGGATATAATATCAGACATTCTGGTTACTAGATCTATGGTTTTAGATCCAGAATTGGGTAGTTTCCCAATCTGGGTAATTTTACAGTATTCTAATGGTATTTTAGAATAAATGACTCCTGGCATGGTGGTGTACCTACAGATGATGGAGTCACCCTCTCTAAAGGCGTCTTACAGACTAAAGGGGAGAGGGATGTGTATGATTGGCAGATCACTTGCTTAGGCAATTGAGTCAATCGTGAGATGTCAAGTACCACACCAGATATTGTTTTTGCACTAGATGCGATAAGTTAATATTAATCCAATCCTGGAGAAACATAAAGAAGCATTTTTAGAACATAAGTGAATGTTCTACGGATTTGATAATGGCAGCCTCCTTCGGGAGACGGTTATCATTCCAGGCTTCTAAGGTGACCTGGATGACAGAGTGATTGTCAGAGTTATAGTTTTCCCTCTGACGAAGGACAGTATTATGGACAGGTGGTCCAAGAGGATACTGTGGGAGGCATGGTGCTGGATACTGATTAGGTTCAGTGATCACTACAATCTAAGAAGTTTGGATTTGGAGTTCATTTATGAACTAGGTCCCATCAGATATCCAGACATATTCTAAGACAGGTATTACTCAATTCGGGAGATGGCTTTCTCCGCAAACTTGAGATTAAGAGAGACATAGAAAGAAACATCAGGGCGGATCCACTCACTGAAGCTATGAGTATGCGATATCGCAATAATAGCCTTAAGTGCAAGTGGGAGATTGTTGGATATAGTGCCCTCAAAGTCAATTATTGGATCGCAGGTACGTGATTGTAATGATTGAGGGAGGACCTATACCGATATGAAAGTCTTGCTCGAGATGATAGTATGCTATCTGCTTTGTCTTTATCTTCGTTTACATGCTTTAGTTCACTATTGCATGTTGATAGAGCCCATAGGATTCTTGCTTGACTGCCAGCAGTATGATGGCGATCATATACGTGGGAGCTAGGGTCTATAAGCACATCCTTAAAGTGTCCCTTGTCGTGGGAGTTTCGAGACAGGGCATCGATACTCCAGAGTAAACTAGTGTATACAGTCGAGACCCCGACGAGGGGCGGTGGCCGGTCTCACAAGCCATTGGTGTCAGTTAGTTCACCTAAGATGTATACAGGTGCTCATTTAGTACACCGGACAGGACTCGCCGGGAACATGCTAGTTGGTATTATATATATCGTTAGTTAGCAGTTCCCTGGTGACATGTGTATAGGTTAGTTTTTCGACCTGAGATCATCATTTGTCTCATGTGAGTTCCTACTGTGCTTTGATTTCTACCCTACCACGCTGAAAGGAGATGTGCAAATAGGTATTTTTTGGGTACAGTCCCGAGCCACATAGAGGGAGTGAGCGGATCGTCGGGGATTTGTCTCTCCCGGTATTGGGGGTTAATGTCGCACAGTGCACGGGTGGCCATCAATAGAAATCCTCGGCCGAGGTAGTGGAGAATTACTGATTTGGATCAGTAGTTTCTCAGGTGGTGATGGGCTTCATACCGACATAAATTATCGCGTTATTAGGGGTCTGACTTTATCCACCCCCCTAGACTCGATATGCGATACTCTTAGACGAACGGACCGGACTGTACGGTTATTGTCACTGTCAGGCTCAGTAGGGTTTATGGATGAGTTCGCTCGTCAGCTTCCCTTCCAATCAATACATAGGCAACCGTTACGTACAACTTGTATCTCTGACGTGATAGAGGTTATACTTAGTGCCCGTGTGTTGATGAGTCATTAGAGTCCCCCACAGACAGTTTCCCAAGTTCGGGCAAAATGTTGTAGAGGCCGTATGGTTTTATGGCAGGGTTCGAAAAATGCACGTGCATTTACGCAAGTGTCATATTTCGGGCAGATAATACTGGTGGGCTTTGGTTTAAGCCGGATCCGAGTATTATACTGTGTAGATATAATATCTTTGTCTCAGTTGCATTTGTATTCGGTCGTAATAAAAATGCGGGTATGTTTATACTGTTACGGGGTTATCCAGAAATTCGTTTCAGGATCACGTTTGGAAGTTGCCAGTTTCCAGTTTCCAGTTTTCTATCACCCATCTTTATCATTCGGTTAAAGACGGATTTATCTTTCTTGAGATGTGTGTGGAAGCTTCTAGATGATGACTTTGATGGTGAGGTGTTAAGTGACTCATTAGTGCATTTAATGATTCATTTAATGCAAGGGTGACTAGGTTAAAATGATTCATTGTTTGCATTGATTATTTGTGCAAGGTGGATAATGACTCATTAGTTCTTTAATGGTTATGGTTACCTCATTCCTTGCTCCTACACTCACCCCCTCCACCATATATTGGCTGGCCCTTCATGAGTGAGGTGTGATGGATTTTCATTTGGGAAATTATGATAGTTATTTGGTTCATGGAAATTAGAATAGAAAAGTTTCTCATTTCATATTGATCCAAAAGGCAATTTCATTAACCGTTCGTCCATAGCTTTGGACGAAGTAAGACAAAGTGTTCTACTCATTCTCTATATCAATCTTGGTCATCTCTTTTAGCAAACTTGATGATCGAGTTGCCTCGGTTCAGAGGCGGGAGCCCGTTTAAAGATCCGTCGACGTGGTGCCACCTGGATGAGAAGACTGGAGATTAAGGAGATCGGAGCAGCCGCAACAAAGCGTGGGATGACGGTTGAAGACCGAAGGACTCGGATCGTTCGGTATAACATTTCTACCCACTTTGTAGTTTGTTAGTTTGGCTTTAATGGCAGATCCGGGTTATAGTACGCGATAGCGCCAGTTGTAAAAATTTTTGTTCCGCATTTGGCGTCTGTTAGACGGCCGGGGCGCTACCGTGGACTTACAGTGGAGTCGTTGGACCGGGTTCCTATAGGACGAGAGTTTTCCGATGTTTTTCCCGATGAGTTACCTGGTTTGCCGCCAGACCGCGATATTGAGTTTGTAGGGTTCCTAGGCACTCTCAAGAGGTCTCACAAGGCATCAAGCATGCCAATATAAAATTTTACATGTGCCGAGAAACCCTAATACGGATCGTTAACTAGAATTTTAGGCGACAAAAGCGAATAGTTAACAACTTAACTAAAGTGTAACGGAAATACAACCTTTGTAGATCCGGTCCTCCACCTCCATAGCTCCGCAATGAAGTCTCCTCGCTGTCCAAATGGAATCCCGGGCTCTAGCGTCGGCTTCATCGGAGAAATGGGCGGGCAAGGTCGTCGGCTTCGTGCCGAAGATGATCTACGTCGAGGCATCACAAGATCAAGCTCCCACTTCACCAAGTCATGAAACTTGTGAAGAAAACACACTCTACTACTTGGCAAGAGGTAGAGGATGAAGAAATAGGAAGTGGGTTCTCTTTAGAATTGGATTTCTCACTCATTTGCTCAAGTTGCCATTGTTGAAGCAAGCTTTCTTCAAGTGAAGAAGAAGAAGAAGAAAGAAAGAATATGATAAGTGTTAATTAAAAAAGGAAAAGAAAATCAATCCTTATCATATTCAAACCATGGTTATGTGTAGAGAATGAATCATGGTTGAGCGGAATGGTTAGGGTTAAGCATGAGACAAAATGGTCATATGGTCAAAGCTTCATGAAGCTTCAATATGAAACAAAATTAGCAACCATTTTCTCTTTATGCTTTTCATTTTCCAAAACTAATAAATGAATAAGTAATCATAACCCTAACCATTCATATAACCTTGGTTCAATCTTTACACTTAACCAATTTTGCATGTATCATCAAACATGATACAATCAAGTGCACAAAACTATATCGAATATACAATGTGCACAAGCGAGTGAGAAAATCCATTTAAAGTGAACCAATACTAGTTAATGCAAAGTAATATATCAAATATATAATTATACATCAAATCATTAAATCAACACTTGATTTAACGATCCGGTCATATCGCATATAACCGACTAGTATCCTATGTATCGGCTTACCGAATCAATCCTTGATTCGATAACTAGGTTATATCGCATACAACCATTCGATACATTCATCGCGAGAATGGAATACGGTATCACATACACGCATTATTCTCGGTCCCGCACATATCTCATATGCGCTCCTATTTCGTTTCGCTTGAGCCAGGAAACCTCTGTGTAGGACTCTAAAGACTCGTCAATACGCCGGCAGCAGGTGATGATCATATCAAACACCCACAAGCCGCAAGCGGTCTGCTAAACGTAACGGCCACCCGGGTATTGAGCGATCAGAAGATCGACGAGCAAGCCCGCTCACACTCCTGTGAATCCAACCAGTAACACTTACCGTACAGTCCGGTCTGATCGTCTGATATGTCGCATATCTCGCCTAGGGGTGGTAAACATCAGACCCCAATAGCTGGATAAGTCATGTCGATATGAGGTCTATAACAGTTCGAGAAACTACTGGTAACACTTACCAGTAAATCTCAGCAACCCTGTCCAGGGATTTCCGGTTATAGCCAATCGAACACAGTGCAACATCAACTCCCTATACCGGGAGAGACGAATCCCCTCCTATCGTTCATTGCCTCCATGTGATTCGGGACTGTACCCAAAAACCACCGTTTTGCACGCCCTCTTGGACGTGGTAAGATGGAAATCAAAGCATTGTGGGAACCACACAAGACTCTATAACGATCTCGGGTCAACAGACTACTCTGTACCAGTGTCACCAGAGAACTGCCATCTGACGTAAGGTATAATACCATCTGGGAGTTCTCGGTGAGTCCGTCCAGTGTACCCAGTCTCTACCAAGCACCCGTATATCATCTCTGATGTCAAACACCAATGGATATGGGATCATCCATCGCCCATCTCTATGGGTCGAGAAGGTATACGCTAGTCTACACTGGTATATCGATGCCCCGTCTCGATACACCTACGACTAGGGACTTTGAAGGATGTACTTATGGACTATCTGTCCCCACTAGTATGATCTGCATCATAGTCCAGGTAGTCAAGTACATATCCTAAGGGCTTTACCAACATGTAACAGAGAGACAATCAGTATACACGTTAAGGTAAAGAGCAACCAGATAGCATACTATCATGTCGAGCAAGAAAGTCCTCCCTATATATTTCCCAGCATCCACTACAATATACATCCTATGTACAGTAATGGCCTCTAGGGCATACATATAACTAACAATCTCCCACTTGCACTAGGGCCATCTGTAGTAGTGGTTGCAGTATCTCATACTCAACCATCCCATAAAAGTCTCTCTCTGGGAAAAGGCCTTTGTGAGTGGATCCGCCGTGTTGTCCTCTGAGTCTACTCTCCTAACCTCGATCACCCTGGAGATCAACCATCTCCATGATCAGGTGATACTGCCTTAGAATATGTCTGGATCACTGATGGGACGGGTGTTCCTTGGCATAAGCCACAACTCCATTGTCACACAATGGGAGGAACTGAGTTCATCTCATGAACAAATATACATCCAGACTGCCTCTTTGGTAGCATCTCAAGTAGCGATGTATCCTGCCTTTATCGTCTAGTTAGCCACGGTATCTAGCTTGGAACTCTTCCAACATACCGTCCCTCTACTGAAGGTTAAGACAATGCCTGTGACTGACATTCAGTCGTCTTTATCACCCTGGAAAACTTTCAGTGATTTTCCCCAGGATCAACTGATACCATCTCACTACAACTAGTGAGTATCCTAACATCCATTCAGATCTATCTCATACATCCAAAACTCAGGATTTAGGAGGTATCATTTTGATCCTATATGGAGAATCATTGTGATAAGCGGAGATTGACCGAGCGTAGCATAGGAAACTCCTTCCCTATCAAGAGCATGTCATCCACGTACTCTTCGAGGATCGTCACCATACTCTCTACTACCTTTTTGTTTATACAAGGTTCATCTACCATTTTGATGATATCAAACTCTTTGACTAACACATCAAAACAGATGTTCCAACTCCGCGATGCATGCTTTATCCTATAAAGTATCTTGTACACGTTTCCGCTGCTCCCACTGTCTACGAAGCCCTCTGGCTGTGTACTTATAGACGTTCTCTTCTAAAACATCATTTAGAAAAGCAGTCATGGCACCCAACCGCCAAATATCGTAGTCATGGTATGTAGCCGTGGCATGTAGGATCTGGATGGACTTAAGCATAGCCACTTGAAAAGGTTTCATCATAATCCACGCTTGGTCGATGACGAAAAGCTTTAACAAGTCTAGCTTTGAAAGTCTCAACTTTTCCATCTACACCAAGTAATCTTCTCAAGATATACTTGCTCCTGATGGGGATTTAACCCTTCAGATATAGCAACCAAAGTCCATACTTTGTTGGTGTACATGGATTCCATCTCAGATCACTAAGCATCCAGCCATTCTTATAGAGTCCCACTCCTGATGGCCAGCTCGAAACTAGTTGGGTTATCATCTCATGATGCAATCCTCGCTCCCACTGTCATAGAGAAACCGAAGTATCTCTCAGGTGGGTGAGGAACCCTACTAGATCGGCGGAGAGGCTGAGGTTCGTTGGTAACTATTGAATCCTTTGGTTTTATCAAATCATCAGCTGCAGTTTATATAGCTGGAACATTTCCAGTTCTACATTACAGACTTTGCCTCGAGCTTGTCTGGATTTTGCTTTCAGACATAGGCCGGTCAACCCCAAATCTTAACTAGCTTAAGACATGGGCACTTCCCTTTCCATATCACATATGAAATGGTAGGCAACTGATTTGACTGGAACCCTATTCAATAGGTATGCAGCTTCTCAAGTGCATAACTCCCAAAAGGAAATAGGTAACTCAGTAGTACTCATCATAGAGCACACCTTATCATATAAGGTGTGATTGCTCCGCCCCTATATACTATCGTGCTATGGTGTATACAGAGGAGTAATGCTGAGAGAGCATCTCATTCTCCTTTAGAATAGTCCAAGAATTCCGTGCTCAAGTATTCTCCTCCCTGATCACATCATAGGACATAATACTTATACCCGTATTTTGGTTCTCTACTTCTATCTTATATTCTATGAATATCTCAAAAGGTTCGGACTCATGTTTCAACAGGAACATATGACTGAATCTTGAGAGATTATCAGAGAATATAATGAAGTATAAAGAACCGGTCCTGGCATGTGTAGACAGGGGACCTTACATACATCAACATGTATCATCCCAAGAGTTTACTAACTCTTTCTCTGTTTCCAATAAACAGAGCTGGTGTCATTATATCTTTGTGACATGACTGGAAAGTTTCACAAGATGTAAATTCAAACTGATTTAAATATGCATCTAAATATAACTTCAGCTAGTCAGATCGCATTGATATGACCTAGTCTACAATGCCTCAAGAAGGATTCGTTCATTTCTGAACTCTTCCTCTCTGTGTGTTTTCCGTATACTAAGAACCGTAGTTTGATTTAGAACATCAACGCTTTTAGATAACGTGCCTGAACCGATCAACTTTTGATATAGGAAATGTTCAAAACATTATCAAACTATACAAAATTTTATCATTTCTTTACTAATAAAGAGATGGATATGATTTTGTATATCAGGTTCGGTATCTAATAACATTCGTTCAGAATCAATGTATTCGTAATACAGGGTGACAGTGACCAACAGACTTGGCTGGAACACTTGCCCCGTTTTCTGTCTCATGAAACTTATCACCCGTTCTCAGTTCTTCTACCTTTCTGTAGCCCTATGTAACATATTACATATGTGGGATCCTGATCTGGTATCACATACCCAGGACGTAAAGGATACTGAGAAACAGTTCTCTGTAATGAACACACCCGAAGATGTTGCATCAGCATGCACTCTCTTCGTTTGGGCGGCAAAGGAATTCTGGTATTCCCCTATTACCTGCTCTGTCTTATAACAATTATAAGTTAGAGCGGGACCAACGTTCTCCAGCTCAGTATAACAAGCGGGTTCGGTAAATAATCCGTATTATTATCTTGATTAAGGCGTGATATGGTCGCTACCTGGAGAGAGAGAGAAGAAAACACTCAGCGTGCGCTCTTGCAAGAATAGATTGGTTATTATTTTATCTAATCAGGATGGCTCCCACTGCTTTTTATCAAATCTTCCTTCAAACCCTAAAAGGAAAGACTAGCCGGGATTAATTACACACTACAAGTTCGCCAATCTTTCAGCCAGGCCAGTGTCGGTACTTTGAGGGAGGTCCCCCATGCATTCGCACGAACCTAATTAATGTAAACCTCATTTTCCCAGAGGCGTAACCTCGTTAACACCTTTCTAGACACCTACTTGATCGGCTAATTGTAATGTATAAAACTCTCCCAGGAGTAACTCTTACTCGCAGCGGGTATCGGGATCCAACTATCTCATAGAAGGTATGCAATCTCATTGCAAATTTCAACACCTGAAATTCCCGATAATTTTGCCCCTAGCGTCCTATGACCTTGACGCAGGCCAACAAACCATAGTGCGCTAGTCAAGTTCAGCCTGTCATTTCCTGATTGAATTAAACCCACCCGCACGACCCTTGACGAAGGCCAACAAAGTCGCACGACTACCCTAATCCAATCTGCATCATATGCATAAGCAGATAAATACTAGTTAGCTACCGCACACTACGCCTTGACGCAGGCCAACAAACGTAGCACGAATACTAACTACCACTTATCTGAAATGACGGAGGGCTGCGACAGGTTTTTCTGAAAACCTATTGCGTAATGAACTTGATATCGTTGTAGAATCAAATGATTTTGAAATGGAGTGCTTTTGAGGCTTTTCCAGTTTTGCTAAAGGAGTCACTCCTGGTGAAGGGATCGTCGGTCCTTTCCTCGTCGAATGAGGTGCGGGATATATCATATATATCACTGTGCAAAGCAAAAACTTTTAAAAGCAATCAAAAGACAAACCGAGTGTGTAGCATCTGCCAGTTATTGCTAAAGGAGTCACTCCCGGTGAAGGGATCTCGGTCCTTTCCTTATCGAATAAGGTGCAGGATATATCATATATACCGCTGTGCAAAGCAAGAACTGTAGCTACCTGTTTTATTTTGAAATTCGATTCTACAACATCTTAGGTTTCTTTTATTTCATTAATCACATTAATGAAGTCCCATCATTTAAGTACCTAAACATCACAGATAAATACGACGTACACTTATGCCATCCGCATTCGCCTCGATGTCCCCTCGTGCACCGTTAGGTTAGGTAACTAACGTCAGAGCGGGGCAGGGCTAGCGTGGGTGTAAAACATAAGTAACGCCTATATAATATATCATATATACTATATACTGTATCTATCACAGAACATCACATGATCACATCACAGATATCGCAGCAGAAGAAACATATGAAATATTGGATATACTAGGACGTCCGTGTTTTCAATACGAGCCAGTATAAAACACGGATTCCACGGTCGCGATGAATAGCCAAACCCACACCCCTAGACCCCTACGAGAGCGGCAAGCAACCCTACCAATTCTAGAGTTAGGAGACCCGGACTCGACACCTCGAGTTGGTCTCCCACTGGACTCCAGAACCCGGTTACTTGTGCTCCCCTCTTTGGGTCTATTCTAGTGCGGAAAAGTAAATAATATTCAAACGGTGACATCTTCCGCAACCTGGAAGTGCCCCAATAAAAGAATATTACATACAAGTTTTTACATGAATGAAAATGAAAAACACTCATGTCACATAAAAACCCCCGGCTATTCAAACACGACGATCCAATATAACATATCCAGCAACACATAACATCACATGTCATCAACGTAAGTAAATATGTCCATCCCAATTGTCGTTGACATATAGCAACGAAACCGGCGATATCACATATTACACTTACGGTCACAGAAAAGAAAGTGTAAAACTACAACAGTTGGAATCCGCAACCTCCTCAGACATCGCATGCCTGACCAAATGAATTCTTTAGACATCGCATGCCTAACAATTATAAACCCCGCATTTTAGTCTCATTATCGAAAACACTTTTCAATATCAAGTCGGGCAATTCAGCAAGATTCCCGACATCCTGATCGAATGCTCGTCGTAAACTTCAGTAGACGGCTACACCCCCGATACCGTCAACGAAGTGCACCAAGGCGGAACACCGCTGCCGCGAGCACCGGAACGGATGCTTTCGGCGACGGGGTTCTCCTACAGTCATTTGGTCGGGGCTATGGAGTGAGGCTGTCTATTAAGTTTACCCGGCGAGTATCCACGTACGCTACGTGATTGCGACGGACTTTTGATCACATCAAAATTCTGTGGCAACCGATCAAGTGAGACTAAATTGCTAGATTTACAACATTCATTCAGTTATCTCATAACTTATTGTGAATTCCAATTATTGTATCCCATTCCAGATAAATAGAAAATGTTAAACTTTCCGATCGAACATTCTAACACCCAAGTTTTCCCGATACAAATCAACTCATGAAATAAGTTCAAAGACATTCACTTCATGCCTCAGTACCAACGGTCCAGCCGTAGAAGGGTCAAGCCAACGCCTCACATGTGGCACGCCGTACTGCCCCAAACCCGAGGGTTCAAAGGGCAGTTCAAGACGGTCACATAATCGAGTTAAGGTTTGTTGTCTTCTAGAGGGACCATCGCGTTACTTGCACTACTCAGAACGTCCTTAAACCACAGAAAAATCCAACACTTGGAAATTTCCCGACAGGGGAAAAATTGGGTATTTATATCCGGTCGAACTTTTTAACATATTCAAAAATTATCCGGAAAACCACATAGACAAAGTTTGACAATCCGATCGAATAAACGAATCCCCAAAACAACCCTAGAAAATTCAACTCTTGAATAAATATTAAAAATTCCTAGAAAATCCAGCATAATAAAATAGGAGTTACTGTGCAAACAGGGGATGATGATGTCATCCTTTGGCCGCGGAACCGCCGCAGAAGGCATGCTTATGCCGCGGTTCCGCCGCACTTTGTACTGTTCATGAGTCAAATTTTGCACCGTAATTCTTATAATTCCCTGCTGAATTTTTTAAGCATTTTTAATGTGGAAAAATCCCAGATTTTAGAAAAAGTCCAGAGAGCATGTTTGGTTTAGGGTTTCGGGTTCGTTCGGGCTTCAAACTTCGTCTACGCATCGCCTAAGGCTCTAGCTAGGCTCTGATACCACTGTAGGGTTCCTAGGCACTCTCAAGAGGTCTCAAAAGGCATCAAGCATGCCAATATAAAATTTTACATGTGCCGAGAAACCCTAATACGGATCGTTAACTAGAATTTTAGGCGACAAAAGCGAATAGTTAACAACTTAACTAAAGTGTAACGGAAATACAACCTTTGTAGATCCGGTCCTCCACCTCCATAGCTCCGCAATGAAGTCTCCTCACTGTCCAAATGGAATCCCGGGCTCTAGCGTCGGCTTCATCGGAGAAATGGGCGGGCAAGATCGTCGGCTTCGTGCCGAAGATGATGTACGTCGAGGCATCACAAGATCAAGCTCCCACTTCACCAAGTGATGAAACTTGTGAAGAAAACACACTCTACTACTTGGCAAGAGGTAGAGGATGAAGAAATAGGAAGTGGGTTCTCTTTAGAATTGGATTTCTCACTCATTTGCTCAAGTTGCCATTGTTGAAGCAAGCTTTCTTCAAGTGAAGAAGACGAAGAAGAAAGAAAGAATATGATAAGTGTTAATTAAAAAAGGAAAAGAAAATCAATCCTTATCATATTCAAACCATGGTTATGTGTAGAGAATGAATCATGGTTGAGTGGAATGGTTAGGGTTAAGCATGAGACAAAATGGTCATATGGTCAAAGCTTCATGAAGCTTCAATATGAAACAAAATTAGCAACCATTTTCTCTTTATGCTTTTCATTTTCTAAAACTAATAAATAAATAAATGAATAAGTAATCATAACCCTAACCATTCATATAACCTTGGTTCAATCTTTACACTTAACCAATTTTGCATGTATCATCAAACATGATACAATCAAGTGCACAAAACTATATCGAATATACAATGTGCACAAGCGAATGAGAAAATCCATTTAAAGTGAACCAATACAAGTTAATGCAAAGTAATATATCAAATATATAATTATACATCAAATCATTAAATCAACACTTGATTTAACGATCCGGTCATATCGCATATAACCAACTAGTATCCTATGTATCGGCTTACCGAATCAATCCTTGATTCGATAACTAGGTTATATCGCATACAACCATTCGATACATTCATCGCGAGAATGGAATACGGTATCACATACACGCATTATTCTCGGTCCCGCACATATCTCGTATGCGCTCCTATTTCGTTTCGCTTGAGCCAGGAAACCTCTGTGTAGGACTCTAAAGACTCGTCAATACGCCGGCAGCAGGTGATGATCATATCAAACACCCACAAGCCGTAAGCGGTCTGCTAAACGTAACGGCCACCCGGGTATTGAGCGATCAGAAGATCGACGAGCAAGCCCGCTCACACTCCTGTGAATCCAACCAGTAACACTTACCGTACAGTCCGGTCTGATCGTCTGATATGTCGCATATCTCGCCTAGGGGTGGTAAACGTCAGACCCCAATAGCTGGATAAGTCGTGTCGATATGAGGTCTATAACAGTTCGAGAAACTACTGGTAACACTTACCAGTAAATCTCAGCAACCCTGGCCAGGGATTTCCGGTTATAGCCAATCGAACACAGCGCAACATCAACTCCCTATACCGGGAGAGACGAATCCCCTCCTATCGTTCATTGCCTCCATGTGATTCGGGACTGTACCCAAAAACCACCGTTTTGCACGCCCTCTTGGACGTGGTAAGATGGAAATCAAAGCACAGTGGGAACCACACAAGACTCTATGACGATCTCGGATCAACTGACTACTCTGTACCAGTGTCACCAGAGAACTGCCATCTGACGTAAGGTATAATACCATCTGGGAGTTCTCGGCTAGTCCGTCCAGTGAACCCAGTCTCTACCGAGCACCCGTATATCATCTCTGATGTCAAACACCAATGGATATGGGATCATCCATCGCCCATCTCTATGGGTCGAGAAGGTATACGCTAGTCTACACTGGTATATCGATGCCCCGTCTCGATACACCTACGACTAGGGACTTTGAAGGATGTACTTATGGACTATCTGTCCCTACTAGTATGATCTGCATCATAGTCCAGGTAGTCAAGTACACATCCTAAGGGCTTTACCAACATGTAACAGAGAGACAATCAGTATACACGTTAAGGTAAAGAGCAACCAGATAGCATACTATCATGTCGAGCAAGAAAGTCCTCCCTATATATGTCCCAGCATCCACTACAATATACATCCTATGTACAGTAATGGCCTCTAGGGCATACATATAACTAACAGAGTTTTGCATTGATCTGATTTCCGGCACGGGACCTATTTCTATACTGCCTTACCGGATAGCCCCGGTGGAGCTTAGAGAGCTTAAAGATAAATTGCAAGAGTTGCTTGATAAGGGACTTGTGCGTCCGAGTGTTTCGCCTTTAGGAGCTCCTATCCTGTTCGTCAAGAAGAAGGACGGCAGTTTGAGGTTGTGTATGGATTATCGTCAATTGAACAGAGTTACGGTGCGGAATAGGAATCCTTTACCTTGCATTGACGATTTTTTTTATCAGCTCCACGGTGCGAAATTTTTTTCTAAGATTGATTTGCGATCGAGTTATCATCATTTGCAGGTTCCGAATGATGACATTCCGAAGACTTCTTTTCGTACGTGCTACAGGCATTATGAGTTTTTGGTGATGTCGTTCGGACTCACCAATGCGCCAGCAGCGTTCATGGATCTGATGAACCGGATGTTCAGGCCGTTCCTCGACCAGTTTATTATTGTGTTTATTGATGACATTCTGGTCAACTCTAGGAGTCGAGAGGAGCATGAGCAGCACTTGAGGATTGCTTTGCAGACATTGAGAGAGCACCAGCTGTATGCTAAATTCTCAAAGTGCGTGTTTTGGCTTGATAGAGTTGACTTCCTGGGTCATGTGGTGATGGGAGACGGTATTCTTGTATACCCGAGGAAGATCGAGGCTGTACAGCTTTGGCCCAGACCTGTATCTGTGACTGAGGTCCGCAGCTTTTTGGGCTTAGCTGTTTATTATCGCCGTTTCATGCAGGATTTTTCGAGTATCGCTGCACCACTGACCGGACTGACCCAGAAAGGGGTTCCTTTTCTTTGGACTGATGCGTGAGAGCAGAGTTTTCAGCAGTTGAACACTCGGTTGACGACTGCACCAGTTCTATCTTTGCCTTCTGGATCGGGCGGCTATGTTGTTTACTGTGATGCGTCTCGAGTGGGGTTTGGTTGTGTATTGATGCAGCATGATAGAGTTATCGCTTACGCTTCTCAGCAGCT
Organism: Agapanthus africanus; assembly: GCA_030015575.1. NCBI lineage: Eukaryota > Viridiplantae > Streptophyta > Magnoliopsida > Asparagales > Amaryllidaceae > Agapanthus > Agapanthus africanus. The sequence continues at coordinate 510,098,586 of CM057341.1, forward strand.
GAAGAAGCACGAGCAGAATTACCCCACTCACGATCTTGAGATGTTCGCGGTGGTCTTTGCACTGAAGGTTTGGAGACACTACTTATATGGAGAGCCGTGTCAAATTTTCACGGATCACAAGAGCTTGAAATATATCTTCCAGCAGCGGGATTTGAATCTGAGACAGCGCCGTTGGATGGAGCTTGTGAAGGATTATGATTGTGAGATCCTTTATCACCCGGGCAAGGCGAATGTAATAGTTGATGCTTTGAGTCGTAGGCCAGGGGGTAGCTTGACCCAGTTGAGCACAGTTCAGCGACATTATTTTGCAGATTGGCAGATCTTGTGTGATGGTAGAGTACAGTTTGAGTTCACTTCCACTGGGGGACAGCTTGCTCATGTCCGCGCTCATCCACTACTACTTGATCATATCCGTGATGCGCAGCCCAGTGATGCCCGTTCGTCTAAGATTCTTGAGCTTTTTCACAGGGTACAGATTCAGAGTTCTTGATTGATGACCAGGGTGTGCTACGTTACGGGATTCGCTTGTGTGTACCGGATATTGATGGGTTGAGACGCAAGATCTTAGAGCAGGCACATTAGTCAGCCTTTAGCGTTCATCCAGGTTCCACCAATATATACCGTGACTTGAGAGACATTTACTGGTGGGAAGGGATGAAGCGTGATGTTTCGGACTTTGTTTTGAGATGCCTGACTTGCCAGCAAGTCAAGGCTGAGCATCAGAGACCGGTCGGAGAGTTGCAGCCCTTATCCGTTCCTGAGTGGAAGTGGGAGCATATTTCCATGGACTTTGTTGTGGGTCTACCCAGTACCAGTCGAGGGTATGACTCCATTTAGGTGATTGTTGACCGGTTGACGAAAGCGGCTCACTTCCTTCCAGTGAGGACCACTTTCGGTTATGCTCAGTATGCTAAGTTGTACATAGATGAGATTGTGCATTTGCACGGCGTTCCCACATGCATAGTATCCGACAGAGGCACCCAGTTTACTAGACGTCTTTGGCAGAAACTTCAGGAAGCTTTTTTTACCCGTTTGTGTTTTAGCACCGCTTTTCTTCCGCAGACCGATGGTAAGTTGGAGCGGACTATACTGACTCTGGACGATATGCTTCGCGCGTGTGTACTTGATTTTGGTTGTAGTTGGGATCGTCACTTGCCGTTGATTGAGTTCTCCTACAACAATAGTCATCAGGAGACGATTAGATGGCGCCTTTTGAGGCTTTGAATGGTAGAAAGTGTCGATCGCCAGTCTGTTGGACCGAACTCAGCGAGGGTAGGGTTTTGGGACCCCAGCTAGTTCAGGAGACTACGGAGAAGATCCAGCTGATTCAGGATAGGATGAAAGCAGCCCAGTGCAGACATAAGTCTTATGCCGACCGTCGTTGTCGCAGACTTGAGTTCGCAGTGGGGGATCATGTATTCCTGTGGATTTCTCCGATGAAGGGCGTTATGAGATTTGGGAAGAAGGGGAAGCTCAGTCCCGGATTTGTGGGTCCTTTCAAGATTCTTGAGCGAGTTGGTGTCGTTGCCTATCGTTTTGAACTTCCGCCCAGTTTTCCGGATGTTCACCCCATATTCCATGTGTCGATATTTCGCAGATACCTTCATGATCCTTCTCACATGATTCAGCACCAGACCGTTCAGCTTGAGCGCGATCTTTCGTTCACCGAGCAGCCGGTAGTTATATTGGATCGGCAGGTGAAGAAACTTCGGTCAAAAGTCTTGCCATCTGTGAAGCTTCTTATGTGTGGCCCTACTAGTGAAGAGATCACTTGGGAGGCCGAGAGAGAGATGCGGAAGGAATTCCTTCATCTCTTCGAAGGTACGCGTAGTTAAAATTTTAAATTCAGGGACCGAATTTCTTTTAAGGGGGAAGATTGTAACGTTTTAGGAATCGTTATGCGAACTTTCCGTTAAAAGGTAAAATGGGCGGTGTTTTTCCGTAAAAACTCGGAAGCGATCATTTTTCAGTTTAAACTTAACTGCACCTAGTTTAACTAGAAAATAGCTAGTTTGCGGTTTTTAGCTATCACTTGAAAATTTTAGTTCACTTAGATATTTTTCCCTAATTAAAATATTATTATAAGCTTTTAATTATGCACTTAATTAGTGGTAATTATAATTTTTTTTGGGTTAATTATGCTAAAAGTGAATCTATGCAAATTTAATCACAAGATTAAGCTTAAACCTTCTCTCCCAAAATATCAAGATATTTGTAGAATTAAAAGATAATTTTTAAGAAAATGATTAAGAGGTGGCATGGATGGGAGGTGCTTGAATGAGCATTTATTGATGTTTTAATCTAGAAATTTCCATACAAATTCCTATCCTCCTCATTCCTTTAGTCTTGGCCGAGCCCCCCTGGTGCCATCTCTCTCTTCACACCCCATTTTCACTTTCTCAAGCTCAAATAAATCATCAAAAATGCTCAAATAATCCCACAAACTCAAATATAAATCCCTACCCATTATTCTTCAACCCTAAACAAGCTTGGATCTTCATGAAAGTCATCATTTTGGAGACTAATTTGTAGTTTAGTTGCTAATTTGTGTATCTAGTGGAGGTATAAAATCCTAACCCTAAACTTTAAATGTTATTTAAATCATTAAGCTAGCTTATTAGATGTTTAATATAGCTTTAAATTGCATGTTTAGAAATTCATGAAAGAGTTATGAAGGTCAAGTTAGGGTTTGATTTGTTTAAAATGGTTAATGGAGAATTGTAGACTTTGACAATTTAACCTAGTTTTGAGAACGCTATTTGTTATTTTTCCAAATCGTCTAATTAGCTTAATAGCAAACTAACTTTTTCTAAATCTTATATGGATGAGATTAAAATTGTACTAAAGGTTTGGGTGACTTAGTTAAGCTACTTTGCGATGATTGTGATCGGTAGAATTGTTAAAACTTCTAGACTTGAGCTAAAATGATGAAAAATTGCTTACTAGGTTTTCAGTTATATTAGGCATAGGGTTAAATTGACGTTGCGATAATATATATTATCTTCCACGCTATATATTGTGTTGTGAATGCGCGATCGGTACAATCGGGGTCTAGGCTTAGTGCTTGCGTAGTTTAGTGATCCTAGCTAGGGTTGTGCCGATGTCGTACGTGTTTTGTGCACTAGGTGCACAGTGTGTTTATCTTGTGGACGTTATCCTTGCGTTTCGTTATCGTTGTGTCAGCGCAGGATATTTAGCCTTATGTGTTGTGTCTGTGTAATTTTAGGATCGCAAGCGAGGTCTTCAGACGCTGCGAAGAAAGGGAAGCAGGTGGTCGGATTTTCTTAGCTCGAGACTATCGGTGAGTAGATTTAACATTTACGGGGAAATTGCTCGTATGGCGTTATGCGTCAGGGCTGGATATGATATTAGAGCTGCATGTTTATACGCATATGAGTTGATTGCGCATGAGCATCATTGCATATTATTACCTGTTGTGTCTTGACTTGGTACCTATTGGACACTGCACCATTACAGACAATTCATTTTGCACGAGCACTAAATTGTATAATGCACTCACACCTTCGGTAATTGCCATGACACGCACTACATATATATACATATGTGATATTGTATCAGTTATTGTCATTGAGGCAGTGATTCTTATTCCGTTGCGTATATGAAATGTAGTATACAGGCTAATACCTACATGCTTACACACTTACCTTGCTATAGCTACCTGTACATCATGTTTATATACTTACATGTACACCCACATACCTTGCTACAGTTACATATACATCATACATACATATTTACATGTACACCCACATACTTTGCTATAGTTATATAAACCCCTAAGTGGTATTGTATTGTCATTTGACATTGAGACGTTGATTATTGTGCTATTGCGCTTATGAAATACATCATACATACCTGTTTACATGTAGATACACATATCTTGGTATAGTTACATGCACACCTCATATGATGCTGCACTTGATTTCGGAGGAATTGGGAACCGCATGGTACATTTTAAAACTGGATTCATTTAAAAGAGCGGTTTTCCCTTAATATGCTCATATTGCTGTTTTATGTTGCATATATCAGTTTTCATGGATTTACGCATTGAGATATGGATTTCATATGATTTATGGATTTGAGAACCGTGGGGGTATTTCAAGAAATTTATGTATTGTTTGAAAACCCGGTTTCTCTTGATATGATATTTCAGTGTGTCCACCATGAGTTTTCTCGGTTCTGAGACTTGTGTTAGAAACCCGATTCGAGGAGTGGATGAGGCCATGTTGCGGGTTCATAGTGGACCCGATATGGTACCCCGTGGCAAGAAAGGTATGTCTATGGATTTAGCCGATGAGCCTAGCAGGGGTGGTGCACTGCCTACCGGCGATAATTTTAGACTTGGCGGTTATCCAGAGGATATCGACCGGAGTCGTGAGATGGATATAGGCCGATTCGTACTACCGGAGCCCGCGGGCCGATCCGGGCAGACGAAGCCCATGGTACGTGGATTTACGTGTCGATACTGGACACGAGTATTTCATGATGTTTCGAGTGTCGATGTTGGACACTCAGGTTCCATGAGACTTACAGATATGAGGGTCAGTTTTGGTGACTCCGCCTGAGGATTTTGGGATTTGGGGTGTCATCGATGGACACCAGGGTTTTTCAATGCTGATGATTTGTGCATGAGGTTTATTATTTATCCCACACTCAGGATTTATTTGATATGCATTTGATTCATGTAGATGTAGTAACCTGGTGGTGTACCTTGATCATGATTGTTGCATATCTATATTGCCATACTTATGCTATCAGATTACATATGATAGATTATCGATGTTCGTGCATACTTGCAATTACAGTATGATATTATTTACTATTAACGAGTTGGCAACTCACCCCCGTTGTTCCACAGTGTTTTGCAGGACTTACCCTCAGAGTAGTCGCAGCAGGGCTTCTTCTTATTATCTCTACTTTTGCGGATACCGCTATGGTTGGCTGTGAGGCCTTTTGCTATCGGTGGGTTTGCGGTTATCCGATGATGTTCATTATGTTTCATTTGTATCTAGTACTCTCCATCTACCACTTCATGTATTTGACTTAGAGACATGTTATGAGGATCGATGTTGTATTATTTTGTGATTTTGGGTGCCATGCTCGTGGGAGCCGGCCTTGTTATGAAGTTTTACTTCCTTATGCTGTTTTCATTTATATTTCTTCGCTACGGCGTCGTATATATGCTTGTGGTGGTTGTTTCCGCCGTTGGGCATGATTTGCTCCCGTTTGGGATGCTTTATTTATATTCTATGTTCTACCCGTTTTCGGGGCTAGTTTTTACAAAGGAGGTGCTGCCGAAATTTTTAAGAAAGTAAAACTTAAGTTTAAAGATTTTTACTTGAGATTTCCGAAGGTTTTCAACTATTTTTTCTCCACTTATCAATTTTTGGGTGGTTTAGATTTCTAGGTTTCGGCTTACTTAAATTGTGTACGCCTGTTTACGTTATGTGGTTTAAGTGCCGGTCACGTGCCTAAAATTCGGGTCGTGACAGCCAACATCCCCATCACCACCTTCACCACCACCACCATGTCGCAATCCTACCAAAAATCGCCATCCTCCACTTTGTTATAGCGGTCTGATAAATTCTTACTCGCCATAGTTTGTTTCCTTTCTTGCTGCAATTCAATCCTTGTAGAAACCCAATGTTGGATAAATATATGCCCTAGAGGCCATTATTTGTAATGGATGTTATGCATATATATATGTACATGACAATCTTACTGGAAATGATAGTATGCTATCTGATTTGCCTTTATCTTAGCATGTACATATGTTTTACTAGTTATTACGTACTGCTTATACATGTTGATAAAGCCCGTAAGATGTGCTTGACTACTAGCATTGTGATGGCGATCATACTTATGGGGGCTGGGTAGTCTATAAGCATATCCTTAAAGTGTCCCTAGTCATAGGAATATCGAGACATGGAATCGATATTCCAGAGTAGACTGGTGTATACGTTTCTAGACCCTGACGAAGGGCAATGGTTAGTCCTACAGCCATTGGTGGGTTTCACCTAAGATTGTATACAGGTGCTCACTGTGGGTGGGTACACAGGATAGACTCGCCAGGAACTGCTGGATGGTATTATACCAATCATTATATAGCAGTTCTCATGTGGCATGTGTATAGGTAGTCTGTAGACCTAAGATCATCATTTGTTTCGTGTGAGTTCCTACTTGTGCTTTAATTACTACCCTATAATGGCTCAAAGGATTCATGCAAACAGGTTTTAGTTGGGTACAGTCCCGAGCCACATGGAGACAGTGAGTGATTGCTAGGGATTCGTCTTTTCCGTTACAGGGAGTCAATATCGCACTGTGTTTGGTTGGTAAACACCATAAGCCCCTAGCCAGGGTAGTTGAGAATTCTCGAAAGTTAAATCAGTAGTTTCTCGGATGGTCTTGAGCCACACCAACACGACTTATCAGGTTAGTAGGGGTCTGACGTTAACCACCGCCTAGACCCGGTATGCGATACTCTTAAACGAATAGACTGGACTATGCGAATATTGTCACGGTTAGGCTCAGTAGGGGTTTAGATGAGTTTGCTCGTTGGCCTACTTTTGACAGGTACCTGGATAGCCATTACGTATAGCTAGTGCCGCTGACGTACTTATGGTTAAACCCACTGCTAGCGTACTGTCGAGTCTTTAGAGTCCCACACAGAGGGTTTCCTTGATTCAGGTGAAATGATTTGGAGGCCTTATATTTATACCTGCAGGGTTCCGGTTAATTCCAAGTACTAATTGCGCAGAATTTAATCTAACGGATTATAATACTAGCGGGCTTAGGATTAAGTCGGTTCGTTAAATCAGATATTGATTTAATGCTTGTATTATATTAGTAGTATTTTTCTATCTCTTGGGTATTCGTATTTTGATACGAATACGAGTCTGTATATACGGTAGAATGTATTTTGTATTTATACAAAATACCTTCTAGAAGATGACACCTCATTATATATTTTTCTATTTTATTCAAAATAGAAAATGAGGTGGAGGGTAAGGTGGCTTCAAGTATGGCATGATGCATGGCTATTGTATTTATTTATTCATTTGTGAATACTATTGAAGTATGGCTAGTATTTTTAATAAAAGAAAAATGCTTGATATCTTTTGAATCTAACCATTTTTCAATTCATTCCCATCATACCATTCTCTCTCCTTTCTTGAACTCATCTTCCTCCTCAACCCTAAGCATTCTCATGTGTTGAGAGCCATAGGGCTTTGAGATAGAAAAAATCACTACTAATGATCTCTACATATTCTAAACTAACAAGATTAGCAAAGTAGTTAGTTTAATTACTTTCTTTTGAAAGTAGAAGCTTGAATCAAGAATCTTGCAAACAGGTGGATTTTGGGTACAATCCCGAGTCACATGGAGGCAGTGAACGGTAGTAGGGGTTTCGTCTAACCTGGTATTAGAATTTGATGTTGCGCTATACTCGATTGGCTATAACAGCAAGTCCCTGGCTAGAGCTGATGAGATTTATCGATAAGTGTTATTAGTGGTTTCTCGAAAGGTTATAAGCCACACATCGGCATGACTTATTGAGTTAGTGGGGTCTGACGATTCCCCCTCAGACTCGATATGCGATATATCAGACAAAGAGACCAGACTGTACAGTAAGTGTTGCTTATAAGCTCTACGAGAGTTTGGACAAGTTTGCTTGTTGATCTTCTATTCGTTCAATACCTGGGTAGCCGTTACGTCCATCTAGTACCGCTGACAGCTTGTGGATATCTGATGTGATCATTACCTACTGCTGGCGTATTGACGAATCTATAGAGCCCCACATAGAGGTTTCCTAGCTCAAGCAAAATGAAATAAGGCACGTATAGAGATATGTGCAAAAACTTGATTAAATACGAGTATATGATACTGTACTCTAATCCAGCGTTAAATGATATCAGCCAGTTATATATGATATAACCAGATTATTGAATCATGTGTTAATTCAATGATTTGAGATATATATATATATATAAACTAATAAACTAATATTGAATATTAGCCCGTTATATGTGATACAACCGGATTATTGAATCAAGTGTTGATTTAATAATTTGATATACATATATATATTTGATATTAACTGGGTTATATATGATATAACCGGATTATTGAATCAAGTGTAGATTTAATAATTTGATATATATATTAACTAATATTAAGCCCACTTAAGATTTTCTTCTCTCTCTATATATTTATATATGTGATATATATACATATATAATGTGTCATAGTTGATGATACATGTAACTTGGATGTATGAGAATCATACAAGAGTTAAAGATAAGAAGATAATTGTATGGATTAATGAATTAAAGAAAAAGAGAATGAGTCAATACTTGGAGAAGCCTTGAGAAACCATGACTCATCCCTTATTCTTTATTTTATTCATAGATATTTTAAAATCTCAATCTCATCTTATTTCTTGAGCTCATGGTTCAAAAATCATCCAAGTTCATCTTCTTCATGATCTCCTCACTAATTTTCTAGGTGAGAAAAAGAAAAGGAGAAACAAATAATTTTAGTGAGAAAAACTCCTACTTCATTAACCTACACTACTCTAGCCCATTAGTATAGGTTGTTAATTTCACTAATATCTTGAATAGTGAAGTGTGAGCTTGAATGAGAGTTGCCTCAAGGCGGATCATCTTCGACGATGAAGACAACAAGAAAGCTCGTTCCATTCTTCAAGTGGAGTCAAAGAAGAGTTCTAGGGGCTGCTACTTGGAGGTTTAGAAGTGAAGGACCAGACTACAAAGATTGTAGACACTTTCACTTAGATTAGAACTTGTTTGCTTAACTTTAAAACCCTAAATCTATAGTTCGATTCTTATTTAGTGTCACGCCCCGCTTCCCAAAAGAAGGTGAAGGATGACGTGGCAAGGCCCGCAACCTAATTGTATTGAAGGTGGTCTATTCAATACAGTTACGTTAAGCGTATGAATATCTAACATGCAGGAGGTGTACCAAAATCAAAAATAATAAAAGCGAAAGGCATTTATTTCCATTAACCAAACTTTATTACATCCCAAAAGAAAGAGTAATATAAACTAAGTCGTTTAATTATATCGAAGGAGAAATAAAAGCCCTAAACATGTGGGCAACAACAAAAATTAAAACTAGCTAATCTTCCGTCATCAAGTCTATGTAATCTTCATTTGTTGGTTCCACCCTTTGATCCTCTTCATAATACTCATCCTTATCTAACATACATTCCGAAGATAGAGAGAGAAAAGGAAATTCCGTCAGCGAGTTACACTCGGGTAGGATTGCCTCATAAGGAAGTAAAGGTATAGAAACGAGCAACTTTATATAAGTATGCTGTATATGATGTACATGGGTATAAAGGTGTGAGGGCTATACAACTAAGACATGTTGACAGAGATATATGTGAATATGAGTATGTTTTGTGAGGTGTATGTTAGGTAAAAATTCAAGTCAAGTGAATCGGGTATTCAGTCTAAGAGTTAGATCAGGTTAAATAAGGTGTGTATTGATAGAATTGACTGGTGGACATACTCGTATCCTTGAGGTATCCCATAACTAGCTAGAAGCAGTATGAGCTGGCGCTCGTGCCTGGGGTGGCAATCAATGCGGTAGCGTGAATATCCCCGAAAGGTGTCCCATGACTACGATGGAGCTTTGTCTAGCGTGAATATCGCTCAAGTGTACAAGTATTTCCACCCTTCAGTTCCATAATAAACAACAAGTCTAAACTGGTAAAATATCCATATCCAAGATACTGAATGATTCGTGTCTCCTAAAGAAAGCTAGATAAAATAACGTGTGGGTATAGCACATGATATTACGTGAGTTTAGTGGTGAACATCAATAGGTATCTACTAAGTATTGCAATCGTTTTAGTTTGTCAAACAAGGGTTCGGATACTCGTGATTATTCCGCTATGGCCACGGAACAACAACTGGGGAAGTGAAATGTACGGTTTCACTTTCCGGGATCATGATCGAGTAGTAGAGGAATCTGAGTTCTGCATCTCCTTACCTAATCAAACTACCCATCCCCGTTGTTCAGTATAAAGGTCTTGACGAATTAGTGTTAGCGCATATACATCTAGGCAAGGAATTTCCACATTGTATGTCATCAACATATTGGATCATTCGCCCTAAAGTAGGGTTAGTATTCACCCGAATATCGGGTTAGTAGTTTTCCACACATTGGACCATTCACCCTCAAAATAGGGTTAGTATTCACCGGAATATCGGGTTAGTAGTCTTCCACATATTAGACTGTTCGCTCTGCCTGCAGGGATCCTCATTTATAAGTATTCCATACCTAAGTCTGCGCATTCTAACCTTAACCGTATCATGTGACATGTATGTCATAAACTTGTAATCAAACTGTTGATCTCATTTAATATGGCCTTCCACAACCACTCATTTTATTTTGTTATCTTTTAAACTTTATAACGTGCTTCTTATCATCTTATAGAACGCTTAGTTAATAAAGAATAATAGTATTTAATTATATTTATTGTTTATAAGAAAACCATGATATTTGGAATATTTACCATTTTGGAAACCCATAGTATTTTACTGAGAAAATATCATTCTAATAAAAGGTTATGGTATTTATTTGAAAATTATCTTTTAATAAAGTTTTAGATATTCTTTTGGAAAATATCATTTATAAGGGTTATAGTCGTTGTTGAAAATAGCATTTTAATAAAGGTCAAGGTATTTAAATTAAATTATATCTTTTTAGGATGAATTAAGATATTTTATTGTAATTTAATAATTTTATGAAATTATGGTGTTTTAAATTTGAGGTAACATTTTAGAAAATACGTTCGTGTTGGCAACCGCTGCATATGAGCGGCAGGATTTGTGTCCTTTTCAGGGACGATTGCCTATCAACCACGAGGTATTTATGTAAAGCATTACCCTATTAGGATATCTCATTAAACTTTAGTTAACATGCTAAGAAAAATTAATATAAAAATATCATTTCGAGTGAAAGGGGATAATTTGAAAAACCATATCACCGTTATTTAGATTTAGTATTACCCCCATTCAAAAGGTATAGGGATTTAACAAAACTAAAGTAGTTGGTGGATAAAAGTGTAAGTAAAATATATATCATTTTAGTATCTAAAACATTTATTCCAAATATTTTATCTCATATGGGTATTTTAAACATAAACGACATTTTAATGAAAAGAGGGTATTTTGAGGAAGTAACCTATTTCGAGATCATATTGGTAACATGGTAAGTGTGGATATGTAAGGGTTGATTTGATACCCCATGAGTTATAACTTTAAGCATATCATATTCCATGTAGGATGATGGTGCAATATTCATGCATATAGAGGTAATTAAAGAAGCCGTTTTAAACAGGTGTTAAAATTATTATTATTAAGATGTTCTAAAATAGGCATGCAAAAATATTTTTAACATCATTTTAATCTGAGGTTGAGGATTAGGACTTGAAACTAAGATCATTATAAGAAAGAAGGTGACCGACAAGTGGAGAAAGGCGGATCCTACCTTTTGTTTGTGTTGGATGCCGATGGGTCGAAAATGTATGCTCATACTAAATCCTCAATAGCTCCGTGCTTGTATTTTTCCTTGATACTTGGGTAGAACCACAGCATCGTTATCGTCGATACGAAGGCGTGGGTATTTTTTTCAGAAATTTTGGAGTTATGAGGTATGAGAATTTGAGTTTCAAGGTCTCTATTTATAGGGTCTTTTCCCCAACAATAAAATCCAAAATCTGTTAAAAAAATCCTCAAAATCCGCGTCCCAAATGATTGCCCAATCATCAGCTGATGATTGCGTCTCCTCCGCCTCATCTCAGCCGTTGGATCATGATCCAACGGTCGAGATCACGGCGCCATGCCCACGCCCACGCGCCACGCATCATGCATGTGGGGATCATGCGTTTTCGCGTGGTCCCCAACACGTAGGCGCTACCGGATGACTTTAGGCCATTGGATCTTTGCATCCAATGGTCCCGGTTAAAGGGATTAAATATTTAAAAAAATTAAAATCTATACTTTTTATTATTTTTAAAACCGCATTTGTTTCCCAAAAATTGTTAAAAATAGTTAAAAAACGAGAAAATTATGGAAAAATTTCAGAAAATATATTTTATTATTATCTTTAGTTTAAAAATGATTTTGGGTTAAAACTAAACAATATTTCCACATCTATGATATTTGTTAGTTATTATAATTATTTATTAATCTATTTTATTTTTGGAAATATTTAAATTACGAAATAATTATTTCAATCGATAATAAAAATATGTAAATTATTTTAAGGCATTATAAAATTTTACTAAAACATTTCAAGCCTAGAAGAATATAAATAGATTCTAGAAAATTCCTTTAATCATATTTCAATGCTTCGAAAATTATTAACATTACTTTAAAAATATTTTTCTATCAACAAAACACGTAAATAATTACTTGATACTAGAAATTTAAATAAAATATATTTTAATAGGTATTATAAAATATGGACATTACAATCTACCCTCCTTAAAATAATTTCATCCTCGAAATTTCAGAAGGTAGGTCAAGGAAAAAAAAGCACCAAGAAGTGATTATCGTGGTTAAAAATTTTGGGTCTCGCTCTCTCGTCCCGTTTCCTCGCTTTCGTGTATGTCTGCCTAGTAGTTCTTTCTCCACATAACTCTAGCCAGCTGGATTGTCTTGTCCCTCAAGGTTTCATCCTTCTAGTATCCCGACCGGTGGCTGCTTGTGGGTTACGCCAACCTTTCCGTGATCTCGGAACGATCAAAAGTATGACTAGAGTTACCAACATACCCTCTTAACCATGAGATATAAAAGTATTATGCAGGCCCTCCAAAGAAAATAGCAAAACTAGGTTATACACAAACCCACCGTCTCCTTCCAAGATGTTAAACGGCCGATGAGTCGTGGGCTGTGCTTTCCGCGCTCTCTTCATTGTATCACCATCTCCATTTTTCCTACAATTATCTCAATCTTAAAAATTCTCCATCTTCAGGATCATCCCAACCGATCGGCACTTCTCCTATATAAAACTTAACCCCTCTCATCCGCTTCATGTGTTTTGAACAACTATGTCCACACGTTTTTCTTATAGTAGTGTCTCTATATCTTCAAGATGAACATCACAATCGCCAGTTCTAGATCTAGACAGGACAGTTGCGTCCACAAGTCGTTAGTTGTCTTGACACATATGCAACTATATGCAGGGTTACCTACGACGGCAGCAAGGTTTCGGGAGGCATCGTCCATGACAAATTAAAATTTTACTGTTTTAGCTAACCCTAACATGAATCGTAAACTAGAAATATACGGAAAGTAATATGCAAACACTTTGCAATAAGAAGTGAGCAAGGAATACAACCTTTGTAGAACGGTCCTTCACTTCAATAGCTCCGTGTAGAAGTCCCCTTCGCTGCGATTGTAAAATCCGGACTCTAGAGAGGCTCCACGAAGAAACGAACATGCTTGCTTCGATGACTTTGAGGCCGAAGATGATCTACGTCGAGGATACACTAACTCAAGCTATTTATTCACTAGGTCAAGAACTTTGTGAAGAGAACACCCTATACTAAATGGCAAGTTGTAGAGGATGATGAAGTAGGAAGTGGGCTCACTTTAGAATTGATTTTCTCACACTTTTTCTCATAACTCCATTAGAGATAAAAAGCTTTTGAGGAGGAAGAAGAAGAAGAAGATGATGAACTCCATACAATAATTCATCCAAATGAATTATGTAACCATGGGTGAGTTAAGTCCTCATGCTTAACTCATGTAGAGAATTAACCAAGCTATAAGGTTATGGGTTGGGTTAAATAATATCTTAAGGAATGACAAAAGAGTAGACTTTGTCAATGTTTCTACAAGCTTCATGATACTTGACATCATTGACCAAGTCTTTTCCCTTTTGTTATTCTTTAAGCAATATATAAAACCCTAATTTAACCCTAAAATGGTATAAGTCTCATACACCCATCTTGTATGTATCATCAACCATGACACAATGCATGTACACTTGCATATATCACATATACACTTATGCACAATCTAGTGAGAAAAGAAATCTTAAGTGAGCTAATACTGGTTAATGTAATATAATATATCAAATATATAATTATACATTAAATTATTAAATCAACTCTTGATTTAATAATCCGGTTATATCACATATAACCGACTAATATCATAATGTAACATCTTATCGAATCAACACTTGATCCGATAACCAGGTTATATCACATATAACCTTTTATGTCACACTTCGCGAGAATATAGTGCAGTATCACATATCGCATTAATCTCGGTCCCGCACATATCATATATGTGCTCCTACTCCGTTTCGTTTGAGCCAGGAAACTCCTGTGTAGGACTCTAAAGACTCGTCAATACACCGGCAGTAGGTGATGATCATATCAAACACCAACAAACCGCAAGCGGTCTGCTAAACATAACGGCCACCCGGGTATTGAGTGATCAGAAGATCAACAAGCAAGCCTGCTCACACTCCTGTGAATCCAATCAATAACACTACCGTACAGTCCGGTCTCTTCGTCTGATATGTTGCATATCTCGTCTAGGGGTGGTAAGCGTCATACCCTAATAACTCGATAAGTCGTGTCGATATGAAGCTCATAACGGGTCGAGAAACTACTGATAACACTTACCAGTATATCTCTAAAGCAACCATGGCCAATGACTTCTTGTTATAGCCAATCGAGCACAACGCAACATCAACTCCCAATACCGGGAGAGACGAAACCCCTCCTATCGCTCATTGCCTCCATGTGACTCGGGACTGTACCCAAAAGCCACTGTTTTGCACGTTCTCTTGAACGTGGTACGGTGGAAATCAAAGTACAGTGGGAATCACACAAGACTCTATGACGATCTCGGGTCTACAGACTAACCTGTACCAGTGTCACTAGAGAACTGCCATCTGACATGAGGTATAATACCATCTGGGAGTTCTCGACGAGTCCGTTCAGTATACCCAGTCTCCACTGAGCACCCGTATACTGTCTCTGATGTCAAACACCAATGGATATGGGATAATCCATTGCCCATCTGCATGGGTCGAGAAGCTATACGCTAGTCTACTCTGGTATATCGATGCCCTGTCTCAATACACCTACGACTAGGAACATTTGAAGGATGTACTTAGCGACTACACTGTTCCCACTAGTATGATCTGCATCAAAGTCCTGGTAGTCAAGTACTCATCCTAAGGGCTTTATCAACATGTAACATAGAGACAATCATCGTACATGTTAAGATAAAGAGCAACCAGATAGCATACTATCATGTCGAGCAAGAAAGTCCTCAATATATATGTCCAAGCATTGACTACAATATACATCGTATGTACAGTAATGGCCTCTAGGACATACATATTACTAACAATCTCCCACTTGCACTAGGGTCATCTGTTGTAGTATCTCATACCTAACAATCAGCAGTGGTTGAAGTATCCCATACTCAACCATCCCATAAAAGTCTCTTCTGGGAATAGGCCTTTGTGAGTGGATCCGCCGTGTTCTCCTCTTTGTCTACTCTCCTAACCTCGATCTCCCTGGAGATCAACCATCTCCATGATCAGGTGATACTGCTTAAGAATATGTCTGGATCACTGATAGGACGAAGGTTCCTAGGCCAAAGCCACAACTCCATTGTCTCACAATGGTAGGAACGAAGTTCATCTCATGAACTAATATACACCCAGACTTACTCTTTAGTAGCATCTTTGGTAGCAATGTATCCGGCCTTTATCGTCTAGTTTGTCACGGTATCTAGCTTGGAACTCTTCCAACATACCGTCCCTCCACTGAGGTTAAAGACAATGCCTGTGACTGACATTCAGTCGAGCTTATCAACCTGGAAGCTTTCCAGTAATTCTCCCCAGGATCGATTGATACCATCTCACTACACCTAGTGAGAATCCTAACATCCAATTAGATCTATCTCATAGATCCAAAACCCAGGATTTCGAAGGTATCATCTTGATCCTCTATGGAGAATCTATGTGATAAGAGGAGATTAACCGAGTGTAGCATAGGAAACTCCTTTCCTATCAAGAGTATGCCATCCACATATAATATGAGGATCACTACCATACTCCCTACTCCTTTTGTATATATACAAGATTCATCTTCCATTTTGATGAAGTCAAACTCTTTGACTACTACATCAAAACAAATGTTCCAACTCCGCGATGCCTGTTTTATCCTATAAAGCAACTTGCTCACGTTTTCGCTTCTCCCACTGTCTACGAAGCCCTCTGGCTGTGTACTTATAGACGCTCTCTTCTAAATCATTATTTAGAAAAGCAGTCATGACACCAAACCGCCAGATTTCATAGTCATGGTATGTAGCAATGGCAAGTAGGATCTGGATGGACTTAAGCATAGGCACTAGAAAAGGTTTCATCATTATCCACACCTGGTCTATGATGAGAACCTTTTGCAGGAAATCTCTGTGTAGGACTCTAAAGACTCGTCAATACGCCGGCAGCAGGTGATGATCATATCAAACACCCACAAGCCGCAAGCGGTCTGCTAAACGTAATGGCCACCCGGGTATTGAGCGATCTGAAGATCGACGAGCAAGCCCGCTCACACTCTAGTGAATCCAACCAGTAACACTACCGTACAGTCCGGTCTGATCGTCTGATATGTCGCATATCTCGTCTAGGGGTGGTAAACGTCAGACCCAATAGCTCGATAAGTCGTGTCGATATGAGGTCTATAACAGTTCGAGAAACTACAGGTAACACTTACCAGTAAATCTCAGCAACCCTGGCCAGGGATTTCCGGTTATAGCCAATCGAACACAGCGCAACATCAACTCCCTATACCGGGAGAGACGAATCCCCTCCTATCGTTCATTGCCTCCATGTGACTCGGGACTGTACCCAAAAACCACCGTTTTGCACGCCCTCTTGGACGTGGTAAGATGGAAATCAAAGCACAGTGGGAACCACAGAAGACTCTATGACGATCTCGGGTCAACAGACTACTCTGTACCAGTGTCACCCGAGAACTGCCATCTGACGTAAGGTATAATACCATCTGGGAGTTCTCGGCGAGTCCGTCCAGTGTACCCAGTCTCCACTGAGCACCCGTATATCATCTCTGATGTCAAACACCAATGGATATGGGATCATCCATCGCCCATCTGAATGGGTCGAGAAGGTATACGCTAGTCTACTCTGGTATATCGATGCCCCATCTCGATACACCCACGACTAGGGACCTTGAAGGATGCACTTATAGACTACCATATCCCCACTAGTATGATCCGCATCATAGTCCAGGTAGTCAAGTACACATCCTAAGGGCTTTACCAACATGTAACAGAGAGACAATCAATGTACACGTTAAGGTAAAGTGTAACCAGATAACATACTATCATGTCGAGCAAGAAAGTCCTCCCTATATATGTCCCAGGATCCACTACAATATACATCCTATGTACAGTAATGGCCTCTAGGGCATACCTATAACTAACAATCTCCCACTTGCACTAGGGCCATCTGTAGCAGTGGTTGCAGTATCTCATACTCAACCATCCCATAAAAGTCTCTCTCTGGGAATAGGCCTTCGTGAATGGATCCGCTGTGTTGCCCTCTGAGTCTACTCTCCTAACCTCGATCACCTTGGAGATCAGTCATCTCCATGATCAGGTGATACTGCCTTAGAATATGTCTGGATCACTGATGGGACCGGCGTTCCTTGGCATAAGCCACAACTCCATTGTCACACAATGGGAGGAACTAAGTTCATCTCATGAACAAATATACACCCAAACAGCCTCTTTGGTAGCATCTTAAGTAGCGATGTATCCAGCCTTTATCGTCTAGTATGTCACGGTATCTAGTTTGGAACTCTTCCAACATACCGTCCCTTTACTGAGGGTAAAGACAATGCCTGTGACTGACATTCAGTCGTCTTTATCACCCTGGAACCATTCCAGTGATTCTCCCCAGGGTCGATTGATACCTTCTCACTACAACTAGTGAGAATCCTTACATCCATTTAGATCTATATCATAGATCCAAAACCCAGGATTTAGGAGGTATCACTTTGATCCTATATGGAGAATCATTGTGATAAGCGGAGATTGACCGAGCGTAGCATAGGAAACTCCTTCCCTATCAATAGCATGACATCCACGTACTCTACGAGGATCACCACCATACTCCCTACTACCTTTTTGTTTATACAAGGTTCATCTACCATTTTGATGATGTCAAACTCTTTGACTTATCCATCAAAACAGATGTTCCAACTCCGCGATGCCTGCTTTATCCTATAAAACATCTTGCACACGTTTCCGCTGCTCCCATTGTCTACGAAGCCCTCTGGCTGTGTACTTATAGACGCTCTCTTCCAAATCATCATTTAGAAAAGCAGTCAAGACACCCAACCACCAGAGATCGTAGTCATGGTATGTAGCCGTGGCAAGTAGGATCTGGATGGACTTAAGCATAGCTCCTTAGAAAAAGGTTTCCTCATGATCCACACCTGGTCAATGATGCAAACCTTTAACAAGTCTAGCTTTGAAAGTCTCAACTTTTCCATCTACACCTAGTAATCTTCTCAAGATATACTTGCTCCTGATGGGGATTTAACCCTTCAGATATAGCAACCAAAGTCCATACTTTGTTGGTGTATATGGATTCCATCTCAGATTACTAAGCATCCAGCCATTCTTACAGAGTCTTACTCCTGATGGCCAGCTCAAAACTAGTTGGGTCATCATCTCATGATGCAATCCTCGCTCCCACTGTCATAGAGAAACAGAAGTATCTCTCAGGTGGGTGAGGAACCCTACTAGATCGGCGGAGAGGCTGAGGTTCGTTGGTAACTATTGAATCCTTTGGTTCTTTCAAATCATCAGCTGCAGTTTGTATAGCTGGAACATTTCCAGTTCTACATAACAGATCTTGCCTCGAGCTTGTCCGGATTTTGCTTTTCAGACATAGGCCGGTCAACCCCAAATCTTAACTAGCTTAAGACATGGGCTCTTCCCTTTCCATATCATATATGAAATGGTAGGCAACTGATTTTGATTGGAACCCTATTCAATAGGTATGCAGCTTCTCAAGTGCATAACTCCCAAAAGAAAATAGGTAATTCAGTAGTACTCATCATAGAGCACACCATATCATATAGGGTGCTATTGCTCCGCCCCGATATACCATCGTGCTATGGTGTATACGGAGGAGCAATGCTGAGAGAGAATCTTATTCTCCTTTAGAATAATCCAGGAATTCCGTGCTCAAGTATTCTCCTCCTTGATCACATCAAAGGACATAATACTTTTACCCGTATTTTGGTTCTCTACTTCTAACTTATATTCTGTGAATATCTCAAAAGGTTCGGACTTGTGTTTCAACAGGAACATAGGTCTGAAACTCGAAAGATCATCAGAGAATGTAATGAATTATAAAGAACCAGTCCTGGCATGTGTAGACAGGGGACCTTACATACATCATCATGTATCAGTCCCAAGAGTTCACTAACTCTTTCTCTGTTTCCAATAAACAGAGCTGGTGTCGTTATATCTTTGTGACATGACCGGCAAGTTTCACAAGATGTAAATTCAAACTGCTTTAAATATGCATCTAAATGTAACTTCAGCTAGTCGGGTCGCATTGATATGACCTAGTCTACAATACCTCAAGAAGGATTCGTTCATTTCTGAATTCTTCCTATTGTGTGTGTTCCATATACTAAGAACTGTAGTTTGATTTAGAACATCAATGCTTTTAGATAACGTGCCTGAACCGATCAACTTTTGATATAGGAAATGTTCAAAACATTATCCAACAATACAAAATTATATCCTTTCTTTACTAATAAAGAGAGAGATATGATTTTGTATATCAGGTTCGGTATCTAATAACATTCGTTCAGAATCAATGTATTGGTAATACAGGGTGACAGTGACCAACAGACTTGGCTGCAACACTTGCCCCGTTTTCTGTCTCATGAAACTTATCACCCGTTCTCAGTTCTCTACCTTTCTGTAGCCCTATGTAACAGATTACATATCTGGGATCCTGATCTGGTATCACATACCCAGGACGTAGAGGATACTGAGAAAAAGTTCTGTATAATGAACACACCCAAAGATGATGCATCAGCATGCACTCTCTTCGTTTGGGCGGCATGGGAAATCTGGTATTCCCCTTATTTCCTGCTCTGTCTTATAACATTTATAAGTTGGAGCGGGACCAACGTTCCCCAGCTCAGTATAACAAGCGGGTTCGGTTAATATCCGTATTATTATCTTGATTAAGGCGTGATATGGTCGCTACCAGGAGAGAGAGAGAAGAAAACACTCAGCGTGCACTCTTGCAAGAATAGATTGGTTATTATTTTATCTAATCAGGATGGCTCCCACTGTTTTTTATCAAATCTTCCTTCAAACCCTAAAATGAAAGACTAGCCGGGATTAATTACACATTACAAGTTCGCCAATCTTTCAGCCAGGCCAGTGTCGGTACTTTGAGGGAGGTTCCCCGTACTTTCGCACGGACCTAATTAATGTAAACCTCGTTTTCCCAGAGGCGTAACCTCGTTAACACCTTTCTAGACACCTACTTGATCGGCTAATTGTAATGTATAAAACTCTCCCAGGAGTAACTCTTACTCGCAGCGGGTATCGGGATTCAACTATCTCATAGAAGGTATGCAATCTCATTGCAAATTTCAACACTTGAAATTCCCGATAATATTTTGCCCCTAACGTGCTATGACCTTGACGAAAGCCAACAAACCATAGCCCGCTAGTCAAGTTCAACCCGTACATTTCTTGATTGAATTAAACCCACCCGCACGACCCTTGACGAAAGCCAACAAAGCCGCACGACTACCCTAATCCAATCGCATCGTATGCTGGCAGATAAGCAGCATATAGCTACCGCATACTGCACCTTGACGAAAGCCAACAAATGCAGCACGAATACTATATACAACTTATCTGAAATGACGGAGGGCTACGACAGGTTTTTCTGAAAATCTATTGCGTAATGAACTTGATATCGTTGTAGAATCAAATGATTTTGAAATGGAGTGTTTTTGAGGCTTTTCTAGTTTTGCTAAAGGAGTCACTTCCGGTGAAGGGATCGTCGGTCCTTTCCTCGTCGAATGAGGTGCGAGATATATCATATATATCACTGTGCAAAGCAAAAACTCTTAAAAGCAATCAAAAGACAAACCGAGTGTGTAGCATCTGCCAGTTATTGCTAAAGGAGTCACTCCCGGTGAAGGGATCTCGGTCCTTTCCTCATCGAATAAGGTGCAGGATATATCACATATACTGCTGTGCAAAGCAAGAACTGTAGCTACCTGTTTTATTTTGAAATTCGATTCTACAACATCATTAGGTTTCTTTTACTTTCATTAATCACATTAATGAAGTCCCATCATATAAGTACCTAAACATTACAGATAAATACGACGTACACTTATGCCATCCGCATTTGCCTCGATGTCCCCTCGTGCACCGTTAGGTTAGGTAACTAACGGCAGAGCGGGGCAGGGCTAGCGCGGGTGTAAAGCATAAGTAACGTCTATATAATATATCATATATACTATATACTATATCTATCACAGAACATCACATGATCACATCACAGATATCGCAGCAGAAGAAACATATGAAATATTGGATATACTAGGACGTCCGTGTTTTCAATACGAGCCAGTATAAAACACGGATTCCACGGTCGCGATGAATAGCCAAACCCACACCCCTAGACCCCTACGAGAGCGGCAAGCAACCCTACCAATTCTAGAGTTAGGAGACCCGGACTCGACTCCTCGAGTTGGTCTCCCACTGGACTCCAGAACCCGGTTACTTGTGCTCCCCTCCTTGGGTCTATCCTAGTGCGGAAAAGTAAATAATATACAAAGGGTGACATCTTCCGCAACCTGGAAGTGCCCCAAATAAAAGAATATTACATACAAGTTTTTACATGAATGAAAATGAAAAACACTCATCTCACATAAAAACCCCCGGCTATTCAAACACGACGATCCAATATAACATATCCAGCAACACATAACATCACATGTCATCAGCGTAAGTAAATACGCGCATCCCAATTGTCGTTGACATATATCAACGAAACCGGCGATATCACATATTACACTTACGGTCACAGAAAAGAAAGTGTAAAACTACAACAGTTGGAATCCGCAACCTCCTTAGACATCACATGCCTAATCAAATGAAATACTTAGACATCGCATGCCTAACAATTATAAACCCCGCATTTCAGTCTCATTATCGAAAACACTTTTCAATATCAAGTCGGGCAATTCAACAAGATTCCCGACATCCTGATCGAATGCTCGTCGTAAACTTCAGTAGACGGCCGCACCCCTGATACCGTCGACGAAGTGCACCAAGGCGGAACACCGCTACCGCGAGCACCCTGACGGATGCTTTCGGCGACGGGGTTCTCCTACAGTCACTTGGTCGGGGCTATGGAGTGAGGCTGTCTATTAAGTTTACCCGGCGAGTATCCGCGTACGCTACGTGATTAAGACGGACTTTTGATCACATCAAAATTCCGTGGCAACCGATCAAGTGAGACTAAACTGCTATGTTTATAACATTCATTTAGTTATCTCATAACTACTTGTGAATTCCAATTATTGTATCCCAATCCAGATAAATAGAAAATGTTAAACTTTCCGATCGAACATTCAAACACCCAAGTTTTCCCGATACAGATCAACACATGAAATAAGTTCAAAGACATTCATTTCGTGCCTCAGTACCAACGGTCCAGCCGTAGAAGGGTCAAGCCAACGCCTCACATGTGGCACGCCGTACTGCCCCAAACCCGAAGGTTCAAAGGGCAGTTCAAGACGGTCACATAATCGAGTTAAGGTTTGTTGTCTTCTAGAGGGACCATCGCGTTACTTGCACTACTTAGAACGTCGTTAAACTACGGAAAAATCCAACACTTGGAAATTTCCCGACAGGGGAAAAATTGGGTATTTATATCCGGTCGAACTTTTTAACATATTCAAAAATTATCCGGAAAGCCACACAGAAAAAATTTGATAATCCGATCGAACATTCGAATCCCTAAAACAACCCAGAAAATTCAACTCTTGAAAAAATATTAAAAATTCCCAGGAAAACCAGCACTGCATATTATGAATTACTGTGCAAAATTGGATGCCACAAAAGACAAAACGGCCGCGGATCCGCCGCACGAGCCATGCTCGTGCCGCGGAACCGCGGCGCATTAATGGAATTAGGCACACGAATTTTACAGTAACCCTTAGAATTTCCTGCTGATTTTTCTGCATATTTTTAATACTCAAAAATCCACAAATTCAGAAAAAGTCCAGAGAGCCGTTTTGAGTTGGGGTTTCGGGTTCGTTCGGATTCCAAACGTCGTCTAGACTTCGCCTAAGGCTCTAGCTAGGCTCACTGTAGGGTTCCTAGGCATACTAAGGAGGTCTCACAAGGCATCAACCATGCC
The DNA here is from genome assembly GCA_030015575.1 of Agapanthus africanus. Taxonomy (NCBI): domain Eukaryota; kingdom Viridiplantae; phylum Streptophyta; class Magnoliopsida; order Asparagales; family Amaryllidaceae; genus Agapanthus; species Agapanthus africanus. The sequence goes on from CM057341.1 coordinate 510,122,124, forward strand.
AATTTGAAATTTTAACGGTGCCGAGAAACCCTAACAAGATCGTTGGCTAGATTATTAGGCGAAAAACAAACTAGTTAACACTTAACTACAAGAATACGGAAATACAACCTTTGTAGATCCGGTCCTCCACCTTCATGGCTCCATGATGAAGTCCTCTCCGCTGTCCTCATGCAATCCCGGGCTCTAGCGTCGGCTTCATCGGAGAAGAAGCGGGCTAGGTCATCGACGACGATGCCGAAGATGATCTACGTCGAGGCATCGCTAGATCAAGCTCCAACTTCACCAAGTCAAGAAAACTTGTGAAGCAAACACACTCTACAACTTGGCAAGAGGTAGAGGATGAAGAAATAGGAAGTGGGTAGACTTTAGAATTGGATTTCTCACTCTTTTTCATCAATCACCATTGATGAAGCAAGCTTTCTTCTTTGAAGATGAAGAAGAAGAAGAAGAAGATAATGAATATGATAAGTTGATTAAAATAGAAAGGAAAATGAATTCTTATCATAATTGTAACCATGGTAAAGTGTAGAGAACTAACTATAGTTTAATGAATGGTTAGGGTTAATGAGATGAAGACAAAAGGGTTTCTTTGGTCAAAGCTTCATGAAGCTTCAACAAGCTTCATGAAAGAAACCCTTTTGTTTTTCTTTTCTCTTTTCATTTCTTTTAATCCAAATTAAAAGATAAATGAAAGAATAAATGAAAACCCTAACCATTAACTAACCATGGTTTAATCTTTACACTTGACCAAGTTAACATGTATCATCAAACATGATACAATCAAGTGCACAAAATATATCACATATACAATGTGCACATCCGAGTGAGAAAATCCATCTTAAGGTGAACCGATACTAGTTAATGCAAAGTAATATATCAAATATATAATTATGCATTAAATCATTAAATCAACACTTGATTTAATGACCCGGTCATATCGCATATAACAGACTAATATTCAATGTATCGGCTTATCGAATCAATGCTTGAATCGATAACTAGGTTATATCGCATACAACCAATCGATACATTCATCGCAAAAATAGAATACGGTATCACATACACGCATTATTCTCGGTCCCGCACATATCTCATATGCGCTCCTATTTCGTTTTGCTTGAGCCAGGAAATTTCTGTGTAGGACTCTAAAAACTCGTCAATACGCCGGCAGCAGGTGATGATCATATCAAACACCCACAAGCCGCAAGCGGTCTGCTAAACGAAACGGCCACCCGGGTATTGAGCGATCTGAAGATCGACGAGCAAGCCCGCTCACACTCCAGTGAATCCAACCAGTAACACTACCGTACAGTCCGGTCTGATCGTCTGATATGTCGCATATCTCGTCTAGGGGTGGTAAACGTCAGACCCCAATAGCTCGATAAGTCGTGTCGATATGAGGTCTATAGCAGTTCAAGAAACTACAGGTAACACTTACCAGTAAATCTCAGCAACCCTGGCCAGGGATTTCCGGTTATAGCCAATCGAACACAGCGCAACATCAACTCCCTATACCGGGAGAGACGAATCCCCTCCTATCGCTCATTGCCTCCATGTGACTCGGGACTGTACCCAAAAACCACCGTTTTGCACGCCCTCTTGGACGTGGTAAGATGGAAATCAAAGCACAGTAGGAACCACACAAGACTCTATGACCATCTCGGGTCAACAGACTACTCTGTACCAGTGTCACCAGAGAACTGCCATCTGACGTAAGGTATAATACCATCTGGGAGTTCTCGGCGAGTCCGTCCAGTATACCCAGTCTCCACTGAGCACCCGTATATCATCTCTGATGTCAAACACCAATGGATATGGGATCATCCATCGCCCATCTGAATGGGTCGAGAAGGTATACGCTAGTCTACTCTAGTATATCGATGCCCCATCTCGATACACCCACGACTAGGGACCTTGAAGGATGCACTTATAGACTACTATGTCCCCACTAGTATGATCCGCATCATAGTCCAGGTAGTCAAGTACACATCCTAAGGGCTTTACCAACATGTAACAGAGAGACAATCAATGTACACGTTAAGGTAAAGTGTAACCAGATAGCATACTATCATGTCGAGGAAGAAAGTCCTCCCTATATATATCCCAGCATCCACTACAATATACATCATATGTACAGTAATGGCCTCTAGGGCATACATATAACTAACAATACTATCATGTCGAACAAGAAAGTCCTCTCTATATATGTCCAAGCATCCACTACAATATACATCCTATGTACAATAATGGCCTCTAGGGCATACATATAACTAACAATCTCCCACTTGCACTAAGGCCATCTGTTGTAATATCCCATACTCAACAATATAGCAGTGGTTGTAGTATCCCATACTCAACCATCCCAAAATCTCTCAAATAGTATTTGGGGAAGCTGGCCTTGGTGAGTGGATCCGCCGTGTTAACCTCAAAATTTACTCTCCGTACCTCGATCCCTTAGAGGTCAACCATGTCCCTGATCAGATGATACTATCCTCAGAATACGTCTGGAACGCTGATGGGACGTTCGTTCCTAGGCTAAAGCCACAACTCTATTGTTGTCATAATAACAGTTATTGGACGCTGAATGGTAGGAACCATGTTCATGTCATGAACAAGAAATGCCCAGACAGCCACTTTGGCAGCATCATTGGTAGCAATGTATTCAGCCTTTATTGTCTAGTATGTCACGGTATCTAGCTTGAAATTCTTCCAACATACCGTCCCTTCACTGAGGGTAAAGACAATTCCTGTGACTCACTTTCAATCGACCTTATCACTCTGGAAGCTCGAACCAAGAAATATCTTTTAGTGCTTCTCAAGTACTGAAGAATGTCCTCCATAGCTGTCCGGTGATTCTCCAAAGATCCGATTGATTCCTAATCACTATACCTAGTGAGTTAGCTACATCTGGTCTGGTACATAACATCGGATACATGATAGAGCCTGCTGCCGAAGCATAGGGTATCCCTTGCATGCGAGCTCTCTCCAAATCAGTCTTGGAAGAAATCATTTTGGAGAGAGTGATTCCTCAGTATGTGGGCGAACCACCACCCTTAGAATCCTCCATACTAAACCCCTTTAGTATGGTGTTAATGTACTTGGATTTGGGACACTCCCAACATCCACTTAGATCTATCACCATAGGTCAAAATCCACTCAGATCTTCTGTTGAGAATCCTCGTGATAAGAGGAGCTTGACCGATTGTAGCATAGGAAACCCTTTCCCATCAAGAGTATGTCATCTACGTACAATACGTGGAAGACAAGCTCACTCTCTACAACCTTCTTATATATGCAAGGTTCACTTACTATTTTGATGAAGTCAAACTCTTTGACTGCCACATCAAAACAGCTGTTCCAACTCCGCGATGCTTGTATTGATCCTGATGGACTTAAGCACAACTTTTCCATCTACACCAAAAATCTTCTCAAGATCCATTGCTCCCAATGGGTTTTACCCCTTCAGGTGCAACATTCAAAGTCATACTTTGTTGGTGTACATGGATTCTATCTTTGATCGTATAGCATCCAGCCTTTTCACAGAGTCCCCACTCGTGACGGCTTGCCTGAACCTAGTTGGGCCATCATCTACCAGATGCAATCCCCGCACCCACTATTACCGAGAATACTGCAGTATCTCTCAAGTGGATGAAGAACCCTACCAGATTCGCGAAGAATCTAAGATTCGTTCGAGACTATTGAATCCTTTGGTTTCACCAAATCATCAGCTGTTAGTTTGTCTTGCTGGAACTCCTTCCAGTTCAACCTCATGACCACTAATTTCTTCATAAGAAATTCATTTTCTAAAAAGGTCGTATGCTGAGGAACAAAACACATTTTTCTCCTCAGAGTGGTAGAAGATAATCCCTCACAAATGTTTTGGGATATCCTACCAAAATTACAGAACTGACCTTGCCTCGAGCTTGTCTGGATTCTTCCTTTCAACACAGGCCGGACAACCCCATATCTTAACTCGTTTAAGACATGGTCTCTTCCTATTCCATATCTCATATGTAGTGGTAGACCCTGATTTGGATGGAACCCCATGCAATAGGTATGCAGCTTCTCAAGTGCATAACACCCGAAAGGAAACAGGAAACTCAGTAGTACTCATCATAGAGTGCACCATATCTCATAGGGCCCGATACCTCCGCCCCGATACACCGTTGTGTTGTGGTGTATACGAAGGAGTAAGCTGAGAGAGAATCACATTCTCCTTTAAATAATCCAGGAACGCTATGCCCAATTATTCGCTTCCTCGATCTCATCGAAGGACTTTAATACTTCTACCCATCTGGTTCTTTAACTTCAAGCTTATATTCCTTGAATTTCTCAAAAAGTTTTAGACTCGTGTTTCAACAGGAACACATGTCTGAATCTTGAGAGATAGTCGATGAATGTAATGAAGTACAAGAACCAACCCTCGAATTTGTAGACATAGGACCGAATACATCATCATGTATCTGCCCCAAGGGTTCACTAACTCTTTCTCTGTTTCATGTAAACAGAGTATTGGTCATTATACCTTTGAGACAAGACTGGCAAGTAGCATAATGAAAATTCGAACAGATTCTCATATTCATCCTTATGTAACTTAGCTGGTCGTGTCGCATTGATATGACCTAGTCTGCATTGCCACAAGAAGGATTCGTTCATTTCTGAACTACTCCTCTTGTGTGTATTCTATATACTTTGAACTGTGGTTTGATTAAGAACTTATATGCTATTACATAACGTGCCTGATCCAATCAACATTTGATTAAGGAAAATGTTCAGAACATTATCCAGCAATACAAAATTATATCTTTCTTTAACTTATTAAAGAAACCGATGTAATGTTGTATATCAGGTTTGGTATGTAATAACATTCATTCAGAATCAATATATTTATACAATGTGATATCTGCCGACTGATTTGGCTGCAACACTTGCACCATTCTCTACACTTTAGAGCCATATCACCCAATCTTAGTTCTCTACCTTTCTATAGCCCATGTAACATATTACATATGCGGGATCCTGATCCGGTACCACATACCCAGGACGTACAGGATACTGAGAAACAATTCTCGATAATGAACACACCCGAAGAAGATGCATCAATATGCACTTTCTTCGATTGGGTGGCATGGGAATCCGGATAGTCCCCTATTTCCCGCTCGCACTTATAACAGTTATAAGATAGTGCGGAACCAATGTTCCCTAGCTCAGTATAATAAGCAGGTTTGGTCAATGCATCTATATTATTATCTTGATTAAGGCGTGATATGGTCGCTACCAGGAGAGAGAGAGAGAGAAGAAAATACTCTGCGTGCGCTCTTGCAAGATTAGATTGGTTATTATTTTATCTAGTCAGGATGGCTCCCATTGTTTCAGTCAAATCTTGCTTCAAACCCTAAAAGGTAAGACTAGCCGGGATTAATTACGCCCTACAAGTTCGCCAATCTTTCGGCTAGGCCAGTGTCGGTACTTTGAGGGAGGTTCTCCGTGCTTTCGCATGAACCTAATTAAAATAAACCTCGTTTTCTCAGGGGTGTAACCCCATTAACACTTTTCTAGACACCTACTCGATCGGCTAATTGTAATGTGTAAAACTCTCCCAGGAGTAACTCTTACTCGCAGTGGGTATCGAGATCCAACTATCTCATAGAAGGCATGCAATCTCATTGCAAATTTCAACACTTGAAATTCTCGATAATGTTTTGCCCCTAGCGTTCTATGACCTTGACGAAAGCCAACAAATCATACTCCGCTAGTTAAGTTCAACCCGTACATTTCATGATTGAATTAAACCCACCCGCATGACCCTTGACAAAAGCTAACAAAGTCGCATGACTACCTTAATCCAATCGCATCATATGCTTTAGCAGATAAGAACTAGTTAGCTACCGCACACTATGCCTTGACGAAAGCCAACAAACGTACCACGAATACTAAGTACTACTTATCTGAAATGACGGAGGGCTACGACAGGTTTTTAAGAAAACCCTTTGCGTAATGAACTTGATCTCGTTGTAGAATCGATTGATTTTGAAAGGAGTGTTTTTGAGGCTTTTACCAGTTTAGCTAAAGAGGCCACTCCCGGTGAAGGGCTCTCGGCTCTTTCCTTATCGAATAAGGTGCAGGATATTTCACAAATACCACTATGCGAAGCAAAAACTATAGAAGCAATCAAAAGACAAACCGAGTGGGTTGTAGTATATACCGGTTTCGCTAAAGAGGTCACTCCCGGTGAAGGGATCTCGGCTGTTTCCTTATCGAATAAGGTGCTGGATATTCTACAAAGAATACCGCTATGCAAAGCAAGAACTAGAGCTACAAGTTTTTAAACAAGTTTCTACAACATCTTTTAGGTTTCTTTTATTTCCTTAATCTCATTAATGAAGTCCCCTTATTATACTTCCCAAGCATCATATATGAAACGAAAGCAGCAATATTAATTATATCGCATATATATAATATAGGCATTCGTCTCAGAACATATCAAGTGATCACATCATAGAATATCAGCAGCAGAATAATCACATATGAAATATTAGATATACTAGGAACTCCGTGTTTTATTTAAGCCATAAAAAACGCGGATTCCACGGTCGTGATGAATAGCCAAACCCACATCCCTAGACCACTACGAGAGCAGCAAGCAACCCTACCAATTCCAGAGTTAGGAGACCCGGTCTCGACCCCTCGAGATGGTCTCCCACTAGACCCTAGAACCCGGTTACTTGTGCTCCCCGCCTTGTGTCTATCCTAATGCGGAAAGTAAATAATATACATCAATGGTGACATCATCCTCAACCCTAAAGTTCCCCAATAAAAGAATATTACATACAAGCTTTTACGTCAATGAAAATGAAAAACTCTCATCTCACATAAAAAAAACCCGGCTATTCAGAACACGACAATCCAATATAACATATCACAGCAACACATAACATCACATGTCATCAACATAAGTAAATATGCGTATCCCAGTTATCGTTGACATATAGCAACTAAACCAGCGATACACCACATATTACACTTACGGTCGCAGAAAAGAAAGTGAAAAATTACAACAGTTGGAATCCGCAACCACCTTAGACATCATAAACCCAATGTATCACATATACTGGATTTCATGCCTAACCAAATGAATTCCTTAGACATCACATACCTAACAATTATAAACCCCGCATTTTAGTCTCGATATTGAAAACTCTTTCCAATAATCTATCGGGTAATTCAACAAGATTCCCGATAACCTGATTGAATGCTCGTCAGAATCTTTAGTAGACGGCCGCACCCCCGATGCCGTCGACGAAGTGCACAGAGGCGGAACACCGCGGCCGCGAGCATCCGAGCGGATGCTTTTGGCGACGGGGTTCTCCTACAGTCACTTAGTCGGGGCTATGGGGAGTGGCTATCTAGTAAGGTTACCCGGTGAGTATTCACGTACAGTACGTAATTGCGACAGACTTTTGATCCACATCAAATTTCTGTGGCAACCGATCAAATGAAACTAAACTGCTCGATTTATAAAATTCAAACTAGTTATCTCATAACTAATTATGTGGATTCTAAATATTGTATCACAATCACAGATAGCTAGACGATGTTAAACTTTTCGATCTAATAAACAAACACCCAAAATTTCCCAACAAGCTCAACACTTGAGCGGAGTCTAAAAAAGCACCCAGAACATGCCACATCACCTATGAAACAGCCATAGAATGGTCAACCAATGCCTCACCTGTGGCAGCGCTGAACTACCATAAACCCTAGGGTTTGATGGCGGTTCTGACGGTCACAGAATCGAGTTAATGTTTCGTTCTTCTAGAGTGTCCACAGAATAACCTGCATGATTTTCTGAATATTTTAAACTCAGAAAAAATCCAACTCATGAAAAATTTCCAGCGGGGAAAAACTGAGTTATTGATATCCATTTGAACATTTTAATATCGTCTAAATAACCCGAATACATGTTAGAATTACGACAACGAAACACTCCGAGTTGCCTTTGCAGAATGTTAACATCACATGAAAATTTAGCAAAAACAAACAACACCTGAAACACCAAAACCCAGAGACTGGAACACCATGAAAATTTGAAGTCAAAACTCCAAAATTGGACCGAGGAGGCCAGTTTTTAGCATGATGTGGCCGGCCACTTTTGCACAAAACCCCCTCAAACTTTCTTGGTGTTCATGTCATATCTCATACAACATTCTGCAGTTGTTTAAATATTCTTTAGAGCCCTTTAAAAATTTGACAGAAACTAGGTCATCGTATCGGGTGTTTCGGAATAGTTTCGGTTTCGTAATCCTAGAAAATATCGTCTAATTTTCTAGCATGGCTCTGATACCACTGCAAGGTTGTCTAGCACGGCAACAAGGTTTCGAGAGGTATCGTCCATGCCAATTTCAAAAATTTGTCATTCTAGCTAACCCTAACCCTAGAATCATTACTAGAAAATCCGACGAAACTAAATGTAAACACTTTACATCTAATTGAATGAGGGAATACAACCTTTGTAGACCGGTCCTTCACTTCTAAAGCTCCATGTCGTAGTCCCTTCACTGCAAGTTGTGAAGACCCGGACTGAAGTAAGGGTTCACATGAAGAAACGAACAAGCTTGCTCAATATCTTCGAGGCCGAAGATGATCTACGTCGAGAAGACTCGAGCTCATGCTACCTATTCACTAATGGTGAGATTAGTGAAGCAAACACCCTAAACTAAATGGCTAGTAGTAGAGTATGATGAAGTAGGAAGTGGGCTCACTTTAGTTTTATTTTTCCCACAAGGTTTCATCACATAGAAAAAACTAGCAAGCTTTTTCTCAAGTGAGGAAGAAGATGATGAATGAAACTCATGAAGTTAGAAATGCAACCATGGTGATTGTATGTCATTCACTAACCATTGTAGAGACAAAACCATATCTATGAGTTAAGGGTTGGGTTAACAAATATCTTAAGCTAGACAAACAATTGGACTAAGTCAATGTTCTACTAGCTTCTCCAAGCTCATCCATGACTAATTCCAAATGTTTTAATTACTTAAAACTAATAAAACCCTAGCATTAACCTAGCATGGTGTGAGTCTCTTATAAACATGTTGCATGTGTAACCTTGCATGACACAAGAATATATATCACATATATATTTTGTGCAAAAAGAAAACAATACATTTAACATATATCACATGTATATCAATGTATTATAAATGAGAAAAATGAATACTTAAGTGAGCTAATATTAGTTAATGTAATTTAATATATCAAATATATAATTCTATATTAAATTATTAAATCAACTCTTGATTTAATAATCCTGCTATATCACATATAACCGACAAATATCAAATGTAACAAATTATCGAATCAACAATTAATCCGATAACTTGGCTATATCACATATAACCTACGAATATTACATATCGCAATAATAGAATGCGGTATCACAAACGCATGAATCTCGGTCCCGCACATTTCACATATGTGCTCCTACTCCGTTTCGCATGAACCAGGAAACCTCTGTGTAGGACTCTAAAGACTCGTCAATACGCCGGCTGTAGGTGATGATCATATCAAACACCCATAAGCCGCAAGCGGTCTTCTGAACGTAACGGCCATCCGGGTATTGCGCGATCAGAAGATCAACAAGTAAGACTGCTCGTACTCCTACGAATCCAATCAGTAATACTACCGTACAGTCCGGTCTCTTCGTCTGATTTGTCGCATATCACAGCCTGGGGGTGGTATAACGTCAGACCCCAATAGCTTGATAAGTCATGCCGATGTAAGGTTCATAATGGTTCGAGAAACTACTGATAACACTTACCAGTAAATCTCAGCAACCCTGGCCAGGGAATTCCTATTATGGCCAATCGAGCATAGCGCAACATCAACTCCCAATACCGGGAGAGACAAAACCCCTCCTATCGCTTATTGCTTCCATGTAGCTCAGGACTGTACCCAAAAACCACCTATTTGCACGATCTCTTGACCATGGTATGGTGGAAATCAAAGCACAGTGGGAATCACACAAGTCTCTATGACAATCTCTGGTCTACAGACTAACCTGTACTAGTGTCACCTGAGAACTGCTATCCAACGATTGGTATAATACCATCTAGGAGTTCTCGGCGAGTTCGTCCAGTGTACCCAGTCTCCACTGAGCGCCCGTATACCTTCTCTGTTGTCAAACACTAATGGATGTGGGATCATCCATCGCCCATCATATGGGTCGAGAAGCGTATACGCTAGTCTACTCTGGAGTATCGATGCCATATCTCGATACTCCCATGACTAGGAATATTTGAAGGATGTACTTATCGACTATCCTATCCCCACTAGTATGATCTACATAATAATCCTGGTAGTCAAGTACTCATCCTAAGGGCTTTATCAACATGTAATAGAGAGACAATAAGTGTACATGTTAAGATAAAGTGCAACCAGATAGCATACTATCATGTCGAGTAAGAATGTCCTCCCTATGTATGTCCAAGCATCCACTACAATATACATCTTATGTACAGTAATGGCCTTTAGGGCATACATATAACTAACAAAGGTATCCCTTGCATGCGAGCTCTCACCAAATCAGTCTTAGGAGACATCTCTTTGGAGAGAGTGAGTCCATAGATCATGGGTAAATTCCCATGCTTGGATTCTTCCAAACTAAACCTCTTTAGTATGGTGTCAATGTACCTGGATTGGGACAATCCCAGTATTCGTTTAGATCTATCTTTATAGATCTTAATCCACAAGATGCAGGAGGCATCGCATAGATCTTTCATTAAGAATCTTTGTGATAAGAAGAGATTGACCGAGTGCAGCATAGGAATATCATTTCCTATCAAGAGTATGTCATCCATGTACAATACGAGGAAGACAACCTTACTCTCTGCCACCTTCTTGTATATACAAGGTTCATCTACGTTTTAGATGAAGTCAAACTCTGTGACTACCACATCAAAACAGATGTTCCAACTCCGCGATGCCTGTTTTAACCCGTAGATAGATTTAAGCAGCTTGCACACCTTTCCGCTGCTCCCACTGTCTATGAAGCCCTCTGGCTGAGTCATGTACACGCACTCATCTAAATCACCATTTAGAAAGGCGGTCTTAACATCCATTTGCCAGATTTCATAGTCATGGTATGCAGCAATGGCAAGTAGGATCCAGATAGACTTAAGCATAGCCACTGGAGAAAAGGTTTCGTCATAATCCATACCTAGTCGTTGACGAAAACCCTTTGCAACAAGTCTTGCTTTGAAAGTCTCAACTTTTCCATCTACACCAAGTTTCTTCTTAAAGATCCATTTGCTCCCAATGGGTTTTACCCCTTCAGGAGCATCTTCCAAAGTCCATACTTTGTTGGTGTACATGGATTCCATCTCAGATCGCATTGCATCCAGCCATTTAACAAAGTCACCACTCGTGATGGCCTGCTCGAAGCTAGTTGGGTCATCCTCTTCCATGATGAAATCCTCGCTCCCACCATCAATGAGAAAACCGTAGTATCTCTAAGGTGGATCAGAAACCCTACTAGATCGGCGGAGAGGCTGGAGTTCGTTAGAGACTACTGAATCCTCTGGTTCCACCAAATCTTCTGTCGTAGTTTGTATAGATGGAACTTCTTCCAGTTCTACCTCATTGCCACTAATTTCTTTAATAAGAAAACCTCTTTTCTAAAAAGGTGGCATGTCGAGAAACAAACACCTTTTGTTCCTTGGAATGGTAGAAGTTATATCATCGTGAATGTTTGGGATACCCTATAAACTTGCACAGAACTTACCTTGCCTTGAGCTTGTCCTGATTTTGTGTTTTCACATAAGCCGGACAACCCCATATTTGAATAAAATTAAGATATGGCATCTTCCCATTCCATATCTCATATGGAGAGGTAGGCACTGATTTGGTGGGAACTCTATTCAATTGATATGCTGCCGTCTCAAGTGCATAACCCCAAAAGGAAATAGGCAACTCAGCAGTGCTCATCATCGAGCGCCCCATATCTAATATGGTGCGATTCCTTCATTCCGATACACCATTGTGCTGTGGTGTATACGGATGAGTAAGCTGAGAAAGAATCCCATTCTCTTTTAGATAGTACAGGAACTCATTGCTCAAGTATTCTCCTCCTCGATCAGATCGAAGGAACTTAATTCTTTTACACGTTTGGTTCAAGATTTCGTTCTTGTATTCTTTGAATTTCTCAAAAGCTTCAGACTTGTATTTCATCAGGAACACATGTCCGTATCTTGAGAGATCATCAGTGAATGTAATGAAGTACGAGGAACCATTCCTGGCATATGTAGACATGGGACCACATACATCACTATGTATCAGTGCCAAGAGTTCCGTAACTCTTTCTCCGTGTCCTCTAAACGGAGTTTTGGTCATCTTGCCTTTGAGACATGACTGGCAAGTGTCATAAGATGAAAATTCGAACGAATTCAAATATCCATCCATATGTAACTTAGCTAGTCGTGTCCTATTGATATGACCTAATCTACAATGCCACAAGAAGGATTCATTCATTTCTGAACTCTTCCTCTAGTATGTGTTTTGTACATTAAGAACCGTGGTTTGATCTAGAACGTATATGCCATTATTTAACGAGCCTGATCCAATCAACTTTTGATTCAGGAAGATGTTCATAACATTATCCTGTACTACAAAATTATATCCTTCTTTACTTTATAAAGAAACTGATATAAGATTGCATATCAGGGTCGGTATGTAATAGTATTCGTTCACAATCAATGTATTACCATTTGGTAATACAAGGTGAAATTCGCCAACTGCTTTGGCTACAACATTTGCACCATTCCCTACTCTTACGGAATGATCACCCTCTCCCAGTTCTCTACATTTCTTTAGCCCATGTAACATATTACATATATGGGGTCCCGATCCGGTATGTAATACCCAGGACGTAGAGTGAACCGAGAAACAGTTCTCGATAACAAACACACCCGAAGAAGATGCATCAACATGGTTATTCTTCATTTGGGTGGCATGGGAATCCGGATATTCTCCTATTTCCTGCTCAGTCTTATAACAATTATAAGAAAGAATGAAACCAACATTCCCCTGCTTAGTATAACAAGCGGGTTCGGTCAATACATCCATATTACGATCTTGATTAAGGCCTGACATGGTCGTTACCTGGAAAGAGAGAGAAGAAAACACTTTAGCGTATGCTCTTGCAAGATTAGTTGGTTTATTATCTTATCTAATCAGGATGGCTCCTACTGCTTTTATCAAATCTTTCTTCAAACCCTAAAAGATAAGACTAGCCGGGATTAATTACACTTTACAAGTTCGCCAATTTTTCAGCCAGACTAGTATTGGTACTTTGAGGGAGGTTCCTCGTGCTCTCGCACAGACCTAAATAAAATAAACCTCGTTTTCCCATAGGCATAACCCCGTAAACACTTTTCTAGACACCTACTTGATCGGCTAATTGTCATGTGTAAAACTCTCCCAGGAGTAACGCTTACTCGCAGTGGGTATCGGGATCCAACTATCTCATAGAAGGTATGCAATCTCGGTGCAAATTTCAACACTTGAAATTCCCGATAATAGATTTCACCCCTAGCGTCCTATGACCTTGACGGGGGCCAAACTACCCATAGGGCGCTAGTCAAGTTCAACCCGTTCATTTCTTGATTGAATTAGACCCACCAGCACGACCCTTGACGGAGGCCAAACTACGCCGTACGAATACCCTAATCCAATCGCATCTCATGCTACAGATAAGTACTAATCGGCCACCGTACACTACGCCTTGACGGAGGCCAAACTACCGTAGCATGAATAATAAATAATACTTATCTGAAATGATGGAGGGCTATACAGGTTTTAATAAAACCATGAGCGTAATGAACTTGATATCGTTGTAGAAACAAGTGATTTTGAAAAGGAGTGTTTTTGAGTCTTTTACTAGTTTCCCTAAAGAGGTCACTCCCTGTGAAGGGATCTCAGCTCTTTCCTTATCTAATAAGGTGCAAGATATTTCACAAATACCACTATGCAAAGCAAGAACTATAGAATCAATCAAAAACAAAACCGAGTGAGTTGTAAATGTAAGTCAACGTTGCCCACCCCGGTGCTTGCGGGGAGGCGGAAAACGGAATAAAAATCGGATTTTTACTACTCTAGGCAACATGGACTAGACAAAGTCGGGATCTTTACTAAACAAAACTAACTAAAAGCTAACTAGAAGTAGCTACAAGGAAGAATGGTTATGCCTAGGGCTTTATGTCCTTCTCTCCTTGCTCCTTGGAGTGTAAGAAAGAGATCGCCTTGTCGCCTTCTCGAGTCGAAGAAGGATCCACCCGAAAGCCTCAACCTTTGGCTTCAACTTCAAGCTAGAAGTAACTAAGGTGCTAGAAGTACTAATCCTAGAACCCTAGATGAGAGTAAAGATTATCAAGAAGAGCTTTTTCTCAAGCTCAAGTATTTCTCAACACATAAGAGGGGAGAGCTTGAGAGAGAGGAAGAGGAGGAGAGAGAAAGCATATGATAGAATGAGAGAATTATGAAGCATTCTCACATATATGTGTGAATTATTGTAAATTGATAATTAGTGAGATAATTGTCATGGCTTAATCAAGACATGACCATTATCATTTCATTTTTAATGCAAATTGCAAGGATCAAAGAGCATCTTCCAAATGAAATGATGATGGTCAAAGTGTCAACCTAGGTCAACAAGTCAAGAATGTCAAATGGTCAATAACCCTAACCATGCACAATTATATTAAACTAATATCAATTAATCATAATACGCACATAAGCATTAGGGTTAATAAAATGACAATGGTCATTAACCCTAATCAAAGTCCTCTTCCTCTGTCTCAATCAACTGTGCATACGCATCCGCATTCATGATCCGAGGAACACGAATACAAAGAGATAAAACCAATCCCAAATCATATACTAGGATCTGGCTTAAACCAAAGCCCGCTAGTATAAGCTGTCCGGACAACAAACGTGCACAAGTGCGCGGATGTGAACGAACCCTGTCGCAAAACCATGGGACCTCTACTCATTTTGCCTAAAGGCGAATAGCTCTCTGTGTGGGACTCTAAAGACTCGACACTACGCTGGAAGTGGGTTTAACCACAGACCGCAAGCGGCACTAGCTGTACGTAACGGTCCCCAGGTAGATGCCGATAAGAAGACTGACGAGGTGAACCCATCTGAACTTCTACTGAGCCTGTATGTGACAGTCTCCGTACAGTCCGGTCTGTTCGTCTGATACATCGCATGGCGGGCCTAGGGGGCCGGTGAACGTCAGCCCCCTAATAGCGGTACAAGTCGTGTTGGAGTGTAGCCCAGAACACCCTGAGATAACACTGGAAACCTACCAGTATATCTCGCTTGCCCTGGCTAGGGACTACTCGTGTAATGGCTCGCCTAGACACAGCGCGATGTCAACCCCCAATACCGGGAGAGACGAATCCTGTCTAACCGTCACTGCCTCTAAGTGCTTCGGGACTGCACCCAACTACTACCTGTTTGCACGACTCCTTTGAGCCGTGGTAGGGTAGTAATCAAAGTACAGCGGGAACACACTCAAGGCGAAGTGACAGTGTGAAGTCAGCGGACTAAGCTGTACTCATGTCACCTGGGAACTGATAACTGACGATAGGTATAATACCAACCAACAGTTCCCAACGAGTCCTGTCCAGTGTACTCGTAACCTAACGAGCACCCGCATACTATCTCAAGTACGACGTACTGACGGCTGTGGGACAGACCGTCTCCTACGCTGTGAAGAGAAGCGCATACGCTAGTCTACTCCGGAGTATCGATGCCCTGTCTCGATAGTCCAACGACTAGGGACCTGTCTAAGGATGTGCTTATGGATTACCCAGCCCCCACGAGTGTGAGCACCATCACAACGCTGGTAATCAAGCAAAGATCCTAAGGGCTCTACTAATATGTATGTAAGCGATATGCTAAAAGAAACACATGCACATATTAAAGCAGAGACAAACCAAGTAGCATACTACCATTTCGAGCAAGATTGTATATGCAACTGTGAATATCCCAAGCTTCCATCAAGTAATATACATACTAGTATGATACAATAATGGCCTCTAAGGCATATACACTAACAATCTCCCACTTGCACTAAGGCCATGTACTGGCATATCGAAGACCTATCATCTCGATCAG
Source organism: Agapanthus africanus (assembly GCA_030015575.1). Lineage (NCBI taxonomy): Eukaryota > Viridiplantae > Streptophyta > Magnoliopsida > Asparagales > Amaryllidaceae > Agapanthus > Agapanthus africanus. The sequence continues at coordinate 510,138,303 of CM057341.1, forward strand.
CCGCTCAAACTGAGTATGGGGTAAGGCCTTCATGAATGGATCTGCAGTGTTATCTTCTGAAGCAACCCTCCGAACCTCGATCTCCTGGCGATCCACGATCTCCCTGATCAGGTGATACCGCCTCAAGATGTGTCTGGATTTCTGATGGGACCTGGGTTCCTTCGCTAAAGCTATAGCCCCATTGTTGTCGCAATACAGAGGTATTGGATCAACAATGGACGGAACCACCTGAAGTTCTTTCAAGAACTTTCTCATCCAGACAGCTTCTTTTGCGGCATCAGATGCAGCGATGTATTCCGCTTCCATAGTCGAGTCAGCAACGGTTTCCTGTTTGGAGCTCTTCCAACACACCGCCCCTCCATTGAGGGTAAAGACAAAACCCGACATGGACTAGGAATCATCCTTGTCTCTTTGGAAGCTAGAGTCAGCAAAGGCCTCAATCTGGAGGTCTTTTCCGCCATACACCAAGAACATCTCCTTAGTCCTTCTCAGGTACTTGAGAATGTTCTTTACCGCTATCCAATGTTTCTCCCCAGGGTTTGACTGATACCTACTTACCACAGTTAGTGCATAAGCCACATCTGGTCTGGTACACAACATCGCATACATTATAGAGCCTACCGCAGAAGCGTAGGGTATAATAGACATGTGATCCCTCTTCAAATCAGTCTTGGGAGACATCTCTTTGGAGAGGGTGTCCCGTGACATGCCGGTAGATTACCGCGCTTGGAATCTTCCATACTGAATCTTTTCAGTATGGTGTCGATGTACCTGGACTGTGAAAGTCCTAAAATCCTCTTGGATCTGTCACGGTAGATCTGGATCCCCAGAATGTATGAGGCATCACCCAGGTCTTTCATGGAGAACCTGTGTGACAAGAACCCCTTGACAGATTGTAGCATAGGAATGTCATTTCCTATTAAGAGAATGTCATCCACGTATAAAACGAGGAATATTACAGTTCTCGCTACAAATCTACAATAGATGCATGGTTCATCTGGATTTTTGATAAAGCCAAATTCCTTGACCGTCTCATCAAAACAGATGTTCCAACTCCGCGATGCCTGCTTTAGTCCATAAATGGACTTAAGCAACTTGCGCACCTTTCCGCTACTCCCACTCTGAATGAAACCCTCTGGCTGGTCCATATAGACACACTCCTCTAAATGTCCATTTAGAAAAGCGGTTTTTACGTCCATCTGCCAAATCTCATAATCGTGGAAGGCAGCAATGGCAAGAAGGATCCGAATGGATTTCAGCATAGCTACTGGAGAAAAAGTTTCGTCATAGTCCAAACCAGGTCGCTGACAAAAACCCTTTGCAACAAGTTTAGCTTTATAGGTCTCAACCTGTCCATCTACACCAATCTTCCTTTTGAAGATCCACTTGCATCCTACGGGTTTTACCCCATCTGGAGCAATGTCCAACGTCCATACTTTGTTGGTGTACATGGACTCCATTTCGGTCCGCATTGCATCCAGCCATTTTACCGAGTCGACGCTCTGAATGGCTTGCTGGAAGCTAGTAGGCTCATCATAATCTATGATGCAATCTCTCTATCCCCGTCAATGAGAAAACCGTAGTATCTCTCGGGCGGATGAGACTGCCTACTACTCCTACGGAGTGGCGTGGGAATGTCCTGATCTTTCGAACCCTCTGGTTCTACTAAGCTTTCAGTAATAGTTCGTGGTTCTGGAATTTCTTCCAGTTCTATTGCGCTCCCACTTATTTCTTTTTCTATGAACTGGTGTTCTAGAAAGTGGGCATGGCGAGAAACAAAAACCTTTTGTTCCTCTTCGCAATAGAAGAAATATCCCTTGGAGTTCTTTGGATATCCCACAAACTTGCACCGTACTGAGCGTGCCTCGATCTTGTCCGCATGCTGCTTTTTGACAAAAGCTGGACATCCCCATGTCTTAATGTGATTAAGATAGGGTCTCTTCCCACACCACATCTGATAAGGTGTAGTAGGCACAGTCTTAGTAGGAACTCGGTTCAAAAGGTATGCAGCTCATTCTAGCGCATATCCCCAGAACGATCGCGGCAACTCAGCGTTACTTATCATGGACCGTACCATATCCAATAGGGTTCGGTTCCGTCTCTCCGATACACCATTATGTTGCGGAGTGTATGGAGGAGTAAGCTGAGAGAGAATTCCATTCTCTTTTAAGTAACCCAAGAACTCGGCACTCAAGTATTCACCACCTCGATCAGATCTTAATGCCTTGATACTTTTGCCTGTTTGTTTTTCTACTTCATTCTTATATTCCTGGAATTTTTAAAAAGCCTCGGATTTATATTTCATTAAGAAGACATAACCGTACCTTGAAAAGTCATCCGTAAAAGTAATGAAGTAAGAATAACCGCTTCGTGCATGCGTAGACATTGGACCGCACACGTCGCTGTGTACGAGTCCCAAGAGCTCGCTCGCTCTTACTCCGTGTCCAGTGAACGGAGTCTTTGTCATCTTTCCTTTGAGACAGGATTGACAAGTTGCATACGATTGATATTCGAACGAATCCAAATATCCTTCTGTATGTAACTTAGTCAACCTTCTCTCATTGATGTGACCCGGTCTATAATTCCATAAGAAAGTTTTATTGATTTCTGGAGACTTTCTTTTGTGTGTATTCTGGACATTGAAAATCTGTGGTTGGTTCAATACGTATATACCGTTGTTTAATGTACCTGACCCAATCAAAACTTGATTAAGATGAATGTTCACTACATTACTTACAAATGCAAATTCATAACCTTCTTTAGATAATAAAGATACAGAAATGATATTACAGGTTGCATTTGGTACAAAATAACAACTACGCAAAACCAAAAAGTGTCCATCTGACAATCCCAGGTGATAGTCCCCCACGGCCTCAGCATCCATGCTAGCTCCGTTTGCAACTCATGTCACCTGCTTTCAAAAACCTACGCTTTCTCAATGCCTGCAAAGAATTACAGATATGAGATCCTGATCCGGTATCCAATACCCAGGATGTAGAGTTTATTGATAGACAGTTTTCAATAACATACACACCTGAAGCTGAAGCCGCAACTTGCTTCAGATCCTGGGTTCTGGCCTTCCAAGCCTTGCAATCTTGTTTCCAGTATCCACTTTTGTGACAGTAGAAGCATTCTTCCTTCCCCACCAGCTTTCCCGCTACCTTTGTTGCCTTTCTTTTTCCCTTTGTATCCACTTTACTGACACGGCCTCTTGGTTTGGCAGGGGCTTTCTTCTTCTTGCCCTTGGCTTTCGCCCTGGACCTAGAAGAGGAAGATCCTCCTACAAACAAAGTGGATGTCTCCCTACCTTTCTGTAGGGTGCCCTCTGCACTCCTCAGTATGTTGAGGAGCTCTGAAAGTTCAACTTCCATTTCCTGTAAGTTGAAGTTCAGAATGTACTGGGCGTAAGTGGAAGGAAGGGACTGAAGAATCAAGTCCGTATAGAGCTCATTCTCCAACGTGGTCCCAAGTTCCGCGAGCTCCTCTATGTAGCCAATCATCTTAAGCACGTGTTCCGCTACCGATGATCCGATGGCCAACCTTACCGAAAACAACTTCTTCGACACTTCGTATCTGGCGATACGAGACTGCTCTCCATACAGTTCTTTTGTATGAAGAAATATGGACTCTAGGTCCATATTCTCGTGCCTCCTCTGATGTTCGTTGTCCATCGAGGAAAGTACGAGGCATTTGGCCTTCGCGCAATCTATTTCCCAGGTTTTACGGATTTCCCTATCCGCGACACTGGTTTTGGGACCTGGGACAGGGGGAGCTTTGGTGGTAAGGAGATACCCCAACTTGTCGTAAGTGATTGCCATATTGATATTCCTGAGCCAATCTTTGTAGTTTGGCCCTGTCAGTATGTTTTTATCTAGTAATAACTTAAGTCCGGTCATCTTGAATGGTCGCTGCAATTAGGAGAGAGAAAAGAAACACTTTAGCATGATGCTCTTGCAAGTTTAGAGTGGTTTTTAGTTTGTCTAAACAGGATGGCTCCCACTGTCTCTCGAATCCCTTCTCAAACCGTAAAGAAAGAATTAGTCGGGATCAATCTCACCGTACAATACTTGCTTAACCGTTCAGCCAGGCCAGTGTCGGTACTTCGAGGGAGGTTTTCCAACGCTTTCGCGAAGTTCCTTAATTAAGTATCCTCTTTTCCCTGTGGGCGTAGCCCCGCTAACACCTTTCTAGACACCTACTAGGTTTATAGCATTGATCGTTAAGTGAGAGTTTTCCCGAGGAGTAGCATATACTCACAGTAGGATCGGGATCCAAATATCATCGCGTGATAAAACCGAAGGAATCCTACCAGAATCATCACACTCCAAATGGTATGCAGCGCTAGCAAGTTTCAGTACTTATGAAACTCCCGATGTGGATTTTTGCCCCATGCTCTTATGTCCTTGACTTTGGCCAAAATATCATAAGTCACATGTCAAGTTCTACCCGTCATTCTCCTGGTTAATTTGGACCCACCCGTACCTACCCTTGACTTTGGCCAAAATGGCAGCACGACTGTCCCAAACCAACGCATCTATCTATGCTGCATATGAATACCCAATAGCTACCAATCACTATGCCTTGACTTTGGCCAAAATACATAGCTTGAATACTTTTTGACCATTCATGTTGAATGACGGAGGGCTACGAATGGTTTTGGCGAAACCGTGAACGTAGTGAACTTGATATAATCGATGGAACGAGATAGCTTTTAAAAGGAGTGGTTCAAGCTCCGCGTTTAAAGGTTTAGTTTTGAAAAGAACCGAGTGGTTTTCAAAGTGTTCCAATTGACTTTTACTTGGTTTATTTTCTTGCATTAGTTCTTTTAATGCGTCCCATCATTTAATCCTACCATTGCAGAAAACAACAAAAATATGACGTACGCTTATGCCATTCGCATTCGCCACGGGGCCCCATCATCACCCGTTAGGTTACTTAACTAACGACAGAGCGGGGGCTGGGCTAGCGCGGCTGTAAAACATAAGCAACGCCTAAATAGTTATAGGAAATAGATATATAGCAATGATAGACATTACAGATCACAGATGAATACATTGGATATACTAGGAATCCGCAATCCGTTCGAGCCTGCAACGAAAAGCGGATTACACGGTCGCGATGAATAGCCAAATACCCCACCCAAGACCCCTACGGGTGCGGCAAACTACCCGCCAAGTACCCGAAGCGAAGCAACCTCCCTCAACACCGTGAGTAAGCCACTCGGCACTTCGAGATACCCGGTAGTTTGTGCACCCCCTCCATGGGTCTATCCTAGGAGCAAAAACAGTAAAAAGAATTATACAATGACGGCTACAACCCCGACCCGGTTGTGCGGCCATACAAATAATAATACATCAATTTATATATTACAATGAATGAAAGAAAAAGAAACACTCATCTCACATCCACCCCGGCTATTCACCCGCGACAATCCAACGCATTCATATACACATTCCATCAACAAACACAGATCACAGATATGTATAACCCCCACTAATCGACATATAGCGATTAGCCGACGTTCAATACATATAAACATCACAGATATAACCCATTAGTCAAAGTGTAGTGAAGTTCGATCAAAAATACGGATTTATAGGCCCCCAAAAACAAATTTCTTTTCTGGAAAACCTGGGCACAAATAAACCATCTTAAAAATCCCAAAACCATGTCAGAAGAACACTGCAACAAACTCGACCCTGAACCGAGTTAACTCGGCCGCGGTTGCGCGGCAATAGCTTGCTATTGCCGCGGAACCGCGGCGCGTTGAACGATTCACTGGATCGTTTTTGGTGGCTTTCTTCACAAAACCCTGAGATGATTTTTGACGTAAGATTTATTTTATTTTGAGCAGAAAAAATTTCAACAGAAAGTTAGGGTTTTGCGTTTTTAGTTTTGTGATTTTTTCCGATTGAACTTCCATACACTTTACTACCTAGCTAGTTTATGTTTAGTTAGGCTCTGATACCACTTTAAGTCTACGTTGCCCACCCCGGTGCTTGCGGGGAGGCGAAAAATGGAATAAAATCGGATTTTTACTACTCTAGGCAACATGGACTAGACAAAGTCGGGATCTTTACTAAACAAAACTAACTAGAAAGTAGCTCAAGGAAGAATGGTTATACCTAGGGCTTTATGTCCTTCTCTCCTTGCTCCTTGGAGTGTAAGAAAGAGATCGCCTTGTCGCCTTCTCGAGTCGAAGAAGGCTCCACCCGAAAGCCTCAACCTTTGGCTTCAACTTCAAGCTAGAATTAACTAAGGTGCTAGAAGTGCTAATCCTAACACTAGATGAGAGTAAAGATTATCAAGAAGAGCTTTTTCTCAAGCTCAAGTGTTTCTCAACACATGAGAGGGGAGAGCTTGAGAGAGAGGAAGAGGAGGAGAGAGAAAGCATATGATAGAATGAGAGAATTATGAAGCATTCTCACATATATGTGTGAATTATTGTAAATTGATAATTAGTGAGATAATTGTCATGGCTTAATCAAGACATGACCATTATCATTTCATTTTTAATGCAAATTGCAAGGATCAAAGAGCATCTTCCAAATGAAATGATGATGGTCAAAGTGTCAACCTAGGTCAACAAGTCAAGAATGTCAAATGGTCAATAACCCTAACCATGCACAATTATATTAAAATAATATCAATTAATCATAATACACACATAAGCATTAGGGTTAATAAAATGACAATGGTCATTAACCCTAATCAAAGTCCTCTTCCTCTGTCTCAATCAACTGTGCATACGCACCCGCATTCGTGATCCGAGGAACACGAATACAAAGAGATAAAACCAATCCCAAATCATATACTAGGATCTGGCTTAAACCAAAGCCCGCTAGTATAAGCTGTCCGGACAACAAACGTGCACAAGTGTGCGGATGTGAACGAACCCTGTCGCAAAACCATGCGACCTCTACTCATTTTACCTAAAGGCGAATAGCTCTCTGTGTGGGACTCTAAAGACTCGACACTACGCTGGCAGTGGGTTTAACCACAGACCGCAAGCGGCACTAGCTGTACGTAACGGTCCCCAGGTAGATGCCGATAAGAAGACTGACGAGGTGAACCCATCTGAACTCCTACTGAGCCTGTATGTGACAGTCTCCGTACAGTCCGGTCTGTTCGTCTGATACATCGCATGGCGGGCCTAGGGGGGTGGTGAACGTCAGTCCCCTAATAGCGGTACAAGTCGTGTCGGAGTATAGCCCAGAACACCCTGAGATAACACTGGAAACCTACCAGTATATCTCGCTTGCCTTGGCCAGGGACTACTCGTGTAATGGCTCTCCTAGACACAGCGCGATGTCAACCCCCAATACCGGGAGAGACGAATCCTGCCTAACCGTCACTGCCTCCAAGTGCTTCGGGACTGCACCCAACTACTACCTGTTTGCACGACTCCTTTGAGCCGTGGTAGGGTAGTAATCAAAGTACAGTGGGAACACACTCGAGGAGAAGTGACAGTGTCAAGTCAGTGGACTAAGATGTACTCATGTCACCTGGGAACTGATAACTGACGATAGGTATAATACCAACCAACAGTTCCCGATGAGTCCTGTCCAGTGTACTCGTAACCTAACGAGCACCCGCATACTATCTCAAGTATGATTTACTGACGGCTGTAGGACAGACCGTCTCCCATGCTGGGATGAGAAGCGCATACGCTAGTGTACTCCGGAGTATCGATGCCCTGTCTCGATAGTCCAACGACTAGGGACCTGTATAAGGATGTGCTTATGGATTACCCAGCCCCCACGAGTGTGAGCGCCATCACAATGCTGGTAATCAAGCAAAGATCGTAAAGGCTCTACTAATATGTATGTAAGCGATATGCTAAAAGAACCACATGCACATATTAAAGCAGAGACAAACCAAGTAGCATACTACCATTTCGAGCAAGATTGTATATACAACTGTGAATATCCCAAGCTTCCATCAAGTAATATACATACTAGTATGATACAGTAATGGCCTCTAGGGCATATACACTAACATTAAAATCTGCTAGTTTCGCTAAAGTGGTCACTCCCTGTGAAGTGATCTCGGCTCTTTCCTTATCGAATAAGGTGTTGGATATTCTACAAGGAATACCGCTATGCATAGCGAAAACTAAAGCTACCATTTTTGAAAATTTGATTCTACAATATATTTTAGGTTTCTCTTATTTCGTTAATCTCATTAATGAATTCCCATCATTTATGCTTCCTAAGCATCACAGAAGAAACGAAAATACAACGTACGCTTATTCCATCCGCATTCGCCACAGTGTCCCGTTATGCACCGTTTGGTTACTTAACTAACGGCATACCGAGGCGGGACTAACACGGATGCAACACATAAGCAACGTTTATTATATATCATATATAGAATAATAAAGCATTCGTCTCACGCATACAAAGTGATCACATCACAGAATATCAGCAGCAGAAGATAACATATGAAATATTGGATATATTAGGAGGTTCGTGTTTTATTTTGAGCCTGTATAAAACATGGATTCCACGGTCGCGATGTATAGCCAAACCCACATTCCTAGACCCCTATAAGAGCGGCAAGAAACTCTACCAATTCTAGAGTTAGGAGACCCGGACTCGACTCCTCCAGTTGGTCTCCTACTGGACTCTAGAACTCGGTTACCTGTGCTCCCCTCCTTGGGTCTATCCTAATGAGGAAAAGTAAATAATATACAACAATGGTGGCATCATCCTCAACCCGGAAGTGCCCCAATAAAAGAATATTACATACAATGAATTTTACATGAATGAAAATAAAAACTCTTATCTCACATAAAAACCCCGGCTATTCAAAACACGACGATCCAATATAACATATCACAACAACACATAACATCATATGTCATCAACGTAAGTAAATATGCGTATCACAATTGTCGTTGACATATTACAACGAAAACAGTGATGCCCAACATATTACACTTACGGTCAAAGAAAAGAAAATGTCAAACTACAATATTTGGAATCCACAATCACCTTAGACATCATAAACCCGGAATATCACATACTTCGGATTTCATGCCTAACTATATGAATTTTACATATTTTATCACATTCCAGAAAAAGCTAGATGACGTTAAAAATTCCGATCGAATCAAAAAACACACAAAATTTCCCAAAAAGCTCAACACTTGAGCGCAGTTTAAAAATACTCAGTACATGCCACAGTACCAATGAACCAGCTGTATAAGGGTCAACCAATGCCTCACCTATGGCGCCGTGGAACTACCGCAAACCCTAGGGTTTAGCGGCGGTTCTTACGGTCACAGAATCGAGTTAGGGTTTCGTTATTCTAGAGGGTCCAGCGCATCACTTGCACGATATTTGAATGTTCTTTAACTATGAAAAAATCCAACGCTTGAAAAATTTTCCGGCAGGGGTTAAAGTGGGTATTCGATATCCGATCGAACTTTTTAACACCATCTAAAATAACCCAAAACAAAACTAGAATTACGAATACGAAACACTCCGAATAGCCAATGCACAAAGATAACATCACATGTAAATTTAGCAAAAAAAACAACACCTGAAATACCAAACCCCAGAGACTGGAACCCTGTAAAAAATTCAACCCAGAACCTTGCAATATGGCCGATCTGCCCGGATTTCATGCATGTGTGGCTGGCCCAAAAAAGGTGAGGGGGGTGAATTTTTTACAGTGTTCATGTTGCATCTCATAAAACATTCTGCAGTTGTTTAAAAAAAATTTGACTCTCAGAAAATTTCGACAGACACTAGGGTTTAGAATCGGGTGTTTCTGAGTTGTTTCGGTTTCGCAATCCTACACAATCCATCTAATTTTCTAGCTTGGCTCTGATACCACTGTAGGGCAGGCAGCCATCCCATCCAATGGGGTCACCGTGGCACGTACAGGTCCCTCAGCAGCTACTTTTTACACATACCCCCCGCGAGGACTACAACCTGCCGGAACACCTTCCGGTCTCGGGACACCCTGGGAGTAAGAGCCTATGCTTTGCCACACTGTCACATGGTAAGAACCCACAATAGGTCGACATACAATGCCTAGTAGCTCTGAAACCACTGTAGGGTTCCTAAGCACGACAGCAAGGTTTTGGGTGGCATCATCCATGCCAATTTAAAATTTTGCCATGCTTAAAAGAACCCCTTTATAGATCTTTAACTAGAGAATCATGCGGAATCATAAAGTAAACAACTTTACTTCTAAGTGATTAGAGATTACAACCTTTGTAGTCCATTCCTTCACTTCTATAGCTCCTTATAATGGTCCCTTCCCTGTGATCATCGAGCTCTCGGACTCTTGAGAGGCTCCAGACGGTGTATGATGCATGCTAGCTAGAAGTCTTCAAAGTCTATGATGATCTACTTCGAGGAAACACAAACTCAAACTATCTCTTCACTAATTATGAATTAGTGAAGCCAACACACTGAACTATATGGCTAGTATAGAAGAGGATGATGAAGTAGGAATTTTGCTCACATTAGATTTTATTTTCTCATAATAATTCATCAATTCATCACAAGCAAGAGACCCAGAATGAGATGAAGAAGAAGACGATCAAGTGATGAATGAATAATCGAGTGAGGTTAGAAATGCAACCATGGAGAGTGTATGTCATGCATTTACCATTGTAGAGACTAAACCATAGCTATGAGTTAAGGTTGGGTTGATAAATATCTTAAGCCAGACAAAAGAGTGGACCAAGTCAATGAACCTACAAGCTTCTACAAGCTTTGAACCATGACAAAATATCCGCAATTTTGAATTTGCTTGAAATAAATATAAACCATAACATAAACCCTAGCATGTTATAAGTCTCATACATACATGTTGCATGTGTAACCTAGCATGACACAATAATATATATCACATATATATTTTGTGAACAAAAGAAAACTATACAATAAACATATATCACATATATGTTAAATGTATAAGTGAGAAAAATAAATACTTAAGTGAGCATATATTACTTAATGTAATTTAATATATCAAATATATAATTATACATTAAATCATTAAATCAATACTTGATTTAATAATCTTGCTATATTACATAGAACCGACTAATATAATATGTATAATTTATCGAATCAACACTTGATCCGATAACCCGGCTATATCACATATAACCGGCCGATATCACATCTCGTGAGAATAGAATACGGTATCGCATACACGTATTATTCTCGGTCCCGCACATATTACATATGTGCTCCTACTACGTTTTTCCTGAGCCAGGAAACCTCTGGGTAAGACTCTAAAGACTCGTCAATACGCCGGCAGTAGGTGATGATCATATCAAACACCCATAAGCCGCAAGCGGTCAGCTAAACATAAAGGCCACCCGGGTATTAAGCGATCAGAAGATCAACAAGCAAGCCTGTACAGACTCCTGCGAATCCATTCAGTAACACTACCGTACAGTCCGGTCTCTTCGTCTGATTTGTCGCATATCCAGTCTAGGGATGGTTAACGTCAGACCCCAGTAACCGATAAGTCGTGTCGATGTGAGGCTCATAACGGGTCAAGAAACTACTGATAACACTTACCAATAGATCTCCATATCAGCCCTGGTCAGGGACTTCCAGTTATGGCCAATCAAACACAGCGCAACATCAACCCCTTATACCAGGAGAGACGAAACCCATCATATCGCTCATTGCCTCCATGTGATTCGGGATTGCACCCAAAAGCCACAGTTTTGCACGTTCTCATGAACGTGGTAAGGTGGAAATCAAAGGACAGTGGGAATCTGTCACGACCCGAAATAGCACGTGACTTGCACTTGAATCAGATGAAGTCTATAGGACCACATCTAATTCAAGTAAGCTAAAAGCCCAGAAATCTAAAACCATTTTAAATAATAAATGAAGGAAAACTTGTTTAAAAGTAAGTGGTTTTAATAGCATAAGCCGAATTATGCGCTTTTAAAAGATCAAGTCTTTTTTGAAAATTTCGGCAGAGTTTCCTTTGTAAATACTGGCCCCGAACGGGGTACAACATGAATAATATATACATGAATGATAAAAGGCATCCCCAAGCGGGAGTTAGCTCTTCGTCAATCGACGGTCACAACCACGCAGGCAATATAATATACAATGTTGTAGGGCGAGAATAAAAACTGAAAGGAAACTCAACGAAAACATGAAACCCATAATAATACAACGCGCGACTCTAAGGTCGAAAATAAAAATACATGACTGGTTGATGGAGTTTACTAGATACAATGAATAAAATAAAGTACAATGGTGGTCACGATGCAAGTGAACCCACTTACCAAAACAAATCACCCGAAATGAAAGAAGTGTGCCAGCAAAGCCGCACGAAACCTATACGGCAAAACCTGCAAGAAACTTTGGCACAACGGGGGTGAGTTTCCAACTCGTGAGTAGAAAACATCACCGAGCAGAAATCGTATGTATGACTCAATCTTAGGTCAATACGATCAGTAAAATTATATAACCTTAAAATGATAAGGTCTGAAGCATGAAAAGATGGCAAGGGTAAACATCTATGCATAAGTGCAATCTCATGTGCTCGTGTCGGTGCCTTAGGTAGCAATGTATCATATGTATGAGGTATGAATGTATATGAAAACAGAATACATGTAAATGAAAAAACTGTTTTCTTGTTTCAGTGAGATTTCTGTATGTTTAAAACGAGGTATCAATAATAAATCAATATAAATCAGTGTCTAGCATCGACACAAAACATCAATCCCAATATCCAATACCTAGGGCTTCGGCTATCCGGACTGGCCCATATCAAATATCTCAATACCTCAATATCAATATCTGGGGCTCCGGCTATCCAGACTGGCCCCTGGGCTCCGGCTATCAGGACTGGCCCATCTCCGATCGGTATCCTCCGGATATTCGACGAGTCACAATACAATCACCGGTCAGCAATGCTCCCCTGTCACAGGCTCAACTCCGATCAACTGCGATCTTCTTGCCCCGGGGTACCGCACCGAGTCCACCATGCACCCATAGACGGACTCTACTCCTCCTCGAGTTGGGTGTATGATATCGCTCAAGAGCCGAGAAAACTCACGGTGGACAAATCTCAAAGCATATCATGAGAGAACCGCAACTTTCATTTTAAAATGATTATCAGTTTTATAAAATCTTGCGGTTTCTCCAAATCCATAAATTTCATGGAAAACCCAAATCTCGAGAATAAAAGACAATGAATTTAAATGTATTAGGCTCCGGCAAATCCGGACTGGCCCTAAATAATAATGCATGACAATGAATAATAAATATGCATGAAGTATCATAATAATGAGTGCAATGTCCAAACTAGCACAGTAATGATCAGTCGAGACTACAAGCTAACAGGCGATATCAATCAAATAATATTCTCTAAAGTGTACGTGACATGGAAATTACCGATGATGTTGTGTGTGAGCCGGCAGGTAAGTGTATGTGCAACATACGCATCATTGGTAATGGTGCTGGTGTCCGGACAACATGATTTCAATACTAACATATGAAAACACAGTATAAGCATGCAATGCGATGCGAACAGCAATAATATGCGGGAGCTGAATAATATACACATCAATGATGAATATGCAATAATATAAATAACAAGTCTACAAGTAAACTACAGGTCTAATCAAAAGGTAAGGAAACCACCTAAATCTGAGTCGATATATATATATATATATAATAGTCGGTGATCCCGCCTCAATAGTATCCCATATGATTCCCTATATAATATGACATGCTCGAGTCAAGAGTGCGGATCAATCATCAATATATAGCTCGTACGGTAAATCCGTCATACGGCCTCCCAATCTGGGTACGGGTCAAATATCACATTTATCTCATTATTCATCGGCATCCTTTTCATCATATATTATGATCTTGGGGTACTGATCTAAATCTAGTACAATACTGATACCATCTATGAATGCATGCGTGTGTATGAAACACCACGCCTAAAGGATCCGCTAAAAATATCATATCGTATCTCAAATACGAACCATGTCACATCACCGATCTCATGGCCTCAAGCCCAAACTCATCGACTCATCTACAAATATCTTGTACTATCCTCGTAATCCATGTATATATATATATATATATAAATATATATATATATATAGTCCCATACCCATGTGTATATAAACATATCCCCATATACGCACAGATAATAAAATGTAAGCTTGTGTGTGTGCGTGCAGGTATAAGCCTATTCAAGGGTTCACGACTAGTAAACTAACTAAAGACACTATCAATCAAGTCCTCTAAAGCATTTCTAGCTAATTAAAAACATCTTATAAACTATATAAGTATATATCTATATATCATAACGCATTCACGTTCTATTTTACGAAACCGCGGGGATGTTATACGTCATCCACCCGACTTTCCCCGTAGATATATATCTACTCACCTGCTCTTGCTTGCTGATGTCGATGTCGCCATCATCTTCCTTATCGTCTCGAATCCACGTGGGTGTACCAACATATATACACAATCACAAATGCGTATTAAAATCAAGTCGGAAAACCAAAACGGCACACGTTTTGCTCATAGGTCAAAACCTATAGCCTCGCATGCAAAACACAACCAATAACCCTAGCCGTTGGCGTTCTAACGCCACACGACGAAAACACAATATTAAATACCAAATTTCAAATCATTAAAAGTCGCAAACAAAATCAGAAATCTTGAAAATTAGCTCCAGATTTTACCATAGGCCAAATTAACCAAAGTTGCATATGTCAAGGGTTTAGTTTACTGAAGATAAAGCCACAGAACAAATACGAACACAAATGGTCCCACCCTGGCCGCAAATTGCGACCAGATATATTAAATTTGCGGCCATAACACGGAGGGGTGGCTCAGGTTTTGGGGTTAGCTCCCTGGGTGCCTGCATGTATCACTGTGAATGCTAAATAATTTTTAGAGTCCCCGTGTGTTAGCAGATTTCAATTTCCCTACACAATTCTCACAAAATACTAATATCGGGGATTTCTAAGTTCGCTAATTGGGGTTCTAGTCTTGGGTTTTGGTCTTAAATCAATCACCACAGGGGTTATATGGCCTTAACAAACCTCAATTACACTATCTCAATTTAAGTTTTCCTTAAACCCTAACTTGGAATTTCCTAACCTCACTAAACATCACTAAAACACTTCTAATCAAACATGGAAGCTAAAGTGAATGAAATACAATGCAAATGTTATAGGAATTACCTCATTTGGCAACTCAAGAATTTTCTTGAGTTGCCCCAAGTGTCCAAAATCCTTGCTTTCTTGGTCCAAAGTATAGCTAGAGGGCTTGTGCACATTTTTAATGAAGTGGGGATGGAGTTTTGATAATGTTTTGAGGGTGTTGTGAGGCTTGAAGTGGAGGAGGGAGATGGGGCTGCCATGGTGATGAGAGAGTGAGAAAGATGAAGGAAAATGAAGAGAGAAGCAATGAGCCTTGACTATGGTTGACCCCTCACCCTCTCTCTCTCATGCACATACCCTTTCCTTTATTATTTCCTTTTCATTTCCTTTTCTTTTATTATCTTTTCTCTTTTCACTTAAACAGAAACCATGGATGAAAATGAGAAAAATCCATGATAAAAAAATATAACAAGTGTTAAAATGACATGTGCATGTCATGTGCACAAAACACGTTTAATGCGCGATTAGCGATATCTAATCGCGATTTGCATTAAAATAGTGTATAAAAATTCATAAAATTTTATAATTTGCTTAAATCACATAAAGCACCCTCTTTTTAGTCATTTCTATAATTTTCCAAATTTTCCCCAAATTATCGGTATTTAATTATACCGCTTTATTAAATATTCAATATAATATTATTTAATTATAAAAATCCCCAAAAATAATATTTTATTTTTCTGAATGTTACAGTCTTCCCTCCTTAAAGAAATTCGGTCCCCGAATTTAATTTTAAACTCCCCCAACTTCTAAAACATTTCAGTAAAATGATCAAATCGTCAGGGCTCCGAAATCATGAATACATAAAACGCATCGTAGCGCAATGCATGCGCATGAAAAATGAGCAGATAACTCAAAATCAAAACTCCGTCTAGCATCCCGCAATCATCGGTGTTATGACGAAGACACCACTGTCAAATCCCAAAACAAAACCAACATGATATAAATCAACAATGCAAGTAAACATCATAACTATACATGTAAATATCTGAAGGAAATGCATGCCAACCCCTTTTTAAGTCGCTGTGCAATGCGCGTATCACTGCACAGTGGCGGATGTCTATTGTAAGAAAATAACCATATATGTATATATCTTTTGTTTAATATGCACATCCCGCTGTTTTGAAAACAATTTAGAACGGTTTCCTTGTTTTTAAACGTTTCGTGTCATCTCAGACACGTAGGTAAATACTGAGACTATAGCTCCCTTTTAGAAATCCCTTCGATAACTATTAATGCATGCAAAAATGCATTCAGGTACTGTCCTCTGACTAGTCCTGCTCAGCTGCTATACTAAATGGTAAATATCATAAAACATCAGCTCAAGGGAAAATCAATCCCGGAATGTATATAAGAATACCGCGTGCGTCTAGTGCGCATGGAAATCGAAATCAATGAATGTGCCATACATGTGCATACAACAAAATCTAAGTGCATCGGGTGTGCACGAAACACCTGTCAAAGACAATGGGTGTGCCTGACAGCAAAATCAGGTGCATCTGATATCCTCAAAGAATCCCGATTTAGTGTATCTGGTGTGCACCAAAATCACATCTCATAGAATGCGCCCAACATGCGTGAAAATCTTAATCAGGTGCATCCATCATGCATGAATAAAATCTAAATCATGTGCATCCAACATGCACGAAATAACGAAATTCAATATCAAGCGCCGAACATGCGCAAAATCCAATCCAAGCGCGCCAAATATGCGCAAGAATCCAATCAGGTACACAAGGTGCACAAAACAAATATCGAGTATCACTATCGAAATCGACGGTATACAACACATTTCAATCCAAATCCAAATCAGGTATACCGTGGTATATAATCTCACAACCATGTGCATCAGCGTACACGAAAGCAAATCAAAATACTAAAAGTGCATGAAAACTATGCCGGAAGCATAAGTCAAATCATATGCATGCCCTAGGCACGAAATCACAATCAATATCTCAAATGACAACAAAACGAAGTCAGGTGCAACTGTGGTGCACAAAATACGTATCAATGCACTGCAAGCATATGTGAACTATACCGAGTGCAGAAACCAAATCGAATGCGTACCATATGCACAAAATCAACCCAACTGTATGAAATCCATGAAATCATAAACATGTGCAGCCAAGGCACAAAACGATATTAAATGCAATAACTGTACATAAATCATAAATCAACACAACGGTGTATAACGCATATCTCAAGTGTAATAACTATGCGCAAAATATAAATACCCAGTAGGTGCAACCATGGTGCTCGAAAACAAATATCATGAAACTTAGTCATCAAAACTCAATCGTACAAATAGATCGCTCAAAATACCGAAATCAAGTTTGGAGGAATAGTCCCACTCAAGCACATCCTCTAAGAATCTCTGGCCAACTGTCGTGGTCACTCATAACATGTTTCGTCGACGGTGCCGAACTCTGGCCTGCAGGGTATGTGTAAAATGACCGCTCCTGGGTCTAAGTCTTCTCGTAATTTATTCCAGAAAGGTCCTGTCGAGATCTCTCCCAAATCTTATTTCTGCCAAACTGCCCGGATGCCATCGTCTTTTACTAAATCTGATTCCTGTTTCGGAACGGCTGCATATTCATCACGACTACTCCTGGAAGGTATATTCATGTACAACGCCTCTGCATGCGTATCATATCTCTGATGTCAGCGGAATGGAACGTCACCGCATCAAGATCTCGTACGAACCGCTTACTCCACTTTTCTCTAATGTTGACTGCTTCAGAGTTGTCTCTTCGTGGCTGCATGGACTGCACTCTAACGGCTATACTCGTATCTGGAATCTCCCAAGCAATGTATCCCATCACATGATATCTGAATGGCGTCGAACCTTTCGATCGATTCGTCAAAGTTCCATAGTCCCCTAAGAGCTCAACATCTTGGGTACAGTTTAATAGTATCCCAATACATACCACAGTACTTGTGGACCAACCGTAGAAGGGCAAACCCAAGCCTCACTAATGGCACCGCTGAACTGCCGCAAACCATAAGGTTTCAAAGCGTTCTCATGGTCATTATGTCGAGTTAGGGTTTCATTCTTCTAGAGGGTCCATAGCACTACTTGCATTTGTCTCTGAATACATTAAACTTGGAAAATGGGCATCTGACAATCGATCGTCTCTATCGACTTCTAACGTATCTGTGTGAAGTCTTCTCAAGCTGGAATCAATCAATCTGATAATCTCGCATCGGGGTGTGCAAACGATCCACATGAAGGGATTTCTCTAGCACCACTACTAGGCTTTGGTAGCGTCACACATGCCATATTAAAAAATAATAGGGTGCTAAAAAACTATCCTAAGGATCACACTAGAAAAGCTAGGGTAACACTAAACTTTAACACAAACCACAAGTAGTAAAGGCTTGGTTTAGGTAATACAACCTTTGTAGCTCCCTATGCTAGACTCCTTGGACTCTTGAGGGTTGAAAGAAGCTTGCTTGAGATCCTTTAATTCCACGATGATCCACCCGGAGTTCTCTTTGTCCAAACTCGAGGCTTCACTTGATCAAGAGAAGAAGTAGAAGCCAACACTCTAAACTAATGGGCAAGAGTAGTGTAGAATGGTGATGTGGTTTGTTTTCTCACATTAAAACCCTAACTTGATCACTCTCTTACTCACTAATGAAAGCTAGAGAGGAAGAGAGAGGAGGAAGAAGATGATGGCAACTGAAAGCTCAAGAGATGATGATAAAGATAAGGATAAAAATGAGAATAGAAAATATATATATATTCTTCTTCTCATCTTTAACCTTAGTTAATAAATATCTAGATATTTCTTTTGGTGCAAGAATTGCCATAGAAAAATAACTCATGGTTAAAGAGAGGTTTAGTGGAGGAATAAAATAATCAACCATGAGTAATTATCCATTTCCATTTATCTCCAAAAATAAATATCAACATATTTATTAGCATGTGAGTCTTATATTGCCACCATCAAATGTATCAACAACCATGATACAAATGAGTATGCATGTATGTGTGCATGCACATCCAAACGTTCATCAATGTAAACATATGCATACATGCATGCATACACCAAAAGACAAAAGGGTTTAAAGTGAAAATGCTAATGGTCAATGTTAAATCAACACTTGATTTAGCAAACCGGTCATATCTCATACGAACCGACCAATAGCAAACCGCCCGATTAATATACGGTATCACATACGCGCATTTCATCGGGTCCCCGCGCATATCACATATGCACACTACATCGTTTCGCCTGGACTAGGTAACTCCATTGTGGGACTCTAAGACTCTTCAATACGCCGGCAATGGGTGATGATCATATCAAGCACCCCTAAGCCGCAAGAGATCAACTAAACGTAACGGCCACCCGGGTATTGAGCGATCAGAAGAAAACAAGCGAACTTGTCATAACTCCTGTCGAGCCAACCGGCAACACTACCGTACAGTCTGGTCTCTTCGTCATATATGCTGCATATCGAGTCTAGGGATGGTAACGTCGACCCCAATAACTCAATAAGTAGTGCCGATGAATGGTCTATAACAGATCGAGAAACTACTGATAACACTTATCAGTAAATCTCAACAGCCCTGGCCAGGGACTTACTGATATAGCCAGTCGAGCACAGCACAGCATCAACTCCCAATACTGGGAGAGAAGAAACCCCTCCTATCGCTCACAGTCTCCATATGTCTCGGGACTGTACCCAAAAGCCACCTGTTTGCACGACTCAGTAGAGCCGCGGTAGGGTGGTAATCAAAGTACAATGGGAGAACACACAAGACTCTATGACGATCTCGGGTCTACAGACTAACCTGTACCAGTGTCCCCTGAGAACTGCTATCCGACGATAGATATAATACCATACAGGAGTTCTCGGCGAGTCCGACCAGTATACCCAGTCTCCACTGAGCACCCGCATATGATCTCGATGTTAAACATCAATAGATATGGGAACATCCATCGCCCATCATATGGGTCTAGTCTCATATACTCCAGTCTACTCCGGTATATCGATGCCCCATCTCGATACACCTACGACTAAGGACATTTCAGGATATACTTACAAACTACAGATGTCCCACTAGTATGATCTCCATCATAGTCACAGTAGTCAAGCAAATATCTTCAGGGCTTTATCAACATGTGTAAATGAATAAAAGCATGATCAAGTCAACATGTCAGATAAAGAAGAACCAGATAGCATACTATCATGTCGAGCAAGAATGTATACTGAATATATATATATATATATATATATATATATACATGTATAAATACATCCGCTATCATATAATGGCCTCCAGGGCATACATATATCCAACAATCTCCCACTTGCACTAAGGCTGGTTATTGGCGTATCTCATACCCAACATCTCAAAAAGTCTCTCATGCTGCGGCTGAGGGATGGCTTTGGTGAGTGGATCCGTGGTGTTATTCTTTGTGTCTACTCTCCTAATCTCGATCTCACGGCGATCTACAATCTCACGGAATAAATGAAAGCGCCTCAGGATGTGTCTGGACCGTTGATGGCTCCTGGGCTCCTTGGCTAATGCCATTGCCCCATTATTATCACAATACAATGGTATTGGATCAATAATGGTTGGAACTACTCCTAGCTCCAAGACGAACTTCCTCATCTAGAAGGCTTCCTTGGCGGCATCATTCGCAGCAATGTACTCAGCCTCCATCGTAGAGTCTGCAACGGTATCCTGTTTGGAACTCTTCCAACTTACCGCCCCTCCATTGAGAGTAAATACAAACCCAGAGATAGATTTGCTGTCGTCCTTATCGCTCTGGAAGCTCGAATCGGTAAAGGCCTACATTTGGAGATATCCATTACCATACATCAAGAACAATTCTTTAGTCCTTCGCAAGTACTTAAGAATGTTTTTCACAGCTATCTAGTGATTCTGCCATGGGTTGGATTGATACCTGCTTACTACACTAAGTGCATAAGCTACATCTGGGCGTTTACATAACATCGCATACATTATAGATCCTACCGCCGAAGCATAGGGTATAATGCTCATGCGAGCTCTCTCTTCATCGGTCTTTAGGCAAAAGTCCTTGGAGAGAGTGACTCCATGGCAAGCGGGTAAGGCACCCCGCTTGGAGTCTTCCATACTAAACCTCTTTAGGATGGTGTTGATGTACTTGGTTTGGGACAATCCCAATAACCTCTTGAATCTATCCCTATAGATCCTAATGCCCAGAATGTATATGGCATCACCTAGGACCTTCATGGAGAACCTTAGTGATAAGAAAGATTTGACCGACTGTAGCATAGAAATATCATTTCTTATCAGAAGAATGTCATCTACGTACAATACGAGGAATGTGACAGCTCACTCTACAGCCTTCTTATAAACACAAGGTTCATCTGGATTTTTGATGAAATCAAACTCTTTGATAACATCATCGAAACAGATGTTCCAACTCCGTGATGCCTGTTTTAATCCATAAATGGATTTAAGCAATCTACATGCTTTCCCGCTGCTCCCACTATGAATGAAGCCCTCTGGCTGATCCATATAAACGCATTCTTCTAAATCTCCTTTTAGAAATGCTGTTTTAACGTTCATCTGCCAGATTTCATAGTCGTAGTGAGCAGCAATAGCAAGTAGGATCCGAATGGATTTAAGCATGGCTACGGGAGAAAAAGTTTCATCATAGTCCAGACCTGGTCTTTGACGAAAACCCTTCGCCACAAGTCATGCCTTATAGGTCTCTACCTGCCCATCTACACCAATCTTTCTTTTAAAGATCCATTTGCACCCCGCAGGTTTTACCCCAGGGGGTACAACGTCCAAAGCCCATACTTTGTTGGTGTACATAGACTCCATTTCAGATCTCATGGCATCCAGCCACTTCACAGAGTCTCCACTCTTGATAGCTTGCAGAAAGCTGGTAGGATCATCATCTTCCATGATGAAATTTCTCTATCACCATCAATGAGGAAACCGTAGTACCTCTCCGGTGGGCAAGAAGTCGTACCAGACCTATGGAGTGGCCGAGGTTCATCAGTTTCTGTTGCAACAGCCGATCCAACCAAGTCGTCATTCGTAGTTTGTGATTCTAGAACTTCTTCTAGATCTACCACACTGCCATCTGTATCATTTGTAAAAAAACTCTTTTTCCAAAAACGTGGCATACTGAGAAACGAACACTTTTTGTTCCTCCTTGTGGTAGAAAAGATATCCATAAGAATTCTTTGGATATCCCTCGAAATTACACATGACTGACCGTGTCTCGAGTTTGTCCGGATTCTACTTTTTAACATAGGCCGGACAACCCCAAATCTTAATTCGTTTATGAGATAGTCTTTTCCCATGCCATATCTTATATGGCATGGTAGACACGGTTTTGGTTAGGACCCTGTTCAGTAGAAACGCTGCAGTCTCCAATGCATGCCCCCAAAATGAGACGGGTAACTCAGCATCACCCATCATGGAACAGACCATATCTAATAGGGTCCGATTCCGTCGTTCTGACACACCGTTGTGCTGTAGTGTGTAAGGAGGAGTGACCTGAGAGAGAATCCCATTCTCTTTTAGGAAGTCTGCAAACTCTGTACTGAGATACTCTCCACCTCGATCTGATCGAAGCATTTTGATGCTCAAGCCGGTTTGTTTTTCTACTTCGAGTTTATATTCAGTGAATAACTCAAAAGCTTCGGACTTGTGCTTTAATAAAAATACATGACCGAATCTTGTGAAATCATCAGTGAAAGTAATGAAGTAAGAAAAACAACCTCTAGCCTGTGTAGATATTGGCCCACATACATCACTATGTATGAGGCCTAAGAGCTCCGTAGCTCTTTCTCCGTGTCCGGTAAACAGAGTTTTGGTCATTTTACCCTTGATACAAGAATGGCAAGTTGCATAAGATTTATATTCAAAAGAGTTTAAATATCCATCTTTATGTAGCTTGTGTAGTCTTGTTTCGTTAATATGACCAAGTCTACAATACCAAAGAAAAACTTCATTTATTTCTGAAAATTTTCTTTTATTAGTGTGTTGTATGCTGAAAACAGTATGTTGATTTAGGACGTATATCCCATTATTAAGTGTACCATACCCAACCAACAATTGATTCAGTTGAATGTTCCTAACATTGTTCTGTAATACAAAATTATATCCTTCATTGTCTAACAAAGAAACAGATACTATATTACAAAGCATACTAGGTACATAATAACATGGGTTCAAAACCAATATACATCCAAACGGCTACCCCAAGTGATACTCTCCCACTGCAACTGTATGTACATTGGAACCATTTCCAACGCGGAGAGTATTGTCACATGTCTTCAAAACCTTGCTATTTCTCAGCCCTTGCATAGAATTGCAAATGTGAGAACCTGAACCGGTATCTAAGACCCAGGAAGCAGAGTTTATTTAAAAACAGTTTTCTGTCACAAACACACCTGAAGCGGAAGCATCACGATGCTTCTTCTTGAGATCCAAGTACTCCGTGCAGTTGCGCTTCCCGTGTCCTATTTTGTGGCAGTGATAACATTCCCCTTTCCCCGATTCCCCAGCCTTGGACTTGTCTTTCCCCTTAGCCTTTTTGACTCCACCCTTAGGTTTGGTGGGTTTCTTCTTCATCTTTCCCTTGGCCTTAGCCTTCGGGCGAGAGGAGGATGATGGCCCAACACTCAAAACGGGAGTCTTCACTGACTTCAGCGTGCTCTCTGCACTCCTTAACATATTAAGGAGTTCAGGTAGTTCCTTCTCCATGTTGTGCATGTTGAAGTTAACTATAAATTGAGCAAAGGTGGGGGGGAGAGACTGCAGAATAATATCAGTATATTGCTCATTGTCCATTGTCCACCCAAGGTCTTCAAGCTCTTCTATGAGGGCTATCATCTTCAGAACATGGTCTCCTACTGGTGTGCCAGGGGCCATTCGCATCTGAAACAGCTTTCTGGATGCTTCGTATCGTAAGACACGAGATTGCTCTCCATACTACTTCTTTGTATGGAGGAATATGGCTTGGACATCCATATTCTTGTGCTGCTTCTGATGTGTGTTATCCATCGATGCAAGCGCGAGGCACTTGGCTGTGGCACAGTCAGCGTCCCATGTCTTGCAGACTTCAATATCCGCAACTGAGGATTTAGGACCAGGGACGGGCGGGGCTGGAGCCGTGAGGACATATGATACTTTATCAAAAGTCAAGGCAATGTTAAGATTCCTCAGCCAGTCTTTATAATTGGTCCCATTCAGTTTATTTTTATCTAGTAGAAGCTTGAGTCATGTCATTGGTATCTGCCATTAAGAGAGAGAAAAGAATACACTCAGCAAAAGATCTTGCAAAGATCAGATTGGTTATTATCATATCTAATCGATGTCTCCCACTGCTTTTATCAAATTTCCCCTCACCTTAAAAGGAAAACTAGCCAGGATTAATTACAGTCTAGAACTTCGCTAACCGTTCATCAAGGCCAGTGTCGGTACATGAGGGAGGTCCCCCGTGCTTTCGCACGGACCTAATTAATATAAACCTCGTCTTCCGAAAGGCGTAGCCTCGTTAACACCTTTCTAGACCCCTAATGGGTTAGCTAATTGTAAACTGCAAAACTCTCCTGGGAGAAACTATTGCCCATAATGGGATCGGGATCCAACCATCATATGGAAGGTATGCAATCTCATTGCAAATTTCAACTATTGAAATTCCCGATGTGGTTTTTACCCCTAGCACTCGTGACCTTAACTATGGTCAATAAATCATAAGCACTAGTCAAGTTCTACCCATCATTTCTTGATTAATTAGACCCACTCACATGACCCTTAACCATGGTCAACAAAGTCGTATGAATGTCCTAATTAATCGGCATCATATGCAGTGTAGGAAGACATCACTTAGATACCGTACACTACGCCTTAGCTATAGTCAACAAACGTAGCACGAATACTAAGTACTCTACTTCTTAAAATGACGGAGGGTTGCGGATGGTTTTTAAGAAAACCTTTAACGCTTTGAACTTAATATCGTTGTAGAATCAGATGGTTTTCAAAAGAAGTGGCTTAAGCTCCGTAAGTTTGAAATGTAGCTTTTTCATAAAAAGCCGAGTGGTTTTCAAATCCGATTCTACAACATCTTTTTAGGTTTATTTTCTTTACATTAATCATATTAATGTAGTCCCATCATTTAAGATCTTAAGCCAATCACAGAAAAGAAACGAAAATACAACGTACACTTATGCCATCCGCATTCGCCGCAATGTTCCGTTATGCACCGTTAGGTTACTTAACTAACGGCATATCGGGACGGGACTAGCGCGGGTGTAAAATATAAGCAACGTCTATTACATATCTCATATATAATATAGCATTCGTCTCAGATATATTAAGCGATCACATCACAGAATATAGGCAGCAGAAACACAGATATGATAATATAGGATATACTAGGACGTCTGTATTTAGTATTTAGCCAACAATAAAAAATACGGATTCCACAGTCGTGATGAATAGCTAATACCACACCCTAGACCCCTACGAGAGCGGCAAGCGACCCTACCAATTCTAGAGTTAGGAGACCCGGTCCCGATTCCTCGAGATGGTCTCCCACTGGACCCCAGAACCCGGTCACTTGTGCTCTCCACCTTGGGTCTATCCTAATGCGGAAAAGGAAATAATATACATCAATAGTGACATCATCCTTAACCCGGAAGTGCCCCAAATAAAAGAATATTACATTACAAATGAATTTTACATGAATGAAAAGAAAAACTCTCATCTCACATAAAACCTCCCCAGCCATTCAATCACGACAATCCTATACATCACAGCACAGTAACACATAACATCACATGTCATCAACGTAAGTAAGTATGCGTACCCTAATTACCGTTGGCATATAGCAACGAAACCGGCGATACGCATACTACGCTTACGGTCGCAGAAACAAGTATCACATACTACTAGGCGATGTTAAACCCTTCGATCGAATCAACAAACACCTGCATTCCCCAGCAAGCTCAACACTTGAGCACCATTAAACAATATCCAAAATCTATGCCACGGTATTTAATGGACCAGCCGTAGAAGGGCAAACACAAGCCTCATTTGTGGCGCCACTAACTACGGTAAACCCTAAGGTTTAGTCGCAGTTTGGTGGTCACATCTCGAGTTAGAGTTTCATTCTTCTAGAGGGTCCATAGGAATACCTGCATTATATATTGAGTACGTTCAACCTAGAAAATACGAGTGTTTGATAATTCGTTCGACCTGTTTAACGTCGCCAAAGTTACCAATACAATGCTATAAAAATACGAATACGAAATACTCCGCAAAGATCCTATTTCCAAACTAACATCACATGCAAATTTGGACTTCAAAACAATACCAGAGAGCACTGGTGAAAAACGAGGAGGAGGGGAGCAAACTGGGTCGGCGTCGCCGGAATTCTTGGCTTGGTCGTCGGCCAGGAACCGAGCACCACCCCTCGTTTTTCCCATGTGTTCTTATATCATCTTAAATGTCACTCTGCAGTTACTTAAATAATTTTTAGACCACTTTTTGAAAAATTTACAGAGAGCATTTTCATGGGTTTTCTAAAATCGTATTTTTGCGGGGGTTTTCGTTTTCGTATTGTCCTAAAATCGTCTAGGCTTCTAGTTAGGCTCTGATACCATAAAGGGATTTCTCTAGCACAACTACTAGGGTTTGGTAGCATCACACATGCCATATTAAAAAATAATAGGGTGCTAAAGAAACTATCCTAAGGATCACACTAGAAAAGCTTGGGTAACACTAAACTTTAACACAAACCACAAGTAGTAAAAGCTAGGTTTAGAGAATATAACCTTTGTAGCTCCCTACGCTAGACTCCTTAGCCTCTTGAGGGTTGAAAGAAGCTTGCTTGAGATCCTCCAAGTTCACGACGATCCACCCGGAGTCCTCTTTGTCCAAGCTCGAGGCTTCACTTGATCAAGAGAAGAAGTAGAAGCCAACACTCTAAACTAATAGGAAAGAATAGTGTAGAATGGTGATGTGGTTTGTTTTCTCACTTCAAAACCCTAACTTGATCACTCTCTTACTCACTAATGAAAGCTAGAGAGCAAGAGAGAGGAGGAAGAAGATGATGGCAAATGAGAGCTCAAGAGATAATGATAAAGATAAGGATAAAAATGAGAATAGAAAATATATATATTTTCTTCTTCTCATCTTTAACCCTAGTTAATAAATATCTAGATATTTCTTTTGGTGCAAGAATGGCCATGGAAAAATAACTCATGGTTAAAGAGAGGTTTAGTGGAGGAATAAAATAATCAACCATGAGTAATTATCCATTTCCATTTATCTCCAAAAATAAATATCAACATATTTATTAGCATGTTAGTCTTATATTGCCACCATCAAATGTATCAACGACCATGATACAAATGAGTATGCATGTATATGTGCATGCACATCCAAATGTGCATCAATGTAAACATGTGTTACACCAAAAGACAAAAGGGTTTAAAGTTAAAATGCTAATAGTCAATGTTAAATCAACACTTGATTTAGCAAACCGGTCATATCTCATTCGACCCGACCAATAGCAAACTGCCCAATTAATATACGGTATCACATACGCGCATTTAATCGGGTCTCCGCGCATATCACATATGCACACCACATCTTTTCTCCTGGGCTAGGTAACTCCATTATGGGACTCTAAGACTCGTCAATACGCTGGCAGTGGGTGATGATCATATCAAGCACCACCAAGACGCAAGAGGTCAGCTAAACGTAACGGCCACCCGGGTATTGAGCGATCAGAAGAAAAAAAGCGAACTTGTCACAACTCCCATCGAGCCAACCGGCAACACTACCGTACAGTCCGGTCTCTTCGTCAGATATGCTGCATATCGAGTCTAGGGATGGTAACGTCGACCACAATAACTAAATAAGTCGTGCCGATGAATGGTCTATAACAGATCGAGAAACTACTGATAACACTTATCAGTAAATCTCAACAGCCCTGGCTAGGGACTTACTGATATGACCAGTCGAGCACAGCACAACATGAACTCTCAATACCGGGAGAGACGAAACCCCTCCTATTGCTCACAGTCTCCATGTGTCTCGGGACTGTACCCAAAAGCCATCTGTTTGCACGACTCAGTAGAGCCGTGGTAGGGTGGTAATCAAAGTACAGTGGGAGAACACACAAGATTCTATGACGATCTCGGCTCTACAGACTAACCTGTACCAGTGTCACCCGAGAACTGCTATCCGACGATAGATATAATACCATATAGGAGTTCTCGGCGAGTCCGTCCAGTGTACCCAGTCTCCATTGAGCACCCGCATATGATCTCGATGTCAAATATCAATAGATGTGGGAACATCCATCGCCCATCAAATGGGTCTTGTCTCATATACGCTAGTCTACTCTGGTATATCGATGCCCCATCTCGATACACTTACGACTAGGGACAATTCAGTATATGCTTATAAACTACAGATGTCCCACTAGTATGATCTCCATCATAATCACAGTAGTCAAGCAAATATCCTCAGGGCTTTATCAACATGAGTAAATGAATAAAAGCATGATCAAGTCAACATGTCAGATAAAGAAGAACCAGATAGCATACTATCATGTCAAGCAAGAATGTATACTGAATATATATATACATGTATAAATACCTCCACTATCATATAGTGGCCTCTAGGGCATACATATATCCAACACCACATGTCCTAGTCTTCCGTCCTTGGTGACTAGCGATCTTCTATCATATCTCTAAGTACAACTCGTACTGTAATAACTCCAACATCTTGGGCGATATCTTGTCATTCGCAGCAACAACGGGCTCATTCGTCTGCACGCTGAACAGTGCCTCAATCATCACGAATAAGCGATACATCAATGGTTATAACATTCTGGCTAGCCTCTAGCAGTGGCCCAATCCTCTGGTGCTGCTATGCACGTCCGAGAAATATCGTAAAAGCGATACATCAAACGCTCATGGCGTGAAAACGCAATAAAACGACGCATCTATGCAAATCGTATGTCCCTGGAATCACGCCCTGATCAGTCCTCATCCATGACGAGCTCGTGCTGACCGCAACTCTAGCCGTAGCTCTCTCTGCCCGTGTAAACGTAGCAGCAAAACCATAAACCGATATCTACGAGGATAATCATGAATGAATATAATCCTGTGTAAGGAATTGTACATCCTAAGGCTTCTTAAGAGGAGTAGCGTATCGTAAGTATGACGCGGAACATACACACGGTATGTCACACTCCTTAAGTCACCTACTCCATCAACCAAGGTCAACCTACGCGACGAAAGTTCGGGTCAAATACCCCCTCGACTAAGTCTACGTTCCGTAAGGTCAAGCCTAGATTCCGTATATATACAAATGCCCTAGGCTCCGCATAGTCAAACATAGACTCGAACTAAGGTTAACCTAGCGCTCTGATACCAACTTTGTCACGACCAGAAATAGCAAGTGACTGGCCCTTGAATCAGATGAAGTCTATAGGAACACATCTAATTCAAGTAAGCTAAAAGCCCAGAAATCTAAAACCATTTTAAATAATAAATGAAGGAAAACTTGTTTAAAAGCAAGTTGTTTTAATAGCATAAGCCGAATTATGCGCTTTTAAAACATCAAATCTTTTCTGAAAATTTCGGCAGAGTTTCCTTTGTAAATACTGGCCCCGAACGGGGTACAACATGAATAATATATACATGAATGATAAAAGGCATCCCCAAGAGGGAGCTAGCTCTTCGTCAATCGACGGTCACAACCACGCAAGCAATATAATATACAACGCCGTAGGACGAGGATCAAAACTGAAAGGAAACTCAAAGACAACATGAAACCCATAATAATACAACACGCGACTCTAAGGTCGAAAATAAAAATACATGTCTGGTTGATGGAGTTTACTAGATATAATGAATAAAATAAAGTATAATGGTGGTCACGATACAAGTGAACCCACCTACCAAAGCAAATCACCCAAAATGAAAGCAGTGTGCTAGCAAAGCCGCACGAAACCTGCACGGCAAAAGCTGCAAGAAACTGTGGCACAACGGGGGTGAGTTGCCAACTCGTGAGTAGAAAACATCATCGAGCACAAATCGTATGTATGACTCAATCCTAGGTCAATACAATTAGTAAAAATATATAACCTCAAAATGATAAGGTCTGAAGCATGAAAAGAAGGCAAGGGTAAACATCTATACATAAGTGCAATCCCAGTGCTCGTGTCAGTGCCTCAGGTAGCAATGTATCATATGTATGAGGTATGAATGTAATCTAATGAAAACAGAATACATGTAAATGAAGAAACTGTTTCTTTGTTTAAGTGAGATTTCTGTATATTTAAAACGAGTTATCAATAATAAATCAATATAAATCAGTGTCTAGCATCTGTTAGTGTATATGCCCTAGGGGCCATTATTGTATCATACTAGTTTGTATATTACTTAATGGAAGCTTGGGATATTCACAGTTATATTAACAGTCTCGCTCAACATAGTAGTATTCTACTTGGTTTAGGTCTATCTTAATATGTGTATATGTTAGCATATCGCGAATACATATTGATAGAGCCCTTAGGATCTTGCTTGACTACCAGCGTTGTGATGGCAGTCACACTAGTGGGGGCTGGGTAGTCTACAAGTACATCCTTTTTCTGGTCCCTAGTCGTAGGATTATCGAGACAGGGCATCGATACTCCGGAGTAGACTAGTGTGTACGCTTTTCATCCCAGCAGGAGAAATGGTCTGTCCCACAGCCATTAGTACATTGTACTGGAGATAGTATACAGGTGCTTGTTGGGTTACGGGTACACCGGACAGGACTCGCGGGGAACTGTTGGTTGGTATTATACCCGTCGTCAGTTAACAGTTCCCAGGTGACATGAGTACAGCATAGTCCGCAGACTTGACACTGCTGCTTCGTCTCGAGTGTGTTCCCACTGTTCTTAGATTGCTACCCTACCATGGCTCAAAGGAGTCGTGCAAACAGGTAGCAGTTGGGTGCAGTCCCGAAGCACTTGGAGGCAGTGGCGATTAGATAGGATTTGTCTCTCCCAGTATTGGGAGTTGATATCGCGCTGTGTTTGGAGAGCCATTACGCAAAGTCCCTGGCCAGGGCAAACGAGATTTACTGGTAGGATTTCCAATAGCTTCTCAAGGTGTAATGGGCTTCACTCCGACACGACTTATACAGCTTTTAGTGGACTGACGCTTGTCGCCCCCCTAGGCCTGATATGCGATAGTCTAAGACAAACAGACCGGACTGTACGGAGATTGTCACATCAGGCTCAGTAGGAGTTCGGATGGGTTTCCTCATCGGCCATCTTATCGACATCTACTTGGGGACCGTTACGTACAGCTAGTGCCGCTTCGGTCTATGGTTAAATCCACTGCCAGCGCAGTGTCGAGTCTTTAGAGTCCCACACAGAGAGTTTCCCTGCTTCAGGCAAAACGATATAGAGGTCGTATGGTTTTACGACAGGGTTCGGATACATACATGTTTTTACGCACGTACGATGTTCGGACAGTTTATACTAGCAGGCTTTGGTTTAAGCCAGATTATAGTATTTGATTATTGGATTTATACAGTTTCAGAATTTTCGTGTTTTCACGGATGGGAGGGGCATTCTCGTAATTAGTCAAGAAGCTTCTAGAAGATTGATGAGTTGGAGGCTTAGGTGGAATTTGCATTATATGGATTAGTGACTCATAGTGTGATTCATCCAAATGAGTTAATGAAGCATTTATTGCTTAATGACTCATGAGATGATTCACCCAAAGAGAGTTAATGAAGCATGGTTGATATTATTATTACGTTATTCATTTAATAATTATCATGCTTTATATATATTCACAAATGAGTTATAATTCATTATCCTTCTCACTCACACCTTCTCTCTCCTCAATCTCCCTCTCTTCAAAGAACTAACCCTAACCTCTCTTGTGTTAAGATCCAACGGTTAGCAAGACTAATAGATCCCTAATCCTCTTCTATATCCTTTAGGTTACCTTAATTAGCACTCATAGTCACCTAGTTACCTCAAGTGAGAGGTTAAAGCTTGGAGAAGTAGCTCTCGGGTGGATCTTCTATCACATCGAGAAGGCTGACGAAGAGGTGATCAACGAGAACAAGAAGGACTTGATTCATTAGGTATAATCATCTATCATAGTAGCTTATCACTTCTATATAGTTGTTAGTTAGGTTTCAGCAAAGATCCGTAAAGTTAGTCGATGTTAGTTTAAATAAATTGATTGTTTTACCTATTCCGCCTCCCCGCATCATTTAGGGTGTCTAACGTCGACTTACAGTGGTATCAGAGCCTCACTAAACCATAACTAACTTGTTAGCAAAGTCGTTAGAAATTCGATCGCAAAACGAACCCGAAAAAACATCATTTTCACCATGTTTCTGCCGTTTTTAAAACGGGGTCTAAAAATTTTTCAGGGACCCTTCAAATTATAAGCAGGAAATTCTAAGAATTGTGAAGAAATTTGGAACAGTGACTCGACCATAGCGCCGCGGAACCGCCACCGATCCAAGCGATCGGCCGCGGATCCGCGGCCGAGTTGACTCCGAGTCAACCCAAATTTACTCAGTTATTCTTTTATGTTGATGTTGTGTTTTCTGGGATGTTTTGTTTCTGCTCAGGTTTCAGGTGCACGGAGAATTATTTGGAGTAGATTCATTTGTGTTTGCTTGATCGAAATTCTAAGATGTTTGGCTAACTTGATTATGTCTGTGTTGTGTTTAATGTGTTCGTAAACCTCCCCTGACTACTAGTATGTCGGTTAGCAGGGGGTTGCACATTTCTGTAATGGTTTTTACTAGTTTGTGAATGTGGACTTGTTGGATTGTCGTGAATGGATAGCCGGGGATGTGAGACGAGTGTTTCTTTCATTCAAATGTAATTTGTAATTGTTGTAATATTCTTTTGCGGGGCACATCCGGGTTGAGGTTGTAGCCACCGTTGTATTATTTCATTTACTGTTTTCTGCTTCTAGGATTGACCCAAGATGGGGTGCACAAACTATAGGGTACTTTGAAGTGTTTAGTGGCTTACTTACGTCGTTGAGGGAGACCGCTTCACTTCGGGTACATGGCGGCTAGTTTGCCGTACCCGTAGGGGTCTAGGGTGGGGTTTTGGCTATTCATCACGACTGTGTAATCCGTTTTTCTTTGCAGGCTCCAAAGGAATGCGGATTTGTAGAAAATCCAATATGTTCATCTGTGATCTGGAATGCTTATTATTGCGTCTGACGAATGTACAATATCTATATATGATATCTATTAGGCGTCGCTTATGTTTTGCACCCGCGCTAGCCCAGCCCCTGCTCTGTCGTTAGTTAAGTAACCTAACGGGTGAATGACGGGACCCAGTGTCGAATGCGGATGGCATAAGAGGACATTGTATTTTCGTTGTTTTCTGCAATGATAGGTTAATTGATGGGACGCATTATATTAATGTAAAGAAAATAAACCAAAGTTGAATCGTTGGAACAGTTTAAAAGAAACCACTCGGTTATTTAAAAAAAACAGAAGATATTTTTAAATTGCGGAGCTTAAACTACTCCATTTAAAAGCTATCAGGTTCCTTCGATCATATCAAGTTCACTACGTTCACGGTTTTGCCAAAACCCTTCGTAGCCCTCCGTCATTTCATTTGGGTATTCAGTAGTATTCAAGCTATGTATTTTGACCAACGCCAAGGCATAGTGTTTGGTAGCTGCTGGGTAATCATTTGTTGCATAGATAGATGAGTTAGTTTGGGATAGTCGTATTATCATTTGGCCAACGTCAGGGGTATGTACGGATGGGTTCAAATTAACAAGATAATGATGGGTAGAACTTGACATGTGACTTATGACATTTTGACCAACGCCAAGGTCATAAGAGCATGGGGCAGAAATTGATATCGGGAATTTCTAAAGAAACTGAAATTTGCTAATAGTTGCATACCATTTGGAGTGTGATAATTTTGGTAGGATTCCTTCAGCTTTATCACACGATGATATCTGGATCCCGATCCTACTGTGAGTATCCGCTACTTATCAGGAGATTCGTCACTTAACGATCAATGCTATAAACCAAGTAGGTGTCGAGAAAGGTGTCAGCGGAGCTACGCCCTAGAGAAAAGAGGTTATTTAATAAAGGAACTTCGTGAAAGCGTCGTAAAACCTCCCTCGAAGTACCGATATCGGCCTGGCTGAACGGTTAAGCAAGAATTGTACGGTGAGAATAGTCCTGACTAGTTCTTCCTTTTTGGTTTGAGGAGGGATTCGAGAAACAGTAGGAGCCATCCTGTTTAGATAAACTAAAAACCACTATAAACTTGCAAGAGCATCATGCTAAAGTGTTCCCTCTCTCTCTCTCTTTGCAGCGACCCAGAACATGACAGGCCTTAAGTTACTATTAGATAAAAATATTTTGACAGGGCCAAACTATAAAGATTGGTTCTGGAATGTTAAGATGGCAATTACTTATGACAAATTGGGGTATGTCCTTACCACTAAGGCACCTGCAGTCTCTGGTCCAAAATCCAGTGTCTTGGATAAGGAAATCCACAAGACTTGGGAGATTGATTGCATGAAGACCAAATGCATCGTGCTTGCCTCTGTGAATAATGAACATCAGAAGAGGCACGAGAAAATAGATCTTGAATCCATATTTCTCCACACCAAGGATTTGTATGGAGAGAAATCTCGTATAGCTAGATACGAGACCTCGAAGAACTTGTTTTAGTCAAGGCTGGCCGTCGGGTCATCTGTAGGAGAACATGTCCTTAAGATGATTGGCTATATAGAAGAGCTCGCGGACCTCGGAACAACATTAGAGAACGGGCTATATACAGACTTGGTTCTTCTGTCCCTTCCTTCCACCTACGCCCAGTTTATTCTGAATTTCAACATTCAAGGAAAAGAAGTTGAACTTCCAAAACTCCTTAACATGTTGAGGAGTGCAGAGGGCACCTTGCAGAAAGCAAGGGAAACACCCGCTATGTTTGTTCGTGGTGCTTCCTCTTCCAGGTCCAAGGCAAGGGCCAAAGGAAGGAAGAAGAAGGCCGCTACCAAACCAAGAGGTGGTGTTGGTCAGGTGGGAGACAAGGGAAAGGCAAAGGTTGCGGTGCCAGTAGTGGCAAAGGACGAGTGCTTCTACTGTCGTAGGAAATGCCATTGGAAGAAAGATTGTAAAGCTTGGATTGCCAAGAACTAGGACCCGAGGAAAGTTGTGGCTTCGGCTTCAGGTGTGTTTGTAATTGAAAATTGTCTGTCAATCAACTCTACTTCCTGGGTATTGGATACCGAATCAGGATCTCATATATGCAATTCATTGCAGGCACTGAGAAACCGTAGAGTGCTGAAGGTTGTTGATATGACCCTCCAGGTTGCTAACGGAGCTAGCGTGGGTGCTGTGTCCATAGCGGATTACCACCTTGGATTGACGAGTGGACATATTTTGGTTTTGTGCAACTGTTTTTGTGTACCTAGTTTAACGTGTAATATCATATCAGTATCGTTGTTATTAAAAGAAGGTTATGATTTCACGTCTGTAAGCGATGTTGTTAACATCCACCTTAATCATGGTTTGATTGGGTCCGGTACACTAGATAACGGTATATACGTATTAAACCAATTACAAATTTTCAATGTCCAGAACACACTAAAAAGAAAGTCTCCAGATATAAATAAGGTTTTCTTATGGTATTGTAGACTAGGTCACATCAATGAGACAAGGTTAACTAAGTTACATAGAGAAGGATATTTGGATCCGTTCGAATATCAATCTTATGCCACTTGTCAATCATATCTCAAAGGAAAGATGACAAAGACTCCATTCACTGGACATGGAGTAAGAGCGAGCGAGCTCTTAGGACTCATACACAGCGATGTATGTGGTCCAATGTCTACACATGCAAGAGGCGGTTTTTCATATTTCATTACTTTTACGGATGATTACTCTAGGTGTGGATTCATTTTCTTAATGAAACATAAATCCGAGGCTTTTGAGAAATTCTAAGAATATAAGAATGAAGTAGAAAACCAAACCGGCAAAAGTATCAAGACACTGAGATCTGATCGAGGTGGTGAATATTTAAGTGCCGAGTTCCTGGGTTACCTAAAAGAGAAAGGAATTCTCTCTCAGCTTACTCCTCCATACACTCCACAACATAACGGTGTATCGGAAAGACGGAACCGAACCCTATTGGATATGGTGCGTTCCATGATGAGTAATGCTGAGTTACCGCGATCTTTCTGGGGTTATGCACTAGAATCAGCTGCATATCTTTTGAGCAGGGCTCCTACCAAGACTGTGCCTACCACACCATATCAGATGTGGAGTGGTAAGAAACCCTATCTTCAGTATCTGAAGATATGGGGATGTCCAGCTTTTGTTAAAAAGCAGCATGCGGACAAACTCGAGGCACGATCAGTACAGTGTAAGTTTGTGGGATATCCAAAGAACTCCAAGGGGTATTTTTTCTATTACGCAGAGGAACAAAAGGTTTTTATTTCTCGTAATGCCCATTTTCTAGAACAACAGTTTTTAGAAAAGGAAACAAGTGGGAGCGCAATAGAACTGGAAGAAATTCCAGAAACACAAACTACTACTGAAAGTTTGGTAGAACCGGTAGTTTCAGAAGAACAGGACATTCCCGCACCCCTCCGCAAGAGTAGTAGGCCGTCTCATCCGCCTGAGAGATACTACGGTTTTCTCATAGATGGGGATAGAGAGGATTGCGTCATTGATAATGATGAACCTACTAGCTTCCAGCAGGCCATCCAGAGCGGCGACTCGGTACGATGGCTGGATGCAATGCGGACCGAGATGGAGTCCATGTACACCAAAAAAGTATGGACTTTGGACTTTGCTCCAGATGGGGTAAAACCCATAAGATGCAAATGGATCTTCAAGAAAAAGATTGGTGTAGATGGACAGGTGGAAACCTATAAGGCTAGACTTGTTGCAAAGGGTTTTCGTCAAAGACCTGGTTTGGACTATGACGAAACTTTTTCTCCAGTGGCTATGCTCAAATCCATTCGGATCCTTCTTGCCATTGCCACCTTCCATGATTATGAGACCTGGCAGATGGACGTAAAGACGGCTTTTCTAAATGGTAATTTAGAAGAGTGCTTCTATATGGATCAGCCAGAAGGTTTCAATCAGAGTGGGAGCAGCGGGAAAGTGTGCAAGTTGCTTAAGTCCATTTATGGACTGAAGCAGGCGTCGCGGAGTTGGAACATCTGTTTTGATGAAACGGTCAAAGAATATGATTTTACCAAAAATCCAGATGAACCATGTATATATAGTAAAATTGTAGCACGAACTGTTGTATTCCTCGTCTTGTACGTGGATGACATTCTCTTGATAGGAAATGACATTCCTATGCTATAATCTGTCAAAGGATTCTTGTCACACAGGTTCTCCATGAAAGACCTGGGTGATGCCTCTTACATTCTAGGGATCCAGATCTATCGTGATAGATCTAAAAGGATGTTGGGACTTTCGCAGTCCAGGTATATCAAACTGAAAAGATTCAGTATGGAAGATTCTAAGCGCGGTAATTTACCGGCTTGTCACGGAATCACCCTGTCCAAAGAAATGTCTTCCAAGACTGATTTGGAAAGGGATCGCATGTCAGTTATACCCTATGCTTCTGCGGTAGGCTCTATAATGTATGCGATGTTGTGCACCAGACCAGATGTAGCTTACGCTCTGAGCGTGGTAAGCCGGTATCAGTCAGACCCAGGGGAGAAGCACTGGATAGCAGTAAAGAACATTCTCAAGTACCTGAGAAGGACTAAGGATATGTTCTTGGTTTACGGCGGAAAAGACCTCCAGATCGAGGCTTTTACTGACTCCAGCTTCCAGAGTAACAAGGATGACTCCAAGTCCATGTCAGGTTATGTCTTTACCCTCAATGGAGGGGCGGTGTGCTGGAAGAGTTCCAAGCAGGACACCGTTGCTGACTCGACGATGGAAGCGGAGTATATCGCTTCTTGCGATGCCGCAAAAGAAGCTGTCTGGATGAAGAAGTTCCTAACAGAACTTCAGGTGGTTCCTACCATTGCTGATCCAATACCGCTGTATTGTGACAACAACGGAGCTATAGCTTTAGCGAAGGAACCCAGGTCCCATCAGAATCCAGACACATCTTAAGGCGGTAGCACCTAATTAGGGAGATCATAGATCGCCAGGAGATCGAGGTCCGGAGAGTTGCTACATAGGAGAACACTGCAGATCCATTCACAAAGGCCTTACCTCAGATTCAGTTCGAAGGGCTACTCGAGATGATAGGTCTTCGATATGCCAGTACATGGCCCTAGTACAAGTGGGAGATTATTAGTGTATATGTCCTAGGGGCCATTATTGTATCATACTAGTTTGTATATTACTTAATGGAAGCTTAGGATATTCACAGTTATATTAACAGTCTCGCTCAACATGGTAGTATGCTACTTGGTTTAGGTCTATCTTAATATGTGTATATGTTAGCATATCGCAAATACATATTGATAGAGCCCTTAGGATCTTACTTGACTACCAGCGTTGTGATGGCAGTCATACTAGTGGGGGCTGGGTAGTCTACAAGCACATCCTTTTTCAGGTCCTTAGTCGTAGGATTATCGAGACAGGGCATCGATACTCCGGAATAGACTAGTGTGTATGCTTCTCAACCCAGCAGGGGAAATGGTCTGTCCCACAGCTATTAGTACGTTGTACTGGAAATAGTATACAGGTGCTCGTTAGGTTACGGGTACACTAGACAGGACTCGCAGGGAACTGTTGGTTGGTATTATACCCGTCGTCAGTTAACAGTTCCCAGGTGACAAGAGTACAGCATATTCCGCAGACTTAACACTGCTGCTTCATCTCGAGTGTATTCCCACTGTTCTTAGATTGCTACCCTACCACGGCTTAAAGGAGTCGTGCAAACAGGTAGCAGTTGGGTGCAGTCTATTAGTGTATATGCCCTAGGGGCCATTATTGTATCATACTAGATTGTATATTACTTAATGGAAGCTTGGGATATTCATAGTTGTATATACAGTCTTGCTAAAAATGGTAGTATGCTACTTGGTTTGTGTCTACTTTAATATGTGCATATGTTTCTTGTAACGTATCACTTATACATATTAGTAGAGCCCATAGGATCTTTGCTTGATAACCAGCGTTGTGATGGCAGTCACACTAGTGGGGGCTGGGTAGTCTGTAAGCAACATCCTATACTGGTCCCTGGTCGTTGGATTATCGAGATAGGGCATCGATATTCCAGAGTAGACTAGTGTGTACGCTTCTCATCCCAGTTGGAGAGATGGTCTGTCCCATAGCCATCAGTACGTTGTACTGGAGATAGTATACAGGTGCTCGATAGGTTACGGGTACACCGGACAGGACTCGCAGGGGAACTGATTAGTTTGTATTATACCCGTCGTCAGTTAACAGTTCCCAGGTGACATGAGTACAGCATAGTCCGCAGACTTGACACTGCTTCTTCGCCTCGAGTGTGTCCCACTGTTCTTAGATTGCTACCCTACCACGGCTCAAAGGAGTCGTGCAAACAGGTAGCAGTAGGGTGCAGTCCCGAGAACTTGGAAGCAGTAGTGGTTAGACAAGATTCGTCTCTCCCGGTATTGGGAGATGATATCGCACTGTGTTAGAGAGCCATTACGCAAAGTCCCTGGCCAGGGCAAGCGAGATATACTGGTAGGTTCCAGTAGCTTCTCAGGGCGTAATGGGCTTCGCTCCGACACGACTTATACAGCTATTAGGGGACTGACGCTTGCCGCACCCAAGGCTTGATATGCGATAGTCTTAGATGAACAGACCAGACTGTACGGAGATTGTCACATCAGGCTCAGTAGGGGTTTGGATGGTTTTCCTCATCGACCTTCTTATCGACATCTACCTAGGGACCGTTACGTACAGCTAGTGCCGCTTGCGGTCTGTGGTTAAACCCACTGCCAGCGTAGTGTCGAGTCTTTAGAGTCCCAGATAGAGAGTTTCCCTGCTCCAGGCGAAACGATATAGAGGTCGTATGGTTTTACGACAAGGTTTCGGACGCATACGTGTGTTTACGCACGTACGACTTTTTCAGACAGTTTTTACTAGTCGGCTTTGGTTTAAGCCAGATTCTAGTATCGGGTTACTGGATTTATACAGTCTAAAGTTTTTCCGTATTTTCATGGATTGGAGGGGCGTTCTCGTAATTTGTCGGGAAGCTTCTAGAAGAGTGGTGACTAAGGGGTTAAGGTGGCATTGCATTAAATGAGATTAGTGACTCATTTGTGTGATTCTTCCAAATCATTAAAGCATCATAAATGCTTAATGACTCATGGTGATGAATCACTCATAGTTATTTATGAAGCATGGTTGTTAATTCTATTATTTGATTTTTGGATAAATAATAATGCTTCATATATATTATGATAAGGTCATTATCTCATTTCATTCTCATCTTCACCTTCTCTCTCCTCAAGCTCACTCTCTCTTCAAACCCTAAGCCTAACCTCTCATGTGTTGAGATCAAGAGTTAGCTAGACTAATACATCCATAACCTCACTCTATATCCCCTAGGTAGCTTAGATTAGCACTTTAAGCAACCTAGTTATCTC
Source organism: Agapanthus africanus (assembly GCA_030015575.1). Taxonomy (NCBI): domain Eukaryota; kingdom Viridiplantae; phylum Streptophyta; class Magnoliopsida; order Asparagales; family Amaryllidaceae; genus Agapanthus; species Agapanthus africanus. The sequence goes on from CM057341.1 coordinate 510,179,089, forward strand.
AAGTTTGAGATTAAGCTTGGCGTAGGAGCTTTCGGGTGGATCGTCTTTGATTTGAGGAGGCCGTTGAGGTGCCGATGTTCCAAGGAGCCTACGAGGAGTGGAGGACCGCGATGAAGACCCGAAGGACAAGCAACGTGAGGTATAACTTCGTATCCGAGTAGTTAAACCTCTAGTAGATAGTTAGCAATGGTTTAGATAACGATTCATGCGCTCAAGTCCGTGTTACGAAGCTTTGATAATCGTTTTTCATATATTCCACCTCCCCGCAAGTTCGTGGGGTGCGTGACATGGACATACAGTGGTATCAGAGCCAACTAAACCATTACTAGCTTGTTAGCAACTGATTAGAAGTTCGATCGACAGAAAAACACGAAAACAAAAATTCGAAACCCTAAGTTTTTGGTAATTTTAAAAGTGTCTGAAAAAATATTTGACATACCTTAAAATTCACAGCAGGGAAATTAATGAATACTCGGAAAATACGTGCCAGTGAATCGCCAAAATGGCCGCGGATCCGCGGCAATAGAGTGCTTATTCCGCGGATCCGCCGCCGAGTCAACGCCGAGTTGACTCGGATTTTTACAGTAATTCATATTTTGGTGTTTTTTGTTTTCCTGTATGTTCTGTTTTTACCGAGGTTACTTCAGTGCAGGTTTGCTTTTGGGGTAGACACGGAATATGGTATTCGATCGATGTTCTATGATATTTGCTAATTGGGTTTTTATCTATAATGTTTAATGTGTTCGTAAACCTCCCCTAAACTGCTAGTATGTCGGTTGGCAGGGGGTTGCACATTTCGGAAATGTTTACTGTTTGTGTATATGAACTGTGTTGGACTGTTGTGATGATTAGCCGGGGTTTGAGATGTGTTTAATATTCATTCATTCAATGTAAATGTAATTTGATGTAATATTCTTTTGCGGGGCACATCCAGGTTGCGGTTGTAGCCACCGTTGTATTATTATTTCTTTTTACTGTTTTTGCTCTTAGGATAGACCTAAGGTGGGGTACACAAACTACCGGGTACGTTGAAGTGTTTAGTGGCCTACTCACGTTGTTGAGGGAGACCGCTTCACTTCGGGTACTTGGCGGGTAGTTTGCCGTACCCGTAGGGGTCTAGGGTGGGGTAATGGCTATTCATCACAACTGTGTAATCCGTCTTTTATTGCAGGCTCAAAGCAAATGCGGATTGCTAGTAAATCCAATAAAGTTCATCTGTGATCTGGAATGCTTATTATTGCGTCTGACGAATGTACAATATCTATATATGATAGCTATTAGACGCCACTTATGTTTTACACCCGCGCTAGCCCAACCCCCGCTCTGTCGTTAGTTAAGTAACCTAACGGGTGTTGACGGGACCCAGTGGCGAATGCGGATGGCATAAGAAGGACGTGGTATTTTTGTTTTTTCTGCAATGATAGGATAAATGATGGGACGCATTATTATAATGCAAAGAAAATAAACCAAAGTTGAATCGTTGGAACAAATTTAAAAGAAACCACTCGGTTATTTTAAGAGCAGAATTTTTTAATTGCGGAGCTTTAACTACTCCTTTTAAAAAAAGCTATCAGGTTCCTTCGATTATATCAAGTTCACTACGTTCACGGTTTTGCCAAAACCATTCGTAGCCTTCCGTCATTTCATTTGGGTATTCAGTAGTATTCAAGCTATGTATTTTGGCCAAAGTCAAGGCATAGTGTTTGGTAGCTGCTGGGTATTCACTTGTTGCATAGGTAGATGAGTTGGTTTGGGACAGTCGTATTATCATTTGACCAAAGTCAGTGGTATGTACGGGTGGGTTCAAATTAACCTGGATAATGACGGGTAGAACTTGACATATGACTTATGACATTTTGACCAAAGCCAGGTCATAAGAGCATGGGGCTGAAATTAATATCGGGAATTTCTAAAGAAACTGAAATTTGCAGAGAGATGCATACCATTTTGGAGTTTGATGAATGTTGGTAGGATTCCTTTAACATTATCATACGATGATATTTTGGATCCCGATCCTATTGTGAGTACATGCTACTTATCAGGAGATTCATCACTTAACGATCAATGCAATAAACCAAGTAGGTGCCTAGAAAGGTGTCAGCGGAGCTACGCCCCTAGAGAAAAGAGGTTCTTTAATTAAGGAACCTCGCGAAAGCGTTGGAAAACCTCCCTCGAAGTATCGACACTAGCCTGGCTGAACGGTTAAGCAAGTATTGTACGGTGAGAATAGTCCTGGCTAATTCTTCTTTTATGGTTTGAGGAAGGATTCGAGAAACAGTGGGAGCCATCCTGTTTAGATAAATTAAAAACCAATCTAAGCTTGTAACAGCATCATACTAAAAGTGTTTTCTTCTCTCTCTCTCTTAATTGCAGCGACCTTGTGACCACACATAGGTTACATCTAGATAATAATTTTACTAAATCTGACTTATATGACTGGCAAAAGTCTGTCCAGATGTCCATTGCCTATGACAAGCTGGACCACCCTATTAAGGGACATTCCTATTGTTATGGGATTGGGCATTGGCAGAATGATCGCAGGGCTTTAGAAGCCAGTAGCCAGGATACGAAGCATGTTGTGACTTCGACTTCGGGTGTGTTTATGATAGAGAACTGTATGTCTGTTAACCCTACTTCCTGGGTATTGGATACCGGATCAGGAACTCACATCTGTAATTCATTACAGGCTCTGAGAAACCGTAGGGTTATCGGGATAGGTGATATGACCCTCACAGTTGCTAATGGAATGAGCATGAACGCTGAATCCGTAGGGGAATATCATCTTGGAATGACAACTGGGCAGATATTGATTCTGCGTAACTGTTTTTATGTACCAGGTACGACTTGTAATATCATATCTGTACCCTTACTATCTAAGAAAGGATATGATTTTACTTTTACAAGAGATGTGGTTCACATCCACCTAAATCAAGTTATGATTGGGTCAGGTACATTAGAAAACGGAATATACGTATTAAATCAAGCTCAGATTTTCAGTGTCCAGAATGCACTTAAAAGAAATTCTCCGGAAACAAATCAGGCTTTCTTATGGCATTGTAGACTAGGTCACATCAATGAGAGAAGATTGACTAAGTTACATAGAGAAGGATATTTGAATCCGTTCGAATATCAATTTTATGCTACTTGTGAATCTTGTCTCATAGGAAAGATGACAAAGACTCCGTTTACTGGACACGTAGTAAGAGCAAGTGAGCTCTTAGGACTCATACACAGTGACGTGTGCGGTCCTATGTCTACACATACGCGAGGTGGTTATTCATACTTCATTACATTCACAGATGATTTCTCTAGGTATGGATATATCTTCTTAATGAAGCATAAATCTGAGGCCTTTAAGAAATTCCAAGAATACAGGAATGAAGTGAAAAAACAAACAGGCAAGAGTATAAAGACACTGAGATCTGATCGAGGTGGTGAATACTTAAGTTCCGGGTTCCTGGGTTACTTAAAAGAGAATGGAATTCTCTCTCAGCTTACTCCTCCATACACACCACAGCACAACGGTGTATCGGAAAGGCGGAACCGAACCCTATTGGATATGGTACGTTCTATGATGAGTAACACTGAGTTGCCGCGATCATTCTGGGGATATGCACGAGAATCAGCTGCATATCTTTTAAACCGGGCTCCTACCAAGACTGTGCCTACCACGCCATATCATATATGGAGTGGGAAGAAACCCCACCTTCAGCATTTGAAAATATGGGGATGTCCAGCTTTTGTTGAAAAGCAGCATGTGGACAAGCTCGAGGCACGATCAGTACAATGTAAGTTTGTGGGATATCCGAAGAACTCCAAAGGATATTATTTCTATTACGCAGAGGAACAAAAGGTTTTTGTTTCTCGTAATACCCATTTTCTAGAACATCAGTTTTTAGAAAAGGAAACAAGTGGGAGCGAAATAGAACTGGAAGAAATTCCAGAACCACTAACTACTACTGAAAGTATGGAAGAACCAGAGATTTCAGAAGAAAGGGACATCCCGACACCACTCCGTAGGAGTAGTAGGCAATCTCATCTGCCCGAGAGATACTACGGCTTTCTCATAGACGGGGATAGAGAGGATTGCACTATTGACTATGATGAGCCTACTAGCTTCCAGCAAGCCATTCAGAGCAGTGACTCAGTAAAATGGCTGGATGCAATGTGGACCGAAATGGAGTCCATGTACACTAACAAAGTATGGACTTTGGACGTTGCTCCAGATGGGGTAAAACCCGTAGGATGCAAATGGATCTTCAAAAAGAAGATTGGTGTAGATAGACAGGTTGAAACCTATATGGCTAAACTTGTTGCAAAGGGTTTCCGTCAAAGACCTGGTTTGGATTATGACAAAACCTTTTCTCCAGTGGCTATGCTTAAATCTATTCTGGTCCTTCTTGCTATTGCTGCCTTCAACGATTATGAAATCTGGCAGATGGACGTAAAGACGGCCTTTCTAAATGGTAATTTGGAAGAGCGTCTATATGGATCAGCCAGAGGGATTCATTCAGAGTGGGAGCAACGGTAAAGTATGCAAGCTGCTTAAGTCCATTTATGGACTAAAGCAGGCATCGCAGAGTTGGAACATCTGTTTTGATTATGCTGTCAAAGAATTCGACTTTATCAAAAATCCAGATGAACCTTGCATATACAGTAAGATTGTAGGGAGAGCTGTAGTATTTCTCGTCTTGTACGCGGATGACATTCTCCTAATAGGAAATGATATTCTTATGTTACAGTCAGTCAAAAGATTCTTGTCACATAAATTCTCCATGAATGACCTGGGTGATGCCGCCTACATTCTGGGGATCCGGATATATCGTGATAGATTAAAAAGGATGTTGGGACTTTCGCAGTCCAGGTACATAGACACCATAGTGAAAAGATTCAGTATGGATGATTCTAAGCACGGTAACCTACCGGCTTGTCACGGAATCACCCTCTCCAAAGAGATGTCTCCCAAGACTGATTTGGAAAGGGATCGCATGTCGATTATACCCTACGCTTCTGCGGTAGGCTCTATAATGTATGCGATGTTATGTACCAGACCGGATGTAGCATACGCATTGAGCGTAGTAAGCCGGTATCAAGCAAACTCAGGGGAGAAGCACTAGATAGCCGTGAAGAACATTCTCAAGTACCTAAGGAGGACTAAGGAGATGTTCTTGGTGTATGGCGGAAAAGACCTCCAGATGGAGGCCTTTGCCGACTCCGGCTTCCAGAGTGACAAAGATGACTCCAAGTCCATGTCGGGTTATGTCTTTACCCTCAATGGAGAGGCGGTCTGTTGGAAGAGTTCCGAGCAGGAGACCGTTGCTGACTCAACAATGGAAGCGGAGTACATAGCTGCTTGCGATGCCGCAAAAGAAGCTGTCTGGATGAAGAAGTTCCTCACAGAATTTCAGGTGGTTCCTTCCAGTGTTGGTTTAATACCTCTGTATTGTGACAACAACGGCGCTATAGCTTTAGCGAAGGAACCCAGGTCCCATTAGAAGTCCAGACACATCTTAAGGCGGTATCACCTGATCAGGGAGATCGTAGATCGCCGGGAGATCGAGGTGAAAAGAGTAGAGATGGAGAATAACATTGCTTATCCATTCACAAAGGCCCTTCCTCAGATGCAGTTCGAGAGGCTATTCGAGATGATAGGTCTACGATATGCCAGCTCATGGCCCAAGTGCAAGTGGGAGATTGTTAGTGTATATGCCCTAGGGGCCATTATTGTATCATACTAGATTGTATATTACTTAATGGAAGCTTGGGATATTCACAGTTGTATATACAGTCTTGCTAAAAATAGTAGTACGCTACTTGGTTTGTGTCTACTTTAATATGTGCATATGTTTCTTGTAACCTATCACTTATACATATTAGTAGAGCCCATAGGATCTTTGCTTGATTACCAGCGTTGTGATGGCAGTCACACTAGTGGGGGCTGGGTAGTCTGTAAGCAACATCCTATACTGGTCCCTATTCGTTGGATTATCGAGATAGGTCATCGATATTCCAGAGTGGACTAGTGTGTACGCTTCTCATCCCAGTTGGAGAGATGGTCTGTCCCATAGCCATCAGTACGTTATACTGGAGATAGTATACAGGTGCTCGTTAGGTTACGGGTACACCGGACAGGACTCGCAGGGGAACTGATTAGTTGGTATTATACCCGTCGTCAGTTAACAGTTCCCAGGTGACATGAGTACAGCATAGTCCGCAGACTTTACACTGCTACTTCGCCTCGAGTGTGTCCCACTGTTCTTAGATTGCTACCCTACCACGGCTCAAAGGAGTCGTGCAAACAGGTAGCAGTTTGGTGCAGTCCCGAGCACTTGGAGGCAGTAGTGGTTAGACAGGATTCGTCTCTCCCGGTATTGGGAGATGATATCGCACTGTGTTAGAGAGCCATTACGCAAAGTCCCTGGCCAGGGCAAGCGAGATATGCTGGTAGGTTCCAGTAGCTTCCCAGGGCGTAATGGGCTTCGCTCCGACATGACTTATACAGCTATTAGGGGACTGACGCTTGCCGCCCCTAGGCTTGATATGTGATAGTCTTAGACGAACAGACCGGACTGTACGGAGATTGTCACATCAAGCTCGGTAGGGGTTCGGATGGTTTTCCTCATCGACCTTCTTATCGACATCTACCTGGGGACCGTTACGTACAGCTAGTGCCGCTTGCGGTCTGTGGTTAAACCCACTGCCAGCGTAGTGTCGAGTCTTTAGAGTCCCACACAGAGAGTTTCCCTGCTCCATGCGAAACGATATAGAGGTCGTATGGTTTTACAACAAGGGTTCGGACGCATACGTGTGTTTACGCACGTACGACTTTTTCCGACAGTTTTTACTAGTCGGTTTTGGTTTAAGCCAGATTCTAGTATCGGGTTACTGGATTTATACAGTCTAAAGTTTTTCCGTGTTTTCATGGATTGGAGGGGCGTTCACGTAATTTGTCGGGAAGCTTCTAGAAGAGTGGTGACTGAGGGGTTAAGGTGGCATTGCATTAAATGAGATTAGTGACTCATTTGTGTGATTCATCCAAATCATTAAAGCATCATAAATGCTTAATGACTCATGGTGATGAATCACTCATAGATATTTATGAAGCATGGTTGTTAATTCTATTATTTGATTTTTGGATAAATAATAATGCTTCATATATATTATGATAAGGTCATTATCTCATTTCATTCTCATCTTCACCCTCTCTCTCCTCAAGCTCACTCTCTCTTCAAACCCTAACCCTAACCTCTCATGAGTTGAGATCAAGGGTTAGCTAGACTAATACATCCATAACTTCACTCTATATCCCCTAGGTAGCTTAGATTAGCACTTTAAGCAACCTAGTTATCTCAAGTTTGAGATTAAGCTTGGCGTAGGAGCTTTCGGGTGGATCGTCTTTGATTTGAGGAGGCCGTTGAGGTGCCGATGTTCCAAGGAGCCTACGAGGAGTGGAGGACCGCGATGAAGACCCGAAGGACAAGTAACGTGAGTTATAACTTCATATCCGAGTAGTTAAACCTCTAGTAGATAGTTAGCAATGGTTTAGATAACGATTCATGCGCTCAAGTCCGTGTTACGAAACATTGATAATCGTTTTCATATATTCCGCCTCTCCGCAAGTTCGTGGGGTGCGTGACATGGACTTACACAGTCCCGAAGCACTTGGAGGCAGTGGCGGTTAGATAGGATTCGTCTCTCCCGGTATTGGGAGTTGATATCGCGCTGTGTTTGGAGAGCCATTACGCAAAGTCCCTGGCCAAGGCAAATAAGATTTACTGGTAGGATTTCCAGTAGCTTCTCAAGGTGTAATGGGCTTCACTCCGACACGACTTATACAGCTTTTAGGGGACTGACGCTTGCCACCCCCTAGGCCTGATATGCGATAGTCCAAGAAGAACAGAACAGACTGTACGGAGATTGTCATATCAGGCTCAGTAGGAGTTCGGATGGGTTTCCTCATCGGCCTTCTTATCGACATCCACCTGGGGACCGTTACGTACAGCTAGTGCCGCTTGCGGTCTGTGGTTAAACCCACTGCCAGCGTAGTGTCGAGTCTTTAGAGTCCCACACAGAGAGTTTCCCTGCTTCAGGCGAAACGATATAGAGGTCGTATGGTTTTATGACAGGGTTCGGATACATACGTGTTTTTACTCATGTACGATATTCGGACAGTTTATACTAGCAGGCTTTGGTTTAAGCCAGATTCTAGTATTGGATTATTGGATTTAAACAGTCTCAGTATTTCCGTGTTTTCACGGATGGGAGGGGTATTCTCGTAATTAGTCGTGAAGCTTCTAGAAGATTGATGAGTTGTAGGCTTAGGTGGAATTTGCATTAAATGGATTAGTGACTCATGGTGTGATTCACTCAAATGAGTTAATGAAGCAGTTATTGCTTAATGACTTATGAGATGATTCACCCAAAAAGAGTTAATGAAGCATGGTTGATATTATTATTATGTTATTCATTTAATAATTATCATGCTTCATATATATTCACAAATGAGTTATAATTCATTATCATTCTCACTCACACATTCTCTCTCCTCAAGCTCTCTCTCTCTTCAAAGAACTAACCCTAACCTCCCATGTGTTGAGATCCAACGGTTAGCAAGACTAATAGATCCCTAATCCTCTTCTATATCCTCTAGGTTACCTTGATTAGCACTCATAGTCACCTAGTTACCTCAAGTGAGAGGTTAAAGCTTGGAGAAGTTGCTTTCGGGTGGATCTTCTGTCACATCGAGAAGGCCGACGAGGAGGTGATCAACGAGAACAAGAAGGACTTGATTCATTAGGTATAATCATCTTTCATAGTAGCTTATCAGTTCTATATAGTTGTTAGTTTGGGTTTAGCAAAGATCCGTAAAGTTAGTCGATGTTAGTTTAAAAAAATTGATTGTTTTACCTATTCCGCCTCCCCGTATCATGTGGGCTGTCTAACGTCGACTTACAGCATCGACACAAAACATCAATCCCAATATCCAATATCTAGGGCTCCGGCTATCTGGACTGGCCCATATCGAATATCTCAATACCTCAATATCAATATCTGAGGCTTCAGCTATCCGGACTGGCCCCTGGGCTCCGGCTATCCGGACTGGCCCAACTCCGATCGGTATCCTCCGAATATCCGACGAGTCACAATACAATCACTGGTCTGCAATGTTCCCCTGTCACAGGCTCAACGCCGATCAACTGCGATCTTCTTGCCCCGGGGTACCGCACCGGGTCCACCATGCACCCACAGACGGACTCTACTCCTCCTCGAATTGGGTGTATGATATCTTTCAAGAGCCGAGAAAACTCCTGGTGAACAAATCTCAAATCATATCATGAGAAAACCATAACTTTCATTTAAAAATGATTATCAGTTTTATAAAATCTTGCGGTTTCTCCAAATCCATAAATCTCATGGAAAACCCAAATCTCGAGAATAAAAGACAATGAATTTAAATGTATTGGGCTCCGGCAAATCTGGACTGGCCCTAAATAATAATGCATGACAATGAATAATAAATATGCATGAAGTATAACAATAATGAATGCAATGTCTAAACTAGAACAGTAATGATCAGTCGAGACTACCAGCTAACAGGAGATATCAATCAAATAATATTCTCTAAAGTGTACGTGACATGGCAATTACCGATGATGATGTGTGTGAGCCGGCAAGTAAGTGTATGTGGAACATACGCATCATAAGTAATGGTGTTGGTGTCCAGACAGCATGATTTCAATACTAACATATGAAAACACAATATAAGCATGCAATGCGATGCGAACAGCAATAATATGCGGGAGCTGAATAATATACACATCAATAATGAATATGCAATAATATAAATAACGAGTCTACAAGTAAATAACAGGTCTAATCAAAAGGTAAGGAAACCGCCTAAATCTGAGTCGATATATATATATATATATATATATAATAGTCGGTGATCCCGCCTCAATAGTATCCCATAAGATACCCTATATAATATGACATCGTCGAGTCAAGAGTGCGGATCAATCATCAATATATAGCTCGTACGGTAAATCCGTCGTACGGCCTCCCAATCTGGGTACGGGTCAAATATCACATTTATCTCATTATTCGTCCGGCAACCTTTTCATCATATATCATGATCTGGGGGTACTGATCTAAGTCTAGTACAATACTGATACCATCTATGAATGCATGCGTGTGTATGAAACACCACGCCTAAAGGACCCGCTAAAAATATCATGTCGTATCTCAAATACGAACCATGTCACATCACCGATCTCATGGCCTCAAGCCCAAACTCATCGACTCATTTCCAAATATCATGTACTATCCTCATAATCCATATATATGTATACGTATATATATAGATAGTCCCATACCCATGTGTGTGTGTGTGTATACATATCCCCATATACGCACAGGTAATAAAATGTAAGCATGTATGTGTGCGTGTAAGTATAAACCTATTCTAGGGTTCGCGACTAGTAAACTAACTAAAGACACTATCAATCAAGTCCTCTAAAGCATTTCTATCTAATTAAACACATCTTATAAACTATATAAGTATATATCTATATATCATAACGCATTCGCGTTCTATTTTACGAAACTGAGGGGGTGTTATACGCCATCCACCCGACTTCCCCCATAGATATATATCTACTCACCTGCTCTTGCTTGGCTATGTCGATGTCGCCATCATCTTCCTTACTATCTTGAATCCACGTGGGGGCACCTACATATATACACAATCGCAAATGCGTATTAAAATCAAGTCGGAAAACCAAAACGGCACACGTTTCGCTCATAGGTCAAAACCTATAGCCTCGCATGCAAAATACGACCAATAACCCCAGCCGTTGGCGTTCAAACGCCACATGACGGAAACACAATATTAAATACCAAATTTCAAATCATTAAAAGTCTCAAACGAAATCAGAAATCTTGAAAATTATCTCCAGATTTTACCTTAGGCAAAATTAGCTAATGTTGCATATGTCAAGGGTCTAGTTTACTGAAGATAAAGCCAGAGAACAAATACGAACATAAATGGTCCCACCCTGGCCGCAAATTGCGACCAGATATATTAAATTTGCAGCCAGAACTTGGAGGGGGTGGCTCTAGTTTTAGGGTTAGCTCCCTGGGTGCCTGCATGTATCACTGTGAATGTTAAATAATTTTTAGAGTCCCCGTGTGTTAGCAGATTTTAATTTCCCTACACAATTCTCACAAAATACGAATATCGAGGATTTCTAAGTTCGCTAATTTGGGTTCTAGTCTCGGGTTTTGGTCTTAAATCAATCACCACTGGGGTTATATGGCCTTAACAAACCTCAATTACACTATCTCAATTTAAGTTTTCCTTAAACCCTAACTTGGAATTTCCTAACCTCACTAAACATCACTAAAACACTTCTAATCAAACATGGAAGCTAACGTGAATGAAATACAATGCAAATGGTATAGGAATTACCTCATTTGGCAACTCAAGAATTTTCTTGAGTTGCCCTAAGTGTCCAAAACTTTGCTTTCTTGGTCCAAAGTATAGCTAGAGGGCTTATGCACATTTTTAATGAAGTGGGGATGGCGTTTTGATAATGTTTTTAGGGTGTTGTGAGGCTTGAAGTGGAGGAGGGAGATGGGGCTGCCATGGTGATGAGAGAGTGAGAAAGATGAAAGAAAATGAAGAGAGAAGCAATGAGCCTTGACTATGGTTGACCCCTCACCCTCTCTCTCTCATGCCCATACCCCTTTCTTTATTATTTTCTTTTCTTTTTCTTTTCTTTTGGTAACTTTTCTCTTTTCACTTAAACACAAACCATGTATGAAAATGAGAGAAAGCCATGATAAAAAATTGTAACAAGTGTTAAAATGACATGTGCATGTCATGTGCACAAAACACGTTTAATGCGCGATTAGCGATATCTAATCGTGATTAGCATTAAAATAGTGTATAAAAATTCAAAAAAAATTATAATTTACTTAAATCACATAAAGCACCCTCTTTTTAGTAATTTCTATAATTTTCCAAATTTTTCCGAAATTATCTGTATTTAATTATACCGCCTTATTAAATATTCAATATAATATTATTTAATTATAAAAATCCCCAAAAATAATATTTTATTTTTCTGAAATGTTACAAAATCACATAAGACTCTATGACGATCTCGGGTCTACTGACTAACCTGTACCAGTGTCACCAGAGAACTGCTATCTGACGATAGGTATAATACCAACTAGGAGTTCTCGGCGAGTCCGTTCAGTATATCCAGTCTCCACTGAGCACACATATACCATCTTTGATGTCAAACACAAATGGATGTGGGATCATCCATCGCCCATCATATGGGTCAAGAAGCGAATACGCTAGTCTACTCTGGAGTATCGATGCCCTGTCTCGATACACCCTCGACTAGGAACAATTATAGGATGTACTTGTGGACTACCCTTGGCCCCACTAGTATGATGTCCATCATAGTCCTGGTAGTCAAGTACACATCCTAATAGCTTTATCAACATGTGAGAGCAAGACAGTAACACAATACAAGTCAACATGTTAAGACAAAGTGTAACCAGATAGCATACTATCATATCGAGCAAGAAATTCCTCTCTATATATATCCAAGCATCCACTATAATATACATCATATGTACAATAATGGCCTCTAGGGCATATACATAACTAACATAGTATGCTACGGTATCTGGCTTGAAACTCTTCCAACATGCCGTCCCTCCACTGAGGGTAAAGACAATGCATGTGACTGACTTTCAGTCGACCTTATCACTGTGGAAGCTTGAACCAAGAACATTCTTTTAGTGCTTCTCAAGTACTTAAGAATGTCCTTCACAGCTGTCCAGTGATTTTCCAAAGATCCGATTGATTCCTGATCACTACACCTAGTTAGTTAGCTAAATCTGTTCTGGTACATAAAATTGCATACATGATAGAGCCTACTGCCGAAGCATTGGATATCCATTGCACGCGAGCTCTCTCCCAATCAGTCTTGGAAGACTTCTTTTTGGAGAGAGTGATTCCTGAGTAAGTGGGCGAACCACTACGCTTAGAATCCTCCATACTAAACACCTTTAGAATGGTGTTAGTATACCTGGATTTAGGACACTCCCAACATCCATTTAGATCTATCACCATAGATCATAATCCACAAGATGTAGTAGGTATCATCCAGATCTTCCTGAAGGGTTAGCTTAGGACCTTAGCAAGGTTTTGGCAAGCATCAAACATGCCACTTTAAAATTTTTGGGGTGCTAAACAAACCCTAACCAAGATCTTAACTGGAGAATTAGGGTTAACTATGCATGTAAACAATTTTACATCTAAGAGAGAAGGATTACAACCTTTGTAGTCCGTTCCTTCGCTTTATAAGCTCTGAGTAGTAGTCCCTTTGCTGCGATTGTAAGTGCACGGCAGCGCCCCAGCCGACATTTCTTGAAACAAGAAACCGGCGCTACCGCGGACTATAAACCCGGATCGGGCCATTAACCTAATGCTAGCTAACTAGAGAAGTAGAGAGATATACCGAGCGATCCGTGTCCTTCGGTCTTCTCGTCGTCATCCTGATCTCCCCGCGGAATCTCCGGTCTTCATCTCCTCATCGGAAGGGCACCACATCGCCGGGTTCTTTTACGGGCTCCCACCTCTGGACCGAGGCAACTCGGGCACGAAGTTGGCGAGTCGACGTGTCCAAGAATGATGTAGGCTAGTGTAGTACTCTTTGTCTCAAGGGGTTAAAGAAGTTGCCATTTTTGGTGGAGGAATGAGATGAACTTTTTGAGATGGAGCTATAGGATTTTGCAAGGAAAAATGAGACCAATTTTTCCTCCCACAATTTTTTGGACAGCCCCTCTAGAATGGCCGGCCATCATTTTGGTAAGGGAAAATATGAAAGGGGGGTGAGCACAAGCTAGTGCAAGGTGACCATAAGAAAAAGTGGGTGATGATGAGAACCAAATGATCACCACCAAGTCTCCACTCCATCACCAAATCATGTCCCAAAAGTCAAGCAATCATGAACATTCATGAACCAAGAAGTCAATGTATGGTGGAACCATCATGAAGTACCAATTTGCAACAACCACCCTTCACTTTGCTAATTTGCTCATTTGCAAATAAGCCCTCCTCCACCAATTTTCAGCCAAGGAAAGAAACAAAGGAAAATGGCCGAAACGGAAAGCGAACTGGCAACTTCAAAAAACTGATCCCGTAATAAATTACAGGAAAACCCCGCGACTGTATATACATACCCGCATTTGTATTCCGACCGAATACAAATGCAATGAGACAAAATCTATATTGTACAATACTAGGATCCGGCTTAAACCAAAGCCCGCTAGTATTATCCGTCCGATCAAGACCCGTGCAATACCGCACGTATATGATCGAACCCTGCCATATATCCATACGGCCACTATAGCATTTCGCCCGAAACTTGAGAAACTGTCTGTGGGGGACTCTAAAGACTCGTCAATACTTTGGCTGTGGATTTAACCACTAGCACGTCAGAGGTATTAGCCGTACATAACGAGCTACCAGGTATTGACCAAAAGGGACATCGAGAGCGAACTCATCCTGACACCCTACGGAGCCTGTCAGTGACAATATCCGTACAGTCCGGTCCGTTCGTCTATGAGTATCGCATGGTGGGCCGATGGGGTTGGTAAAAGTCATACCCTCAAAAGCGGAACAAGTCATGTCGGAGTGTAGCCCAGAACACCCTGAGATACTACTGGAATACCTACCAGTAAATCTCCTGCCTTGGCCAAGGACTTCGGGTAATGGCTCTCCTAGACACAGCGCGACCTCACCCCCAATACCGGGAGGGACGAACCCCTGCAGATCCACTCACAGCCTCCATGTGGCTCGGGACTGTACCCAACTAAAACCTGTTTGCACGACTCCTTTGAGCCGTGGTAGGGTAGTAATCAAAGTACAGTGGGAACTTACACGAGACAAATGACGATCTCAGGTCAATGAACTAATCTGTACACATGTCACCAGGGAACTGCTATCTGACGTCAGGTATAAGACCAACTAGCATGTTCCCGGCGAGTCCTGTCCGGTGTACTCATAACCCAATGAGCACCTGTATACATCTTAGGTGATCCAACTGATACCAATGGCTTGTGAGACCGGCCACCGCCCCTCGTCGGGGTCTCGCCTGTATACACTAGTCTACTCTGGAGTATCGATGCCCTGTCTCGAAACTCCCACGACTAGGGACCTTTTAAGGATGTGCTTATAGACCCCAGCTCCCACGTATATGATCGCCATCATACTGCTGGCCGTCAAGCAAGAATCCTAAGAGCTCTATCAACGCGCAATAGTGACCTGTAAGGTCACCTAAAGCAGTACACGATGATAAAGATAAACCAGATAGCATATTATCATCTTGAGTAAGACTGTCCTACCGGCATAGGTCCTCCCTCAATCATTGCAATCACGTGCCTGTGATCCAATAATTGACTCTGAGGGCACTATCTCCAACAGCGATCCATGATCTCCCGGACTCAAGAGAGGCTCCACAAGTCGAATGATCCATTCTTGCTTGAAGTCTTCCTTTTCGAAGATGATCTACCTTGAAGAATCTCAAACTCAAACTCTCACTTCTCTAATCAAGTATTAGTGAAGTGAACACCCTAATCTAAGTGGCTAGAATAGATGAATATAATGAAGTAGGAATTTTACACTCTTTTGTTTTCAATTTCTCACTTTAAATCAATACTTCACAAAAAGCTAGAAAGCTTTTTCAAGGAGAAAGAAGAAGAAGAAAGCTTTTGTGATGAATAATGAATTATTCTTATGGTTACAATTGCAACCCTTGGTTAAGAATGAAAGGCTTAACCATTGTAGAGAATAAACCATAGGTAAAGGGTTTGGGTTGGGTTAACAAATATCTACACAAAATATCAAGCTAAATGACAAAAGAAAGCTTCATGAAGCTTCATGAAAAAGCTAACCCAAAAGCTAACCCAAATCCAAAACCTAACTTTGTTTAAACTCAACAACCATGTTGCATTTGCAACCCTTACTTGTTACAATATTATATATCACATATACAATATATTTTGTAACAAAAGAAAATAATACAATTAACATATATCGCATATACATCAATGTATTACCCAGTGAGAAAATGAATCAATAAAGAGAGCTTATATTAGTTAGCGTAATGTAATATATCACATATATAATTATACATTAAATTATCGAATCAACTCTTGATCCGACAATCCAGCTATATTGCATATAATCGCCTAATATAACATGTACTAATTCATCAAACCAACACTTGATCCGATGACCCGGCTATATCACATATAACCGGCCGATATCTCATATCGCGAGAATAGAATATGGTATCTCATATCGTATTATTCTCGGTCCCGCACATATCACATATGTGCTCTACTCCGTTTTGCCTGAGCCAGGAAACCTCTGTGTAGGACTCTAAAGAATCGTCAATACGCCGGCAGCAGGTGATGATCATATCAAACACCCACAAGCTGCAAGCGGTCAGCTAAACGTAACAGCCACCCTTGTATTGAGCAATCAGAAGATCAACAAGCAAGCCTGTACATTCTCCTGCAAATCCAATCAGTAACACTCCCGTACAGTCCTATCTCTTCGTCTGATATGTTGCATTTCTAGTCTAGGGGTGGTAAATGTCAGACCCCAGTAACCGATAAGTCATGTCGATGTAAGGCTCATAACGGGTCGAGAAACTACCGATAACACGTACCAGTAAATCTCCATATCAGCCCCGGACAGGGAATTCCACTTATAGCCAATCGAACACAGCACAACATCAACTTCCTATACCGGGAGAGACGAAACCCCTCCTATCGCTCATTGCCTCCATGTGATTCGGGACTATACCCAAAAGCTACCGTTTTGCATGCCCTCTTGGACGTGGTAAGGTGGAAATCAAAGAACAGTGGGAATCAGACAAGACTCTATGATGATCTCGGGTCTACACACTAACCTGTACCAGTGTCACCGGAGAACTGCTATCTAACGATAGGTATAATACCATCTTGGAGTTCTCGGCGAGTCCGTTCAGTGTAACCAGTCTCCACTGAGCACCCATACACCATCTTTGATGTCCAACACCAATGGATATGGGATCATCCATCGCCCATCATATGGGTCAAGATGCGTGTACGCTAGTCTACTCTGGAGTATCGATGCCCTGTCTCGATACACCCTCGACTAGGAACAGTTATAGGATGTACTCGTTGACTACCCTGGCCCTACTAGTATGATCTCATCATAGTCCTAGTAGTCAAGTACATATCCCAAGGGCTTCATCAACATGTGATCACAAAACAGTATTTGTTAACATGTTAAGAAAAGTGAAACCAGATAGCATACTATCATATCGAGCAAGAAAGTCCTCTCTATATATATCCAAGCATCCATTATAATATACATCACATGTATAACAATGGCCTCTAGGGCATATACATAACTAACAATCTCCCACTTGCACTAAGGCCAGCTGTTGCAGTATCTCATACCCAACATCCCGAAGATTCTCTCAAATTGTATCTGAGGAATAACCTTTGTGAGTGGATCCGCAGTGTTGTCCTTCGTATCAACTCTCCTAACCTCGATCTCCCGGCGATCAACTATCTTCCGGATCAGATGATACCGCCTCAGAATATGTATGGACTTCTGATGGGACCTGGGTTCCTTGGCCAAAGCCCCAGCTCCATTGTTATCACAATACAGAGGTATTGGATACTCAATGTGTTAGTTATATGTATGCCCTAGAGGCCATTGCTATACATAGGATGTATATTGTAGTGGATGCTGGGACATATATAGGGAGGACTTTCTTGCTCGACATGATATTATGCTATCTGGTTGCTCTTTACCTTAACGTGTACACTGATTGTCTCTCTGTTACATATTGGTAAAGCCCTTAGGATGTGTACTTGACTACCTGGACTATGATGCGGATCATACTAGTGGGGACATGGTAGTCCATAAGTACATCCTTCAAAGTCCCTAGTCGTGGGTATATCGAGACGGGGCATCGATATACCAGAGTAGACTAGCGTATACCTTCTTGACCCATGCAGATGGGCGATGGATGATCCCATATCCATTGGTGTTTGACATCAGAGATGATATACGGGTGCTCAGTGGAGACTGGGTACACTGGACGGACTCGCCGAGAACTCCCAGATGGTATTATACCTTACGTCAGATGGCAGTTCTCTGGTGACACTGGTACAGAGTAGTCTGTTGACTCGAGATCGTCATAGAGTCTTGTGTGGTTCCCACTGTGCTTTGATTTCCACCTTACCACGTCCAAGAGGGCGTGCAAAACGGTGGTTTTTAGGTACAGTCCCGAGTCACATGGAGGCAATGAGCGATAGGAGGGGATTCGTCTCTCCCGGTATAGGGAGTTGATGTTGCGCTGTGTTCGATTGGCTATAACAGGAAATCCCTGGCCAGGGTTGCTGAGATTTACTGGTAAGTGTTACCAGTAGTTTCTCGAATTGTTATAGACCTCATATCGACACGACTTATCAAGCTATTGGGGTCTGACGTTTACCACCCCTAGGCGAGATATGCGACATATCAGACGACGAGACCGGACTGTACGGTAAGTGTTACTGGTTGGATTCACAGGAGTGTGAGCGGGCTTGCTCGTCGATCTTCTCATCGCTCAATACCCGGGTGGCCGTTACGTTTAGCAGACCGCTTGCGGCTTATGGGTGCTTGATATGATCATCACCTGCTGCCGGCGTATTGACGAGTCTTTAGAGTCCTACACAGAGGTTTCCTGGCTCAAGCGAAACGAAATAGGAGCGCATATGAGATATGTGCGGGACCGAGAATAATGCGTGTATGTGATACCGTATTCTATTCTCGCGATGAATGTATCGATATGGTTGTATGCGATATAACCTAGTTATCGAATCAAGGATTTATTCGATAAGTTGATACATTGGATATTAGTCGGTTATATGCGATGTGACCGGATCGTTAAATCAAGTGTTGATTTAATGATTTAATGCATAATTATATATTTGATATATTACTTTGCATTAACTAGTATTGGTTCACTTTAAATGTATTTTCTCGCAAGCTTTGCACAAGTTGTATATGTGATATACTTTTGTGCACTTGTTTGTATCATGTTTGATGATACCTATTAACTTGGTTAAGTGTAAAGATTAAACCATGGTTAAGTTAATGATTAGGGTTTTGTTTTTCTTTCTTATTTATTTATTTATTTATTTTGGAAAGAATAAAGAGAAAATGGTGGCTTTCTTTGTTTGTAGTTGAATCTTCATGAAGGTTTGACTTTGTAACCATTTTTGTCTTCATGCTTAACCCTAACCATTTAAACAAACCATGGTCTATTCTCTACACTTAACTAGGGTTAGGATATGATAAGTATTCATATTATTTTACTTTTTAAAAGACTTATCATATTCTTTGCTTCTTCTTCTTCTTCTTCTTCAAGAAGAAAACCTAGACTTCATTAATGGTGACTTGATGAAATGAGTGAGAAATCCAATTCTAAAGTGAACCCACTTCCTATTTCTTAATCCTCTACCTCTTGCCAAGTAGTAGAGTGTGTTTTCTTCACAAGTTTCATGACTTGGTGAAGTGGAGCTTGATCTAGTGATGCCTCGACATAGATCATCTTCGGCGTCGTAGTCGATGACCTAGCCCGTCCATTCTCCGATGAGGCCGACACTAGAGCCCGGGATCCGATGATCGCAGCAAGGAGACATCATCACGGAGCTATGGAGGTGGAGCACCGGATCTACAAAGGTTGTATTTCCGTTACACTTTAGTTAAGTTGTTAACTAGCTCGTTGTTTTGCCTAAATATCTAGTTAACGATCCGTATTAGGGTTTCTCGGCACCCGTAAAATTTGAAATTGGCATGGTTGATGCCTTGTGAGACCTCATTAGCGTGCCTAGGAACCCTACAGTGGTATCAGAGACTAGCTAGAGCCTTAGGCGATGAGTAGACGACGTTTGAAACCCGATCAAACCAAAACCCTAACCCCAAAATAGCTCTCTGGACTTTTTCTGAAAACTGGGATTTTTCCAAATTAAAAATATGCAGAAAAATCAGCAGGGAATCCTAAGAATTACTGTGCAACACGTGTCCATGATTCCACTATAATGCGGCGGAACCGCGGCACAAGCATGGCTTGTGCGGCGGTTCCGCGGCCATTTTGTCGTATCTTGCATTGGTTTTGGCACAGTAATTCATATGTTGCAGTGCTGGTTTTCCTGGGTATTTTTAAATATTATTCAAGAGTTGAATTTTCTGGGGTTGTTTTGGGGATTCGGTGTTTCGATCGGAGTATCAGATTTTGTCTATGTGGCTTTCCGGATAATTTTTGAATATGTTAAAAAGTTCGACCGGATATAAATACCCACCTTTTCCCCTGTCGGGAAATTTCCAAATGTTGGACTTTTCCGTGGTTTAACGACGTTCTAAGTAGTGCAAGTAACGCGATGGTCCCTCTAGAAGAAACAAACCTTAACTCGATTATGTGACCGTCTTGAACTGCCCTTTGATCCTTAGGGTTTGGGGCAGTACGGCATGCCACAAGTGAGGCGTTGGCTTGACCCTTCTACGGCTGGACCGTTGGTACTGAGGCATGAACTGGATGTTTTTGAACTTATTTCATGAGTTGAGCTGTATCGGGAAAACTTGGGTGTTCGATTGTTCGATCGGAAAGTTTAACATTTTCTATTTATCTGGAATGTGATACAATAATTGGAATTCACAAGTAGTTATGAGATAACTGAATGAATGTTATAAATCAAGCACTTTAGTCTCGCTTGATCGGTTGCCACGGAATTTTGATGTGATCAAAAGTCCGTCGCAATCACGTAGCGTACGCCGATACTCGCCGGGTAAACTTAATAGACAGCTACACCCCATAGCCCCGACCAAGTGACTGTAGGAGAACCCCGTCGCCGAAAGCATCCGTAGGGGTGCTCGCGGCAGCGGTGTTCCGCCTTGGTGCACTTCGTCGACGGTATCGGGGGTGCGGCCGTCTACGGAAGTTTGCGACGAGCATTCGATCAAATTGTCGGGAATCCTGTTGAATTGCCCGACTTGGTATTGAAAAGTGTTTTCGATTTTGAGACTAAAATGCGGGGTTTATAATTGTTAGGCATGCGATGTCTAAGGAATTCATTTGATTAGGCATGCGATGTCTATGCAGGTTGCGGATTCCAACTGTTGTAGTTTTACACTTTCTTTTCTGTGACCGTAAGTGTAATATGTGGTATCGCCGGTTTCGTTGCTATATGTCAACGACAATTGTGATGCGCATATTTACTTACGTTGATGACATGTGATGTTATGTGTTGCTGGATATGTTATATTGGATCGTCGTGTTTGAATAGCCGGGTTTTTTTTATGTGAGATGAGTGTTTTTCATTTTCATTCATGTAAAAACTTGTATGTAATATTCTTTTATTTGGGGCACTTCCAGGTTGCGGATGTTGTCACCCTTTGTATATTATTTACTTTTCCGCACTAGGATGACCCAAGGAGGGGAGCACAAGTAACCGGGTTCTGGGGTCCAGTGGGAGACCAACTCGAGGAGTCGAGTCCGGGTCTCCTAACTCTAGAATTGGTAGGGTTGCTTGCCGCTCTCGTAGGGGTCTAGGGGTGTGGGTTTGGCTATTCATCGCGACCGTGGAATCCGTGTTTTATACTGGCTCGTATTGAAAACACGGACGTCCTAGTATATCCAATATTTCATATGTTTCTTCTGCTGCGATATCTGTGATGTGATCATGTGATGTTCTGTGATAGATACTTTATATAGTATATATGATATATTATATAGACGTTACTTATGTTTTACACCCGCGCTAGCCCTGCCCCGCTCTGCCGTTAGTTACCTAACCTAACGGTGCACGAGGGGACATCGAGGCGAATGCGGATGGCATAAGTGTACGTCGTATTTATCTGTGATGTTTAGGTAATTTAAATGATGGGACTTCATTAATGAGATTAATGAAATAAAAGAAACCTAATGATGTTGTAGAATTGAATTTCAAAATAAAACAGGTAGCTACAGTTCTTACTTTGCACAGCGGTGTATATGATATATCCTGCACCTTATTCGATAAGGAAAGGACCGAGATCCCTTCACCGGGAGTGACTCCTTTAGCAATAACTGGCAGATGCTACACACTCGGTTTGTCTTTTGATTGCTTTTAAGAGTTTTTGCTTTGCACAGTGATATATATGATATATCCCGCACCTCATTCGACGAGGAAAGGACCGACGATCCCTTCACCGGGAGTGACTCCTTTAGCAAAACTAGAAAATCCTCAAAAACACTCCATTTCAAAATTCATTCGATCCTACAACGATATCAAGTTCATTACGCAATAGGTTTTCAGAAAAACCTGTCGTAGCCCTCCGTCATTTCAGATAAGTACTAGTTACTATTCGTGCTGCGGTTGTTTGGCATGCGTCAAGGCGTAGTGTACGGTAGCTAACTAGTCCTTATCTGCTAGCATACGATGCGATTGGATTAGCGTATTCGCACGGCGTTGTTTGGCATGCGTCAAGGGTCGTGCGGGTGGGTTTAATTCAATCAAGAAATGTACGGGTTGAACTTGACTAGCGGACTATGGGTTGTTTGGCATGCGTCAAGGTCATAGCACGCTAGGGGAAAAATATTATCGGGAATTTCAAGTGTTAAAATTTGCAATGAGATTACATACCTTCTATGAGATAGTTGGATCCCGATACCCGCTGCGAGTAAGAGTTACTCCTGGGAGAGTTTTACACATTACAATTAGCCAATCAAGTAGGTGGCTAGAAAGGTGTTAACGAGGATACGTCTCTGGGAAAATGAGGTTTACATTAATTAGGTTCGTGCGAAAGCACGGGGGACCTCCCTCAAAGTACCGACACTGGCCTGGCTGAAAGATTGGCAAACTTGTAGTGTGTAATTAATCCCGGCTAGTTTTTCCTTTTAGGGTTTGAAGGAAGATTTGATAAAAAGCAGTGGGAGCCATCCTGATTAGATAAAATAATAACCAATCTATTCTTGCAAGAGCGCACGCTGAGTGTTTTCTTCTCTCTCTCTCCAGGTAGCGACCATATCACGCCTTAATCAAGATAATAATATGGATGTATTGACCGAACCCGCTTGTTATACTGAGCTGGGGAACGTTGGTCCCGCTCCAACTTATAATTGTTATAAGATAGAGCAGGAAATTGGGGATTACCAGAATTCCCTTTCTGCCCAAACGAAGAGAGTGCATGCTGATGCATCATCTTCGGGTGTGTTCATTACAGAGAACTGTTTCTCAGTATCCTTTACGTCCTGGGTATGTGATACCATATCAGGATCCCAGATATGTAATTTGTTACATAGGGCTGCAGAAAGGTAGAGAACTGAGAAAGGGTGATAAGTTTCATGAGGCAGAAAACGGGGCAAGAGTTGCAGCCAAGTCTGTTGGTCACTGTCACCCTGTATTCCAAATACATTGATTCTGAACGAATGTTATTAGATACCGAACCTGATATACAAAATCATATCACTCTCTTTAATAGTAAAGAAATGATAAAATTTTGTATCGTTGGATAATGTTTTGAACATTTCCTATATCAAAAGTTGATCGGTTCAGGCACGTTATCTAAAAGCATTAGCGTTCTAAATCAAACTACAGTTCTTAGTATACGGAACACACAAAAGCGGAAGAGTTCAGAAATGAACGAATCCTTCTTGAGGCATTGTAGACTAGGTCATATCAATGCGACCCGACTAGCTAAAGTTACATGTAGATGCATATTTAAATCAGTTTGAATTTACATCTTGTGAAACTTGCCAGTCATGTCACAAAGATATAATGACACCAGCTCTGTTTATTGGAAACAGAGAAAGAGTTAGTGAACTCTTAGGATGATGCATGTTGATGTATAAAGGTCCCCTGTCTACACATGCCAAGACTGGTTCTTTGTACTTCATTACATTCTCTGATAATCTCTCAAGATTCAGACATATGTTCCTGTTGAAACACAAGTCCGAACCTTTTGAGATATTCACAGAATATGATTTAGAAGTAGAGAACCAAAACGGGTATAAGTATTATGTTCTTTGATGAGATCAAGGAGGAGAATACTTGAGCACGGAAATCCTGGACTATTCTAAAGGAGAATGAGATTCTCTCTCAGCATTACTCCTCCGTATACACCATAGCACGATGGTATATCGGGGTGGAGCAATCACACCCTATATGATAAGGTGTGCTCTATGATGAGTACTACTGAGTTTCCTATTTTCCTTTTGGGAGTTATGCACTTGAGAAGATGCATACCTATTGAATTAGGTTCGAATCAAATCAATGCCTACCACTTCATATGTGATATGGAAAGGGAAGAGCCCATATCTTAAGTTAGTTAAGATTTGGGGTTGTCCGGCCTATGTCTAAAAGCAAAATCCGGACAAACTCGAAGCAAGGTCAGTTATGTAGAACTGGAAAGGTTCCAGCTATACAAACTACAGCAGATGATTTGATAAAACCAAAGGATTCAATAGTTACCAACGAACCTCAGCATCTCCGCCGATCTAGTAGGGTTCCTCACCCACCTGAGAGATACTTCGGTTACTCTATGACAGTGGGAGCGTGGATTGCATCATGAGATGATGACCCAACTAGTTTCGACCTGGCCATCAGGAGTGGGACTCTGTAAGAATGGCTGGATGCTTATCGATATGAGATGGAATCCTTATACACCAACAAAGTATGGACTTTGGTTGCTATATCTGAAGGGTTAAATCCCCAACAGGAGCAAGTATATCTTGAGAAGATAACTTGGTGTAGATGGAAAAGTTGAGACTTTCAAAGCTAGACTTGTTAAAGGTTTTCGTCATCGACCAGGCATGGATAATGATGAAACCTTTTCCAGTGGCTATGCTTAAGTCCATCCAGATCCTACTTGCCACGGCTACATACCATGACTACGATATCTGGTGGTTGGGTGTCTTGACTGCTTTTCTAAATGATGATTTGGAAGAGAGCGTCTATAAGTACACAGCCAGAGGGCTTCGTAGACAGTGGGAGCAGCGGAAACGTGTGCAAGATGCTTTATAGGATAAAGTAGGCATCGCGGAGTTGGAACAACTGTTTTGATGAATTAGTCAAAGAAGTTGACATCATCAAAATGGTAGATGAACCTTGTATATACAAAAAGGTAGTAGGGAGTATGGTGATGATCTTCGTAGAGTACGTGGATGACTTGATAGGGAAAGAGTTTCCTATGCTACGCTCGGTCAATCTCCGCTTATCACAATGATTCTCCACAAAGGATCATTGTGATACCTACTAAATCCTGGGTTTTGGATCTATGAGATAGATCTAAATGGATGTTAGAATACTCACTAGCTGTAGTAAGATGGTATCAATCGATCCTGGGGAGAATCACTGGAAGGGTTCCAAGGTGATAAAGACGACTGAATGTCAGTCACAGACATTGTCTTTACCCTCAGTAAAGGGACGGTATGTTGGAAGAGTTCCAAGCTAGATACCGTGACATACTAGACGATAAAGGCAGGATACATCGCTACTTAAGATGCTACCAAAGTGGCTGTCTGGGTGTATATTGGTTCATGAGATGAACTTAGTTCCTCCCATTGTGTGACAATAAAGTTGTGGCTTATGCCAAGGAACGTCCATCCCATCAGTGATCCAGACATATTCTGAGGCAGTATCACCTGATCATGGAGATAGTTGATCTCCAGGGTGATCGAGGTTAGGAGAGCAGACTCAGAGGATAACACGGCGGATCCACTCACGAAGGCCTATTCCCAGAGAGAGACTTTTATGGGATGGTTGAGTATGAGATACTACAACCACTGCTATCAGATGGCCCTAGTGCAAGTGGGAGATTGTTAGTTATATGTATGCCCTAGAGGCCATTGCTATACATAGGATGTATATTGTAGTGGATGCTGGGACATATATAGGGAGGACTTTCTTGCTCGACATGATAGTATGCTATCTGGTTGCTCTTTACCTTAACGTGTACACTGATTGTCTCTCTGTTACATATTGGTAAAGCCCTTAGGATGTGTACTTGACTACCTGGACTATGATGCGGATCATACTAGTGGGGACATGGTAGTCCAAAAGTACATCCTTCAAAGTCCCTAGTCGTGGGTATATCGAGACAGGGCATCGATATACCAGAGTAGACTAGCGTATACCTTCTCGAACCATGCAGATGGGCGATGGATGATCCCATATCCATTGGTGTTTGACATCAGAGATGATATACGGGTGATCAGTAGAGACTGGGTACACTGGACGGACTCGCCGAGAACTCCCAGATGGTATTATACCTTACGTCAGATGGCAGTTCTCTGGTGACACTGGTACAGAGTAGTCAGTTGACCCGAGATCGTCATAGAGTCTTGTGTGGTTCCCACTGTGCTTTGATTTCCACCTTACCACGTCCAAGAGGGCGTGCAAAACGGTGGTTTTTGGGTACAGTCCCGAGTCACATGGAGGCAATGAGCGATAGGAGGGGATTCGTCTCTCCCGATATAGGGAGTTGATGTTGCGCTGTGTTCGATTGGCTATAACCGGAAATCCCTGGCCAGGGTTGCTGAGATTTACTGGTAAGTGTTACCAGTAGTTTCTCGAATTGTTATAGACCTCATATCGACATGACTTATCAAGCTATTGGGGTCTGACGTTTACCACCCCTAGGCGAGATATGCGACATATCAGACGACGAGACCGGACTGTACGGTAAGTGTTATTGGTTGGATTCACAGGAGTGTGAGCGGGCTTGCTCGCCGATCTTCTCATCGCTCAATACCCGGGTGGCCGTTACGTTTAGCAGACCGCTTGCGGCTTGTGGGTGCTTGATATGATCATCACCTGCTGCCAGCGTATTGACGAGTCTTTAGAGTCCTACACAGAGGTTTCCTGGCTCAAGCGAAACGAAATAGGAGCGCATATGAGATATGTGCGGGACCGAGAAAATGCGTGTATGTGATACCGTATTCTATTCTCGCGATGAATGTATCGATATGGTTGTATGCGATATAACCTAGTTATCGAATCAAGGATTGATTCGATAAGTCGATACATTGGATATTAGTCGGTTATATGCGATGTGACCGGATCGTTAAATAAAGTGTTGATTTAATGATTTAATGCATAATTATATATTTGATATATTACTTTGCATTAACTAGTATTGGTTCACTTTAAATGGATTTTCTCGCATGCTTTGCACAAGTTGTATATGTGATATACTTTTGTGCACTTGTTTGTATCATGTTTGATGATACATGTTAACTTGGTTAAGTGTAAAGATTAAACCATGGTTAAGTTAATGATTAGGGTTTTGTTTTTCTTTCTTATTTATTTATTTATTTATTTATTTATTTATTTTGGAAAGAATAAAGAGAAAATGGTGGCTTTCTTTGTTTGTAGTTGAATCTTCATGAAGGTTTGACTTTGTAACCATTTTTGTCTTCATGCTTAACCCTAACCATTTAAACAAATCATGGTCTATTCTCTACACTTAACTAGGGTTAGGATATGATAAGTATTCATATTATTTTACTTTTTAAAAGACTTATCATATTCTTTGCTTCTTCTTCTTCTTCTTCTTCTTCAAGAAGAAAACCTAGACTTCATCAATGGTGACTTGATGAAATGAGTGAGAAATCCAATTCTAAAGTGAACCCACTTCCTATTTCTTCATCCTCTACCTCTTGCCAAGTAATAGAGTGTGTTTTCTTCACAAGTTTCATGACTTGGTGAAGTGGAGCTTGATCTAGTGATGCCTCGACGTAGATCATCTTCGGCGTCGTAGTCGATGACCTAGCCCGCCCATTCTCCGATGAAGCCGACACTAGAGCCTGGGATCCGATGATCGCAGCGAGGAGACATCATCATGGAGCTATGGAGGTGGAGCACCGGATCTACAAAGGTTGTATTTCCGTTACACTTTAGTTAAGTTGTTAACTAGCTCGTTGTTTCGCCTAAATATCTAGTTAACGATCCGTATTAGGGTTTCTCGGCACCCGTAAAATTTGAAATTGGCATGGTTGATGCCTTGTGAGACCTCATTAGCGTGCCTAGGAACCCTACACAATGGACGGAACCACACCAAGTTCAGTGATGAACTTATTTATCCAGACAGCCTCTTTGGCAGCATCGTTGACAACGATGTATTCAGCCTCCATCGTCGAGTCTGCCACGGTTTCCTGTTTGGAACTCTTCCAACAAACTGCCCCTCCATTTAGGGTAAAGAAAAATCCAGAGTGCAACTTAGAGTCGTCCTTATCACTCTGGAAGCTCGAATCGGTAAAGGACTCTACCTAGAGTTCTCTGTTACCATACACCAAGAACATCTCTTTAGTCCTTCTCAAGTACTTGAGAATGTGCTTCACAGCTGTCCAGTGATTCTCTCCTGGATCTGCTTGATACCTACTCACTACACTTAGTGAGTATGCTACATCGGGTCTGGTACATAGCATCTCCTACATGATAGAGCCTACTGCCGAAGCATAGGGTATCCCTTGCATGCGAGCTCTTTCCAAATTAGTCTTGGGAGACATCTCTTTGGAGGGAGCGAGTCCAGAGATCATGGGTTAATTCCCACGCTTGGATTCTTCCATACTAAACCTCTTTAGTATGGTGTCAATGTACCTGGATTGGGACAATCCCGGTATCCGTCTAGATCTATCTCTATAGATCTTAATTCCCAAAATGCAGGAGGCATCTCCTAGATCTTTCATTGAGAATCTATGTGATAAGAAGAGCTTAACCCAGTGCAGCATAGGAATATCATTTCCTATCAAGAGTATGTCATCCACGTACAATACGAGAAAGACAACCTTACTCTCTGACACCTTCTTGTATATACAAGGTTCATCTATGTTTTTGATGAAGTCAAACTCTTTGACTGCAACATCAAAACAGATGTTCCAACTCCGCGATGCCTACTTTAACCCGTAGAAGGATTTAAGCAGCTTGCACACCTTTCCGCTGCTCCCACTGTCTACAAAGCCCTCTAGCTGAGTCATGTACACGCACTCCTCTAAATCACCATTTAGAAAAGTGGTCTTAACATCCATTTGCCAGATTTCGTAGTCATGGTATGCAGCAATGGCAAGTAAGATCCGGATGGACTTAAGCATAGCCACTGGAGAAAAGGTTTCGTCATAATCCACACCTGGTCTTTGACGAAAACCCTTTGCAACAAGTCTATCTTTGTAAGTCTCAAATTTTCCATCTACACCAAGTTTCTTCTTAAAGATCCATTTGCTCCCAATGGGTTTTACCCCTTCAGGAGCAACTTCCAAAGTCCATACTTTGTTTGTGTACATGGATTCCATCTCAGATCGCATTAAATCCAGCCATTTCACAGAGTCACCACTCGTGATGGCCTGCTCGAAGCAAGTTGGGTCATCATCTTCCATGATGCAATTCTCGCTCCCACCATCAACGAGAAAACCGTAGTATCTTTCAAGTGGATGAGAAACCCTACTAGATCGGCGGAGAGGCTGGGGTTCGTTGGGAACTACTGAATCCTCTGGTCCCACTAAATCTTCATTGCAGTTTGTGTCGTCGAAACATCTTCCAGTTCTACCTCATTGCCACTAATTTCTTTTGCAAGAAATTCGTTTTCTAAAAAGGTGGCATGTTGAGCAACAAACACCTTTTGCTCCTCACTGTGGTAGAAAAAGTATCTATAAGAATTCTTCAGATATCCTACAATCTTGCACAGAACAGATCGTGCCTCGAGTTTGTCCGGATTTTGCCTTTTGGCATAGGCCGGACAACCCCATATCTTAACTCGTTTAAGATAAGGTCTCTTCCCGCTCCATATCTCATATGGTTGTTGGATATAGTGCCCTCAGAGTCAATTATTGGATCACAGGCACGTGATTGCAATGATTGAGGGAGGACCTATACCGGTAGGACAGTCTTACTCGAGATGATAGTATGCTATCTGGTTTATCTTTATCATCATGTACTGCTTTAGGTGACCTTACGAGTCGCTATTACATGTTGATAGAGCCCCTAGGATTTTTGCCTCACTACCAGCAGTATGAGGGCGATCATATACGTGGGAGCTGGGGTCCATAAGCAAATCCTTAAAAGGTCCCTAATCATAGGAGTTTCGAGACAGGGCATCGATTCTCCACAGTAGACTAGTGTATAAGTCGAGACCCCGACGAGGGGCGGTGGCCGGTCTCACAAGCCACTGGTGTCAGTTAGTTCACCTAAGATGTATACAGGTGCTCATTGGGTTATGAGTACACCGGACAGGACTCGCCGGGTGCCTGCTAGTTGGTATTATACCTGACGTCAGATAGCAGTTCCCTGGTGACATGTGTACAGGTTAGTTCATCAACCTGAGATCGTCATTTGTCTCGTGTGAGTTCCCACTGTACTTAGATTAATACCCTACCACGCTCAAAGGAGACGTGCAAACAGGTTTTAGTTGGGTACAGTCCCGAGCCACATGGAGGCAGTGAGCGGATCTGCACGGGTTCGTCTCTCCCGGTATTGGGGGTGAGGTCGCGCTGTGTCTAGGAGAGCCAGTACATGAAAAGTCCTTGGCCAAGGCAGGAGATTTACTGGTAGGTATTCCAGTAGTATCTCAGGATGTTCTGGGCTACACTCCGACACGACTTGTACCGCTATTGGGGGTCTGACTTTTACCAACCCCCTAGGCCCGCCATGCGATGCTCATAGACGAACGGACCAGACTGTACAGATATTGTCACTGACAGGCTCAGTAAGGTGTCTGGATGAGTTCGCTCATCGACGTACCTTTGGTCAATAGCTGGTAGCCCGTCACGTATGGCTGATACCTCTGACGTGCTAATGGTTAAATCCACAGCCACAATATTGACGAGTCTTTAGAGTCCACCACACACAGTTACTCAAGTTTCGGGCAAAATGCTGTGGAGGACGTATGGAGATATGGCAGGGTTCGATCAGATACATGCGGTATTGCACGGATCGTGATCGGACGGGATTTTACTAGCGGGCTTTGGTTTAAGCCGGATCCTAGTATTATACAGTGTAGTTTTTGTCTCTTTGCATTTGTGTTCAGTGGGAATACAAATGCGGGCATGTATATGCAGTCGCGGGGTTTTCCTGTAATTTATTACGGGATCAGTTTTCTGAAGTTGCCAGTTTGCATTCCGTTCCGGCCAGTTTTCTTTTGTTCCTTCGCGGCCGGACTTTTCCGATAGAGGGGGTAATTTGCAATTGTGCAAATTACTTATTGTGGAGGGGTTTCTTGCATTTGTGGCTTCCTCATCATGAGATTCCTTTTGAATCAATCCTAGCATTTATGAGATTAGAAATGGAAAAGATGAGGAGTTGATTTGGATTAGAAATTTGGTGACCATTTTTCTTTTGATTAATCTCTTTTTCTTCTCTTCATTAAGATTCTTTTTTATCCTCCAGCATTCCATATATGGACGGCCACACTAGAGGGAGGGAGGGGGTTTTATTTGTGTGAGAGAAAAATTTATTCATCTCATATTTATTTTATGCTTGCTACCAAAAATCACACACCTCTCTTCAAAGATTATTTCTTCACCTCCATCAATGGTAATTTAAACCCCAAAGAGACATAGCCTACTACACTACATCTACAGCAAATCTTGGACGTGTCGGCTAGCCAACTTCGCGCCCGAGTTGCCTCGGTCCAGAGGTGGGAGCCCGTAAAAGAACCCGGCGATGTGGTGCCCTTTCCGACGACGAGGTGACGGACGGAGATTCCGCGGGAGATAGGAGTGGAGAAGAAGACCGAAAGACACGGATCGCTTGGTATATCTCTTCACCCATCTTTTAGTTTGCTAGTAGCAAGGTTAATGGCCCGATCCGGGTTAAAAGTGCGCGGTTGTGCCGGTTTGCTAGTTTGCAAAGTTTTTCGTTTCCGCATTCCGGAGTCGGATCGAAGGCCGGGGAGCCGCCGTGCACTTACATTGGTATCAGAGACACGCCATTAACTTAGCCTAGCTTGCTCTAGTATGTTTAGAACTTCGATCGAACAAAATCCCAAAAACCGTATTTTTAGTGCATCGAGTTTCTGTCGAAATTTTTTGGGCTCCAAAAATTTTTCAGGTTGTTTCAGAATGATGTGCAGAGAATTCTAAGACCTCTGTAGAAATTTGATCACGTGAACGCACTATACGACCGCGGAACCGCGGCCAAACCCATGCTTGGGCCACGGTTCCGCCGCAGTATTTACTTTTCAGTGCATCAAAATTCTACAGAGGGCTTCTGAGTTGGAAATAGGGGTTTTGGGATATTCTTTTTGGGCCCAGATTTTCTATGAGTGCTACAGTAGTGCTTGGGGCCCACTTTGATAAATTTGTTCGATCGGATATTTTAAACATGCTAGTTCACAGTATTTACATTATATCTGCGACCGTGAATGTCATTTGATCGGTAAATCCGGTCTATCTGCTATAGCCCTTTTAGACTGATTTGCGAACGTGATATTCACGTTGATGTTCTGTGTTGTGCTGTGATGTTGCGGATTGGTCATGGGGGATAGCCTGGATGCAATGTTAGTACAGTTTTGTTTTATATGTACATTTGATATTGCGGGGCGAGCGTCCGACATGTGGACTGCCGTCACTGCCTGTTTGTATTATTCTTTTAGGGCACGACCGGGTCGAGGTCGATGTACCTGTTGTATGTATATTTTACTTTCTGTACTAGGATTACCCCGCGGAGGGGTGCACGGATAGCCGGGTTCTAGAGGGCAACGGGCCCGCATCTCATGGCGTTGAGACGGAGGGGGCTTCACTCTAGAATTGGCGGGCTATTCGCCGCACTCGTAGGGGGTACAGGTTGACTCAGGAGGGGTGCCCAAGTTACCGGATTCCGTGAAGTGCTGGGTGGTCCATTCACGTTGCAGAAGGGGGCTGCCTCGCTTCAGGTTTTGGCGGGTAACTTGCCGCGCCCGTAGGGGTCTAGGATTTCATTGCACAGGCTACCCACACGACCAGGGGAACGTCGGGTTTCAGTATCGGCTCTATGAAACCCGGGGATCCTAGATATCTGTATTGTTCTGTGATGCTGATTACATTTCTGTGATGTTGCATTTTTATCACGCCTTGAGCGAATATTATATATTGATATATATACTAGTAGATGTTGTATATGTTTTGCATCCGCGCTAGTCCAGACCCCGCTCTGTCGTTAGTTAGCTAACCTATCGGGTGATGACGGGACCCAGTGGCGAATGCGGATGGCATATACGTACGCCATTATTTTCGTTCATTATTGGTGTGATCAATTGATGGGACTGCGTTGATTCAGATCAATGCAAGATAAACAAACCTATTCTGATGTTGTTGGAACATTTTTCGAAAAGCTGTTATTTCAAGGCGTTCTCTTTTGTTTTGCATCGTGGTATTCAGTTGGAATATCCTGCTCCTCAGTCGACGAGGCAAGGGCCGAGATCCCTTCACCGGGAGTGACCCCTTGGACAGAAGTTTGCGTCAGGGCAATAACTTCACTATAGCCGATTACTTTTGCTTTGCATCGTGGTATTCAGTTGGAATATCCTGCACCCCATCTTACGGGGAAAGAGCCGAGATCCCTTCACCGGAGTGACCTCTTTAGTAAAGGTTTTCGTCACTATATTTTTATAAAGCTATCCGGTTCCTTCAACGATATCAAGTTCATTACGTTAAAGGTTTTCGCCAGAAACCATTCGTAGCCCTCCGTCGTTTCATATGGATAGTCAATAGTATTCAAGCTGTGTTTGTTGGCCATAGTCAAGGCACAGTGTTTGGTAGCTATTGGGTGTTCATATGCTGCATAGATAGATGCGTTGGTTTGGGACAGTCGTATAGCCTTGTTGGCCCTAGTCAAGGGCTTGTACGGGTGGGTTCAAATCAACCTGAAGAACGACGGGTAGAACTTGATATGTGACTTATGATTTGTTGGCCAAAGTCAAGGTCATAAGAGCATGGGGCAAAAATCCACATCGGGAGTTTCTAAAGAAACTGAAACTTTCCAGATATGCGCATACCTTCTGGAGTGTGATAATGTGAGAGGATTCCGTGACGTTGTCATGCGATGATAGTTGGATCCCGATTCCCACTGATGAGTTGGTTTACTCCTCGGGTGATCCCGGCTAATTCTTCTTTCAGGTTTGGAGAAGAATTTGACGTTACAGTGGGAGGTTTCCAGATTAGATAAAGTGATAACCATTTTGATCTAGGTTAGAGTGCACGCTGAGTGTTTCTTTTCTCTCTCTCTTTGGCAGCGACCATTGACCCGACCCTAGACTATGACTCAGTGACCAAGTTGACCGAACCTTCTTAACACTGTCTTTTGGATTGTCAGAGTTGCAGACCTCATTGCCACTCCTACCTTTATCCTTTTCTCCAGAACACCCCGTATTACTACGAACGTCCACTTCCATTGGACAAAACCATCGTATGGTTATATACGAACTCGAAGGAATTTATTCGAGGATGGTTTCCGGTTCTGGAGAAAACGAATAGGACTATTCAGTTGTCTTTTCCTTTTACCTTCTCTCAGGTTACGAGTGTTCCTTGGATTAGGACAGTACACCTATTATGCAAGTTGGATAGTCTTCTTCCAAACCATAGGCAGGTGCCGACCGGTAGGGAATGAAGAAAATCAATTAATCTAAACGGTGTACAGAAGGTATTAAGTTAAGACAAAGAAAGGGATTAGAAGGAGAGCAAAGTAAATTGCGACTGATATTCACGACCAAACCAAGTATTTCCTTACCACTCCCACTTCACCTTTGTATTTCTCCAGGACACTCCGTATCACTACGAAGATTCACAGTTTATTGGATATTCCATCGTATGGTTATATACGAACACGAAAGGAACTTGTTCCAGTTCGGTGATGGATTCTGGTTCAGGAGAAATAGGAATAAGGTTTATTCGCTTGTCTTTTATCTTCACCTTCTATCGCATTGCGAGTGCTCCTAGGATTAGGACAGTACACCCATTATGCTTATTGGATAGTCTTCTTCCAAACCATAGGCTGGTGCCGAACGGTAGGGAAGGAAGAAAACCATTTGGCCTAAAGGGGTGTACAGAAGGTAATGACTAAAGACATATAAAGGGATTTGGAGAGATGGAAAAGAGATATACGGTTACAGTTGTGAATCTGGATAATGGAAGAGGCATTACTAGGAATACCGGGATACCCCATCGAAACATTTCAATGTTTCAGTTTCACTGTGTACTGTTAAAAGAAAACTAATTTCCCAAATTAGACACTTGCTCCAGGGTATGTATTTACCAGGTTTGATTCTCTCATCTGTATGGTTTTACAGATGATGAGTGGGAGTAAGTTATTGGGAATTGGGTGATCATCCTCATTATATCGGAATTCGTTGTAATTGGTGATATTTGAGGAAGTCACCTGGGTTGTTTGCCAGTCGGCAAATATTTGGTTTTGAATATCCGTTGTTATGCACCAATTTCAAATTGATATATCTGTACGTCTATTTTCATAGAGTGAGATATACCATTTTGAAATTATGTCCGTGACATTTACCTATATCAGTAGATGGTTAGGTAAGGAGCATTGAACAGTGGTGTAATTCTTCTTAACCATAAGTACAGTTTTCAACTTACGACACACAGTGAATGAGTCATTTGACTCAAGGGACTTATAAAGAGTTTTGTGTATTGTCCAGTGTCTATTAGGACAGAGGGGTAGGTATTCGTACTATATTCGGTTTACTTATGACTTCTCTAGTTTTAGACAGGTGTTTCGTAGAAACACAGGGTCTGAGTTTTGAGAAGTTATTGGTATATGAGTAAAGTAGAGAACCGGGTATTGCAAGTATCGGGATTCTTTAAGGTGATCGAAGATGTAGATACTTGTGAATGGTATTCAGTTGATAGTAATGATTAAGAGAACTGGCTTCTCTTTCAGGTTACTCATAATTGGAAGTATTCCTAAGTTGAGTAACGCTGATCGGCCTCCTTCTATTTAGTTGACATGCACTGGAGACAGCTGCATGATTTGAATCTGGTTCAATTAAATCAGTGCCTCTGTTTCTATATTGTATATAGAACAGTTCATATCTTCACATTGTTAAGGTACGGGGAGTTGTCCAGCTTATGCTTAAAACCGGACTCTGGATGACTCAAGGCACGTTTCCGTAATGGCTGTTTGTGGGTTGACCCGGGCTATGACGAGGGTTGATTTTCTACCAACTGGAAGATCAATAGTGATATTGTTCTTGACTCACCACAGTTTTAATAAAAATGGATTTTTTCAAAAAACAGTAGTGGGAGTATGGTAGAACTGGAAGTGATTCCAGAACCGCAAACGATTACTGAAGATTTGATAAAGAACCTAAAGATTCAATCTGGTTTGACATTCCATTGGCCACTCCGCAGGTATGGTGGGTAACCTCAGGCTCCCGAGAGGTACTCCGGTAGCCTCAAGGACGGTGACAGGGAGGTTCTTGTTTATCCAGACTTTCCATTGCTGTTGTTCCAGACTGTGAGACCCGGCAGGAGGATGAGTATAGCGTCGTTCTAAACTGGCTTTAGAAGTGCACGTGTATATGACTCTGCCAGAGGGTTGTCGTAGTCAGTGGGAGCAGCGGAAGCATTGGTGGACAAGTGGCTTATGTCTATTTATAGACTAAAGTAGATACAGCAGAGATAGATCATCTATTTCTGATGTGACATTCATAGGTTTGACTTCATCAGAATAGGGGATGGATCTGTTAAGAATGTTGTAGGGTGTGATGTCCTGGTATATGGATGACATACACAGAGTAGGAAGTGATATTCCTATACTACGGTCGGTTATACATTGGTTGTCACACAGTAGTTTCTCCACATGGGACTTGGATATTATATCAGACATTCTGGTTACTGGATCTATGGTTTTAGATCTAGATTTAGGTGGTTTCCCAATCTGGGTACTTAGACAGCATTCTATGAGTATTTAGAATGGACGACTCCTGACACGGTAGTGTACCTGCAGGTAATGGAGTCGCCCTCTCTAAAGGTGTCTTACAGACTAAAGTAGAGAGGGATGTGCATGATTGGCAGATCACTTGCTTAGGCAATTGAGTCAATCATGAGATGTCAAGTACCACACCAGATGTTGTTCTTGCAGTAGATGCAATAAGTTGATATTAATCCAATTCTGGAGAAACGATTGGAAGCAGTTTTAGGACATAAGTGGATGGTCTAGGGATTTGATAACGGCAGCCTCCTTTAGGAGACGGTTATCATTCCAGGCTTCCAAGGTGACCTGGATGACAGAGTGACTGTCAGAGTCATAGTTTTCCCTCTAACGAGGGGCAGTATTTTGGACAGGTGGTCCAGGCGGATACTGAGGGAGGCATGGCGCAGGATACTGATTAACTTCAGTTGACGATACAGTCTAAGAAGTTTGGATTTGGAGTTCATTTATGAACTAGGTCCCATCAGACATCCAGACATTCTAAGACAGGTATTGCTCATTTCGGGAGATGGCTTTCTCCACGAACTTGAGATATAGAGAGACATAGAAAGAAACATCAAAGCGGATCCACTCACTGAGGCTGTTCCTCGAACGCAATAGTTTCGCAAATGAGCTTTGTAAGATTGACTAGTAGAGGAGTTGGGTGTTCGGTATCACACGGACTGTGAGTATGCGATATCGCAATAGTTAGCCTTGAGTGCAAGTGGGAGATTGTTGTATATAGTGCTCTCAAAGTCAATTATTGGATCACAGGCACGTGATTGCAATGATTGAGGGAGGACCTATACCGGTAGGACAGTCTTACTCGAGATGATAGTATGCTATCTGGTTTATCTTTATCATCGTGTACTGCTTTAGGTGACCTTATGAGTCGCTATTACACGTTGATAGAGCCCCTAGGATTCTTGCTTGACTACCAGCAGTATGAAGGCGATCATATACGTGGGAGCTGGGGTCCATAAGCAAATCCTTAAAAGGTCCCTAGTCGTGGGAGTTTCGAGACAGGGCATCGATTCTCCAGAGTAGACTAGTGTATACAGTCGAGACCCCGATGAGGGGCGGTGGCCGGTCTCACAAGCCACTAGTGTCAGTTGGTTCACCTCAGATGTATACAGGTGCTCATTGGGTTATGAGTACACCGGACAGGACTCGCTGGGAGCCTGCTAGTTGGTATTATACCTGACGTCAGATAGCAGTTCCCTGGTGACATGTGTACAGTTTAGTTCATCGACCTGAGATCGTCATTTGTCTCGTGTGAGTTCCCACTGTACTTAGATTACTACCCTACCACGCTCAAAGGAGACGTCCAAACAGGTTTTAGTTGGGTACAGTCCCGAGCCACATGGAGGCAGTGAGCGGATCTGCAGGGGTTCGTCTTTCCCGGTATTAGGGGTGAGGTCGCGCTGTGTCTAAGAGAGCCAGTACATGAAAAGTCCTTGGCCAAGGCAGGAGATTTACTGGTAGGTATTCCAGGAGTATCTCAGGGTGTTCTGGGCTACACTCCGACACGACTTGTACCGCTATTAAGGGTCTGACTTTTACCAACCCCCTAGGCCCGCCATGCGATGCTCATAGACGAACGGACCGGACTGTACGGATATTGTCACTGACAGGCTCAGTAGGGTGTCAGGATGAGTTCGCTCATCGACGTCCCTTTGGTCAATAGCTGGTAGCCCGTCACGTATGGCTTATACCTCTGACGTGCTAGTGGTTAAATCCACAGCCATAGTATTGATGAGTCTTTAGAGTCCACCACACACAGTTACTCAAGTTTTGGGCGAAACGCTGTAGAGGCCGTATGTAGATATGGCAGGGTTCGATCAGATACGTGCGGTATTGCACAGATCATGATCGGACGGGATTTTACTAGCGGGCTTTGGTTTAAGCCGGATCCTAGTATTAGACAGTTTAGTTTTTGTCTCTTTGCATTTGTGTTCAGTGGGAATACAAATGTGGGCATGTATATGCAGTCGCGGGGTTTTCCTGTAATTTATTACGGGATCAGTTTTCTGAAATTGCCAGTTTGCAATTGTGCAAATTACTTATTGTGGAGGGGTTTCTTGCATTTGTGACTTCCTCATCATGAGATTCCTTTTGAATCAATCCTAGCATTTATGAGATTAGAAATGGAAAAGATGAGGAGTTGATTTGGATTAGAAATGTGGTGACCATTTTTCTTTTGATTAATATCTTTTTCTTCTCTTGATTAAGATTCCTTTTGATCCTCCACCATTCCATCTATGGCCGGCCACACTAGAGGGAGGGAGGGGTTTTATTTGTGTGAGAGAAAAATTCATTCATCTTATATTTATTCTATGCTTGCTACCAAAAATCACACACCTCTCTTCAAAGATTATTTCTTCACCTCCATCAATGGTAATTTAAACCCCAAAGAGACATAGCCTACTACACATCTACAGCAAATCTTGGACGCGTCGGCTAGCCAACTTCGCGCCCGAGTTGCCTCGGTCCAGAGATGGGAGCCCGTAAAAGAACCCGGCGATGTGGTGCCCTTTCCGACGAGGAGGTGACGGATGGAGATTCCGCGGGAGATCGGAGTGGTGACGAAAATCGAAGGACACGGATCGCTTGGTATATCTCTTCACCCATCTTTTAGTTTGCTAGTAGCTAGGTTAATGGCCCGATCCGGGTTAAAAGTGCGTGGTGGTGCCGGTTTGCTAGTTTGCAATGTTTTTCGTTTCCGCATTCCGGCGTCGGATCGACGGCCGGGGCGCCGCCGTGCACTTACAATGGTGTGGTAGGTACAGATTTAGATGGAACTTGATTCAATAGGTATGTTGATGTCTCAAGCGTATAACCCCAGAAGGAAATAGGCAACTCAGTGTAAGTCTACGGTAGCGCCCCGGCTGTCTGTCCGAGGCCAAAATGCGGAAACGAAAACTTTTTCAAAACTAGAAACCGGCGCTATCGTATACTTTAATCCCGTATCGAAGCATTAACGTACAACTAGCAACTAGAGAAAGGGTTGGAAAGGCTATACCGATCGATCCGTGTCCTTCGATCTTTGGCTACCATCCCAAGCTCCTCGCGGCATCTCCGGTCTCGATCTCCTTGTCGGAAAGGGCACCACATCATCGAGTCTTTTTACGGGCTCCAGCTTCGTCCGAAGTAGCTCGGACACGAAGTTTGCTAGCCGACGTATCCAAGGTGAAGTAGAGAATGTGTGTCATCACTTTGACTCTTGAGGATTTAATGGATGCCATTAGTGTGGAGATAATGAGCTCAACAAAGAAGAGGAAGAAGAAGAAGTTTTCCTTTCTTTTTCTTTTGTTGTCAGATGATAATGAGAGTGAGAGAGTGAGAAAGAAATACAAGAGCTAACCATGATCTTATGGCTGCCCATTCTCTCTCTCCCTCTCATTTCATCCACAAAACAATCACATAATGTGACATATGCACAAGTAAAGAGACCATGACTCATCACTTGTGCATGTGTCACAATTAATGCTCCTAATCATGATATTGAGCTCATTATTTCCATATGCAAATATTAATCCAAATGTTTGCAACAATAAAAAGAGAATGGAATCTACTAAAATAAACTCGTGACGGATCACAAGGATACCCCTCACCTGTATATACATAACTGCATCCGCATTCCGACTGAATGCGAATGCGATGAGACTAAAGTAATCCAACAAATCTAATATTAGGATCCGGCTTAAACTAAAGCCCACTAGTATGATCCGTCCGATCATGATCCGTGCACTACTGCACGTATATGGTCGAACCCTGCCATATATCATACGGCCTCTACAACGTTTCGCCCGAAACTTGAGAAACTGTCTGTGGGGGATTCCAAAAACTCGTCAATACTTTGGCTGTGGATTTAACCACTAGCACGTCAGAGGTACTAGCCGTACGTAACGGGCTACCAGGTATTGACCAAAAGGGAGGTCGATGAGCGAACTCATCCTGACACCCTACTGAGCCTGTCAGTGACAATATCCGTACAGTCCGTCCGTTCGTCTATGAGCATCGCATGTCGGGCCTAGGGGGTTGGTAAAAGTCTGACACCCAAAAGTGGTACAAGTCGTGTCGGAGTGTAGCCCAGAACACCCTGAGATACTACTGGAATACCTACCAGTAAATTTTCCTGCCTTGGCCAAGGACTTCGCGTAATGGCTCTCCTAGACACAGCGCGATCTCACCCCCAATACCGGGAGAGACGAAACCCCTGCCGATCCACTCACTGCCTCCATGTGGCTCGGGACTGTACCCAACTAAAACCTGTTTGCATGACTCCTTTGAGCCATAGTAGGGTAGTAATCAAAGCACAGTAGGAACTCACACGAGACAAATGACGATCTCAGGTCGATGAACTAACCTGTACACATGTCACCAGGGAACTGCTATCTGACGTCAGGTATAATACCAACTAGCATGTTCCCGGCGAGTCCTGTCCGGTGTACTCATAACCCAATGAGCACCTGTATACATCTTAGGTGAACCAACTGACACCAGTGGCTTGTGAGACCGGCCACCGCCCCTCGTCGGGGTCTCGACTGTATACACTAGTCTACTCTGGAGAATCGATGCCCTGTCTCGAAACTCCCATGACTAGGGACCTTTTAAGGATTTGCTTATGGACCCCAGCTCCCACGTATATGATCGCCATCATACTGCTGGTAGTCAAGCAAGAATCCTAAGGGCTCTATCAATGTGTAATAGTGACCTGTAATGTCACCTGAAGCTGTACACGATGATAAAGATAAAC
Organism: Agapanthus africanus; assembly: GCA_030015575.1. Taxonomy (NCBI): domain Eukaryota; kingdom Viridiplantae; phylum Streptophyta; class Magnoliopsida; order Asparagales; family Amaryllidaceae; genus Agapanthus; species Agapanthus africanus. The sequence goes on from CM057341.1 coordinate 510,220,850, forward strand.
CAGATAGCATACTATCATCTTGAGTAAGACTGTCCTACCGGTATAGGTCCTCCCTCAATCATTGCAATCACATGCCTGTGATCCAATAATTGACTCTGAGGGCACTATATCCAACAATCTCCCACTTGCACTCAAGGCTAATTATTACGATGTCATATACTCACAGCCCGTGTGATACTGAACACCCAACTCCTCTACTAATCAGTTTCACTAATCCCGTTTGCGAAACTATTGCGTTCGAGGAATAGCCTCAGTGAGTGGATCCGCCCTGATGTTTCTTTCTATGTCTCTCTTTATCTCAAGTTCGCGGAGAAAGCCATCTCCCAAAATGAGCAATACTTGTCTTAGAATATGTTTGGATGTCTGATGGGACCTAGTTCATAAATGAACTCCAAATCCAAACTTCTTAGACTCTATCATCAACTAAGCTTAATCAGTATCCTGCGCCATGCCTCCCTCAGTATCCCCTTGGATCACCTGTCCAAACTACTGCCCCTCGTCAGTGGGAAAACTACAACTCTGACAGCCATTCTGTCATCCAGGTCACCTTGGAAGCCTGGAATGATAACTGTCTCCTAAAAGAGACGGTTGTTATCATATCCCTATAACATCCACTTATGTTCTAAAACTGCTTCCGAATGTTTCTCTAGGATAGGAATAATATCAACTTATTGCATCTAGTACAAAAAACAACGTCTAGTGTGGTACTTTACATCTCATGATTGACTCAATTGCCTAAGAAAGTGATCTTCCAATCATACACATCCCTCTCCCCTTTAGTCTGTAAGACACCTTTAGAGTGGGTGACTCCATTACCTACAAGTACACTACCGTGCCAGGAGTCGTCCATTCTAAAACACCTGTAGAATGCTGTCTAAGTACCTAGATTGGGAAACTACCTAAATCTAGATCTAAAACCATAGATCTAGTAACCAGAATGTCTGATATTATATCTATATCCTATGTGGAGAAAACACTGTGTGACAACCAAAGTATAACCGATCGTAGTATAGGAATTTCACTTCCTACTCTGTGTATGTCATCCAAATACCAGGACATCACACCCTACTACCTTCTTAACAGATCCATCCCCTATTCTGATGAAGTCAAACCTATGACTATCACATCAAAAATAGATGATCTATCTCCGCTATATCTGCCTTAGTCCATAAATAGACATAAGCTACTTGTCCACTATGCTTCCGCTGCTCCCATTGACTGCTACAATCCTCTGGCAGAGTCATATACACGTACACTTCTAAAACTAGTTTAGAACGACGCTATACTCATCCTCCTGCTGGGTCTCATAGCCTGGAACAACTGTAGTGTCAAGTCTGGGTAAACAAGAACCTCCCTATCACCGTCCTTGAGGCTACCGGAGTACCTCTCGGGTGCCTGAGGCTACCCACCATATCTGTGGAGTGGCCAATAGAATGTCAATCCAGATTGAATCTTTAGGTCCTACTAAATTTTCAGTAATCGTTTGCGGTTCTGGAATCACTTCCAGTTCTACCATACTCCCACTTCTGTTTTCTGAAAAAAAACATTTTTATTAAAACTGTGGTGAGTCAAGAACAGTATCACTATTGATCTTCCAGATGGTAGAAAGTCAACCCTCAAACAGCCATTACAGAAACGTGCCTTGAGTTATCCAGATTCTGGTTTTAAGCATAAGCCGGACAACTCCCCGTACCTCAACAATGTTAAGATATGAACTATTCTATATCCAATATAGAATTAGAGGCACTGATTTAATTGGAACCAGATTCAAATCATGCAGCTGTCTCCAGTGCATGTCTACTAAATGGAAGGAGCCCGATCAGCGTTACTCAACTTAGGAATGCATCCAGATATGAGTAACCTGAAAGCGAAACAAGTTTCTCAAAATCATTACTATCAACTGAATACCATACACAAGTATCTACATTTTCGATCACCTTGAAGAATCCTGATACTTGCAACACCTGCTTCTCTACATTATTCTTATACCTATACCTTTTCAAAACTTAGACCTTGCATTTCTACGAAACACAAGTCTAAGAACTAGAGAAGTCACAAGTAAACAGAATACAGTACGAGTACCAACACCTCTGTCCAAATGGACACAGGACAACATACAATATACTTTGTATAAGTCCGCTGAGTTGAATAACTCACTCCCTGTGTGTCATAGGTTGAAAACTGTACTTATGGCTAAGAAGAATTACACCGCTGTTTAATTCTCCTTACCTAACCATCCATTGATATAGGTAAATGTCATAGACATAATTTCAAAAAGTTATATCTCACTTTATAAAAATAAATGTACAGATATATCAATTTGAAATTGGTGCATAACAACGGATATTCAAAACCAAATATTTGCCGTCCGGCAAAACAACCCCGGCGATTTCCTCAAATATCACCAATTACAACGAATCCCGATATAATGAGGATGATCACCCAATTCCCAATAACTTACTCCCACTCATCATCTGTAAAACCATACAGATGTGAGAATCAAACATGGTAAATACATACCCTGGAGCAAGGACTAATTGGGAAATCAGTTTTCTTTTAACAATACACAGTGAAACTGAAACATATAAATGTTTCGAAGGGGTATCCGGGTATTCCTAGTAATGCCTCTTCCATTATCGGATTCACAACTATAACCGTATATTTCTTTGACGTCTCTCCAAATCCCTTTATATGTCTTTAGTCATTACCTTATGTACACCACCTTTAGGCCAAATGGTTTTCTTCCTTCCCTACCGTTCGGCACCAGCCTATGGTTTAGAAGAAGACTATCCAATAAGTGTAATAGGTGTACTGTCCTAATCCTAGGAGCACTCGTAACCCGAGAGAAGATAAAGATAAAAGACAACAGAATAAAACCTTATTCCTATTTCTCCTGAACCAGAATCCATCCCCGAACTGGAACAAGTTCCTTCGAGTTCGTATATAACCATACGATCGAGTATCCAATAAACTGTGGATCTTCTAGTGATACAGAGTGTTCTGGAGAAATACAAAGGTGAAGTAGGAGTGGTGATAAAATACTTGGTTTGGTCGTGAATAGCAGTCGCAGTTTACATTGCCCTCTTACTAATCCCTTTATTTGTCTTTGCTTAATACCTTCTGTACACCTTTTTAGGCTAAATGGTTTTCTTCATTCCCTACCTTTCAGCACCTGCCTATGGTTTTGAAGAAGACTATCCACTAAGCATAATAGGTGTACCGTCCTAATCCAAGCAATACTCGCACCCTGAGAGAAGGTAAAAGGAAAAGACAACTGAATAGTCCTATTCATTTTCTCCAGAACCAGAAACCATCCTCGAATCTGGAACAAGTTCCTTCGAGTTCGTATATAACCATACGATGGTTTTATCTAATGGAAGTGGATGTTCATAGTAATACGGGGTGTTCTGGAGAAAAGGGTAAAAGTAGGAGTGGCAATGAGGTATGCAACTCAGACAATCCAAAAGCCAGTGTTTAAGAAAGTTCGGTTAACTTGGTTACTGAGTTATAATCTAGGGTCGGGCTGTCGCTGCCAAAGAGAGATAGAGAAAAGAAACACTCAGCGTGCACTCTAACCTAGATCAGAATGGTTATCAATTTATCTAATCAGGAAACCTCCCACTGTAACCTCAAATTCTCCTCCAAACCTGAAAGAAGAATTAGTCGGGATCACCCGAGGAGTAAACCAACTCATCAGTGGGAATCGGGATCCAACTATCATCACATGATAACGTAATGGAATCCACTCACGTTATCACACTCCAGAAGGTATGCGCATATCTGGCAAGTTTCAGTTTCTTTAGAAACTCCCGATGTGATTTTTACCCCATGCTCTTATGACCTTGACGAAGGCCAACATATCATAAGTCACATGTCAAGTTCTACCCGTCATTATCCAGGTTAATTTGAACCCACCCGTACATACCCTTGACGAAGGCTAAAATAGTAGTACGACTGTCCCAAACCAACGCATCTATCTATGCTGCAGAAAAGTAACAAATAGCTACCATACACTATGCCTTGACGAAGGCCAACATACATAGCATGAATACTAAGTGCTACCTTTCTAAAATGACGGAGGGCTACGAATGGTTTTTGGCGAAAAACCTTTAACGTAATGAACTTGATATCGTTGAAAGAACAGGATAGCTTTTTATTAATATAGTGGCGAAAACCTTTGCTAAAGAGGTCACTCCCGGTGAAGGGATCTCGGCTCTTTCCCCGTAGAATGAGGTGCAGGATATTCCAACTAAATACCATGATGCAAAGCAAAAAGGCAATCGGCTATAGAGAAGTTATTACCCTGACGCAAACTTCTGTCCAAAGGGTCACTCCCAGTGAAAGGATTTCGGCCCTTGCCTCGTCGACTGAGGTGTTGAATATTCATAACCGAATACCACTGTGCAAAACAAAAGAGAATGTCCTTGCAATAACAGCTTTTTGAAAAATATTCCAACAACATCAAAATAGGTTTGTTTAGCTTGCATTGATCCGAATCAATGCAGTCCCATCAATTAATCACACCACAAAAGAACAAAAATATGATGTATGTATATGCCATCCGCATTCGCCACTGGGTCCCGTCATCACCAGTTAGGTTACTTAACTAACGACAGAGCGGGGACTGGACTAGGACGGGTATAAAACATATACAACTTCTACTAGTATATATATAGCAATATATAATATTCGCTCATGGCGTGATAAAAATGCAACATCACAGAAATGTAATAAGCATCACAGAACAATACAGATAATCTGGGATCCCCGGGTTTCATAGAGCCGCTACTGAAACCCGACGTTCTCCTGGTCATGTGGATAGCCGGTGCAACGAAATCCTAGACCCCAACGGGCGCGGCAAGTTATCCGCCAAAACATGAAGCAAGGCGCCCCCTATAGCAAAGTGAATGGACCACCCAGCACTTCACGGAATACGGTAACTTGAGCACCCCTCCTTGGGTCAACCTATACACCTTACGAGTGCGGCGAATAGCCGGCCAATTCTAGAGTGAAGCCCCCTCCGTCTCAAAGCCATGAGATGCGGGCCCGTTGCCCTCTAGAACCCGGCTGTCCGTGCACCCCACCGCAGGGTAATCCTAGTACAGAAAGTAAAATATATACAACGGGTACATCGACCTCAGCCCGGTCGTACCCCAAAAGAATAATATACAAACAGGCAGTGACGGCAGTCTACATGTCGGACGCTCGCCCCGCAATATCAAATGTACAAATAATACCAACCTGTACTACCATTGCATCCAGGCAATCTGTTGGATATAATGCCCTCTAAGTCAATTATTGGATCACAGGTACGTGATTGCAATGATTGAGGGACGACCTATACCGATATGACTGTCTTACTCGAGATGATAGTAAGCTATCTGGTTTGTCTTTATCATCGTATACATGCTTTAGTTCACTATTGCATGTTGATAGAGCCCATAGGATTCTTGCTTGACAGCCAGCGGTATGATGGCGATCATATACGTGGGAGCTGGGGTCTGTAAGCACATCCTTAAAGTGTCCCTAGTCGTGGGAGTTTCGAGACAGGGCATCGATACTCCAGAGTAGACTAATGTATACAGTCGAGACCCCGACGAGGGGCGGTGGCCGGTCTCACAAGCCATTGGTGTCAGTTAGTTAACCTAAGATGTATACAGGTGCTCATTGAGTACACCGGACAGGACTCGCCGGGAACATGCTAGTTGGTATTATATATATCGTCAGATAGCAGTTCCCAGGTGACATGTGTACAGGTTAGTTTGTCGACCTGAGATCGTCATTTGTCTCGTGTGAGTTCCCACTGTGCTTTGATTACTACCCTACCACGCTCAAAGGAGACGTGCAAACAGGTTTTAGTTGGGTACAGTCCCGAGCCACATGGAGGCAGTGAGCGGATCGTCAGGGATTCGTCTCTCCCGGTATTGGGGGTTGATGTCGCACAGTGCACGGGTGGTCATCACTAGAAATCCTCCGCCGAGATAGTGGAGAATTACTGATTTGGATCAGTAGTTTCTCAGGAGGTGATGGGCTTCATACCGACACGAATTATCGCGTTATTAGGGGTCTGACTTTATCCACCACCTAGACTCGATATGCGATACTCTTAGACGAACGGACAGGACTGTACGGATATTGTCACTGTCAGGCTCAGTAGGGTTTCTGGATGAGTTCGCTCGTCAGCTTCCCTTCCAATCAATACATAGGCAACCATTACGTACAGCTGGTACCTCTGACGTGCTAGTGGTTATACCAGTGCCAGTGTGTTGATGAGTCATTAGAGTCCCCCACACACAGTTTCCCAAGTTCGGGCGAAACGTTGTAGAGGCCGTATGGTTTTATGGCAGGGTTTGGAAAATGCACGTGCGTTTACGTACGTGTCATATTTCAGGAAGATAATACTGGTGGGCTTTGGTTTAAGCCGGATCTGAGTATTATTCTGTGTAGATTCAATATCTTTGTCTCAGTTGCATTTGTATTCGGTCGTAATACAAATGCGGGTATGTTTATACTGTTACGGGGTTATCCTGAAATTCGTTTCGGGATCGCTTTTGGAAGTTGCCAGTTTCCATTTTTCTATCACCCGTATTAAACATTCGGTTAAATGCGGATTTATCTTTTCTTGAGAGTGAGTCATGAGTGTGGATGGTTCTAGTTTTGGTGACTAGGATTGTGAGTCACCATTTTGCATTAATGGTTGATGACTAGGATTATTGTGTCACCATTTGCATTAATTGTTTTGGGTGAGGTGTTAGACTCATTGATTCCATTAATGTTGTGATAAGCTTTGCTTATGGTTACCTTCCCTTACTCCTACCCTCACCCCCTCCTCTATATATGGCCGGCCCTCCCCTCCTTTTCTCACTCTCTCACTTGGTTAAAAAAGATGATAGATTTTGGTTCATGAAAATTTGTATGCTCATTTCTCATTTACCCGATTCCAAAAGGCAACTTCATTAACCGTTCGTCCATAGCTTTGGACGAAGCGAGACAAAATGTTCTACTCATTCTCTACATCAATCTTGGTTATCTCTTTCAGCAAACTTGATGATCGAGTTGCCTCGGTTCAGAGGCGGGAGCCCGTTTATAGATCCGTCGACGTGGTGCCACCTAGACGAGAAGACTGGAGATTCAGGAGATCGGAGCAGCCGCAACAAAGCGTGGGATGATGGTTGAAGACCGAAGGACTCAGATCGTTCGGTATAACATTTCAACCCACTTTCTAGTTTGTTAGTTTAGCTTTAATGGCAAATCCGGGTTATAGTATACGTTAGCGCCAGCTAAAAAGTTTTTGTTCCGCATTTGGCGTCTGTTAGACGGCCGGGATGCTACCGTGTACTTACAGTGGTATCTGAGCCTCACCATTAAACTTTACTAACTTGTGCTAACGCGTTTAAAATATCGATCGAACGGATTTTCGAAAACTACAATTTTTCTGTACAAAGTTTCTGTCGATTTTAAATCTGGTCGAAAAATTATTTTGAGCATCACAGAAAATTGTGCAGGCTTTTCTAAGCAAACTGGTGAAATTTGGTCACGTGATCCCACAGAACAGCCGTGGATCCACGGCCCAAACCAGGGTCTGGCCGCGGATCCGCCGTGCTTTTGTGAGAACAGTGAGCCAAATTTCTACAGTATGTTCTACATGGCAAATTGTGGCTTTTGGAATATTTCTTTTTGGCCCATATTTTATTACTGCACAGCAGATGTTCGTGGGGCCCACTTCGGGAAGTTTTGTCGATCGAAATTTTAAACTTGTTAGTATGCAGTTATTACATTATATCTCCAACCGGGAATGTCATTTGAGCGGTAAATTGCGTCTAATTGTTATAGTCCTTTTAGATGGATTTGCGAACGTGACATTCGCGTTGATGTTCTGTGTTATGCTGTGATGTTGCGGATATGTCGTGGTGGATAGCAGTGTGCAATGGTAGTGCAGTTTGGATTTATTTGTACATTTGATATTGCTGGTCAAGCGTCCAACATGTGGACTGCCGTCACTGCCTGTTTGTATAATATTCTTTTGGGGCACGACCGGGTTGAGGTCGATGTACCCGTTGTACATATTTTTATTTCTGTACTAGGTTTACCCCGTGACGGAGTGCACGGATAGCCGGGTTCTGGAAGGCAACGGGTCCGTATCTCATGGCTTTGAGAGGCAGAGGGGCCTCACTCTAGAATTGGCAGACTATTCGCCGCACTCATAGGGGGTACAGGTTGACCCAAGGAGGGGTGCTCAAGTTACCAGATTCCGTGAAGTGCCGGGTGGTCCATTCATTTTGTTGTAGGGGGCTGCCTCGCTTCAGGTTTTGGCGGGTAACTTGCCGCACCCATAGGGGTCTAGGTTTCATTGCACAGGCTATCCATACGACCAGGGGAACGTCGGGTTTCAGTAGCGGCTCTGTGAAACCCGGGGATCTCAGATTATCTGTATTGTTCTGTGATGCTTATTACTTTTTTGTAATGTTGCTTATTATCACGCCTGGAGCGATTATTGTATATTGGTGTATATACTATTAGATATTGTATATGTTTTACACCTGCGCTAGTCCAGTCCCCACTTTGTCGTTAGTTAAGTAACCTAACGGGTGATGACGGGACCCAGTGGCGAATGCGGATGGTATATACGTACATTTTATTTTTCGTTCTTTTCTGGTGTGATTGATTGATGGGACTGCATTGATTCTTATCAATGCAAGGATAAAACAAACCTATATTTGATGTTGTTGGAACAAATTTTAAAAGGTGTTATTACAAAGACGTTTCCTTTTGTCATGCATAGCAGTATTCGGTTGGAATATCCTGCACCTCATTCGACGAGGCAAGGGCTGATATACCTTCACCGGGAATGACCCCTTGGGCAGAAGTTTGCGTCAGGTTAATAACTTCACTATAGTCGATTACAAGTTGCTTTGCATCACGGTATTCAGTTGGAATATCCTGCACCTCATTCCATGAGGAAAGAGCCGAGATCCCTTCACCGGGAGTGACCTCTTTAGCAAAGGTTTTCGTCACTATATTTTTATAAAAAGCTATCAGGTTCCTTCAAAGAGATCAAGTTCATTACGTTAAAGGTTTTTCGCCAAAAACCAGCCGTAGCCCTACGTCATTTCTTATGGATGGTCAGTAGTATTCAAGCTATGTTTGTTGACTAAAGTCAAGGCATAGTGTTTGGTAGCTGCTGGGTATTCATCTGTTGCAAAGATAGATGCGTTGGTTTGGGACAGTCGTATTACCTTGTTGACTAAAGTCAAGGGTATGTACGGGTGGGTTCAAATCAACCTGGATAATGACGGGTAGAACTTGACATGTGACTTATGATTTGTTGACTAAAGTCAAGGTCATAAGAGCATGAGGTAAAAATCACATCGGGAGTTTCTAAAGAAACTGAAACTTGCAAGGCATGCGCATACCTTCTGGAGTGTGATAACTTGAGTGGCTTCCATCAAGTTATAATGCGATGATAGTTGGATCCCGATTCTCACTGATGAGTTGGTTTACTCTTTGGGTGATCCCAATTGATTCTTCTTTTAAGGTTTGGAGGAGAATTTGACGGTACAGTGGGAGGTTTCCTGATTAGATAAAGTGATAACCATTCTGATCTAGGTTAGAGTACATGCAGAGTGTTTCTTTTCTCTCTCTCTCTTTGGCAGCGACCTTTGACCGACCCTAGACTATGACTCAGTGACCAAGTTGACCGAACCTTCTTAAAATACTGGCTTTTGGATTGTTTAAGTTGCATAAGTCATTGCCGCTCCAACTTTTACCCTCTGCATTTCTCAGAACACCTCGTTTTACTACGGACATCCACTTCCATTGGATAGATCCATCGTATGGTTATATACGAACTCGGAAGGACTTCTTCGAGGATGGATCCAGGTTCAAGAGAAATAGAATTGGTTTATTCAGTTGTCTTTTATTATCACCTTCTCTCAGGTTGCGATGGCTCCTTAGTTTAGGAGAGTACACCTATTACGCTTATTGGATAGTCTTATTCCAAAGCATAGGCTGGTGCCGAAAGGTAGGGAATGAAGAAAACCAATTAGCCTAAATAGGGTGTACAGAAGGTAATAACTAAAGACAAAATAAAGGGATTAGAAAGAGAGCAAAGTAAATTGCGACTGCTATCATTCACGACCAAAACCGCGTACTTCATCGCCACTCCTATTTCACCTTTGCTTTTTTCCCCAGTTCGGGAGAAATAGAATAAGGTATTATTCAGTTGTCTTTTATCATCACCTTCTCTCAAGTTACGAGTACTCCTTGGTTTAGGAGAGTACACCTATTATGCTTACTGGATAGTCTTCTTCCAAACGATTGGGTGGTGCCGAACGGTAGGGAAGGAAGAAAACCACTTAGCCTAAAGAGGTGTACAGAAGGAAATGAATAAAGACAGATAAAGGGATTTGGAGTGATGGCAAAGAAATATACGTTTAAAGTCATGAATTGGATTATGGAAGAGGCATTACTAGGAATACCAGAATACCCCTATGATACATTTTGATGTTTCAGTGCATTGTTAAAGGAAAACTGATTTCCCGATTAGATACTTACTCCAAAGGATGTATTTACCAGGTATGATTCTCACATCTGTATGGTTTTACAGATGATGAGTGGGAGTAGATTATTGGGAATATGGTGATCATCTTCATTATATCGGAATTCGTTGTAATTGTTGATATTTGAGGAAGTCACCTGAGTTTTTGCCAGACGGGATGTATTTGGTTTTGAATATCCGTTGTAGTGCACCAATTTCAAAATGATATATCTGTACGTTTATTTTTATAAAGTGGGATATAACTTTTTGAAATTATGTCTGTGACATTTACCTATATCAGTTGACGATTGGCTAAGGAGCATTGAACAACGGAGTAGTTCTTAACCATAAGTACAGTTTTCAACCTACGATGCATAGGTTTTGAGTTATTTGACTCAGCGGACTTATACAGGGTATTGTATGTTGTCCAGAGTCCGTCAGGACAAAGGGGTTGGTCCTCGTACTATGTTCTGTTTACTTATGACTTCTCTAGTTTTTTAGACAAGTGTTTCGTAGAAATACAATGTCTAGATTTTGAGAAGTTGTGGATATAAGAATAAAGTAGAGAACCAGGTGTCGCAAGTATCGGGATTCTTCAAAGAAATCGAAGATGTAGATTCTTTTGATTGGTATTCAGTTAATAGTAATCGTTTTGAGAAACTTTTTTCTCTTTCAGGTTACTCATAATTGGATGTATTCCTAAGTTGAGTAATGCTGATTAGTCTCTCTCCATTAAGTTGATATGCAATGAAGACAGCTGCATGATTTGAATCTGGTTCCAATTAAATAAGTGCCAAAGTTTCTATATTGGATATAGAATGGTTCATATCTTAACGATGTTAAAGTACAGGGAGTTGTCCAGCTTAAGCTTAAAACCTGACACTGGATAACTCAAGGCACGTTTCTGTAATGGCAGTTTGTGGGTTGACCCTGGCTTTGACGAGGGTTGATTTTCTACCATCTGGAAGATCAATAGTGATATTGTTCTTGACTCGCCACAGTTTTAGTAAAATGGATTTTTTCAGAAAACAGTAGTGGGAGTATGGTAGAACTGGAAGTGATTCCAGAACCGCAAACGATTACGGAAATTTTAATAGGACCTATATATTCAATCAGGTTTGACATTCCATTAGCTACTCCGCAGATATGGTGGGTAACCTCAGACACCCGAGAGGTACTCCGGTAGTCTCAAGGACGGTGACAAGGAGGTTCTTGTTTACCCAGACTTGACACTACTGTTGTTCCAGGCTATGAGACCCGGCAGGAGGTTAAGTATAGCGTCATTCTAAACTAGCTTTAGAAGTGGACGTATATATTATTCTGCCAGAGGGTTGTCGTAGTCAGTGGGAGCAGCGGAAGCAAAGTGGACAAGGAGCTTATGTCTATTTATAGACTTGAGCAGATATATCAGAGATAGATCATCTATTTTTGATGTGACAGTCATGGGTTTGACTTCATCATAATAGGGGATGGATCTATTGAGAAGGATGTAGGGTGTGATGTCCTGGTATTTGGATGACATACACAGAGTAGGAAGTAAAATTCCTATACTACGATCGGTTGTACTGTGGTCGTCACACAGTTATTTCTTCACACAGGACATGGATATAATATCTGACATTCTGGTTACTAGATCTATGGTTTTAGATCTGGATTTGGGTAGTTTCCCAATGTGGGTATTTTGACAATATTCTAAAGGTATTTAGAATAAATGACTCCTGGCATGGTGGTGTACCTGCAGGTGATGGAGTCACCCTCTCTAAAGGTGTCTTACATAGTAAAGAGGAGAGGGACATACATGATTGGAAGATCACTTGCTTAGGCAATTGTGTCGAAGGTGAAATGTCAAGTACCACATTAGATGTTGTTTTTGCACTAGATGCAATAAGTTTATATTAATCCAATCCTGAAAAAATATAAGGAAGCATTTTTAGAACATAAGTGCATGTTCTACGGATTTGATGACGGCAGCCTCCTTCGGGTGACAGTTATCATTCCAAGCTTCAAAGGTGACATGGATGACAGAGTGATTGTCAGAGTTACAGTTTTCCCTGTGACGAGGGACGGTATTATGGACAGATGGTCCAAGAGGATACTGTGGGAGGCATGGTGCGCGATACTAATTAGGTTCAGTTATCTATACAGTCTAAGAAGTTTGGATATGGAGTTCATTTATGAACTAGGTCCCATAAGATATCCAGACATATTCTAAGACAGGTATTACTCGATTCAGGAGATGGCTTTCTCCGCGAACTTGAGATTAAGAGAGACATAAAAAGAAACATCAGGGCGGATCCACTCACTAAGGCTATTTCTCGAACACAAGAGTTTAACAAACTAGCTTTGTGAAACTGATTAGTAGAGAAGTTGGGTGTTCGTTATCACACAGACAGTGAGTATACGATATCGCAATAATAGCCTTATGTGCAAGTGGGAGATTGTCGGATATAGTGCCCTCTAAGTCAATTATTGGATCGCAGGTACGTGATTGCAATGATTGAGGGAGGACCTATACCGATATCACTGTCTTACTCGAGAAGATAGTATGCTATCTGGTTTGTCTTTATCATCATATACATGCTTTAGTTCACTATTGCATGTTGATAGAGTCCATAGGATTCTTGCTTGACCGCCAGCGGTATAATGGCGATCATATACGTGGGAGCTGGGGTCTGTAAGCACATCCTTAAAGTGTCCCTAGTCGTAGGAGTTTCGAGACAGGGCATCGATACTCCAGAGTAGACTAGTGTATACAGTCGAGACCCCGACGAGGGGCGGTGGCCGGTCTCATAAGACATTGGTGTCAGTTAGTTCACCTAAGATGTATACAGGTGCTCGTTGAGTGCACCGGACAGGACTCGCCGGGAACATGCTAGTTGGTATTATATATATCGTCAGATAGCAGTTCCCAGGTGACATGTGTACAGGTTAGTTTGTCGACCTGAGATCGTCATTTGTCTCATGTGAGTTCCCACTGTGCTTTGATTACTACCCTACCACGCTCAATGGAGACGTGCAAACAGGTTTTAGTTGGGTACAGTCCCGAGCCATATGGTGGCAGTGAGCGGATCGTTGGGGATTCGTCTCTCCCGGTATTGGGGGTTGATGTCGCACAGTGCACGGGTAGTCATCACTAGAAATCCTCGGCCGAGATAGTGGAGAATTACTGATTTAGATCAGTAGTTTCTCAGGAGGTGATGGGCTTCATACCGACACGAATTATCGTGTTATTAGGGGTCTGACTTTATCCACCCCCCTAAACTCGATATGCGATACTCTTAGAAAAACGGACCGGAATGTACGGATATTGTCACTGTCGGCTCAGTAGGGTTTCTGGAAGAGTTCGCTCGTCAGCTTCCCTTCCAATCAATACATAAGCAACCGTTACGTACAGCTGGTACCTCTGACGTGTTAGTTGTTATACCCAGTGCCAGTGTGTTGATGAGTCATTAGAGTCCCCCCCACACAGTTTCCCAAGTTCGGGCGAAACGTTGTAGAGGCCGTATGGTTTTATGGCAGGGTTTGGAAAATGCACGTGCGTTTACGCACGTGTCATATTTCGGTCAGATAATACTGGTGGGCTTTGGTTTAAGCCGGATCAAAGTATTATACTATGTAGATATAATATCTTTGTCTCAGTTGCATTTGTATTCGGTCGTAATACAAATGCGGGTATGTTTATACTGTTACGGGGTTATTCTGAAATTCGCTTCGGGATCGCTTTTGGAAGTTGCCAGTTTCCAGTTTTCTATCACCCGTATTAAACATTCGGTTAAATACGGATTTATCTTTTCTTGAGAGTGAGTCATGAGTGTGGATGGTTCTAGTTTTGGTGACTAGGATTGTGAGTAACCATTTTGCATTAATAGTTGATGACTAGGATTAGTGTCACCATTTGCATTAATTGTTTTGGGTGAGGTGTTAGATGACTCATTGATTCCATTAATATTGTGATAAGCTTTGCTTATGCTTACCCTCCTTTGCTCCTACCCTCACCCCCTCCTCTATATGTGGTCGGCCCTCCCCTCCTCTTCTCACTTTCTCACTTGGTTAAAAAAGATGATAGATTTTGGTTCATGAAAATTTGTATGTTCATTTCTCATTTATCCGATTCCAAATGGCAACTTCATTAACCGTTCGTCCATGGCTTTGGACGAAGCGAGACAAAGTATTTTACTCATTCTCTACATCAATCTTGGTCATCTCTTTTAGCCAACTTGATGATCGAGTTGCCTCGGTTCAGAGGCGGGAGCCCATTTAAAGATCCGTCAACGTGGTGCCACCTGGACGAGAAGACTGGAGATTCAGGAGATCGGAGCAGCCGCAACAAAGCGTGGGATGATGGTTGAAGACCGAAGGACTCGGATCGTTCGGTATAACATTTCTACCCATTTTGTAGTTTGTTAGTTTAGTTTTAATGGCAGATCCGGGTTATAGTATACGATAGCGCCAGCTAAAAAGTTTTTGTTCCGCATTTGGCGTCTGTTAGACGACCGGGACGCTACCGTGTACTTACACTATCCACCACGACAAATCTGCAACATCACAGCACAACACAGAACATCAACGTGAATGTCACGTTCGCAAATCCGTCTAAAAGAACTATAGCAATTGGACAAGATTTACCGCTCGAATGACATTCATGGTCGCAGATATAATGCAAGTACTGTAAACTAACATATTTTAATTTTTCGATCGACAAAATTTCCCGAAGTGGGCCCCAAGAACAAATCCAGCACTCAAACAAAATCTGGGCCCAAACAAAATATTCCAGAAACCCCATTTCCAAGTCAGAAACTACTGTAGGAAAAATGGTGCCCAAATGCTACAGTAGTGCGGCGGAACCGCGGCCAAAACAAGGGTAATGCTGCGGTTCCGCGGCGCTATGGTGTGATTAGTGTACCAAATTTTCTCAGATTTCTTAAAAAAGCCTGCCAGATTTTCTGCAACACTCAAAATAATTTTTTGACCACAAAAAAAATTCGACAAAAACTCAGAAATTGAAAACGAGGTTTCGGAAATTTTAATCGATCGATGTTTTAAATACGTTAGAACAAGGTAGTAAAGGTTAATGGCGTGGCTCTGATACCAAGTAAGTCTATGGTAGCGCCCCGGCCGTTTGTCCGAGGCCAAAATGCGGAAACGAAAACTTTTTCAAAACTAGAAACCGGAGCTATCGTATACTTTAATCCCGGATCGAACCATTAACCTACAACTAGCAACTAGAGAAAGGGTTGGAAAGGCTATACCGATCGATCCGTGTCCATCGCTTTTTGGCCTCCATCCCAAGCTCCTTACGGCATCTCCGGTCTCGATCACCTCGTCGGAAAGGGCACCAAATCATCGAGTCTTTTTACGGGCTCCCGCTTCGTCCGAAGCAACTTAGACACGAAGTTTGCTAGCCGACGTGTCCAAGGTGAAGTAGATAATATGTATCATCACTTTGTCTCTTGAGGATTTAATAGATTCCATTAGTGAGGAGATAATGAGCTCAACAAAGAAGAGGAAGAAGAAAAAGTTTTCCATTCTTTTTCTTTTGTTGTGAGATGATAACGAGAGTGCAAGAGTGGGAAAGAAATACAAGAGCTAACCATGATGTTATGGCTGCCCATTCTCTCTCTACCTCTCTTTTCAACCACAAAACAATCACATAATGTGACATATGTGTAAGTCTACGGTAGCGCCCCAGCAGTCTGAACGAGGCCAAAATGCGGAAACAAAAACTTTTTCAAAATTAGAAACCGGCGCTATCGCAGACTTTCATCCCAGATCGAACCATTAACCTACAACTAGCAACTAGAGAAAGGGTTAGAAAGCTATACCGATCGATCTGTGTCCTTCAGTCTTTGGCCACCATCCCAAGCTCCTCGCGGCATCTCTGGTCTTGATCTCCTCGTCGGAAAGGGCACCACATCTTCGAGTCCTTTTACGGGCTCCCGCTTCATCCGAAGCAACTCGGGCACGAAGTTCGCTAGTCGACGTGTCCAAGACGAAGTAGAGAATGTTTGTGACAACTTTGTCTCTTGCATCCATTGCATGGATGGAGGTTGAAGATGAAGCCATCAATGGAGGTTGTGAGCTAGAGGAAGAAGAAGAAGAAGAAGAAGCTTTCTTTTTCTTATGTTGAGATGATGTGATAAAATGAGAGAGTGAGTAGTGTCTTCAAAAATACAAGACCAAACTCTATCATATGGCAGCCCCTCTCTCTCCCCTTCTCATTTCAACACTAAAATCCATCAAATAAAGTGACATTTGCACAAGAAATGAGACCATGAGTCACCCATGAGGTACATGTATTATTTAATGCATAAAATGATGATTTCTAGCTCATAATTTCCATTTGTAAACATTAACCCAAATGTTTACAACAATAAAAAGATACGGCAACATCTAAAGTAAACTCGTGACGGATCACAAGGATACCCTTCACCTGTATATACATACCTGCATCCGCATTCCGACTGAATGCGAATGCGGTGAGACTAAAGTAATCCAACAAAACTAATACTAGGATCCGGCTTAAACCAAAGCCCACTAGTAGGATCCGCCCGATCATGATCCGTGCACTACTGCACGTATATGATCGGACCCTGCCATATATCATACGGCCTCAACAGCGTTTCGCCCGAAACTTGAAAACTGTCTGTGGGGGACTCTAATGACTCGTCAATACTTTGGTTGTGGATTTAACCACTAGCACGTCAGAGGTACTAGCTGTACGTAACGGGCTACAAGGTATTGACCAAAAGGGAAGTCGATGAGCGAACTCATCCTGACACCCTACTGAGTCTGTCAGTGACAATATCCGTACAGTCCGGTCCGTTCGTCTATGAGCATCGCATGGCGGGCCTAGGGGGTTGGTAAAAGTCAGACCCCCAAAAGCGGTACAAGTCGTGTCGGAGTGTAGCCCAGAACACCCTGAGATACTACTGGAATACCTACCAGTAAATCTCCTACCTTGGCCAAGGACTTCGTGTAATGGCTCTCCCAGAAACAGCGCGATCTCACCCCTAATACCGGGAGAGACGAAACCCCTGCCGATCCGCTCACTGTCTCCATGTAGCTCGGGACTGTACCCAACTAAAACTTGTTTGCACGACTCCTTTGAGCCATGGTAGGGTAGTATGCAAAGTACAGTGGGAACTCACACGAGAAAAATGACGATCTCAGGTCGATGAACTAACCTGTACACATGTCACCAGGGAACTGCTATCTGACGTCAGGTATAATACCAACTAGCATGTTCCCGACGAGTCCTGTCCGGTGTACTCATAACCCAATGAGCACCTGTATACATCTTAGGTGAACCAACTGACACCAGTGGGTTGTGAGACCGGCCACCGCCCCTCGTCGGGGTCTCTACTGTATAGACTAGTCTACTCTGGAGTATCGATGCCCAGTCTCGAAACTCCCATGACTAGGGACCTTTTAAGGATGTGCTTATAGACTACCAGCTCCCACGTATATGAGCGCCCTCATACTGCTGGCAGTCAAGCAAGAATCCTAAGGGCTCTATCAACGTGTAATAGCGACCTGTAAAGTCACCTAAAGTAGTACACGATGATAAAGACAAACCATGCTAGCATACTATTCTCTATAAACGTGTAATAGTGAACAACAATGTCACCTAAAGCAGTACACGATGATAAAGATAAACCAGATAGCATACTATCATCTCGAGTAAGACTGTCCTACCGGTATAGGTCCTCCCTCAATCATTGCAATCACGTGCCTGCGATCCAATAATTGACTCTGAGAGCACTATATCCAACAATCTCCCACTTGACTCAAGGCTAATTATTGCGATGTCGCATATTCACATCCCGTGTGATACCGAACACCCAACTCCTCTACTGATCAGTCTCACAAAGCCCGTTTGCGAAACTATTGCGTTCGAGGAATAGCCTCAGTGAGTGGATCCGCCCTGATGTTTCTTTTTATGTCTCTCTTAATCTCAAATTTGCGGAGAAACCCATCTCCCGAAATGAGCAATACCTGTCTTAGAATATGTCTGGATATCTGATGGGACCTAGTTCATTAATGAACTCCAAATCCAAACTTCTTAGACTGTATCGTCAACTGAACTTAATCAGTATCCTGCGCCATGCCTCCTTCAATATCCGCTTGGACCACCTGTCCAAAATACTGCCCCTCGTCAGAGGGAAAACTATAACTCTAACAGTCACTCTATCATCCAGGTCACCTTGGAAGCCTGGAATGATAACCGTCTCCCGAAAAAAGCTGCCGTTATCATTTCCCTAGAACATCCACTTATGTTCTAAAACTACTTCCGAACGTTTCTCCAGGATAGGATTAATTTCAACTTATTGCATCTACTGCAAAAACAATATCTGGTGTGGTACTTCACATCTCATGATTGACTCAATTGCCTAAGCAAGTGATCTGCCAATCATGCACATCCTTCTCCCCTTTAGTCTGTAAGACACCTTTAGAGAGGGTGACTCCATCACCTGCAGGTACACCACCATGCTAGGAGTCGTCCATTCTAAAACACCTCTAGAATGCTGTCTAAGTACCTAGATTGGGAAACTACCCAAATCTAGATCTAAAACCAAAGATCTAGTAACCAGAATGTCTGATATAAAATCCATGTCTTTTGTGGAGAAACTACTGTGTGACAACCAAAGTATAACCGATCGTAGTATAAGAATTTCACTTCCTACTCTGTGTATGTCATCCAAATACCAGGACATCACACCCTACTACCTTCTTAACAGATCCATCCCCTATTCTGATGAAGTCAAACCTATGACTGTCATATCAGAACTAGATGATCTTTCTCCGCTATATCTGCTTTAGTCCATAAATAGACATAAGCTACTTGTCCACTAATGCTTCCGCTGCTCCCACTGACTACGACAACCCTCTGGCAGAGTCATATACACGTACACTTCTAAAGCTAGTTTAGAACGACGCTATACTTATCCTCCTGCCAGGTCTCACGGTCTGGAACAACAGCAATGTCAAGTCTGGGTAAACAAGAATCTCCCTGTTACCGTCCTTGAGGCTACCGGAGTACCTCTCGGGTGCCTGAGGTTACCCATTATATCTGCGGAGTGGCTAATGGAATGTCAATCCAAATTGAATCTTTAGGTTCTTATCAAATTTTCAGTAATCGTTTGAGGTTCTGGAATCACTTCCAGTTCTACCATACTCCCACTACTGTTTTCTGAAAAAATCCATTTTACTAAAACTGCGGTGAGTCAAGAACAATATTGCTATTGAACTTCCAGATGGTAGAAAATCAACCCTCGTCATATCCCGGGTTAACCCACAAACAGCCATTACAGAAACGTGCCTTGAGTTATCCAGAGTCTGGTTTTAAGCATAAGCCGGAAAACTCCCTGTACCTTAACATCGTTAAGATATGAACCGTTCTATATCCAATATAGAAACAGAGGCACTGATTTAATTGGAACCAGATTCAAATCATGCAGCTGTCTCCAGTGCATGTCAACTAAATGGAGAGAGGCCGATCAGCAATACTCTACTTAGGAGTACATCCAGATATAAGTGACCTGAAAGAGAAACAAGTTCTCATAATCATTACTATTAACTGAATACCATACACAAGTATCTACATCTTCGATCACAATGTAGAATCCTGATACTTGCAACGCCTGGTTCTGTACTTTACTCTTATACCTATAACTTCTCAAAACTTAGACCTTGCATTTCTACGAAACACATGTCTAAGAACTAGAGAAGTCACAAGTAAACAGAATATACTACGAGTACCAACCCCTCTGTCCTCATGGATACTGGACAAAATACAATACTCTGTATAAGTCCCCTGAGTATAATAACTCATTCCATGTCTGTCGTAGGTTGAAAACTGTACTTATGGTTAAGAAGAATTACACCGTTGTTTAATGCTCCTTACCTAACTATCCATTGATATAGTTAAATGTCATAGACATAATTTCAAAAAGTTATATCTCACTTTATAAAAATAAACGTACAGATATATCAATTTGAAATTGGTGCATAACAACGGATATTCAAAACCAAATGTTTGTCATCCGGCAAACAACCCAGGCGATTTCCTCAAATATCATCAATTACAACGAATCCCGATATAATGAGGATGATCACGCAATTTCCAACAACTTACTCCCACTCATCATCTGTAAAACCATACAGATGTGAGAATCAAACCTGGTAAATACATACTCTGGAGCAAGGACTAATTGGGAAATCAGATTTCCTTCTAACCGTACACTGTGAAACTGAAACATGTAAATGTTTCGAAGGGGTATCCGGGTATTCTAAGTAATGCCTCTTCCATTATCAGATTCACAACTGTAACCGTATATTTCTTTTCCATCTCTCCAAATCCCTTTATATGTCTTTAGTCAATACCTTCTGTACACCCCTTTTGGCCAAATGGTTTTCTTCCTTCCCTGCCGTTCGGCAACAACCTATGGTTTGGAAGAAGACTATCCAATAAGCATAATGGGTGTACTCTCCTAATCCTAGAAGTACTCGTAACCTAAGAGAAGGTGAAGATAAAAGACAACTGAATAAACCTTATTCCTATTTCTCCTGAACCAGAATCCACCCCCGAACTGGAACAAGTTCCTTCGAGTTCGTATATAACCATACGATGGAGTATCCAAATAACTGTGGATCTTCGTAGTGATACGGAGTGTTCTGGAGAAATACAAAGGTGATGTAGGATTGGTGAAGAAATACTTGGTTTGGTCGTGAATAGCAGTCGCAATTTACTTTGCCCTCTTACTAATCCCTTTATTTGTCTTAACTTATTACCTTCTGTACACCATCGTTAGGCTAATTGGTTTCCTTCATTCCCCACCGTTCGACACCTGCCTATGGTTTGGAAGAAGACTATCCAATAAGCGTAATAGGTGTACTGTCCTAATCCAAGGAGCACTCGCAACCTGAGAGAAGGTTAAAGGAAAAGACACCTGAATAGTCCTATTCATTTTCTCCAGAACCGGAAACCATCCTCGAATCTGGAACAAGTTCCTTCGAGTTCGTATATAACCATATGATGGTTTTATCCAATGGAAGTGGATGTTCATAGTAATACGGGGTGTTCTGGAGAAAAGGGTAAAAGTAGGAGTGGCAATGAGGTATGCAACTCAGACAATCCAAAAGCCAGTGTTTTAAGAAAGTTCGGTTAATTTGTTCACTGAGTCATAGTCAAGGGTCGGGTCATGGTCGCTGCCAAAGAGAGAGAGAGAAAAGAAACACTCTGCGTGCACTCTAACATAGATCAGAATGGTAGTCAATTTATCTGATCAGGAAACCTCCCACTGTAACCTCAAATTCTCCTCCAAACCTGAAAGAAGGATTAGGCGGGATCACCCGAGGAGTAAACCAACTCATCAGTAGGAATCGGGATCCAACTATCATCGCGTGATAATGTGATGGAATCCACTCACGTCATCACACTCCAAAAGGTATGCGCATATCTGGCAAGTTTCAGTTTCTATAGAAACTCCTGATGTGATTTTTACCCCTAGGACCCAAGTGACCTTGACGGAGCCAACAAATCAAAGAGTCCTAGTCAGGTTCAACCATTCATTATCTTGATTGCATTAAACCCACCCGTACGTGCCCTTGACGGAGTCAACAAGGCCGCACGACTGTCCTAACCAATCGCATATCCATGCTACAAACAAGCACCACTTAGCTACCGTACACTACGCCTTGACGGAGTCAACAAACGCAGCACGAATACTAAGTACCACTTGTAGGAAATGACGGAGGGCTACGAATGGTTTTTGGCGAAAAACCTTTAACGTAATGAACTTGATATCGTTGAAGGAACTGCATAACTTTTTATAAATATAGTGGCGAAAACCTTTGCTAAAGAGGTCACTCCCGGTGAAGGGATCTCGGCTCTTTCCCTATAGAATGAGGTGCAGGATATTCCAATCGAATACCATGATGCAAAGAAAAAAGGAAATCGGCTATAGTGAAGTTATTACCCTGACGCAAACTTCTGTCCAAGGGGTCACTCACGGTGAAGGGATCTCGGCCCTTGCCTTGTCGACTGAGGTGCTGGATATTCATAACCGAATACCATTGTGCAAAACAAAAGAGAACGTCCTTGCAATAACAGCTTTTTGAAAAATGTTCCAACAACATCAGAATAGGTTTGTTTAGCTTGCATTGATCCGAATCAATGCAGTCCCATCAATTAATTACACCACAAAAGAACGAAAATATGATGTACGTATATGCCATCCGCATTCGCCACTGGGTCCCGTCATCACCAGTTAGGTTACTTAACTAACGACAGAGCGGGGACTGGACTAGCGCGGGTGTAAAACATATACAACATCTACTAGTATATATATTAATATATAATATTCGCTCATGGCGTGATAAAATGCACCATCACAGAAATGTAATAAGCATCACAGAACAATACAGATAATCTGGGATCCCCGGGTTTCATAGAGCCGCTACTGAAACCCAACGTTCCCCTGGTCGTGTGGATAGCCTATGCAATGAAATCCTAGACCCTTACAGGTGTGGCAAGTTACCCGCCAAAACCTGAAGCGAGGCAGCCCCCTTCAACAAAGTGAATGGACCACCCAGCACTTCACGGGATCCGGTAACTTGAGCACCCCTCCTTGGATCAACCTGTACCCCCTATGAGTGCGGAGAATAGCCCTCCAATTCTAAAGTGAAGCCCCCTCCGTCTCAAAGCCATGAGATGTGGGCCCGTTGCCCTCTAGAACCCGGCTACCCGTGCACCCCTCCGCAGGGTAATCCTAGTACATAAAGTAAAATAGAAATACAACGGGTACATCGACCTCAGCCCGGTCGTGCCCAAAAAGGATAATATACAAACAAACAGTGACGGCAGTCCACATGTCGGACGCTTGCCCCGCAATATCAAATGTACAAATACAACCAAACTGTACTATCATTGCATCCAGGCTATCCACCACGACAAATCCGCAACATCACAGCACAACACAGAATATCAACGTGAATGTCACGTTCGCAAATCTGTCTAAAAGGGCTGTAGCAATTAGACAAGATTTACCGATCAAATGACATTCACGGTCGCAGATATTATATAAATACTGTGAACTAACATATTTAAAATTTTCCATCGACAAAATTTCCCGAACTGGGTCCCAAGTACAATTCTCAGTACTCAAACAAATCTGGGCCCAAACAAAAAAAAATACCAGAAACCCCATTTCCAAGTCGGAGACCACCTCAGAAAATTTGGTGCACTGTGGCTATAGTACTGCGGAGGAACCGCGGCCAAAACGTGGGTACGGCCGCGGTTCCGCGGCGCTACAGGGATATTAACGTACCAAATTTTCTCAGATCTCTTAAAAAACCCTACCTGATTTTCTGCAATACTCAAAATAATTTTTCGACGACAAAAAAAATTCAACGGAAACTCAGAATTGGAAATGAAGTTTTTGGAAATTTCATCCGATCGAAGTTCTAAACACTTTAGAGCAAGCTAGTAAAGGTTAATGGCGTGGCTCTGATACAATGTAAGTCTACGGTAGCGCCCCGGCCGTCTGAACGAGGCCAAAATGCGGAAACGAAAACGTTTTCAAAATTAGAAACCGGCGCTATCGCAGACTTTCATCCCGGATCGAACCATTAACCTACAACTAGCAACTAGAGAAACGGTTGGAAAGCTATACTGATCGATCCGTGTCCTTCGGTCTTTGGCCACCATCCCAAGCTCCTCGCGGCATCTCTGGTCTTGATCTCCTTGTCGGAAAGGGCACCACATCTTCGAGTCTTTTTACGGGCTCCTGCTTCATCCGAAGCAACTTGGGCACGAAGTTCGCTAGCCGACGTGTCCAAGGCGAAGTAGAGAATGTCTGTGACAACTTTGTCTCTTGCATCCATTGCATGGATGGAGGTTGAAGATGAAGCCATCAATGGAGGTTGTGAGATAGAGGAAGAACAAGAAGAAGAAGCTTTCTTTTTCTTGTGTTGAGATGATGTGATAAAATGAGAGAGTGAGTACTGTCTTCAAAAATACCAGACCAAACTCTATCATATGGCAGCCCCTCTCTCTCTCCTTCTCATTTCAACACTCAAATCCATCAAATAAAGTGACATTTGCACAAGAAATGAGACCATGAGTCACCCATGAGATACATGTCTCATTTAATGCACAAAATGATGATTTCTAGCTCATAATTTCCATTTGTAAACATTAACCCAAATGTTTACAACAATAAAAAGATACGGCAACATCTAAAGTAAACTCTGTTGGATGTAGTGCCATCAAAGTCAATTATTGGATCGCAAGAACGTGATTGCAATGATTGAGGAGGACCTATACCGGTAGCACAGTCTTACTCGAGATGATAGTATGCTATCTGGTTTGCCTTTATCAGTCGTGTACAGCTTCAGGTGACTGATCACTATTACACGTTGATAGAGCCCTTAGGATCTTGCTTGACTACAAACAGTATGATGGCGATCATATACGTGAGAGTTGGGTAGTCTATAAGCACATCCTTAATAGTGGTCCCCAGTCGTGGGAGTTTCAAGACAGGGCATCGATACTCCAAAGTAGACTAGTGTATACAGTCGAGACCCCGACAAGGGGCGGTGGCCGGTCTCACAAGCCACAGGTGTCAGTTGGATCACCTACGATGTATACAGGTGCTCATTGGGTTATGAGTACACCGGACAGGACTCGCCGGGAACCTGCTAGTTGGTATTTATACCTAACGTCAGATAGCAGTTCCCTGGTGACATGTGTACAGGTTAGTTCATCGACCTGAGGTCGTCATTTGTCTCATGTAAGTTCCCACTGTGCTTTGATTTCTACCCTACCACGGCTCAAAGGAGTCGTGCAAACAGGTCTTTTTTGGGTACAGTCCCGAGCCACATGGAGGCAAGTGAGCGGATCGGCAGGGGATTCGTCTCTCCCGGTATTAGGGGTGAGATCGCGCTGTGTCTAGGAAAGCCATTACACCAAGTCCTTGGCCAAGGCAGGTGATAATTACTGGTAAGTATTCCAGTAGTTTCTCAGGGTGTTCAGGGCTTGTCTCCAACACGACTTATACCGCTATTGGGGGTCTGACGTTACCAGCCCCTAGGCCTGATATGCGATACTCATAGACGAACGGACCGGACTGTATGTATATTGTCACTGTTAGGCTCAGTAGGGTTCCAGGATGAGTTCGCTCATCGGCTTCCTTTGATGTCAGTTATTGGCAGCCGTTACACACAGCTAGTGCCGCTGACGTACTTGTGGTTAAACCCACTGCCAGGGTACTGATGAGTTGTTAGAGTCCCCCACAGATAGTTTCCCAAGTTCGGGTGAAATGTTGTAGAGGCCGTATGGTTTTATGGCAGGGTTCGAAAAATGCACGTGGATTTATGCACGTGTCATATTTCGGGCAGATAATACTGGTGGACTTTGGTTTAAGCCGGATCCATATATTATATTGAGTCGGAATATTTTTGTCTCTCGTATTCGTATTCGGTCGGAATACGGCTACAGGTATGTATATACAGGTGAGGGGTATTTTCGTAATCCGTTACGAGAATATTTTAGATGATGCATTTCTTTTTGGATTAATCATTTTGGTTTTGGAAATGGTGACTCATTATGGATGACACAATGATTCTAGAATGTTCACTAATGACTCATGTAATGAGTCATCTAGTGAGTCATTAAGGAATTAATGTGTTTTGTTTTGGGTTTGGATATTTGAGGAAATATTTTCATTAGATATTTTCTTATGGTTTTGATTATATAACCTCTCATATCTATTCACAAGAGAAGGATGATAGAACACAAGTTTATGAGCTTAGTTTTCTTTTGGCTCACTAGTGTTTCTTGAGTTCACCATTTCCAAACCCTAGCATCTTCTTCAACCTCCACTCTTACCCTCTCATGTGATGAGAACCAAAGAGTGTTATGAGACAAAGTATTCTACCCGTTCTCTACTTCATCTTGGTCATCTCTTTTAGCAGACTTGATGACCGAGTTGCCTCGGTATAGAGGCGGGAGCCCGTTTAAACATCCGTAGATGTAGTGCCACCTCGACGAGGAGCAAAGAGATCGGAGTTGCCGCGAGGAGCGTGGGATGATGGCTAAAGACCGAAGGACTCGGATCGATCGGTATAGCCTTTCTACCTCTTTATATATTGTTAGTTTAGCATTAATGGCAAGATCCAGGTTATAGTATGCGATAGCGCCAGTTATAAATGTTTTTGTTCCGCGTTTGGCGTCAGAGTGACGGCCGGGACGCTACGGTAGACTTGCATGGTATCAGAGCTACGCCATTAAGCTTTACTAACTTGTTCTAACGCGTTTAAAATATCGATCGAACGAAATTTCCGAAACCGCGATTTTTAGGCTAAAGTTTCTGTCTAATTTTTAAACAGGTCTAAAAATTATTTTGAGCATCTAAGAAAATCGAGCAGGCTTTTTTAAGGCTACAATAGAAATAGGGTCCACTGATTCAACAGTGGTGCCGCGGAACCGCCGTACAAACCATGGTTTTGCCGCGGTTCCGCCGCCAGTTTGTGTGAACAGTACCCCATTTTTCTTCTGTGGGTTCTGCATAGGGAATTGTGGTTTCTGGGATATTTGTTTTGGGCCCAGATTTTATTTGTGTACTGCAGATGTACGTGGGGCCCACTTCGGGAAGTTTTATCGATCGAAATTTGAAACTTGTTAGTTTACAGTACTTACATTATATCTTCGACCGTGAATGTCATTCGAGCGGTAAATTGCGTCTAATTGCTATAGTCCTTTTAGACGGGTTTGCGAACGTGACATTCGCGTTGATGTTCTGTGTTGTGCTGTGATGTTGCGGATTTGTCGTGGTGGATAGCAGTGTGCAATGGTAGTGCAGTTTGAATTTATTTGTACATTTGATATTGCGGTGCGAGCGTCCAACATATGGACTGCCATCACTGCCTGTTTGTATAATATTCTTTTGGGGCACGACCGAGCTGAGGTCGATGTACCCGTTGTACATATTTTTCATTTCTGTACTAGGTTTTACCCCGCGACGGAGTGCACGGATAGCCGGGTTCTGGAGGAAAACGGGTCCGCATCTTATGGCTTTGAGTGGCAGAGGGGCCTCACTCTAGAATTGGCAGACTATTCGCCGCACTCGTAGGGGGTATAGGTTGACCCAAGGAGGGGTGCTCAAGTTACCGGATTCCGTGAAGTGAAGGGTGGTCCATTCACTATGCTGTAGGGGCTGCCTCGCTTCAGGTTTTGGCGGGTAACTTGCCGCACCTGTAGGGGTCTAGGTTTTATTGCATAGGCTATCCACATGACCAGGGGAACGTCTGGTTTCAGCAGCGGCTCTGTGAAACCCGGGGATCCCAGATTATCTATATTGTTCTGTGATGCTTATTACTTTTCTGTAATGTTGCATATTATCACGCCTAGAGCGATCATTTGTATATTAGTATATATACTAGTAGATGTTGTATATGTTTTACACCCGCGCTAGTCCATACCCCGCTCTGTCGTTAGTTAAGTAACCTAACGGGTGATGACGGGACCTAGTGATGAATGCGGATGGCATATACGTATATTTTATCTTCGTTCTTTTCTGGTGTGATTAATTGATGGGACTGCGTTGATTCTGATCAATGAAAAGGAAAACAAACCTGTTTGGACGTTGTTGGAACAGTTTTAAAAAGTGTTATCACAAAGACGTTTTCTTTTGTTTTGCACAGTGGTATTCAGTTGGAATATCCTGCACCTCATTCGACGAGGCAAGGGCCGAGATCCTTTCACCGGGAGTGACCCTTGGGAAGAGGTTTGCATCAGGGTAATAACTTCACTATAGTCGATTACATGTTGCTTTGCATCGCGGTATTCAGTTGGAATATCCTGCACCTCATTCCACGAGGAAAGAGCCGAGATCCCTTCACCGGGAGTGACCTCTTAAGCAAAGGTTTTCGCCACTATATTTTTATAAAAAGCTATCAGGTTCCTTCAGCGAGATCAAGTTCATTACGTTAAAGGTTTTTCGCCAAAAACCAGCTGTAGCCCTCCGTCATTTCATTTGGGTATTAAGTAGTATTCAAGCTATGTGTTTTGACCTATGCCAAGGCATAGTGTTTGGTAGCTGCTGGGTGTTCATCTGTTGCATAGATAGATGAGTTGGTCCGGGACAGTCGTTCTGCCAATGTCTGGGGCATGTGCGGATAGGTTCAAATTGACAAGATAATGATGGGTAGAACTTGGCATGCGACTTATGGCATTTTGGCCAACGTCAAGGTCATAAGAGCATAGGGCAAAAATCATATCGGGAGTTTCTAAAGAAACTGAAACTTGCCAAGTATGCGCATACCTTCTGGAGTGTGATAACGTGAGTGGATTCCTTCACGTTATCATGCGATGATAGTTGGATCCCGATTCCTACTGATGAGTTGGTATACTCTTCGGGTGATCCCGATTGATTCTTTTTTCAGGTTTGGAGGAGAATTTGACAGTACAGTGGGAGGTTTCCTAATTAGATAAAGTGATAACCATTCAGATCTAGGTTAGAGTGCACGCAGAGTGTTTCTTTTCTCTCTCTCTTTGGCAGCGACCTTTGACCGACCCTAGACTATGACTCAGTGACCAAGTTGACCGAACCTTCTTAAAATACTGGCTTTTGGATTGTCCGAGTCGCATAAGTCATTGCTGCTCCTTCTTTTACCCTTTGCATTTCTCAGAACACCTCGTATCATTACGAACATCCACTTCCATTGGATAGATCCATCGTATGGTTATATACGAACTCGAAGGGACTTCTTCGAGGATGGATCCAGGTTCAGGAGAAATAGAATTGGTTTATTCAGTTGTCTTTTATCATCACCTTCTCTCAGGTTGCGAGGGATCCTTGGTTTAGGAGAGTACACCTATTACGCATATTAGATAGTCTTCTTCCAAACCATAGGCAGGTGCCGAAAGGTAGGGAATAAAGAAAACCAATTAGCCTAAGTAGGGTGTACAGAAGGTAATAAGTAAAGACAAAATAAAGGGATTAGAAAGAGGGCAAAGTAAATTGCGACTGCTATCATTCACGACCAAACCGCGTACTTCATCGCCACTCCTACTTCACCTTTGCTTTTTCCCCCAGTTCGGGAGGAATGGAATAAGGTATTATTCAGTTGTCTTTTATCATCACCTTCTCTCAGGTTGCGAGTACTCCTAGGATTAGGAGAGCACACCTATTATGCTTACTGGATAGTCTTCTTCCAAACCATAGGCTGGTGCCGAACGGTAGGGAAGGAAGAAAACCACTTAACCTAAAAGGGTGTGCAGAAAGTAATGAATAAAGACAAAAAAAAGGGATTTGGAAAGATGGCAAAGAAATATACGGTTACAGTCATGAATTGGATTATGGAAGAGGCATTACTAAGAATACCAGGATACCCCTATGAAACATTTTCATGTTTCAGTTTTACTGTGCATTGTTAAAAGAAAACTGATTTCCCGATTAAATACTTACTCCAGGGTATGTATTTACCAGGTATGATTCTCACATCTGTATGGTTTTACAGCTGATGAGTGGGAGTAAGTTATTGGGAATTAGGTGATCATCCTCATTATATCGGAATTCGTTGTAATTGGTGATATTTGAGGAAGTCGCCTGGGTTTTTGCCGGACGGCAAGTTTATGGTTTTGAGTATCCGTTGTTGTGCACCAATTTTAAAATGATATATCTGTACGTTTATTTTTATAAAGTGAGATATAACTTTTTGAAATTATGTCTACGATATTTACCTATATCAGTTGATGATTGGGTAAGGAGTATTGAACAGCGGTGTAGTTCTTAACCATAAGTACAGTTTTCAACCTACGATGCACAAGTTTTGAGTTATTCAACTCACGGGACTCATACAGAGTATTGTATGTTGTCCAGTGTCCATTAGGACAAAGGGGTTGGTCCTCGTACTATGTTCTGTTTACTTATGACTTCTCTAGTTTTTAGACAAGTGTTTCGTAGAAATACTTGTGATTGATATTCAGTTGATAGTAATGGTTTTGAGAAACTTGTTTCTCTATCAGATTACTCATAATTGGATGGACTCCTAAGTTGAGTAATACTGATCAGCCTCTCTCCATTAAGTTTATATGTACTGGAGACAGCTGCATGATTTGAATCCGGTTCCAATTAAATAAGTGCCAAAGTTTCTATATTGGATATAGAATGGTTCATATCTTAACGATGTTAAGGTACGGGGAGTTGTCCGGCTTATGATTAAAACCAGACTCTGGATAACTCAAGGTACGTTTCTGTAATGGCAGTTTGTGGATTGGCCTAGGCTATGACGAGGGTTGACTTTCTACCATCAGGAAGATCAATGGTGATATTGTTCTTGACTC
This sequence comes from Agapanthus africanus, assembly GCA_030015575.1. Taxonomy (NCBI): domain Eukaryota; kingdom Viridiplantae; phylum Streptophyta; class Magnoliopsida; order Asparagales; family Amaryllidaceae; genus Agapanthus; species Agapanthus africanus. Next base: position 510,251,734 of record CM057341.1, read on the forward strand.
GCCATAGTTTTAGTAAAATGGATTTTTTCAGAAAACAGTAGTGGGAGTATGGTAGAACTGGAAGTGATTCTAGAACCGCAAACGATTACGGAAAATTTAATAGGACCTAAAGATTCAGTCAGGTTTGACATTCCATTAGCCACTCCGCAGATATGATGGGTAACCTCAGGCACCCGAGAGGTACTTCGGTAGCCTCAAGGACGGTGACAGGGAGGTTCTTGTTTACCCAGACTTGACACTACTGTTGTTCCAGACTATGAGACCCGGTAGGAGGTTAAGTATAGCGTCGTTCTAAACTAGCTTTAGAAGTGCACGTATATATTATTCTGCCAGAAGGTTGTTGTGGTCAGAGGGAGCAGCGGAAGCATAGTGGACAAGTTGCTTATGTCTATTTATAGACTAGAGCAGATATAGCGGAGATAGATCATCTATTTTTGATGTGATAGTCATGGGTTTGACTTCATCAGAATAAGGGATGGATCTGCTAAGAAGGTAGTAGGGTGTGATGTCCTGGTATTTGGATGACATACACAAAGTAAGAAGTAAAATTCCTATACTACGATCGGTTATACTGTGGTCGTCACACAGTTGTTTCTCTACAAAGGATATGGATATAATATCTGACATTCTGGTTTCTAGATCTATAGTTTTAGATCTAGATTTGGGTAGTTTCCCAATCAAGGTACTTTGACAGTATTCTAATGGTATTTAGAATAGATTACTCCTGGCATGGTGGTGTACCTACAGGTGATGGAGTCACCTTCTCTAAAGGTGTCTTGCAGACTAAAGGGGAGAGGTATGTGGATGATTGACATATCACTTGCTTAGGCAATTGAGTCAATCGTGAGATGTCAAGTACCACACCAGATGTTGTTTTTACACTAGATACGATAAGTTTATATTAATCCAACCCTGGAGAAACATAAGGAAGCAGTTTTAGAACATAAGTGTATGTTCTACGGATTTGATGACGGCAGCCTCCTTTGGGTGACGGTTATCATTCCAGGCTTCAAAGGTGACATGAATGATAGAGTGATTGTCAGAGTTATAGTTTTCCCTCTGACGAGGGGCAGTATTATGGACAGGTGATCCAAGAGGATACTGTGGGAGGTATGGTGCAGGATACTGATTAGGTTCAGTTGACGATACAGTCTAAGAAGTTTGGATTTGGAGTTCATTTATGAACTAGGTCCCATCAGATATCCAGACATACTCTAAGATAGGTATTACTCAATTCGGGAGATGGCTTTCTCCGCGAACTTGAGATTCAGAGAGACATAGTAAGAAACATCGGGGCGGATCCACTCATTGAAGTTATTTCTCGAACACAAGAGTTTTACAAACGGGCTTTGTGAAACTTATTAGTAGAGGAGTTGGGTGTTCGGTATCACACAGGCTGTGAGTGTGGGACATCGCAATAATTAGCCTTAAGTGCAAGTGGGAGATTGTTGGATGTAGTGCCCTCAAAGTCAATTATTGGATCGCAGGAACGTGATTGCAATGATTGAGGAGGACCTATACCGGTAGCACAGTCTTACTCGAGATGATAGTATGCTATATGGTTTGCCTTTATCAGTCGTGTACAGGTTCAGGTGGCTGATCACTATTACACGTTGATAGAGCCCTTAGGATCTTGCTTGACTACCAACAGTATGATGGTGATCATATATGTGAGAGTTGGGTAGTCTATAAGCACATCCTTAATAGTGGTCCTTAGTCGTGGGAGTTTCGAGACAGGGCATCGATACTCCGGAGTAGACTAGTGTATACAGTCGAGACACCAACAAGGGGCGGTGGCCGGTCTCACAAGCCACTGGTGTCAGTTGGATCACCTAAGATGTATACAGGTGCTCATTGGGTTATGAGTACACCGGACAGGACTTGCCGGGAACCTGCTAGTTGGTATTTATACATAGCGTCAGATAGCAGTTCCCTGGTGACATGTGTACAGGTTAGTTCATCGACCTGAGGTCGTCATTTGTCTCGTGTGAGTTCCCACTGTGCTTTGATTTCTACCCTACCACGGCTCAAAGGAGTCGTGCAAACAGGTCTTTTTTGGGTACAGTCCCGAGCCACATGGAGGCAAGTGAGCGGATCGGCAGGGGATTCGCCTCTCCCGGTATTGGGGGTGAGATCGCGCTGTGTCTAGGAAAGCCATTACACCAAGTCCTTGGCCAAGGCAGGTGAGAATTACTGATAAGTATTCCAGTAGTTTCTCAGGGTGTTCTGGGCTTGTCTCCGACACGACTTATACCGCTATTGGGAGTCTGACGTTTTCAGCCCCCTAGGCCGGATATGCGATACTCTTAGACGAACGGACCGGACTGTATGTATATTGTCACTGACAGGCTCAGTAGGGTGTCAGGATGAGTTCGCTCATCGGCTTCCCTTGAGGTCAGTACATGGGCAGCCGTTACGCACTGCTAGTGCCGCTGACATGCTTGTGGTTAAACCCACTGCCAGGGTACTGATGAGTCTTAGAGTCTCCCACAGATAGTTTCCCATGTTCGGGCGAAACGTTGTTGAGGCCGTATGGTTTTATGGCACGGTTCAGAAAATGTACGTGTCATATTTCGGGCAGATAATACTGGTGGGCTTTGGTTTAAGCCGGATCCATGTATTATATTGAGTCGGAATATTTTTGTCTCTCGTATTCGTATTCGGTCAGAATACGGATACAGGTATGTATATACAGGTGAGGGGTATTTTCGTAATCCATTACAAGAATATTTTAGAAGATGTATTTCGTTTTGGATTAATCATTTTGGTTTAAATGATTATTTGGTTTTGGAAATAGTGACTCGTTATGGAAGACACATTGATTCTAGAATGTTCACTAATGACTCATGTAATGAGTCATCTAGTGAGTCATTAAGGAATTAATGTGTTTTGTTTTGGGTTTGGATATTTGAGGAGATAATTTCATTAGATGTTTTCTTATGGTTTTGATTATATAACCTTTCATATATATTCACAAGAGAAGGATGATAGAACACAAGTTTATGAGCTTAGTTTTCTTTTGGCTCACTAGTGTTTCTTGAGTTCACCGTTTCCAAACCCTACCATCTTCTTCAACCTCCACTCTTACCCTCTCATGTGATGAGAACCAATGAGTGTTATGAGATAAAGTATTCTACCCGTTCTCTACTTCATCTTGGTCATCTCTTTTAGCAGACTTGATGACCGAGTTGCCCCGGTATAGTGGCAGGAGCCCGTTTAAAGATCCGTAGATGTGGTGCCCCCTCGACGAGGAGCAAAGAGATCGGAGTTGCCGCAAGGAGCGTGGGATGATGGCTAAAGACCGAAGGACTCGGATCGATCGGTATAGCCTTTCTACCTCTTTACATAATGTTAGTTTAGCGTTAATGGCAAGATCCGGGTTATAGTATGCAATAGCGCCAGTTATAAAAGTTTTTGTTCCGCGTTTGGCGTCAGAATGACGACCGGGGTGCTACCGTAGACTTACAAATTAGTGACAGATCCCAAGGATACCCCTCACCTGTATATACATACCTGCATCCGCATTCCGACTGAATGCGAATGCGATGAGACTAAATTAATCCAACAAATCTAATACTAGGATCCAGATTAAACCAAAGCCCACTAATAGGATCCGCCCGATCATGATCCGTACACTATTGCACGTATATGATCAGACCCTGCCATATATCATACGGCCTCTACAACGTTTCGCCCGAAACATGAAAACTGTCTGTGGGGGACTCTAAAGACTCGTCAATAATTTGGTTGTGGATTTAACCACTAGCACGTCAGAGGTACTAGCTGTACGTAACGGGCTACTAGGTATTGACCAAAAGGGTAGTCGATGAGCGAACTCATCATGACACCCTACTGAGCCTGTCAGTGACAATATCCGTACAGTCCGGTCCGTTCGTCTATGAGCATAGCATGGCAGGCCTAGGGGGTTAGTAAAAGTCAGACCCCCAAAAGCGGTACAAGTCGTGTCGGAGTGTAGCCCAGAACACCCTGAGATACTACTGGAATACCTACCAGTAAATCTCCTGCCTTGGCCAAGAACTTCGTGTAATGGCTCTCCTAGACACAGCGCGATCTCACCCCCAATACCGGGAGAGACGAAACCCCTGCCGATCTGCTCACTGCCTCCATGTTGCTCGGGATTGTACCTAACTAAAGCCTGTTTGCACGACTCCTTTGAGCCGTGGTAGGGTAGTAATCAAAGCACAGTGGGAACTCACACGAGACAAATGACGATCTCAGGTCGATGAACTAACTTGTACACATGTCATCAGGGAACTGCTATCTCACGTCAGGTATAATACCAACTAGCATGTTCCCGGCGAGTCCTGTCCGGTGTACTCATAACCTAATGAGCACCTGTATACATCTTAGGTGATCCAACTGACACCAATGGCTTGTGAGACCGGCCACCGCCCCTCGTCGGGGTCTCGACTGTATACACTAGTCTACTAATGGAGTATCGATGCCCAGTCTCGAAACCCCCACGACTAAGGACCACTTTAAGGATGTGCTTATAGACCCCAGCTCCCACGTATATGATCGCCATCATACTGCTGGCAGTCAAGCAAGAATCCTAAGGGCTCTATCAACGTGTAATAGCGACCTGTAAGGTCACCTAAAGCAGTACACGATGATAAAGACAAACCATGCTAGCATACTATTCTCTATCAACGTGTAATAGTGAACAACAATGTCACCTAAAGCATGTACACGATGATAAAGACAAACCAGATAGTATACAAACCTCTCGAGTAAGACTGTCCTACAAGTATAGGTCCTCCCTCAATCATTGCAATCACGTGCCTGCGATCCAATAATAGACTCTGAGGGCACTATATCCAACAATATGCACAAGTAAAGAGACCATGACTCATCACTTGTGCATGTGTCACAATTAATGCTCCTAATCATGATATTGAGCTCATTATTTTCATATGCAAACATTAATCCAAATGTTTGCAACAATAAAAAGAGAATGGCATCTACTAAAGTAAACTCGTGACGGATCATAAGGATACCCCTCACCTGTATATACATACCTGCATCCGTATTCCGACTGAATGCGAATGCGATGAGACTAAAGTAATCCAACAAATCTAATACTAGGATCCGGCTTAAACCAAAGCCCACTAGTATGATCCGTCCGATCATGATCCGTGCACTACTGCACGTATATGATCGAACCCTGCCATATATCATACGGCCTCTACAACGTTTCGCCCGAAACTTGAGAAACTGTCTGTGGGGGATTCTAAAGACTCGTGAATACTTTGGCTGTGGATTTAACCACTAGCACGTCAGAGGTACTAGCCGTACGTAACGGGCTACCAGGTATTGACCAAAAGGGAGGTCGATGAGCGAACTCATCCTGACACCCTACTGAGCCTGTCAGTGACAATATCCATACAGTCCGGTCTGTTCGTCTATGAGCATCGCATGTCGGGCCTAGGAGGTTGGTAAAAGTCAAACCCCCAAAAGCAGTACAACTCGTGTCGGAGTATAGCCCAGAACACCCTGAGATACTACTGGAATACCTACCAGTAAATCTCCTGCCTTGGCCAAGGACTTCGTGTAATGGCTCTCCTAGACACAGCGCGATCTCACGCCCAATACCGGGAGAGACGAAACCCCTGCCGATCTGCTCACTGCCTCCATGTGGCTCGGGACTGTACCCAACTAAAACCTGTTTGCACGACTCCTTTGAGCCATGGTAGGGTAGTAATCAAAGCACAGTGTGAACTCACACGAGACAAATGACAATCTCAGGTAGATGAACTAACCTATACACATGTCACCAGGGAACTGCTATCTGACGTCAGGTATAATACCAACTAGCATGTTCCCGACGAGTCCTGTCCGGTGTACTCATAACCCAATGAGCACCTGTATACATCTTAGGTGATCCAACTGACACCAATGGCTTGTGAGACCGGCCACCGCCCCTCGTCGGGATCTCGACTGTATAGACTAGTCTACTAATGGAGTATCGATGCCGAGTCTCGAAACTTCCACGACTAGGGACCTTTTTAAGGATGTGCTTATAGACCACCCAACTCTCACGTATATGATCGCCATCATACTGCTGGTAGTCAACCAAGAATCCTAAGGGCTCTATCAATGTGTAATAGTGACCTGTAATGTCACCTGAAGCTGTACACGATGATAAAGATAAACCAGATAGCATACGATCATCTTGAGTAAGACTGTCCTACCGGTATAGGTCCTCCCTCAATCATTGTAATCACATGCCTATGATCCAATAATTGACTCTGAGGGCACTATATCCAACACTCAGCAGTGCTCATCATAGAGCGCGCCATATCTAATAGGGTGCGATTCCTCCGCTCCAATACACCGTTGTGCTGTGGTGTATGGGGAGGAGTAAGCTGAGAGAGAATCTCATTCTCTTTTAGATAGCTCAGGAACTCATTGCTCAAGTATTCTCCTCCTCGATAAGATCGAAGGATTTTAATACTATTACCCGTTTGGTTTTCTACTTCGTTTTTATATTCTCTGAATTTCTCAAAAGCTTCAGACTTGCGTTTCAACAGGAACACATGTCCGTATCTTGAGAGGTCGTCAGTGAATGTAATGAAGTAGGAAGAACCGTTCCAGGCATGTGTAGACATGGGACCACATACATCACTATGTATCAGTCCCAAGAGTTCTGTAACTCTTTCTCCGTGTCCACTAAATGGAGTTTTGGTCATCTTGCCTTTGGGACATGACTGGCAAGTGTCATAAGATGACAATTCGAACGGATTCAAATATCCATCCTTATGCAATTTGGCCAGTCGTGTCGCATTGATGTGACGAAGTCTACAATGCCACAAGAAGGATTCGTTCATTTCTGAACTTTTCCTCTTGTGTGTGTTCTGTATATTAAGAACTGTGTTTTGATTTAGAATGTATATGCCATTATTTAACGAGCCTGATCCAATGAACTTTTGATTTAGGAAGATGTTCATAACATTATCCTGTATTACAAAATTATATCCTTCTTTACTTAAAAAAGAAACTGATATAATGTTGCAAATCATGTTCGGTATATAATAGCATTCGTTTAGAATCAATGTATTACCACTTGGTAATAAAAGGTGATATTCGCCAACTGCTTTGGCTGCAACATTTGCACCATTCCCTACTCTTACGGAATGATCACCCATTCCCAGTTCTCTACCTTTTTTTAGCCCATGCAATATATTGCATATGTGGGATCCTGATCCGGTATCTAATGCCCAGGACGTAGAATGAACTGAGAAATAGTTCTCGGTAACTAACACATCCGAAGAAGATACATCAACATATTTATTCTTCGTTTGGGCGGCGTGAGAATCCAGATATTGTCCTATTCTCTGCTCAGTCTTATAACATTTATAAGAAAGAATAGGACCAACGTTCCTCTGCTCAGTATAACAAGCGGGTTCGGTCAATACATACATATTGTTATCATGATTAAGGCCTGATATGGTCGCTACCTGGAGAGAGAGAGAAGAAAACACTTCAGTGTGCGCTCTTGCAACATTAGATTGGTTATTATCTTATCTAATCAGGATGGCTCCCACTGTTTTAATCAAATCTTCCTTCAAACCCTAAAAGGTAAGATTAGCCGGGATTAATTACACCCTACAAGTTCGCCAATCTTTCAGCCAGATCAGTGTTGGTACTTTGAGGGAGGTTCCCCGTGCTTTCGCACGGACCTAATTAAAATAAACCTCGTTTTCCCAGAGGCATAACCCCGTTAACACCTATCTAGGCACCTACTTGATCGGTTAATTTGTCATGTGTAATACTCTGCCAGGAGTAACTCTTACTCACAGTAGGTATCGGGATCCATCTATCTTATAGAAGGTATGCAATCTCATTGCAAATTTCAACATTTGAAATTCCCGATAATATTCTGCCCCTAGCGATCTATGACCTTGACAAGGTCAACAAACCATAAATCGCAAGTCAAGTTCAACCCGTCATTTCCCGATTGAATTAAACCCACCCGCATGACCCTTGACAAGGTCAACAAGGCCGTACGAATACCCTAATCCAATCACATCTCATGTTTTAGCAGATAAACACTAATTAGCTACCGTACACTGCGCCTTGACAAGGTCAACAAACGCAGCACGAATACTAAGTAGGATTTATCTGAAATGAAGGAGGGCTACGCAGGTTTTTCTGAAAACCATGAGCGTAATGAACTTGATATCGTTGTAGAAACAAGTGATTTTGAAAAGGAATGTTTTTTAGGCTTTTCTAGTTCGCTAAAGAGGTCACTCCCGGTGAAGGGATCTCGGCTCTTTCCTCATCGAATAATGTGCAGGATATTTCATAAATACCGCTGTGCAAAGCAAGAACTATAGAAGTAATCAAAAACTAAATCGTGAGTTTGTAGCATTTTCCAGTTTTGCTAAAGAGGTCACTCCCAGTGAAGGGATCTCGGCTCTTTCCTCATCGAATAAGGTGCTGGATATTCTACAAGGAATACCGCTATGCATAGCAAAAACTGTAGCTACCCTTTTTAAAAATTTGATTCTACAACATCTTTTAGGTTTCTTTTCTTTTATTAATCTCATTAATAAAACCCATCATTTAAGCTTCCTAAGCATCACAGAAGAAACGAAAGCAGCAATATTTATATATCAATATATAGTATAAACATTCGTCTCAGGCAGTAATATGATCTCATTACAAAATATTGCAACAGAAGTCAACATATGAAATATTGGATATACTAGGACATCCGTGTTTTATTTTGAGCCTTTATAAAACACGGATTCCACAGTCGCGATGAATAGACAAACCCACATCCCTAGACCCCTACGAGAGCGGCAAGTAACCCTGCCAATTCTAAGGTTAGGAGGCCCGATCTCGACTCCTCGAGATGGCCTCCCACTGGACCCTAGAACCCGGTTACTTGTGCTCTCCGACTTGGGTCTATCCTAATGCAGAAATGTAAATAATATACAATGGTGACATCATCCTCAACCCGAAAGTGCCCCAATGAAAGAATATTACATACAAATGAATTTTACATGAATGAAAAAGAAAACTCTCATCTCACATAAAACCCCCGGCTATTCAATACGCAACGATCCAATATAACATATCACAGCAACACATCAACATCACAGATAACTAGGAGAAGTTAGATAATTCGACAGACACAACAAATTCCCAAAATACCCCAGTGAGCTCAACACTTGGGCAGAAAATAAAAATTCCAAGTAGCATGCCCCAGCACCTATGGACCGTCGCTGAAGTGCCAGTCCCAAGCCTCCACAGTAGTGCCGTGGAACCGCCGCCAAAACCAGGTTTTGGCCGCGGTTACGCAGTCACTGTAGCGAGTTAGGGACACTTTCTTCAGGTGGGTCCATAAAATTCCCTGCATAATTTTCTGAGTATTTTTAATATGAAAAATGTCAAATTTTTGAAAAACTTCCAGAAAAGGGGTCATTTCGGCGTTTCGGGGTTCGATCGGATTTCTAACTTCGTCTAAACAACTCTTAATGCTCTAGCTTGGCTCTAATACCACTGAAGGGTTAGCTTAGCACCTTAGCAAGGTTTTGGCAAGCATCAAACATGCTACTTTAAAAATTTTGGGGTGCTAAACAAACCCTAACCAAGATCATAACTAGAGAATTAGGGTTAACTATGCATGTAAACAATTTTATATCTAAGAGAGAGGGATTACAACCTTTGTAGTCCATTCCTTCACTTCATAAGCTCCGAGTAGTAGTCCTATGATCTCCCAGACTCAAGAGAGGCTCCACAAGTCGAATGATCCATTCTTGCTTGAAGTCTTCCTTTTCGAAGATGATCTACCTTGAAGAATCTCAAACTCAAGATCTCACTTCTCTAATCAAGTATTAGTGAAGTGAACACCCTAATCTAAAGGGCTAGAATAGATGAGGATGATGATGTAGGAATTTTACACTCTTTTGTTTTCAATTTCTCACTTTAAATCATTACTTCACAAAAAGCTAGAAAGCTTTTTCAAAGAGGAAGAAGAAGAAGAAGAAAGCTTTTGTGATGAATAATGAATTATTGTTATGGTTACAATTGCGACCCTTGGTTAAGAATGAAAGTCTTAACCATTATAGAGAATAAACCATAGGTGAAGGGTTTGGGTTGGCTTAACAAATATCTACACAAAATATCAAGCTAAATGACAAAAGAAAGCTTCATGAAAAAGCTAACCCAAATCCAAAACCTAACTTTGTTTAAACTCAACAACCATGTTGCATTTGTAACCCTTACTTGTTACAATATTATATATCACATATACAATATATTTTGTAACAAAAGAAAATAATACAATTAACATATATCGCATATACATCAATATATTACCCAGTGAGAAAATGAATCAATAAAGCGAGCTTATATTAGTTAATGTAATGTAATATATCACATATATAATTATACATTAAATTATCGAATCAACTCTTGATCCGACAATCTGGCTATATTGCATATAACCGACTAATATAACATGTACTAATTCATCGAATCAACACTTGATCCGATGACCCGGCTATATCACATATACCCAGCTGATATCTCATATCGCGAGAATAGAATACGGTATCTCATATCGTATTATTCTCGGTCCCGCACATATCACATATGTGCTCCTACTCCATTTTGCCTGAGCCAGGAAACCTCTGTGTAGGACTCTAAAGAATCGTCAATACGCCGGCAGCAGGTGATGATCATATTAAACACCCACAAGCTGCAAGCGGTCAGCTAAACGTAACAGCCACCCGTGTATTGAGCAATCATAAGATCAACAAGCAAGCCTGTACATTCTCCTGCAAATCCATTCAGTAACACTCCCGTACAGTCTGATCTCTTCGTCCGATATGTTGCATATCTAGTCTAGGGGTGGTAAACGTCAGACCCCAGTAACCAATAAGTCGTGTCGATGTAAGGCTCATAACGGGTCGAGAAACTACTAATAACAATTACCAGTAAATCTCCATATCATCCCTGGCCAGGGACTTCCAGTTATAGTCAATCGAACACAGCACAACATCAACTCCCTATACCAGGAGAGACGAAACCCCTCCTATCGCTCATTGCCTCCATGTGATTCGGGACTGTACCGAAAAGCCACCGTTTTGCATGCTCTCTTGGACGTGGTAAGGTGGAAATCTAAGCACAGTAGGAAACACACAAGACTCTATGACGATCTCGGGTCTACAGACTAACCTGTACCAGTGTCACCGGAGAACTGCTATCTGACGATAGGTATAATACTATCCAGAAGTTATTGGCGAGTCCGTTCAGTGTACCCAGTCTCCACTGAGCACCCGTACACCATCTTTTATGTCCAACACCAATGGATATAGGATCATCCATCACCCATCATATGGGTCAAGATGTGTGTACGCTAGTCTACTCTGGAGTATCGATGCCCTGTCTCGATACACCCTCGACTAGAAACAGTTATAGGATGTACTCGTTGACTACCCTGGCCCAACTAGTATGATCTCATCATAGTCCTAGTAGTCCAGTACATATCCCAAGGGCTTCATCAACATGTGATCACAAAACAGTATTTGTTAAAACGTTAAGATAAAGTGAAACTAGATATCATACTATCATATCGAGCAAGAAAGTCCTCTCTATATATATCCAAGCATCCATTATAATATACATCACATGTACAACAATGGCCTCTAGGGCATATACATAACTAACACTTCCATGGTGAATCCTCGTTAACAGGAGCTTGACCGAGTGTAGCATAGGAAACCATTTCCTATCAAGAGTATGTCATCTACGTACAATACGAGGAAGAAAGCCTTACTCTCTACAACCTTCTTGTATATAAAAGGTTCTTCTAACTTTTTGATAAAGTCAAACTCTTTGACCGCCACATCAAAACAGATGTTCTAACTCCGCGATGCTTGCTTTAATCCTGATGGACTTAAGCATGGCTTTGAAAGTCTTAACTTTTCCATCTACACCAAAAATCTTCTCAAGATCAATTTGTTCCTAATGGGTTTTACCCCTTTAGGTGCAAAATTCAAAGTCATACTTTGTTGGTGTACATGGATTCCATCTTTGATTGCATAGCAACCAGCCATTTCACAAAGTCTTCACTTGTGATGGCCTGTATGAACCTAGTTGTGTCATCATCTACCATGATGCAATCATCGCACCCACTGTCACCGAGAAGACCGTAGTATCTCTCAAGTGGATGAGGAACCCTACCAGATTCACGGAGAGGCTGAGGTTCATTGGAGACCATTGAATCTTTTGGTTTCACCAAATCATCAGCTGTTAGTTTGTCTAGCTGGAACTCCTTCCAGTTCTACCTCATGACCATAAATTTCTTCACAAGAAATTCCTTTTGTAAAAAGGTGGCATGCTGAGAAACAAAACACATTTTACTCCTCAGTTTGGTAGAAGATATTCCCTCGCAAATGTTTGGGATATCCTAACAAACTTATACAGAACAGACCTTGCCTCGAGCTTGTCCGGATTTTGCTTTTCAACATAGGCCGGACAACAACATATCTTAACTCATTTTAAGATATGGTCTCTTCCCATACCATATCTTATATGGAGTGGTAGGCATTGATTTGAATGGAACCCCATTCAATAGGTATGCAGCTTCTCAAGTACATAACACTAAAAGGAAACAGGTAACTCAGCAGTACTCATCATAGAGCACACCATATCTCGTAGGGTGCGATACCTCCGCCCCGATACACCGTTGTGCTGTGTTGTATACGAAGGTGTAAGCTGAGAGAGAATCCTATTCTCTATTTAGAAAATCCAGGAACTCCATGCGCAAGTTGTTGGATATATGTATGCCGTAGAGGCCATTATATGATAGTGGATGTATCTATACATGTATATATATTCAGTATGCATTCTTGCTTGACATGATAGTATGCTATCTGGTTCTTCTTTATCTGACATGTTGATTTGATCATGCTTTTATTCATTCATACATGCTGATAAAGCCCTGAGGATATCGGCTTGACTACTCTGATTATGATAGAGATCATACTAGTGGGACATTTGTAGTCTATAAACATATCCTGAAATGTCCCTAGTCGGAGGTGTATCGAGATGGGGCATCGATATACCAGAGTAGACTAGCGTATATGATACTAGACCCATGTGATGCGCGATGGACGTTCCCACATTCATCGATGTTTGACATCAAGATCATATACGGGTGCTCAGTGCTGACTGGGTACACTGGACGGACTCACCGAGAACTCCTATATGGAATTATATCTATCGTCGGATAGTAGTTCTCAGGTGACACTGGTACAGGTTAGTCTGTAGACCCGAGATCGTCATGGAGTCTTATGTGTTCTCCCACTGTACTTTGATTGCCACCCTACCACGGCTCTACTGAGTCGTGCAAACAGGTGGCCGTTGGGTACAGTCCCGAGACACACGAAGGCAATGAGCGATAGGAGGGGTTTCGTCTCTCCCGATATTGGGAGTTGATGCTGTGCTGTGCCCGACTGGTTATAACAGCAAGTCCCTAGCCAGGGCTGCTGAGATTTGCTGATAAGTGTTATCAGTAGTTTCTCGATCTGTTATAGACCATTCACCGGCACGACTTATTGAGTTATTGGGGTCGACATGACCATCCCTAGGCTCGATATGCAGCATATCTGACGAAGAGACCGGACTGTACGGTAGTGTTGCCGGTTGGCTCGACGGGAGTTGTAGCAGGTTCGCTTGTTTTCTTCTGATCGTTCAATACCCGGGTGGCCGTTACGTTTAGCTGACCGCTTGCGGCTTGAGGGTACCTGATATGATCATCACCATCTGCCGGCGTATTGACGAGTCTTAGAGTCCCACAAAGGAGTTACCCAGTCCAGGCAAAACGTTGTGGTGCGCGTATGCGATATGCGCATGCACCCGATTGAAATGTGCGTATATGATACCGAACATTGATCGGGCGGCTTGCTTTTGGTGGGGTCATATGTGATATGGCCGGATTGATGAATCAAGTGTTGATTTAACATTTAACCATTAGTTTTCTTACTTGAAACCTTTCTAGTATGTGATGGATGTATGTAAGCATGCATATGTTTCTTTCTTTCATTCTAGTTTCATGCACATGTGGATGTGCATACATGCATACATACATACACCCATCCATCATGGTTGTTAGCATATGGAAATGGTGGAAATATAAGACTCACACCATGGATTATATAATGGATTTTTATTTGATTTTGGATTTAAAAGAAAATGAAAAGGAAAGGATAATCATTCTAGCTTCTACATTCTTCCTTTGACCTAACCATGCTCAACTACCACTAACCTAAGGTTATCCTTCTCTTTATCATTTAAAACCCAAGTTAAATTAACTATCCATCATTTAATCATGGTTGAAAGTGAGAAGGAATAAAATATAAAAGGTTATATTTCATTTCTTTTTAACTAAGGGTTATTTTTTTCACCTCTAGTTGAAAATAGCCACCATCTTCATCCTCCTTCATCTTTTCCTCTCTAGTTTTTTCTAGTGAGTTAAACACAATCAAAGAAAGGTTTTTGAAGTGAGATCCATAGCCACAACATCATTCTACTCAAGTCTAGCCAACTTGATTAGAGTGTTCTCTTTGTTTCTACAAAGTTACAAGCTTGGACGGGAAACTTCGGGTGGATCGTCGTGGATGAAAGAGGACTACAAGTTGACCTTCTTCCAACACCCTAGAGATCAAGGAGTCAAGCAAAAGGGGAGCTACAAAGGTTGTAGCCTTCAAACCCTAATCCTTTTTAGCTTAATAGTTTCGAAACCCTAATTTTCTAGGATCGATTCCTTTGCATGTTCGTTTAGCACCATAAAAATTTAAACTTTTGGACATGTGATGCTTCAAAACTCTTCATAGGGTGCTAGACTAACCTTACATTGGTATCAGAGCCGACCTAGAACATTAGGCGACGTTTTTACGGAGTAAAAATCTCGATCGGACAAAAAATATGATTTTTTGGACCCTCTCTGGACATTTTTTAAAACCTGACATTTTTCAGAATTAAAAATACTTAAAAAATACAGCAGGGAAAACTAAGAATAATGGTGAAACACGATGAAGTGTACTGTTCATATGGCCGCGGAACCGCAGCAATTCCTTGCTTAGGCCGCGGATCCGCGGCCATACAGTGACGTCATGCTATGAAATTTGCACCATAATTCCTAGGTCTGCTAGTATACTGTTTTAGGTATGTTTAATCTGAATATAGTTCTGTATCTTCTGGAGATGGTTTTGGACGCATAGATTCGATCGGTATTTTCATTTCGTTACTTTTCCCGGTAAATTAGAAAGTATTGAAGTGTTTGAACGAGTATCATTTGCTCATTATTCACGGGGTTTAAATACTTTGGAGATACGTGCAAGTCTTTTTGTGGTGGTCCTTCTAGAAGACAACAAACCTTAACTCGATTATGTGACCGTCTTGAACTGTCCTTTGAACCTTAGGGTTTGGGGCAGTACGGCGTGCCACATGTGAGGCGTTGGATTGACCCTTCTACGGCTGGACCGCTACTACTGTGTCACACTCCAGGTGTTTGAACTCTGCTCAAGTGTTGGGCTTTAGTGAATCCTGGGTATTTGATCGTTCGTTCGAAAACTTCGATACTGTCTGTTTATCCGGAATGTGATGCAATGTGTGGAATTCATATTACTAGACATGAAATACGGAATATATGATATTTTGCATTTGAGATGTCTAAAGAGAATGTGGATTCCAGATATTGCAGTTTTACACTTTCTTTTCTGTGACCGTAAGTGTAGTATGTACGATATCGCCGGTTTCGTTGCTATACATCAACGACAATTGGGGTATGCATACTTACTTACGTTGATGATATGAGATATTATGTGTTGTTGAGATATGATGTGCAGGATTGTCGCGATCTAATAGCCGGGGGGTTTTTGTGAGATGAGAGTTTTATATTTTCATTCATGTAAATTCAAATGTAATGTAATATTCTTTTATTTGGGGCACTTCCGGGTTGAGGTTGTGTTACCAGTGTTGTATATTATTTACTTTTCCGCATTAGGATGGACCCAAGGAGGGGAGCACAGGTGACCGGGTTCTGGGGTTCAGTGGGAGGCCATCTCGAGGAGTCGAGACCGGGTCTCCTAAACTCCAGAATTGGTAGGGTCACTTGCCGCTCTCGTAGGGGTCCAGGGTGTGGGCTTGGCTATTCATCGCGACTGTGGAATCCGTATTTTCTATTCTGGCTAAATACTAAATACGGACGTCCTAGGATATCCCACGTTATATCTATGTTTCTGCTGCCTGTGTTCTGTGATATCTGAGACGAATGACATATTATATATATGATATATAGTAGACGTTGCTTATGTTTTACACCCGCGCTAGTCCCGTCCCGGTATGCCGTTAGTTAAGTAACCTAACGGTGCATAACGGAACATTGCGGCGAATGCGGATGGCATAAGCGTACGTGTTATTTTCGTTTCTTTTCTGTGATTGGCTTAAGGACTTAAATGATGGGATTACATTAATGTGATTAATGTAAAGAAAATAAACCTAAAAAGATGTTGTAGAATCTGATTTGAAAACCACACGGCTATTTATGAAAAAGCTACATTTCAAAACTGCGGAGCTTAAGCCACTCCTTTTGAAAACTGTTTGATTCTACAACGATATCAAGTTCAAAGCGTTAAAGATTTTCTTAAAAATCATTCGCAACCCTCCGTCATTTTAGGAAGTAGAGTACTTAGTATTCGTGCTACGTTTGTTGACTTTAGTTAAGGCGTAGTGTACGGTAGCTAAGTGATGTCTTCCTACACTGCATATGATGCAGATTAATTAGACATTCATGCGACTTTGTTGACCATAGTTAAGGGTCATATGGGTGGGTCTAATTGATCAAGAAATGACGGGTAGAACTTGACTGGTACTTATGATTTGTTGACCATAGTTAAGGTCATAAGTACTAGGGGTAAAAATTACATCGGGAATTTCAAGTGTTGAAATTTGCAATGAGATTGCATACCTTCCATATGATGGTTGGATCCCGATCCCACTGTTGGCAATAGTTGCTCCTAGGAGAGTTTTACTGTTTACAATTAGCTAACTCATTAGGTGTCTAGAAAGGTATTAACGGGGCTCTGCCTCTGGGAAAATGAGGTTTACTCTAATTAGGTCCGTGCGAAAGCACGGGGAACCTCCCTCAAAGTACCGACACTGGCCTGGCTGAACGGTTAGCGAAGTTGTAGACTGTAATTAATCCTGGATAGTTTTTCTTTTTAAGATTTGAAAGAAAAACTCGATAAAAGCAGTGGGAAACATCGATTAGACAAGATAATAAACCAATCTAATCTGTGCAAGAGCTTTCGCTGAGTGTATTCTTTTCTCTCTCTTAATGGCAGATACCCATGACTGGACTCAAGCTTTTACTAGATAAAAACAAACTGAATGGGACCAACTATAAAGACTGGCTGAGGAATCTGAAAATCGCCTTGACTTATGATAAAGTATCATATGTCCTCACGGCTTCAGCCCCGCCCGTCCCTGGTCCAAAATCCTCAGTTGCGGACATTGAAGTCCGCAAGACATGGGACGCTGACTGTGCCACGGCCACATGCCTCGCGCTTGCATCGATGGATAACACACATCAAAAGCAGCACGAGGACATGGACATTCACGGTATATTGCTCCATACAAACGAGTTGTATGGGGAGCAATCCCGCGTATTACGATACGAAGCATCAAAGAAGTTGTTTCAGATGCGAATGGCCCCTGGCACACCAGTAGGAGACCATGTTCTGAAGATGATAGCTCTTATAGAAGAGCTTGAGGACCTTGGATGGACGATGGACAATGAACAATATATAGACATTATTCTGCTGTCCCTCCCTTCCAGCTTTGCTCAGTTCATAGTGAACTTCAACATGCATGGCATGGAGAAGGACCTCCCTGAACTCCTTAATATGTTAAGGAGTGCAGAGAGCACTATGAAGTTAGCAAAAACTCCCGTTATGACTATTGGACAGTCTTCTTCTTCTCGCCCGAAAGCTAAGGCCAAGGGAAAGAAAAAGAAGAAACCCACTAATCCTAAGGGCGGAGTTAAAAATGTGAATGGAAAGGGAAATTCCAAGGCTGGAGACTCGGGGAAGGGCGAATGTTTTCATTGCCACAAGACAGGACATTGGAAGCGCAATTGCACGGAGTACTTAAGTCTCAAGAAGAAGCATGGTGATGCTTCTGCTTCAGGTGCGTTTGTGACTGAAAACTGTTTTTCTATAAACTCTGCTTCCTGGGTATTGGATACCGGTTCAGGTTCTCACATTTGCAATTCTATGCAGGGGCTGAGAAATAGTAAGGTTTTGAAGACAGGTGACCATACTATCCGCGTTGGAAATGGTTCCAATGTACATACAGTCGCAGTGGGAGAGTATCACTTGGGGTTGCCGTCTGGATGTATTTTGATTTTGAATCCATGTTATTTTGTACCAAGTATGCTATGTAATATAATATCCGTTTCTTTGTTGGACAATGAAGGATATAATTTTGTGTTGCAGAACAATGTTATGAACATTCACCTGAATCAAATGTTGGTTGGGTATGGTACGCTTAATAACGGAATATATGTCCTAAATCAACACACAGTTTTCAGTATACAACACACTAACAAAAGAAAACTTTCAGAATTAAATGAAGCTTTTATTTGGCATTGTAGACTTGGTCATATTAACGAAACAAGACTAAACAGGTTACACAAAGATGGATATTTAAACTCTTTTGAATATAAATCTTATGCGACTTGCCAGTCTTGTATCAAGGGTAAAATGACCAAAACTCCGTTTACCGGACACGGAGAAAGAGCTACTCAGCTCCTTGGCATCATACATAGTGATGTATGTGGGCCAATGTCTACACAGGCTAGAGGCGGTTTTTCATACTTCATTACATTCACCGACGATTTCTCAAGATTCGGTCATGTATTTTTATTAAAGCACAAGTCCGAAGATTTCGAGAAATTCATTGAATATAAACAAGAAGTAGAAAAACAAACCGGCTTGAGTATTAAGATGCTTCGATCAGATCGAGGTGGTGAGTATCTTAGTATAGAATTTGCAAACTTCCTAAAAGAGAATGGGATTCTCTCTCAGCTCACTCCTCCTTACACACCACAACACAACGGTGTGTCAGAACGACGGAATAGGACCCTATTAGAAATGGTCCGGTCCATGATGAGTGACGCTGAGTTACCAGTCTCGTTTTGGGGGCATGCATTGGAGACTGCAGCATTTCTGCTAAACAGGATTCCAACCAAAGCCGTGTCTACCACGCCATATGAGATATGGAATGGGAAGAGACCATCTCTTAAAAGAATTAAGATTTGGGGTTGCCCGGCCTATGTTAAAAAGCAAAATCCGGAAAAACTCGAGACACGGTCAGTCATGTGTAACTTTGTGGGATATCCAAAGAATTCTTATGGATATCTGTTCTACCACAAAGAGGAACAAAAAGTGTTCGTTTCTCAGTATGCCACATTCTTGGAAAAAGAGTTTTTCACAGATAAAGATGATGGCAAGGTGGTAGATCTAGAAGAGGTTCTGGAGACACAAACTACAAATGACGATTTGGTTGAACCGGCTGTTGCAACAGAAACTGAAGAACCTCGACCACTCCGTAGGTCTGGTAGGACTTCTCTCCCACCGGAGAGGTACTACGGTTTCCTCGTTGATGGTGACGGAGAAGATTGCATCATGGATGATGATGATCCTACCAGTTTTCAGCAAGCTATCACGAGTGGTGACTCTGTGAAGTGGCTGGATGCCATGAGATCCGAAATGGAGTCTATATACACCAACAAAGTATGGACTTTGGACGTTGTACCCCCTGGGGTAAAACCTGTAGGGTGCAAATGGATCTTTAAAAGAAAGATTGGTGTGGATGGGCAGGTAGAGACCTATAAGGCAAGACTTGTGGCGAAATGTTTTCGTCAAAGACCAGGTTTGGACTATGACGAAACTTTTTCGCCCGTAGCCATGCTTAAATCCATTTGGATCCTACTTGCTATTGCTGCTCACTACGACTATGAAATCTGGCAGATGGACGTTAAAACAGCATTTCTAAATGGAGATTTAGAAGAATGCGTTTATATGGATCAGCCAGAGGGCTTCATTGACAGTGGGAGCAGCGAGCAAGCATGTAGATTGCTTAAATCCATATATGGGTTAAAGCAGGCATCTCGGAGTTGGAACATCTGTTTCGATGATGTTATCAAAGAGTTTGATTTCATCAAAAATCCAGATGAACCTTGTGTTTATAAGAAGGCTGTAGGAAGAGCTGTCGCATTCCTCGTATTGTACGTGGATGACATTCTTCTGATAGGAAATGATATTCCTATGCTACAGTCGGTCAAATCATTCTTATCACTGAGGTTCTCCATGAAGGACCTGGGTGATGCCACATACATCCTGGGCATAAGGATCTATAGGGATAGATCCAAAAAGTTATTGGGATTGTCCCAAACCAGGTACATCAACACCATCCTAAAAAGGTTTAGTATGGATGACTCCAAGCGGGGTACCTTACCCGCTTGCCATGGAGTCACTCTCTCCAAGGATTCTTGTCCAAAGACCGATGAAGAGAGAGCTCGCATGAGCATTATACCCTATGCTTCGGCAGTTGGATCTATAATGTATGCGATGTTATGTACACGCCCAGATGTAGCTTATGCCCTCAGTGTTGTAAGCAGGTATCAATCCAACCCAGGGGAGAACCACTGGACAGCTGTGAAGAACATTCTTAAGTACTTGCGAAGGACTAAAGAATTGTTCTTGGTGTATGGTGATACGGATCTCTAAATGGAGGCATTTACCGATTCGAGCTTCCAGAGCGATAAGGATGACAACAAATCTATCTCAGGGTTTGTATTTACCCTCAATGGAGGGGCGGTAAGTTGGAAGAGTTCCAAACAGGATACCGTTGCAGACTCTACGATGGAGGCTGAGTACATTGCTGCAAATGATGCCGCCAAGGAAGCCGTCTGGATGAAGAAGTTCGTCTCGGAGCTAGGAGTAGTTCCAACCATTATTGATCCAATAGCTTTGTATTGTGACAATAATGGGGCGATGGCGTTAGCCAAGGAGCCCAGATCCCATCAGCGGTCCAGACACATCCTGAGGCGCTTTCATTTGATCCGGGAGATTGTAGATCGCCGTGAGATCGAGATTAAGAGAGTAGACACAAAGAACAACGCCGCGGATCCATTCACCAAGGCCCTCCCTCAGCCGCAGCATGAGCGACTTTTTGAGATGTTGGGTATGAGATACGCCAATAACTGGCCTTAGTGCAAGTGGGAGATTGTTGGATATATGTATGCCCTAGAGGCCATTATATGATAGTGGATGTATCTATACATGTATATATATTCAGTATGCATTCTTGCTCGACATGATAGTATGCTATCTGGTTCTTCTTTATCTGACATGTTGATTTGATCATGCTTTTATTCATTCATACATGCTGATAAAGCCCTGAGGATATCGGCTTGACTACTCTGATTATGATAGAGATCATACTAGTGGGACATTTGTAGTCTATAAGCATATCCTGAAATGTCCCTAGTCGGAGGTGTATCGAGATGGGGCATCGATATACCAGAGTAGACTAGCGTATATGATACTAGACCCATGTGATGGGCGATGGATGTTCCCACATTCATCAATGTTTGACATCAAGATCATATACGGGTGCTCAGTGCTGACTGGGTACACTGGACTGGATCATCGTGGACGAAAGAGGACTACAAGTGGACCTTCTTCCAACACCCTAGAGATCAAGGAGTCAAGCAAAAGGGGAGCTACAAAGGTTGTAGCCTTCAAACCCTAATCCTTTTTAGCTTAATAGTTTCGAAACCCTAATTTTCTAGGATCGATTCCTTTGCATGTTCGTTTAGCACCATAAAAATTTAAACTTTTGGACATGTGATGCTTCAAAACACTTCATAGGGTGCTAGACTAACCTTACACAAGTATTCTACTCCTAGATCACATCGAAGGACTTAATACTTCTACCCTTTTGGTTCTTAACTTCAAGTTTATATTTCTTGAATTTCTCAAAAGTTTCAGACTCGTGTTTCAACAGGAACACATGTATGAAACTTAAGAGATAGTCGATGAATGTAATGAAGTACCAAGAACCAACCTTGGCATTTATAGACATAGGACCATATACATCATCATGTATGTGTCCCAAGAGTTCATTAACTCTTTCTCTGTTTCCAGTAAACGGAGTATTAGTCATTTTACTTTTGAGACAAGACTGGCAAGTGTCATAAGATGAAAATTTGAACAGATTCTCATATTCATCCTTATGTAACTTAACTGGTCATGTCGCATTGATATGACCTAGTCTACAATACCACAAGGATTCGTTCATTTCTGAACTATTCCTCTTGTGTGTGTTCTACATACTTTGAACTGTGGTTTGATTTAGAATGTATATGCCATTACATAACGTGCCTGATCCAATCAACTCTTGATTCAGGAAAATGTTCATAACATTATCCTCCAATACAGAATTATATCCTTCTTTAACTCAATAAAGAATTTGATGTAATGTTGTATATCAGGTTCGGTATGTAATAACATTCGTTCAGAATCAATGTATTTACCATTTGGTAATACAAGGTGATATCAGCCAACTGATTTGGCTACAACAATTGCACCATTCTCTAACACTTAGAGATATATCACTCAATCCCAGTTCTCTACCTTTCTGTAGCCCATGTAACAGATTACATATATGGGATCCTAATCCGGTATCTCAAACCTAGGACGTAGAGGATACTGAGAAACAGTTCTCGGTAATAAACACACCCGAAGAATATGCATCGATATGCTCATTCCTCGATTGGGTAGCATGGGAATCCGGATATTCCCCTATTTCCTGCTCAGACTTATAACAATTATAAGAAAGAACGGAACCAACGTTCCTCAGCTCAGTATAATAAGCAGGTTCGGTCAATGCATCCATATTATTATCTTGATTAAGGCATGACATAGTCTCTACCAGGAGAGAAAGAGAAGAAAACACTTTGTGTGCGCTCTTGCAAGATCAGATTGGTTATTATTTTATTTAATCATGATGGCTCCCACTGTTTTTATCTAATCTTCCTTCAAGCCCTAAAATGTAAGACTAGCCGGGATTAATTACACCCTACAAGTTCGCCAATCTTTCGGCCAGGCCAGTGTCGGTACTTTGACGGAGGTTCCCCGTACTTTGGCACGGACCTAATTAAAATAAACCTCGTTTTCCCAGGAGCGTAACCACGTTAACACCTTTCTAGACACCTACTTGATCGGCTAAATGTAATGTGTAAAACTCTCTTAGGAGTAACTCTTAATCGCAGTGGGAATCGGGATCCAACTATCTCATAAAAGGTATACAATCTCATTGCAAATTTCAACACTCGAAATTCCCAATAATATTTTACCCCTAGCCTCCTATGACCTTGACAAAGACCAACAAACCATAGGATGCTAGTCAAGTTCAACCCGTCATTTCCTGATTGAATTAAACCCACCCGTACGACCCTTGACAAAGGCCAACAAGGTCGCACGACTACTCTAATCCAATCGCATCATATGATTAAGCAGATAAGCACTAGTCAGCTACCGCACACTATGCCTTAACAAAGGCCAACAAACGCAGCACGAATACTAAATACTACTTATCTGAAATGACGGAGGGCAACGACAGGTTTTTAAGAAAACCCTTTGCGTAATGAACTTGATATCGTTGTAGAATCGAGTGATTTTGAAAAGGAGTGTTTTTTAGGCTTTTACTAGTTTTGCTAAAGAGGTCACTTCCGGTGAAAGGATCTCGGCTCTTTCCTTATCGAATAAGGTGCAGTATATTTCACAAATACCGCTATGCAAAGCAAGAAACTATAGAAGCAATCAAAAGACAAACCGAGTGGGTTATAGCATCTACCAGTTTTACTAAAGAGGTCACTCCCGGTGAAAGGATCTCGGCTCTTTCCTTGTCGAATAAGGTGCTGGATATTCTATAAGGAATACCACTATACAAAGCAAAAACTAGAGCTACCAGTTTTTAAAACAAGATTCTGCAACATCTTTAGGTTTCTTTTTATTTCATTAATCTCATTAATGAAGTCCCATCAAATATGCTTCCTAAGTATCACATAAGAAACGAAAGCATCAATAGTTATTATATATCATATATATAATATAAGCAATCTTCTCAATATATCAAGTGATCACATCACAGAATATAGCAGCAGAAGAACACATATGAAATATTGGATATACTAGGAATCCGTGTTTTAAATTAAGCCAGTTTAAAACACGGATTCCACGGTCGTGATGAATAGCCAAACCCATTTCTCTAGACCCCTACGAGAGCGGCAAGCAACCCTCCCAATTCTAGAGTTAGGAGACTCGGTCTCGACTCCTCGAGATGGTCTTCAACTGGACCCTAGAATCCGGTTACTTGTGCTCCCCTCCTTGGGTCTAACCTAATGCAGAAAAGTAAATAATATACAACAATGTTGACATTATCCTCAACCCGGAAGTGCCCTAATAAAAGAATATTACATACAAGCTTTTACATGAATGAAAATGAAAAACTCTAATCTCACATAAAAAAAACTCGGCTATTCAAAACACGATCCAATATAACATATCACCGCAACACATAACATCACATGTCATCAACGTAAGTAAATATGCTTATCCCAATTTTCGTTGATGCATAGCAATGAAACCGGCGATACACCATATATTACACTTACAGTCGCAGAAAAGAAAGTGAAAAACTACAACAATTGGAATCCGTAAACACCTTAGACATCATAAACCCAATGTATCACATACTTCGGATTTCATGCCTTGCCAAATGAATTCCTTAGATATCACATGCCTAACAATTATAAACCCCGCATTTTAGTCTCGATATTGAAAACACTTTCCAATAACCTGTCGGGTAATTCAACAAGATTCCCAATAACCTGATCGAATGCTCATCGTAAACTTTTGCAGACGGCCGCACCCCCGATGCCGTCGATCAAGTGCACTTAGACGGAACACTGCGGCCGCGAGCACCCGAACGGATGCTTTTGACAACGTGGTTCTCGTACAACCACTTGGTCGGGGCTATGGGGCGTGGCTATTTAGTTAGGTTACCAAGCGAGTATCCGCGTACACTACGTAATTGCGATGGACTTTTGATCTACATCAAAATTCCGTGTCTACCGATCAAATGAGACTAAATTGTTAGATTTATAAAATTCAAACTAGTTATCACATAACTAATTATTGTGGATTCCAAGTATTGTATCATAATCACAGATAGCTAGATGATGTTAAACTTTTCGATCGAATAAACAAACACCCAAAATTTCCCAAAGAGCTCAACACTTGAGCGGAGTTCAAAAAGTACCCAGAACATGCCACAGCATCTATAAACCATCCGTAGAAGGGCCTACCCATGCCTCGCTCATGATGCTGCGGAACCGCGGCAAACCCTAGGGTATGACCGTAGTTCTGCGATTCAAAAAGTCGAGTTTGGGTATCGTTCTTTTAGAGGGTCCACAGAATTGCTTGCATGATTTTCTGAAGATTTTAAACTCGGAAAAAATCCAACTCTTGGAAAATTTCCATCGAGGGAAAATATGGGTTATTGATATCCATTCGAACATTTTAACGTCGTCTAAATAACCCGATTAGATGTTAGAATTACGATTACGAAACACTCTGAATTGCCTTTTCACAAAAAATAACATCACATGCAAATTTAGCAAAAACAAGCAACACCTGAAACACCAAAACCCAGAGACTAGAACACTGGAAATTTCGACCCTGAACAATGAAAGAAAACCGAGCAGGCCGGTTTTGGGAGCAATGTGGCCGGACATATTCTGGCGAGGTGGGCTGAATTTTCTAATGTGTTCATGTTATATCTCATATAACATTCTGCAGTTGCTAAAAAAAATTTAG
Source organism: Agapanthus africanus (assembly GCA_030015575.1). Classification (NCBI taxonomy): domain Eukaryota; kingdom Viridiplantae; phylum Streptophyta; class Magnoliopsida; order Asparagales; family Amaryllidaceae; genus Agapanthus; species Agapanthus africanus. The sequence goes on from CM057341.1 coordinate 510,277,719, forward strand.
AAGCCATTTAAAATTCGACAGAAACTAGGATAATGTTTCGTGTGTTTCGGAATTGTTTCGGTTTCAAAATCTAACATCGTTTAAATCTCTAGCTTGGCTCTGATACCACATTAGGGTTCCCTAGGGTGGCAGCAAGGTTTCGAGAGGCATCGTCCATGCCATTTTCAAATTTTTGCCGTACTAAAGAACCCTAACCCTAGAATTTTAACTAGAGATTTAGATGAACTAGCAATGTAAACAACTTTACATCTAAGTGAATGAGGAATACAACCTTTATAGACCGGTCTTTCACTTCTAAAGCTCCGTGTAGTAGTCCCTTCGCTCCAAGTAGTGAACGCCCGAACTCTAGTAAGGGTTCACATGAAGAAATGAACAAGCTTGCTTGAAGTCTTCGAGACCGAAGATGATCTACGTCGGGGAGACTCAAGCTCATGCTACCTCTTCACTAATGGTAGATTAGTGAAGAAAACACCCTAAACTAAATGGCTAATATAGTAGAGGATGATGAAGTAGGAATATGACTCACTTTAGATTTATTTTTCTCATAATATTTCGTCACCATTTCAAAAGCTAGCAAGCTTTTTCATGAGGATGAAGAAGATGAAGTGGAGATGAGAATGAAAAATCATGAGGTGAGAATAGCAACCATGGGTGAGCTAGAGTCATACAATAACTCATATAGAGAATAAACCATAGCTAAACAATAATGGTTAGGTTAATAAATATCTATAAGAAAAACAAAATTAGTGGACTTGGTCAATGGTTCCACAAGCTTCTACAAGCTTCAACCATGTGACTAATTACCAACTAATTTGATTTACTTTAAATAAATAAAACCATTCATTATATCATAACCATGGTGTAAGTCTCATACACCCATGTTGCATGTGGCATCAAGCATGACACAATAAAATGTACATTAATATATATCACATATATATTATATGCACACAAGTGAGAAAAAGAAATGTTTAGTGAGCAAATATTAGTTAATGTAATTCAATATATCAAATATATAATTATATATTAAATTATTAAATCAACACTTGATTTAATAATCCGGCTATATCACATACAATCGGCTAATATCAAATGTAATAACTTATCAAATCAACACTTGATCCGATAATCCGGCTATATCACATATAACCGTCCGATATCACATATCGCGAGAATATAATGTGGTATTACATACGTGCATTAATCTCAGTCCCGTACATATCACATATGTGCTCTTACTTCATTTCACATGAACCAGGAAACCTCTGTATAGGACTCTAAAGACTCGTCAATACGCCAGCAGTAGGTGATGATCATATCAAACACCCACAAGCCGCAAACGGTCTGCTAAACATAACGGCCACCCTGGTATTGAGCGATCAGAAGATCAACAAGCAAGCCTGCGAATCCAATCAGTAACACTACCATACAGTCTGGTCTCTTTTTCAGATATGTCACATATCATAGCCTGGAGATGGTATAACGTCAGACCCCAATAGCCTTATAAGTCATGCCGATGCAAGGTCCATAACGGTTCGAGAAAATACTGATAACACTTACCAGTAAATCTCAGCAACCCCGGCAAGGGAATTCATGTTATGGCCAATCGAGCATAGCGCAACATCAACTCCCAATACCGGGAGAGACGAATCCCCTCCTATCGCTCATTGCCTCCATGTGACTCATGACTGTACCCAAAAACTACCATTTTGCACGATCTCTTGAATGTGGTATGGTGAAAATCAAAGCACAATTGGAATCACACAAGACTCTATGACGATCTCGGGTCGACAGACTAACCTGTACTACTGTCACGAGAGAACTGCTATCTAATGATAGGTATAATACCATTTAGGAGTTCTCGACGAGTCCATTCAGTGTACCCAGTCTCCATTGAGCACCCGTATACCTTCTCTGATGTCAAACACCAATGGATATGGGATCATCCATCGCCCATCATATAGGTCGAGAAGCGTATACGCTAGTCTACTCTTGAATATCGATGCCCCATCTCGAGACCTCCACGACTAAGAACATTTGAAGGATGTACTTACCGACTACCTCTACCCCACTAGTATGATCTGCATCATAATCCAGGTAGTCAAGTACTCATCCTAAGGGCTTTATCAATATGTAATAGATAGACAATAAGTGTACATGTTAAGATAAAGAGCAAACAGATAGCATGCTATCATGTCGAGCAAGAAAGTCCTCCCTATATATGTCCAAGCATCCACTACAATATACATCACATGTACAGTAATGGCCTCTAGGGCATACATATAATTAACAAAATATCTTAGGAAATAGGTAGTAAATCATTAAAACATCAAACTTAATTAAAATCGATTTATTCCAAAAACCTGGTAAGCATCAATTTACCATTTTAGTTCAAAACATGATATCTTAACAAAACTAGTGGCCACAATGTTCATTTAATAACTTAATTAAGCCACACAAACCCTAACTAAATTTTGATCTCACCTAATTACACTAATCATAAAAATTAGTTTGCAAGAAATATAATTAGGACAAATTAAAAGTAACAATTAGCAAATTGGCAACTAGATTAGGTTTTGCAAGTCTTAACATACTAAACTACATATTCTAACCATAATCAAGTGATAAAACCCTAACTCTAATTCAAACCCTTTTCTTGAAATTTCAAATTTGCAAATAGAACCATATTTAAACACCAAAATAAATTAATTAGAAGTAATTAATCAACAATTAACCATTGGGTTAGGATTATACCTCAACAAACAAGAGATCTAGCTTGCAACATAGCCTCCCAAAATGGCTTCCTTGCTCCAAGATCCATGCTCGATTGGCCAAGGTAAAATGGGTAAAGATTTAATTAGGAATTTAGTGAGAATTTGAAAGGATTTTTGAAGCAAAAATGAAGAATTTTTTGAAGAGAATTGAGGCGAAGAAATGGAGGAGGTTGCCACTACAAGGCTCGGCCAGATCTAGGTGGGGAGAGAGAGTGAGTGAGGTGAGTGTGCTGTGTTTGTGTGTTGTTTCCCAAGTCAACAAAATACCCCCATACCACATTTATTACACCCGTGCCTTCTTTTCTTTTCTTTTTTTCTTTTCTTTGGTGAGATGAGACGTGAAATTGAATGGAGGTGGCTACTGGGAAAATTCGTGCGAACAAATGAAGGGAGAGGTGAGGGTAAGTGTGAAGGAGAGGTGACCATATACCCACACACATAATAGATCTAATCCTTCATTACTCAATTATTATTTATTTAATTATTTTCTAGCTTCACTTGTGTTATCTAGAACCAACTCGAAAACATTTTTTTTTAAAGTGAGCATGCTACAACATGTGTTTTAGTTGTGTCATGGTGCATAATTTTGTATTAACCCATATTAATTTGTAACAATAACTAATTAAATGTATAAGTGAAAGCTTGAAATAATATTTAAAATAATTAATTAAGAAAAATATTTAAGTAAGCTAGTATTTACAAGTGACCAATTAAATACCAAATACTAGCAATTACATAGCTAGAATAGGTATATTTAAGTCTATGTTGAAAAATAATTATATCATGGTTTTTACGGAAAACACATATTATCACTAATTAATACACAATTAACCTAATCGAATTTTCAGAACGTTACAATCTTCCCCATTTAAAGAAATTCGGTCCCCGAATTTAAAAATCTAACTATGCGTACCTTCGAAGAGATGGGAATAATTCTTCCTCATCACGTCCTCAGCTTCCCACGTGACCTCTTCGCTGTTCGGGCCACGCCAAAGAACTTATACGGACGGTATGTCCTCGAACCTCGGTTTCTTCACCTGCCGATCTAGAATGACTATCGGCTGCTCGGTGAGAGAAAGATTGCACTCCAGTTGAATCGTCTGATGCTGTATCGCGTGAGAGGGGTCATGAAGATACTTGCAGAGCATCGATACATAGAACACGGGGTGAATATCTAGAAAGATGGGTGGAAGAGCCAAACGATAAGCAATTTCACCGACACGCTCGAGAATCTCCAGGGGACCCACATATCTGGGACTAAGCTTCCCTTTCTTTCCGAATCTCGACACGCCCTTCATCGGAGAAACCACCAAGAAAATATGATCGCCTACTGTAAACTCAAGTCTGCTCTAACGTCAGTCTGTATAAGATTTCTGCCTGCTCTGGGCCGCTCTCAGCCTATCCCAAATTAATTGAATCTTTTCGGTCGTCTTCTGCGCAATCTGTGGTCCCAAAATACTGCTCTCGCTGAGCTCTGTCCAACAAACGGGCTATCGACATCTCCTCCCATATAACGCCTCGAAGGGTGCCTTCTAAATCGTCTCTTGGAAGCTGTTATTATAGGAAAACTCTATCAAGGGAAAGTGACGATCCCAACTACCACGAAATCTAGAACGCAAGCTCGGAGCATGTCCTCTTGAGTCTGAAAGGTCCGCTCAGATTGATCGTCGGCCTGCGGATAGAAAACTGCACTGAAACTCAATCTGGTGTGCAAGGTCTCTTAATGTTTCTGCCATAGTCGGCTGGTAAACTGGGTGCCTCTGTCGGACATAAAACAAGTCGGAACTCCATGTAGTCGCACAATCTCATCAACATATTTCTGTGCATACTGAATGAATCTGAAAGTGGTCTTCACTGGCAAAAAGTGAGTTGCTTTCGTCAATCGGTCTACGATCACTCAAATATAGCCATACTCTCGACTGGTCCTAGGTAGACCCATGATACAATCCATAGAAATTTGTTCGCATTTCCACCCTGGAATGGGCCAAGGTTGTAATTCTCCTGCTGACCTCTGATGCTTATCCTTTACTTGCTGACAAGTCAGCATCCCGAAACAAAATCTGTAACATCTCTATTCATTCCATCACATCATTAGACTTCTCTCAAATCATAATAAATCTTGGTGAAAACCGGATGAACACTATATGTTGACTGATGTGCCTCCTCGGAATCTCGCGTCTCAGTCCCTCGGAATTTGGCACACATAGTCGATTCCCAAATCATAGTACTCCTTGATCATCAATCACGAACTCTGAATCTCTGCCCTATTGAACCTGCTCCAAGATCTCTGACAACGAACGTCATCGGACTGTGCCTCACTGATATGATCAATTAATTGTGGATGTGTACGGACATGGGCAAGTTGTCCCCGGTCGGAGTAAACTCGAACTGTACTCGGCTATCACAAAGAATCTGCTAATCTGCCGTCGACTGTCTCTGAACTGCGCTCAAACAAGAAAAGCAACCTTCGGGCCTCCGACTCAAAGTATCTTCCACAACATTCGCCGTGCCCGGACGATAAAGAATCTCGCAGTCATAGTCTTTCACTAGCTCCATCCATCTGTGCTGTCTCAAATTCAGATCTCGCTACTGAAAAAATATACTTTAAACTCTTGTGGTCCGTGAATATCTGGCATGACTCGCCGTATAAGTAGTGTCTCTAAATCTTAAGTGTAAAAACCACCGCAGCCATTTCTAAGCCATGCGTGGAATAACTCTCCTCGTGCTTCTTCAACTGCCGAGAAGCATCGCATTAAACAAAAAACCGCCTGATCTTGAAAGAAAAAATAATATTGGTGCCGTAGTCAAACGAATCTTTAACTGCTGAAAGCTTTGGTCGCATACCTCAGTCCAACGAAAAGGAACTCCCTTCCGGGTCAACCCGGTCAACATTGCAGCTAAATGCAAAAAATCCTGTACGAAATATCAATAGTATCCGACCAGAAACACACTTGGATAATTTAGCAAATAGCTGGTGCTCCCTCAAAGTCTGTAACGAAATCCTCAATTATTGCCTAGGCCCCACTCGGCTCCAAAAGTAAACTAAAATGTCATCAACGAACATGATGATAGACTGATCAAGAAACGGCCTGAATATACGGTGCATCAAATCTATAAACGCTGCTGGGGCATTGGTGAGCTCGAACGACATCACCAAGACTCATAACGCCTGTAACGTGTGAAAAGCAGTCTTCGGAATATCATCCTCTCGAACCCGCAACTAATGGTAATCTGATCGCAAGTCAGTCTTCGAGAAATGTCCCACACCCTAGAGCTAATCGAACAAATCTTCAATACGAGGTAAGGGATATCTGTTCTGCACAGTCACTCAATTCAACTGACAATAATCGACGCATAATCGCATACTGTCGTCCTTCTTCTTGACAAACAGAACAGGAGCTCTCCAAGGCGATGCACTCGAACGAACAAGCCCTTTATCCAACAAATCATGCAACTGATCCTTCAGTTCTTTAAGCTCCGCCGGGTCCATCCGATATGGCGGGATAGAAAAAGGCTCCGTGCCGCAAATCAAGTCAAGCAGAACTCAATATCTCTGGCGACAAACCAAGCAACTCGTCAGGAAAACATCTGGAAACTCTCTCCTAATCGGAATCTGATCCAACGGGACTTCTGCGGCTCTAACATCACAAACATACGCTAAGAATTCCTGACATCCTTTTCTCAAAAGCTGACTAGCGCAAAGAGAAGAAATCAAACTGGGAAAGGCGACGCTACGGTCTCCCCAAAAACAAACAAGAACTGGCTCACCCGGAAAACTAAATCCCACTGTCATCTTACGGCCGTCCACGAATGCATAACACATGGCTAACCAATCCATTTTCTGAAGAACTTCGAAGTCAAACATATCGAGGAAAATCAATCGACAGAAGAATCCCTATCTCCGATACGAACAAAACAAACACGAAAGAGAAACACATAGAGCTACAAAAGACTAGCATACGGAAGAAATCACAACAAGCGGCTAATTTAGCAAGGACTATTATCGGCTAGACTTCGATACAAAATATGCAGATACCATTTCAAACAACACCAAAAAGAAATACGCATCGGATGAAAACAACGAAAGAATACTTATTACAACTGCGCCTATCTAATCGCCTCTGAGCTGGCATACCGGTACAGATCCGCTTCGATCCAAAAACGACCGAAATCTCAGAAATGCGCTCCTCTAGCAGTAAATCTGTATCCATCGCGGCTGCATAAGTGTCAAAATGCTGGGTGCCGATGGCAAGAAATAACTACATGTCAAATCTCCACACGAACCTCTTTATCCGTTTCTCTTCAGTGTCCACCAGGTAAGGAGCATATCGGACCGCTAAGTAAACTATATGTCATACTCGGACACCGTCCTCCCTGGAGACTTACGCAAAGACTGAAAACTACGAGCTCGGACATCTCGAACGCTCTCCGGAAGAAAACGGGCAAGAAATACAGCTGTGAACTCCTCCCAAGTCATAGGAAGTAGGTCTGCAGCTCGGCCTCTCTCAATTGACTCGCACCACGTCTGAGCAAGACCTCTCTAGACGAAAACTCGCAAGCTCAATCCATATCTGGTCAGAACATCTTTATGAATGAAAAATCCTAGCCATCCTATCGAGGATTGTCTACGGATCCTTCACTGCATCTGTGCCTGTAAAAACTAGAGGCTTCAGCCTCAAAAACTCCTATAAGGATACAAAAATAATCTTGTTAACAATAGAAATAGCTGCCTGTACAGCAGGTACAATCACAGTCCCCACAGTAGGAGGGACATTATTAGCTCTCGGAGCTCGGCTTGCCTCAACTAACAATCCAACCATCTGTCGCAAGTCCTGAATACTTGACTCCAGCCTAGCTATCAATCCTGGAGAAGGCGGATCAATATGTCCCTGAAGGGTAGGTGTACCGCCCTGATCGGTCCTCGTCTCATACGAGACTACTATAATCCCATCCCTGGCGGTAGCCCTCTGGCCCTCGTAGTCTCCGGCGGCATAGTGGCTGGAACAAGAAACATGATTGATAGGAACATTGCGATCGAATCAAAGGATTTCCGGACTCAAGAAAGGAGAAACAAGAAAATATATATCCTAAGGTTACTTAGGCGGAGTACCGTATCGTAAGTATGCCACGGAACATACACACGCTACGTCACTCTGCTTAAGTTGTAGGGTTCCTATGCATGACAGCTAGGTTTCGGGAGGCATCATCCATGCCATTTTCAAATTTTTGTCGTGCTAAAGAACTCTAACCTAGGAACTTTAACTAGAAAATCATACGAAACAATGTGTAAACTACTTTACAACTAAGTGAACTAGGAATACAACCTTTGTAGACCGGTCCTTCACTTCATTAGCTCCATGTAGTAGTCCTTTCGCTGCGATCATTGAACTCCCGGACCCTTGAGAGGGTCCACAAGGTGAATGGTGCATACTTGCTAGAAGTCTTCGAGGCCGAAGATGATCTACGTCGAGGAGACACTAACCCAAGCTACCTCTTCACTAATGTAAGATTAGTGAAGCTAACAATCTATACTAAAGTGCAAATCTAGTAGAGGATGATGAAATAGGATTTTTACTCACTTTAGAATTGATTTTCTCACTAATTTTAAGCTCTTTCACAAAACCTAGTGAGCTCTTTCTTCTGCTTGAGGAAGAAGAAGAAAATAATGGATGAGAGAGTGAATGGAAACCATGGGTGAGAAAATATCTAATAATCATCATGTAGAGATTTAACCATGAGTTTAGATAATGGTTGGGTTAACAAATATCTAGTGTAAGACAAAACTAGTGGACTAAGTCATTGGATCTCCAAGCTTCTGAAAACTTCATGCCATGTGACAAATTTCCAACTAATAATTGAATTACTATAAATAAATAAACCCTACATTATCTTTATCATGGTGTAAGTCTCATACACCTATGTTGCTTGTATCATTAACCATGACACATAAATAAAACACAATTAATATATATCACATATATATTCAGTGTGCACATATGAGAAAAATAAATACTTAAGTGAGCTAATATTAGTTAATGTAAACTAGTATATCACATATACAATTATACACTAGATTATCAAATCAACACTTGATTTAATAATCCGGCTATATCTCATATAACCGACTAATATTATATGTATCAACTTATCGAATCAACACTTAATTCGATAACCCGGCTATATCACATATAACCGACTGATATGAATAAATCGCGAGAATAGAATACGGTATCACATACTCGTATTATTCTCGGTCCTGCACATATCACATATTCGCTCCTACCTCGTTTTGCCTGGGCCAGTGAAACCTCTGTGTAGGACTCTAAAGACTCGTCAATACGCCGGCAGTAGGTGATGATCACATCAAGCACCCACAAGCCGTCAGTGGTACTAGCTGGACGTAACGGCTACTCGGGTATTGAGCGATTAGAAGATCAACAAGAAAGCCCGCTCTAGCTCCTGTAAAGCCTGTCAGTAACATTACCGTACAGTCCGTTCTCTTCGTCTTAGATGTTGCATATCCAGTCTAGGGTGGTAAATGTCAGACCCCAATAACTCGATAAGTTATGCCGATATGACGCTCATAACGGGTCGAGAAACTACTGATAACATTTACCAGTAAATCTCCAAATCAGCCCTGGCCAGGGACTTCCGGTTATAGCCAATCGAGCACAACACGACATCTACCCCCAATACCGGGAGAGACGAAATCCCCTCCTATCGCTCATTACCTCCATGTGACTCAGGACTGTACCCAAAAACCACCGTTTTGTACGTCCTCTTGAACATGGTAAGGTGGAAATCAAAGGATGGTGGGAATCACACAAGACTCTATGAGGATCTCGGGTCTACAGACTAACCTGTACCAGTATCACTAGAGAACTGTTATCTGACGCCAGGTATAATACCATCTAGGAGTTCTCTGCGAGTCCGTCCAGTGTACCCAGTCTCCACTGAGCACCCGTATACCTGTTGGATATAGTGCCCTCTAAGTCAATTATTGGATCGCAGGTATGTGATTGCAATGATTGAAGGAGGACCTATACCGATATGAAAGTCTTGCTCGAGATGATAGTATGCTATCCGGTTTGTCTTTATCATCGTATACATGCTTTAGTTCACTATTGCATGTTAATAGAACCCATAGGATTCTTGCTTGACTGCCGGCATTATGATGGCAATCATATACGTGAGAGCTGGGGTCTATAAGCACATCCTTAAAGTGTCCCTAGTCGTGGGAGTTTCGAGATAGGGCATCGATACTCCAGTGTAGACTAGTGTATACAGTCGAGACCCCGACGAGGGGCGGTAGCCGGTCTCACAAACCATTGGTGTCAGTTTGATCACCTAAGATGTATACAGGTGCTCATTGAGTTATGAGTACACCGGACTGGACTCGCTGGGAACATGCTGAGTTGGTATTATACATATCGTCAGATAGCAGTTCCCTGGTGACATGTGTAAAGGTTAGTTCATCGATCTGAGGTTGTCATTTGTCTTGTGTGAGTTCCCACTGTGCTTTGATTTATACCCTACCATGGGTCAAAGGAGTCATGCAAACAGGTATTTTTTGGGTACAGTCCCGAGCCACATGGAGGCAGTGAGCAGATCATCGGGGATTCGTCTCTCCCGGTATTCGGGGTGAGATCGCGCTGTATTTAGGAGAGCCATTACACGAAATCCCTGGCCAGGGTAATCGAGATTTATTGGTAGGTATTCCAGTAGTATCTCAGGGTGTTCTAAGCTTCTCTCTTTGACACGACTTACACAGCTATTAGGGGTCTGACGTTTACCGGCCCCCTAGGCCCTGTATGCGATACTCATAGACGAATATACCGGACTATATGGATATTGTCACTGTCAGTCTCAGTAGGGTTTCTGGATGAGTTCGCTCGTTAGCTTCCCTTCCAATCGATACATAAGCAACCGTTACGTACAGCTTGTACCTCTGACGTGCTAGTGGTTATACCCAGTGCCAGTGTATTGATGAGTCATTAGAGTCCCCCACAGACAGTTTTCCAAGTTCGGGCGAAACGTTGTAGATGCCGTATGGTTTTATGGCAGGGTTCGGAAAATGCACGTGCGTTTTCGCACGTGTCATTTTTCGGGCAGATAATACTGGTGGCCTTTGTTTTAAGCCGAATCCAAGTATTATACTGTGTAGATATAATATATTTGTCTCAGTTGCATTTGTATTCGGTCGTAATACAAATGCGGGTATGTTTATACTATTACGGGGTTATCCTGAAATTCGTTTCGGGATCGCTTTTGGAAGTTGCCAGTTTCCAGTTTTCTATCACCTGTATTTAACATTCGGTTAAATGCGGATTTATTTTTCCTTCATTGGGTGAGTCATTGTATGTCGAAGCTTCAAGATTAGTGACTAGGATTGTGACTCATTAGGTTGCATTAATCGAAATGGTGACTAGGATAATGAATCACCATTTTGCATTAATTGTTCTTAGTAAGTCATGCTTTTTTTTTAATGTTATGATAAGTATCCTAGCTTAGAGTTACCCTCCCCTCTCCTGCACTCACCTCCCTCCTTCTATATATATTGGCCGGCCACCTCTTGGTGGAGGATATGGTTGCTTGTAAAAAGATTATGATAGTTCTAGACTCATGGAAATTCGATAGATACTCATTTCACATTTCCACCTGATCCAAAAGGCAACTTCATTAACCGTTCGTCCATAGCTTTGGACGTAACGAGACAAAGTGTTCTGCTCATTCTCTACATCAATCTTGGTCATCTCTTTTAGCAAACTTGATGATCGAGTTGCCTCGGTTCAGAGGCGGGAGCCCATTTAAAGATCCGTCGATGTGGTGCCACCTGAACGAGAAGACTGGAGATTCAGAAGATCGGAGCAGCCATAACAAAGCGTGGGATGATAGTTGAAGACCGAAGGACTCGGATCGTTCGGTATAACATTTCTACCCACTTTGTAGTTTGTTAGTTTAGCTTTAATGGCAGATCCGGGTTATAGTATGCGATAGCGCCAGTTTATAAAAGTTTTTGTTCCGCATATTGGCGTCTGTTAGACGACCGGGGCGCTACCGTAGACTTACAGTGGTATTAGAGCCTCACCATTAAGCTTTACTAAGTTATGCTAACGCGTTTAAAATATCGATCGAACGGAATTTCAAAAATTACATTTTTCTGTACAAAAGTTTCTATCGATTTTAAACTTGGTCTAAAAATTATTTTGAGCATCACAGAAAAACAAGCAGGCTTTTATAAGAATACTGGTGAAATTTGGTGGCCCAACTCAACAGTAACGCCGTGGATCCGCGGCCCAAACAAGGGTTTGGCAGCGGATCCGCCGCCGTTTTGTGAGATTGGTACTCCAATTTTCTACAGTAGCTTCTACACAGTGAATTGTGGTTTCTGGAATGTTTCCTTTGGGCCCATATTTAGTTACTGTACAGCAGAAGTTCGTGGGGCCCACTTCGGAAAATTTTGTCGATCGAAATTTTAAGCTTGTTAGTATACAGTACTTACTTTATATCTCCGACCGGGAATGTCATTTGAGCGGTAAACCGCGTCTAATTGCTATAGTTCTTTTAGACGGGTTTGCGAACGTGACATTCGCGTTGATGTTCTGTGTTGTGCTGTGATGTTGCGGATTTGTCAAGGTGGATAGCAGTGTGCAATGATAGTGCTGTTTGGATTTATTTGTACATTTGATATTGCAGGGCGAGCGTCCAACATGTGGACTGCCGTCACTGCCAGTTTGTATAATATTCTTTTGGGGCACGACCGACTTGAGGTCGATGTACCCGTTGTACATATTTTTTTTATTTCTGTACTAGGTTTACCCCGCAACGGAGTGCACGGATAGCCAGGTTCTGGAGGGCAACGAGTCCGTATCTCATGGCTTTGAGAGGCAGAGGGGCATTACTCTAGAATTGGCAGACTATTCGCCGCACTCGTAAGGGGTACAGGTTGACCCAAGGAGGGGTGCTCAAATTACCGGATTTCGTGAAGTGCTAGGTGGTCCATTCACTTTGCTGTAGGGGGCTGCCTCGCTTCAGGTTTTGGCGGGTAACTTGCCGCACCCATAGGGGTCTAGGTTTCATTGCACAGGCTATCCGCACGACCAGGGGAACGTCGGGTTTCAGTAGCGGCTCTGTGAAACCCGGGGATCCCAGATTATCTGTATTGTTCTGTGATGCTTATTAATTTTCTGTGATGTTGCATTTATCATGCCTGGAGCGATTATTATATATTTATATATACTAGTAGATGGTGTATATGTTTTGCACCCGCGCTAGCCCAGTCCCCGCTCTGTCGTTAGTTAAGTAACCTAACGGGTAATGACGGGACCCAGTTACGAATGCGGATGGCATATATGTACATTTTATTTTCGTTCTTTTCTGGTGTGATTAATTGATGGGACTGCATTGATTCTTATCAATACAAGGATAAAACAAACCTATATTTGATGTTACTGGAACAAATTTTAAAAGGAGTTATTACAAAGACCTTTCCTTCTGTTATGCATAGTGGTATTCAGTTAGAATATCCAGCACCTCATTCGACGAGGCAAGGGCCGAGATCCCTTCACCGGGAGTGACCCCTTGGGTAGAAGTTTACGTCAGGGTACTAACTTCAAATATAGTCGATTATAAGTTGTTTTGCATCGCGGTATTCAGTTAGAATATCCTGCACCTCATTCCATGAGGAAAGAGCCGAGATCCCTTCACCGGGAGTAATCTCTTTAGCAAAAGGTTTTTCACCACTATATTTTTTATAAAAAGCTATCAGGTTCCTTCAACGAGATCAAGTTCATTATGTTAAAGGTTTTTTTCCAAAAACCAGTCGTAATCCTCCGTCATTTCTTATGGATGGTCAGTAGTATTCAAGCTATGTTTGTTGGCCTACGTCAACGCATTGTGTTTGGTAGCTGCTGGGTATTCATTTGTTGCATAGATAGATGCATTAGTTTAGGACAGACGTACAGTCTTGTTGGCCTACGTCAAGGGCATGTACGATGATAAAAATTAATCAGGACAACGAGATCAGGACAACGACGGGTAGAACTTGACATGTGGCTTATGATTTGTTGGCCTACGTCAAGTTTATAAGAGCATGGGATAAAAATTACATCGGGTGTTTCAAACATACAGGAAACTTGCCAAACTTGCGCATACCTTCTGGAGTGTGATAACGTGAGTGGATACCGTCATGTTATCATGCGATGAGAGTGGATCCCGATTCCCACTGATGAGTTGGTTTACTCCTCGGGTGATTCCGACTAATTCTTCTTTCAGGTTTGGAGGAGAATTTGAGAGAACAGTGGGAGGTTTCCTGATTAGCTAAAATGATAACCATTCTGATCTAGGTTAGAGTGCACTTAGAGTATTTCTTTTCTCTCTCTCTTTGGCAGCGACCTTTGACCGACCCTAGAATATAACTCAGTGACCAAGTTGACCGAACCTTCTTAAAATACTGGATTTTGGATTGTCTAAAGTTGCATAAGTCATTGCCGCTCCTTCTTTTACCCTTTGTATTTCTCAGAACACCCCGTATTACTACGGACATCCACTTCCATTGGATAGATCCATCATATGGTTATATACGAACTCGAAGGGACTTTTTCGAGGATGGATCCAGGTTCAGGAGAAATAGAATTGGTTTATTCAGTTGTCTTTTATTATCACCTTCTCTCAGGTTGCGAGGGCTCCTTAGTTTAGGAGAGTACACCTATTACGCTTATTGGATAGTCTTCTTCCAAACCATAGGCAGGTGTCGAAAGGTAGGGAATGAAGAAAACCAATTAGCCTAAGTAGGGTGTGCAGAAGGTAGTATGTAATGTAGAAGGTAGTATGTAAAGACAAGATAAAGGGATTAGAAAGAGGGCAAAGTAAATTGCGACTGCTAACATTCACGACCAAACCACGTATTTCATCGCCACTCCTACTTCACCTTTCATTTCTCCAGAACAACCCGTATCACTACGAACATCCAATTCCATTGGATAAATCTATCGTATGGTTATATACGAACTCGAAGGATCTTTTTCGAGGATGGATTCTGGTTCAGGAGAAATAGGAATAAGGAATTATTCAATTGTCTTTTATCATCACCTTCTCTCAAGTTGTGAGTACTCCTTGGTTTAGGAGGGTACACCTATTATGCTTACTGGATAGTCTTCTTCCAAACCATAGGCTGGTGCCGAATGGTAGGGAAGGAAGAAAGCCATTTTAGCCTAACAATGGTGTACAGAAGGTAACGACTAAAGACAAATAAAGGGAATTGGAGAGATGGCAAGGAAATATACGGTTACAGTCATGAATCTGAATAATGGAAAAGATATTACTATGAATACCCGGATACCCTTTCGAAACATATTCGTGTTTCATTTTCACTGTGTATTGTTAATAAAAAACTGATTTCCCAATTAGACCCTTGCTCCAAGGTATGTATTTACCAGGTATAATTCTCACATATGTATGGTTTTACAGATGATGAGTGGGAGTAAGTCATTAGGAATTAGGTGATCATCCTTATTATATCGGAATTCGTTGTAATTGGTGATATTTGAGGAAATCGCTTGGGTACAGTTTTCAACCTACGACGCACAGGTTTTGAGTTATTAAACTCAGTGGACTTATACAAAGTATTGTATGTTGTCCAGTGTCCATCGGGACAAAGGGGTTGGTCCTCGTACTATGTTCTATTTACTTGTGACTTCTCTAGTTTTTAGACAAGTGTTTCGTAGAAATACAATGTCTAAGTTTTGAGAAGTTGTGAGAATAGGAATAAAGTAGAGAACCAGGTGTCACAAGTATCGGGATTCTTCAAAGAAATTGAAGATGTAGATTCTTGTGATTGGTATTCAATTGATAGTAACGGTTTTGAGAAACTTGTTTCTCTTTCGGGTTACTCATAATTGGATGGATTCCTAAGTTGAGTAATGCTGATTAGCCTCTCTCTATTAAGTTAATATGCACTGGAGACAGCTGCATGATTTGAATCTGGTTTCAATTAAATAAGTGCCAAAGTTTCTATATTGGATAAAGAATGCTTCATATCTTAACAATGTTAAGGTAAGGGGAGTTGTCCAACTTATGCTTAAAACTAGACACTGGATAACTCAAGGCACGTTTCTGTAATGGCAGTTTGCGGGTTGACCCTAGCTTTGACGAGGGTTAATTTTCTACCATATAGAAGATCAATAGTGATATTGTTCTTGACTCGCCACAGTTTTAGTAAAATAGATTTTTTTTCAGAAAAATAGTAGTGGGAGTATGGTAGAACTGGAAGTGATTCCTGAACCGCAAACGATTACGGAAAATTTAATAGGACCTATATATTCAATCAGGTTTGACATTCCATTAGCCACTCCCCAGATATGGAGGGTAACCTCAGACTCCCGAGAGGTACTCAGGTAGCCTCATGGACGGTGACAGGGAGGTTCTTGTTTACCCAGACTTGACACTACTGTTGTTCCAGACTATGAGACCCGGCAGGAGGATATGTATAGCGCCGTTCTAAACTAGTTTTAGAAGTACACGTATATATTATTCTGCAGAGGGTTGTTGTGGTCAGTGGGAGCAGCGGAAGCATAGTGGGCAAGTAGCTCATGTCTATTTATCGGCGTAAGCAGATATAGAAGAGATTAGATCATCTAATTTTGATGTAACAGTCATGACTTTGACATCATCAGAATAGGGGATGGATCTGTTAAGAAGGTAGTAGGGTGTGATGTCCTGGTATTTGGATGACACACACAGAGTAGGAAGTAAAATTCCTATACTACGATCGTTTATACTGTAGTTGTCACACAGTTGTTTCTCCACAATGGACATGGATATAATATTTGACATTCTGGTTACTAGATCTATGGTTTTAGATCTAGAATTGGGTTGTTTCCCAATTGGGGTACTTTGACAGTATTCTAAAGGTATTTAGAATATATGACTCCTGGCATGATTGCCAGATCACTTGCTTAGGCAATTGAGTCAATCGTGAGATGTCAAGTACCACACCAGATGTTGTTTTTTGCACTAGATGCGATAAGTTTATATTAATCCAATCCTGGAGAAACATTAAGAAGCAGTTTTAGAACATGAATGGATGTTCTATGGATTTGATAATGGCAGCCTCCTTGAGGAGACGGTTATCATTCTAGGCTTCCAAAGTGACCTGGATGACAGAGTGATTGTCAGAGTTATAGTTTTCCCTCTGACGAGGGACAGTATTATGGACAGGTGGTCCAAGAGGATACTGTGAGAGGCATGGTGCGCGATACTGATTAGGTTCAGTTATCAATACAGTCTAAGAAGTTTGGATTTGGAGTTCATTTATGAACTAGGTCCCATCAGATATCCAGACATATTCTAAGACACCAATTACTCGATTCGGGAGATGGCTTTCTCCGCGAACTTGAGATTAAGAGAGACATAGAAAGAAACTTCACGGCGGATCCACTCACTGAGGCTATGAGTATGCGACATCGCAATAATAGCCTTAAGTGCAAGTGGGAGATTGTTTGATATAGTGCCCTCTAAGTCAATTATTGGATCGCAGGTACGTGATTGCAATGATTGAGGGAGGACCTATACCGATATGAAAGTCTTGCTCGAGATGATAGTATGCTATCTGGTTTGTCTTTATCATCGTATACATACTTTAGTTCACTATTGCATGTTAATTAAACCCATAGGATTCTTGCTTGACTGCCGGCAGTATGATGGCGATCATATACGTGAGAGCTCGGGTCTATAAGCACATCCTTAAAGTGTCCCTAGTCATGGGAGTTCGAGACAGGGCATCGATACTCCAGTGTAGACTAGTGTATATAGTCGAGACCCCGACGAGGGGCGGTAGCCGGTCTCACAAGCCATTGGTGTCAGTTTGATCACCTAAGATATATACGGGTGCTCATTGAGTTATGAGTACACCGGAATGGACTCGCTGGGAACATGCTGAGTTGGTATTATACATATCGTCAGATAGCAGTTCCCTGGTGACATGTGTACAGGTTAGTTCATCGACCTGAGGTCGTCATTTGTCTCGTTTGAGTTCCCACTGTGCTTTGATTTATACCCTACCACGGGTCAAAGGAGTCATGCAAACAGGTACTTTTTGGGTACAGTCCTGAGCCACATGGAGGCAGTGAGCAGATCATCGGGGATTCGTCTCTCCCGGTATTGGGGGTGAGATAGCGTTGTGTTTAGGAGAGCCATTACACGAAATCTCTGGCCAGGGTAATCGAGATTTACTGGTAAGTATTCCAGTAGTATCTCAGGGTGTTCTGAGCTTCTCTCTTTGACACGACTTATACAGCTATTGGGGGTCTGACGTTTACCGGCCCCCTAGGCCCTATATGCAATACTCATAGATGAATGGACTAGACTGTACGGATATTGTCACTGTCAGTCTCAGTAAGGTTTCTGGATGAGTTCGCTCGTCAGCTTCCCTTCCAATCGATACATAAGCAACCGTTACGTACAGCTTGTACCTCTGACGTGCTAGTGGTTATACCCAGTGCCAGTGTATTGATGAGTCATTAAAGTCCCCCACAAATAGTTTTCCAAGTTCGGGCGAAACTTTGTAGATGCCGTATGGTTTTATGGCAGGGTTCGGAAAATGCACGTGCGTTTTCGCACGTGTCATTTTTCGGGCAGATAATACTAGTGGGCTTTGTTTTAAGCCGGATCCAAGTATTATACTATGTAGATATAATATCTTTGTCTCAGTTGCATTTGTATTCGGTCGTAATACAAATGCGGGTATGTTTATACTGTTACGGGGTTATCCTAAAATTCGTTTTGGGATCGCTTTTGGAAGTTGCCAGTTTCCAGTTTTCTATCACCCGTATTTAACATTCGGTTAAATACGGATTTATCTTTCCTTCATTGGGTGAGTCATTGTGTGTGGAAGCTTCAAGATTAGTGACTAGGATTGTGACTCATTAGGTTGCATTAATTGAAATGGTGACTAGGATAATGAATCTCCATTTTGCATTAATTGTTCTTAGTGAGTCATGCTTTTCTTTTAATGTTATGATAAGTATCATAGCTTAGAGTTACCCTCCCTTCTCCTACACTCACCTCCCTCCTTCTATATATAGTGGCCGGCCACCTCTTGGTGGAGGATATGGTTTCTTGAAAAAAGATTATGATAGTTCTAGACTCATGGAAATTCGATAGATACTCATTTCACATTTCCACCCGATCCAAAAGGCAACTTCATTAACCGTTCGTCCATAGCTTTGGACGTAACGAGACAAAGTGTTCTACTCATTCTCTACATCAATCTTGGTCATATCTTTTAGCAAACTTGATGATCGAGTTGCCTTGGTTCAGAGGCGGGTGCCCGTTTAAAGATCCGTCGACGTGGTGCCACTTGGACGAGAAGACTGGAGATTCAGAAGATCGAAGCAGCCGCAACAAAGCGTGGGATGATGGTTGAAGACCGAAGGACTCGGATCGTTCGGTATAACATTTCTACCCACTTTGTAGTTTGTTAGTTCAGCTTTAATGGCAGATCTGGGTTATAGTATGCGATAGCGCCAGTTTATAAAAGTTTTTGTTCCACATATTGGCGTCTGTTAGACGGCCGGGGCGCTACCGTAGACTTACAATACCATCTCTGATGTCAAACACCATGCGATATGGGATCATCCATCGCCCATCTCATGGGTCGAGAAGTGTATATGCTAGTCTACTCTGGTATATCGATGCCCTGTCTCGATACACCCATGACTAATAACATTAACGGATGAACTTATGGACTACCATGGCCCCACTAGTATGATCTGCATCATAATCCTGGTAGTCAAGTACACATCCTAAGGGCTTTACCAACATGTAACCATGAGACAGTATCAAGAGACAAGTATACATATTAAGATAAAGAGCAACCAGATAGTATACTATCAAGTCGAGAAAGAAAGTCCTCTCTATATATGTCTAAGCATTCACTGTAATATACATCACATGTACAATAATGGCCTCTAGGGCATACATATAACTAACAATCTCCTACTTGCACTAGGGCCGGCTGTTGTAGTATCTCATACCTAACATCCCGAAGAGTCTCTCAAACTGTATATGGGGAATGGCCTTTTTGAGTGGATCCGCTGTGTTGTCCTTCGTGTCAACTCTCCTGACCTCGATTTCCCGGCGATCAACTATCTCCCGGATCAGGTGATACCGCCTCAGAATATGCCTGGATCGCTGATGGGACCTGGGTTCCTTGGCCAAGGCCACTGCTCCATTGTTATCGCAATACAAAGGTATTGAATGTTCAATGGACGGAACCACACCAAGTTCAGTTATAAACTTCTTCATCCAGACGCCTCTTTGGCAGCATCGTTGGCAGCGATGTATTCAGCCTCCATCGTTGAGTCTGCCACGGTTTCTTGTTTGGAACTCTTCCAATAAACTGCCCCTCTATTGAAGGTAAAGACAAATCCCGAGACCGACTTAGAGTCGTCCTTATCACTCTAGAAGCTCGAATAGGTAAAAGACTCCACTTGGAGTTCTCCATTACCATACACCAAGAGCATCTCTTTAGTCCTTCCCAAGTACTTGAGAATGCTCTTCACAGCTGTCCAGTGACTCTCTCCTGGATCTGCTTGATACCTACTCACTACACTTAGTGAGTATGTTACATCGGGTCTGGTACATAGCATTTGTTAGTTATATGTATGCCCTAGAGGCCGTTACTGTACATACGATGTATATTGTAGTGGATGCTTGGACATATATAAGGAGGACTTTCTTGCTCGATATGATAGTATGCTATCTGGTTGTACTTTATCTTAACATGTACTCTAATTGTCTCTATGTTACATGTTGATAAAGCCCTTAGGATATGTACTCGACTACTGGGACTATGATGAGATCATACTAGTGGGGCAACGGTAGTCGACGAGTACATCCTATAACTGTTCCTAGTCGAGGGTGTATCGAGACGGGGCATCGATGCACCAGAGTAGACTAGCATATACGCATCTTGACCCATATGAAGGGCGATGGATGATCCCATATCCATCGGTGTTTGACATCAAGGATGGTGTACGGGTGCTCAGTGGAGACTGGGTACACTGGACGGACTCGCCGAGAACTCCCAGATGGTATTATACCTCACGTCAGATGGCAGTTCTCCGGTGACACTAGTACAGAGTAGTCTGTTGACCCGAGATCATCATAGAGTTTTGTGTGATTCCCACTGTGCTTTGATTTCCATCATACCACGTCCAAGAGGGCATGCAAAAAGGTGGCTTTTGGGTACAGTCCCGAATCACATGGAGGCAATGAGCGATAGGAGGGGATTCGTCTTTCCCGGTATAGGGAGTTGATGTTGTGCCGTGTTCGATTGGCTATAGCTGGAAATCCCTGGCCAGGGTTGCTGAGATTTACTGGTAAGTTTATCAGTAGTTTCTCGAACTGTTATAGACCTCATATCGACACGACTTATCAAGCAACAGGGGTCTGACGTTTACCACCCCTAGGCGAGATATACGACATATCAGACGACGAGACCGAACTGTACGGGAGTGTTACTGATTGGATTCACAGGAGAATGTACAGGCTTGCTTGTTGATCTTCTGAGCGCCCAATACCTGGGTGGCTGTTACGTTTAGCTGACCGCTTGCAGCATGTGGGTGTTTGATATGATCATCACCTACTGCCGGCGTATTGACGATTCTTTAGAGTCCTACACAGAGGTTTCTTGACTCAGGCAAAATGGAGTAGGGGCACATATGTGATATGTGCAGGACCGAGGATAATGCAATATGTGATACCGTATTCTATTCTCGCGATATTTGATATCAGCCGGGTCATCGGATCAAGTGTTGATTCGATGAATCAGTAAATAATATATTAGTCGGTTATATGCGATATAGCCGGATTGTCGGATCAAGTGTTGATTCGATAATTTAATGTATAATAATAATATATAATATATTAAATTACATTAACTAATATTAGCTCACTAAAAGATTCTTTTTCTCACTCGGGTAATACATTGATATATATGCGATATATGTTAATTGTATTATTTTCTTTTGTTACAATAAATATTATATATGTGATATATAATATTGTAACATGATATGATAACTAATGCAACATGTTTAGTAGAGATTAAACAAGATTAGGGTTTGATTTGGGTTAATACTTTCTAGATGTTTCTAGAAGGTTTTCTTTTGTTTTTGCAAAGATATTTTCAAGTGACTCATTCTTAACCTAACCCAAACCCTAACCTTGGTTAATTCTCTACAAAGATTTAGTCAACCATGGTTGCATTATTGATCATCTTTATCCTTTCATTATTCATCACAAAAGGTTTGATATTTATTATTCATCTTCTTCTTCCTTTTCTTTCTTTCATGGAAATTGCTTTCTAGCTTTTTTCCAAGTGATGAAAATGAGTGAGAATAAGAACATAAAAGAGAGAAAAAAATCCTACTTCATCATTCTCATATACCCTTGCCCTTTAGATGAGAGTGTTCACTTCATTTAGTGAGTGTTAGCTTTTGTTAATGAAACTTCAAGGTAGATCATCTTTGTTATCGAAGATCGGAAGCAAGCTTGCATCTTTCTCTTCGTGGAGCCTCTCGTGAGTTCGGAACACGATGATCGCAGCGAAGGGACTTCAACACGGAGCTTAAGAAGTGAAGGACCGGATCTACAAAGGTTGTAATCTCTCTCACTTAGTGTTAAAGTGTTTAACATGCTAGTTTTCGCCTAAACCCTAGTTTAAAGATCCGGCTTTGGGTTGTTCGGCACGGCTAAAATTTTAATCGGGCATGGTTGATGCCTCATAGACCCTTGTGGGTGTGCCTAGCAACCCTACAGTGGTATCAGAGCCAAGCTAAAGCTTTAGGCGAAGTCTGAGCGAAGTTTAAAGTCCGATCGAACCCAGATACCTTGATACGAACCTTTCTCTGGTCAATTTTCAGAAATGCGATTTTTTATGAATTAAAAATGCTCAGAAAATTAATCAGGAAAAACTAAGAATTACTGTGAAGTAAGGACCTGTAATGCGCTTATTTGACCGCGGAACCGCTGGCGGCGGTTCCGCGGCCAAAATTTTGAATTAGTCCCTGGAACATCATATATTTATTCTTAGGTCCTTTCTTGTCATTTTTTTCTGGGAATTTTTTAATTCCACTCAAGTGTTGAGTTTTCTAGGGTTGTATTGGGGACTCGTTGATTCGATCGGATAGTTTAACTTTGTTTAGTTTGTCTGGGTAATTTTTTAGAAATTGTTAAAAAGTTCGAACGGATATCAATAACTCACTTTTTTCCCTGCCGGAAAATTTCCAAGCGTTGGATTTTTTCGTAGTTTAGGAACGTTCTAAGTCGTGCAAGTAACGCGGTGGACCCTCTAGAAGACAACAAACCTTAACTCGATTATGTGACCGTCTTGAACTGCCTCTAAACCTTAGGGTTTGGGGCAGTACGGCGTGCCACATGTGAGGCGTTGGCTTGACCCTTCTACGGCTGGACCATTGGTACTGTGGCATGTGATGGATGTTTTTAAACTAATTTCAAGTGTTGAGAATAATCTGGGAAAACTTGGGTGTTTGATTATTCGATCGGAAAGTTTAACATTGTCTATTTATCTGGAATGTGATACAATATTTGGAATCCACATGTAGTTATGAGATAACTAATTTGAATGTTATAAATCTAGCAGTTCAGTCTCAGATGATTGGTTGCCACGGAATTTTGATATGATCAAAAGTCCGTCGCAATCACGTAGCGTACGCGGATACTCGCCGGGTAAACTTAACAGACAGCCACGCCCCAAAGCCCCGACCAAGTGACTGTAGGAGAACCCCGTCGCCGAAAGCATCCGTTCGGGTGCTCACGGCAGCGGTGTTCCGCCTTAGTGCACTTCGTCTACGGCATCGGGGGTGTGGCCGTCTTCTAAAGTTTGCGACGAGCATTCGATCTGGATGTCGGGAATCTTGTTGAATTCCCGACTAGATATTGAAAAGTGTTTTCGATAAAGAGACTAAAATACGGGGTTTATAATTGTTAGGCATGATATGTCTAAGGAATTCATTTGGTTAGGCATGCGATGTCTAAGGAGGTTGCGGATTCCAACTGTTGTAGTTTTACACTTTCTTTTCTGTGACCGTAAGCGTAGTATGTGGTGTATCGCCGGCTTCGTTGCTATACATCAACGACAATCGGGATACGCATACTTGCTTACATTGATGATATGAGATATTATGTGTTGCTGTGATATGTTGTATTGGATCGTCGCGTTTGAATAGCCAGGGGTTTTATGTGAGATGAGAGTTTTTCTTTTTCATTCATGTAAAATTCAATTGTATGTAATATTCTTTTATTGGGGCACTTCCGGGCTGAGGATGATGTCACCATTGTATATTATTTACTTTTCCGTATTAGGTAGACCCAAGGCGGGGAGCACAAGTAACCGGGTTCTAGGGTCCAGTGGGAGACCATCTCGAGGAGTCAAGACCGGGTCTCCTAACCCTAGAATTGGTAGTGTTGCTTGCCGCTCTCGTAGAGGTCTGGGGATGTGGGTTTGGCTATTCATCGCGACCATGGAATCCGTATTTTATACAGGCTCGTATTGAAAACACGGACATCCTAATATATCCAATATTTCATATATGTTCTTCTGCTGCAATGTTCTGTGATGAGATCATATTACTGCCTGAGACGAATGTTTATATTATATATATGAGATATATGTTATATTGCAGATTTCGTTTCAAAAGTGATGCTTGTGAAGCATAATTAAAATGGGACTTCATTAATGAGATTAATGAAACTAAAAGAAACCTAAAGATATTGTAGAAACTTGTTTAAAAACTGGTAGCTCCAGTTCTTGCTTTGCATAGTGGTGTTCCTTGTAGAACATCCAGCACCTTATTCAATAAGAAAAGAGCCGAGATCCCTTCACCGGGAGTGACCTCTTTAGTGAAACAAGCAGACGCTACAAACTCGGTTTGTCTTTTGATTGCTCCTATAGTTCTTGCTTTGCATAGTGATATTTGTGAAATATTCTGCACCTTATTCGATGCGGAAAGAGCCGACGATCCCTTCACCGGGAGTAACCTTTTTAGCAAAACTAGAAAAGGCCTCAAAAACACTCCATTTAAAAATCACTCGATTCTACAACGATATCAAGTTCATTACGCAAAGGGTTTTCTTAAAAACTCGTCGTAGCCCTCCGTCATTTTAGATAAGTACTACTTAGTATTCGTGCTGCGGTAGTTTGGCATTCGTCAAGGCGTAGTGTACGGTAGCTAACTAGTGCTTATCTGCTAGCATACGATGCGATTGGATTAGGGTATTCATACGGCGTTGTATGGCATTCGTCAAGGGTCGTGCGGGTGGGTTTAATTCAATCAGGAAATGTACGGGTTGAACTTGACTAGCGGACTATGGGTGGTTTGGCATTCATCAAGGTCCTAGGACGCTAGGGGTAAAATATTATTAGGAATTTCAAGTGTTGAAATTTGCAATGAGATTGCATACCTTCTATGAGATAGTTGGATCCCGATACCCGCTGCGAGTAAGAGTTACTCCTTGGAGAGTTTTACACATTACAATTAGCCGATCAAGTAGGTGTCTGGAAAGGTGTTAACGGGGTTACGCCCCTGGAAAAACGAGATTTATTTTAATTAGGTCCGTGCGAAAGCGCGGGGAACCTCCCTCAAAGTACCGACACTGGCCTGCCTGAAAGATTGGCGAACTTGTAGAGTGTAATTAATCCCGGCTAGTCTTTCCTTTTAGGGTTTGAAGGAAGATTTGAATAAAACAGTGGGAGACATCCTGATTAGATATATTAGATAACCAATCTAATCTTGCAAGAGCATACGCTGAGTGTTTTCTTCTCTCTCTCTCCAGGTAGCGACCATATCACGCCTTAATCAAGATAATAAAATGGATGAATTGACCAAACCCGCTTGTTATACTGAGCTAGGGAACGTCGGTCCCGCTCCAACATATAATTGTTATAAGACAGAGCAGGAAATTGGGGAATACCAGATTTCCCGTGCCGCCCAAACGAAGAAAGTGCATGTTGATGCATCATCTTCGGGTGTGTTCATTACAGAGAACTATTTCTCAGTATCCTTTACGTCCTGGGTATGTGATACCGGATCAGGATCCCGCATATGTAATCTTTTACATAGGCTACAGATAGGTAGAGAACTGAGAACGGGTGAAAAGTTTCATGAGATAGAAACGGTGCAAGTGTTGCAGCCAAGTCTGTTGGTCACTATCACCCTGTATTACCAGAATACATTGATTCTGAACAAATGTTATTAGATACCGAACCTGATATACAACATCATATCAGTCTCTTTATTAGTAAAGAAAGGATATAATTTTGTATTGATGGATAATGTTTTGAACATTTCCTATATCAAGAGTTGATCGGTTCAGGCACGTTATCTAAAAGCATTGACGTTCTAAATCAAACTATAGTTCTTAGTATACAGAACACACATAAGAGGAAGAGTTCAGAAATGAACGGATCCTTCTTGAGGCATTGTAGACTAGGTCATATCAATGCGACCCGACTAGCAAAGTTACATTTAGATGCATATTTAAATTAGTTTGAATTTACATCTTGTGAAACTTGTCGGTCATGTCACAAAGATAAGATGACCACAGCTCTGTTTATTGGAAACAGAGAAAGAGTTAGTGAACTCTTGGGATTGATACATGCTGATGTATGAAAGTCCCCTGTCTACACATGCCAAGACCGGTTCTTTTTACTTCATTACATTCTCTGATAATCTCTCAAGATTCAGACATGTGTTCCTGTTGAAACATAAGTCCGCAGCTTTTGAGATATTCACAAAATATAAGTTAGAAGTAGAGAACCAAATACGGGTATAAGTATTATGTCCTTTGATGAGATCAAGGAGGAGAATACTTGAGCACAGGATTCCTGGACTATTCTAAAGGAGAATGAGATTCTCTCTCAGCATTACTCCTCCGTATACACCATAGCACAATGGTATATCGGGGCGGAGCAATAGCACCCTATGTGATATGGTGTGCTCTATGATGAGTACTACTGAGTTTCCTATTTCCTTTTGGGAGTTATGCACTTGAGAAGCTGCATACATATTGAATAGGGTTCAAATCAAATCAGTTGCCTACCACTTCATATGTGATATGGAATGGAAAGAGCCCATATCTTAAGTAGTTAAGATTTGGGGTTGTCCAGCCTATGTCTAAAAGAAAAATCCGGATAAGCTCGAGGCAAGGTCAGCTCTGTAAAACTGGAAGTAGTTCCAGCTATACAAACAGCAGCTGATGATTTGGTAGAACCAAAGGATTCAATAGTAAACAACGAACCTCAGCCTCTCCGCCGATCTAATAGGGTTCCTCACCCACCTGAGAGTTACTTCAGTTTCCTATGACAGTGGGAACGAGGATTGCATCATGAGATGGTGACCCAACTTATTCGAGCTGGCCATCAGGAATGGGACTGTGTAAGAATGGCTGGATGCTTAGCTATCTGAGATGGAATCCTTATACACCAACAAAGTATGGACTTTGGTTGCTTTATCTGAAAGGTTAAATCCCCATCAGGAGCAAGTATATCTTGAGAAGATTACTTGGTGTACATGGAAAAGTTGAGACTTTCAAAACTATGCTTAAGTCCATCCAGATCCTACTTGCTACGGCTACATACCATGACTACGATATCTGGTGGTTGGGTGTCATGACTGCTTTTCTAAATGATGTTTTAGAAGAGAGGGTCTATAAGTACACAGCCAGAGGGCTTCGGAGACAGTGGGAGCAGCGGAAACGTGTGCAAGATGTTTTATATGATAGAATAGGCATCGCGGAGTGGGAACATCTGTTTTGATGTGGTAGTCAAAGAGTTTGACTTCATCAAAATGGTAGATGAACCTTGTATATACAAAAAGGTAGTAGAGAGTATGGTGGTGATCCTCGTAGAGTACGGGGATGACATACTCTTGATAGGAAAGGAGTTTCCTATGCTACGCTCGGTCAATCTCCTCTTATCACATGGATTCTCCATATAGGATCAAGGTGATACCTCCTAAATCCTGGGTTTTGGATCTATGAGATAGATCTAATTGGATGTTAGGACTCTCACTAGTTGTAGTGAGTTGGTATCAATCGATCTTGGAGAAAATTACTGGAAAGGTTCCAGGGTGATAAGGACGACTGAAAGTCAGTCGCAGGCATTGTCTTTACCCTCAGTGGAGAGACGGTATGTTGGAAGAGTTCCAAGCTAGATACCGTGACTTACTAGACGATTAAAGGCAAGATACATCGTTACCAAGGATGCTACCAAAGAGGTAGTCTGGATAGATATAAGTTCATGAGATGAACTTCGTTCCTACCATTGTGAGACAATGGAGTTGTGGCTTTTGCCAAGGAACCCCCGTCCCATCAGAAATCCATATATAATTCTTAGACAGTATCACCTGACCATGGAGATGGTTGATCTCCAGGGAGATCGATGTTAGGAGAGTAGACACAGAGGACAACAGCGCGGATCCACTCAAAAAGGCATTTTCCCCAGTAAAGACTTTTATGGGATGGTTGAGTATGAGATACTTCAACCACAGATAATTGTTGGGTATGTGATACCACAACAGATGGCCCTAGTGCAAGTAGGAGATTGTTAGTAATATGTATGCCCTAGAGGCCATTACTGTACATACGATGTATATTGTAGTGGATGCTTGGACATATATAGGGAGGACTTTCTTGCTCGACATGATAGTATGCTATCTGGTTGTACTTTATCTTAACATGTACTCTGATTGTCTCTATGTTACATGTTGATAAAGCCCTTAGGATATGTACTCGACTACTGGGACTATGATAAGATCATACTAGTAGGGCCACGGTAGTCGACGAGTACATCCTATAACTGTTCCTAGTCGAGCGTGTATCGAGACAGGGCATCGATGCACCAGAGTAGACTAACGTATACACATCTTGACCCATATGATGGGCTATGGATGATCCCATATCCATCGGTGTTTGACATCAAGGATGGTGTACGGGTGCTCAGTGGCGACTGGGTACACTGGACGGACTCGCCGAGAACTCCCAGATGGTAATATACCTCACGTCAGATGGCAATTCTCCGGTGACACTGGTACAGAGTAGTCTCTTGACCCGAGATCGTCATAGAGTCTTGTGTGATTCCCACTGTGCTTTGATTTCCATCATACCACGTCCAAGAGGGCATGCAAAAAGATGGCTTTTGGGTACAGTCCCGAATCACATGGAGGCAATGAGCGATAGGAGGAGATTCGTCTCTCCCGGTATAGGGAGTTGATGTTGTGCTGTGTTCGATTGGCTATAGCTAGAAATCCCTGGCCAGGGTTGCTGAGATTTACTGGTAAGTGTTATCAGTAGTTTCTCGAACTGTTATAGACCTCATATCGACACGACTTATCAAGCTACTGGGGTCTGACGTTTACCACCCCTTGGCGAGATATGCGACATATCAGACGACGAGACCGGACTGTACGGGAGTGTTACTGATTGGATTCACAGGAGAATGTACAGGCTTGCTTGTTAATCTTCTAAGCACTCAATACCTGGGTGGCTGTTACGTTTAGCTGACCGCTTGCAGCCTGTGGGTGTTTGATATGATCATCACCTACTGCCGGCGTATTGACGATTCTTTAGAGTCCTACACAGAGGTTTCTTGACTCAGGAAAAATAGAGTAGGGGCACATATGTGATATGTGCAGGACCGAGGATAATGCGATATGTGGTACCGTAGTCTATTCTCGCGATATTTGATATCAGCCGGGTCATCGGATCAAGTGTTGATTCGATGAATCGGTAAATGATATATTAGTCGGTTATATGCGATATAGCCGGATTGTCGGATCAAGTGTTGATTCGATAATTTAATGTATAATAATATATATGATATATTAAATTACATTAACTAATATTAGCTCACTAAAAGATTCTTTTTCTCACTCGGGTAATACATTGATATATATGCGATATATGTTAATTGTATTATTTTCTTTTGTTACAATAAATATTATATATGTGATATATAATATTGTAACATCATATGATAACTAATGCAACATGTTTAGTAGAGATTAAACAAGATTAGGGTTTGATTTGGGTTAATGCTTTCTAGATGTTTCTAGAAGGTTTTCTTTTGTTTTTGCAAAGATATTTTCAAGTGACTCATTCTTAACCTAACCCAAACCCTAGCCTTGGTTAATTCTCTGCAAAGGCTTAGTCAACCATGGTTGCATTATTGATCATCTTTATCCTTTCATTATTCATCACAAAAGGTTTGATATTCATTATTCATCTTCTTCTTCCTTTTCTTTCTTTCATGGAAAAAGCTTTCTAGCTTTTTTCCAAGTGATGAAAATTAGTGAGAATAAGAAAATAAAGGAGAGCAAAAATCCTCCTTCATCATTCTCATCTACCCTTGCCCTTTAGATGAGAGTGTTCACTTCATTTAGTGAGTGTTAGCTTGTGTTAATGAAACTTCATGGTAGATCATCTTTGTTATCGAAGATCGGAAGCAAGCTTGCATCTTTCACTTCGCGGAGCCTCTCGAGAGTTCGGAACACGATGATCACAGCGAAAGGACTTCAACACGGAGCTTAAGAAGTGAAGGACCAGATCTACAAAGGTTGTAATCCCTCTCACTTAGTGTTAAAGTGTTTAACATGCTAGTTTTCGCCTAAACCCTAGTTTAAAGATCCGGCTTTGGATTGTTCGGCACGGCTAAAATTTTAATCGGGCATGGTTGATGCCTTGTAGACCCTTATGCGTGTGCCTAGCAATCCTACAGCATCCCGTACATGATAGAGCCTACTTCTGAAGCATAGGGTATCCTTTGCATACGAGCTCTCTCCAAATCAGTCTTGGGAGACATCTCTTTGGAGAGAGTGAGTCCAAAGATCGTGGGTAAATTCCCACGCTTGGATTCTTCCATACTAAACCTCTTTAGTATGGTGTCAATGTATCTGGATTGGGACAATCCCAGTATCCGTTTAGATCTATCTCTATAAATCTTAATTCCCAAGATATAGGAGGCATCACCTAGATCATTTATTGAGAATCTTTGTGATAAGAAGAGCTAGACCGAGTGCAGCATAAGAATGTCATTTCCTATCAGGGGTATGTCATCCACGTACAATATGAGGAAAACAACCTTACTCTCTGCCACTTTCTTGTATATACAAGGTTCATCTACGTTTTTGACGAAGTCAAACTCTTTGACTACGACATCAAAACAGATATTCCAACTCCGCGATGCCTGCTTCAACCCGTAGATGGATTTAAGCAGCTTGCACACCTTCCCGCTGCTCCCACTGTCTACGAAGCCCTCTGGCTGAATCATGTATACGCTCTCTTCTAAATCACCATTTAGAAAGGCGGTCTTAACATTCATTTGCTAGATTTCGTAGTTATGGTATGCAGGAATGGCAAGTAGGATCTGGATGGATTTAAGCATAGTCACTGGAGAAAATGTTTCCTCATAATCCACACCTGGTTGTTGACAAAAACCTTTTGCAACAAGTCTAGCTTTGAAAGTCTCCACTTTCCCAGCTACACCAAGTTTTTTCTTAAAGAAACACTTGCTCCCAATGGGTTTTACTCCTTCAGGAGCATCTTCCAAAGTCCATACTTTATTGGTGTACATGGATTCCATCTCGGATCGCATTGCATCCAGCCATTTCACAGGGTCACCACTCGTGATGGCCTGCTCAAAGCTAGTTGGGTCATCATCAACTATGATGCAATCCTCGCTCCCACCATAAACAAGAAAACCATAGTATCTCTCAGGTGGATGAGGAACCCTACTAGATCGGCGGAGAGTCTGAGGTTCATCGGGTACTACTGAATCCTCTGGTTCCATCACTTGTTTTGTAGCAGTTTGTGCGGTTGGAACCTCTTCCAGCTCTACCTCTTTGCCACTAATTTCTCTTTCAAGAAATTCCTTTTCTAAAAAGGTGGCATGTTGAACAACAAACACCCTTTGTTCCTCACTAAGGTAGAAATGATATCCATAAGAATTCTTTGGATATCCCATAAACTTGCAATGAACGGATCGTGCCTCGAGTTTGTCCGGATTTTTCCTTTTGACATAAGCCGGACAACCCCATATCTTAACTCTTTTAAGATATGGTCTCTTCCCACTCCATATCTCATATGGTGTGGTAGGCACTGATTTAGATGGAACTTGATTCGATAGGTATGCAGCTGTCTCCAGTGCATAACCCCAAAAGAAAATAGGTAACTCAGCGGTGCTCATCATAGAGCGCACCATATCCAATAGGGTGCAATTCCTCCGCTCCGATACACCGTTGTGCTGTGGTGTATACGGAGGAGTAAGCTGAGAGAGAATCCCATTCTCTTTTAAATAGTTCAGGAACTCATTGCTTAAGTATTCTCCTCCTTGATCAAATCGTAGGGTTTTAATATTTTACCCGTTTGGTTCTCAACTTCGGATTTATATTCCTTGACTTTCTCAAAAGTTTCAGACATGTGTTTCATCAAGAACACATGTCCGTATCTTGAGAGATCGTCAGTGAATGTAATGAAGTACGAAAAACCATTCCGGGCATGTGTAGACATAGGACCACATACATCACTATATATCAGTCCCAAGAGCTTACTAGCACTTTCTCCATGTCCAGTAAACGGAGTTTTGATCATCTTGCCTTTGAGACATGACTGGCAAGTGTCATAAGATGAAAATTCGAACGAATTCAAATATCCATCCTTATGTAACTTAGCTAGTCGTGTCGCATTGATATGACCTAGTCTACAATTCCATAAGAAGGATTCGTTCATTTCTGAACTCTTCCTTTTGTGTGTGTTTTGTATGTTAAGAACTGTGGTTTGATTTAGAACGTATATGCCATTAATTAACGAGCCTGATCCAATCAACTTTTGATTCAGGAAGATGTTCATAACATTATCCTGTACTACAAAATTATATCCTTCTTTACTTAATAAAGAAACTGATATAAGATTGCATATCTGGGTCGGTATGTAATAGCATTCGTTCAGAATCAATGTATTACCATTTGGTAATATAAGGTGATATTCGCCAACTGCTTTGGCTGTAACATTTGCCCCATTCGCTACTCTTACGGAATGATCACCCTCTCCCAGTTCTCTACCTTTCCTTAGCCCATGAACATATTACATATTTGGGATCCCAATCCGGTATCTAATACCCAGGACGTAGAGTGAACTGAGAAACAGTTCTCGATAACTAACAAACCCGAAGAAGATGTATCAACATGCTTATTCTTCGTTTGGGTGGCGTAGGAATCCGGATATTCCTCCTATTTCCTGCTCAGTCTTATAACAATTATAAGAAAGAACGGAACCAATGTTCCCCTGCTAAGTATAACAAGCGGGTTCGGTCAATACATCCATATTATTATCTTGATTAAGTCCTGACATGGTCGCTACTTGGACAAAGAGAAAAGAAAACAGTTTAGCGTATGTTCTTACAAGATTAGATTGGTTATTATCATATCTAATCAGGATGGCTCCCACTTCTTTTTATCAAGTCTTCCTTCAAACCCTAAAAGATAAGACTAGCCGGGATTAATTACAGTCTATAACTTTGCTAACCGTTCAGCCAAGCCAGTGTCGGTACTTTGAGGGAGGTTCCCCGTGCTTTCGCGCGAACCTAATTAAAATATACCTCATCTTCCCAGAGGCATAACCCCGTTAACACCTTTCTAGACACCTAATGGGTTAGCTGATTATAAAGTGTAAAACTCTCCAAGGAGCAACTCTTGCTCGCAGTGGGATCGGGATCCAACTATCTCATAGAAGGTATGCAATCTCATTGCAGGTCTTAACACTTGAAACTCCCGATATATTTTGCCCCAAGCGATCTATGACTTTGACAAGGTCAACAAACCATAGACCGCAAATCAAGTTCAACCCGTCATTTCATGATTGAATTAAACCCACCCGCACGACCCTTGACAAGGTCAACAAGACCGTACGACTACCCTAATCCAATCGCATCCCATGCTTAAGCAGATAAGCAATAATCAGCTACCGCA
Source organism: Agapanthus africanus (assembly GCA_030015575.1). Classification (NCBI taxonomy): domain Eukaryota; kingdom Viridiplantae; phylum Streptophyta; class Magnoliopsida; order Asparagales; family Amaryllidaceae; genus Agapanthus; species Agapanthus africanus. The sequence continues at coordinate 510,311,536 of CM057341.1, forward strand.
CACTACGCCTTGACAAGGTCAACAAACGCAGCACAAATACTAATTATTACTTATCTGAAATGACGGAGGGCTACGACAGGTTTTTATGAAAACCTTTTGCGTAATGAACTTGATATCGTTGCGGAATCTAATGATTTTGAAAAGGAGTTTTTTTAGGCTTTTACTAGTTTTGCTAAAGAGGTCACTCCCGGTGAAGGGATCTCGGCTCTTTCCTTATCAAATAAGGTGCAGGATATTTCAAAAATACCACTATGCAAAGCAAAAACTCCAAAAAGCAATCAAAAGACAAACCGAGTGTTGTAGTATCTGCCAGTTATTGCTAAAGAGGTCACTCCCATTGTAGGGATCTCGGCTATTTCCTTATCGAATAAGATGCAGGATATTTCACAAATACCACTATGCAAAGCAAGAACTAGAGCTACCCTTTTTGAAAATTTGATTCTACAACATCTTTTAGATTTCTTACTTTTCATTAATCTTATTAATGAAGTCCCATCATTTAATGCTTCCTAAGCATCACAGAAAATGAAACGAAAATATAACGTACGCTTATGCCATCCGCATTCGCCTCAATGTCCCATTATGCACCGTTAGGTTACTTAACTAACGGCATACCGGGATGGGACTAGCGCGGGTGCAAAACATAAGCAACGTCTATTATATATCTCATATATAAAAATAAAGCAATCGTCTCAAGTATATAAAGTGATCACATCACAGAATATCAGTAGCAGAAGATAACATATGAAATATTGGATATACTAGGAGGTCCATGTTTTATTTTGAGCCTGTATAAAACATGAATTCCACGGTCGCGATGAATAGCCAAACACACATCCCTAGACCCCTACGAGAGCGGCAAGCAACCCTACCAATTCTAGAGTTAGGAGACCCGGACTTGACTCCTCGAGTTGGTCTCCCAGTGGACTCTAGAACCCGGTTACTTGTGCTCCCCTCCTTGGGTCTATCCTAATGCGGAAAAGTAAATAATATACAACAATGGTGACATCATCCTCAACCCGGAAGTGCCCCAATAAAAGAATATTACATACAATGAATTTTACATGAATGAAAATAAAAACTCCCATCTCACATAAAACCCCCGGCTATTCAAAAAGCGACAATCCAATATAATATATCACAGCAACACATAACATCACATGTCATCAACGTAAGTAAATATGCGTATCCCAATTGTCGTTGACATATAGCAACGAAAACGGCGATACACCACATATTACACTTACAGTCGCAGAAAAGAAAATGTCAAACTACAATATTTGGAATCCACAATCACCTTAGACATCATAAACCTGAAATATCACATACATTGGATTTCATGCCTAACTATATGAATTCCACATATTGTATCACATTCCAGAAAAAGCTAGACGATGCTAAACATTCCGATCGGATCAACAAACACCCAAGATTTCCCAAAAAGCTCAACACTTGAGCGTAGTTTAAAAATACCCATCACATGCCACAGCTCCTATAAACCAGCCGTAGAAGGGCCAACCAATGCCTCACCTGTGGCACCGCTGAACTACCACAAACCCTAGGGTTTGGTGGCGGTTCTGACGGTCACAGAATCGAGTTAGGGTTTCATTTTTCCAGAGGGTCCGCAGAATCGCTTGCATGATTTTCTGAAAGTTTTAAACTAAGGAAAAATCCAACACTTGGAAAATTTCCAGCAAGGGAAAAAGTGGGTTATTGATATCCGTTCGAACTTTTTATCACCGTCTAAATAACCCAAAAAACTGTTAGAATTACGATTACGAAACACTCCGAGTTGCCTTTGCAGAAAGTTAACATCACATGTAAATTTAGCAAAAACAAACAACACCTGAAACACCAAAACCCAGATCCTGGAACATAGTACAAATTTCAAACACAGACTCCACCAAAAAACCAAGCAGGCCGGTTTTGAAGGCTATGTGGCCGGCCAAAATCCGAGGTCTTAAGTTAAATTTTGTTTTGTGTTCATGTTGCATCTCATACAATATTCTGCAGTTGTTTAAAAAAATTTTAAAGCACATTTTAAAATCGACAGAAACTAGGTAATCTTATTTCAAGTTTCGGAGTTGTTTCGGTTTCGTAATCCTACACAATCTGTCTAATTCTCTAACCTGGCTCTGATACCACTGTAGGGTTCCTATGCACGACAACAAGGTTTCGGGAGGCATCGTCCATACCATTTTCAAATTTTTGCCGTGCTAAAGAACTCTAACCTAGGAACGTTAACTAGAGAATCATACGAAACAATATGTAAACTGCTTTACAACTAAGTGAACTAGGAATACAACCATTGTAGACTGGTCCTTCACTTCATTAGCTCCATAAAGTAATCCTTTCGCTGCGATCATTGAACCCCCGGACCCTTGAGAGGGTCCACAAGATGAATGGTGCATACTTGCTTGAAGTCTTCGAGGCCGAAGATGATCTACGTCGTGGAGACACTAACCCAAGCTACCTTTTCACTAATGTAAGATTGGTGAAGCTAACACCCTATACTAAAGTGCTAATCTAGTAGAGGATGATGAAGTAGGATTTTTGCTCACTTTAGAATTGATTTTCTCACTAATTTTAAGCTCTTTCACAAAACCTAGTGAGCTTTCTCTTGAGCTTGAGGAAAAAGAAGCAAATAATAGATGAGATAGTGAATGGCAACCATGGGTGAGAAAATATCTAATAATTCTCATGTAGAGACTTAACCATGAGTTTAGATAATGGTTAGGTTAAATATCTAGTGTAAGACAAAACTAGTGGACTAAGTCAATGGATCTCCAAGCTTCTCAAAGTTTCATGCCATGTGACAAATTTCCAACTAATAATTGAATTACTATAAATAAATAAACCCTATATTATCTTTATCATGGTGTAAGTCTCATACACCCACGTTGCTTGTATCATCAATCATGACACATAAATAAAACACAATTAATATATATCACATATATATTAAGTGTGCACATGTGAGAAAAATAAATGCTTAAGTGAGCTAATATTAGTATAACGCCTTAGATTTAGATTAGTGTTAGTTTAGACGGTAATGCGGGTTTTTGGTAAAAAGTTTACCAATTTGGGTTCCTCACATTTTATAACTTTTAATTAATAATTTATTATTATTTATTATGGCATGCACACACTTGTGCATGTTTATCTGAGGGTGTGTTTGTGTAATCAAGATTAGTGACCATGACACTTAACCTAATCTAATCCTTGGTTTAATCTTTAACCTAAACCTCTTGATATTTGTTGTGAGAAGGGAGATATTTCCTTTGCTTGTTTTGTTTGTGTGGAGGTGGCAAGTGACTCATTAAGAAGAGTCATGCTTGCATTAATGGTGAGTTAATGCAAGGTGCTCTCACCCCCTTATCCTCACCTCTCTCTCTTTATCCTCACACACTCTCATTCTCACTCTATTTCCTTCTCATTCTCATTTATTTCATCTCTCTTCACCTCAAACTGAACACTTAACCTATCCCTTCACTAATCCATCACAATCTTCACAAAATCTCACAAAAATCACTTCTTTTGCCTAGTTTTGCCTCTTGGATGCCTTAGAGCTTGGAAATATAGGATATTTGAGTTCTTTTGGTTAGGTAATGATCGCTTTCTGTTAAGTAAGTGTTTATTGTGTAGCGAAGCTTATTAGTTTCAGTTTAGAACGCGTATAGTTTCGTTTCGGGTAAATATCGTATTTTTTAGTGTAGTTTTGGGGTCTCGGTTGATCTGCTATCAAACCAGGTATTTATTGCAAAAGTTCCCATCACAGTGACTTAATGTAGTGACCTAGAACCTACCCTCAAAATACGAGCCCATTCCCTCATGTTCAGGCCGCAAATTTATTGCTTCTGGCCGCAAATTGCGGCCAAAGTGGGGTGGTTGGTGGTGAGTTTTGGTGTAGGGGCCTCTGGGGTTGTGTGTGGTCTCATGGTACTTGCAACTTTTACAGATTGTTGGTATAGAAAAATCTAGGATCACTTGCTTGTTTTTTAGTGTTTCGTTTACGCGCATTACGTTATCCGATACGGTTCGTGTCATTGTGTTCTGTTGCTCTGAGTTGGTTTCGTTGTGTCGCTATGCTCATTAGCCACTAGACGAACACTTGAGAGTATGTTTTGAGTTGATCCATCGGTCAAACGTAGTTTGTACGTGTTATTGGTCGTTTGCTAATATATACCTATTATATTGTTTTATGTTATAGGTTCGCAGGAGCAGACTTCGGACGCTGCGAAGAAAGGGAAACAGGTGGTAGGCTTTACTTAGCCAGGAGCGTTAGTGAGTAGATTTAACATCTACAGGGGAATCGCCCGCATGGCGTTATGCGTCTGAGCTAGATTAAATGATATGACTATTAGTTAGATGTATACAGATACTGATTGTGCATGTGTACCTTTGTTGCATATCTCATTTCCTATCGTGCATGGACTTAGTATTAATGAGACACAACACCATTATTGACGGTTCATGTTTCACGAGCACTAATTGTATGCTACACACACACCGTCGATAATTGCCATGACACGTACAACACCTATACATATGTGATACTGTATTGCTTACGGACATTAAGACATGATCCTTATTTTCCTTGTGCATATGACATATTGCATACCTGTATACCTACATGCTTACACATATGTCTTGACATGCTTACATGCTAGTTACTCATATACCTATATGGTATTATACTATTAGTGATAGGTATATACACATATGAGACATAGCTACATGTACATCTTGCATACATACTTACATATACCTGGAGGGTATTACATCATTATGGATAGGTAGATACATATATCTTGCTATACCAACATGGTTACGCATACCTGGCTATAGCTACATGTTTACCTTTATTTGATATTGTATGGACTTGGAGAAATTAGGAACCGCATGATATATATATTAACTTGTTGCAGTTAAATAGTGGTTTTTCCTTTATATGCTCATATTATTGTTTCATGTTGCATATATTACATTCATGGATTCCATATGATGTTATCTGATATTTTTACTCCTAAGTATATATAATAGTGGAATGGAACGCTGTTATATATATATATATATATATATATATATATATATATATTAGTGGAATGGGACGCTAATATATATGTATTGATTCATGCAGTTATACTTATTCATTACTTGATGTTTTCTGGATTTGAGGACCGTGATTGTTTCATGAAATTATGCATTATTTGAAAAACCCGGTTTCTCTTGATATGATATTTCAGCTTCCACCATGAGATTTCTCGGTTCTGAGCTTATATATACCTCATGCGAGGAGGTGTCGTGGGCCATGTGCGGGTACATGGTGGAGCCCGGTTGGTTCCCCGGGGCAAGAAGATCGAAAGTCCATGCCGTTGAGCCCGGCTGGGGACATTTGCCATCCGGTGATAGTATTTGTAGTCGACGGGTATCTGGAGGATATCGATCGAGGTTATGTACGCGCATGCCTTGCAGATTTCGGGTGGTGCTTACCCAGGTTCATAGGATGTACGTACATGACACAGGAGGGCCAGTCCCAGGTGATGGTGCCTCAGTTTTGAGTATTTTGTATCAATACTAGACACTTGTTTTCATGATGTTTTTGGGTGTAGATATTGGACACTCAGGTTTCATGAGATATACTCGATATTGGATACTGGTTATATGAGATTTACTTGATATTGGATACTGGATATATGAGATTTACTTGATATTGGACACTCAGGATATATGAGACTTGCAGGATATGATGGCCAATTTAAGGGCTGATTTGAGGAAAATTGGGATTTAGATTGTCTTGATAGACTTTGGTCCTATCACGAGGTCAGGATTCCGTGAGGATGACATGTTTTATCCCATATTGCCATTTATTGTTCATGTATTAGTAGTACCTGATAGAGTACCTTACATGACTGTTGTATACATATTGCCATTTATTGTTCATGTATTAGTAGTACCTGATAGAGTATCTTACATGATTGTTGCATACATATTGCCATTTATTGCTATCAGCTTGCATGCATTAGATTCGCGATGTACGTGCATACTTGCGATTACCTACATATGTTATGTACTATTCACGAGTTGGCAACTCACCCCCGTTGTGCCACAGTGTTTTGCAGGTAGTTCCTCAAGGCAGTCGCGACAGGGTTTTCATCTTTCGTATTATCTTTTGCAGCGGATACCGCTTCGGCTGGCTGTGCGCAGTTTTGCTATAGGTGGGTTTTGCAGCTATCCGATGTTGTTTATTGTTATCTTTGTACCATGTACTCTCCATCTACCACTTTCATGTATGACTTAGAGACTTGATGTGAGGACGATATTATATGTTATTTTGTGACTTGGAGGTCTTTTTATACAGTTTTTATTTATATCGTCTTTTATTTCTTCGCTACGGCGTCGTATATCTGTTGTGGTGGTTGTTTCCGCCTTTGGGCATGGATTTTGCTCCCGTTGGGGATACTTTACTTATATTTATGTTGTACCCATTTTTGGGGTTAGTTTTTTTCAAAGGAGGTGCTGCTAAAATTTTTAAAAAAGTAAAGTTGGACTTTAAAGAATTTGGTTTAAGATTTCAAAAGTTTTGAAAATGCTATTATCACTTGCTACTTTTGATGGCTTAGATTGCTAGGTTTTCGGCTTACTTAAATTGCATTACGCCTGTAGACATTGCGTAGTTTAAGGGCCGTCACGTGCCAATTTTGGGTCGTGACAATTAGTTAATGTAAACTAGTATATAACATATACAATTATACACTTGATTTAATAATCCGGCTATATCTCATATAACCGACTAATATTATATGTATCAACTTATCGAATCAACACTTGATTCGATAATCCGGTTATATCACATATAACCGACTGATACGAATAAATCGCGATAATAGAATACGTGTTAGTTATATGTATGCCCTAGAGGCCATTACTGTACATGAGATGTATATTGTAGTGGATGCTGGGACATATATAGGTAGGACTTTCTTGCTCGACATGATAGTACGCTATCTGGTTGCTCTTTATCTTAACATGTATACTTTCTGTCTCTCTCTATTACATGTTGATAAAGCCCTTAGGATGTGTGCTCGACTTCCAGGACTATGATGTAGATCATACTAGTGGGGCCTGGGTAGTCAATGAGTACATCCTTCAATGTTCCTAGTCGTGGGAATAACGAGACGGGGCATCGATATTCCAGAATAGACTAGCGTATATCTTCTCGACCCATGTGATGGGCGATGGATGATCCCATATCCATCAGTGTTTGACATCAGAGACGGTATGCGGAGGCTCAGTGGAGACTGGGTACACTGAACAGACTCGCCGAGAACTCCCAGATGGTATTATACCTCACGTCAGATGGCAGTTCGCTGGTGACACTGGTACAGCTTAGTCTGTTGACCCGAGATCGTCATAGAGTCTTGTGTGTCTCCCACTATGCTTCGATTTCCACCCTACCACGGCTCTACTGAGTCGTGAAAACAGGTGGTTTTTGGGTACAGTCCCGATTCACATGGAGGCAATGAGCGATAGGAGGGGATTCGTCTCTCCCGGTATTGGGGGTTGATGTTGCGCTATGCTCGACTGGCCATAACTGGAAATCCCTGGCCAGGGTTGCACTAATTTACTGGTAAGTGTTATCAGTAGTTTCATGCTTGTTATGGACCTTACATCGGCATGACTTATCAAGCTACTGGGGTCTGACGTTTACCACCCCTAGGCGAGATATGCGACATATCAGACGAACAGACCGGACTGTGTGGTAAGTGTTACTGGTTGGATTCACAGGAGTGTGAGCAGGCTTGCTCGTTAATCTTCTGATCGCTCAATACCCGGGTAGCCGTTACGTTTAGCAGACCGGTTGCGGCTTGTGGGTGTTTGATATGATCATCACCTACTACCGGCGTATTGACGAGTCTTTAGAGTCCTATACAGGGGTTTCCTGGCTCAAGCGAAACGAAATAGGAGCGCATATGAGATATGTGCGGGACCGAGAATAATTCCAGTATGTGATACTGTATTCTATTCTCGCGATTTATATCATCGGGCGGTTATATGAGATATAGCCGGGTTACCGAATCAAGTGTTGATTCGATACATTGATACACTTCATATTAGTCGGTTATATGCGATATGACCGGATCATTAAATCAAGTATCGATTTAATGATTTAATGTATAATTATATATTTGATATATTACTTTACATTGACTAGTATTGTTCACTTAAGATTAATTTTCTCACTTGATGTGCACAAGATGTATATGTGATATATGTTTGTGCACTAGTTTGTATCATGTTTGATTATACATGCAAACTTGGGTGTGTGTATGATTTATACCTTGTTTAGGTTAATGGTTATGGTTTTATTTATTTATTATGTTAAAACAAAATGGTCTTTTTCCTTTTTCTTTGCTAGAAGCTTCATGACACTTCAAGCATCTTTTGACAAAGTCTAAACCATTTTGTTTTATTCTTTGACCTAACCATTACCTAAACTCTAGTTTACTCTCTACAAGAGTTTACTCACCCATGGTTGCACTATGATAAGCTTCACTTGATTTATTTTTTAATTAATTAATTTTTCACTTTCTTCTTCTTCTTCTTCTTCATGAAGTGAAGAAAGCTTTCAAGAAAAATTTCATGTGAAGAAAACAAGTGAGAAATCTAAATCAAAAGTGAACCCACTTCCTATTTCTTCATCCTATACCACTTGCCATGTAGTAGAGTGTGTTCTCTTCACAAGGTTCATGACCAAGTGAAGATGGAGCTTGAGTTTGAGTCGCCTCGACGTAGATCATCTTCGGCATCGAAGTCAACGACCTAGCCCGCTCATTTCTCTGAAGAAACCATCGCTAGAGTCCAGGATCGCGATGATCGCAGCGGAGGGACGTCATCACGGAGCTTTAGAAGTGGAGGACCGGATCTACAAAGGTTGTAATCCCTTTCACTTGTAGTTAAAGTTGTTAACTTGCATGTTTTTCGCCTTACCTCTAGTTAACGATCTAGCATAGGGTTCTTCGGTACATGTAAAAATTTGATTTTATGCATGGTTGATTCCTTGTGGAACCTCATGAGTGTGCCAAGGAACCCTACAGTGGTATCAGAGCCTAGCTAGAGTTTTAGGAAAAGTGTAGACGAAGTTAGAAACCCGATCGAACCCCGAAACCCTAAACTACACCCTTCTCTGTACATTTTCTGAAACTGTGGATTTTTGTGAATTAAAAATGCTCAGAAAATATAGCAGGAAATTCTAAGAACAACTGCAGAAAATGACAACCTAACTCTACAGTTGCACCGCGGAACCGCGGCCTTACCCTACTTGTTGCGGCGGTTCCACGGCCGTATGTGATGATTAGGCAGTCTTGTTTCTACAGTTATCTCCGTAGTAGTTTCCTCTTTCTTCTGGGAATTTTTAATCTGTACTAAATAGTTGAGTTTTCTGAGGTGTATTGGGGACTCGTTGATTCGATCGGATATTTTAACCTCGTTTATGTTTTTCCGGGTAATTTTAGAACGTGTTAAAAAGTTCGACCGAATATAAATAACCCACTTTTTCCCCTGCCGGAAAATTTCCAAGTGTTGGATTTTTCCGTAGTTTAAGAACGTCTAAGTAGTGCAAGTAACGCGATGGACCCTCTAGAAGACAACAAACCTTAACTCGATTATGTGACCGTCTTGAACTGCCCTTTGAACCTTAGGGTTTGTGGCAGTACGGCGTGCCACATGTGAGGCGTTGGCTTGACCCTTCTACGGCTGGACCGTTGGTACTGTGGCATGAAGTGGATGTTTTTAAACTTATCATGTGTTGAGCTTTTCGGGAAAACTTGGTTGTTTGATTGTTCGATCGGAAAGTTTAACATTGTCTATTTATCTGGAATTTGATACAATATTTGGAATCCACAAAATGTTATGAGATAACTGATTTGAATGTTATAAATCTAGCAGTTTAGTCTCACTTGATCGGTTGCTACGGGATTTTGATGTGATCAAAAGTCCGTCGCAATCACGTTGCGTACGCGGATACTCGCCGGGTAAACTTAATAGACAGCTACACCCTATAGCCCCGACCAAGTGACTGTAGGAGAACCCCATCTCCAAAAAGCATCCGTTTGGGTGCTCGCAGCAGCGGTGTTCCACCTTAGTGCATTTCGTCGACGGTATCGTGGGTGCGGCCGTCTACTAAAGTTTGCGACAAGCATTCGTTCTGGATGCCGGGAATCTTGTTGAATTGCCCGACTTGATATTGAAAAGTGTTTTCGATTATGAGACTAAAATGCGGGTTTTATAATTGTTAGGCATGCGATGTCTAAGGAATTCATTTGGTTAGGCATGTGATGTCTAAGGTGGTTGCGGATTCCAACTGTTGTAGCTTTACACTTTCTTTTCTGCGACCGTAAGTGTAATATGTGATATCGCCGGTTTCGTTGCTATATGTCAACGAAAATTGGGATGCGCATATTTACTTACGTTGATGACATGCGATGTTATGTGTTGCTGGATATGTTATATTGGATCGTCGCGTTTTTGAATAGCCGGGGGTTTTATGTGAGATGAGAGTTTTTCTTTTTCATTCATGTAAAATTCATTTGTATGTAATATTCTTTTATTGGGGCACTTCTGGGCTGAGGATGATGTCATCATTTTATATTATTTACTTTTCCGCATTAGGATAGACCCAAGGAGGGGAGCATAAGTAACCGGGTTCTAGGGTCCAGTGGGAGACCATCTCGAAGAGTCGAGACCGGGTCTCCTAACCCTGGAATTGGCAGAGTTGCTTGCCGCTCTCGTAGGGGTCTGGGGATGTGGGTTTGGCTATTCATCGCGACCGTGGAATCCGTGTTTTATAAAGGCTCAAAATAAAACACGGACGTCCTAGTATATCCAATATTTCATATGATATTTTCTGCTGCGTTATCTGTGATGTGATCATGTGATTTATTCAGATTGATACTGTATATAGTATATATGATATATTATATAGACGTTGCTTATGTTTTACACCCGCGCTAGCCCTGCCCCGCTCTGCCGTTAGTTACCTAACCTAACGGTGCAGACGGGACATCGAGGCGAATGCGGATGGCATAAGCGTACGTTATATTTATCTGTGATGTTTAGGTGGACTTAAATGATGGGACTTCATTAGTGTGATTAATGAAAGAAAAAATAAACCTAAAAGATGTTGTGGAATCGAATTTCAAAAAAAAAATTTATGGTAGCTCTAGTTGTTGCTTTGCATAGCGGTGTTCCTTATAGAACATCCAGCACCTTATTCGATAAGGAAAGAGCTGACGATCCCTTCACCGGGAGTGACCTCTTTAGCAATAATTAGCAGATGCTACAACCCTCGGTTTGTCTTTTGATTGCTTCTATAGTTTTTGCTTTGCACAGCGGTATATATGATATATCCTGCACCTTATTCGATGAGGAAAGGGCCGACGATCCCTTCACCAGGAGTGACCCCTTTAGCAAAACTAGAAAAGCCTCAAAACCACTCCATTTAAAAATACATTTGATTCTGCAACGAGATCAAGTTCGAAACGTTAAAGGTTTTCTTAAAAACCATCCGCAACCCTCCATCATTTTAGGAAGTAGAGTACTTAGTATTCGTGCTGTGTTTGTTGACCATAGTCAAGGCACAGTGTACGGTAGCTAAATGATGTCTTCCTACACCGCATATGATGCGATTAGTTAGGACAGTCATGTGGCTTTGTTGACCTTAGCCAAGAGTCATGTGGGTAGGTCTAATTAATCACGAAATGACGGGTAGAACTTGACTAGTGCTTATGATTTGTTGACCTTAGACAAGGTCATAGGTGCTATGGGTAAAAATCTATATCGGGAGTTTCAAGTGTTGAAATTTGCAAGGAGATTGCATACCTTCTATATGATAGTTGGATCCTGATACCCACTGTGAGTAATTGTTACTCCTGGGAGAGTTTTGCACTTTACAATTAGCCGATCAAGTAGGTGTCTAGAAAGGTCTCAACGGGGTTACGCCCCTAGGGAAACGAGATTTACTTTAATTAGGTCCGTGCGAAAGCACAGGGAACCTCCCTCAAAGTACCGGCACTGGCCTGGCTGAAAGATTGGCGAACTTGTAGAGTGTAATTAATCTCAGCTAGTCTTTCCTTTTAAGGTTTGAAGGAAGATTTGATAAAAACAGTGGGAGCCATCCTGATTAGATAAAATATATAACCAATCTAATCTTACAAGAGCGCACGCAGAGTGTTTTCTTCTCTCTTTCTCCAGGTAGCGACCATGTCACGCCTTAATCAAGATAATAATATGGATGTATTGACCGAACCCGCTTGTTATACTGAGCTGGGGAACGTTGGTCCCGCTCCAAGTTATAATTATTATAAGACCGAGCAGGAATTAGGGGAATACCAGGATTCCTATGCCACCCAAACGAAAAAAGTGCATGTCGATGCATCTTCTTCGGGTGTGTTCATTACAAAGAACTGTTTCTCAGTATCCTCTACGTCCTGGGTATTAGATACCGGATCAGGATCCCGTATATATAATCTGTTACATGGGCTAAAGAAAGGTAGTGAACTGAGAACGGGTGATAAGTTTCATGAGACAGAAAACGGTACAAGTGTTGCAGCCAAGTCTGTTGGTCACTATCACCCTGTATTTCCAAATACATTGATTCTGAACGAATGTTATTAGATACCGAACCTGATATACAACATCATATCAGTCTCTTTATTAGTAAAGAAATGATATAATTTTGTATTGTTGGATAATGTTTTGAACATTTCCTATATCAATAGTTGATCGGTTCAGGCACGTTATCTAAAAGCATTGACGTTCTAAATCAAACTACAGTTCCAAGTATAAAGAACACACACAAGAGGAAGAGTTCAGAAATGAACGATTCCTTCTTGAGGTATTGTAGACTAGGTCATATCAATGTGACCCGACTAGCTTAAGTTACATTTTAGATGCATATTTAAATCAGTTTGAATTTACATCTTGTGAAACTTGCCTGTCATGTCACAAAGATAAGATGACCATAACTCCGTTTACTAGAAATAGAGAAAGAGTTAGTGAACTCTTGGGACTGATACATAATGGTGTATGTAAGGTCCCCTGTCTACACATGTCAGGACCGGTTCTTCGTACTTCATTACATTCTCTGATGATCTCCTAAGAATCAGTCATATGTTCCTGTTGAAACACAAGTCTGAAACTTTTGAGATAATCACCGAATATAAGCCAGAAGTAGAGAACCAATACAGGTATAAGTATTATGTCCTATGATGAGATCAGGGAGGAGAATACTTGTGCATGGAATTCTTGGACTATTCTAAAGGAGAATGAGATTCTCTCTCAGCATTACTCCTCCGTATACACCACAGCACGTCGGTGTATCGGGGCGGAGCAATCACACCCTATATGATTTGGTGCGCTCTATGATGAGTACTGCTGAGTTACCTGTTTCCTTTTGGGTGTTATGCACTTAAGAAGCTGCATACCTATTGAATTAGGTTCGAATCAGATCACTGCCTACCACTCCATATGAGATATAGTATGGGAAGAGCCCATCTCTTGAGCAAGTTAAGATTTGGGGTTGTCCGGCCTATGTCTAAAAGCAAAATTCGGACAAGCTCGAGGCAAGGTCTGTTATGTAGAACTGGAATGGTTCCAGCTATACAAACTACAACTGATGATTTGATAGAACCAAAGGATTCAATAGTCCCCGATGAACCTCAGCCTCTCCGCCGATCTGGTAGGGTTCCTCATCCGCCTGAGAGATACTTCGGTTTCTCGATGACAGTGGGAGCGAGGATTGCATCATGAGATGATAACCCAACTAGTTTCGAGCAGGCCATCAAGAGTGGGGACTCTGTAAGAATAGCTGGATGCTTAGCGTCTGAGATAGAATCCATGTACACCAACAAAGTATGGACTTTGGGTGCTATATCTGAAGGGTTAAATCCCCATCAGGAGCAAGTATATCTTGAGAAGATTACTTGGTGTAGATGGAAAAGTTGAGACTTTCAAAGCTAGACTTGTTAAAGGTTTTCTTCATCGACCAGGCATGGATAATGATGAAACCTTTTCCAGTGGCTGTGCTTAAGTCCATCCAGATCCTACTTGCCCTTGCTACATACCATGACTACGATATCTGGTGGTTGGGTGTCATGACTATTTTTCTAAATATTGATTTAGAAGAGAACGTCTATAAGTACACAGCCAGAGGGCTTCGTAAACAGTGGGAGCAGCGGAAACGTGTGCAGGTTGCTTTACATAATAAAGCAGGCATCGCGAAGTTGTAACGTCTGTTTTGATGTGATAGTCAAAGAGTTTGACTTCATCAAAATGGTAGATGAACCTTGTACATACAAAAGGGTAGTAGAGAGTAAGGTGGTCATCCTCGTATTGTACGTGGACAACATACTCTTGATAGGAAAAGAGTTTCCTATGCTACGCACGGTCAATCTCCTCTTATCACAAGGATTCTCCATATAGGATCAAAATGATACCTCCTAAATCCGGGGTTTTGGATCTATAAGATAGATCTAAATGGATGTTAGGATTCTCACTAGTTGTAGTAAGATGGTATCAATGGATCCTGGGGAGAATCACTGGAAAAGTTCCAGAGTGATAAGGACGACTGAATGTCAGTCGCAGACATTGTCTTTACCCTTAGTGGAGGGACGGTATGTTGGAAGAGTTCCAAGCTAGATACCGTGGCAAACTAGATGATAAAGGTTGGTGACATCGCTATCAAAGATACTACCAAAGAGGCAGTTTGGGTGTATATTAGTTCATAAGATGAACTAGGTTCCTACCATTCTGTGACAATGGAAGTGTGGCTTTGGCCCAGGAACCCCGGTCCCATCAGTGACCCAGACATATTCTGAGGCAGCATCACCTGATCATGGAGATAGTTGATCTCCAGGATGATCGAGGTTAGGAGAGTAGACTCAGAGGACAACATGGCGGATCCACTCACAAAGGCCTTTTCCCGGAGAGAGACTCATATAGGATGGTTGAGTATGAGATACTGCAACCACTGCTACAGATGGCCCTAGTGCAAGTGGGAGATTGTTAGTTTTATGTATGCCCTAGAGGCCATTACTGTACATGAGATGTATATTGTAGTGGATGCTGGGACATATATAGGTAGGACTTTCTTGCTCGACATGATAGTACGCTATATGGTTGCTCTTTATCTTAACATGTATACTTTCTGTCTCTCTCTATTACATGTTGATAAAGCCCTCAGGATGTGTGCTCGACTTCCAGGACTATGATGTAGATCATACTAGTGGGGCCTGGGTAGTCAATGAGTACATCCTTCAATGTTCCTAGTCGTGGAAATATCAAGACGGGGCATCGATATTCCAGAGTAGACAAGCATATATCTTCTCGACCCATGTGATGGGCGATGGATGATCCTATATCCATTGGTGTTTGACATCAGAGACGGTATGCGGATGCTCAGTGGAGACTGGGTACACTGAACGGACACGCCGAGAACTCCCAGATGGTATTATACCTCACGTCAGATGGCAATTCTCTGGTGACACTGGTACAGCTTAGTCTGTTGACCCGAGATCGTCATAGTGTCTTGTGTGTCTCCCATTATGCTTCGATTTCCACCCTACCACGGCTCTACTGAGTCGTGCAAACAGGTGGTTTTTGGGTATAGTCCCGATTCACATGGAGGCAATGAGCGATAGGAGGGGATTCGTCTCTCCCGATATTGGGGATTGATGTTGCGCTATGCTCGACTGGCCATAACTGGAAATCCCTGGCTAGGGTTGCACTAATTTCCTGGTAAGTGTTATCAGTAGTTTCATGCTTGTTATGGACCTTACATCGGCATGACTTATCAAGCTACTGGGGTCTGACGTTTACCACCCGTAGGCGAGATATGCGACATATCAGACGAACAGACCGGACTGTGCGGTAAGTGTTACTGGTTGGATTCACAGGAGTGTGAGCAGGCTTGCTCGTTGATCTTCTGATCGCTCAATACCCGGGTGGCCGTTACGTTTAGCAGACCGGTTGCGGCTTGTGGGTGTTTGATATGATCATCACCTACTACCGGCGTATTGACGAGTCTTTAGAGTCCCATACAGAGGTTTCCTGGCTCAAGCGAAACGAAATAGGAGCGCATATGAGATATGTGCGGGACCGAGAAAAATTCCAGTATGTGATACTGTATTCTATTCTCGCGATTTGTATCATCGGGCGGTTATATGAGATATAGCCGGGTTACCGAATCAAGTGTTGATTCGATACATTGATACACTTCATATTAGTCGGTTATATGCGATATGACCGGATCATTAAATCAAGTATCGATTTAATGATTTAATGTATAATTATATATTTGATATATTACTTTACATTGACTAGTATTGTTCACTTAGGATTAATTTTCTCACTTGATGTGCACAAGATGCATATGTGATATATGTTTGTGCACTAGTTTGTATCATGTTTGATGATACATGCAAACTTGGGTGCGTGTATGATTTATACCTTGTTTAGGTTAATGGTTATGCTTTTATTTATTTATTATGTTAAAACAAAATGGTCTTTTTCCTTTTTCTTTGCTAGAAGCTTCATGACACTTCAAGCATCTTTTAATAAAGTCTAAACCATTTTGTTTTATTCTTTGACCTAACCATTACCTAAACTCTAGTTTACTCTCTACAAGAGTTTACTCACCCATGGTTGCAATATGATAAGCTTCACTTGATTTATTTTTTAATTAATTCATTTTTCACTTTCTTCTTCTTCTTCTTCTTCATGAAGTGAAGAAAGCTTTCTAGAAAAATTTCAAGTGAAGAAAACAAGTGAGAAATCCAAATCAAAAGTGAACCCACTTCCTATTTCTTCATCCTCTACCACTTTCCATGTAGTAGAGTGTGTTCTCTTCACAAGGTTCATGACCAAGTGAAGATGGAGCTTGAGTTTGAGTCGCCTCGACGTAGATCATCTTCGACATCGAAGTCAATGACCTAGCCCGCTCATTTCTCTGAAGAAACCATCGCTAGAGTCCAGGATCCCGATGATCGTAGCGGAGGGACGTCATCACGGAGCTTTAGAAGTGGAGGGCCGGATCTACAAAGGTTGTAATCCCTTTCACTTGTAGTTAAAGTTATTAACTTGCATGTTTTTCACCTTACCTCTAGTTAACGATCTAGCATAGGGTTCTTCGGTACATGTAAAAATTTGATTTTATGCATGGTTGATGCCTAGTGGAACCTCATGAGTGTGCCTAGGAACCCTACAATACGGTATCACATACTCGTATTATTCTCGGTCCCGCACATACCACATATGCGCTCCTACCTCGTTTTTCCTGGGCCAGTGAAACCTCTATGTAGGACTCTAAAGACTCGTCAATACGCTGGCAGTAGGTGATGATCATATCAAGCACCCATAAGTGTTGGATATATTTATGCCCTAAAGGCCATTATGTGATAGTGGATGTATTTATACATGTATATATATATATATATATATATTCAGTGTACATTCTTGCTCGACATGATAGTATGCTATCTGGTTCTTCTTTATCTGACATGTTGATTTGATCATGCTTTTACTCATTCATACATGTTGATAAAGCCCTGAGGATATTGGCTTGACTACAGTGATTATGATAGAGATCATACAAGTGGGACATCTGTAGTTTATAAGCATATCCTGAAATGTCCCTAGTCGTAGGTGTATCGAGACGGGGCATAAATATACCAGAGTAGACTAGCGTATATGATACTAGCCCTATGTGATGGGCGATGGATGTTCCCATATTCATCGATGTTTGACATCAAGATCATATACGGGTGCTCAGTGGTGACTGGGTACACTGGACGGACTCACCGAGAACTCCTATATGGAATTATATCTATCGTCGGATAGCAGTTCTCAGGTGACACAGGTACAGGTTATTCTGTAGACCCGAGATCGTCATAGAGTCTTGTGTGCTTTCCCACTGTACTTTGATTACCACACTACCACGGCTCTACTAAGTCGTGCAAACAGGTGGCCGTTGGGTATAGTCCCGAGACACACGAAGACGATGAGCGATAGGAGGGGTTTCGTCTCTCCCGGTATTGGGAGTTGATGTTGTGCTGTGCTCGACTGGTTATATCAGTAAGTCCCTGGCCAGGGCTGCTGAGATTTACTGATAAGTGTTATCAGTAGTTTCTTGATCTGTTATAGACCATTCACCGGCACGACTTATTGAGTTATTGGGGTCGACGTTACCATCCCTAGACTCGATATGCAGCATATCTGACGAAGAGACTGGACAATACGGTAGTGTTGCCAGTTGGCTCGACAGGAGTTGTAGCAGGTTCGCTTGTTTTTTTCTGATCGCTCAATACCCGGGTGGCCGTTACGTTTAGCTGACCGCTTGCGGCTTGGGGGTGCTTGATATGACCATCACCCACTGCCGGCGTATTGATGAGTCTTAGAGTCCCACAAAGCAGTTACCCAGTCCAGGCGAAACGTTGTGGTGCGCATATGCGATATGCGCATGGACCCGGTTAAAATGCGCGTATGAGATACCGTATATTAATCGGGCGGCTTGCTTTTGGTCGGGTCGTATGTGATATGACCGGGTTGATAAATGAAGTGTTGATTTATCATTTAACCATTAGCTTCTCACTAGAAATCCTTTCTTGTCCTTTTTGGATGTATGCATGCATGTATGCATTCATTCTGGTTCATGCACAAATGGATATGCATGCACACATGCATACATACATCATTCTATCATGGTTGTTTATACATAGAAAATGGTGGCAATATAAGACTCACACCTTGGTTATTTATATGGATAATTATTTCTATTTGTGTTAAAACAAATTTAAAAAGGAAAGGATAATTCATGGTTTGTTTCTACACTCTTCTTTGACCTAACCATGCTCACCTACTTTTAACCATAGATTAAACTTTCCCTTTATGTTTTAACTCAAATTAAATAATATCTTTATCATTTAACCCTGGTTTGAGATGAGAAGAGAAAAATATATATACATATATTTACCTTTTTCTTTTAAGAGATTATCTTTTCTCTTCTTCTTAAAAAAGCCATCATCTTCTTCAACCTTGCTCTTTTGCTCTCTAGATCTTTCAAGTGAGCAAAATACTCAACAAGATAGGATTTTGAAGTGAGAAAAAGAACCACAACACCATTCTACACATGTCTTGCCCACTTGTTTAGAGTGTTAGCTTCATTTCATTCTCTTGATAAAGTGAAGTTGCAAGCTTGGACAAAGGAGCTTCGGGTGGATCGTCGTGGACATTAGAAGACCTTAAGCAAACCTTTCTCCAACCCTCAAGTGGACGAGAAGTCTAGCATAGGGAGCTACAAAGGTTGTACTCTCAAAACCCTAGTCTTTGTTACTTGTAAAGTTATGAAACCCTAATTTTCTAGGATAGATCCTTTGTATGCTTACTTAGCACCATAAAAATCTAATCTTTGGTACATGTGATGCTTCCAAACCTTTCATAGGGTGCTAGGTAAACCTAACATTGGTATCAGAGCCGACCTAGAACATTAGGTGACACTTTAGCGAAGTAAAAACTCCGATCGAACCGAAATACGGATTTTTGGGACACTCTCAGGACATTTTTTTGAAACTGTTATTTTTCAGAAATAAAAATATGCAAAAAATTCAGCAGGTAAATCTAAGGATAACTGTAAAAAACGATGCCATGAACAGTACATTCCACAGCGGAACCGTGGCAATAGCCTGCTTGGGCCGCGGTTCCGCGGCCGTACGGATGAGTTATTGTGTCGTTTTTGTACAGTAACTGTTTGTCTGCTTGTATATTTTTTGGGGTATTTTTAATCTGAATTTAGTGCTGTATGTTTTGGAGATTGTTTTAAGTTCATTGATTCGATCGGAATTTTAACTTCATGTTTTTTCCGGGTAAATTAGAAAGTATTGAATTGTTCGAACAAGTATCATTTACTCACTTTTTCACGGGGTTAAAATCTTTCGGAAATACGTGCAAGTTTTTTTTTGGTGGACCCTCTAGGAGACAACAAACCTTAACTCGATTATGTGACCGTCTTGAACTACCTTTTGAACCTTAGGGTTTGAGGCAGTACGGCGTGCCACATGTGAGGCGTTGGCTTGACTCTTCTACGGCTGGACCGCTACTATTGTGTCACACTCCGGGTTTTTGAACTCCGCTCAAGTGTTGAGCTTTAGGGAATATTTGGGTATTTGATTATTCGTTCGAAGAATTTAATACTGTCTATTTATCTGGAATGTGATACAATATTTGGAATTCACATAGTTAGGTATGAAATGCGAGGTATGTGATATCTCGGATTTACGATGTCTAAAGAGAATGTGGATTCCAAATATTGTAGTTTTACACTTTCTTTTCTGTGACCGTAAGTGTAGTATGTTCGATATCGCCGGTTTCGTTGCTATACATCAACGACAATCGGGGTACGCATACTTACTTACGTTGATGATATATGATATTATGTATTGCTAAGATATCATGTGCAGGATTGTCGCGATTGAATAGCCGGGGGGTTTTATGTGAGATGAGAGTTTTATATTTTCATTCATGTAAATTCAATTGTAATGTAATATTCTTTTATTTGGGGAACTTCCGGGTTGAGATTGATGTCACCAGTGTTGTATATTATTTACTTTTCCGCATTAGGATAGACCCAAGGAGGGGAGCACAAGTGACCGGGTTCTGGGGTTCAGTAGGAGGCCATCTCGAGAAGTCGAGACCGGGTCTCCTAAACTCCAGGATTGGCAGGGTCGCTTGCCGCTCTCGTAGAGGTCTAGGGATGTGGGCTTGGCTATTCATCACGACTGTGGAATCCGTATTTTCTATTGTTGGCTAAATACTAAATACGGACGTCCTAGTATATCCCACATTATATATATATATGTTTATGCTGCCTGTGTTCTGTGATATCTGAGACGAATGATATATTATATATGAGATATATGTAGGGTTTCTAGGCACACAAAGGAGGTCTCACAAGGCATCAACCATGCCAATTTCAAATTTTACGGGTGCCGAGAAACCCTAATACGGATCGTTAACTAGAATTTTAGGCGAAACAAATGCGAATAGTTAACAACTTAACTAAAAGAACAGAAATACAACCTTTGTAGATCCGGTCCTCCACCTCCATAGCTCCGCAATGAAGTCTCCTCGCTGTCCAAATCGAGTCCCGGGCTCTAGCATCGGCTTCATCGGAGAAATGGGCGGGCTAGGTCGTCGACTACGATGCCGAAGATGATCTACGTCGAGGCAACACTAGATCAAGCTCCCACTTCACCATGTCATAAAACTTGTGAAGAAAACACCCTATACTACTTGGCAAGAGGTAGAGGATGAAGAAATAGGAGGTAGGTTCACTTTAGATTTGGATTTCTCACTTTTTTTCATCAATCACCATTGATGGAAAATTGGTTTTCTTCTTGAAGGAGAAGAAGAAGAAGAAGATAATGATATGATAAGAATAATTAAAATAGAAAAGAAAAATCAATTCTTATCATATACAAACCATGGTTTAGTGTAGAGATTTAACTAAGGTTAGATGGAGTGGTTAGGGTTAAGCAAGAGACAAAATGGTCACATAGTCAAAGATGCTTTGAAGCTTCAAGCAAAGAACAAAGAAAGCCACCATTTTCTCTTCATCATTTTCTTTTGCTAAAATAAACAAAATGGATAAATAAATAAATAAATGAATAAGTAAATGAATCAAAAGAAACCCTAACCATTGACCAACCATGGTTTAAACTATACACCAAACTATCATGTATCATCAAACATGATACAATTAAATGCATAAAAATATATCACATATACAATGTGCACATCAAGTGAGAAAATCCATTTAAAGTGAACCGATACTACTTAATGCAAAGTAATATATCAAATATATAATTATGCATTAAATCATTAAATCAACACTTGATTTAATGATCCGGTCATATCGCATATAACCGACTAATATCTGCAGTACCAACTTATCGAATCAACACTTGATCCGATAACCCGGCTATATTGCATATAACCGATCAATGTCACAAATCGCGAGAATCGAATACAGTATCACAAACTGGTATCATTCTCGGTCCCGCACATATCTCATATGCGCTCCTATTTCGTTTCGCTTGAGCCAGGAAACCTCTGTGTAGGACTCTAAAGACTCGTCAATACGCCGGCAGCAGGTGATGATCATATCAAACACCCACAAGCCGCAAGCGGTCTGCCAAACGTAACGGCCACCCGGGTATTGAGCGATCAGAAGATCGACGAGCAAGCCCGCTCACACTCCAGTGAATCCAACCAGTAACACTTACCGTACAGTCCGGTCTGATCGTCTGATATGTCGCATATCTCTCCTAGGGGTGGTAAACGTCAGACCCCACTAGCTCGATAAGTCGTGTCGATATGAGGTCTATAACAATTCGAGAAACTACTGGTAACACTTACCAGTAAATCTCAGCAACCCTGGCCAGGGATTTCCTGTTATAGCCAATCGAACACAGCGCAACATCAACCCCCTATACCGGGAGAGACGAATCCCCTCCTATCGCTCTTTGCCTCCATGTGATTCGGGACTGTACCCAAAAACCACCGTTTTGCACGCCCTCTTGGACGTGGTAAGGTGGAAATCAAAGCACAGTGGGAACCACACAAGACTCTATGACGATCTCGGGTCAACAGACTACTCTGTACCAGTGTCACCTGAGAACTGCCATCTGACGTAAGGTATAATACCATCTGGGAGTTCTCGGCGAGTCCGTCCAGTGTACCCAGTCTCTACTGAGCACCCGTATATCATCTCTGATGTCAAACACCAATGGATATGGGATCATCCATCGCCCATCTGTATGGGTCGAGAAGGTATACGCTAGTCTACTCTGGTATATCGATGCCCCGTCTCGATACACCCACGACTAGGGACCTTGAAGGATGTACTTATGGACTACCATGTCCCCACTAGTATGATCCGCATCATAGTCCAAGTAGTCAAGTACACATCCTAAGGGCTTTTACCAACATGTAACAGAGAGACATCCAGTATACACGTTAAGGTAAAGAGTAACCAGATAGCATACTATCATGTCGAGCAAGAAAGTCTTCCCTATACATGTCCCAGTATCCACTACAATATACATCCTATGTACAGTAATGGCCTCTAGGGCATACATATAACTAACAATCTCCCACTTGCACTAGGTCCATCTGTACAGCAGTGGCTGTAGTATCTCATACTCAACCATCCCATAAAAGTCTCTCTCTGGGAATAGGCCTTCGTGAGTGGATCCGCCGTGTTGTCCTCTGAGTCTACTCTCCTAACCTCGATCACCCTGGAGATCAACCATCTCCATGATCAGGTGATACTGCCTTAGAATATGTCTGGATCACTGATGGGACGGACGTTCCTTGGCATAAGCCACAACTCCATTGCCACACAATGGGAGGAACGTAGTTCATCTCATGAACCAATATACATCCAAACAGCCTCTTTGGTAGCATCTTAAGTAGTGATGTATCCAGCCTTTATCGTCTAGTATGCCACGGTATCTAGCTTGGAACTCTTCCAACATACCGTCCCTCGATAGAGGGTAAAGACAATGCCTGTGACTGACATTCAGTCGTCTTCATCACTCTGGAACACTTCCAGTGATTCTCCCCAGGATCAACTGATACCATCTCACTACAACTAGTGAGTGGCCTAATATCCATTTAGATCTATCTCATAGATCCAAAACCCAGGATTTAGTAGGTATCATTTTGATATTATGTGGAGAATCATTGTGATAAGCGGAGATTGATCGAGCGTAGCATAGGAAACTCTTTCCCTATCAAGAGTATGTCATCCACGTACTCTACGAGAATCGCCACCATACTCCCTACTACTTTTTTGTTTATACAAGGTTCATTTACCATTTTGATGATGTCAAACTTTTTGATTATCTCATCAAAACAGATGTTCTAACTCCGCGATGCCTGCTATATCTTATAAAGCATCTTGTACACGTTTCCGCTGCTCCCACTGTCTACGAGGCCCTCTGGCTGTGTACTTACAGACGTTCTCTTCTAAAACATCATTTAGAAAAGCTGTCATGACACCCAACCACCAGATATCGTAGTCATGGTATGTAGCCGTGGCAAGGAGGATCTGGATGGACTTAAGCATAGCCACTTGAAAAGGTTTCATCATTGTCCATGCCTGGTCGATGACGAAAACCTTTAACAAGTCTAGCTTTGAAAGTCTCAACTTTTCCATCTACACCAAGTAATCTTCTCAAGATATACTTGCTCCTGATGGGGATTTAACCCTTCAGATATAGCACCCAAAGTCCATACTTTGTTGGTGTACATGGATTCCATCTCAGATCACTAAGCATCCAGCCATTCTTACAGAGTCTTACTCCAGATGGCCAGCTCGAAGCTAGTTGGGTCATCATCTCATGATGCAATCCTCGCTCCCACTGTCATAGAGAAACCGAAGTATCTCTCAGGCGGGTGAGGAACCCTACTAGATCGGCGGAGAGGCTGAGGTTCGTTGGAATCTACTGAATCCTTTGGTTCTATCAAATCATCAGCTGCAGTTTGTATGGCTGGAACATTTCCAGTTCTACATAACAGACCTTGCCTCGAGCTTGTCCGGATTTTGCTTTTAGACATAGGCCGGACAAACCCAAATCTTAACTAGCTTAAGACATGGGCTCTTCCCCTTCCATATCACATATGAAGTGGTAGGTAACTGATTTGATTCGAACCTATTCAATAGGTATGCAGCTTCTCAAGTGCATTACTCCCAAAAGGAAATAGGTAACTCAGTAATACTCATCATAGAGCACACCATATCATATACGGTGTGATTGCTCTGCCCCGATATACCATCGTGCTATGGTGTATTCGGAGGAGTAATGCTGAGAGAGAATCTCATTCTCCTTTAGAAAAGTCCAAGAATTCCGTGCTCCAGTATTCTCCTCCCTGATCTCATCATAAGACATAATACTTATACCCGAATTTTGGTTCTCTACTTCTAACTTATATTCTGTGAATATCTCAAAAGGTTCGGACTTGTGTTTCAACAAGAACATATGTCTGAATCTAAAGAGATCATCAGAGAACGTAATGAAGTATAAAGAACCAGTCCTGGCATGTGTAGACAGGAGACCTTACATACATCATCATGTATCAGTCCCAAGAGTTCATTAACTCTTTCTCTGTTTCCAGTAAACGGAGCTATGGTCATCTAATCTTTGTGACATGACTGGCAAGTTTCACAAGATGTAAATTCAAACTGATTTAAATATGCATCTAAATGTAACTTCAGCCAGTCGGGTCGTATTGATATGACCTAGTCTACAATGCTCCAAGAAGGATCCGTTCATTTCTGAACTCTTCCTCTTTTGTGTGTTCCGTATACTAAGAACTGTAGTTTGATTTAGAACATCAATGCTTTTAGATAACGTGCCTGAACCGATCAACTTTTGATATAGGAAATGTTCAAAACATTATCCAACAATACAAAATTTTATCATTTCTTTACTAATAAAGAGACTGATATGATTTTGTATATCAGGTTCGGTATCTAATAGCATTTGTTCAGAATCAATGTATTGGTAATACAGGGTGACAGTGACCAACAGACTTGGCTGCAACACTTGCCCCGTTTTCTGCCTCATGAAACTTATCACCCGTTCTCAGTTTTTCTACCCTTTTGTAGCCCTATGTAACAGATTACATATCTGGGATCCTGATCCGGTATCATATACTCAGGATGCGGAGGATACTGAGAAACAGTTCTGTATAATGAACACACCCGAAGATGATGCATCATCATGCACTCTCTTCGTTTGGGCGGCACGGGAATTCTGGTATTCCCCAATTTCCTGCTCGGTCTTATAACAATTATAAGGTGGAGCGGGACCAACGTTCCCCAGCTCAGTATAACAAGCGGGTTCGGTCAATAATCCATATTATTATCTTGATTAAGGCGTGATATGGTCGGTACCTGGAGAGAGAGAGAAGAAAACACTCAGCGTGTGCTCTGTCAAGAATAGATTGGTTATTATTTTATCTAATCAGGATGGCTCCCACTGCTTTTTATCAAATCTTCCTTCAAACCCTAAAAGGAAAGACTAGCCGGGATTAATTACACACTACAAGTTCACCAATCTTTCAGCCAGGCCAGTGTCGGTACTTTGAGGGAGGTCCCCCGTGCTTTCGCACGAACCTAATTAATGTAAACCTCGTTTTCCCAGAGGCGTAACCTCGTTGACACCTTTCTAGACACCTACTTGATCGGCTAATTGTAATGTATAAAACTCTTCCAGGAGTAACTCTTACTCGCAGCTGGTATCGGGATCCAACTATCTCATAGAAGGTATGCAATCTTATTGCAAATTTCAACACTTGAAATTCCCGATAATATTTTGCCCCTAACGTGCTATGACCTTGACGCATGCCAAACAACCCATAGTCCGCTAGTCAAGTTCAACCCGTACATTTCTTGATTGAATTAAACCCACCCGCACGACCCTTGACGCATGCCAAACAACGTCGTACGAATACCCTAATCCAATCGCATCGTATGCTAGCAGATAAGCACTAGTTAGCTACCGTACACTACGCCTTGACGCATGCCAAACAACCGCAGCACGAATACTAACTAGTACTTATCTGAAATGACGGAGGGCTACGACAGGTTTTTCTGAAAACCTATTGCGTAATGAACTTGATATCGTTGTAGAATCAAATGATTTTTAAAATGGAGTGTTTTTTAGGCTTTTCTAGTTTTGCTAAAGGAGTCACTCCCGGTGAAGGGATCGTTGGTCCTTTCCTCGTCGAATGAGGTGCGGGATATATCATATATATCACTGTGCAAAGCAAAAACTCTTAAAAGTAATCAAAAGACAAACCGAGTGTGTAGCATCTGCCAGTTATTGCTAAAGGAGTCACTCCCGGTGAAGGGATCTCGGTCCTTTCCTCATCGAATAAGGTGCAGGATATATCATATATACCGCTGTGCAAAGCAAGAACTGTAGCTACCTGTTTTATTTTGAAATTTGATTCTACAACATCTTAGGTTTCTTTTATTTCATTAATCTCATTAATGAAGTCCCATCATTTAAGTACCTAAACTTCACAGATAAATACGACGTACACTTATGCCATCCGCATTCGCCTCGATGTCCCCTCATGCACCGTTAGGTTAGGTAACTAACGACAGAGCGGGGCAGGGTTAGCGCGGGTGTAAAACATAAGTAACGCCTATATAATATATCATATATACTATATACAGTATCTATCACAGAACATCACATGATCACATCACAGATATCGCAGCAGAAGAAACATATATGAAATATTGGATATACTAGGACGTCCGTGTTTTCAATACGAGCCAGTATAAAACACGGATTCCACGATCGCGATGAATAGCCAAACCCACACCCCTAGACCCCTACGAAGCGGCAAGCAACCCTACCAATTCTAGAGTTAGGAGATCCGGACTCGACTCCTCGAGTTGGTCTCCCACTGGACTCCAGAACCCGGTTACTTGTGCTCCCCTCCTTGGGTCTATCCTAGTGCGGAAAAGTGAATAATATACAAACGGTGACATCTTTCTGCAACCTGGAAGTGCCCCAATAAAAGAATATTACATACAAGTTTTTACATGAATGAAAATGAAAAACTCTCATCTCACATAAAACCCCCGGCTATTCAAAACGCGACGATCCAATATAACATATCCAGCAACACATAACATCACATGTCATCAACGTAAGTAAATATGCGCATCCCAATTGTCGTTGACATATAGCAACGAAACCGGGGATATCATATATTACACTTACGGTCACAGAAAAGAAAGTGTAAAACTACAACAGTTGGAATCCGCAACCTGCATAGACATCCTATGCCTAATCAAATGAATTTCTTAGACATCGCATGCCTAACAATTATAAACCCCGCATTCTAGTCTCAAAATCGAAAACACTTTTCAATATCAAGTCGGGCAATTCAACAAGATTCCCGACATCCTGATCGAATGCTCGTCGCAAACTTTAGTAGGCAGCCGCACCCCCGATGCCGTCGACGAAGTGCACCAAGGCGGAACACCGCTACCGCGAGCACCCGAACGGATGCTTTCGGCGACGGGGTTCTCCTACAGTCACTTGGTCGGGGCTATGGAGTGAGGCTGTCTATTAAGTTTACCCGGCGAGTATCCGCGTACGCTACGTGATTGCGACGGACTTTTGATCACATCAAAATTCCGTGGCAACCGATCAAGTGAGACTAAAGTGCTATGTTTGTAACATTCATTCAGTTATCTCATAACTCTTTGTGAATTCCAATTATTGTATCACATTCCAGATAATTAGAAAATGTTAAACTTTCCGATCGAACAATCGAACACCCAAGTTTTCCCGATACAGCTCAACACATGAAATAAGTCTAAAAACATTCAGTTCGTGCCTCAGTACCAACGGTCCAGCCGTAGAAGGGTCAAGCCAACGCCTCACATGTGGCATGCCGTACTGCCCCAAACCCTAAGGTTCAAAGGGCAGTTTAAAACGGTCACATAATCGAGTTAAGGTTTGTTGTCTTCTAGAGGGTCCATCACGTTACTTGCACTACTTAGAATGTCATTAAACTACGGAAAAATCCAACACTTGGAAATTTCCCGACAGGGGAAAAATTGGGTATTTATATCCGGTCGAACTTTTTAACATACTCTAAAATTTATCCGGAAAGCCACATAGACAAAATCTGATACTCCGATCGAAACACCGAATCCCCAAAACAATCCCAGAAAATTCAACTCTTGAATAAATATTAAAAATTCCCAGAAAATCCAGCATAATAAAATAGGAGTTACTGTGCAAACAGGGGATGATGATGTCATACTTTAGCCGCGGAACCGCCGCAGAAGGCATGCTTCTGCCGCGGTTCCGCCGCTCTTTGTACTGTTCATAAGTCAAATTTTGCACCGTAATTCTTATAATTCCCTGCTGAATTTTCTAAGCATTTTTAATGTGGAAAAATCCCAGTTTTTAGAAAAAGTCCAGAGAGCATGTTTCGGGTTAGGGTTTTGGTTCGATCGGACTTCAAACTCCGTCTACGCATCGCCTAAGGCTCTAGCTAGGCTCTGATACCAATGAAAGGTTCCTAGGCACACTAGTGAGGTCTCACAAGGCATCAACCATGCCAATTTCAAAAATTAGAGGTGCCGAGAAACCCTAATACGGATCGTTGGCTAGAAGTTTAGGCGAAAAAGAAACTAGTTTACAACTAAACTAAAAGAACGGAAATACAACCTTTGTAGATCCGTTTCTCCACCTCCATAGCTCCATGATGAAGTCCTCTCCGCTGTCCAAATCAAACCATGACTCTAGTATCGGCTTCATCGAAGAATGGGCGGGCTAGGTCATCGACGACGATGCCGAAGATGATCTACGTCGAGGCATCACTAGATCAAGCTCCACCTTCACTAAGCCATGAAACTTGTGAAGAAAATACACTCTACTACTTGGCAAGAGGTAGAGGATGAAGAAATAGGAAGTGGGTTCACTTTAGAATTGGATTTCTCACTCTTTTTCACAAGTTGCCATTGATGGAGGCAAGCTTGCTTCAATGTTGAAGATGAAGAAGAAGAAGAAAGAATATCATAAGTATTATCCAAAATGAATAATAAAATGAATACTTATCATATCCTAACCTTGGTTAGGTGTAGAGAATAGACCATGGTAAGGTTTAATGGTTTAGGGTTAAGCATGAGACAAAATGGTCATGTAGTCAAAGCTTCATGAAGTTTCAACTACAAACAAAGAAAGCCACCATTTTCCTCATTTATCCTTTTCTTTTGCAAAAATAAACAAAATGGATAAATAAATGAATAAATGAATAAGTAAATGAAGCAAAAGAAACCCTAACCATTGACCAACCATGGTTTAAACTATACACCAAACAATCATGTATCATCAAACATGATACAATCAAATGCATAAAAGTATATCATATATATACAATGTGCACTTCAAGTGAGAAAATCCTTTTTAAGTGAACCTATATTAGTTAATGTAAAGTGATATATCAAATATATAATTATACATTAAATCATTAAATCAACACTTGATTTAACGACCCGGTCATATCGCATATAACCGACTAATATTAATAGTAACAACTTATCGAATCAACACTTGATCCGATAACCCGGCTATAACGCATATAACCGATCAATGTTACAAATCGCGAGAATCGAATACAGTATCACATACTGGTATTATTCTCGGTCCCGCACATATCTCATATGTGCTCCTATTTCGTTTCGCTTGAGCCAGGAAACCTCTGTGTAGGACTCTAATGACTCGTCAATACGCCGGTAGCAGATGATGATCATATCAAGCACCCACAAGCCGCAAGTGGTCTGCCAAACGTAACGGCCACCCGGGTATTGAGCGATCAGAAGATCGACGAGCAAGCCCGCTCACACTCCAGTGAATCCAACCAGTAACACTTACCGTACAGTCTGGTCTGATCGTCAGATATGTCGCATATCTCGCCTAGGGGTGGTAAACGTCAGACCCCAATAGCTCGATAAGTCGTGTCGATATGAGGTCTATAACAATTCGAGAAACTACTGGTAACACTTACCAGTAAATCTCAGCAACCCTGGCCAGGGATTTCCTGTTATAGCCAATCGAACACAGCGCAACATCAACCCCCTATACCGGGAGAGACGAATCCCCTCCTATCGCTCATTGCCTCCATGTGATTCGGGACTGTACCCAAAAACCACCATTTTGCACGCCCTCTTGGATGTGGTAAGGTGGAAATCAAAGCACAGTGGGAACCACACAAGACTCTATGACGATCTCAGGTCAACAGACTACTCTGTACCAGTGTCACCTGAGAACTGCCATCTGACGTAAGGTATAATACCATCTGGGAGTTCTCGGCGAGTCCGTCCAGTGTACCCAGTCTCTACTGAGCACCCGTATATCATCTCTGATGTCAAACACCAATGGATATGGGATCATCCATCGCCCATCTGTATGGGTCGAGAAGGTATACGCTAGTCTACTCTGGTATATCGATGCCCCGTCTCGATACACCCACGACTAGGGACCTTGAAGGATGTACTTATGGACTACCATGTCCCCACTAGTATGATCCGCATCATAGTCCAGGTAGTCAAGTACACATCCTAAGGGCTTTTACCAACATGTAACAGAGAGACATCCAGTATACACGTTAAGGTAAAGAGTAATCAGATAGCATACTATCATGTCGAGCAAGAAAGTCCTCCCTATACATGTCCCAGCATCCACTACAATATACATCCAATGTACAGTAATGGCCTCTAGGGCATACATATAACTAACATAAGGATCTATAGGGATAGATCCAAAAAAATTTGGGATTGTCCCAAACCCGGTACATCAACACCATCCTAAAAAGCTTTAGTATGGAAGACTCCAAGCGGGGTGCCTTACCCGCTTGCCATGGGGTCACTCTCTCCAAGGATTCTTGTCCGAAGACCGATGAAGAGAAAGCTCGCATGAGCGTTATACCCTATGCTTCGGCAGTAGGATCTATAATGTATGCGATGTTATGTACACGTCCAGATGTAGCTTATGCGGTTAGTGTTGTAAGCAGGTATCAATCCAACCCAGGGTAGAATCACTGGACAGCTGTGAAGAACATTCTTAAGTACTTACGAAGGACTAAAGAATTGTTCTTGGTGTATGGTAATGGAGATCTCCAAATGGAGTCCTTTACCGATTCGAGCTTCCAGAGCGATAAGGACGACAGCAAATCTATCTCAGGGTTTGTATTTACCCTCAATGGAGGGGCGGTAAGTTGGAAGAGTTCCAAACAGGATACCGTTGCAGACTCTACGATGGAGGCTGAGTACATTGCTGCAAATGATGCCGCCAAGGAAGCCGTCTGGATGAGGAAGTTCGTCTCGGAGCTAGGAGTAGTTCCAACCATTATTGATCCAATACCACTATATTGTGATAATAATGGGACTATGGCGTTAGCCAAGGAGCCCAGGTCCCATCAGCGATCCAGACACATCCTGAGGCGTTTTCATTTGATCCGGGAGATTGTAGATCGCCGCGAGATCGAGATTAAGAGAGTAGACACAAAGAATAATGCCGCGGATCCACATACCAAGGCCCTCCCTCAGCCGCGGCATGAGCGATTTTTTGAGATGTTGGGTATGAGATACGCCAGTAACTGGCCTTAGTGCAAGAGGGAGATTGTTGGATATATGTATGCCCTAAAGGCCATTATGTGATAGTGGATGTATTTATACATGTATATATATATATATATATTCAGTGTACATTCTTTCTCGACATGATAGTATGCTATCTGGTTCTTCTTTATCTGACATGTTGATTTGATCATGCTTTTACTCATTCATACATGTTGATAAAGCCCTGAAGATATTGGCTTGACTACAGTGATTATGATAGAGATCATACTAATGGGACATCTGTAGTTTATAAGCATATCCTAAAATGTCCCTAGTCGTAGGTGTATCAAGACGGGGCATCGATATACCAGAGTAGACTAGCGTATATGATACTAGACCCATGTGATGGGCGATGGATGTTCCCACATTCATCGATGTTTGACATCAAGATCATATACGGGTGCTCAGTGGTGACTGGGTACACTGGACGGACTCACCGAGAACTCCTATATGGAATTATATCTATCGTCGGATAGCAGTTCTCAGGTGACACTGGTACAGGTTAGTCTGTAGACCCGAGATCGTCATAGAGTCTTGTGTGCTCTCCCACTGTACTTTGATTACCACCCTACCACGGCTCTACTGAGTCGTGCAAACAGGTGGCTGTTGGGTACAGTCCCGAGACACACGAAGGCGATGAGCGATAGGAGGGGTTTCGACTCTCCCAGTATTGGGAGTTGATGCTGTGTTGTGCTCGACTGGTTATATCAGTAAGTCCCAGGCCAGGGCTGCTGAGATTTACTGATAAGTGTTATCAGTAGTTTCTCGATCTGTTATAGACCATTCACCGGAACGACTTATTGAGTTATTGGGGTCGACGTTACCATCTCTAGACTCGATATGAAGCATATCTGATGAAGAGACCGGACTGTACGGTAGTGTTGCCGGTTGGTTCGACAGGAGTTGTAGCAGGTTCGCTTGTTTTCTTCTGATCGCTCAATACCTGGGTGGCCGTTACGTTTAGCTGACCGCTTGCAGCTTAGGGGTGCTTGATATGATCATCACCCACTGCCGGCGTATTGACGAGTCTTAGAGTCCCACAAAGGAGTTACCTAGTCCAGGCGAAACGTTGTGGTGCGCGTATGCGATATGCGCATGGATCCAGTTAAAATGCGCGTATGAGATACCGTATATTAATCGGGCGGCTTGCTTTTGGTCGGGTCGTATGTGATATGACCGGGTTGATAAATGAAGTTTTGATTTATCATTTAACCATTAGCTTCTCACTAGAAATCCTTTCTTGTCCTTTTTGGATGTATGCATGCATGTATGCATTCATTCTGGTTCATGCACAAATGGATATGCATGCACACATGCATACATACATCATTCTATCATGGTTGTTTATACATAGAAAATGGTGGCAACATAAGACTCACACCTTGGTTATTTATATGGATAATTATTTCTATTTGTGTTAAAACAAATTTAAAAAGGAAAGGATAATTCATGGTTTGTTTCTACACTCTTCTTTGACCTAACCATGCTCACCTACTTTTAACCATGGATTAAACTTTCCCTTTATGTTTTAACTCAAATTAAATAATATCTTTATCATTTAACCCTGGTTTGAGATGAGAAGAGAAAAATATATATACATATATTTACCTTTTTCTTTTAAGAGATTATCTTTTCTCTTCTTCTTAAAAAAGCCATCATCTTCTTCAACCTTGCTCTTTTGCTCTCTAGATCTTTCAAGTGAGAAAAATACTCAACAAGATAGGATTTTGAAGTGAGAAAAAGAACCACAACACCATTCTACACAAGTCTTGCCCACTTGTTTAGAGTGTTAGCTTCATTTCATTCTCTTGATAAAGTGAAGTTGCAAGCTTGGACAAAGGAGCTTCGGGTGGATCGTCGTGGACATTAGAAGACCTCAAGAAAACCTTTCTCCAACCCTCAAGTGGCCAAATAGTCTAGCGTAGGGAGCTACAAAGGTTGTACTCTCAAAACCCTAGTCTTTGTTACTTGTAAAGTTATGAAACCCTAATTTTCTAGGATAGATCATTTGTATGCTTACTTAGCACCATAAAAATCTAATCTTTGGTACATGTGATGCTTCCAAACCTTTCATAGGGTGCTAGGTAAACCTAACATTGGTATCAGAGCCGACCTAGAACATTAGGCGACACTTTAGCGAAGTAAAAACTCCGATCGAACCGAAATACGGATTTTCGGGACACTCTCTGGACATTTTTTTGAAACTGTTATTTTTCAGAAATAAAAATATGCAAAAAATTCAGCAGGTAAATCTAAGGATAACTGTAAAAAACGATGCCATGAACAGTACATTCCACAGCGGAACCGCGGCAATAGCCTGCTTGGGCCTCGATTCCGCGGCCGTACGGATGAGTTATTGTGTCGTTTTTGTACAGTAACTGTTTTGTCTGCTTGTATATTTTTTGGGGTATTTTTAATCTGAATTTAGTGCTGTATGATCTGGAGATTGTTTTAAGTTCATTGATTCGATCGGAATTTTAACTTCATGTTTTTTCAGGGTAAATTAGAAAGTATTGAATTGTTCGAACAAGTATCATTTACTCACTTTTTCACGGGGTTTAAATCTTTCGGAAATACGTGCAAGTTTTTTTGTGGTGGACGCTCTAGAAGACAACAAACCTTAACTCGATTATGTGACCGTCTTGAACTGCCTTTTGAGCCTTAGGGTTTGAGGCAGTACGGCGTGCCACATGTGAGGCGTTGGCTTGACTCTTCTACTGCTGGACCGCTACTACTTTGTCACACTCCGGGTTTTTGAACTCCGCTCAATTGTTGAGCTTTAGGGAATATTTGGGTATTTGATTATTCGTTCGAAGAATTTAATACTGTCTATTTATCTGGAATGTGATACAATATTTGGAATTCACATAGTTAGGCATGAAATGCGAGGTATGTGATATCTCGGATTTACGATGTCTAAAGAGAATGTGGATTCCAAATATTGTAGTTTTATACTTTCTTTTCTGTGACCGTAAGTGTAGTATATTCGATATCGCCGGTTTCGTTGCTATACATCAACGACAATCGGGGTACGCATACTTACTTACATTGATGATATATGATATTATGTGTTGCTGAGATATGATGTGCAGGATTGTCGCGATTGAATAGCCGGGAGGTTTTATGTGAGATGAGAGTTTTATATTTTCATTCATGTAAATTCAATTGTAATGTAATATTCTTTTATTTGGGGCACTTCCGGGTTGAGGTTGATGTCACCAGTGTTGTATATTACTTACTTTTCCGCATTAGGATAGACCCAAGGAGGGGAGCACAAGTGACCGGGTTCTGGGGTTCAGTGGGAGGCCATCTTGAGGAGTCGAGACCGGGTCTCCTAAACTCCAGGATTGGCAGGGTCGCTTGTCGCTCTCGTAGGGGTCTAGGGGTGTGGGCTTGGCTATTCATCGCGACTGTGGAATCCATATTTTCTATTGTTGGCTAAATACTAAATACGGACGTCCTAGTATATCCCACATTATATATATATGTTTCTGCTGCCAGTGTTCTGTGATATCTGAGACGAATGATATATTATATATGAGATATATAGTAGACGTTGCTTATGTTTTGCACCCGCGCTAGTCCCGTCCCGGTATGCCGTTAGTTAAGTAACCTAACGGTGCATAACGGAACATTGCGGCGAATGCGGATGGCATAAGCGTACGTGTTATTTTCGTTTCATTTCTGCGATTGGCTTAAGGACTTAAATGATGGGATTACATTAATCGGCTCTTTATGAAAAATCTATATTTCAAAAACTGCGGAGCACAAGCCACTCCTTTTGAAAACCATTTGATTCTACGACGATATCAAGTTCAGAGCGTTAAAGATTTTCTTAAAAATCATACACAACCCTCCGTCATTTTAGGAAGTAGAGTACTTAGTATTCGTGCTACGTTTGTTGACTTTAGTTAAGGAGTAGTGTACGGTAGCAAAGTGATGTCTTCCTACACTGCATATGATGCAGATTAATTAGGACATTCATGCGACTTTGTTGACCATAGTTAAGGGTCATATGGGTGGGTCTAATTGATCAAGAAATGACGTGTAGAACTTGACTGGTACTTATGATTTGTTGACCATAGTTAAGGTCATAAGTACTAGGGGTAAAAATCATATCGGGAATTTCAAGTGTTGAGATTTGCAATGAGATTGCATACCTTCCATATGATGGTTGGATCTCGATCCCACTATGGGCAATAGTTGCTCCTAGGAGAGTTTTGCAGTTTACAATTAGCTAACTCATTAGGTGTCTAGAAAGGTGTTAACGGGGCTACGCCTCTGGGAAAACGAGGTTTACTTTAATTAGGTCCGTGCGAAAGCACGGGGAACCTCCCTCAAGTACCGACACTGGCCTGGCTGAACGATTAGCTAAGTTGTAGACTGTAATTAATCCTGGTTAGTTTTCTTTTTAAGGTTTGAAAGAAAAACTTGATTAAAGTAGTGGGAGACATCGATTAGACAAGATAATAACCAATCTGATCTATGCAAGAGCTTTCGCTGAGTGTATTCTTTTATCTCTCTTAATGGCAGATACCAATGACTGGACTCAAGCTTCTACTAGATAAAATCAAACTGAATGGGACCAATTATAAAGACTGGCTGAGGAATCTGAAAATAGCCTTGACTTATGATAAAGTATCATATGTCCTCACGGCTTCAGCCCCGCCCACCCCAGGTCCAAAATCCTCAGTTGCGGATATTGAAGTCCGCAAGACATGGGATGCTGACTGTGCCACGGCCAAATGCCCCGCGCTTGCATGATGGACAATACACATCAAAAGTAGCACGAGAATATGGACATTCAAACCATATTCTTCCATACAAAGGAGTTGTATGGAGAGCAATCCCGCGTATTACGATACGAAGCATCAAAGAAATTGTTTCAGATGCGAATGGCCCCTAGCACACCAGTAGGAGACCATGTTCTGAAGATGATAGCTCTTATAGAAGAGCTTGAGGATCTAAGATGGACAATGGACAATGGACAATGAACAATATACGGATATTATTCTGCAGTCCCTCCCCTCCACCTTTGCTCAGTTCATAGTTAACTTCAACATGCACGGCATGGAGAAGGAGCTACCTGAACTCTTTAATATGTTAAGGAGTGCAGAGAGCACTATGAAATCAGTGAAAACTCCCGTTATGACTATTGGACAATCTTCCTCTTCTCGCCCAAAGGCTAAGGCCAAGGGAAAGAAAAAGAAGAAGCCCACCAATCCTAAGGGTGGAGTTAAAAAGGTGAAGGGAAAGGAAAAGTCCAAAGCTGGAGACTCGGGGAAAGGTGAATGTTTTCATTGCCACAAGACAGGACATTGGAAGCGCAACTGTACGGAGTACTTGAACCTCAAGAAGAAGCATGGGGATGCTTCCGCTTCAGGTGTGTTTGTGACAGAAAACTGTTTTTCAATAAACTCTGCTTCCTGGGTATTAGATATCGGTTCAGGTTCTCACATTTGCAATTCTATGCAGGGGCTGAGAAATAGAAAAGTTTTGAAGACAGGTGACCATACTCTCCGCGTTTGAAATGGTTCCAATGTACATACAGTCGCAGTGGGAGAGTATCACTTGGGGTTGCCATCTGGGTGTATATTGGTTTTGAACCCATGTTATTTTGTACCAAGTATGCTATGTAATATAATATCTGTTTCTTTGTTAAACAATGAAGGATATAATTTTGTATTGCAGAACAATGTTATGAACATTCACCTGAATCAAATGTTGGTTGGGTATGGTACACTTAATAACGGGATATACGTCCTAAATCATCACACAGTTTTCAGTATACAACACACTAATAAAAGAAAACTTTCAGAATTAAATGAAGCTTTTCTTTGGCACTGTAGACTTGGTCATATTAACGAAACAAGACTAAACAAGTTACACAAAGATGGATATTTAAACTCTTTTGAATATAAATCTTATGCGACTTGCCAGTCTTGTATCAAGGGTAAAATGACCAAAACTCCGTTTACCGGACACGGAGAAAGAGCTACCGAGCTCCTAGGACTCATACATAGTGATGTATGTGGGCCAATGTCTATACTGGGTAGAGGCGGTTTTTCATACTTCATTACGTTCACTGACGATTTCTCAAGATTCGGTCATGTACTTTTATTAAAGCACAAGTCCGAAGCTTTCGAGAAATTCATTGAATATAAACAAGAAGTAGAAAAACAAACCGGCTTGAGTATCAAGATGCTTCGATCAGATCGAGGTGGGGAATACCTTAGTACAGAATTTGCAAAATTCCAAAAAGAGAATGGGATTCTCTCTCAGCTCACTCCTCCTTACACACCACAGCACAACGGTGTGTCTGAACGACGGAATAGGACCCTATTAGATATGGTCCGATCCATGATGAGTGATGCCGAGTTACCCGTCTCATTTTGGGGACATGCATTGGAGACAGCAGCATTTCTACTGAACAGGGTTCCAACTAAAGCCGTGTCTACCACGCCATATGAGATATGGCATGGGAAGAGACCATCTCTTAAAAGAATTAAGATTGGGGTTGCCCGGCCTATGTTAAAAAGTAGAATCCGGACAAACTCGAGACACGGTCAGTCATGTGTAATTTTGTGGGGTATCCAAAGAATTCTTATGGATATCTATTCTACCACAAAGAGGAACAAAAGGTGTTTGTTTCTCAGTATGCCACATTCTTGGAAAAAGAGTTTTTCACGGAAAAAGATGATGGCAAGGTGGTGGATCTAGAAGAGGTTCTAGAGATACAAACTACAAATGACGATTTGGTTGAACCGGCTGTTGCAATAGAAACTGAGGAACCTCGGCCACTCCGAACGTCTGGTAGGACTTCTCACCCACCGGAGGGGTACTACGGTTTCCTCATTGATGGTGAAGGAGAAGACTGCATCATGGATGATGATGATCCTATCAGTTTTCAGCAAGCTATCACGAGTGGAGACTCTGTGAAGTGGCTGGATGCCAAGAGATCCGAAATGGAGTCTATGTACCCCAATAAAGTATGGACTTTGGACGTTGTACCCCCTGGGGTAAAACCTGTGGGATGCAAATGGATCTTTGAATGGAGACGGGGCTGCTGGGAAAATTCGTGCTAAAGTGAGCATGCTATAACATGTGTTTTAGTTGTGTCATGGTGCACAATTTTTTATTAACCCATATTAATTTGTAATAATCACTAATTAAATGTATAAGTGAAAACTTAAAACAATTAACTAAGAAAAATATTTAAGTAAACTTGAATTTACAAGTGACCAATTAAATACCAAATACTAGCAATTACATAGTTAGAATAGGTATATTTAAGTTTATGTTGAAAAATAATTATATCATGGTTTTTACGGAAAACACATAGCATCACTAATTAATACACAATTAACCTAATCGAATTTTCAAAACGTTACACCGTGGGTTAGCGGCGAGAGCACTAGGAACTTTCAGAATCGAGGGCATAGCCGCAATTCATTACTTTCGAGCCGGAGCTGAGGCCGTTTTCTTGATTTTCGCATTTCTATTTTTGTGACAAACCCTAATCCATATTATTTTCTTTGAACTCGCATTAACCACTTCTAATCTCCATCTCTCCGTGGATTGTACCGTACTAGCCAGCTCGCTGCAAACGTGTCATACACTTGCGGTGTTTTCATTTTAAAACGAGACTAGCTCGTGTGCGCCAATTTCCGACTTTACTCATTCTTTAACTAAAAGCGTGCGCGGTTGAAATCGCAAAAGAAATCAACAAAAATGCTTTAAAATACACCAAGGAAAATAAAGAAAACAAAAAAAAGTTATCTTCTATACTCCAAATTTTCCTCTTTTGCTTCTAGATCTGAAATTGTGATGCGAAGATCTTGATTTCCCCATTTCTTCCATTTTCAGAGCTTCCAACATACTTTAAGGTCGATCCCTGCTTATTCTTGTTAGTATTCACCAACAATTACCTTTGTTTGGCCATTTGGGGCATCCCAAAAGGGTCGACCAGGGTTCTTGCATGCATGTTTGAGACATCGCAACTGTACGTCAAAGGCCGCACTAACAAATATTTCCTGAATTTGAGCTTTAAGTATGGACATGTGAGATCTTTAATGTTAGGGCAAGTTCAAAGAAGGAAAGTGAAAACCTAAATAATGTTAACAAAAAGAATTGAAAAGTATTAAAAATGGTCAAAATATCTATTTTTGGGAGTTTAATCATGAGTCAGGGACAGGTGCAGCGCATGTTCCTGTGCTGATGTTGATGGAGGTCTTTTTTGGGTCTCCTTCAGATGTTGTCTTCTGTCGATCTCCCGGTGGATTTTGGAGCTGATCTCCTATTGCGTGTGGGTATTAATGGGTTTTGACGAGATTGGTGATTTGAGGAGTTTAGCGCCGAGTACCTGCAAGGAAGTCCCGGGATGGTTTGGTA
Organism: Agapanthus africanus; assembly: GCA_030015575.1. NCBI lineage: Eukaryota > Viridiplantae > Streptophyta > Magnoliopsida > Asparagales > Amaryllidaceae > Agapanthus > Agapanthus africanus. The sequence continues at coordinate 510,352,199 of CM057341.1, forward strand.
CCACCGAGGACCCTCCGACGATCAAGTTAGCACGAGATCCGAGAAGAGTAACGGTTAAGTGGAGTAAAAAATGGCTCACTTGACCCCTCTATGATGAGGGTTTATATAGTGGCGGCAGCACGCAGCAGCAGGCGCGAGAATCTCGCCGGCAGTTACGTTCCCGACGTCATGCCCGTGTAAAGAGCGGATCGCCCATTAATGGGGATCGTGATGGCGTGGAACGTAGGATGTTGCCGGCGGAGAATCTGCGCATGGCGAGATTTGCGGAGCGGCGGTTATGCCTGTGAGTGGTGGAGTTGGTCGGTCAGAGGACCGAGGAATATGACCTCGGCTGGGGAGCTCGGGGACGAGCGAGAGGGCCGAGGAGTCTTGGTCCTGTGGCAGCTCGGGACGAGTTGAGAGGCCGAGGAGGCCAATTTTCATGGGGCTCTGAGGAGAGCCAGCTTGTGCTTGCAGGTCGGGTACAGGGGTGGCCTGGTCGGCCCCTGTGGGCCCTTTCTTCTCAGTTCTGGGATACGTCATCTACCACGTGTCCTGATCTTGGAGATCTCCAATATTGAGCATCATCATTAGCCCCCCACTCTTTTCCCGACCAGCTAGCAGGTCGGGTCAGGAGTGGACTGCCGGGCCGCCTGGGGTGAGCTCCCTCCTAAGGTTTCGTCGGGATGCGTCCACGGGACGTCAGTTGTCTTTTCTGCTAGCGAATCAGGGCGATATCTCTGCATTTAAGGAAGGTGCGCCGGTTCGTGCATCTTGTCACTGAAGCGACGGTCCACGTGTCAAGCATCGGTTGGCCGAAGAGACGTGTGCAGACCTGCGGCGTCTGATGGGGTGCGGTCCAGTATGGGAACGACAAGTGGAGCAATCGGAGCCGTTGGACACGAGGAGGCGTTTTGGGGGGAGATGAAGGGCGTCCTTGGATGAGGGCGATTGCGGAGACAAATAGGGGTGGGGCCCACTCCAGGGTCCCTACTACTTCATATTTCCTCGCTATAAGCCCTGGTTGCTCGGTGCTCGTCTTCTTTCTTCTGCTTTCGTTTCCCGAGGATCCCTCTTCTCCAGGTTAGATATCTTCTTTCATGGAATCTGTAGATGTCGTAGGAGTAGGTTCTAGGGACCCTTTAGTTGAGCCTGAGTCTTCCTGGGGAGCAGGGGTCGGATCCTCTTCCCGGGATCGTGCGGCGGGGGCAGCCCCCAGGGAGGAGGCGGTCGATACTGCCCCTGACGCGTCGTGTTGGGTGATACATGAGGACGAGCTCGCCAATGCTCGGGCTCGCTTCCACATCCCCTGACGTTATACGCTTCGTCTGGCCAAGGAGGGAGAGAAGGCAGACCAAGTACGGGGTAGGGAGATCGCCTGTAGTTGGAAGCTTTTTGGGGTGGAATGCACCTTCCCTTCTCTCCCGAGGTCATCGAAGCGCTGAACTTCTTCGGGTTAGCCCCATGCCAGTTAGTGCCGAACTCATGGAGGATTATCCTCGGGTTCCTGATCCGCCTGAAATTACAGGCGGTTCCCTTCAGCCTCTCCCTCCTTGATTCTTCCCTCATTTTCAAAAATCATCCTGGGGGTCGAGCGGGCGACCCGAGGTGGGTCTACCTCTCTTTTAGAAAGCGATATGGAGGCGCCAACGGGACAGGGGTTGTGGCCCTGCCTTCTTCTATTCATGACTAGAAGAAGAAGTTCTTCTTCATTTCCCCTCCCGAGGGCGAGAACTGGCCCGTGCCTACCAAGAGGTCAAGGGAAAAATGCTTGCCGGGGAACCAGTCCAATGACCCCGCCGCGGTGAGAGTGGCGTCGTGGGAGCCCGTTCCCCGATTCGACATGCTGCTATCTGAGAGGGTCCTGAGTTGGGTCGGGCTCAGCCCCGTTGAGTTCGTCGGTAAGTTAGGGTTGCTTTTTGGCTTTTATAATGCATGTGTCGCTGACTTCTTTGCAATTGGTTTTGTGCAGGACCCATGGATATGAACGAGCTCTGAGACTCCATGCGCCAGCCGAGGAGGGTCACGAAGGCTGGAGGTGCCAGCTCTTCCCGCTCGAAGCCTGCCCCGGCTCCTTCTCCTCCAGTGGTCGCGTCCCGTGAGCGTTCGGGGGCGGATCCCGCCCTGGGGCCTAGCAGAGTGTCAGGCCGGAAGCGGGCTCGGATTCTGGTGTACCCGGTCTCAAATGAGGAGATCGGCTCTCCTTCGGAGCCACTCAAGAGGGGTTATCGGAGGTCTTCCCGGGGCCCGCCCTCGCCGATCATGGTGGAAAGGGGGGCCTCCAGTTCGCGGTGCCCTCGGGGCTATCCGTCGTGGATAGCCTGCTGCATGAAATAGAGAAATCGGCGGGGGGTAGGGTTCCCGTGGGGACCTTCAGGGCCCAGATGGTGTCCATCGCCCAGGAGTCCATGCAAGTATGTGTTTTCTTTTTTTTGTGAGATTCGGTGCCCCCTTCGTCTTTCTGATCTTTTTCCTATTTTTCAGGTTCTCCAGCACGTTGCCCTCGTCGTATGCATGGAGGCCGAGGTGATAGCCCCAGCGATGAAAGCTGCGAGCCAGCTTGCCTCGCTGGAAGAGAGCTCCAAGCGGGAGCTGGAGGCGGTGATGGCGAAGGTTGCCGCCCTGGAGGGCGAGGTGGAGGCCGGGAAACGGGAGGTCGCTCGGTACCATGAGGCCGCCGTGGCTGCCAAGGTCAAGCTGGGGGGCGCTCAGGTGCTCGCCGGCAACCTGAAGAAGACGGTGAGGACCCTCCAGAAGGAGCTAGGTGCGGCGGCCAAGGCAGCGAAGTCGGCTGACCTGAGAGCGGCGAAGTTGGCCAACCTCTCGGCGGCGAAGGCGGTGGAGGGTTATAAGAAGTAGAAGGACTTCTATGATGACCTGGCCGTGGCCACGACCCGCATCTGGCATGAGGCCCTCGACGCCGTTAAGGCCCGGATGCCGGAGTTCGCCGACGAAGAGCTCCAGGCCGAATACACCCTCACCGATGAGCAGGGGGAAGAGATTCCTGATGAGGAGGTGGCCGAGTACCCTGCTCGTCTCGTGGTCGATGTCGAGGACCCCGAGGTCGCGCTTGGCCCCGAGGTCTAAAGCCCCCGTCTTCCTCCTCCTTTTATTTTATCGCTTCTGGGATTTTTGTAAGCCTCCGGGTAGTCTATAAGGCTGGGGAGCCCAAAATACCCTTTGTAAAGATTTTGCCTTTGGTAATAAAAATTTTTATTTTGGTTTCATCGGTTTGCACTTTATCTTCTGTTTGTGAAGAATGCCTGTAAAATATCTCTGCTTGCACTGTTGGGCTTCCCTATCAGGTCGGCTGTCTGTCTAGCGATCGTTCGTTGAGTTGATTTCGATCACTTGCCAAGCGTGTCAAGAACTGCTGAGAAGGAGGCATCTCTATAGCTCCAAAGTCGAGGGGGGTCGCTCAGACTTGGATAGACCTGATGCCCCTTGTTGGGGCCTCGGATCCTCTGCATTTGATGGGCAGAGGGATGTCCGCCGTATTTGTGCCAAGCATGAATGGGCTCAGAGGATGAATGAGCATGAATAAGCATGAATGGGAAGCCACTCGGTTGCCCCTTGGCTAGGGCTTTTGACTCTGGCTGTAGGGTTCCTAGGCACTCAAGTGAGGTCTCCCAAGCCATCAACCATGGCAATTTCAAAAAATATGGTGCCTACAAACCCTAAACTACGGATCGATAACTAGATGTCTAGGCGAAAAGAACTAGTTAACAAATTAACTAATGAGAATACGGAAATACAACCTTTGTAGATCCGGTCCTCCACCTCCAGGGCTCCGCAACGAGGTCGTCTCCGCTGTCCAAATCAAATCCGGGCTCTAGAGTCGGCTTCGTCGGAGAATGGGCAAGCTAGGTCGTCGATGTCCATGCCGAAGATGATCTACGTCGAGGCATCGCTAGATCAAGCTCACAACTTCACCAAGTCATGAAACTTGTGAAGTAAACACACTCTACTACTTGGCAAGAGGTAGAGGATGAAGAAATAGGAAGTGGGTAGACTTTAGAATTGGATTTCTCACTCAAATCATCAATCCACCATTGATGACCTCAAGCTTCTTCAATGAAGAAGAAGATGAAGAAGATGAATATTGTTATGATAAGAATAATAGAATAGAAAATAAAATCCATTCTTATCATAATATTAACCTTAGTTTAGTGTAGAGAATGGACCATGGTTAGATATGATGGTTAGGGTTAAGGAAGAGATAAGAATGGTTGACTTGATCAAAGTTTCAAGAAACTTCAACATAAAACAAAATAAGCCACCATCCTTAAATAATTTCCAAAATGAATATATATAAATAAATGAATAAGATAATCAAAACCCTAATCATTAAGTAAACCATGGTTTAATCTTTACACTTAACCAAGTTAATATGCATCATCAAACATGATACAAACATGTGCATAAAAGTATATTACATATACAACTTGCACAATCCAAGTGAGAAAATCCATTTAAAGTGAACCATTACTAGTTAATGCAAAGTAATATATCAAATATATAATTATACATTAAATCATTAAATCAACACTTGATTCAATGATCCGGTCATGTCGCACACAACCGACTAGTATACAATGTATCGGCTTATCGAATCAACGCTTGAATCGATAACTAGGTTATATCGCATACAACCACTCGATACATTCATCGCGAGAATGGAATACGGTATCACATACACGCATTATTCTCGGTCCCGCACATATCTCATATGCGCTCCTATTTCGTTTCGCTTGAGCCAGGAAACCTCTGTGTAGGACTCTAAAGACTCGTCAATACGCCGGCAGCAGGCGATGATCATATCAAACACCCACAAGCCGCAAGCGGTCTGCTAAACGTAACGGCCACACGGGTATTGAGCGATCAGAAGATCGACGAGCAAGCCCGCTCACACTCCTGCGAATCCGACCAGTAACACTACCGTACAGTCCGGTCTGATCGTCTGATATGTCGCATATCTCGCCTAGGGGTGGTAAACGTCAGACCCCAATAGCTCAATAAGTCGTGTCGATATGAGGTCTATAACTGTTCGAGAAACTACAGGTAACACTTACCAGTAAATCTCAGCAACCCTGGCCAGGGATTTCCTGTTATAGCCAATCGAACACAGCACAACATCAACTCCCTATACCGGGAGAGACGAATCCCCTCCTATCGCTCATTGCCTCCATGTGACTCGGGACTGTACCCAAAAACCACCGTTTTGCACGCCCTCTTGGACGTGGTAAGATGGAAATCAAAGCACAGTGGGAACCACACAAGACTCTATGACGATCTCGGGTCAACAGACTACTCTGTACCAGTGTCACCAGAGAACTGCCATCTGACGTGAGGTATAATACCATCTGGGAGTTCTCGGCGAGTCCGTCCAGTGTACCCAGTCTCTACTGAGCACCCGTATATCTCCTCTGATGTCAAACACCGATGGATATGGGATCATCCATCGCCCATCTGTATGGATCGAGAAGGTATACGCTAGTCTACTCTGGTATATCGATGCCCCGTCTCGATACACCCACGACTAGGGACTTTGAAGGATGTACTTATGGACCACCATGTCCCCACTAGTATGATCCGCATCATAGTCCAGGTAGTCAAGTACAGATCCTAAGGGCTTTACCAACATGTAACAGAGAGACAATCAGTATACACGTTAAGGTAAAGATCAACCAGATAGCATACTATCTTGTCGAGCAAGAAAGTCCTCCCTATATATGTCCCAGCATCCACTACAATATACATCCTATATATAGTAATGGCCTCTAGGGCATACATATAACTAACAATCTCCCACTTGCACTAGGGCCATCTGTAGCAGTGGTTTGAAGTATCTCATACTCAACCATCCCATAAAAGTGTCTCTCTCTGGGAACAGGCCTTTATGAGTGGATCCGCTGTGTTGTCCTCAGAGTCTACTCTCCTAACCTCGATCTCCCTGGAGATCAACCATCTCCTTGATCAAGTGATACTGCCTTAGAATATGTCTGGATCACTGATGGGACCGGCGTTCCTTGGCATAAGCCACAACTCCATTGTCACACAATGGGAGGAACATAGTTCATCTCATGAACCAATATACACCCAAACAGCCTCTTTGGTAGCATCTTAAGTAGCGATGTATCCAGCCTTTATCGTCTAGTATGTCACGGTATCTAGCTTGGAACTCTTCCAACATACCGTCCCTTTACTGAGGGTAAAGACAATGCCTGTGACTGACATTCAGTCGTCTTTATCACCCTGGAACCCTTCCAGTGATTATCCCTTGGATCGATTGATACCATCTCACTACTACTAGTGAGATACCTAACATCCAATTAGATCTATCTCATAGATCCAAAATCCAGGATTTAGTAGGTATCACTTTGATCCTAAGTGGAGAATCATTGTGATAAACGGAGATTGATCGAGCGTAGCATAGGAAACTACTTCCCTATCAAGAGTATGTCATCCACGTACTCTACGAGGATTACTACCATACTCCCTACTACCCTTTTTGTTTATACAAGGTTCATCTACCATTTTGATGATGTCAAACTCTTTGACCGCTTCATCAAAACAGATGTTCCAACTCCGCGATGCCAGCTTTATCCTATAAAACATCTTGCACACGTTTCCGCTGCTCCCACTGTCTACGAAGCCCTCTGGCTGTGTACTTATAGACGCACTCTTCTAAAACATCATTTAGAAAAGCAGTCATGACACCCAACCACCAGATATCGTAGTCATGGTATGTAGCCGTGGTAAGTAGGATCTGGATGGACTTAAGCTTAGATCCTTAGAAAAAGTTTCATCATGATCCACACCTGGTCAATGATGCAAACCTTTAACAAGTCTAGCTTTGAAAGTCTCAACTTTTCCATGTACACCAAGTAATCTTCTCAAGATATACTTGCTCCTGATGGGGATTTAACCCTTCAGATATTGCAACTAAAGTCCATACTTTGTTGGTGTATAAGGATTCCATCTCAGATCACTAAGCATCCAGCCATTCTTACAGAGTCTTACTCCTGATGCCCAGCTCGAAACTAGTTGGGTCATCATCTCATGATGTAATCCTCGCTCCCACTGTCATAGAGAAACCGAAGTATCTCTCAGGTGGGTGAGGAGACCCTACTAGATCGGCGGAGAGGCTGAGGTTCGTTGGTAACTATTGAATCCTTTGGTTGTACCAAATCATCTGCTGTAGTTTGTATAGCTGGAACACTTCCAGTTCTACATAACAGACGTTGCCTCGAGCTCGTCCGGATTTTGCTTTTAAACATAGGCCGGACAACCCCAAATCTTAACTAACTTAAGACATGGGCTCTTCCCTTTCCATATCACATATGAAGTGGTAGGCAACTGATTTGATTGGAACCCTATTCAATAGGTATGCAGCTTCATAAGTGCATAACTCCCAAAAGGAAATAGGTAACTCAGTAGTACTCATCATAGAGCACACCTTATCAAATAGGGTGTGTCTGCTTCGCCCTGATATACCATTGTGCTATGGTGTATACAGAGGAGTAATGCTGAGAGAGAATCTCATTCTCCTTTAGAATAGTCCAGTATTTCCGTGCTCAAGTATTCTCCTCCTTGATCTCATCATAGGACATAATACTTATACCCGTATTTTGGTTCTCTACTTCTAACTTATATTCCGTGAATATCTCAAAAGGTTCGGACTTGTGTTTCAACAGGAACATAGGTCTGAAACTTAAGAGATTATCAGAGAACGTAATGAAGTATAAAGAACCAGTCCTGGCATGTGTAGACAGGGGACCTTACATACATCAACATGTATCATCCCAAGAGTTTACTAACTCTTTCTCTGTTTCCAGTAAACGGAGCTATGGTCATCTTATCTTTGTGACATGACTGGCGAGTTTCACAAGATGTAAATTCAAACTGATTTAAATATGCATCTATATGTAACTCTAGCTAGTCGGGTCACATTGATCTGACCTAGTCTACAATGCCTCAAGAAGAATTCGTTCATTTCTGAACTCTTCCTCTTGTGTGTGTTCCATATAATAAGAACTGTAGTTTGATTTAGAACATTAATGCTTTTAGATAACGTGCCTGATCCGATCAACTTTTGATATAGGAAATGTTCAAAACATTATCCAACAATACAAAATTATATCCTTTCTTTACTAATAAAGAGACTGATATGATTTTGTATATCAGGTTCGGTATCTAACAACATTCGTTCAGAATCAATGTATCGGTAATACAGGGTGACAGTGACCAACAGACTTGGCTGCAACATTTGCCCCGTTTTCTGCCTCATGAAACTTATCACCCGTTCTCAGTTCTCTACCTATCTGTAGCCCTATGTAACAGATTACATATCTGGGATCCTGATCCGGTATCATATACCCAGGACGTAAAGGATACTGAGAAACAGTTATGAATAATGAACACACCCGAAGATGATGCATCAGCATGCACTCTCTTCGTTTGGGCGGCACGGGAAATCTGGTATTCCCCAATTTCCTGCTCTGTCTTATAACAATTATAAGTTGGAGCGGGACCAACGTTCCCCAGCTCAGTATAACAAGCGGGTTCGGTCAATATTCCGTATTATTATCTTGATTAAGGCGTGATATGGTCGCTACCTGGAGAGAGAGAGAAGAAAACACTCAGCGTGCGCTCTTGCAAGAATAGATTGGTTATTTATTTTATCTAATCAGGATGGCTCCCACTGCTTTTTATCAAATCTTCCTTCAAACCCTAAAAGAAAAGACTAGCCGGGATTAATTACACACTACAAGTTCGCCAATCTTTCAGCCAGGCCAGTGTCGGTACTTTGAGGGAGGTCCCCCGTGCTTTCGCACGAACCTAATTAATGTAAACCTCGTTTTCCCAGAGGCGTAACCCCGTTGACACCTTTCTAGACACCTACTTGATCGGCTAATTGTAATGTATAAAACTCTCCCAGGAGTAACACTTACTCGCAGCGGGTATCGGGATCCAACTATCTCATAGAAGGTATGCAATCTCATTGCAAATTTCAACACTTGAAATTCCCGATAATATTTTGCCCTTAGCGTCCTATGACCTTGACAGAGGTCAACAAACCATAGGCTTCTAGTCAAGTTCAACCCGTCATTTCCTGATTGAAGTAAACCCACCCGCACGACCCTTGACAGAGGTCAACAAGGTCGCACGACTACCCTAAATCAATCACATCATATGCTTATGCAGATAAGCACTAATCAGCTACCGCACACTGCGCCTTGACAGAGGTCAACAAACGCAGCACAAATACTAACCAGTACATATCTGAAATGACGGAGGGCTACGACAGGTTTTTCTGAAAACCTATTGCGTAATGAACTTGATATCGTTGTAGGATCGAATGAATTTTGAAATGGAGTGTTTTTGAGGCTTTTCTAGTTTTGCTAAAGGAGTCACTCCCGGTGAAGGGATCGTCGGTCCTTTCCTCGTTGAATGAGGTGCGGGATATATCATATATATCACTGTGCAAAGCAGAACTCTTAAAAGCAATCAAAAGACAAACCGAGGGCGTAGCATCGACCAGTTATTGCTAAAGGAGTCACTCCCGGTGAAGGGATCTCGGTCCTTTCCTCGTCGAATGAGGTGCAGGATATATCACATATACCGCTGTGCAAAGCAAAAACTGTAGCTACCTGTTTTATTTTGAAATTCGATTCTACAACATCTTAGGTTTCTTTTATTTCATTAATCACATTAATGAAGTCCCATCAATTATGTACCTAAACATCACAGATAAATACGACGTACACTTATGCCATCCGCATTCGCCTCGATGTCCCCTCGTGCACCGTTAGGTTAGGTAACTAACGGCAGAGCAGGGCCGGGCTAGCACGGGTGTAAAACATAAGTAACGTCTATATAATATATCATATATACTATATACAGTATCTATCACAGAACATCTCATGATCACATCACAGATATCGCAGCAGAAGAATCATATGAAATATTGGATATACTAGGACGTCCGTGTTTTCAATACGAGCCAGTATAAAACACGGATTCCACGGTCGTGATGAATAGCCAAACCCACACCCCTAGACCCCTACGAGAGCGGCAAGCAACCCTACCAATTCTAGAGTTAGGAGACCCGGACCCGACTCCTCGAGTTGGTCTCCCACTGGACTCCAGAACCCGGTTACTAGTGCCCTCCTCCTTGGGTCTATCCTAGTGCGGAAAAGTAAATAATATACAAACGGTGACAACTTCCGCAACCTGGAAGCGCCCCAATAAAAGAATATTACATACAAGTTTTTACATGAATGAAAATGAAAAACACTCATCTCACATAAAAACCCCCGGCTATTCAATCACGACGATCCAATATAACATATCCAGCAACACATAACATCACATGTCATCAACGTAAGTAAATATGCGCATCCCAATTGTCGTTGACATATAGCAACGAAACCGGCGATATCACATATTACACTTACGATCACAGAAAAGAAAGTGTAAAACTACAACAGTTGGAATCCGCAATCACCTCAGATATCGCATGCCTGACCAAATGAATTACTTAGACATCGCATGCCTAACAATTATAAACCCCGCATTTTAGTCTCAAAATCGAAAACTCTTTTCAATATCAAGTCGGGCAATTCAACAGGATTCCCGACATCCTGATCGAATGCTCGTCGCAAACTTCAGTAGACGGCCGCACCCCTCACGCCGTCGACGAAGTGCACCAAGGCGGAACACCGCTACCGCGAGCACCCGAACGGATGCTTTCGGCGACGGGGTTCTCCTACAGTCACTTGGTCGGGGCTATGGAGTGAAGCTGTCTATTAAGTTTACCCGGCGAGTATCCGCGTACGCTACGTGATTGCGACGGACTTTTGATCACATCAAAATTCCGTGGCAACCGATCAAGTGAGACTAAACTGCTATGTTTATAACATTCATTTAGTTATCACATAACTTTTGTGAATTTCAATTATTGTATCCCATTCCAGATAAACAGAAAATGTTAAACTTTTCGATCGAACAATCGAACACCCAAGTTTTCCCGAAACAGATCAACATATGAAACAAGTCTAACAACATTCCGTTCTTGCCTCAGTACCAACGATCCAGCCGTAGAAGGGTCAAGCCAACGCCTCACATGTGGCACGCCGTACTGCCCCAAACCCGAAGGTTCAAAGGGCAGTTCAAGACGGTCACATAATCGAGTTAAGGTTTGTGTCTTCTAGAGGGACCATCGCGTTACTTGCACTACTTAGAATGTCGTTAAACTACGGAAAAATCCAACACTTGGAAATTTCCCGACAGGGGAAAAATTGGGTAATTATATCCGGTCGAACTTTTTAACATATTCTAAGATTTATCCGGAAAGCCACACAAACAAAATTTGATACCCCGATCGAAACACCGAATCCCCAAAACAACTGCAGAAATTTCAACTCTGGAAAATATAATAAAAATACCCAGGAATACCAGCACTTTTAAATAGGAGTTACTGTGCAATCAAAACCTCACAACACGACAAACTGGCCGCGCTTCCGCCGCAAGAGGCACGCTCGTGCCGCGGAAGCGCGGCGCTTCAATTGAATTAGGGCTTACGACTTCACAGTAACTCTTATATATTCCTGCTGATATTTCTACATATTTTTAATACTGAAAAATCCCTGTTTTTAGAAAAAGTACAGAGAGCTCTTTTGGTTCGGGGTTTCGGGTTCGTTCGGACTTCAATTTCCGTCTGGACTTCGCCTAAGGCTCTAGCTAGGCTCTGATACCACTGTAGGGTTCCTAGGCACTCAAGTGAGGTCTCCCAAGCCATCAACCATGGCAATTTCAAAAAATATGGTGCCTACAAACCCTAAACTACGGATCGATAACTAGATGTCTAGGCGAAAAGAACTAGTTAACAAATTAACTAATGAGAATACGGAAATACAACCATTGTAGATCCGGTCCTCCACTTCCAGGGATCCACAACGAGGTCGTCTCCGCTGTCCAAATCAAATCCGGGCTCTAGAGTCGGCTTCGTCGGAGAATGGGCAAGCTAGGTCGTCGATGTCCATGCCGAATATGATCTACGTCGAGGCATCGCTAGATCAAGCTCACAACTTCACCAAGTCATGAAACTTGTGAAGTAAACACACTCTACTACTTGGCAAGAGGTATAGGATGAAGAAATAGGAAGTGGGTAGACTTTAGAATTGGATTTCTCACTCAAATCATCAATCCACCATTGATGACCTCAAGCTTCTTCAATGAAGAAGAAAATGAAGAAGATGAATATTGTTATGATAAGAATAATAGAATAGAAAATAAAATCCATTCTTATCATAATATTAACCTTAGTTTAGTGTAGAGAATGGACCATGGTTAGATATGATGGTTAGGGTTAAGGAAGAGATAAGAATGGTTGACTTGATCAAAGTTTCAAGAAACTTCAACATAAAACAAAATAAGCCACCATCCTTAAATAATTTCCAAAATGAATATATATAAATAAATGAATAAGATAATCAAAACCCTAATCATTAAGTAAACCATGGTTTAATCTTTACACTTAACCAAGTTAATATGCATCATCAAACATGATACAAACATGTGCATAAAAGTATATCACATATACAACTTGCACAATCCAAGTGAGAAAATCCATTTAAAGTGAACCATTACTAGTTAATGCAAAGTAATATATCAAATATATAATTATACATTAAATCATTAAATCAACACTTGATTCAATGATCCGGTCATGTCGCACACAACCGACTAGTATACAATGTATCGGCTTATCGAATCAACGCTTGAATTGATAACTAGGTTATATCGCATACAACCACTCGATACATTCATCGCGAGAATGGAATACGGTATCACATACACGCATTATTCTCGGTCCCGCACATATCTCATATGCGCTCCTATTTCGTTTCGCTTGAGCCAGGAAACCTCTGTGTAGGACTCTAAAGACTCGTCAATACGCCGGCAGCAGGCGATGATCATATCAAACACCCACAAGCCGCAAGCGGTCTGCTAAACGTAACGGCCACCCGGGTATTGAGCGATCAGAAGATCGACGAGCAAGCCCGCTCACACTCCTGCGAATCCGACCAGTAACACTACCGTACAGTCCGGTCTGATCGTCTGATATGTCGCATATCTCGCCTAGGGGTGGTAAACGTCAGACCCCAATAGCTCAATAAGTCGTGTCGATATGAGGTCTATAACTGTTCGAGAAACTACAGGTAACACTTACCAGTAAATCTCAGCAACCCTGGCCAGGGATTTCCTGTTATAGCCAATCGAACACAGCACAACATCAACTCCCTATACCGGGAGAGACGAATCCCCTCCTATCGCTCATTGCCTCCATGTGACTCGGGACTGTACCCAAAAACCACCGTTTTGCACGCCCTCTTGGACGTGGTAAGATGGAAATCAAAGCACAGTGGGAACCACACAAGACTCTATGACGATCTCGGGTCAACAGACTACTCTGTACCAGTGTCACCAGAGAACTGCCATCTGACGTGGGGTATAATACCATCTGGGAGTTCTCGGCGAGTCCGTCCAGTGTACCCAGTCTCTACTGAGCACCCGTATATCTCCTCTGATGTCAAACACCGATGGATATGGGATCATCCATCGCCCATCTGTATGGATCGAGAAGGTATACGCTAGTCTACTCTGGTATATCGATGCCCCGTCTCGATACACCCACGACTAGGGACTTTGAAGGATGTACTTATGGACCACCATGTCCCCACTAGTATGATCCGCATCATAGTCCAGGTAGTCAAGTACAGATCCTAAGGGCTTTACCAACATGTAACAGAGAGACAATCAGTATACACGTTAAGGTAAAGATCAACCAGATAGCATACTATCATGTCGAGCAAGAAAGTCCTCCCTATATATGTCCCAGCATCCACTACAATATACATCCTATGTATAGTAATGGCATCTAGGGCATACATATAACTAACACTGGCATTGCGAGCAAAGACCACCAGCTGGGGATGGTCGAGCGAGGGTCGGGCTCGACTGCCTCTGAGAGGACTTTTGATCCTTAGCATTGGAGGGGCTGTAAGAAGCCCACTAAGGATCACCGGACAGTGAAGCTGCGCGGTTGCCTCTTGGCGAGGGCTTTGATCTCTGGCGTCGTGGGCAGGAAACTACCAACCTGGGATGACCGAGCGGGGTAGCCGCTCGGATGCCTCTTACGCGGGCTTTAATCCCTGGCGTCATGGGTAGGGAGCTACCAGCCGGAGATAGCTGAGCAGGGTAGCTGCTGAGCTGCCTATAAGGAGGACTTGGATCCTTAGCGTCGGAGGGTCCGTAGGAGGCCTGCTAAGGATAACCGGGCAGTGAAGCTTCGTGGTTGCCTCTCGATGAGGGCTTTAATCCCTGGCCTTGCGAGTAGGGAAGCTACCGGACAGGGAAGCCGCTCGGCTGCCTCTACGGAGGACATTGATCCTTAGCGTTAGAGGGGCTGTAAGAAGCCCACTAAGGATGACCGGGCAGTGAAGCTGCGCGGTTGCCTCTTGGTGATGGCTTTGATATCTGGCGTCGAGGGTAGGCAACTACCATCCTGGGATGACCGAGCAGGGTAGCCGCTCGGATGCCACTTGCGAGGGCTTTTGATCCCTGGCGTCATGGGTAGGGAGCTACCAGCCGGAGATGACCGAGCAGGGTAGCCGCTCGGTTGCCTCTTACGAGGGCTTTGATCCTTCAGGATGGGGACCGAGCAGGGTTACTGCCCAGTGCCTCTTGGCGAGGACTTTGATCCCTGTCGATTGTGGTAGGAAGCTACCAGCTGGGGATAGCCGAGCAAGGGTCGGGCTCACCTGCCTCTGGGAGGACTTTGGTCCTTAGCGCGGGAGGGGCTGTAAGAAGCCTACCAAGGACCCTTGGCCGGGTAGGGTTACTGCCCGGTGCCTTTTGGCGAGGGCTTTTGTCCTGAAAGATAGCCGAGCGAGGGTCCGGATCGACTGCCTCTGGGAGGGCTTTTGATCCCTGTCGGTCGTGGTATGAAGCTACCAGCCGGGGATAGCCGAGCAGGGTAGCTGCTGAGCTGCCTCTAACGAAGACTTGGATCCTTAGCGTTGGAGGGGCCGTATGAGTCCTGCTAAGGATATCCGGGCAGTGAAGCTGCGCGGTTACCTCTTGACGAGGGCTTTGACCCTTGGCGTTGCGAGTAGGGAAGCTACCGACCAGGGATAGCCGAGCAGGGTAGCCGCTCGGCAGTCTCTATGGAGGAATTTGATCCTTAGCATTAGAGGGGCCGTAGGAGGCCTGCTAAGGATAACTAGGCAGTGAAGCTGTGCGGTCGTCTCTTGGTGAGGTCTTTGATCACTGGCGTTGTAAGTAGGGAAGCTACCAGCCAGGGACAGCCGAGCATGGTAGACGCTTGGCTGATTCTTCATGAGGTCTCTCCTGACCATCCCGTGGTAGGTATGGGGAACAGGGACGGTCGCGACGATCATGCAAGTAGCATGCGCATCGAGTGTGCGGGGAGGCGAAGCGTCAGAGTCGCGTCGTTTCGGTCCTGCTAGGAAAGGCTCAATGATCGCCGCATGGTAGCGACATTGTGGGCGAAAATGGGCGACTGTTGGGTTCCGTTGGGGTGCAGTGGGCTATATAAGACTGAAGGAGCACTGGTCCTTCCTTCCTTCGTAAACAGATCGTTGAGAATGCAAGAATTCCCCTTTACCATCCCCGATATCATCCACTTCGAAGACGTATACCTCTATGACCAGAACTGCACCAAGGACACGGTGCAGTTGGTCTATAGGAGCATCGAAGACCACTTCGGCCGGCTACTCCCCCAGCGCTCCTCCCTGCTGCTGCTGCTGATGTACTCTATCTGGAGGGCGTCGCTGGGGCATTATAACCCATTGTCCGAGCAGCTCTACGATGAGGCCATGGGCAAGATGTGGTCCTTGAGGCGCTTCGGCCTGATTTTCGCGAATCGGCTGGCTCGCTCAGTGGCGCTCGTCCGTGAGTGCTACGAACTGAGGCTCGGGGTCAACGCCCGCAGGGGGAATCGAGGGCTGAGGTTGGATCTCGCGAGGCCTCGGCTGGCGGAGATCTTTACCGAGTACCATTAGCAGTTGTCACGACCCGAAATAGCACGTGACTGGCCCTTGAATCATATGAAGTCTATAGGACCACATCTAATTCAAGTAAGCCAAAAGCCCAGAAATCTAAAACCATTTTAAGGCGTAAATAAAGAAAACTAGTTTTTAAGAAGTAAAGAAAACATGTTTAAAAGCAAGGTTTTTAAATAAGTAAGTCGAATATGCATTTTTAAAATCTCTAGTCTTTTCTGAAAATTTCGGCAGAGTTTCCTTTGTAAATACTGGCCCCGAACGGGGTACAACAAGAATAATATATGCACAATGATAAAAGGCATCCCCAAGCGGGAGCTAGCTCTTCGTTAATCGACGGTCACAACCACGCAAGCAGTATAATATACAACGCCGAAGGGCAAGGATCAAAACTCAAAAGGAAAATCAAAATCAGGATGAAAACCATAATACTACAACGCGTGACTCTAAGGTCGAAATAATACAAAACTGGTTTTCTAAGTCTGAAACAATATACAAGTTAGGTTGATGGAATTACTAGATACAACTGAATAATAGATATACAATGGTGGTTCTGATGCAAAAGAACCTACCTACCAAAGCAAATTACCCGTAAGGGAAGCAGTATGCCAGAAAGCCGCAATGAAACCTGTCCGGCAAAACCTGCAAGAACTGTGGCACAACGGGGGTGAGTTGCCAACTCATGAATAGAAAACATCACAGAGCAGAAATTGTATGTATGACACAATCCTAGGTTAATACGATCAATAATAATATATCCTCAATATGAATAAGTCTCAAGCATGATAAGGTGGTAAGGGTAAACAACTATACAGAAGTGTAGTACCAAGTGCTCGTGTCAGTGCCTCAGGTAGCAACATATCATAACTTTGAGGTATGATCAATGTAATCAATGTCAACTATATCAGGAAGTCTATGAGTATGTGGATATCATCCAGCTATGTGATCAATGTCATCAATGTCGACTATATATATGTGGATCTCGTCCACGTGTCACCCAATGACATAAAGCTTCATGCATGTAAATATCATAAAGCATATGCATGGAAGTATGAGGATATAAATTAACATGTGTCCCTCGCGACATATCAAAATCATGGAACCTGAGTTTCTAGCATCGACACTCGAAAACATCATGAAATCCGTGCCCAGCATCGGCACGTAAATCCTCATATATCGGGCTCCGTCAGTCCGGATCGGCCCACGGGCTCCGTCAGTCCGGATCGGCCCATATCATCTCTCGACTCCGGTCGGTATCCTCCGGATATCCGTCGAGCCCAAATACTATCACCGGTAGGTAGTAGTCCCACTGCCAGGCTCACCGTCTGGAACACAGCGATCCGTTCTGGGCCCGGGGTACCATACCGGGTCCACCATGTACCCGCAATCGGCTTCATCCGCCTCTTCGAATCGGGTTTCATATGTCGCTCTCAGAACCGAGAAAACACATGGTGAACGCACCGAAATATCATATCAAGGGTAACCGGGTTTCTAAAATAATACATACTCTCTTTTGAAATACCCACGGTTTCCAAATCCAGAAATATCATGGAAACAACATATCTCAATGCGTATAATCATAAAGCATGATATATGCGACATATAAAAGAAATGTAAGCATATCAGTATATCATGCAACATGAAATAGTAATATGCACATATCGAGGGAAAACCGCTCCTTTAAAATAAATCAGTTTTTAAAATGTATCTTGCGGTTCCCAAATCTCCAATTTAAGTCAGAATCATCTATGTATGTGCAAATACGTATGTATGTAAGTATGGGTGTATAATATGTATATACGCAAGTATGAGTGTACAATATGTATGTACGCAAGTATGAGTGTACAATAGGTATGTGCACAAGTATGAGTGTACAATATGTATATACGCAAGTATGCCATGCAAGGGGGTCATATCCTAATGCAATAATCCTACTGTGTAATGGTACGGCAATTATCGATGATGAAGTGTGTGAGTCGGCAAGCAGGTGTACGTGGAACATACGCTTCATCGATAATGGTGCTGGCGACCTGACAGCATGGTTTTAATATAACAATAAATACATTTACACATGCAATACGGTGCGAATAGCAAGAATATGCAGAAATCGACTAATAAACACAACAATGAAGAATCTGCATCAATATAAAAATGTCATACAGTTTTGACATTTGAAATAAGACGAATCGGGGTTTTTAGTAAAATAAGGGCCACGCTGTTTTTAAGAAAAGATGCGTCTTTTGAAAATATCCGTAGAATCACTTTGCCTATCTTTAAAATACTCCCGATTCGTTAGTTTTGAAATAGGTATGACTCGGTCTAGCCTAACATCTACTAAGCAAACTACAGATCTAACTAACAAGCTAATCGGGAGGGGTATGGAAACCACCTAAATCTGAGTCGATATATATATATAAATATAATAGTCAGTGATCCTGCCTCAATAGTATCACATACGATACAATATACAATATGACACTCTCGAGTCAAGAGTGCGAATCTATCATCAATATAAAGCTCGTACAGTAAATCCATCGTACGACATCCCAAATCTGGGTACGGGTCAATATCACATTCATCTCATCAATTATCTGGTATCCTTATGATCATATCTCATGATCTGGGGTACTGATCTAAGTCTAGTATAAACCGATACCATCTATGTAAATATAAATGCGTGTGTGCAACACACGTCCAAAGGCCCGCTAAAATCTCATGTCGTATCCCAAATACGAACCACATCATATCACCGATCTCATGGCACTATGCCCAATCTCATCGACTCATATCTAAATATCATCCACTATCCTCATAATCCAGGTATAAGTATAACAAGTAAGCATGTGTGTGCGTGTGGGTGTAAACCTATTCTAGGTTTCGCAACTAGGAAACTATACTAGTTTACTTCTAAACCCTAATCTAACCATAGTACACCTAATCACATCTAGAATATCCATGTCACGCATAAAGCTATCATATATAGTATACATATAGTATACTAAACATCGAACTGCGGGGGTGCTATACGCCATCCACACGACTTCCCCCGTAGATATAATCTACTCACCTGATCTTCGTTTGCCGATAACGACGTCGCCACCATCTTCTTCATCGTCTCGAATCATCGTGGGGGTACCTGCATATCACATGCATCGTATCGCATTAAAACCAAATCAAATCCAAAACGACACGCGGAGCTCTCATAGGTCAAAACCTTTGGTCTACTCCCGCAAATCAACCCGATATCACTCGAGATAGACGTACAAACGTCACGTGATCGAGCTAACGCACAAATAAAAAAATCCAGAAATCGAAATACGGAAAACCATAACTCAAATCAAAGCAGCAATTAGAGAAAGTGGTCCTAGATTTCTACTCAGGCCAAAACAAGGCAAGCAAACAACACTGGGGTGATATATAGTGTGAATATGACCTGCTGAAGCAACCTGGGCACCAAATTTAACAGGAGGGCTGGCCACATACCCTAAAATTCCGTCCATGCTGGTTTTTCTAGGGAGTTAGGGTTTCGTTCTGGTAGGGTGGCCTCGTGGTGGTCCATCTCGGCTACTGGTACTGTTTACTTTTCTAGTATTGGTCCCGGATCACTACAGATTTCCCTGCACGCCTTAAACACTCACAAACCGACATAGACTGTTGCTGTTTTGGGTTTCAGGTTTGGTATTGTGTTGGATCTGGGTTCTTAGCACCAAGGGGGGTTTAAGGGTCACCACTAAGGCTTAATTACACTAACACAACTCAAATTAACCCTAACCCTCTCTAGGGTTTTCCAAAGTCCACTAAGCTTCGCCAAAACGATATTAAACTTGAAATGAGGCTTAAGCATATGAAACACTACACTAATTGTGAAAGGACTACCTCATTAGGCACTCATGAATCCCCTATAGCACCAAAATATGAACTTTCTTGGTCGAATGGGTAGCTAGAGGGCTTGTGCATCTTTTTATTGAAATGGGTATTGGGTTTTGATGTGTTTTTAATGGAGTTTTGGGGGTTGTAGTGGAGGAGGAAGAGAGACGCAGCAGCAGCAGCAGCTAGATGAGGGAGAGGGAGAAAATGATGGAGAAAAATGAGAAGGAATGGGAGCTTAGTCCAAGGTTGACCCCTCACCCTCTCTTTCTCTCTCTTGCCCCTACCTCTATATTCTATTCTTTTCTTTTCTTTTCTATTTTCCTTCTCTTCTCAATAGTAACCCAAAACAAATAGCCATGCACCCAAAATCATGTACGAAAAATGTAACAAGTGTTAAAAAAAAGATATGGTGCATGTTTGCACAAAACACGCTTAAACCCCGATTGGCGATTTTAATCGCGATTAGCACTAAAATAGCGTCAAATAAATCATAAACTTTCATAATTTGCATAATTCACATAAAACACCCTCTTTTTAGTAATTTCCAAAATTTTCGAAAAAAATTCCCCAATTTATCGGTATTTAATTATACAGCCTTATTAAAATATTCAATATTTTATTATTTAATTATAAAAATTCCCAAAATAATATTCTATTTTTTTTGAATTGTTACAATCTTCCCCCCTTAAAGAAATTCGGTCCCCTAATTTGAATTTAAACCCCTCAATACTAAAACATTTCAGTAAAAAGTCCAAGTCGTCGGAGCTCCGAAATCATCAATATATAAAACGCATCATAGCGCAATGCATGCGCATGAACAATGAGCAGATAACTCAAAATCAAAACTCCGCCAAGTATCCCGCAATCATCAGAGTCATGGTAAAGACACAAATGTCAAATCCAAAACAAAATAAATATGATATACATCAAAATTATACATGTAGACATCAAATCTATACATGTAAATAACTGAAGCAAATGCATGCCAAACCTTTTTAAGTCGCCGTGCGATGCGCATAACACTGCCCAGTGGCGGACGTCTATTAGAAGAAAATAATCGTATATGTATATATCTTTTGTTTAATATGTACATTCCGCCATTTTGAAAAACAATTTAGAAAGGTTTTCTTGTTTTAAACGTGTCGTGTCATATCATACACGTAGGTAAATACTGAGACTATATCTCCCTTTTTTGAAATCCCTTCGATAACTATCAATGCATGCAAAATATATCCAGGTACTGTCCTCTGACTAGTTCTGCTCAGTACGAAAACAAATAGCAAATATCATAAAAACGTACTGCTCCATAAAAAATCAATCCCAAAATGTATATAAGAATACCCTGTGCATCTGGTGCGCACGGAAATCAAAATCCATATATGTGCCATACATGTGCACAGAAACAACATCTAGGTGCAACGGGTGCACACAAAACATCTGCCAAAGGTAAAGGGCGTGCCTGACAGCAACATCAGGTGCATCTGACATGCACGAAGAATCTCGATTTAGTGCATCGGGTGTGCACCAAAATCGCTTCTCAAAACATGCGCTCAACACGCGCGAAAATCCAAATCAGGTGCATCCATCATGCACGAATAAAATCTAAATCATGCGCATCCAACATGCACGAAATAACGAAATCCAATATCAAGCGTCGCACATGCGCAAAATCTAAATCAAATGCACGGAGTGCAAGAAATCAACATCAATATCAGAATCAAAATCGATGGTATACAATACGGCTCAATCCAAATCAGGTATACCGCGGTATATAATTTCACAACCATGTGCATCAGCGTGCACAAATCAAATCAAAATACTAAAAGTGTATGAAAACTATGCCGAAAGCATAAGTCAAATCACATGCATAAAATAGGCATGAAATCAAAATTAACATATCGAATGACATCAAATAGAAGTCATGTGCAACTGTAGTGCACAAAATACGTATCGCAGCACTGCAAGCATATATGAACTATACCGAGTGCAAAAATCGAATCGGGTGCATGCCATATGCACAAAATCAACCCAACTGTATGAAATCCATGAAGTCATAAGCATGTGCAGCCAAGGCACAAAAACGATTTCAGGTGCAATAACTGTGCACAAATATGAATACCCAGTAGGTGCAACCATGGTGCACGAAAATAAATATCATGAAACTCAGTCATCAAGACTAAATCATGCGAATAGATCGCCCAAAATACCAAAATCCAAGGTGACGGATGCGTGATAATCGAATCACCAAATCACAAATCATAAATACCGTCGTCGATATATCCTCCTTCAAAGTCGAGAAGGTGTCGGTGCATCTAATGCTAGCAGCGCAAGATATCTACTTGCCTCCTGTTCATGGTCTTGCGTCCTTTGTCTCTGGGTCCTTATCTTCTCTGTGGATTACCAATCTCGCAATCCATCAGCTCATCGGCCCTGTCAGGTGTGCTAACGGGGACGATTCCGTCCTGGCACTTCTCTGGTCATCTCTCGGTCAATCCTCACGACCACTCGTAAAGCAGCATGTCACTGGCGTCGACCTCTGGTCCTCTGAATACACATCACACATCTGATCCTGGGTGCAAATCTTATCGCAGCAGTGTCCTGGATGGAATCCTGCTCAAGGTCTCTTCCGATCTTGCCTATACCGAACTGTACGGAGGCTGGTACTCTTGCATAATCTTCTCTCGCTCTCTGGACATCTGCGTCCTCAGCACATCATTTTCTCAGAAACTGGTCGCATCCCAAAGCCTCTGTAGACATATCCGACCTTTAATCTTAACGGGGAGTAACAACAGCTCGTTGGCATCTCGCACAAACCTCTTGTCTGATTTGTCTGTATCATCGTCCACTTCGACTTCACGTCACTATCTGCGCACTGCAAATGTTCTCGGCTACGGTCAATCCGAAGTCTCTCACACGGACTCGAAATCACGAATTCGGTATCTTCATCACTCCGTGGTAGATATCTATCCGAACACGTCCTCAGAAACTTGTCCCAACCTGCGGAGGTATACTCCATACTCGTCCGTTCTTGATCAACTCACAACGCATCTGGGTGAGGTCCTCTATCTATACCTGGTCAGCTTACTAGTCTCCTAGGTGTGCATAACATGACTGATCCTGGTCCAAGTCTTCTTGTATAGTATTTCAGAAAGGTCCTGTCGAGGTCTCTCTCAAA
The DNA here is from genome assembly GCA_030015575.1 of Agapanthus africanus. Lineage (NCBI taxonomy): Eukaryota > Viridiplantae > Streptophyta > Magnoliopsida > Asparagales > Amaryllidaceae > Agapanthus > Agapanthus africanus. The sequence continues at coordinate 510,375,314 of CM057341.1, forward strand.
TCTCGTTTCTTCCGAATTGCCTGGAAGTTACCACCCTTACTATATCTGTTTCTTGTTCCGGAATGGCTGCATAATCATCGCGACTCCTTCTGAAAGGTATATCCATATACAATGCCTCTACATGCGTATCGCATCTCTGATGTCAGCGGAGTGGAACGTCATCTCGTCAAAATCTCATGCGAACTCTTTACTCCACTCTGTTCCAATGCCGACTGATTCGGACTCGTCTTCACGTGGCTGCATGGACTGCGCTCCAATGGCTATACTCGTATCTGGAGTCTCCGAAGCAAGGTATCCCATCGCATGATATCCGAATGATGTCGAACCATTCGATCGATTTGTCAAAACCTCATAATTCCCCAAGAGATCAACATCTTGAGTACAGCTTAATAGCATTCCAGTACATGCCACAGCACCTGTGGACCAACCGTAGAAGGGCAAACCCAAGCCTCACAAATGGCACCGCTAAACTGCCGCAAACCCTAAGGTTCGAAGGTGTTCCATGGTCATTACGTCGAGTTAAGGTTTCATTCTTCTAGAGGGTCCATAGCATTACTTGCATTGTCTTCCGAATACTTTAAACTTGGAAGTGGGTTCCTGACATTCGATCGTCTCTATCGACAACCAATGAACCTGCGTGAAGTCGTCTCTAGCTGGAATCAATCAATCTGATGACCTCGCATCAGGGTAAGCGAAAGAACCACATGTCCTAGTCATTCATCCTCGGGTGACTAGCGACCCTGCATCATATCTCTAAGTATATACTCATGCTGCAGTAGCTCCAACATCTGGGCGATATCTTATCATTCGCAGCAACAACTGGCCCATTCGTCTGTACGCTGAACAGCGCCTCAATCATGATGAATAAGCGATATATCAATGGTCATCACATTCTGGCTGGCCTCTAGTAGTGGCTCAATCCTCTGGTGCTGATCAGCACGTCCGAGTAATCTCGTAAAAGCGATCCGTCAAACGCTCATGGCGTGAAAATACAATAAAACGACGTATCTCTATGCAATCGTATGTCCCTGGAATCACGCCCTGGTCAGTCCTCATCCGTGACGAGCTCAAGCTGACGCAACTCTAGCCGTAGCTCTCTCTGCCCGTGCAATCATGGCAGCAAAAATAAAAACCAATATCGATGAGGATAGATCATAGGAATGAATATAATACTGTGCAAGGAAATGGGCATCCTGAGGTTTCTTAAGCGGAGTGGCATATCGTAAGTATGCCGCGGAACATACACACGGTACGTCACTCTCCTAAAGTCACCTACTCCATCAACCAAGGTCAACCTACGCGACGAAAGTTCGGGTATAATACACCCTCGACTAAGTCTATGTTCCGTAAGGTCAAGCCTAAGTTCCGTATATATATAAACGCTCTAGGCTACGCATAGTCAACTTAGACTCGAACCAAGCTTAACCTAGCGCTCTGATACCAACTTTGTCACGACCCGAAATAGCACGTGACTGGCCCTTGAATCATATGAAGTCTATAGGACCCCATCTAATTCAAGTAAGCCAAAAGCCAAGAAATCTAAAACCATTTTAAGGAGAAAATAAAGAAAACTAGTTTTTAAGAAGTAAAGAAAATATGTTTAAAAGCAAGGTTTTTAAATAAGTAAGTCGAATATGCATTTTTAAAATCTCTAGTCTTTTCTGAAAATTTCGGCAGAGTTTCCTTTGTAAATACTGGCCCTGAATGGGGTACAACAAGAATACTATATGCACAATGATAAAAGGCATCCCCAAGCGGGAGCTAGCTCTTCATCAATCGACGGTCACAACCACGCAAGCAGTATAATATACAACGCCGAAGGGCGAGAATCAAAACTTAAAAGGAAACTCAAAATCAGCATGAAAACCATAATATTACAACGCGCGACTCTAAGGTCGAAATAATACACAACTAGTTTTCTAAGTCTGAAACAATATACAAGTTTGGTTGATGGAATTACTAGATACAACTGAATAATAAATACACAAAGGTGGTTCTGATGCAAAAGAACCCACCTACCAAAGCAAATCAACCGTAAGGGAAGCAGTGTGCCAGAAAGCCGCAATGAAACCTGTCCGGCAAAACCTACAAGAACTGTGGCACAACGGGGGTGAGTTGCCAACTCGTGAATAGAAAACATCACAGAGAAGAAATCGTATGTATGACACAATCCTAGGTCAATACGATCAATAATAATATATCCTCAATATGAATAAGTCTCAAGCATGATAAGGTGGCAAGGGTAAGGTGGCAAGGGTAAACGACTATAAAGAAGTGTAGTACCAAGTGCTCGTGTCAGTGCCTCAAGTAGCAACATATCATAACTATGAGGTATGATCAATGTAATCAATGTCAACTATATCAGGAAGTCTATGAGTATGTGGATATCATCCAACTATGTGATCAATGTCATCAATGTCGACTATATGTATGTGGATCTCATCCACGTGTCACCCAATGACATAAAGTATCATGCATGTAAATATCATAAAACATATGCATGGAAGTATGAGGATATAAATCAACATGTGTCCCTCGCGACATATCAAAATCATGGAACCTGAGTGTCTAGCATCGACACTCGAAAATATCATGAAATCCGTGCCCAGAATCGGCACGTAAATTCTCATATATCGGACTCTGTCAGTCCGGATCGGCCCATGGGCTCCGTCAGTCCGGATCGGCCCATATCATCTCTCGACTCCGGTCGGTATCCTCCGGATATCCGCCGAACCCAAATATTATTACCGGTATGTAGTAGTCCCATTGCCAGGCTCACCGTCTGCAACACAGTGATCTGTTCTCGCCTCGGGGTACCATACCAAGTCCACCATGTACCCGCAATCGGCCTCATCCGCCTCCTCGAATCGGGTTTCAATTGTCGGTCTCAACACATGGTGGACGCACTGAAATATCATATCAAGGGTAACCGGGTTTTTAAAACAATATATACTCTCTTTTGAAATACCCACAGTTCCCAAATCCAGAAATATCATGGAAACAACATATCTCAATGCGTATAATCATAGCATGATGTATGCGACATATAAAAGAAATGTAAGCATATCAGTATATCATGCAACATGGAATAGTAATATGCACATATCGAGGGAAAACCGCTCCTTTAAAATGAATCAGTTTTTAAAATGTATCTTGCGGTTCCCAAATCTCCGATTCAAGCCAGAATCATCTATGTATGTGCAAATATGTATGTACGCAAGTATGAGTGTACAATATGTATGTACGCAAGTATGAGTGTACAATATGTATGTGCACAAGTATGAGTGTACAATATGTATGTACGCAAGTATGCCATGCAAGGCGGTCATATCCTGATGCAATAATCCTACTGTGTAGTGACATGGCAATTATCGATGATGAAGTGTGTGAGCCGGCAAGCAGGTGTACGTGGAACATACGCATCATCGATAATAGTGCCGGTGTCCTGACAGCAGGTTTTAATATAACAATAAATACATTTACACATGCAATGCGGTGCGAATAGCAAGAATATGCAGAAATCGACTAATAAACACAACAGTGAAGAATCTGCATCAATATAAAAATGTCATACAGTTTTGCTATTTGAAATAAGACGAATCGGGGTTTTTAGTAAAATAAGGGCTACGGTGTTTTTAAGAAAAGTGCGTCTTTTGAAAATATTCGTAGAATCCATTTTCCTATCTTTAAAATACTCTTGATTCGTTAGTTTTGAAATAGGTATGACTCGGTCTAGCCTAACATCTACTAAGCAAACTACAGATCTAACTAACAAGCTAATCGGGAGGGGTATGGAAACCACCTAAATCTGAGTCAATATATATATATATATAATAGTCGGCGATCCCGCCTCAATAGTATCGCATACGATACAATATACAATATGACACTCTCGAGTTAAGAGTGTGGACCTATCATCAATATAAAGCTCGTACAGTAAATCCATCGTACGGCATCCCAAATCTGGGTATGGGTCAATATCACATTCATCTCATCAATTATCCGGTATCCTTATCATCATATCTCATGATCTGGGGTACTGGTCTAAGTCTAGTACAAACCGATACCATCTATGTAAATATAAATGCGTGTGTATAACACACGTCCAAAGGCCCGCTAAAATCTCATGCCGTATCCCAAATACAAACCACATCATATCGTCGATCTCATGGCACTATGCCCAATTTCATCGACTCATCTTTAAATATCATCCACTATCCTCATCATACAGGTATAAGTATAACAAGTAAGCATGTGTGTGCGTGTAGGTGTAAACCTATTCTAGGGTTCACAACTAGGAAACTATACTAGTTTACTTCTAAACCCTAATTTAACCATAGTGCACCTAATCACATCTAGAATATCCATGTCACGTATAAAGCTATTGTAGGGTTCCTAGGCACACTAATGAGGTCTCACAAGGCATCAACCATGCCAATTTCAAATTTTACGGGTGCCGAGAAACCCTAATACGGATCGTTAACTAGAAGTCTAGGCGAAAAGAGAAACTAGTTAACAACTTAACTAATAGAACGGAAATACAACCTTTGTAGATCCGGTCCTTCATCTCCATAGCTCCACAATGAAGTCTCCTCGCTGTCCAATTGGAAACACGGGCTCTAGCGTCGGCTTCATCGGAGAAATGGGCGGGCAAGGTCGTCGGCTTCGTGCCGAAGATGATCTACGTCGAGGCATCACAAGATCAAGCTCCCACTTCACCAAGTCTTGAAACTTGTGAAGAAAGCACACTCTACTACTTGGCAAGAGGTAGAGGATGAAGAAATAGGAAGTGGGTTCACTTTAGAATTGGATTTCTCACTCATTTTCAAGAGTTGCCATTGATGGAGGCAAGCTTCTTCTTGTTGATGATGAAGAAGAAGAAGAAGAAAATGTTATGATAAGTTAATTCCAAAAAGAAATTAAAATGAATACTTATCATAATCAAACCATGGTCAAGTGTAGAGAATAAACTAGGGTTAGGTCAATGGTTAGGGTTAAGCATGAAGACAAAAATGGAGACTTAGTCAAAGCTTCATGAAGCTTCAACATCCATCCAAATAAAGCCACCATTTTTCTTTTCTTTTGCCAAAAAGAAATAAATAAATGAATGAATAAATAGATATGAAAAACAAAACCCTAACCATTTACTTAACCAAGGTTTAAACTTTACACAAACTCAAGTAAGCATGTATCATCAAACATGATACAATCAAGTGCACAAAAGTATATCACATATACAACTTGTGAACTTCAAGTGAGAAAATCCATTTAAAGTGAACCAATACTAGTTAATGCAAAGTAATATATCAAATATATAATTATGCATTAAATCATTAAATCAACACTTGATTTAACGATCCGGTCATATCGAATATAACCGACTAATATACAATGTATCGGCTTATCGAATCAATCCTCGATTCGATAACTAGGTTATATCGCATACAACCATTCGATACAATCATCGCGAGAATAGAATACGGTATCACATACACGCATTATTCTCGGTCCCGCACATATCTCATATGCGCTCCTATTTCGTTTCGCTTGAGCCAGGAAACCTCTGTGTAGGACTCTAAAGACTCGTCAATACGCCGGCAGCAGATGATGATCATATCAAACACCCACAAGCCGCAAGCGGTCTGCTAAACGTAACGGCCACCCGGGTATTGAGCGATCAGAAGATCGACGAGCAAGCCCGCTCACACTCCTGTGAATCCAACCAGTAACACTTACCGTACAGTCCGGTCTCGTCGTCTGATATGTCGCATATCTCGCCTAGGGGTGGTAAACGTCAGACCCCATTAGCTCGATAAGTCGTGTCAATATGAGGTCTATAACAGTTCGAGAAACTACTGGTAACACTTACCAGTAAATCACAGCAACCCTGGCCAGGGATTTCCGGTTATAGCCAATCGAACACAGCGCAACATCAACTCCCTATACCGGGAGAGACGAATCCGCTCCTATCGCTCATTGCCTCCATGTGATTCGGGACTGTACCCAAAAACCACCGTTTTGCACGCCCTCTTGGACGTAGTAAGGTGGAAATCAAAGCACATTGGGAACCACACAAGACTCTATGACGATCTCGGGTCAACAGACTACTCTGTACCAGTGTCACCAGAGAACTGCCATCTGACGTAAGGTATAATACCATTTGGGAGTTCTCGGCGAGTCCGTCCAGTGTTCCCAGTCTCCACTGAGCACCCGTATATCATCTCTGATGTCAAACACCAATTGATATGGGATCATCCATCGCCCATCTGTATCGGTCGAGAGGGTATACGCTAGTCTACTCTGGTATATCGATGCCTCGTCTCGATACACCCATGACTAGGGACCTTGAAGGATGTACTTATGGACTACCATGTCCCCACTAGTATGATCCGCATCATAGTCCAGGTAGTCAAGTACACATCCTAAGGGCTTTACCAACATGTAACAGAGAGACAATCAGTGTACACGTTAAGCTAAAGTGCAACCAGATAGCATACTATCATGTCGAGCAAGAAAGTCCACCCTATATATGTCCAAGCTGTAGGGTTCCTAGGCACTCTAGTAAGGTCTCACAAGGCATCGAACATGCCAATTTAAAAAAAATAGTGCCGAGAAACCCTAGACTACGGATCTTAGACTAGATATTTAGGCGAAACGAAAACTAGTTAACACTTAACTACTTGGATATGGAAATTACAACCTTTGTAGATCCGGATATCCACCTCCACGGCTCCGCAACGAAGTCTCCTCGCTGTCCATGTCGAACCCCGGGCTCTAGCGTCGGCTTCATCGGAGAAGTAAGCGGAATAGTTCGTCGGCTTCGTGTCAAAGACGATCTACGTCGAGGTTGCACTAGATCAAGCTCCCTACTTCACAAAGTGATGAAACATGTGAAGGAAACACACTCTACTACTTGGCAAGAGGTAGAGGATGAAGAAATAGGAGGTGGGTTCTCTTTAGAATTGGATTTCTCACTCTCAAGCTCAAGTTGCCATTGATGGACCTTGAGCTTTTGTTGAAGAAGAAGATGAAGATCAAGAAAGAAATATGATAAGTCTCTATAAAATAAAAAGAAAATGGAATACTTATCATAATTCTTACTAGGGTTAAGTGTAGAGAATCTACCATGGTTAATAGATGGGTTAGGGTTAAGCATGAGTCAAAGCTTCATGAAGCTTCAACAAAAGGACAAAGAAAGCCACCATTCCATTTTAAACTTATCCAAATAAATGAATAAACAAATAAATGAATAAATAAATATGCAAAACCCTAATTATCATAATAACCATGGTTTAATTCTATTCACTTAACCATATGATCAAGTATCATCAAACATGATACAAAAAGGTGCACAAAAGTATATCACATATACAATGTGCAATCCAAGTGAGAAAAATCCGTTTAAATTGAACCAATACTAGCTAATGCAAAGTAATATATCAAATATATAATTATACATTAAATCATTAAATTAACATTTGATTCAATGATCCGGTCATGTCGCACATAACCGACTAGTATCAAATGTATCGATTTATCGAATGAACAATTCGATAACTAGGTCATATCGAATATAACCAATCGAAACATTTATCGCGAGAATGAAATGCAGTATCACATACACGCATTATTCTCGGTCCCGCACATATCTCATATGCGCTCCTATTTCGTTTCGCTTGAGCCAGGAAACCTCTGTGTAGGACTCTAAAAACTCGTCAATACGCCGGTAGCAGATGATGATCATATCAAGCATCCACAAGCCGCAAGCGGTCTGCTAAACGTAACGGCCACCCGGGTATTGAGCGATCAGAAGATCGACGAGCTAGCCCGCTCACACTCCTGCGAATCCGACCAGTAACACTTACCGTACAGTCCGGTCTCTTCGTCTGATACGTCGCATATCAAGTCTAGGGGTGGTAAACGTCAGACCCCAATAACCCGATAAGTCGTGCCGATGTGAGGCTCGTAACGGGTCGAGAAACTACTGGTAACACTTACCAGCAAATCTCTGATCAGCCCTGGCCAGGGACTTCCCTGTTACGGCCAATCGAGCACAGCGCAACATCTACCCCCAATACCGGGAGAGACGAAACCCCTCCTATCGCTCATTGCCTCCATGTGACTCGGGACTGTACCCAAAGACCACCGTTTTGCACGCCCTCATGGACGTGGTAAGGTGGAGATCAAAGCACAGTGGGAATCACACAAGACTCTATGACGATCTCGGGTCTACAGACTAACCTGTACAAGTGTCACCAGAGAACTGCCATCTGACGTGAGGTATAATACCATCTGGGAGTTCTCGGCGAGTCCGTCCAGTGTACCCAGTCTCCACTGAGCACCCGTATACCATCTCTGATGTCAAACACCAATGGATATGGGATCATCCATCGCTCATCACATGGGTCGAGAAGCGTATACGCTAGTCTACTCTGGTATATCGATGCCCCGTCTCGATACACCCACGACTAGAGACCTTGAAGGATGTACTTATGGACTACCATGTCCCCACTAGTATGATCTGCATCATAGTCCAGGTAGTCAAGTACAAATCCTAAGGGCTTTACCAACATGTAACTATAAGACAGTATAAAGAGACTAGTGTACATGTTAAGATAAAGAGCAACCAGATAGCATACTATCATGTCGAGCAAGAAAGTCATCTCTATATATGTCCAAGCATCCAATATAATATACATAATCTGTACAATACTGGCCTCTAGGGCATACATACAACTAACAATCTCCCACTTGCACTAGGGCCAGCTGCTGTAGTATATCATACCGAGCATCCCGAAGAGTCTCTCAAACTGTATCTGGGGACTGGCCTTCGTGAGTAGATCCGCCGTGTTGTTCTTCGTGTCAACTCTCCTGACCTCGATCTCCCGGCGATCAACTATCTCCCGGATCAGGTGATACCGCCTCAGAATATGCCTGGATCGCTGATGGGACCTGGGTTCCTTGGCCAAAGCCACCGCTCCATTGTTATCGCAATACAAAGGTATTGGACGCTCAATGGATGGAACCACTCCAAGTTCAGTAATGAACTTCTTGATCCAGACAGCCTCTTTGGCAGCATCGTTGGCAGCGATGTATTCAGCCTCCATCGTCGAGTCTGCCACGGTTTCCTGCTTGGAACTCTTCCAGCTAACCGCCCCTCCGTAAAGGGTAAAGACAAAGCCCGACTGCGACTTAGAGTCGTCCTTATCACTCTGGAAGCTCGAATCAGTAAAGGACTCCATTTGGAGTTCTCCGTTACCATACACCAAGAACATATCTCTAGTCCTTCGCAAGTACTTGAGAATGCTCTTCACAGCTGTCCAGTGACTCTCTCCAGGATCAGCTTGATACCTGCTCACTACACTTAGTGAGTATGCTACATCGGGTCTGGTACATAGCATCGCATACATGATAGAGCCTACTGCCGAAGCATAGGGTATCCCTTGCATGCGAGCTCTCTCCAAATCAGTCTTGGGAGACATCTCTTTGGAGAGAGTGACTCCAGAGATCGTGGGCAAGTTCGCACGCTTGGACTCTTCCATACTAAACCTCTTTAGTATGGTGTCAATGTACCTGGATTGGGACAATCCCAAAATCCGTTTGGATCTATCTCTATAGATCCTAATTCCCAATATGCAGGAGGCATCACCAAGATCTTTCATTGAGAATCTTTGTGATAAGAAGAGCTTGACCGATTGCAGCATAGGAATATCATTTCCTATCAAGAGTATGTCGTCTACGTACAATACAAGGAAGACAACCTTACTCTCTGCCACCTTCTTGTAGATACAAGGTTCATCTGGGTTTTTGACGAAATCAAACTCTTTGATAACGACGTCAAAGCAGATGTTCCAACTCCGCGATGCTTGCTTTAATCCATAAATGGATTTAAGCAGCTTGCATACCTTCCCGCTGCTCCCACTGTCTACGAAGCCCTCTGGCTGAGTCATGTACACGCATTCTTCTAAATCACCATTTAGAAAAGCGGTCTTAACATCCATTTGCCAGATTTCGTAATCATGATAAGCAGCGATGGCAAGCATGATCCGGATGGATTTAAGCATAGCCACTGGAGAAAAGGTCTCGTCATAGTCCACACCTGGTCTTTGACGAAAACCCTTTGCTACAAGTCTAGCTTTGAAAGTCTCCACTTTCCCATCTACACCAAGTTTCTTCTTGAAGATCCACTTGCTCCCAATGGGTTTTACCCCTTCAGGAGCAACATCCAAAGTCCATACTTTGTTGGTGTACATGGATTCCATCTCGGACCGCATAGCATCCAGCCATTTCACTGAGTCCCCACTCGTGATGGCCTGCTCGAAGCTAGTTGGGTCATCATCCTCCATGATGCAATCCTCACTACCACCATCAATGAGAAAACCATAGTATCTCTCAGGTGGACGAGAAACCCTACTAGATCGGCGGAGAGGCTGGGGTACGTCGGGCACCACTGAATCCTCTGGTTCTACTAAATCGTCAGTTGCAGTTTGTGGTGCTGGAACCTCTTCCAGCTCTACCTCTTTGCCATTAATTTCTTTTGTAAGAAATTCCCTTTCCAAAAAGGTGGCATGTTGAGCAACAAACACTCTTTGTTCCTCAGCTTGGTAGAAAAAATATCCTTGAGAATTCTTAGGATATCCCACAAACTTGCAAAGGACTGATCGTGCCTCGAGTTTGTCCGGATTTTGCTTTTTGACATAGGCCGGACAACCCCATATCTTAATTCGCTTAAAATATGGTCTCTTCCCACTCCATATCTCATATGGTGTGGTAGGTACAGATTTAGACGGAACCAGATTCAATAGGTATATGGCTGTCTCAAGTGCATATCCCCAAAAGGAGATAGGTAACTCAGCATTACTCATCATTGAACGCACCATATCTAATAGGGTGCGATTCCTTCGTTCCGATACACCGTTGTGCTGTGGTGTATAAGGAGGAGTAAGCTGAGAGAGAATCCCATTCTCTTTTAGATAATCCAGGAATTCACTGCTTAAGTATTCACCTCCTCGATCAGATCGAAGAACCTTAATACTTTTGCCCGTTTGGTTCTCTACCTTGTGCTTATATTCTTTGAATTTCTCAAAAGCTTCAGACTTGTGTTTCAACAGGAACACATGCCCGTATCTAGAGAGATCGTCAGTGAATGTAATGAAGTAGGAAGAACCATTTCTGGCGTGTGTAGACATTGGACCGCATACATCACTATGCACCAGTCCCAAGAGTTCAGTAACTCTTTCTCCGTTTCCTGTAAACGGAGTTTTGGTCATTTTTCCTTTGAGACATGAATGGCAAGTGTCATAAGATGATAATTCGAATGAATTCAAATATCCGTTCTTATGCAACTTAGCTAGTCGTGTCTCATTGATATGGCCAAGTCTACAGTGCCACAAGAAGGATTCGTTCATTTCTGAGCTTTTCCTTTTGTGTGTGTTTTGTATATTGAAGACTGTATTTTGATTGAGAATGAATATGCCATTATGTAGCGAGCCTGATGCAATCAACCTTTGATCTAGGAATATGTTCATAACATTATCCTTTACTACAAAATTATAACCTTCTTTACTTAATAAAGAAACTGATATAATGTTGCACATCATGTTCGGTATATAATAGCACTCATTCAGGACTAGTGTATCACCATTTGGTAATACCAGGTGATATATGCCAACTGCTTTGGCTGCAACATTTGCCCCATTCCCTACATGAACGGAATGTTCACCTTTTCTCAGTTCTCTACCTTTTCTCAGCCCATGTAACATCTTACATATGTGGGATCCTGACCCGGTATCTAATACCCAGGACGTAGGGTGAACTGAGAAACAGTTCTCAATGACAAACACACCCGAAGATGATACATCAACATGCATGTTCTTCGTTTGGGCGGTGTGAGAATCCAGATATTCTCCTGTTTCCTGTTCAGTCTTATAACACTTATAAGATAGAACGGGTTCAACGTTCCCCTGCACAGTAAAACATGCGGGTTCGGTCAATACATCCATATTATTATCTTTATTAAGGCATGAAATGGTCGCTACCTGGAGAGAGAGAGAAGAAAACACTTTAGCGTAAGCTCGTGCAAGATCAGATTGGTTATTATCTTATCTAATCAGGATGGCTCCCACTGCTTTTTATCAAATCTTCCTTCAAACCCTAAAAGGAAAGATTAGCCGGGATTAATTACACACTACAGGTTCGCCAATCTTTCAGCCAGGCCAGTGTCGGTACTTTGAGGGAGGTCCCCCGTGCTTTCGCACGAACCTAATTAATGTAAACCTCGTTTTCCCAGAGGCATAACCCCGTTGACACCTTTCTAGACACCTACTTGATCGGCTAATTGCAATGTGTAAAACTCTCCCAGGAGTAACTCTTACTCGCAGCGGGTATCGGGATCCAACTATCTCATAGAAGGTATGCAATCTCATTGCAAATTTCAACACTTGAAATTCCCGATAATATTTTGCCCCAGGCGATCTATGACCTTGACTGAGTCAACAAACCATAGACCGCAAGTAAAGTTCAACCCGTCATTTCCTGATTGAATTAAACCCACCCGCACGACCCTTGACTAAGTCAACAAGGCCGCACGACTACCCTAATCCAATCTGCATCATATGCATAAACAGATAAATAGTAATCAGCTACCGCACACTACGCCTTGACTGAGTCAACAAACGCAGCACGAATACTAACTATTACTTATCTGAAATGACGGAGGGCTACGTCAGGTTTTTAAGAAAACCCTTTGCGTAATGAACTTTATATCGTTGTAGAATCAAATGAAGTTTTGAAATGGAATGATTTTGAGGCTTTTCTAGTTTTGCTAAAGGGGTCACTCCCGGTGAAGGGATCGTCGGCCCTTTCCTCGTCGAATGAGGTGCGGGATATATCATATATATCGCTGTGCAAAGCAAAAACTCTTAAAAGCAATCAAAGCCAAACCGAGTGTGTAGCATATGCCAGTTATTGCTAAAGGAGTCACTCCCGGTGAAGGGATCTCGGTCCTTTCCTCATCGAATAAGGTGCAGGGTATATCATATATACCGCTATGCAAAGCAAGAACTGTAGCTACCTGTTTTGTTTAAAATTTGATTCTACAACATCTTAGGTTTCTTTCTTTCATTAATCACATTAATGAAGTCCCATCATTTAAGTACCTAAACATCACAGATAGATATGACGTACACTTATGCCATCCGCATTCGCCTCGATGTCCCCTCGTGCACCGTTAGGTTAGGTAACTAACGATAGAGCAGGGCAGGGCTAGCGCGGGTGTAAAACATAAGTAACGTCTATATAATATATCATATATACTATATACTATATCCATCACAGAATCACATCACAGATATTGCAGCAGAATTAACATATGAAATATTGGATATACTAGGACGTCCGTGTTTTCAATACGAGCCAGTATAAAACACGGATTCCACGGTCGTGATGAATAGCCAATCCCACATCCCTAAACCCATACGAGAGCGGCAAGCAACCCTGCCAATTCTAGGGTTAGGAGACCCGGACTCGACTCCTCAAGTTGGTCTCCCACTGGACCCCAGAACCCGGTTACTTATGCTCCCCTCCTTGGGTCTATCCTAATGCGGAAAAGTAAATAATATACAAAGGGTGACATCTTCCACTACCTGGAAGTGCCCCAAATAAAAGAATATTACATACAAGTTTTTTACATGAATGAAAATGAAAAAACACTCATCTCACATAAAAACCCCCGGCTATTCAATACGACGATCCAATATAACATATCCAGCAACACATAACATCACATGTCATCAACGTAAGTAAGTATGCATACCCCAATTGTCGTTGACGTATAGCAACGAAACCGGCGATATGAACATACTACACTTACGGTCACAGAAAAGAAAGTGTAAAACTACAACAATTGGAATCCGCAACTTCTTTAGACATCGCATGCCTAATCAAATGAAATACTTAGACATCACATGCCTAACAGATATAAATCCCGCATTTTAGTCTCATTATCGAAAACTCTTTTCAATATCAAATGAAACTAAACCGCTAGATTTATATCATTCATTCAGTTATCACATAACTGTTTGTGAATTCCAATTATTGTATCCCATTCCAGATAAATAGAATATATTAAACTTTCCGATCGAACATTCGAATACCCAAGTTTTCCCGAAACCATCCAACACATGAAATAGGTTCAAAGACATTCATTTCATGCCTCAGTACCGACGGTCCAGCCGTAGAAGGGTCAAGCCAACGCCTCACATGTGGCACGCCGTACTGCCCCAAACCCGAAGGTTCAAAGGGTAGTTCAAGACGGTCACATAATCGAGTTAAGGTTTGTTGTCTTCTAGAGGGACCATCGCGTTACTTGCACTACTCAGAACGTCCTTAAACCACACAATAATCCAACACTTGGATATTTTTGGCAGGGGAAAGATTGGGTATTTATATCCGGTCGAACTTTTTAACATACCCAAAAAATATCCGGAAAACACATAGACAAAGTTCAATAATCCGATCGAATCGACAATTCCCAATACAACCCCAGAATACTCAAACCTGGAGCCAAATTAAAATTCCCAGAAAACTCAGAATAATAAATCAGGTATTACTGTGCAAAGAAGTGGGGCTGACGTCATCAAGGAGGCGCGGAACCGCCGCAGAAGCCATGCTTCTGCCGCGGTTCCGCCGCAGTATTTACTGTTCACGGGAAACTTTTTACACAGTAATTCTTAGATTTTATTGCTGATTTTTTTAGGCATTTTTAATTGACAAAAAACCACAAATTCGGAAAATTTCCAGAGAGCTATTTTGGGGTTGGGTTTTCGGTTCGTCCGGATTTCAAACTCCGTCTAGACTTCGCCTAAGGCTCTAGCTAGGCTCTGATACCACTGTAGGGTTCCTAGGCACTCTAGTAAGATCTCACAAGGCATCGAACATGCCAATTTAAAAAAAATAGTGCCGAGAAACCCTAGACTACGGATCTTAGACTAGATATTTAGGCGAAACGAAAACTAGTTAACACTTAACTACTTGGATATGGAAATTACAACCTTTGTAGATCCGGATATCCACCTCCACGGCTCCGCAACGAAGTCTCCTCGCTGTCCATGTCGAACCCCGGGCTCTAGCATCGGCTTCATCGGAGAAGTAAGCGGAATAGTTCGTCGGCTTCGTGTCAAAGACGATCTACGTCGAGGTTGCACTAGATCAAGCTCCCTACTTCACAAAGTGATGAAACATGTGAAGGAAACACACTCTACTACTTGGCAAGAGGTAGAGGATGAAGAAATAGGAGGTGGGTTCTCTTTAGAATTGGATTTCTCACTCTCAAGCTCAAGTTACCATTGATGGACCTTGAGCTTTTGTTGAAGAAGAAGATGAAGATCAAGAAAGAAATATGATAAGTCTCTATAAAATAAAAAGAAAATGGAATACTTATCATAATTCTTACTAGGGTTAAGTGTAGAGAATCTACCATGGTTAATAGATTGGTTAGGGTTAAGCATGAGTCAAAGCTTCATGAAGCTTCAACAAAAGGACAAAGAAAGCCACCATTCCATTTTAAACTTATCCAAATAAATGAATAAACAAATAAATGAATAAATAAATATGCAAAACCCTAATTATCATAATAACCATGGTTTAATTCTATTCACTTAACCATATGATCAAGTATCATCAAACATGATACAAAAAGGTGCACAAAAGTATATCACATATACAATGTGCAATCCAAGTGAGAAAAATCCGTTTAAATTGAACCAATACTAGCTAATGCAAAGTAATATATCAAATATATAATTATACATTAAATCATTAAATCAACATTTGATTCAATGATCCGGTCATGTCGCACATAACCGACTAGTATCAAATGTATCGATTTATCGAATGAACAATTCGATAACTAGGTCATATCGAATATAACCAATCGAAACATTTATCGCAAGAATGAAATGCAGTATCACATACACGCATTATTCTCGGTCCCGCACATATCTCATATGCGCTCCTATTTCGTTTCGCTTGAGCCAGGAAACCTCTGTGTAGGACTCTAAAGACTCGTCAATACGCCGGTAGCAGATGATGATCATATCAAGCATCCACAAGCCGCAAGCGGTCTGCTAAACGTAACGGCCACCCGGGTATTGAGCGATCAGAAGATCGACGAGCTAGCCCGCTCACACTCCTGCGAATCCGACCAGTAACACTTACCGTACAGTCCGGTCTCTTCGTCTGATACGTCGCATATCAAGTCTAGGGGTGGTAAACGTCAGACCCCAATAACCCGATAAGTCGTGCCGATGTGAGGCTCGTAACGGGTCGAGAAACTACTGGTAACACTTACCAGCAAATCTCTGATCATCCCTGGCCAGGGACTTCCCTGTTACGGCCAATCGAGCACAGCGCAACATCTACCCCCAATGCCGGGAGAGACGAAACCCCTCCTATCGCTCATTGCCTCCATGTGACTCGGGACTGTACCCAAAGACCACCGTTTTGCACGCCCTCATGGACGTGGTAAGGTGGAGATCAAAGCACAGTGGGAATCACACAAGACTCTATGACGATCTCGGGTCTACAGACTAACCTGTACAAGTGTCACCAGAGAACTGCCATCTGACGTGAGGTATAATACCATCTGGGAGTTCTCGGCGAGTCCGTCCAGTGTACCCAGTCTCCACTGAGCACCCGTATACCATCTCTGATGTCAAACACCAATGGATATGGGATCATCCATCGCTCATCACATGGGTCGAGAAGCGTATACGCTAGTCTACTCTGGTATATCGATGCCCCGTCTCGATACACCCACGACTAGGGACCTTGAAGGATGTACTTATGGACTACCATGTCCCCACTAGTATGATCTGCATCATAGTCCAGGTAGTCAAGTACAAATCCTAAGGGCTTTACCAACATGTAACTATAAGACAGTATAAAGAGACTAGTGTACATGTTAAGATAAAGAGCAACCAGATAGCATACTATCATGTCGAGCAAGAAAGTCATCTCTATATATGTCCAAGCATCCAATATAATATACATAATCTGTACAATATTGGCCTCTAGGGCATACATACAACTAACACAAGCATCCACTACAATATACATCCTATGTACAGTAATGGCCTCTAGGGCATACATATAACTAACAATCTCCCACTTGCACTAGGGCCATCTGATAGCAGTGGTAGTAGTATCTCATACTCAACCATCCTATAAAAGTCTCTCTCTGGGAATAGGCCTTCGTGAGTGGATCCGCCGTGTTGTCCTCTGAGTCTACTCTCCTAACCTTGATCCCCTGGAGATCAACCATCTCCATGATCTGGTAATACTGCCTTAGAATAT
Source organism: Agapanthus africanus (assembly GCA_030015575.1). Taxonomy (NCBI): domain Eukaryota; kingdom Viridiplantae; phylum Streptophyta; class Magnoliopsida; order Asparagales; family Amaryllidaceae; genus Agapanthus; species Agapanthus africanus. The sequence goes on from CM057341.1 coordinate 510,392,666, forward strand.
GTCTGGATCACTGATGGGACGGACGTTCCTTGGCATAAGCCACAACTCCATTGTCACACAATGGGAGGAACAAAGTTCATCTCATGAACCAATATACACCCAGACTTTCTCTTTGGTAGCATCTTAAGTAGCGATGTATCCAGCCTTAATCGTCTAGTATGCCACGGTATCTAGCTTGGAACTCTTCCAACATACCGTCCCTTCACTGAGGGTAAAGACAATGCCTGTGACTGACATTCAGTCGTCTTTATCACCGTGGAACACTTCCAGTGATTCTCCCCAGGGTCGATTGATACCATCTCACCAATACTAGTGAGATTCCTAGCATCCAATTACATCTATCTCACAGATGAATACTTAGGATTTAGGAGGTATCACTTTGATCCTATATAGTGAATCCCTGTGATAATCAGAGATTGACCGAGCGTAGCATAGGTAACTCCTTCCCTATCAAGAGTATGTCATCCACATACTCTACGAGGATCACTACCATACTCCCTACTGCCTTCTTGTATATACAAGGTTCAACTACCATTTTCATGATGTCAAATTATTTGACTAACTCATCAAAACAGATGTTCCAACTCCGCGATGCCTGCTTTAATCTTATAAAGCATCTTGTACACGTTTCCGCTGCTCCCACTATCTACGAAGCCCTCTGGCTGTGTACTTACAGACGCTCTCTTCTAAAACATTATTTTAGAAAAGCAGTCATGACACCGAGCCGCCAGATATCGTAGTCATGGTATGTAGCCGTGGCAAGTAGGATCCGGATGGACTTAAGCATAGCTACTGGAAAAGGTTTTATCATTATCCACGCCTGGTCGATGATGAAAACCTTTAACATGTCTACCTTTGAAAGTCTCAACCTTTCCAAGTACACCAAGTAATCTTCTCAAGATATACTTGCTCCTGATGGGGATTTAACCCTTTAGATATAGCAACTAAAGTCCATACTTTGTTAGTGTACATGGATTCCATCTCAGATCGCTAAGCATCCAGCCATTCTTATAGAGTCCTACTCCTGATGGCCAGCTCGAAACTAGTTGGGTCATCATCTCATGATGCAATCCTCGCTCCCACTGTCATAGAGAAACAGAAGTATCTCTCAGGTGGGTGAGGAACCCTACTAGATCGGCGGAGAGGCTGAGGTTCGTTGGAATCTACTGAATCCTTTGGTTCTATCAAATCATCGGCTGCAGATTGTATAGCTGGAACATTTCCAGTTCTACATAACAGATCTTGCCTCGAGTTTGTCCGGATTTTGCTTTTAGACATAGGCCGGTCAGCCCCAAATCTTAACTAGCTTAAGACATGGGCTCTTCCCTTTCCATATCACATATGAAGTGGTAGGCAACTGATTTGATTAGAACCCTTTTCAATAGGTATGCAAACATTTCATAAGTGCATAACTCCCAAAAGGAAATAGGATACTCAGTAGTACTCATCATAGAGCACACCATATCACATAAGGTGTTATCTGCTCCGCCCCGATATACCATCGTGCTATGGTGTATTCGGAGGAGTAATGCTGAGAGAGAATCTCATTCTCCTTTAGAATAGTCCAGGAATTCTATGCACAAGTATTCTCCTCCCTGATCTCATCAAAGGACTTAATACTTATACCCGTATTGGTTCTCTACTTCTAACTTACATTCTGTGAATATCTCAAAAGGTTCGGACTTGTGTTCCAACAGGAACATATGTCTGAATCTTGAGAGATTATCAGAGAATGTATCGAAGTACAAAGAACCAGTGCTGGCATATGTAGACAGGGACTTTACATACATCAACATGTATCATCCCAAGAGCTTACTAACTCTTTCTCTGTTTCCTGTAAACAGAGCTATGGTCATCGTATCTCTGTGACATGACAGGCAAGTTTCATAAGATGTAAATTCAAACAGATTTAAATATGCATCTATGTGCAACTTAGCTAGTCGGGTCGCATTGATATGACCTAGTCTACACTGCCTCAAGAAAGATTCGTTCATTTCTGAACTGTTCCTCTTTTGTGTGTTCAGTATACTAAAGAACTGTAGTTTAATTTAGAACATCAATGCTTTTAGATAACGTGCCTGAACCGATCAACTTTTGATATAGGAAATGTTCAAAACATTATCCAACTATACAAAATTTTATCATTTCTTTACTAATAAAGAGATTGATATGATTTTGTATATCAGGTTCGGTATCTAATAACATTCGTTCAGAATCAATGTATTTGGAATACAGGGTGATAGTGACCAACAGACTTGGCTGCAACACTTTCCCCGTTTTCTGCCTCATTAAACTTATCACTCGTTCTCAGTTTTCTACCCTTTTGTAGCCCTATGTAACAGATTACATATCTGGGATCTTGATCCGGTATCAAATACCCAGGATGCAGAGGATACTGAGAAACAGTTCTTTGTAATGAACACACCCGAAGATGATGCATCAGCATGCATTCTCTTCGTTTGGGCGGCACGGGAATTCTGGTATTCCCCAATTTCCTGCTCTGTCTTATAACAATTATAAGTTGGAGCGGGACCAACGTTCCCCAGCTCAGTATAACAAGCGGGTTCGGTCAATATTCCGTATTATTATCTTGATTAAGGCGTGATATGGTCGCTACCTGGAGAGAGAGAGAAGAAAACACTCAGCGTGCGCTCTTGCAAGAATAGATTGGTTATTATTTTATCTAATCAGGATGGCTCCCACTGCTTTTATCAAATCTTCCTTCAAACCCTAAAAGGAAAGACTAGCCGGGATTAATTACACACTACAAGTTCGCCAATATTTCAGCCAGGCCAGTGTCGGTACTTTGAGGGAGGTCCCCCGTGCTTTCGCACGAACCTAATTAATGTAAACCTCGTTTTCCCAGAGGCGTAACCTCGTTGACACCTTTCTAGACACCTACTTGATCGGCTAATTTTAATGTGTAAAACTCTCCCAGGAGTAACAATTATTCGCAGCGGGTATCGGGATCCAACTATCTCATAGAAGGTATGCAATCTCATTGCAAATTTCAACACTTGAAATTCCCGATAATATTTTGCCCCGAACGATCTATGACCTTGACAAGGTCAACAAACCATAGATCGCAAGTCAAGTTCAACCCATCATTTCTTGATTGAATCAAACCCACCCGCACGACCCTTGACAAGGTCAACAAGGCCGCACGACTACCCTAACCCAATCTGCATCATATGCATAAGTAGATAAATACTGGTTAGCTACCGCACACTGCGCCTTGACAAGGTCAACAAACGCAGCACCAATACTAAACAGGACTTATCTGAAATGACGGAGGGCTACGACAGGTTTTTCTTAAAACCTATTGCGTAATGAACTTGATATCGTTGTAGAATCAAATGATTTTAAAATGGAGTGCTTTTGAGGCTTTTCTAGTTTTGCTAAAGGAGTCACTCCTGGTGAAGGGATCGTCGGTCCTTTACTCGTCGAATGAGGTGCGGGATATATCATATATATCTTGTGCAAAGCAGAAACTATAGAAGCTATCAAAAGACAAACCGAGTGTGTAGCATCTGCCAGTTATTGCTAAAGGACTCACTCCCGGTGAAGGGATCTCGGTCTATTCCTCATCGAATAAGGTGCAGGATATATCACATATACCGCGGTGCAAAGCAAGAACTGTAGCTACCTGTTTTATTTTTGAAATTCGATTCTACAACATCTTAGGTTTCTTTTATTTCATTAATCATATTAATGAAGTCCCATCATTTAAGTACCTAAACATCACAGGTAAATACGACGTACACTTATGCCATCCGCATTCGCCTTGATGTCCCCTCGTGCACCGTTAGGTTAGGTAACTAACGGCAGAGCGGGGCAGGGCTAGCGCGGGTGTAAAACATAAGTAACATCTATATAATATATCATATATACTATATACAGTATCTATCACAGAACATCACATGATCACATCACAGATATCGCAGCAGAAGAAACATATGAAATATTGGATATACTAGGACGTCCGTGTTTTCAATACGAGCCAGTATAAAACACGGATTCCACGGTCGCGATGAATAGCCAAACTCACACCCTAGACCCCTATGAGAGCGGCAAGCAACCCTACCAATTCTAGAGTTAGGAGACCCGGACTCGACTCCTCGAGTTGGTCTCCCACTGGACTCCAGAACCCGGTTACTTGTGCTCTCCTCCTTGGGTCTATCCTAGTGCGGAAAAGTAAATAATATACAAACGGTGACATCTTCCGCAACCTGGAAGTGCCCCAATAAAAGAATATTACATACAAGTTTTTACACGAATGAAAATGAAAAACACTCATCTCACATAAAACCCCCGCTATTCAAACACGACGATCCAATATAACATATCCAGCAACACATAACATCACATGTCATCAACGTAAGTAAATATGCGCATCCCAATTGTCGTTGACATATAGGAACGAAACCGGCGATATCACATATTACACTTACGGTCACAGAAAAGAAAGTGTAAAACTACAACAGTTGGAATCCGCAACCTGCATAGACATCGCATGTCTAATCAAATGAAATACTTAGACATCGCATGCCTAACAATTATAAACCCCGCATTTTAGTCTCAAATTCGAAAACACTTTTCAATATAGAGTCGGGCAATTCAACAAGATTCCCGACATCCTGATCGAATGCTCGTCGCAAACTTTAGTAGGCGGCCGCACCCCCGACGCCGTCGACGAAGTGCACCAAGGCGGAACACCGCTGCCGCGAGCACCCGAACGGATGCTTTCGGCGACGGGGTTCTCCTATAGTCACTTGGTCGGGGCTAAGGGGTGTAGCTGTCTATTAAGTTTACCGGCGAGTATCCGCGTACGCTACGTGATTGCGACGGACTTTTGATCACATCAAAATTCCGTGGCAACCGATCAAGTGAGACTAAACTACTAGATTTATAACATTCATCAGTTATCTCATAACTTCTTGTGAATTCCAATTATTGTATCACATTCCGAATAAGATAGAAAATGTTAAACTTTCCGATCGAACAATCGAACACCCAAGTTTTCCCGAAACAGCTCAACTCATGAAATAAGTTCAAAGACATTCACTTCGTGCCTCAGTACCAACGGTCCAGCCGTAGAAGGGTCAAGCCAACGCCTCACATGTGGCACGCCGTACTGCCCCAAACCCGAAGGTTCAAAGGGCAGTTCAAGACGGTCACATAATCGAGTTAAGGTTTGTTGTCTTCTAGAGGGACCATCGCGTTACTTGCACTACTTAGAACATCTTTAACCTCGGAAAAATCCAACACTTGGAAATTTTCCGGCAGGGGAAAAGTTGGGTATTTATATCCGGTCGAACTTTTTAACATATTCAAAAATTATCCGGAAACCACATAGACAAAATCTGATAATCCGATCGAATCATCGAATCCCCAAAACAACCCCAGAAAATTCAACTCTTGAATAAATTTTAAAAATTCCCATAAAACTCAGCATTTAAATAAAGAAGTTACTGTGCAAAAATGGTTGACTGAAGAGACTAAATGGGTGCGGAACCGCCGCAATAGGCGGCTAATGCCGCGGTTCCGCCGCGCTTTAGAAAGATCATTAGGTAATTTTTGTACCGTAATTCTTAGAATTTCCTGCTGAATTTTTTAAGCATTTTTAATTTGGAAAAAACCACTTTTTCAGAAAAAGTCCAGAGAGGGTTAAAAGTTAGGGTTTCGGGGTTCGATCGGGTTTCTAACATCGTCTACGCATCGCCTAAGGCTCTAGCTAGGCTTTGATACCACTGTAGGGTTCCTAGGCACACTAATGAGGTCTCACAAGGCATCAACCATGCCAATTTCAAATTAAACCCTAATACGTATCGTTAACTAGAAGTCTAGGCGAAAAGAGAAACTAGTTAACAACTTAACTAATAGAACAGAAATACAACCTTTGTAGATCCGGTCCTTCACCTCCATAGCTCCACAATGATGTCTCCTCGCTGTCCAATTGGAAACCCGGGCTCTAGCGTCGGCTTCATCGGAGAAATGGGCGGGCAAGGTCGTCGGCTTCGTGCCGAAGATGATCTACATCGAGGCATCACAAGATCAAGCTCCCACTTCACCAAGTCATGAAACTTATGAGAAAACACACTCTACTACTTGGCAAGAGGTAGAGGATGAAGAAATAGGAAGTGGTTCACTTTAGAATTGGATTTCTCACTCATTTTCAAGAGTTGCCATTGATGGAGGCAAGCTTCTTCTTGTTGATGATGAAGAAGAAGAAAAAGAAAATGTTATGATAAGTTAATTCCAAAAAGAAATTAAAATGAATACTTATCATAATCAAACCATGGTCAAGTGTAGAGAATAAACTAGGGTTAGGTCAATGGTTAGGGTTAAGCATGAAGACAAAAATGGAGACTTAGTCAAAGCTTCATGAAGCTTCAACATGCATCCAAATAAAGCCACCATTTTTCTTTTTCTTTTGCCAAAAAGAAATAAATAAATAAATGAATAAATAGATATGAAAAACAAAACCCTAACCATTTACTTAACCAAGATTTAAACTTTACACAAACTCAAGTAAGCATGTATCATCAAACATGATACAATCAAGTGCACAAAGTATATCACATATACAACTTGTGAACTTCAAGTGAGAAAATCCATTTAAAGTGAACCAATACTAGTTAATGCAAAGTAATATATCAAATATATAATTATGCATTAAATCATTAAATCAACACTTGATTTAACGATCCGGTCATATCGAATATAACCGACTAATATACAATGTATCGGCTTATCGAATCAATCCTCGATTCGATAACTAGGTTATATCGCATACAACCATTCGATACAATCATCGCGAGAATAGAATACGGTATCACATACACGCATTATTCTCGTCCCGCACATATCTCATATGCGCTCCTATTTCGTTTCGCTTGAGCCAGGAAACCTCTGTGTAGGACTCTAAAGACTCGTCAATACGCCGGCAGCAGATGATGATCATATCAAACACCCACAAGCCGCAAGCGGTCTGCTAAGCGTAACGGCCACCCGGGTATTGAGCGATCAGAAGATCGACGAGCAAGCCCGCTCACACTCCTGTGAATCCAACCAGTAACACATACCGTACAGTCCGGTCTCGTCGTCTGATATGTCGCATATCTCGCCTAGGGGTGGTAAACGTCAGACCCTATTAGCTCGATAAGTCGTGTCGATATGAGGTCTATAATAGTTCGAGAAACTACTGGTAACACTTACTAGTAAATCACAGCAACCCTGGCCAAGGATTTCCGGTTATAGCCAATCGAACACAGCGCAACATCAACTCCCTATACCGGAGAGACGAATCCCCTCCTATCGCTCATTGCCTCCATGTGATTCGGGACTGTACCCAAAAACAACCGTTTTGCACACCCTCTTGGACGTGGTAAGGTGGAAATCAAAGCACAGTGAGAACCACACAAGACTCTATGACGATCTCGGGTCAACAGACTACTCTGTACCAGTGTCACCAGAGAACTGCCATTTGACGTAAGGTATAATACCATCTGGGAGTTCTCGGCGAGTCCGTCCAGTGTACCCAGTCTCCACCTGAGCACCCGTATATCATCTCTGATGTCAAACACCAATGCATATGTGATCATCCATCGCCCATCTGTATGGGTCGAGAGAGTATACGCTAGTCTACTCTGGTATATCGATGCCTCGTCTCGATACACCCACGACTAGGGACCTTGAAGGATGTACTTATGGACTACCATGTCCCCACTTGTATGATCCGCATCATAGTCCAGGTAGTCAAGTACACATCCTAAGGGCTTTTACCAACATGTAACAGAGAGACAATCAGTATACACGTTAAGGTAAAGTGCAACCAGATAGCATACTATCATGTCGAGCAAGAAAGTCCTCCCCTATATATGTCCAAGCATCCACTACAATATGCATCCTATGTACAGTAATGGCCTCTAGGGCATACATATAACTAACAGCTATCATATATAGTATATATATAGTATACTAAATATCGAACTGCGGGGGTGCTATACGCTATCCACCCGACTTCCCCCATAGATATAATCTACTCACCTGATCTTCGTTTGCCGATGCCGACGTTGCCACCATCTTCTTCATTGTCTCGAATCATCATGGGGGTACCTACATATCACACGCATCGTATCGCCTTAAAACCAAATCGAAACCAAAACGACACGCGGAACTCTCATAGGTCAAAACCTATGGTCTACTCCCGCAAATCGACCCGATATCACTCGAGATAGACGTACAAACATCACGTGATCGAGATAACACACAAATACAAAAATCCAGAAATCGAAATACGGAAAACCATAACTCAAATCAAAGTAGCAACTAGAGAAAGTGGTCCCAGATTTCTACTCAGGCCAAAACAAGGGAAGCAAACAACACTGGGGTGATATATAGTGTGAATATGACCTGCTGAAGCAACCCGGGCACCTAATTTATCAGGGGGGCCGGCCACATACCCTAAAATTCCAGCCAGGCCGGTTTTTCTAGGGAGTTAGGGTTTCGTTCTGGTAGGGTGGCCTCATGGTGGTCCTTCTCGGCTACTGGTACTGTTTACTTTTCTAGTATTGGTCCCGGATCACTCAAGATTTCCCTGCACGCTTTAAACACTCACAAACCGACATAGACTGTTTCTGTTTTGGGTTTCAGGTTTGGTATTGTGTTGGATCTGGGTTCTTAGCACCATGGGGGGTTTAAGGGTCACCCCTAAGGCTTAATTACACTAACACAACTCAAATTATCCCTAACCCTCTTTAGGGTTTTCCAAAGTCCACTAAACTTCGCCAAAACGATATTAAACTTGAAATGAGGCTTAATCATATGAAACACTGCACTAATTGTGAAAGGATCACCTCATTAGGCACTCATGAATCCCCTGCAGCACCAAAATACGAACTTTCTTGGTCCAATGGGTAGCTAGAGGTCTTGTGCATCTTTTTATTAAAATGGGTATTGGGTTTTGATGTGTTTTTAATGGAGTTTTGGGGGTTGTAGTGGAGGAGGAAGAGAGGGGCAGCAGCAGCAGCAGCTAGATGAGGGAGAGGGAGAAAATGATGAAGAAAAATGAGAAGGAATGGGAGCTTAGTCCAAGGTTGACCCCTCACCCTCTCTTTCTCTCTCTTGCCCATACCTCTATATTCTATTCTTTCCTTTTCTTTTCTATTTTCCTTCTCTCCTCGATAGTAACCCAAAACAAATAGCCATGCACCCAAAATCATGTAGGAAAAATGTAACAAGTGTTAAAAAAAGATATGGTGCATGTTTGCACAAAACACGCTTAAAGCCCGATTAGCGATTTTAATCGCGATTAGCACTAAAATAGCGTCAAATAAATCATAAACTTTCATAATTTGCATAATTCACATAAAACACCCTCTTTTTAGTAATTTCCAAAATTTTCAAAAAAAATCCCCAATTTATCGGTATTTAATTATACCGCCTTATTAAAATATTCAATATTTTATTATTTAATTATAAAAATTACCAAAATAATATTCTATTTTTTTTTTTGAAATGTTACAGCACTGCTCTCTGCTCCCCCTTCCCCCGCTGCTGTAGTTTTCTTTTCTTTTTGCATGTATGGCTGAGGAGCCCATAATACCTTTTTGAATACATGAGACATTTTCTTCTTTTTCGCAATGTTCTATTGATCTTTATTAAGTTAACAATAGACTGTAGGAAGAGTTTACATTGCCCTAAAAGAAAAATACATGCTAATAGATGACCTTATTAGTGTGGCCCGAGCTCCCTGGAGGCTTGTTGGTCTCCGTGCTCGGCACCGTGTACGGGGCTCCCTGAGCGCCAAACTGGTCATCTGCCGAAACGAGCATCATCTGGCAGATGGTCAGCTCGGCGGGAGGGGGACGCTGCTCCTGCTCGCGGTCGGCCTGCCGTTTGTCCCTCAAATAGGCGGCGAGGTGCCCCGATCGGATGAGCTCCTCGATGTAGTTCCGGAGTTGCTTACAATCCTCCGTGGGCGTGGGCCTAGCGTCCGGTGGAAGGCGCAGTAAGGGCCTCGGGTTCGCTTCGAGGCCTGACGCGGGGATTGGAGAGAACTTGAAGAACTCCTCGCCCTTGGCCTCCTTTAGTAACACCGCGAGGGAGACGTTGAGGCGGGGTGTACTCCTGGAACTTCGGGGGATAGGGTTGCTGACGCTCCGGCCTTTCTTCCCGAGCCCTCTTCTTCTGGTCGGACCTGTCTGCTCGAGGGAGGTTCGCGTTCACCTCGGACTCCAGCTGAACCTCGCGCTCGGTCCACGCCTTGACCTTGGCCATGGTCTTAGGCTGTGCCAACGCAAAGGAGCGCAACCACTTCTTGTGCCTAAGACCAGATCTGAGCGCCGTGATGACGGTCTCGTCCCGGTACTCGGGGACTTCGAGGAGGGCGTTGTAAAAGCGGGTGATGTAAGCTTTGAACGTCTCCTTGTCCCCGCTCTTAATTGTGAAGAGGTAGTCGACCGTGCGCTTCTGCTGACGGTTCCCGACGAAGTGGCCGAAGAACTGAGTAGCTGGCTCGTCAAAGGTCGAGATTGAGCGAGGCTCGAGTCCTCAGAACCAGTCCGACCAGAGCGGATGAGGGTGGCTGGGAAGGCCCTGCATTGGGTGGCGTCGGAATAGTCCCTGGAAGCTCATCCCCGCGGTGAGAAGCACCCAAATGGTCTTTCGGGTCGGTTTTCCCATCGAACAGAGAGACCTTCGGGGGCTTGTTGCGCGAGGAGACATGGACGGCGAGCAGTCCCCTCGGTAAACGGCTTGGTGAGAGGGTCGGCGGCGTACTTAGCCCCATCGCCCGAGAGGTGACCTTCCCGGTGCATGCCCTCGATCTTCTTTTCGAGGGCATCGAGTCGGCCGTGGTACCCCGAGGATCGGCGCCTTGTGATCCCTGGCCTCTGCTATGGGAGATCTACGTCTGGACGCGGCCCCCCAGTTCCTCGATGAGGTTCCTCCGATCTCCTGGCGAGGTGGCCCTCGAGCCGTCGTGGTGAGCCCCTTCTCTGCGACCCCGTCGAGGGAGGGGTGTCGATCATGCTTGTGGACAGGCGAGGTGACCGATATCTCCTCAGGGGGGTAAGGGTCGTGAGGAGGCTCGAGGCGAGGCGCTCTGGCGGCGGATCTTGGTATAGAGCTGTGGGGCGCCCAACGGGCCTCAGGGAGTATCGGACCGTAAGATCTGTGGCCAAGGGTCATAGCCTGCCGGTGTTCAACCGTGCCGACGAGGGTAGAGCCTTCTGGAGGCGGAGGAGTGGTGATCTGGGGCCCTGGCCTGGCCGTTTGGACGCGGACGAGTGCCTCCATGAGGGACTGTAGCCGATCTATTCGGCTGGCGAGGGCGTTGATGACGGTCGCCGGAGGAGGTTCATCCGCGCCTCTAGTGAAAGGGAGGCAGCGGCTGGTACCTGGATCTTCAGGGTGATCGCTTGCCATGTGGATGGAGATCGGAAGGCCAACTTTGTTTTTGTGGAGTTTAATTTTCCACATACGGTGCCAACTGATGGAGGTCCTTTTCGGGTCTCCTTCAGATGTTGTCTTCCGTCGATCTCCCGGTGGATTTTTGAGGTGATCTCCCGTTGCGTGTGGGTCTCAATTGGTTTTGAGGAGATTGGTGATATGAGGAGTTTAGCGCCGAGTACCTGCAAGGAAGTCCCGGGGTGGTTTGGTACCACCGAGGACCCTCTGACGATCAAATTAGCACGAGATCCGAGCAGAGTAACGGCTAAGTGGAGTAAAAAATGGCTCACTTGACCCCTCTGTGATGGGGGGTTTATATAGTAGCGGCAACACGCAGCAGCAGGCGCGAGAATCTCACTGGCAGTTACGCTCCCGATGTCACACCCGCGTAAAGAGTGGATCGCCCGTTAATGGGGATCATGATGGCGTGGAACGTGTGATGTTGCCGGCGGAGAATCTGCGCATGGCGAAATTTGTGGAGCGGCGGTTACGCCTATGAATGGTGGAGTTGGTTGGTCGGAGGACCGAGGAAAATGGCCTCGGTTGGGGAGCTCAGGTAGGAGTGAGAGGGCCGATGAGTCTTGGTCCTGTGGTAGCTCGGGACGAGCTGAGAGGCCGAGGAGGCCAATTTTCTGAGGGCTCTGAGGAAAGCCAGCTTGTGCTTGCAGGTCGAGTATAGGGTGGCTTGATCAGCCCCTGTGGGCCCTTTCTTCTGAGTTCTGGGACACGTCATCTGCCACGTGTCCTGATCATGGAGATCGCCAATATTGAGCATCATCAGATGTGTTACCGTCAAAACTGGTAGTTTTTTTGTTTGTTTAAAATACAGAGAAGTTTTGTGGAAAACGAGGAAATTACAGAGGTGTTTCTTAAAATTAAGCCTTTAATTTAAGCAGAATGTGAGAATTAGGTCTTGCAGTTTCGCAGGAGTTGAGGATTGCGACCGGCTGGCCGTGCCCTAGTCTCGAAGCGTGGCAAAAACGATCTTAATCTCCTTTGAAGGTGTTTATTTGATAAATCAATCAAACATAGTGGGCTTATCTGGTATTTTCTTTCATGAGATATTTTTTGCTTAAGGCACTTCTAATGGCAGTTTACTATAGTTAATGCTAATATCAAAAGGAAAATACATTACCTATCCCTCTTGACATCCCTTCCTCATCTTACACAAGGGAATACATAAGGGAATGAGAGATATCAATCATATGAAGCCTACTTAGAATTCACATTGTCCGAAAAAAATGTTATCTCTTGGGTGGCACAAGGATAAGATGCCAAAATGCGTAGGAAAATTATTTTCCATATCAAATTTCAATCCCAAATCATATCATGTAAACTTCTTGGGTTAATTGCTAAATAATACGCCAATATTTCACCTATTTTGCACTTATATATCTTATTGTTTTTTTGGCCGCACTTAGATACCCTAAGTACAAACCATATGGACTTTTTTTAAAATAGTGGTGGATTTGATGGTCAACTGAGGGGAGCAAAGTATTAATGGCTTGTTCTTTAGGTTATATAAGTGTTGCAAAAAAATCAATAAGATATATAAGTGCAAAGCTTGTGAAAACATTGAGGTATTATATAGCAGTTAACCCAAACTTCTTTGGCATTGTTCTTGGCTCTACTCTGACACTTATATCACGCTCCGAGTGCTGGGTTTAATGGACTCATTACATCCAATCTGTTGCTTTCATAACATCAACCATAAGTACAAACCATATGAACTTTTTCTTAAAATAGTGGTGGATTTGATGGTCAACTGAGTGGAGCAAAGTATTAACGGCTTGTGCTTTAGAATATATAAGTGTTGCAAAAAAATCAATAAGATATACAAGTGCAAAGCTTGTGAAAACATTGATGTATTATATAGCAGTTAACCCAAACTTCTTTGGCATTGTTCTTGGCTCTACTCTGACACTTATATCACGCTCCGAGTGCTGGGATTAATGGACTCATTACATCCAATCTGTTGCTTTCATAACATCTACCATCATTATTCTTCACAGAAAAATGCCAAATTCAACACAGATAGGCCATTGTATGTACTCTGAATTGTATAGAACAAATATAAAATTTTATGTTTCTTGGATCAACTTTCTAGCATATTTAATTCTCTAATTTTACAAAAAATTCTTCAGTAAAAATCATGATGCTCAATATTGGCGATCTCCAAGTTCAGGACACGTGGCAGGTGATGTGTCACAGAACTCAGAAGAAAGGGCCCACAGGGGCTGACCAGGCCACCCTGTACCCGACCTGCAAGCACAAGCTGGCCCTCCTCGGGGCCCCCTGCAAATTGGCCTCTTCGGCGCCTCGGCTCGCACCGAGCTGCCATAGGACCAAGACCCCTCGGCTCTCTTGCTCGTCTCAGAGCTCCCCAGCCGGGGCCGTCTTCCTCGGTCCCTCCGACCGACCAACTCCACCACTCACAGGCGTAACCGCCGCTCCGCAAATCTCGCCACGCGCAGATTCTCCGCCATCAACGTCCTACGTTCCACGCCATCACGATCCCCATTAATGGGCGATCCGCTCTTTACGCGGGCGTGACGTCGGGAGCCTAACTGCCGGCGAGATTCTTGCGCCTACTGCTGCGTGCTGCCGCCGCTATATAAACCCCCATCACAGAGGGGTCGAGTAAGCCATTCTTTACTCTTTTAAGCCGTTACTCTGCTCGGATCTCATCACTAACTTGATCGTCGGAGGGTCCTTGGTGATACCAAACCACCCCGGGATTTCTTTGCAGGTACTCGGCACCAAACTCCTCATACCACCTCTTCCACCAAAACCCATTGAGACCCACACGCAACAGAAGGTAACCACCTAAGTCCATCGGGAGATCAGCGGAAGACAATATCTGACGGAGACCCGAAAAGGACCTCCATCAGTTGGCGCCGTCTGTGGGAAAAACTCCCTAAAACACAAAGTTGGCCTTCCGATCTCCCCCCAAATGGCGAGCAGCCACCCTGAGGATCCCGGTACCAGCCGCCGCCTTACACTCACCGAAGGCGGGGATGACCCTCCTCCGATGACCGTCATCAACGCCCTCACAGGCCGGATAGATCGGCTGCAATCCCTCGTGGAGGCCCTCGTCCGCGTCCAAACGGCCGGACCCGTGCCCCAGATCGCCGCTCCGCCGCCTCGAGAAGGCTCTGCCCCCGTCAGGGTGGCTGACCACCAGCAGGCAATGACCTCTGGCCACCGATCTCTCGAACCGGTGCCCCCTGGGCGCCCCACGGCTCCACACCAAGATCCGCCGCCAGGGCACCCTTCCCCGAGCCTCCATGCGACTCTTATCCCCCTGAGGAGATGTCAGTAACCTCGCCTATCCACAGGCATGGTCGACACCACCACACTCGGCGGGGCCGCACAGAAGGGGTTCACCTCGGCGGTTTCAGAGCCACCTCGCCTCGGGACCTGAGGCACCTCATCGAGAGGAACCGAGGCCGCTCCCAGACGCAGGTCACCCGCAGCGGAAGCCAGGGATCCCAAGGCGCTGACTCCTCGGGATACCACAGTCGGCTCGACGCCCTCGAGAAGAAAATTGAGGGCATGCGCCGGGAGGCTCACCTCTCGAGCGACGGGGATAAGTATGCTTTCGACTCGCTCACAAAACCGTTCACCAAGGAATTGCTCTCCGTCCACGTCTCCTCGCGCAACAAGCCCCCAAAGGTCTCTCTGTTCGACGGGAAAACCGACCCGAAGGACCATCTGGACGCTTTCACCGCGGGGATGAGCTTCCAGGACCACTCCACCGCCGCCCAGTGCAGAGCCTTCCCGGCCACCCTTATCCACGCAGGTTGGGACTGGTTCCGGGGGCTCGAGCCTCGCTCAATTTCGACCTACAACGAGCCAGCTACCCAGTTCCTCGGCCATTTCGTGGGGAACCGTCGACAGAAGCGCATGGTCGACTACCTCTTCACGGTTAAGAGTGGGGACAAGGAAACGTTCAAGGCCTACATTACCCGTTTCTACAACGCCCTTCTCGAGGTAACCGAGCACCGGGACGAAACCGTCATCACGGCGCTTAGATCCGATCTGAGGCACAAGGAATGGTTACGCTCCTTCGCGTTGGCGCAACCTAAGACCATGGCCGAGGTCAAGGTGTGGACCGAGCGCGAGATGTAAGTGTACGGTAGCGTCCCGGCCGTCTTTCCGAGGCCAAAATGCGGAAACGAAAAAATTTTCTAAACAAGAAACCGGCACTATCGTATGCTTAAAACCCGGATCGAACCATTAACCTACAACTAGCTAACAAGAGAAGGGATAGAAAGGCTATACCAATCGATCCGTGTCCTTCGGTCTTTGGCCACCATCCCAAGCTCCTCGCGGCAACTCCGGTCTCGATCTCCTCGTCGGAAAGGACACCACATCATCGATTCCTTTTACGGGCTCCCGCTTCATCTGAAGCAACTCGGGCACGAAGTGTGCTAGCCGACGTATCCAAGGTAATATAGAGAATGTTTGTGATCACTTTGTCTCTTGCATCCATGAGATGGATGGAGGTTGAAGGTATTGCCATTGATGGAGATTATGAGCTAGAGAAGAAAGAGGAAGAAGAAGTGTTTTCTCTTTCTTTTCTTTTGTGATGGAATCATAAAAATGAGAGTGAGTTAGAACCATAATATTAGAGCTAACCACCATATCATGGCTGCCCCTCTCTCTCCTCTTATCAATTCCACACACAAATCAAACACTAATGTGACATTTTACACAAAAAAAGAGACCATGAGTCACTATATATGTTCATGTCACATTTAATACATCTCATGATGAATTCTAGCTCATAATTTCCACCATCCAAACATTAATCCAAATGTTTGGTCCAACAAAAAAGATCCAGCAATATCTAAAGTAAACTCGTGACGGATCACAAGGATACCCCTCACCTGTATATACATACCTGCATCCGCATTCCGACTGAATGCGAATGCGATGAGACTAAAGTAATCCAACGAATCTAATACTAGGATCCGGCTTAAACCAAAGCCCACTAGTATGATCCGCCCGATCATGATCCGTGCACTACTGCACGTATATGATCGGACCCTGCCATATATCATACGGCCTCTACAACGTTTCGCCCGAAACTTGAGAAACTGTCTGTGGGGGACTCTAAAGACTCGTCAATATTTTGACTGTGGATTTAACCACTAGCACGTTAGAGGTACTAGCCGTACGTAACGGGCTACCAGGTATTGACCAAATGGGAGGTCGATGAGCGAACTCATCCTGACACCCTACTGAGCCTGTCAGTGACAATATCCGTACAGTCCGGTCCGTTCGTCTATGAGCATCGCATGTCGGGCATAGGGAGGTGGTAAAAGTCAGACCCCCAAAAGCGGTACAAGTCATGTCGGAGTGTAGCCCAGAATACCCTGAGATACTACTGGAATACCTACCAGTAAATCTCCTGCCTTGGCCAAGAACTTCGTGTAATGGCTCTCCTAGACACAGTGCGATCTCATCCCCAATACCGGGAGAAACGAAACCCCTGCCGATCCGCTCACTGCCTCCATGTGGCTCGGGACTGTACCCAACTAAAACCTGTTTGCATCACTTCTTTGAGCCATAATAGGATAGTAATCAAAGCACAGTGGGAACTCACACGAGACAAATGACGATCTCAGGTCGATGAACTAACCTGTACACATGTCACCAGAGAACTGCTATCTGACGCTAGGTATAATACCAACTAGCATGTTCCCGGCGAGTCCTGTCCGGTGTACTCATAACCCAATGAGCACATGTATACATCTTAGGTGAACCAACTGACATCAATGGCTTGTGAGACCGGCCACCGCCCCTCGTCGGGGTCTCGACTGTATACACTAGTCTACTAATGGAGTATCGATACCCAGTCTCGAAACTCCCACGACTAGGGACCTTTTAAGGATGTGCTTATGGACCGCATCTCCCACGTATATGATCGCCATCATACTGCTGGCCGTCAAGCAAGAATCCTAAGGGCTCTATCAACGTGCAACAGTGACCTGTAAGGTCACCTAAAACAGTACACGATGATAAAGATAAACCATGATAGCATACTATTCTCTATCAACGTATAATAGTGAACTACAATGTCACCTAAAGCATGTACACGATGATAAAGACAAACCAGATAGTATACAAACCCCTCGAGTAAGACCGTCCTACCGGTATAGGTCCTCCCTTAATCATTGCAATCATGTGCCTGCGATCCAATAATTGACTCTGAGGGCACTATATCCAACAATCTCCCACTTGCACTCAAGGCTAATTATTGCGATATCGCATACTCACAGCCCGTGTGATACCGAACACCCAACTCCTCTACTAATCAGTTTCACAAAGCCCGTTTGCGAAACTATTGCGTTCGAGGAATAGCCTCAGTGAGTGGATCCGCCCTGATGTTTCTTTCTATGTCTCTCTTTATCTCAAGTTCCTGGAGAAAGCCATCTCCCGAAATGAGCAATACCTATCTTAGAATATGTCTGGATATCTGATGGGAAAATGAACTCCAAATCCAAACTTTTTAGACTGTATCGTCAACTGAACTTAATCAGTATCCTGCGCCACACCTCCCTCAGTATCCGCTTGGACCACCTGTCTAAAATACTGCCCCTCTTCAGAGGAAAAACTATAACTCTGACAGTCACTCTGTCATCCAGGTCACCTTGGAAGCCTGGAATGATAACTGTCTCCTAAAAGAGGCTGTTGTTATCATATCCCAAGAACATCCACTTATGTTCTAAAACTGCTTCCGAATGTTTCTCCAGGATTGGATTAATGTCAACTTACTGCATCTCGTGCAAAAACAATATCTGGTGTGGTACTTGACATCTCATGATTGACTCAATTGCCTAAGCAAGTGATCTGCCAATCATGCACATCCTTCTCCCTTTTAGTCTGTAAGACACCTTTAGAGAGGGTGACTCCATCACCTGCAGGTACACTACCATGTCAGGAGTTGTCCATTCTAAAACACCTTTAGAATGCTGTCTAAGTACCCAGATTGGGAAACTACCCAAATCAAGATCTAAAGCCATAGATCTAGTAACCAGAATATCTGATATAATATCCATATCCTATGTGGAAAAACCACTGTGTGGCAACCTAAGTATAACCGATTGTAGTATAGGAATTTCACTTCCTACTCTGTGTATGTCATCCAAATACCAGGACATCACACCCTACTACCTTCTTAACAGATCCATCTCCTATTCTGATGAAGTCAAACATATGACTGTCACATCAAAAATAGATGATCTATCTCCGTTATATCTGCTTTAGTCCATAAATAGTCATAAGCCACTTGTCCACTATACTTCCGCTGCTCCCACTGACTACGACAACCCTCTGGCAGAATAATATACACGTTCACTTCTAAAGCTAGTTTAGAACGACGCTATACTCATCCTCCTGCCGGGTCTCATAGCCTGGAACAACAGTAGTGTCAAGTCTGGGTAAACAAGAACCTCCCTGTCACCGTCTTTGAGGCTACCGGAGTACCTCTCGGGTGCCTGAGGTTACCCACCATATCTGCGGAGTGGCTAATGGAATGTCAAACCATATTGAATCTTTAGGTTCTTATCAAATTTTCAGTAATCGTTTGCGGCCCTGAAATCACTTCCAGTTCTACCATACTCCCACTACTGTTTTCTGAAAAAATCCATTTTTATCTAAACTGTGGCGTGTCAAGAACAATAGCACTATTGATCTTCCAGATGGTAGAAAGTCAACCCTTGTCATAGCCCGGGTCAACCCACAAACAGCCATTGCAGAAACGTGCCTTGAGTTATCCAGAGTATGGTTTTGAGCATAAGCCGGACAACTCCCCGTACCTTAACATTGTTAAGATATGAACTATTCTATATCCAATAAAGAAACAGAGGCACTGATTTAATTAGAACCAGATTCAAATCATCCAACTGTCTCCAGTGCATGTCAACTAAATGGAGAGAGGTCGATCAGCATTACTCAACTTAGGAGTGCTTCCAATTATGAGTAGCCTGAAAAAGAAGCAAGTTCTCTTAATCATTACTATTAACTGAATACCATACACAAGTATCTACATCTTCTATCTCTTTGAAGAATCCCGATACTTACAACACCTGGTTCTCTACTTTACTCTTATACCTATAATTTCTCAAAACTTAGATCTTGTATTTTTATGAAACACATGTCTAAGAACTAGAGAAGTCACAAGTAAACAGAATATAGTACGAGCACCAACCCCTCTGTCCTGATGGACACTAGACAACATACAACACTCTGTATAAGTCTCCTGAGTCTAATAACTCATTCCCTGTGTGTCGTAGGTTGAAAACTGTACTTATGGTTAAGAAGAATTATACTGCTGTTTAATACTCCTTACCTAACCATCCACTGATATAGGTAAATGTCATAGACATAATTTCAAAAAGTTATCTCACTTTATAAAAATAAATGTAACACCCGAGCCCAATACTACTATTTTCGGTTACTGTTTGAGCATAATGTGGTACTCATTTCTTATAGCTTGCTTGTTGTTGCTTACTGCAAAATTTTACCCGGCAAAGTCATTTCTGCATATTACAATTTTTGGCATCTAAAATAAAATTAAAAATATTCATCTTAGTCTACTCGACACCCCTAGCCTTGTGGTAGCGTCCGTGCATCGTGTGCTCGTCCCGTTCAGTGAAACGGGCGAGTTTGGATGGCTACGTGCGCGTACGTGTGTCCGTTTTGGGGGTATGCTTTTTAATCATAAGACACTTAATTTTAAAGTTTGGAACCCGCTTAAAATCCTATTATTTAAATTTCAAATTTTTGGACCCGATCCGGGCGCGATTTGGAAATGTTTTATTTGGCGCCAAAATCCCAAATTTTAATAATCTTTAACTTATATATATATTACTGTTATACTAAATCTTTTAATATATTTTCCTAAACCTTTAAATCTTCTTCAACCAAGCACGAGGCTATAATCTCCCCTGGGCCCCACCTTCTCTATCTCTCTCTCTCTCTACCCCTCAAATCTCTCTCTCTCCCATAATCTCTCTCTCTTCTATTTTAAAACTTCCCTCCTCATTTTGTTTTATCATGAGAACAGAACCCAGAACGTGAACCCACCTCCATCCTCGAACCATAGCCACCGCCGTCTCCTTCCTCGCCGCCGCAACCCCAACGCCGACGACACCAGCACCCTCGCCTCCTCATCCTCCCCTCACCAAGCCTCCTCCTCCTTTCCCGACGTGCCAGTACTCACTGCACCAGCGCCGCGGCCGCCTGAAATTCCCTGCACGCATCTCCGTCACTGGAGTCGCCGCCGATGACCTCTTTCCCGTAGCCCCGACCCTCACGCACACTCCTCGGTGAGTTCCACCTCCCCTCCTCTCTTCCTTCTTCTTTCCTTATCTTCTAACGCGATTCTTGATCTGCAGACTTCTTCCGCCGCAGTCGTAGGCCATCGCCGGAGTTTCTTCGACGACGGTCAATCCTCACGACCCTCTGCAAACAACCGTAAGCCCTTGTCTCCTTCTCATTCTTCCTTACTTCTTTGTTTTCTCTTCTATTCTTGATTGCATGTTCACTGTTCACATTCTCGCCGGAATCCGGCCGTGCCGACGACGTGACCCGACATTCCAGCGAGGTACCCCGACCCATGTGGTTTCATTGTTCGTTGTTTGGGTTCAATCCGTGAACCGTGCGTCCGTCGCGAGTTTTCCCGCCGACGTTTATCGTTCCGTTTTTCCCGGTTCGCGACCCGTCGAGGCAAGTACCCCTTGCTACATGCTATACAATATTTACATATATGTCGTGACACCCTAAACCTGTAAATTTAACGTGGTATGATCATTTCTCATTTTCGGTACAATATTGCATTATATCATTTTACTGTTAAACATGGAACCTACAATTGCAAATGGAACCTAATAACCATATTTACCTGTTTAATCACATTTTAATGTTAACGTGGCTTATGGCATTTATCCCTGTAGTTCTGTTCCATTCGGACACTTGTATGCTTTTAACCTGAAATGGCGGTACTGAACCGTTACATAGATCAATGCACCGCTAAGGGTTCTTAAACCTGTTAACATGACTAAACGGCTATATTTGTCTTACTGCACTCTTGTAATCATATCTGTAACAAATCGATAACTGTATTGCATATTGAATGAAACTGCCTATTACTTAATTCATTGCTTATCTCATGTTGTTGATACCCATGCTAGAATATATAACTGATTGTGAGCACACCCACGATATTGTTTACATCCTGACCTGACATTGCTACACGTATATATTTTGATATACCTGACATGGTACCGTATATTGTTGACTTGACCTGATGTACCATGACCTGACCCGTTACTTGATCTTGTGTCTAGTGCCAACAAACCTGACACGTAGTCCTCATGGACCGTTCCTGTTGTCTATCCAGACAAACCTGCTTTTACCTGATCCTGTGTTGGCATTAGTTCTTGATTACTGAATACCTGACTTGACATACATAACTTGGGGGTATGGGGAAATCAAAGGTGAAAGCTGACTTGTAACTCAACAGTTCGATACCTGTTCTGATCAGTCTTACGGGCTAGGCCAGCCCCGGAGTGATGATGCTGACATCACTCGCCCATCCTGCTACCTGTTACTGCCTAGCGGCACGTCTCGGATTCAGACCCGAGGGGCTTGACCGTGGTCCCGGGCATGCACAGGATACTATTGAGTTACATCGATGATTCATCAATTGATTTCAAAGACTTTAGAATAGAAAACCTGATAGAACAGTTTAGTTACCCACTGCACACTACCCTGCACTGCTTGATTCATATTATTGCTACTCTCGTTTTATTCATGTTTATTTTGCATTGCCTGTTACATTGTTCATATTATATTACTTGTTGACATGACGCGCTGATGTCTGGGTTTTGCATGGCCCAGATCCTGTACCGCTGTCGCAGTCCGAGCAGGAGTACTTCAGCCAGTAGGCTAAGCTGTGAGTTCTGTAGTAGTTAGTTTTATTTCCTGATGTGAGCCCGCATTATGGGACATACATTTCAGTTATTTGTATTGGATCATTTGCTTCCGCATTTATTTATTATTGACTCCTGTTATTCTAGTTTATGGACATGTTTTAGATAGTTTTATCTTGTTCTTGATATCTCTACAGCCGTAATACGACTGTGGATGGATACTTCCTACCCACATGTAGCATGGTTGGCTATGTCACGTGCCTAATCTAGCGTACTCTGGGAAACGGGGCATGACATGGTTCTTTTGGTATCAGAGCCAAAGGTTAGTTGGGTTAATTCTTTTGTAGTTGGGTATTGTACCCAATACACGAATCAGAATACCCGTGTTAGGAAACATGTCCTGCCACTTTGCCGTTTACCATTCTTGAATCACATCCTTCCTGATTATATCTTTTACGATGTGCAAACTTCCTTTGCATGTCGACTCGAAAAACATGATTTCTTGTTATCTCTAGGACTTAGACGACTTGGGTGGAGTTAAGTAATTGTGGCTATGATACCGCGGTATAGTTACAATGCGGTACTCTATTTAAGTATTTTGGAGTTCTAGCCTTGATCTATATATTGAATCTATCATCATGCTAATGTTGGGTGTTTTTGATTTCAGGAATATGACAGATAAGAATTTCAAGACGTATCAGAGGCGTGTGGACAAAGCCGCCATGCTTGGAGTGATAAGAGGAATGCTAGAAAATCAAAAGAGGCAGACCGAGCTGATCCAGCAGCAAGCAGAATCATTTCAGGAAGGTTTGCGGACCGTTCAGCAGTCCGTAGATAAGGTTGAAGCTAAACCAGTTGACCGAGTTGGGACCGTGGCAGATTTCAGACGTTTGTGTCCGTCTACATTCACTGGTTTGGAGGAGTCGTTGCCAGCCGAGCAGTGGCTAGTTGACACGGAGAATTTGCTGATTGCGGCACAGATTCCAGATGACAAAAGAGTTGATGTGGTACGCATTCAGTTAGTGGACTACGCCCGAGAATGGTGGCTTGTAGAGGAGAACCATTTGCCCAAGCCGATCAAGTGGGCGGATTTCTCAAAGAGTTTCCTGGAGAAGTTCTTCCCGCGGACTGCACGGGAGGAAATGGAAGAGAAATTTATCGGGCTAAAGCAGAAGGGAGCACCCGTAGTTGTGCACGCAGCAGAATGGACAAGATTCAGTAGAGTCGCTGGACCTTTAGTTGCCAACGATGCAGACAGGGCACGGAGGTTCATGCACAGCTTGGACGTGGACATCCAGAGGCAGATTGTCTCCCTGGGTTTGACTACTTTCTCACCAGTACTTGCGGCAGCCGAGAACAGCAGAGTTTATCTGGGATGAAAGGGAGTTTGCAGCAGACAGCAGTTGCGGTAAGGAAGCAGTTCTGTCGGGCCAGTCGAGTTTAGGGCTAGGCCGACAAACAATATTCTTGCAGCAATGGAAGTTGATAGTGGTGAAGAGCCGGCGGTTGTTCACGATTTTATGGACGTATTTGAAGATATATCGGGTTTACCGCCGAAGCAAGACGTGGAGTTCGCAATGGATCTTATTCCTGGTGCAGCACTAGTATCCAAAGCGTATTATCCAATGGCACAAGTAGAGTTGGAAGAAGTCAAGAAGCAGGTTGCTGAATTGCTTGAGAAGGGTTGGATTCGAAGCAGTAACTCGCCTTGGGGAGCTCCAGTTCTTCTAGTAAAGAAGAAGGATGACACAAGAAGGATGTGCATCGACTATCAAGAATTAAACCGGGTGACTATTAAGAACAAGTACCCGATCCCTCGCATTGGAGAACTTTTTGAGCAGCTTAGTGGCGCGAGGGTATTCTCGAAGCTGGATTTGCGATCCGGATATCATCAGGTCCGAGTGAAAGCAGAAGATATTTGCAAGACGGCATTCCGAACTCGGTATGGACATTACGAGTACTTAGTGATGCCCTTCGGAGTAACGAATGCGCCAGCAGTATTCATGGACTTGATGAACCGAATCTTTTCACCATTCTTGGATCAGTTCATTGTGGTATTCATTGACGATATTCTGGTTTACTCGAAGAGATTTGAGGAGCATACTAAGCATTTGAAGATCACGCTGCAGACGTTGAGACAGGAGAAGTTGTATGCGAAGATGAGTAAGTGCGAGTTTTGGCTGGAGGAAGTAAAGTTTTTGGGGCATGTTGTGTCGGGCAATGGAATTGCCGTCGATCCCGAAAAGATTGCAGCCGTTCGTGATTGGCCAATTCCAAAGAATGTTGCGGAGATAAGAAGCTTTCTTGGACTCGCCGGATACTACAGAAGATTTGTGGAGAACTTTGCTCGTCTGGCAGAACCGTTAACCAAGCTTACGCGCAAGGAGGTACCTTTTGTATGGACGAATAAGTGTGCGTTAGCTTTCGAGACGTTGAAGCAGAAGCTGATAACCGCCCCTATTCTGACCGTGCCAGACAATTCCGGAGGATTGGTGATTCACAGCGACGCATCTGGGAAAGGATTGGGATGTGTTTTGATGCAGCACGGTAAGGTTGTAGCGTACGCATCGAGACAATTGAAGATCCATGAGTAGAATTATCCAACTCATGACTTGGAGCTTGCGGCTGTGATTTTCGCTTTGAAGATTTGGAGACACTACCTTTTGGGCAAAAGAGTCGAAGTCTTTACAGATCATAAGAGCTTGAAGTATGTGTTCACTCAGAAGGAGCTTAACATGAGGTAGCGTAGATGGTTGGAGCTGATGGCTGACTACGATCTTGATCTTAAGTACCATCCGGGGAAGGTCAATGTTGTGCCGAATGCACTTAGTCGGTTACCAGCAATTCAGGTGTTAACTACGCAGAAGGAGATCCTTGCAGATTTTCGAAGATTTGACTTAGAGGTTGTGCTACCACGTTCTACAGGACAGTTGATGCAGCTGCAAGTGCAGTCGTCTTTGATTGAGAAAATTAAAGCAGCATAATCCCAGGATCCTAGACTGCAAAAGTTTCGAGAGCAAGTTGAAGCCGGACTACGAACAGATTTACTGATCCACGAAGATGGTTCGCTGAGGTACGGTAGCCGTTTGTGTGTGCCAAAGGGAGATGTTCGTGAAGAGCTTATGAAGGAGGCACATAGTTCAGTTTATTCTGTACATTCAGGAGGCACGAAGATGTACCGAGATATTCGATAGCATTTCTGGTGGGAAGGCATGAAACGGGAGATTGCTCGCTTTGTGGCTAAGTGCTTGGTGTGTCAGCAAGTTAAAGCTGAGTATCAAAGGGTTGCTGGTTTATTGCAACCACTTCCGATTCCTCAGTGGAAGTGGGAACATATAACCATGGATTTCGTGACGGCTTTACCGCGGAGTCCAAAAGGCAACAATGTTGTATGGGTGATTATTGATCGGTTGACCAAGGCAGCTCACTTTATTCCTTTTCGGGTTGGTCAATCAACAGAGACCTTGGCGGAGCGGTACATGCAGGAGATTGTAAGATTGCATGGAGTACCGGTGAGCATCGTGTCCGATCGTGACACTCGGTTCTTATCACACTTTTGGCGGAGTTTACAGGAAAGTTTGGGGACTCGATTAAAGTTTAGCACAGCTTATCGTCCTCAAACTGATGGTCAGTCAGAGAGAACGATCCAAACTTTTGAAGATATGTTGAGGGCATGCATGTTGGACTTCAAGGGTTCTTGGGAGGATCATCTACATTTGGTAGAGTTTTCTTACAACAACAGTTTTCAGGAAACTATCCAGATGGCTCCGTTTGAAGCTTTGTATGGTCGTAAGTGCCGTTCACCTGATTGTTGGGATGATGTCGGTGAATGAAGATTGTTGGGACCAGATTTGGTTGTGCAGACAGTTGAGAAGGTTAACACTATCAGAAATCATATGAGGGCAGCTCAAGACCGACAGAAGAGTTGGGCAGACACATCAAGAAGACCTCTAGAGTTCGCCGTGGATGATTTGGTATTCTTGAAGATATCACCGACTAGTGGGGTGATTCGTTTTGGGAGTCGAGGAAAGCTTAGTCCTCGATTCGTTGGACCCTTTGAGATCTTGGAGCGTGTTGGTGAGGTAACGTACCGTTTGGCGTTACCGCGGTCCTTGGCAAGTGTGCACGATGTGTTTCACGTATCTCAACTAAGAAGGTACGTTCGAGATGAAACGCACGTATTGGATCATTCGGAGCTAACAGTACGAGAAGACATGACTTTTGAGGAGCGACCGGTTAAAATCGTGGATCGAAAGGAAAAGGTTCTCAAGAATAAGGTTATCCCCCTTGTGCTTGTTTCTTGGGGTAATCGATCGCACGGAGAGTCCACTTGGGAACGAGAAGATGAAGTCGGACAGAAGTTTCCTCACCTCTTCTTGTAGTTTTTTTGTATTCTTGGAATTTCGAGGACGAAATTCTTTTTGTAGTTGGGTATAATGTAACACTCGAGCCCAATACTACTATTTTCGGTTACTGTTTGAGTATAATGTGGTACTCATTTCTTATAGCTTGCTTGTTGTTGCTTACTGCAAAATCTTACCCGGCAAAGTCATTTCTGCATATTACAATTTTTGGCATCTAAAATAAAATTAAAAATATTCATCTTAGTCTACTCGACACCCCTAGCCTTGTGGTAGCGTCCGTGCATCATGTGCTCGTCCCGTTCAATGAAACGGGCGAGTTTGGATGGCTACGTGCGCGTACGTGTGTCCGTTTTGGGGGTATGCCTTTTAATCATAAGACACTTAATTTTAAAGTTTGGAACCCGCTTAAAATCCTATTATTTAAATTTCAAATTTTTGGACCCGACCTAGACGCGATTTGGAAATGTTTTATTTGGCTCCAAAATCCCAAATTTTAATAATCTTTAACTTATATATATATATATATATATATATATATATATATATTACTGTTATACTAAATCTTTTAATATATTTTCCTAAACCTTTAAATCTTCTTCAGCCAATCACAAGGCTATAATCTCCCATGGGCCCCACCTTCTCTATCTCTCTGTCTCTACCCCTCAAATCTCTCTCTCTCCCATAATCTTTCTCTCTCTCTTATTTTAAAACTTCCCTCCTCATTTTTTATTTTTTTTTATCACGAGAACAGAACCCAGAACGCGAACCCACCTCCATCCTCGAACCCTAGCCACCGCCGTCTCCTTCCTCGCCGCCGCAACCCCAACGCCGACGACACCAGCACCCTCGCCTCTTCATCCTCCCCTCACCAAGCCTCCTCCTCCTTTCCCGACGTGCCAGTACTCCCTGCACCAGCGCCGCGGCCGCCTGAAATTCCCTGCACGCATCTCCGTCGCTGGAGTCGCCGCCGGTGACCTCTATCCCGTAGCCCCGACCCTCGCGCACACTCCTCGGTGAGTTCCACCTCCCCTCCTCTCTTCCTTCTTCTTTCCTTCTCTTCTAACACGATTCTTGATCTGCAGACTTCTTCCACCGCAGTTGTAGGCCATCGCCGGAGTTTCTTCGACAACGGTCGATCCTCACGACCCTCTGCAGACCACCGTAAGCCCTTGTCTCCTTCTCATTCTTCCTTGCTTCTTTGTTTTCTCTTCTATTCTTGATTGCATGTTCACTGTTCACATTCTCGCCAGAATCCGGCCGTGCCGACGACGTGACCCGACATTCCAGTGAGGTACCCCGACCCGTGTGGTTTCATTGTTCGTTGTTTGGGTTCAATCCGTGAACCGTGCGTCCGTTTCGAGTTTCCCCGCCGACGTTTATCGTTCCGTTTTTCCCTGTTCGCGACCCGTCGAGGCAAGTACCCCTTGCTACATGCTATACAATATTTACATATATGTTGTGACACCCTAAACCTGTAAATTTAACGTGGTATGATCATTTCTCATTTTCGGTACAATATTGCATTATATCATTTTACTGTTAAACATGGAACCTACAATTGCAAATGGAACCTAATAACCATATTTACCTGTTTAATCACATTTTAATGTTAACGTGGCTTATGGCATTTATCCCTGTAGTTCTTTTCTATTCGGACACTTGTATGCTTTTAACCTGAAATGGCGGTACTGAACCGTTACATAGATCAATGCACCGCTAAGGGTTCTTAAACCTGTTAACATGACTAAACGGCTATATTTTTCTTACTGCACTCTTGTAATCATCTCTGTAATAAATCGATAACTGTATTGCATAATGAATGAAACTGCCTATTACTTAGTTCATTGCTTATCTCATGTTGTTGATACCCATGCTAGAATATATAACTGATTGTGAGCACACCCACGATATTATTTACATCCTAACCTGACATTGCTACATGTATTTATTTTGATATACCTGACATGGTAACGTATATTGTTGACTTGACCCGATGTACCATGACCTGACCCATTACTTGATCTTGTGTCTAGTGCCAACAAACCTGACACGTAGTCCTCATGGACCGTTCCTGTTGTCTATCCAGACAAACCTGCTTTTACCTGATCCTGTGTTGGCATTAGTTCTTGATTACTGAATACCTGACTTGACATACATAACTTGGGGGTATGGGGAAATCAAAGGTGAAACCTGACTTGTAACTCAATAGTTCGATACCTGTTCTAATCAGTCTTATGGGCTAGGCCAGCCCCGGAGTGATGATGCTGACATCACTCGCCCATCCTGCTACCTGTTACTGCCTAGCGGCACGTCTCGGATTCAGCCCCGAGGGTCTTGACCGTGGTCCCGGGCATGCACGGGATACTATTGAGTTACATCGACGATTCACCAATTGATTTCAAAGACTTTAGAATAGAAAACCTGATAGAACAGTTTAGTTACCCACTGCACACTACCCTGCACTGCTTGATTCATATTATTGCTACTCTCATTTTATTTATGTTTATTTTGCATTGCCTGTTATATTGTTCATATTATATTACTTGTTGACATGATGCGCTGACGTCTGGGTTTTGCATGGCCCAGATCCTGTACCGCTGTCGCAGTCCGAGCAGGAGTACTTCAGCCAGTAGGCTGAGCTGTGAGTTCTGTAGTAGTTAGTTTTATTTCCTGCATTTATTTCCTGATGTGAGCCCGCATTATGGGACATACATTTCAGTTATTTGTATTGGATCATTTGCTTCCGCATTTATTTATTATTGACTCCTGTTATTCTGGATTATAGACATGTTTTAGATGGTTTTATCTTGTTCTTGATATCTCTACAGCCGTAATGCGACTGTGGATGGATACTTCCTACCCACAGGTAGCACGGTTGGCTATGTCACGTGCCCAATCTAGCGTACTCTGGGAAACGGGGCGTGACAATAAACGTTCAGATATATCAATTTGAAATTGGTGCATAACAACAGATATTCAAAACCAAATATTTGCCGTCCGGCAAACAGCCCAGGCGATTTCCTCAAATATCACCAATTACAACGAATCCCGATATAATGAGGATGATCACCCAATTTCCAATAACTTACTCCCACTCATTATCTATAAAACCATACAGATATGAGAATCAAACCTGGTAAATACATACCCTGGAGCAAGGACTAATTGGGAAATCAGTTTTCTTTTAATAATACACAGTGAAACTGAAACATATAAATGTTTCGAAGGGGTATCCGGGCATTCCTAGTAATGCCTCTTCCATTATCAGATTCACAACTGTAACCGTGTATTTCTTTGCCATCTCTCCAAATCCCTTTATATGTCTTTAGTCATTAGCTTCTGTACACCCCTTTAGACTAAATGGTTTTGTTCCTTCCCTACCGTTCGGCACCAGCCTATGGTTTGGAAGAAGACTATCCAATAAGAGTAATAGGTGTACTGTCCTAATCCTAGGAGCACTCGCAACCTGAGAGAAGGTGAAGATAAAAGACAACTGAATAAACCTTATTCCTATTTCTCCTGAACCAGAATCCATCCACGAACTGGAACAAGTCCTTTCGAGTTCGTATATAAGCATACGATGGAGTATCCAATAAACTGTGGATCTTCGTAGTGATACGGAGTGTTCCGGAGAAATACAAAGGTGAAGTAGGAGTGGCGATGAAATACTTGGTTTGGTCATGAATGATAGCAGTCGCAATTTACTTTTCCCTCTTACTAATCCCTTTATATGTCTTAACTTAATACCTTCTGTACACCTTTTAGGCTAAATGATTTTTTTCATTCCCTACCGTTCGGCACCTGCCTATGGTTTGGAAGAAGACTATCCAATAAGCGTAATAGGTGTACTGTCCTAATCCAAGGAGCACTCGCAACCTGAGAGAAGATAAAAGGAAAAGACAACTGAATAGTCCTATTCATTTTCCCCAGAACCGGAAACCATCCTCGAATCTGGAATAAGTTCCTTCGAGTTCGTATATAACCATACGATGGTTTAATCCAATGGAAGTAGATGTTCGTAGTAATACGAGGTGTTCTGGAGAAAAGGGTAAAAGTAGGAGTGGCAATGAGGTATGCAGCTTTGATAATCTAAAAGCCAGTGTTTTAAGAAGGTTCGGTTAACTTGGTCACTGAGTCATAGTCAAGGGTCGGGTCATGGTCGATGCCAAAGAGAGAGAGAAAAGAAACACTCAGCGTGCACTCTAACCTGGATGAGAATGGTTATCAATTTATCTAATCAGGAAACCTCCCACTGTATCCTCAAATTCTCCTCCAAACCTGAAAGAAGAATTAGTCGGGATCACCCGAGGAGTAAACCAACTCATCAGTGGGGATCGGGATCCAACTATCATCGCATGATAACGTGATAGAATCCACTCACGTTATCACACAACAGAAGGTATGCGCATGCCTGGCAAGTTTCAGTTTCTTTAGAAACTCCCGATGTGATTTTTACCCCATGCTCTTATGACCTTGACGTAGGCCAACATATCATAAGTCACGTGTCAAGTTCTACCCGTCATTTTCCAGGTTAATTTGAACCCACCCGTACATACCCTTGACGAAGGCCAAAATAGTAATACGACTGACCCAAACCAATGCATCTATCTATGCAACAGAAAAGTAACAAATAGCTACCATACACTATGCCTTGACGTAGGCCAACATACATAGCATGAATACTAAGTGCTACCATCCTGAAATGACGGAGGGCTACGAATGGTTTTTGGAGAAAAACCTTTAACATAATGAACTTGATATCGTTGAAGGAATGGGATAGCTTTCTATAAAAATATAGTGGCGAAAACCTTTGCTAAAGAAGTCACTCCCGGTGAGGGGATCTCGGCTCTTTCCCCGTAGAATGAGGTGCAGGATATTCCAACTGAATACCACGATGCAAAGCAAAAAGTAATCGACTATAGTGAAGTTATTACCCTGACGCAAACTTCTGTCCAAGGGGTCACTCCCGGTGAAGGGATCTCGGCCCTTGCCTCGTCGACTGAGGTGCTGGATATTCATAACCGAATACCACTGTGCAAAACAAAAGAGAACGTCCTTGCAATAACAGCTTTTTGAAAAATGTTCCAACAACATCAAACAGGTTTGTTTAGCTTGCATTGATCCGAATCAATGCAGTCCCATCAATTAATCAAACCACAAAAGAACGAAAATACGATGTACGTATATGCCATCCGCATTCGCCACTAGGTCCCGTCATCACCCGTTAAGTTACTTAACTAACGAAAGAGCGGGGAATGGACTAGCGCGGATGCAAAACATATACAACATCTACTAGTATATATATCAATATATAATATTCGCTCAAGGCGTGATAAAATGCAACATCACAGAAATATAATAAGTATCACAGAACAATAAAGATAATCTGGGATCCCCGGGTTTCATAGAGCTGCTACTGAAACCCGACGTTTCCCTGGTCATGTCGATAGCCTATGCAATGAAATCCTAGACCCCTACGGACGAGGAAAGTTTCCTGCCAAAACCTGAAGCGAAGCAGCCCCCTTCAACAACGTGAATGGACCGCCCAGCACTTCACGGAATCCGGTAACTTGAGCACCCCTCCTTGGGTCAACCTGTACCCCCTACGAGTGCGGCGAATAGCCCGCCAATTCTAGAGTGAAGCCCCCTCCGTCTCAAAGCCATGAGATGCGGGCCCGTTGCCATCTAGAACCCGGCTACCCGTGCACCCCACCGTGGGGTAATCCTAGTACAGAAAGTAAAATATATACAACGGGTACATCGACCTCAGCCCGGTCGTGCCCCAAATATACAAACAGGCAGTGACGGCAGTCCACATGTCGGACGCTCGTCCCGCAATATCAAATGTACAAATATAACCAAACTGTACTACCATTACATCCAGGCTATCCACTATGACAAATCCGCAACATCACAGCACAACACAGAACATCAACGTGAATGTCACGTTCGCAAATCCGTCTAAAAGGGCTATAGCAATTAGACAGGATTTACCGATCAAATGACATTCACGGTCGCAGATATAATGTAAATACTGTGAACTAACATATTTAAAATTTTCGATTTACAAAATTTCCCCGAAGTGGGCCCCAAGCACAATTCCGAGTACTCAAACAAATATGGGCCCAAACTAAAAATACTAGAAACCCCAATTCCATGTCAGAGAGCACTGTAGAAAAAATGGTGCAGTGCAGCTACAGTGCTGCGGCGGAACCGCGGCCAAAACGGGGTTACGGCCGCGGTTTCGCGGCGCTACAGTGCTATCATGCCACCTATTTTCTGCAGTGTTCTTAGAACAGCCTGCCTGATTTTCCGCAACTCACCAAAAAAAATTTTGACAACAAAAAAAATTCGACAGAAACTGCACTTTTTGAAATCGCGGTTTTGGAAAATTCGGCCGATCGAAGTTTTAAATACGTTAGAGCAAGCTAGTAAAGGTTAATGGCATGGCTCTGATACCATGTAAGTGTACGGTAGCGCCCCGGCCGTCTTTCCGAGTCTAAAATGCGGAAACGAAAAAATTTTCTAAACAAGAAACCGGCGCTATCGTATGCTTAAAACCCGGATCGAACCATTAACCTACAACTAGCTAACAAGAGAAGGGATAGAAAGGCTATACCGATCGATCCATGTCCTTCGGTCTTTGGCCACTATCCCAAGCTCCTCGCGGAAACTCCGGTCTCGATCTCCTCGTCGGAAAGTGCACCACATCATCGATTCCTTTTACGGGCTCCCGCTTCATCCGAAACAACTCGGGTACGAAGTGTGCTAGCCGACGCGTCCAAGGTAATGTAGAGCATGTTTGTGATCACTTTGTCTCTTGCATCCATGAGATGGATAGAGGTTGAAGGTGTTGCCATTGATGGAGATTATGAGCTAGAGAAGAAAGAGGAAGAAGAAGAAGTTTTTTCTCTTTCTTTTCTTTTGTGATTGAATCATAAAAATGAGAGTGAGTTAAAACCATAATAGGAGAGCTAACCACCATATCATGGATGCCCCTCTCTCTCCTCTTATCAATTCCACACACAAATCAAACACTAATGTGACATTTTACACAAAAAAAGAGACCATGAGTCACTATATATGTCCATGTCACATTTAATGCATCTCATGATGAATTCTAGCTCATAATTTCCACCATCCAAACATTAATCCAAATGTTTGGTCCAACAAAAAAGATCCGGCAACATCCAAAGTAAACTCGTGACGGATCACAAGGATACCCCTCACCTGTATATACATACCTGCATCCGCATTCCGACTGAATGTGAATGCGATGAGACTAAACTAATCCAACAAATCTAATACTAGGATCCGGCTTAAACCAAAGCCCACTAGTATGATCTGCCCGATCATGATCCGTGCACTACTGCACGTATATGATCGGACCCTACCATATATCATATGGTCTCTATAACGTTTCGCCCGAAACTTGAGAAACTGTCTGTGGGGGACTCTAAAGACTCGTCAATACTTTGGCTGTGGATTTAACAACTAGCATGTCAGAGGTACTAGCCGTACGTAACTGGCTACCAGGTATTGACCAAAATGCAGGTCAATGAGCGAACTCATCCTGACACCCTACTGAGCCTGTCAGTGACAATATCCGTACAGTCCGGTCCGTTCGTCTATGAGCATCGCATGTCGGGCCTAGGGGATTGGTAAAAGTTAGACCCCCAAAAGCGGTACAAATCGTGTCGGAGTGTAGCCCAGAACATCCTTAGATACTACTGGAATACCTACCAGTAAATCTCCTGCCTTGGCCAAGGACTTCGTGTAATGGCTCTCCTAAACACAGCGCGATCTCACCCCCAATACCGGAAGAGACGAAACCCTTGCCGATCCGCTCACTGCCTCGATGTGGCTCGGGACTGTACCTAACTAAAACCTGTTTGCATGACTCCTTTGAGCTGTGGTAGGGTAGTAATCAAAGCACAGTGGGAACTCACACGAGACAAATGACGATCTCAGGTCGATTAACTAACCTGTACACATGTCACCAGAGAACTGCTATCTGACGCTAGGTATAATACCAACTAGCATATTCCCGACGAGTCCTGTCCGGTGTACTCATAACCCAATGAGCACCTGTATACATCTTAGGTGAACCAACTGACACCAATGGCTTGTGAGACCGGCCACCGCCCCTCGCCGGGGTCTCGACTGTATACACTAGTCTACTAATGGAGTATCGATGCCCAGTCTCGAAACTTCCACGACTAGGGACCTTTTAAGGATGTGCTTATGGACCCCATCTCCCACGTATATGATCGCCATCATACTGCTAGCCATCAAGCAAGAATCGTAAAGGCTCTATAAACGTGCAATAGTGACCTGTAAGGTCACCTAAAACAGTACACGATGATAAAGATAAACCATGGTAGCATACTATTCTCTATCAACGTGTAATAGTGAACTACAATGTCACCTAAAGCATGTACACGATGATAAAGACAAACCAGATAGTATACAAACCTCTCGAGTAAGACTGTCCTACCGGTATAGGTCCTCCCTCAATCATTGTAATCACGTGCCTGCGATCCAATAATTGACTCTGAGGGCACTATATCCAACACGAGATTCAGCTGGAATCTGAGGTGAATGCTAACTTCCCCCGAGCAGAACGGACCGACCAGAAGAAGAGGGCTCGGGAGGAGAGGCCGGAGCGTTAGCAGCCCTACCACCCAAAGTTCCAAGAGTATACCCCCCTCAACGTCTCCCTCACAGTGTTGCTGGAGGAGGCCTTGCTGGAGGAGGCCCAGAACGAGGGGTTCTTCAAGTTCCCTCGATCCCGCGTCAGGCCGCAAAGCGAACCCGGGGCCCCTACTGCGCTTTCCACCGAGTACTGGGCCACACCACGGAGGACTGCAAACAACTGAGGGATTACATCGAAGAGCTCATCCAGTCTGGGCACCTCGCCGCCTACCTGAGGGACAAACGGCAGGCCAACCACGAGCAGGAGCAGCATCGCCCTCCCGCCGACCTGACCATCGGTCAAATCATGCTCGTTTCAGCGGACGGCCAGCCCGGAGCTCAGGGAGCCCCATGCCCTATGCCAAGCACGGGGGCCAACAGCCCCTCAAGGAGCTCGGCCCAAGCCAATAAAGTCATCTACTAGCCTGTACCTTTCTTTTAAAGCAATGTAAATTCTTCCTAGGATCTATTGTTAATTTAATAAAGATCAATGGAGTATTGCGAAAAGGAAAGAAAAGCTTTGTTTATTCAAAGGGTATTATGGGCTCATCAGCCATACATGCAAAAAGAAAAGAAAAATACAACGGTGGGGGAAGGGGTGCAGCGAGCACTGCTCATGGAACTAGGTAAAGATCTCCGCCAACCGGGGCCGCACAAGGTCCAACCTCTGTCCCTGGTTCCCCCCACGCGCGTCGACCCCGAGCCTCAGCTCGTAGCATTCGCGGACGAGCGCCTCTGAGCGGGCCAGCCGGTTCGCGGAGATTAGGCCGAAGCGCCTCAAAGACAGCAGCTTGCCCACGGCCTCGTCATAGAGCAGCTCAGACAGGGGGTTGTAAAGCCCCGGCGACTCCCTCCAGATGGAGTACATTAGCAGCTGCAGCAGGGAGGGTCGTCGGGGGAGCAGTCGGCCTCAATGCTCCTCAATGCTCCCGTAGACCAGCTGCACCATGTCCTCGGTGCAGTACGGGTCGTAAAGGTACACGTTTTCGAAGTGGACGATGTCGGGGATGGTAAACGGGAAGTCCTGCATTCTCGGCGACCTGTTTATGAATGATGGAAGGACCAATACTCTTTCGGCCTTATATAGCCCACTGCGTAGCTCAACAGTCGCCCGCTTTCACCTAAGGATTCGCTGCCACGCGGCAGCCATCAAGCCTTCTCCGGCGGAATCGAAGCGACGCGCCCTAGCGCTTCTCCTCCCCCCGCATTCAATGCGCTGGCTACGCACGCCGTTGCTCCAACCGCTCCCATTCCCCGCACCTACAGCTGGACGGTCGGGCTACACCATGTCAAGATTCAGCCCAGCAACTACCCTGCTCGGTCACCCCTGGCGGGTAGCTTCCCGACCGCAATGCTAGGGATCAAAAAGCCCTCCCAGAGGCAGTCGAGTCCGAGGATCCCTCGCTCGGCTATCCCCAGCGGGCAGCTTCCCTGCCACAACACCGAGAATCAAAAAGCCCTCCCGGAGGCAGTCGAGCTCGAGGATCCCTCGCTCGGCTATCTTTCAGGACAAATGCCCTCGCCAAGAGGCACCGGGCAGTAACCCTGCCCGGCCAAGGGTCCTTGGTAGGCTTCTACAGCCCCTCCAGCGCTAAGGACCAAAGTCCTCCCAGAGGCAGTCGAGTCCTTGCTCGGCTATCCCCGGCTGGTAGCTTCTTACCACAACCGACAGGGATCAAAGCCCTCGCCAAGAGACACTGGGTAGTAACCCTGCTCGGTCCCCGTCCTGAAGGATCAAAAGCCCTCGCAAGAGGCAACCAAGCGGCTACCCTGCTCGGTCAACTCCGGCTGGTAGCTCCCTACCCTCGACGCCAGGGATCAAAAGCCCTCACAAGAGGCACCAGAGCGGCTACCCCGCTCGTTCATCCCAGGCTGGTAGTTGCCTACCCACGACGCCAGAGATCAAAGCCATCGCCAAGAGGCAACCGCGCAGCTTCACTGCCCGGTCATCCTCAGTAGACTTCTTACAGCCCTCTTGCGCTAAGGACCCAAGTTCTCCCAGAGGCAGTCGAGCCCATACTCGGCCATCCCTGGCGGGTAGCTCCCCTACCGCAATGCCAGGGACCAGAAAGCCCTTGCAAGAGGCGAGTGAGCAGCTACCCTGCCCAGTCACCCCCGGATGGTGGTCAACATTCGAAATCAGAGATGCCCTATGGCCCGCGGAGGATCTGAGGCCCCAGTGAAGGGCGTCAGGTCTATCCAAGTCTAAACGATCTCCCCTCGACTCCGGGGCCAATGGGGATACCTCCTCGGCAACGCTTGGCACGCTCATCGGACAGTGATTGAAATCAACTCGACGGACAATCGCCAAGCAGATGGCCAACCGGACATGAAAGCACAACGGTACAGACAAAAATATCTTGCAAACAGATGGTAGAGTGCAATTCTATGGAGCCGAAGAAAAACTTTATTACTGCCAAAGATAATGTTTTACAAAGGGTATTTTTGGGCTCCCCAGCCTTACAAAATTCAAGAAAACAAAATAAAAGGAGGAGAGCGGGGGCTCTACGCCTCTGGGCCAGGTACGACCTCGAGGTCCTCGACCTCCACCACGTGGCTCACTGGGTCCTCGGCAACCTCCTCGCCAGGAACCTCTTCACCCTGCTCGTCGGTGCCTACGAGGGGGAACTCGGCCCGAAGATCTGCGTCGGCGAACTCCGGCATCCGGGACTTAACGGCATCGAGGGCGTCGTGCCAAATATGGGTCGGGGCCACGGCCAAGTCGTCATAGAAGTCCTTCGACTTCTTATAGCCCTCTACCGCCCTCGATTCGGCCGACTTGGCCGCCGCCCCCAGCTCCTTCCAGAGGGCCTTCACCGTCCTCTTCAGGTTGCCGGCGAGCACCTGGACGTCCTCGAGCTTGCCCTCGGCAATCACCACAGCCTCGCGGTGCCGGGCCACCTCTCGTTTCCCGGCCTCCACCTCGCTTTCCAAGGCGGCGACCCTCGCTGACATCGCCTCCAGCTCCCGTTTGGAGCTCTCTTGCAGCGAGGCGAACTGACCGGCAGCCTCCAGCGCCGGGGCTACCACCTCGGCCTCCATGCGCAGGGCGAGGGCTACGAGCTGGAGAACCTGGAAAACACGGAAAAGATCAGAAAGATGAGGGGAGCACTGAATCTTACCATGAACAAAGAAAAAAAACTTACCTGCACAGACTCCTGGGCGATGGACGCCAGCTGAGCCCTGAAGGTCCCCCTGGGAACTCTACCCCATGCCGAGGTCTCTATCTCGTGCAGAAGGCTGTCTGCCACGGACAGTCCCGATGGCACCGCAAACTGGAAGCCCCCTTCCTCCACCATGGTCGGCGAGGACCGGCCCCGGGAGGGTCTCTTGGAGCTTCTCTTGAGCGGCTCCGATGGGGAGCCGATCTCCTCTTCCGAGGTCGAGTCTTCCTGAATTAGGGCCCGCTTCCGGCCCGGTGCTCTGCTGGGTCCCGGGGCAGGATCCGCCGCCGAGCGCTCGCGGGGCGCCGCCACTGGAGCGGTAGGAGCCGGGGCGGGCTTCGCACGGGAAGAACTGGCGCCCCCAGCCCTCGTAGGCTGCCTCGGCTGGCGCATGGAAGCTCGGAGCGAGACGAAGTCCATGGATCCTGCACAAAACAAATACCCAACGAATCAGCAACACGAGCAAGCCACAAGCCAAAAAGCTAACCTAACTTACCGAAGAACTCAACAGGGATGAGTCCGGCCCATCTCAGAACCCTCTCGGACAGCAGCACGTCAGGTCGGGGGATGGGCTCCCACGATGCCACCCTCACAGCGGCGGGGTCATTGGACTGGTTCCCCAGCAAACATTTCTCCCTCGACCACTTGGTAGGCATGGGCCAGTCCTCACCCTCGCCCTCGGGAGGGGAAACGAAGAAAAATTTCTTTTTCCAGTCATTAATGGAAGAAGGAAAGGTCACGACCCCGGCCCAGGCAGCGCCCCCTGGCCGCTTCCTGAAAGTGAGATAAACCCATCTCGGGTCGCCCGCTCGACCACCAGGATGACTCTTGAAGACAAGGGAGGAATCGAGAATGGGAAGACTGAAGGGAACCGCCTGTAACTTCAGGCGGATCAAAAACCCGAGGAGGATCCTCCACGAGTTCGGCACTAACTGGCCGGGGGCCAAACCGAAGAAATTCAGCGCGGCGACGACCTCAAGCGAGAAGGGCAGGCGCATTCTTCCCCAAAAGGCTTCCAAATACAGGGCGATCTCCCTGCCCCGTACCTGATCTGCCCTCTCTCCCTCCTTGGCTAGTCAAAGCGTGTAGCGCGAGGGGATGTGGAAGCGAGCCCGAGCATTGGCGAGCTCGTCCTCATGCCTCACCCAGCATGAGGTGCTGGGGGCCACATCTGCCGCCACCTCCCTGGAGGCGGCTCCCGCCTCACGATCCCGGGGAGAGGATCCAACCCTGCTCCCCGAGGAGACTCAGACACAGCTAAAGGAACCCTAGCACCTACTCCTACAACGTCTACTGATTCTACAGAGGAAGACATCTAACCTTGGGAAAGAAAATCTTCAAGGGCTGAAAACGGGAGAAGGGAGACGAGCGCCGAGCAACCAAGACTTGAGAGAGGAAAATATGAAGGAGTAAGGGCCCTAGGGCGGGCCCCACCCATGTTTACTGCCACATACGGTCTCATCCAACGGCGCCCGTCATCTCCCGCCGAAACGGCTCCTCGCGCCCAGCGGCCCCGATCGCTCCACGTGTCAGTTCTGCGCTGGGCCGCGTCCCATCAGATGCCGCAGGCCTGCATACGTCGCATCAGCCAATCGACGCTCGACACGTGGACCGTCGCTTTAGTTGCAGAGTGCACGAACCAGCGCACCTTCTTTAAATGCAGAGATCTCGCCTTGATTCGCTAGCGAAAAAGACAACCGACGGCCCGAGGACTCATCCCGACAAAACCCTGGAAAGGGGCTCGCCTCGGGAGGCCCGGAAGTCCACTCCTGACCCGATCCATTAGCTGGTCGGGACAAGAGTGGGGGGCTAATGATGATGCTCAATATTGGCGATCTCCAAGATCAGGACACGTGGCAGGTGACGTGTCCTAGAACTCAGAAGAAAGGGCCCACAGGGGCCGACCAGGCCGCCTTGTACCCGACTTGCAAGCACAAGCTGGCCCTCCTCGGGCCCCCCTGCAAATTGGTCTCTTCGGGCCCTCAGCTCGCCCCGAGCTGCCACAAGACCAAGACTTCTCGGCCCTCTTGCTTGTCTCAGAACTCCCCAGCCGATGCCGTCTTTCTCGGTCCCTCCGACCGACCGACTCCACCACTCACAGGCGTAACCGCCGCTCCGCAAATCTCGCCACGCGCAGATTCTCCGCCAGCAACGTCCCCATGTTCCAACGCCATCACGATCCCCATTAATGGGCGATCCGCTCTTTACGCGGGCGTGACGTCGGGAGCGTAACTGCCGGCGAGATTCTCGCGCCTGCTGCTGCGTGCTGCCGCCGCTATATAAACCCCCATCACAGAGGGGTCGAGTAAGCCATTCTTTACTCTTTTAAGCCGTTACTCTGCTCGGATCTCATCACTAACTTGATTGTCGGAGGGTCCTTGGTGGTACCAAACCCTCCCGGGACTTCTTTACAGGTACTCGGCACCAAACTCCTCATACCACCTCTTCCACCAAAACCCATTGAGACCCACACGCAACAGAAGATAACCACCTAAGTCCATCGGGAGATCAGCGGAAGACAACATTGACCCGAAAAGGACCTCCATCAAACAAGAAACAAGAACACAGTTCCATGTACTTCATAACAAACAGAAAATACATGTAAACCTCATTTACTCTTGAACAAAATTTAGAAAGAAAAGAACACATCATTTCCAATTCAATTATCACCCGCCCCAGGACTTTAACTGCGTGGCTTTAATTTTATTATTCTCAATCACAATTGTCACCATATTTACAAATCATATATTAAAAAAAAATTACATACCTTCTAATGGGCAATCACACTCCACATGAATTACTCTGAATCTCCCTTGACAAAATTCTAACTTGGTACAGAACACACAAAACCTTCTACCATTCAGTTTATCACTGTCCTCAGAATCACACTCCATCTCCTCAGATCCAACTCTCCTGTCTCTAAAATAGTCGCAAAGCTTCGAATATACCAAAGGAAAAATCGCCATAAACATCTCATCAACTTTCTTATTATACCACATTCTCCCCTTCTCCCAAATCATAAGAGTTCCAAACAAAATTGCTAAGCCCCCGCCAAAACCTAATCCTATGAACACAAATTGCCAATTCACATTTGAACTTGTTGTCTCCCGTTTTAAAATCTCAGGCTCTAATGGAGACCCACATTTCTTTGTTATTGGGCTACCACACAACCCTTCATTCCCTTCGAATGAAGAATTTGAGAATGTCAAGAACTGATTATTTTGAGGTATTTTTCCGATGAGATTATTGTTTGAGAGATTTAAAAGAGAAAGGAAAGTGAGACTACTTAATTCCGGAGGAATTTCACCAGAGAGTTGGTTTGCCGAGAGATCCAATGATTCGAGCTCCACCAAATTTCCAATTGACGCAGGGATTTTGCCTGTTAGTGCATTGTGAGAGAAGTTCAAAAAAAGAAGAGATACAAGCTCACCTACTTCAGGTATATGGCCTTGGAATTGATTGTTTGAGAAATCTAGCAATGTGTAGATTGTCAATACCCTTACAAGTATCATAACCTGCCCTTTGCTTGTCACTGTTATGGTGTTTTGATAGTAAATCGGTTTCAAATTTAAGTACTCATATTGCACAGTAGAGAAGTTTGACACCGTGAGCATCATTGCCTTCAAATTCTTGAAGCAATCCAAAGGGAGAGTACCATTGAAGGAATTGGAGGAAACATCAAAGATTTGAAGCTTTGAAAATGTGTCGTTGGTTGAATTCCTTGTTAGGGTTGGACCAATAGGACCATAGAGTTGATTTGATCGAAGAACCAGGACCCGAAGAGAATAAATATCTCCAAGCCAAAAGGGAAAAGGACCTGTTATGAGATTGTTTCCAAGGTCAAGAATCTCTAATTCACTGCAATTGATCAAAGACCGAGGTACCGGTCCATCTAAACGATTTCCATTGAGATTTATCGTTCTTAGTTTGCATCCTTCACTGATTTCTTGAGGAATTGTTCCATTAAGTTGATTTCCCCTTAAGCTTACCACGACAAGGTTATTGCTTTCTTCAAACAGACATGGTGGGATCGAACCACTCAACGAGTTGTCAGAGAGATCAAGGACTTTGAGATAGGTTGCATTGCATATTGATTGTGTAATTTCTCCGGTGATGTTGTTGTTAGCGAGCGAGAAAAAAACAGTATAGCTGAGGTATGAGGAGATGTTCGATGGAATAGAAGATGAGAAGCGGTTGTTTGAGTAATCTAAAACGACGGTATTTGATGGAGGAAGAGGAATTGTCCCTTGAATAAAATTTGAATGGAGATCAAGATTGTTGATCGACCAATTCACATTGAAATTGGGCAGAGGACCTTCGATAGAAGTGAACATGTTGTGTGAGAGATTCAAATAGTTCAGATTGTAGTTACCAATGCTCCATATCCATTTAGGTATCGCACCAGCAATCCCATTGCTTGAGAGGTCGAGGCTGTTAACATGATTTTGATATCTCAAGAAACTCGGGACTCTTGTTAGATTGCAGGAAACCAGCATCAATGAGCTAATATTAGAGAATGAGACAGAACCGCTACCATTTGTCTCCTGTATTAAAATTCTGTTATACGACAGATCCAGACTCGAGAGATTCTTAAGAGAACCAACCCAATCAAGTTTGACGATTCCGCTAAAATCATTTGATGCAAGTGTAAGAATTTTAAGACCCGGGAGCTTAAATACTGACCTCGGAATTTTGCCTTGTAGTTTATTGTTACTCAAATCAACAATACTCAACTTTGAAGATGCATTTGGGAACTCTTGAAGCTCTCCTGACAGTTGGTTCAGATTCAGCTGCAAAATTTTCAATGAAGGCAGAGAAAGAAGAGATGCAGGAATTTGTCCCGATATCGAATTATTACTCAAATCAAGCTTGATGAGAAACTTGAGGTTTCCAATTGATGAAGGGATTGATCCTGTGAGCTTATTACTCTTAACAATCAACTCAGAGATTATTGGTGGCAGAGCATTAGGTATAGCACCGCTGAAATTGTTAAGGGAAAGATCCAAATAAACCAACCGAGTTAGATTCTTGATTGATGACGGTATCTCTCCTGAGAACCGACAACTTGAAACATCCATCGTTTTCAGAGATTTCACCTTCCCGATCGAATTCGGCAATGACCCAGAAAATCTCGTGTTTGAAAGAACCAACCTCTCCAGCTTACTCTCCTCATTGAAATCCGGCAATGAACCAGAAAGCATCAGATTACTCGCCAAATCAACAGACGTCAGATTCTTAAGAAGAAACACATTTTCCAGAAAACTGCCGTTCAACTCACAGAAGCTAAGCCCAACCACACTCAATGACGAGAAGTTTCCAAAGAAAGCAGGCAAACTACAGTTCAGCTTATTCTGATCCAGTCGGATTATAGACAACTCGCGAAGCTCAGCAAGCGATGATTCGATCGGGCCCGTGATCGAACAGCTAGACAGGCTCAAAGCTCTCAGGTTCGGCGTCGATTTCGCCAGTGCACCACACCATCGATACCCATTAGCCGAGACATCCACGCCATCAAGATACAACTCTCTCAAGCCACTCAAGTTCCCAACCAAACCCTCAAAGCTTGGATCTTTAAGTTTGAGAGAGCCCACTTCATTGTAAGAGACACTCGACAAATCGAGCGAGATCAAATTCGTTAGCTTCGCGATTCCGATGGGTATCTGACCATTAAACCCCGCGTTGGAGAGATTCAAGCTCGTCAAATTGGAGAGCATCTGAAGTTCGTTTGGGATCAGGATTTGATTGAAGTTGTTGTAGGCCAAGTTGAGAGAGCGGAGGAAGGTGAGATTGAAAAGGCTGGCCGAGATGTTACCGGATATGGAGTGGTTGCTTAAGTCCACCGCGGTGACCAGGCCCGCGTCGCAAGTGATGCCGCCC
Organism: Agapanthus africanus; assembly: GCA_030015575.1. Taxonomy (NCBI): domain Eukaryota; kingdom Viridiplantae; phylum Streptophyta; class Magnoliopsida; order Asparagales; family Amaryllidaceae; genus Agapanthus; species Agapanthus africanus. The sequence continues at coordinate 510,437,162 of CM057341.1, forward strand.
CAGCCGCAGCAGTCGGTGCCGTGACTCCACGTGCCGAGGGCGCCGGAGGAGGGGGCGAGGGTGAAGGTGAAGGAGCGCATGAGGTCGAGGAGGGAGGCGCATTGTTGGGAGGGGGCGGTGAAGTTACGAGCGGAGGAGAGGAGGAAGAGAGGGAGGAGAGAGACTAAGAGAGAGAGAGGGCGGTGGCGGGAACTCATCGGAGGAGGAGAGAGAGGAGAGAGGCGAGAGGGCATTGAAGAGTGGGAAGCAGGTGGCAACTGTGAAGACTTTTGCGGGTGCGGGTTTGTTTAATTGGTTTGTTGGTGATAATGGAATGGGTGGGGTTTGAATTTGAACTTTGAAGGGAATGGGAGTGGAGAAATAATGGGGGTTGGAATGCATATATGACTTTTGGGTGGCTTGGGATTTAAGTGGGGAGTAAGAACTGACTTTTGAAAAACCTACACCCTAAGACGAAAAAAACTACTGGCTTGCAAGGTGCAAGCCCTTTTAGAGCCCTTTGATGGGCTCTTCTTGTCTGTGGGGAAACCCCATCCAAGGGCTATGCAAGTGCTTGCACCATGTAAGCCCTTGCATGGTAGTTCTTCTCCCCTTAGACCTCCCTTGACTGTCATTGACTATTGCAACTAAAACAGTACGAGCTTTTCACGTAATCTACTTCGGACCAAACGGCCTTCAATAAAGACAAAAAAGACTTGTGTTTTGCGATCCCTTAAAAACAGTTATTTTGAAAACAAGCCTTAAAAGGAAATTTGAAAACAAGCCTTAAAAAGAAAGAATCATGTAAAACAACTCTATGGGCATATTTTGATTGGATTATTTTTTGTCAACAAGTGATTAAAAATCACATTAAGTGTAACATTTCCGAAAATGGAAAATATTATTTTAGAATTTAAATAATAAAATAATGAATTTTACGGATATTATACCGAATATGGATTTATGTTTCCATAAATTGGTATGATTATATATCTCTATTTTGGAAAATAATTGTAATTTTAAAAAAAATATTATTTATGAAAGAATTTATTTAATTGGGTTTTTTCATAAATTAGCATATAATTATATTCATATAAGAGTTTAATATTAAACTTAATTAGTGTTTTCCTATTTATGCATTAAACTAAGCTTCATTTTGTTAAATCATGTGTTAAGTTGCCATGACATGTTAATATTTACATTGTGTTATATGGTGTTTTCTTTTTAAAAAGAAAATGGAAAAGAAATGAGATAAGAGGGAGACAAAAAAACATGTGTGTTTAATTTTAAAATAAGGTATGGATGTGAGAGAGAGAGAGGTTTTGGCTTAACAACCATTTGTTCTTCTCATTTCTACAAATCTTTCTTTCTCCTTCTTCTTCCTCTTCTCCTTCTTCACCTCCTCCACTCTCATTCACAACCATAAACCCCCACACAAAACTCTTCAAAAACATATTCCAGTTCTTATCCTATTCAAGAAAATGTGATCAAGTATCCATTTTGGGATCTTTTGCCATCTTAGAATTTTCCTTCATCCCTATTATAAGGTAATAATCCAACTTTATAACAAGTTCTTACAATATTTGCCTTCACACACTATAATTAGAGCTAAAGGTATATGTTTTAAAGAGAGTTTTTATGGATTGTGGTGGTGGTGTAGTAGAGCTTTAGTGAGTGATTACGATTTTATTAGTGATAGATGGGAGTGTTTTAGTGTAAGTATCTTTGGTTTAAGTGAGTTTTGAAGTTTTAAAACTAGGTTTTCATTGAGTTTTTTATATTAATTTCAAATCTGTAGCAACTTGGTGTCTTTGCAAAATATTTTGCATATATATTAGACCTAGTTAGACCACCAGGAGACACCACCATGAAGACGAGACCCTAACTCCAAACTTAGACCACAATTTGCGGTTAAAATGATTTTTTGGCGGTTTACTGTAGCAATTAAGTGTCGGGGTTTGGTCAATAGGTGTTTTACATTATATATAAGCCTATTTTATGTTGGTGTATATGCCCTAGAGGCCATTACTGTATCATACTAGTATGTATATTACTTGATGGAAGCTTGGGACATTCACAGTTGTACAGACAATCTTGCTCAATATAGTAGTATGCTACTTGGTTTGTCTCTGCTTTAATGTGTACATGTGTGTTTATTTATTATATCACCTATACGCATTAGTAGAGCCCTTAGGATCTTTGTTTGATTACCGGCGTTGTGATGGCGATCACACTCGTGGGGGCTGGGTAATCTACAAGCACATCCTTATACACGTCCCTAGTCGTGGGAGTATCGAGATAGGGCATCGATACTCCAGAGTAGACTAGCGTATGCGCTTCTCATCCCAGCACGGGAGACGGTCTGTCCCACAGCCGTCAGTACGTCGTACTTGAGATAGTATGCGGGTGCTCGTTAGGTTACGAGTACACTGGACAGGACTCGTCGGGAACTGATGGTTGGTATTATACCTATCGTCAGTTATCAGTTCCCAGGTGACATGAGTACAGCTTAGTCCGCTGACTTGACACTGTCACTTCGCCTCGAGTATGTTCCCACTGTTCTTTGATTACTACCCTACCACGGCTCTACTGAGTCGTGCAAACAGGTAGTAGTTGGGAGCAGTCCCGAAGCACTTGGAGGCAGTGACGGTTAGACAGGATTCGTCTCTCCCGGTATTGGGGGTTGACATCGCGCTGTGTCTAGGAGAGCCATTACACGAGTAGTCCCTGGCCAGGGCAAGCGAGATATACTGGTAGGTTTCCAGTGTTATCTCAGGGTGTATTGGGCTTCACTCCGACACGACTTGTACCGCTATTAGGGGACTGACGTTTACCGCCCCCCTAGGCCCGCCATGCGATGTATCAGACGAACAGACCGGACTGTACGGAGATTGTCACATACAGGCTCAGTAGGAGTTCGGATGGGTGTACCTTATCGGCCTTCTTATCGACATCTACCTGGGGACCGTTACGTACAGCTAGTGCCGCTTGCGGTCTGTGGTTAAACCCACTGCCAGCGTAGTGTCGAGTCTTTAGAGTCCCACACAGAGAGTTTCCCTGCACTGAGCGAAACGTGTAGAGGCCGTATGGTTTTACGGCAGGGCTGCGATCACTTACGTACACTTGTGTGCGTATGGTGTTCGGGCAGGCAATACTAGTGGGCTTTGGTTTAAGCCGGATCCTAGTATTGTATGGATGGATTTGTTTTGTCTTCTGTGCATCCGCATTCTACGGAATACGGATGCAGGTGTGTATGCACAGTTTTCTGGAGCGATGAAGGAGGAGGTGCCTCATTAGGGTTTTGGCAGTTGGTTCGGCCAAAACCATTATGTGGCAGGCTCATTAGGGTTTTGGCAGTTCGTTTGGTCAAAACCATTATGAGCAGCGGACATCATTTACTAATCCTATTAGTGATAATCTTTTGATGGCTAATTGCATTGACCATTTGACCCCGTTGACCCCTCTTGACTTTGTTGACCGGTTGACCGAGTTGACCATTGACATTCAAGAGGATTCCACACTCTTCTTTTCTTTTCCATTTTCTTTTGGATTATGATAATGGTCATTTCAATTGTAGCCATCAACTTTATCTTGATGGAATTAGTAATGATGTGGTTTTTGCATTATTGCAACCATGGTTAGCTTTTCTCTTGGTTAAGCTTATCATAACTTCATTCTCTTTCTCTCTCTTGAAAAGAGAAGCTCCATGGTTGCTAAAATCCTCCTTCTTCTTCCTCCTCTTGTTTTCTCCTTTGATCTCATGTGTTGAGAGAAAAAGGTTTTCACTTGACAAACACATCCATATATCCTCTCTACACCACCTAGGGCTTCTAGATTAGCAATCTCCTTGCCCTAGTTACCTCGGCTTGAGGTGGAGCTCGGCGTACATCTCTCGGGTGGATCGTCTTCGACTCAAGGAGGCCGCGGAGGTGACCCAAGTCCGGATCAACCTTTGAGCAAGCCATGAAAAGAACAACAAGAAGAGAAGAACATCATAGAAGAACATCAACTAGAAGTGAAGGAGTTCAAGTTGAGGTATAACCCCTAACCGAGTAGATACATCTCTTGTTAGGTTGCTAGTTTATAGTTTAGCAAAGATCCGGCTTTTACGGTCCATGCTACAAAGCTTAGAAAAAAAAATTTTGTTTACCGTTTCCGCAACCCCGAAAGTACCGGGAGAGGTAACGTGGACCTAACAGTGGTATCAGAGCCTAACTAAACATAAACTAGCTTGGTAGTAAAGTGTATCGAAGTTCGAAACGGAAAAATCGAAAAAAAACCAAGTTATAAAAAATCTGAGTTTCTATTAAAACTTTTTCTGGTCAAAACAAAATTTGTTATATCCCAAAAATTATCTCAGGCTTTTTAGAAGAAACCCACCAAAAACGACACAGTAACTCACCAGATCGGCCGCGCTTCCGCGGCAATAGCTTGCTATTGCCGCGGAAGCGCCGCACTCTGGTAGAGTTGCTGTCTCGTTTTTGGTGCAGTGTGTTTCTGACATGGTTTTAGGATTTTTCAGATATATTATATGTGCCCAGATTTTCCAGAACACAAATTTGTTTTTGGGGGCCTATAATTCCGTATTTTTTTTTTCGAACTTCAATATACTTTGACTATAAAGGTTATATCTGTGATGTTCTTATGTATTGAACGTCGGCTAATCGCTATATGTCGATTAGTCGGGGTTATACATATCTGTGATCTGTGATTGTTGTTGATGGTTTGTGTATATGAACTCGTTGGATTGTCGCGGATGAATAGCCGGGGTGGATGTGAGATGAGAGTTTCTTTTTCTTTCATTCATGTAATAAATTTGTAAATTGATGTAATATTATTTGTTTGGCCGCACAACCGGGTCGGGGTTGTAGCCGTCATTGTATAATTCTTTTTACTGTTTTTGCTCCTAGGATAGACCCATGGAGGGGGTGCACAAACTACCGGGTAGCTCGAAGTGCCGAGTGGCCTACTCATGGCATTGAGGGAGGTTGCTTCGCTTCGGGTACTTGGCGGGTAGTTTGCCGCACCCGTAGGGGTCTTGGGTAGGGGTTTTGGCTATTCATCGCGACCGTGTAATCCGTTTTTCGTTGCAGGCTCGAACGAATTGCGGGTTCCTAGTATATCCAAAGTGTTCATCTGTGATCTGGATTGGCTATCATTGCTATATTGCTATATATAATAACTATTTAGGCGTTGCTTATGTTTTACAGCCGCGCTAGCCCAGCCCCCGCTCTGTCGTTAGTTAAGTAACCTAACGGGTGATGACGGGGCCCCGTGGCGAATGCGAATGGCATAAGCGTACGTCATATTTTGGTTGTTTTCTGCAATGGTAGGATTTAAATGATGGGACGCATTAAAAGAACTAATGCAAGAAAATAAACCTAAAAGACGTTGTTGGAACAATTTTTCAAAAAAAGCTGTTATTGCAAGGACGTTCATTTTTTGTTTTGCATCGCGGTATTCGGTTATGAATGCCCAGCACCTCAGTCGACGAGGCAAGGGCCGAGATCCCTTCACCGGGAGTGACCCCTTGGACAAAACTTTGCGTCAGGGTAATAACTTCACCATAGTCGATTATTCTTGCTTTGCATCGAGGTATTCATCTTACGAATGCCCAGCACCTCACTCGACGAGGAAAGAGCCGAGATCCCTTCGCAGGGAGTGACCTCTTTAGCAAAAGTTTTCGCCACTATGATTTTCAAAAGGGTGCAATCAGGTTCCTTCAACGATATCAAGTTCATTACGTTAACGGGTTTTTCGCCAAAAACCCAGCCGTAGCCCTCCGTCGTTTCGGATTAATATTATTCAGTATTCGTGCTGCGTTTGTTGACCTAGTCAAGGCGTAGTGAACGGTAGCTAAATATTATTTTTCTGTGGATTGCAAATGTGATTGGTTAGGACAGTCGTGCGGCCTTGTTGACCTAGTCAAGGGCACGTACGGGTGGGTCTAATGCAATCAGGATTATGACGGGTAGAACTTGTCTAACAGTTTGTGGCTTGTTGACCTAGTCAAGGTCATGAACAGTTAGGGGCAAAAACCACATCGGGAGTTTCAAAAGAACTGAAACTTGCAGATTTAGCATACCTTCTGGAGTGTGGTGACTAGAGTGGATTCCATCTAGGTTATCACACAATGACAGTTGGATCCCGATCCCACTGATGAGTTGGTTTACTCTCGGGAGATTATTTCACTTAACGATCAATGCTATAAACCTAGTAGGTGTCTAGAAAGGTGTTAGCGGGGTTACGCCCCCAGGGAAAAGTGGTTCTTTAATTAAGGAACTTCGCGAAAGCGTTGGAAAACCTCCCTCGAAGTACCGACACTAGCCTGGCTGAAAGGTTAAGCAAGTATTATGACGTGAATTAAAACCCGGCTAGTTCTTCTTTTAAAAAGGTTTTAAGAAGAATTTGAGGAAACAGTGGGAGACATCCTGGTTAGATAAATTAATAAACCAATCTAATCTTGCAAGAGCATACGCTGAGTGTTTCTTTTCTCTCTCTCCAGGCAGCAACCTTTTCACGCCCTAATCAAGATAATAAAATGTATCGCTTGACCGATCCGAATTCTTATTCGGGACTGGGGAAAGATGGTTCAGCTCTAACTTGTGACAATAGTCATGAGTATGAGAATGGGAAAGAGGAAAGTATGGATTTCCAGGATACCCAGTTGAAGAAGAAGCATGGTTTTGCATCTACTTCAGGTGTTCTTGTAATTGAGAACTGTTTTACGGTCAGCCCTACCTCCTGGGTACTTGATACCGGATCAGGATCTCATATCTGTAATTTATTGCAGGGACTGAGAAAAAGTAGGAAAGTTGCACCGGGTGATATGTCGCTCAGAGTAGCGAACGGAGCACAAGTTAATGCGGCAGCCGTCGGTGAATATCACCTAGTATTGCCAAATGGCAAGACTATGATTTTGAACGATTGCTACTATGTACCCTCCATGGTTTGCAACATCATATCAGTTTCTTTACTCGATAAAGATGGATATAACTTTGTTCTTGAAAAGAATATCATGAACATTTACCTTGATAAGGTACTGGTTGCAGAGGGTACACTGTTTAATGGTATCTACGTTCTAAATCAGAATACAGTTCTCAACATACAAAACACACGCAAGAGGAAGAATTCAGATACGAATGAATCCTACTTGTGGCATTGTAGACTCGGTCATATCGGAGAGAAAAGACTGAGTAAGTTGCATAAAGATGGACTCTTGAATGCGTTCGAGTTTTCATCTTATGGAACTTGTCAGTCTTGTCTCAAAGGAAAGATGACCAAATCTCCGTTCACCGGACATGGAGAAAGAGCAGCAGAGCTCTTGGGACTCGTACATAGTGATGTATGTGGTCCGATGTCTATACATGCAAGGGGTGGGTTCTCGTACTTCATCACATTCACTGACGATCTCTCTAGGTTCGGATATGTGTATCTGATGAAACACAAATCTGAAGCTTTTGAGAAATTCAAGGAATTCAGAAACGAAGTAGAGAACCAGACAGGCAAAAGTATCAAGATCCTCCGGTCTGACAGGGGAGGGGAGTACTTAAGCACGGAATTCCTAGATTACTTAAAAGAGAATGGTATTCTCTCTCAGCTTACTCCTCCTTATACACCACAGCACAACGGTGTTTCGGAGCGGAGGAATCGTACCCTACTGGATATGGTTCGCTCCATGATGAGTAGTGCTGAGTTGCCTCTTTCATTTTGGGGACATGCGCTTCAGACAGCGGCATACCTATTGAATGATGTTCCGTCTAAATCTGTGCCTAAGACTCCGTTCGAGATATGGAATGGAAAGAGGCCATATCTTAAAAGATCTAAGATATGGGGTTGTCCGGCTTATGTTAAAAAGCATAAACCGGATAAACTAGAGGCACGGTCAGTTTTATGTAAGTTTGTGGGATATCCAAAGAATGGTTATGGATATCTATTCTACCACACCGAGGAACAGAAGGTGTTTGTTGCTCAGCATGCCGTTTTCTTGGAAACGGAGTTTCTTGCAAAAGAAATTAGTGGGAGCACGGTAGAATTGGAAGAAATTCAGCGACCACAAACTGAAACTGAAAGTTTGACAGAACCTCAGGATTCAATAACCCCAGACGAACCTCAGCCACTCCGCAGATCTGGTAGGATTTCTCATCCGCCCGAGAGATACTACGGTTTTCTCATTGACGGGGATCGAGAGGATTGCATCTTGGAAGAAGATGACCCTACCAGTTTCAGGCAGGCCATTATCAGTAGGGACTCTGATAAGTGGCAGGAAGCAATGCAATCTGAAATGGAGTCCATGTACGCCAATAAAGTGTGGACCATGGATATTGCTCCACCTGGGGTAAAACCCGTTGGATGCAAATGGATCTACAAAAGGAAACTTGGTGTAGATGGGCAGGTGGAAACCTATAAAGCTAGACTCGTTGCAAAAGGTTTTCGTCAAAGACCTGGTTTGGACTATGATGAAACTTTTTCTCCGGTGGCTATGCTCAAATCCATTCGGATCCTACTTGCCATTGCTGCCTTCCATGACTATGAAATCTGGCAGATGGATGTTAAAACGGCTTTCCTAAACGGTTGTTTGGAAGAGTGCGTTTACATGGATCAACCAGAAGGTTTCGTAGACAGTGGCAGCAGCGGAAAGGTGTGCAAGTTGCTTAAATCCATTTATGGATTAAAGCAGGCATCGCGGAGCTGGAACATCTGTTTTGATGAGGCAATCAAGGAATTTGATTTCATCAAGAACGAAGATGAACCCTGTGTATATAAGAAGATTGTAGGACGAACTGTCGTATTCCTAGTCTTGTACGTGGACGACATTCTTTTGATAGGAAATGACATTCCTATGCTACAATCGGTCAAGCTGTTTTTGTCACAAAGGTTCTCCATGAAGGACCTGGGTGATGCCTCGTACATTCTGGGGATTAAGATCTATAGAGATAGATCCAAGAAACTATTGGGACTTTCGCAGTCCAGGTACATAGAGACCGTACTAAAGAGATTTAGTATGGAGGATTCCAAGCGCGGTAACATACCCGCATTGCACGGAATTACCCTCTCCAAGAAGATGTCTCCTAAGACTGACGAGGAGAGGGTTCGCATGAGCACTATACCCTACGCTTCGGCGGTAGGATCTATAATGTATGCGATGCTATGTACAAGACCAGATGTAGCTTACGCGTTGAGCACGGTAAGCCGGTATCAGTCGGACCCAGGGGAGGACCACTGGACAGCAGTGAAGAACATTCTCAAGTACCTGAGAAGGACTAAGGAGATGTTCCTGGTTTACGGTAATGGAGACCTTAGGGTCGAGTCCTTTACCGATTCAAGCTTCCAGAGTGACAAAGATGATAGCAAGTCCGTCTCGGGTTTTGTGTTTACCCTCAACGGAGGGGCGGTATGTTGGAGGAGTTCCAAGCAGGATACCGTCGCAGACTCGACGATGGAGGCTGAATACATTGCTGCAAGCGATGCCGCAAAAGAGGCGGTCTGGATTAAGAAGTTCATTAGTGAACTTCAGGTGGTTCCGTCCATTGTTGACCCAATACCTTTGTATTGCGATAACAATGGGGCTATAGCTTTAGCGAAGGAACCAAGGTCCCATCAGAAATCCAGGCACATCTTAAGGCGGTATCACCTGATCAGGGAGATCATTGATCGACAGGAGATCGAGGTGCGGAGAGTGGACACAAAGGACAACACTGCGGACCCATTCACGAAGGCTTTACCCCAGACTCAGTTCGAGCGGCTGATCGAGATGATAGGTCTTCGATACGCCAGTACATGGCCTTAGTGCAAGTGGGAGATTGTTGGTGTATATGCCCTAGAGGCCATTACTGTATCATACTAGTATGTATATTACTTGATGGAAGCTTGGGACATTCACAGTTGTACAGACAATCTTGCTCAATATAGTAGTATGCTACTTGGTTTGTCTCTGCTTTAATGTGTACATGTGTGTTTATTTATTATATCACCTATACGCATTAGTAGAGCCCTTAGGATCTTTGCTTGATTACCGGCGTTGTGATGGCGATCACACTCGTGGGGGCTGGGTAATCTACAAGCACATCCTTATACACGTCCCTAGTCGTGGGAGTATCGAGATAGGGCATCGATACTCCAGAGTAGACTAGCGTATGCGCTTCTCATCCCAGCACGGGAGACGGTCTGTCCCACAGCCGTCAGTACGTCGTACTTGAGATAGTATGCGGGTGCTCGTTAGGTTACGAGTACACTGGACAGGACTCGTCGGGAACTGATGGTTGGTATTATACCTATCGTCAGTTATCAGTTCCCAGGTGACATGAGTACAGCTTAGTCCGCTGACTTGACACTGTCACTTCGCCTCGAGTGTGTTCCCACTGTTCTTTGATTACTACCCTACCACGGCTCTACTGAGTCGTGCAAACAGGTAGTAGTTGGGAGCAGTCCCGAAGCACTTGGAGGCAGTGACGGTTAGACAGGATTCGTCTCTCCCGGTATTGGGGGTTGACATCGCGCTGTGTCTAGGAGAGCCATTACACGAGTAGTCCCTGGCCAGGGCAAGCGAGATATACTGGTAGGTTTCCAGTGTTATCTCAGGGTGTATTGGGCTTCACTCCGACACGACTTGTACCGCTATTAGGGGACTGACGTTTACCGCCCCCCTAGGCCCGCCATGCGATGTATCAGACGAACAGACCGGACTGTACGGAGATTGTCACATACAGGCTCAGTAGGAGTTCGGATGGGTGTACCTCATCGGCCTTCTTATCGACATCTACCTGGGGACCGTTACGTACAGCTAGTGACGCTTGCGGTCTGTGGTTAAACCCACTGCCAGCGTAGTGTCGAGTCTTTAGAGTCCCACACAGAGAGTTTCCCTGCACTGAGCGAAACGTGTAGAGGCCGTATGGTTTTACGGCAGGGCTGCGATCACTTACGTACACTTGTGTGCGTATGGTGTTCGGGCAGGCAATACTAGTGGGCTTTGGTTTAAGCCGGATCCTAGTATTGTATGGATGGATTTGTTTTGTCTTCTGTGCATCCGCATTCTACGGAATACGGATGCAGGTGTGTATGCACAGTTTTCTGGAGCGATGAAGGAGGAGGTGCCTCATTAGGGTTTTGGCAGTTGGTTCGGCCAAAACCATTATGTGGCAGGCTCATTAGGGTTTTGGCAGTTCGTTTGGTCAAAACCATTATGAGCAGCGGACATCATTTACTAATCCTATTAGTGATAATCTTTTGATGGCTAATTGCATTGACCATTTGACCCCGTTGACCCCTCTTGACTTTGTTGACCGGTTGACCGAGTTGACCATTGACATTCAAGAGGATTCCACACTCTTCTTTTCTTTTCCATTTTCTTTTGGATTATGATAATGGTCATTTCAATTGTAGCCATCAACTTTATCTTGATGGAATTAGTAATGATGTGGTTTTTGCATTATTGCAACCATGGTTAGCTTTTCTCTTGGTTAAGCTTATCATAACTTCATTCTCTTTCTCTCTCTTGAAAAGAGAAGCTCCATGGTTGCTAAAAACCTCCTTCTTCTTCCTCCTCTTGTTTTCTCCTTTGATCTCATGTGTTGAGAGAAAAAGGTTTTCACTTGACAAACACATCCATATATCCTCTCTACACCACCTAGGGCTTCTAGATTAGCAATCTCCTTGCCCTAGTTACCTCGGCTTGAGGTGGAGCTCGGCGTACATCTCTCGGGTGGATCGTCTTCGACTCAAGGAGGCCGCGGAGGTGACCCAAGTCCGGATCAACCTTTGAGCAAGCCATGAAAAGAACAACAAGAAGAGAAGAACATCATAGAAGAACATCAACTAGAAGTGAAGGAGTTCAAGTTGAGGTATAACCCCTAACCGAGTAGATACATCTCTTGTTAGGTTGCTAGTTTATAGTTTAGCAAAGATCCGGCTTTTACGGTCCATGCTACAAAGCTTAGAAAAAAAAATTTTGTTTACCGTTTCCGCAACCCCGAAAGTACCGGGAGAGGTAACGTGGACCTAACATTTTATATGCTAATTTGCCTCGGGTTCCCTGAGTAAAAATATGAAGTTATTTTACCTATATTTTGACGATATTTTACGATTTTTGAAACATGGATTTTGGATTTCTGTGTCTTGACTCGGTCATTCGATGCTTGTACGTCGACGTCGGGGGGTAGTTTGTCGTTTTAGCACGCGATAAGTTCTAACCTATGTGCATTTTGCTCGTCGTATCGGTTTTGATATGGGTTTTTATGCAACTTTGTTATGGTTTCGATTTTAGGTACGAATGCGGAGACTTCCGAGATGATGAATAAAAGCAAGGCGTTCATCGGCTTTGGCTAGAGCAAGGCATTTAGGTTATTAGATGTATATCTACGGGAGAAGTCGGGTGGATGGCGTATAGCACCCTCGCAACCATAGAAATAGGATATTATATATATTAGAAACGTATACCTAGTTTATAAGGTTTGCTAGAACACCATATGCGAACATTCGTATACTTGGTAGATATTTAAATACCTAGTTTCTATTTCTTGCCATTAGACTATATATATGTAAAAGTGTACCCTGGCATCACCACAAGGTTAAAACCGGCATCAAGCATACACTTTTCAAAAATTCGGGGTGCTAAGCTACACTATCTAAAAATCTAACTAGATTATTAGGGTTTAAAGCATGATATTATAAAAACTACACTAAGTGAAGAATGCTACAACTTTTTGTTAGTTATATGTATGCTCTATAGGCCATTATTGTACATATGATGTATATTATAGTGGATGCTTGGACATATATAGGGAGGACTTTCTTGCTCGATATGATAGTATACTATCTGGTTGCTCTTTATCTTCACATGTACACTTATTGTCTCTCTATTACATGTTGATAAAGCCCTTAGGATGAGTGCTTGACTACCAGGATTATGATGCAGATCATACTAGTAGGGCAAGGGTAGCCGGTAAGTACATCCTTCAAATGTTCATAGTCATGGGAGTATCGAGACAGGGAATCGATATTCCAGAGTAGACTAGCGTATGCGCTTCTTGACCCATATGATGGGCGATGGATGATCCCACATCCATTGGTGTTTGACATCAGAAAAGGTATACGGGTGCTCAGTGGAGACTGGGTACACTGAACGGACTCGCCGAGAACTCCTAGATGGTATTATACCTATCGTCAGATAGCAGTTCTCTGGTGACACTGGTACAGGTTAGTCTGTAGACGCGAGATCGTCATAGAGTCTTGTGTGATTTTTACCGTGCTTTGATTTTCACCTTACCACGTTCAAGAGATCATGCAAAACGGTGGTCTTTGGGTACAGTCCCGAGTCATATGGAGGCAATGAGCGATAGGAGGGGATTTTTCTCTCCAGGTATTGGGGGTTGATGTTGCGCTATGCTCGATTGGCCATAACAGGAAATCCCTGGCCAGGATTGCTGAGATTTACTGGTAAGTGTTATCAGTAGTTTCTCGAACCGTTATGAGCTTCACATCGGCATGACTTATCAGGCTATTGGGGTCTGACGTTTACTACCCCCAGGCTGTGATATGCGACATATCAGATGAAGAGACCGGACTGTACGGTAGTGTTACTGATTGGATTTACAGGAGAATGAGCAGGCTTGCTTGTTGGTCTTCTGATCGCTCAATACCCGGGTGGACGTTACGTTTGGCAGACCGCTTGCTGCTTGTGGGTGACTGATATGATCACCACCTACTGCCGGCGTATTGACGAGTCTTTAGAGTCCTACACAGAGGTTTCCTGGCTTAGGTGAAACGAAGTAGGAGCACGTATGTGACATGTGCGGGACCGAGATTAATACGCGTATGTGATACCGCATTCTATTTTCGCGATTTGTGTTATTGGTCGGTTATATGTGATATAACCGGGTTATCGAATCAAGTGTTGATTCGATAAGGTGATACACATGATATTAGTCGGTTATATGTGATATAGCCGGATTATTAAATCAAGTGTTGATTTAATAATTTAATGTATAATTATATATTTGATATATTGATTTACATTAACTAATATTAGCTCACTTAAGAATTCTTTTTCTCACTTGTGTACACTTAGTATATATGTGATATATATTAATGTACATTCTTTTGTGTCATGCAAGATGATACATGAGACATGGGTGTATAAGACTCACACCATGCTTAGCATAATGAAGGATTTTATTTATTTAATGTAAATCAAAATTAAATGGAAATTAGTCACATGGTTGAAGCTTGTGGAAGCTTGTGGAACCATTGACCAAGTCCATTAATTTTGTTTTACTTGAGATATTTATTAACCCAACGATTATGATTAGCCATGGTTTAGTCTCTACATGAGTTAGTATATGATATTAACTCACCTATGGTTGTCATTCTACACTTGACTTTTTCCATGGTTGCTTTTTTTCATCTCCTTCCTCAAGCTCTCTAGCTTTTTGGGAGGTGAAGAAAATGAGTGAGAAAAATATTTCTAAAGTGAGCAAAATTCCTACTTCATCATCCTACTCTAGACTAGTCATTTAGTATAGGTTGTTTGCTTCACTAATTCTACATTAGTGAAGAGGGGGCTTGAGTTAGTGTCTCCTCAACGTAGATCATCTTCGGTCTCGAAGACTTTAAGCAAGCTTGTTCATTTCACCTTGTGGAGCCTTACTAGAGTCCGGAGATCACTACTTGTAGCGAAGGGACTACTACACAGAACTTATGAAGTGAAGGACCGGTCTACAAAGATTGTATGCCTTGTTCACTTAGATGTAAAGATGTTTACATTCTAGTTTCGTCTAATTCTCTAGTTAAGATTCTAGGTTAGGGTTCTTTAGCGCGACAAATTTTTGAAAACGGCATGGTCGATGCCTCCCGAAACCTAGTAGAGTCCTAGGGAACCCGACAGTGGTATCAGAGCCATGCTAGAGAATTAGACGATGTTTGTAGGATTACGAAACCGAAACAACTCCGAAACACTCGAAACAAAAAACCAAGTTTCTGTCGAAATTTTTGAGGTGTCTAAAATTTTTTAAGCAACTGCAGAATGTTACATGTGATGTGACATGAACACTGAAGAAAATTGAACCCATTTAACCGGTTTTGACCCGGCGAAGAAGGCAGAAAATCCGGCCTGGCCAGTTCTGTAGGCTATTTCTGGCTTCGATTTTTGGTGGTGTTCCAGTCTCTGGGTTTTGGTGTTTCAGGTGCTGCTTGTTTTTACTGAGATTGCATGTGATGTTATATTTCTATGAAGGCAATTCTGTGTGTTTCGTAATCGTAATTCTAACATCATTTCGGGTTATTTAGATGACGGTAAAAAGTTCGAACGGATGTCAATAACCCATTTTCTCCCTCGCTGGAAATTTTCTAAGAGTGGGATTTTTCCAAGTTTAAAATCTTCAGAAAATCATGGAGGTGATTCTATGGACCCTCTAGAAGAATGAAACCCTAACTCGATTCTATGATCGCTGAAACCGCTACCAAACCTTAGGGTTTGTGGTAGTTCCGCGGCGCCATAGGTAGAGCAAGGGTTGGCCCTTCTACGGTTGGTCCATAGGTGCTGTGGCATGTTCTGGGTGATTTTTAAACTCCGCTCAAGTGTTGAGCTCTTTAGGAAATTTTGGGTGTTTGTTGATTCGATCGAAAAGTTTAACATCGTCTAGCTATCTGTGATTGTGATACAATACATGGAATCCATAATATTTAGTTTTGTGAAAACGAATTTGAATTTTATAAATCTAGCAAGTTAGTCTCATTTGATCGGTTGCAACGGGATTTTGATGTGGATCAAAAGTCCGTCGCAATTACGTAGCGTACGCGGATACTCGCCGGGTAACCTTACTAGATAACCACGCCCCATAGTCTCGAGCAAGTGACTGTAGGAGAACCCCGTTGCCAAAAGCATCCATCAGGGTGCTCATGGCCGCGATGTTCCGCCTAAGTTCACTTCGTCGACGGCATCGGGGGTGCGGCCGTCTACTAAAGTTTCCGACGAGCATTCGATCAGGATGTCGGGGATCTTGTTGAATTGTCCGACTTGTTATTGGAAAGTGTTTTCAATAAAGAGACTAAAATGCGGGGTTTATGATTGTTAGGCATGAAATTCGGAATATGTGATATTCCGGGTTTATGATGTCTAAGGAACTCATTTGGTTAGGCATGAAATCTGAAGTATGTGATACATTGGGTTTATGATGTCTAAGGTGGCTGCGGATTCCAATTGTTGCAGTTTTTCACTTTCTTTTCTGCGACCGTAAGTGTAATATGTGGTGTATCGCCGGTTTCGTTAGTATATATCAACGACAATTGGGATACGCATATTTACTTACGTTGATGATATGTGATGGTATGTGTCGCTGTGATATATTATATTGGATCTTCATGTTTTGAATAGCCGGGTTTTTTTTCTATGTAAGATGAGAGTTTTTCATTTTCATTTATGTAAAAACTTGTATATAATATTCTTTTATTGGGGCACTTCCGGATTGAGGATGATATCACCATTGATGTATATTATTTACTTTTCCGCATTATGATAGACCCAAGGAGGGGAATACAAGTAACCAGGTTCTAGAGTCCAGTAGGAGACCATCTTGAGGAGTCGAGACCGGGTCTCCTAACTCTAGAATTGGTAGGGTTGCTTGACGCTCTCGTAGGGGTCTAGGGATGTGGGTTTGGCTATTCATCATTACCATGGAATCCGTGTTTTTAATGGCTTAATTTAAAACACGGAATTCCTAGTATATCCAATATTTCATATGTGTTCTTCTGCTGCTGATATTCTGTGATGTGATCACTTTATATGATGAGACGAATACTTATATTATATATATGATATATAATAAATATTGCTGCTTTCGTTTCTTCTATGATGCTTAGGAAGCATAATTGATGGGACTTCATTAATGAGATTAATGAAATAAAAGAAAGCTAAAGATGTTGCAAAATCCTGTTTAAAACCGGTAGCTCTAGTTCTTGCTTTGCATAGCGGTATTCCTTATAGAATATCCAGCACCTTATTCGATAAGGAAAGAGCCGAGATCCCTTCACCGGGAGTGACCTCTTTAGCGAAACTGGCAGATGCTACAACCTACTCGGTTTTGTTTTTGATTACTTTTTTAGTTCATGCATTGCATACTGGTATTTGTGAAATATCCAGTAGCTCATTCGATGAGGAAAGAGCCGAGATCTCTTCACCGGGAGTGACATCTTTAGCGAAACTAGTAAAAGCCTAAAAAACACTCATTTTCAAAATCACTCGATTCTACAACGATATCAAGTTCATTATGCAAAAGGTTTTCTTAAAAACCTGTCGTAGCCCTCCATCATTTCAGACAAGGACTATTTAGTATTCGTGCTACGTTTGTTGACCTCTGTCAAGGCATAGTGTGCGGTAGCTGATTAGTGCTTATCTGCTAAAACATATGATGCGATTGGATTAGGGTAGTCGCGCGGCCTTGTTGACCTCCGTCAAGGGTCGTGCGGGAGGGTTTAATTCAATCATGAAATGTACAGATTGAACTTGACTAGCAGCCTATGTTTTGTTGACCTCCGTCAAGGTCATAGGATGCTAGGGGTAAAATATTATCGGGAATTTCAAGTGTTGAAATTTGCAACGAGATTGCATACCTTCTATGAGATAGTTGGATCCCGATACCCACTGCGAGTAAGAGTTACTCCTGGGAGAGTTTTGCACATTACAATTAGCCGATCAAGGTGTTTAGAAATGTGTTAATGGGGTTACGCCCCTGGGAAAACGAGGTTTACTTTAATTAGGTCCGTGCGAAAGCACGGGGAACCTCCCTCAAAGTACCGACACTGCCCTGGCTGAAAGATTGGCGAACTTGTAGCGTGTAATTAATCCCGGCTAGTCTTACCTTTTAGGGTTTGAAGGAAGATTTGATAAAAATAGTGGGAGCCATCCTGATTAGATAAAATAATAACCAATCTAATCTTGCAAGAGCTTAGGCAGAGAGTTTTCTTCTCTCTCTTTCCTTGTAGCGACCATGTCATGCCTTAATCAAGATAAAAATATGGATGTATTGACCGAACCAACTTATTATACTGAGCTAGGGAACGTTGGCTCCGCTCTATCTTACAATTGTTATAAGTCCGAGCAGGAAATAGGAGAATACCAAGATTCCCATGCCGTCCAATCTGAAGAAGAAGCATGTTGATGCATATTCTTCGGGTGTGTTTGCTACCGAGAACTGTTCCTCAGTATCCTCTATGTCCTGAGTATGAGATATCGGATTAGGATCCCGCATATGTAATCTGTTACATGTGTTAGTTATATGTATGCCCCAGAGGCCATTACTGCACAAACGATGTATATTGTAGTGGATGTTTGGACATATATAGGGAGGACTTTCTTACTCGACATGATAGCACGCTATCTGGTTGCACTTTATCTTAACATGTACTCTGATTGTCTCTATGTCACATGTTGATAAAGAACTTAGGATGAGTACTTGACTACCAGGACTATGATGCAGATCATACTAGTGGGGACAGTGTAGTCGCCAAGTACATCCTTCAAATGTTCCTAGTCGTGGGAGTACCGAGACAGGGCATCGATACTCCAGAGTAGACTAGCGTATGCGCTTCTTGGCCCATATGACGGGCGATGGATGATCCCATATCCATTGGTGTTTGACATCAGAGAAGGTATACGGGTGCTTAGTGGAGACTGGGTACACCGGAGGGACTCGCTGAGAACTCCCAGATGGTATTATACCCACGTCAGATGGCAGTTCTCTGGTGACACTGGTACAGGTTAGTCTGTAGACCCGAGATCGTCATAGAGTCTTGTGTGATTCCCACTGTGCTTTGATTTCCATCATACCACGTCCAAGAGGGCGTGCGAAAAGGTGGCTTTTGGGTACAGTCCCGAATCACATGGTGGCAATGAGCGATAGGAGGGGTTTCGTCTATCCCGGTATTGGGAGTTGATGTTGCGCTGTGTTCGATTGGCTATAACTGGAAATCGCTGGTCAGGGTTGCTGAGATTTACTGGTAAGTGTTATCAGTAGTTTCTCGAACTGTTATGGACCTCATATCGACACGACTTATCAAGCTACTGGGGTCTGACGTTTACCACCCCTAGGCGAGATATGCGACATATCAGATGAAGAGACCGGAATGTACGGGAGTGTTACTGATTGGATTCACGGGAGAAAATATAGGCTTGCTTGTTGATCTTCTGATTGCTCAATACCTGGGAAGCTGTTATGTTTAGCTGACTGCTTGCAGCTTATGGGTGTTTGATATGATCATCACCTACTGCCGGCGTATTGACGATTCTTTAGAGTCCTACACAGAGGTTTCCTGGCTCAGGCAAAACGGAGTAGGAGCACATATATGATATGTGCGGGACCGAGAACAATATGTGTATGTGATACCGTATTAGATTCTCGCGATATGAGATATCGGCCGGGTATATGTGATATAGCCGGGGCATCGGATCAAGTGTTGATTCGATGAACTGATACAGATTATATTAGTTGGTTATTTGTGAAATAGCCGGATTATCGGATCAAGTGTTGATTCGATAATTTAATGTATAATTATATATTTGATATATTATATTACATTAACTAATATTAGCTCACTTAAAGATTCTTTTTCTCACTCGGGTAATACATTGATATATATGTGATATATGTTAAATGTATTATTTTATTTTGTTACAATAAATATTATATATGTGATATATAATATCGTAACAAGTTATGGTTATAAATGAAACATGTTTTGTGAGTTTTAATTGTGGTTAAGGTTTGGATTAGGGTTAAACTTGCATGAAGCTTTCAAGAAGCTTCTTGAAGCTTTGACTTTGACTTTGGATATTTTGTGTAGATATTTGCTTAACCCAACCCAACCCTTCACCATAGTTAACTCTCTACATGGGTTAAGTCTTCATTCTTAACCCATGGTTGCATTTCTAACCTTACTTGAGTTTCATTATTCATCACAAAGAGATTGCTTCTTCTTCTTCTTCCTTCTTCTTGCTTGAAAAAGCTTTCTAGATTTTTGTGATGTGATAAAAATGAGTGAGAAATAGAAAAAAAATGAGAGCTAAATTCCTACTTCATTATCCTCATCTATTCTAGCCACTTAGATTAGGGTGTTTGCTATGCTAATACTTGATTAGCAAAGCAAGAGCTCGGGTTTAAGTTTCTTCAAGGTAGATCATCTTAGTTATCGAAGATCGGAAGCAAGCTTGCATCTTTCTTTTGTGGAGCCTCTCTAGAGTCCGGATACTCGATGATCACAGTGAAGGGACCTCAACACGGAGCTTTAGAAGTGAAGGAACGGACTACAAAGGTTGTAATCCCTATCTCTTAGAAGTAAAGTTGTTTACTTGCTATTTGTTTCGCCTAATCTCTAGTCTAAGATCTTGGTTAGGGTTGTTCGGCACGTCTACAATTTAAATCGGGCATGGTTGATGCCTTGTAGAACCTTGTGAGAGTGCCTAGTAACCCTACAGTGGTATCAGAGCCAAGCTAGAGCTTTAGGCGAAGTCTAGACGAAGTTTAAAGTCCGATCGAACCCCGAAACGTCGCGATTTACCCATTCTCTGAAAATTTTTAAAAATGTTGATTTTTTCATATTAAAAATACTCAGAAAAATAAGCAGGGAATTCTAAGAATTACTGTGAAGTACGATACCCTAATTCCATCATGGGAGCGTGGAACCGCGGCTAAACCATGGGTTTGGCGGCGGTTCCGCGGCCATCATGAGGAGTCAGGGGCTCTTACTTCAAGGTATGATTCTTGGGTACTTTTTCATGCTTCTGGGAATTTTTAATTTTACTCAAGTGTTGAGTTTTCTGGAGATCTTTTGTATTCGTTGATTCGATCGGAAAGTTTAACTTCGTTTAAGTGTTTTTCAGGGTAATTTAGAACGTGTTAAAAGGTTCGAACGGATATCAATAACTCACTTTTTCCCCTGTCGGAAAACTTTCCATGTGTTGGATTTTTTCTCGAGTTTGAAACTTTCAGAAAATCATGCAAGCGTATCTGTGGACCCTCTAGAAGAACGTAACCTTAACTCGATTATGTGACAGTCAAAACTGCCACTTGAACCCTAGGCACTACTACAATATGGGGTTGGCCCTACGGACCCAGAAATCCGTAGGGGCAAATATTTCTTGTCCCTACGGATTTATCCGTAGGGCCATATCGTTGTCCCTACGGTGCTTCACGTTCTAATTTTTCCTTTGGCCCTACGGAGCCGCAAGCCGGGGACCTACGGTTATGTCCGTAGGGGCATCTACATAGGTTATTAATAAAAAAAAAGCACAGAAAAATTATATTCATCGTTCCCAAATTTCTCTCTCTCGACCTCCCGCGATCTCGTCGCCTGTTCCCGCCTTTCGACGCCACCGCGCTCGCGAGCCTGTGCCAGCTTCGTCGGTCTTCCCCACACCTTCGTCGACTTCCCGCGCCTCGTCGCCACCTTCGACGATCATCGGCGACCACCAATTTCTACCGTCTCCTCCACCGCGCGCACGCTTGTAAGTAATTCTCAAATAATTTTTAATTTTGACGTAGTCTAGGGTTCAGGCCAGGTTCGGGTAGGGATGAGGTCATCGGCGTCGGCGTCGGCATCGATCGGGTTCGGTTAGGGTTAGGGTTAGGGTTAGGTTGTGGGGTTCGGTTCGGTTGGGGTTGGGGCTGGGGCTGGGGCTGGGGCTAGGCTAGGGCTGGGGCTAGGGTTTGGTTGGGGTTGGGGTTGGGGTTGGGCTGGGGCTGGGGGCTAGGCTGGGGCTTGGGCTGGGGCTAGGGTTTGGTTGGGGTTGGGGCTGGGCTTGGGCTGGGGCTAGGGCTCGGTTGGGCTGGGGCTGGGGCTGGGGTTGGGGCTGGGGCTGGGCTGGGGTTGGGGGTAGGGTTCGGTTAGGGTTCGGGATATTGGCCAAAAACTCTCTTCAAGAGATTAACCCGTATCAATATTGGAGTAGTGAGCTTTAACAATGGAGAACTGAGTCCGCCAATGGAGAGCGGCCGTTTTGCAGCGGGGGGCTTAGCATATATAAGCAATATACGATTTACAAACAATAGCGGTAATCTATATAAACAACGAGATAATGATTTTCAAATTGGCCAAGTTAGACCCGACTGTTACTCCATTGACAATAGCCATCCTATAGATTCCGTATATTTTGGTGGCCCTGGAGGGAGTAAAACATAATGTAAATGATGCACTCTTGCAAATGTGTTATCTTATTGAATAAAAAAGTTGCAATTGGGATGTTATTATTTGTACATGAGAATAATTTTTGTTGGATTCTATCATTACACATGCATCACGAGCTCTCGACAAATTTATTTACTCCGCCTCATAGAAGTACAAGTCTTATACCAGTAAAAAACCATGAAAATTTGCGATTGGTTATGATAGGTTGTGGAACCTCACAGTGCCATAACTTTCTTGAAGGATCTCAAAAGTTTTATCATAAACCATTTTAATGCAAAAGCTAAATTTAATTGCTTTATCACAAGCTCTCTTCATCCTTGATAATTGATTCTTTTGAAGCATCATAACTATGTTTTGCGTTAATATATTTGCAATGTTGTAAATATGTGATTAGCATTATGGCTTGACTTTAATAGATCTATATTCCTCTATTTTTCCCTTGCTTTAGAGTTGAACATGATCTTTTAATAGCAAATATACTGCCCTTTAGAATTCAGATATGGACCGATAAGAAGAGATGATTGTTATCATGTTAACGGCCACTTATAAAATTTCTCAAATCTTGATCTCAATGGTTTAAAATCATGTTACACATACAACACGAATGCACAACAAACGCATAATTAGAGAGCGATTCGAGCTGTTCAGGTTAAAACCAATATATGATACTCGATGATAATATGAAACCTTCATATTCCCATCGATACTCATATATGAAACTAAAAGCGCTACTTAGTCCCCGTCTATCGGTTAACATACGTGCGATGCTCGTCGTGACATAGAACTATACGAAGGTTGTTAAATATCGGACGGTATAGCTCGATACTAACAACCGTCGTATAGTCTACGCGACGAGAAAATTCAATCGTATGGTAACCTATAGATTTGTCCCATGTGGACAAATTAAGAATGTATAAAGCAAACGCCTTCATTCACTTATGTTTTCATCCGTTTCGAGATATTTCGTCGGTACCTTTCCGCTGGTTCTCCTTGTACAAAGATAGATTAGATGTTCATTTCAACGTTGTTTCACAGCTTTGAAATGATTATCTATTCTATTACAGTGTACTCGGAGAACAGCGGGGAGGTGCTGCCGAAATTTACTCGAAACGGTTGAAAGCACAAGTGATGGGCGTTCGCTCTATATATTCTTAATGGGATAGAAGCCTACCCCCGACAGCCGGAACACACACATACAACAAGAATACACAACAAACGCATAATTAGAGAGCGATTCGAGATGTTCAAGTTAAAACCGATACTCGATGATAATATGAAACCTTCATATTCTCATCGATACTCATATATGAAACTAAAAGCGCCACTTAGTCCCCGTCTATCGGTTAACATACGTGCGATGCTCGTCGTGACCTAGAACTATACGAAGGTTGTTAAATATCGGACAGTATAGCTCGATACTAACAACCATCGTATAGTCTACGCGACGAGAAAATTCAATATTATGGTAACCCATAGATTTGTCCCGTGTGGACAAGTTAAGAATGTATAAAGCAAACGCCTTCATTCACTTGTGTTTTCATCCGTTTCGAGATATTTCGTCGGTACCTTTCCGCTGGTTCTCCGTGTACAAAGATAGATTAGATGTTCATTTCAACGTTGTTTCACAGCTTTGAAATAATTATCTATTCTATTACAGTGTACTCGGAGAACAGCGGGGAGGTGCTGCCGAAATTTACTCGAAACGGTCGAAAGCACAAGTGATGGGCGTTCGCTCTATACATTCTTAATGGGATAAAAGCCTACCCCTGACAGCCGGAACACACACATTCAACAAGAATACACAACAAACGCATAATTAGAGAGCGATTCGAGATGTTCAAGTTAAAACCGATACTCGATGATAATATGAAACCTTTATATTCTCATCGATACTCATATATGAAACTAAAAGCGCCACTTAGTCTCTGTCTATCGGTTAACATACGTGCGATGCTCGTCGTGACCTAGAACTATACGAAGGTTGTTAAATATCGGACAGTATAGCTCGATACTAACAACCGTCGTATAGTCTACGCGACGAGAAAATTCAATCATATGGTAACCCATAAATTTGTCCCGTATGGACAAGTTAAGAATGTATAAAGCAAACGCCTTCATTCACTTGTGTTTTCATCCGTTTCGAGATATTTCGTCGGTACCTTTCCGCTGGTTCTCCGTGTACAAAGATAGATTAGATGTTCATTTCAACGTTGTTTCACAGCTTTGAAATGATTATCTATTCTATTACAGTGTACTCGGAGAACAGGGGGGAGGTGCTGCCGAAATTTACTCGAAACGGTTGAAGGCACAAGTGATGGGCGTTCGCTCTATACATTCTTAATGGGATAGAAGCCTACCCCCGACAGCCGGAACACAAACATACAACAAGAATACACAACAAACACATAATTAGAGAGCGATTCGAGATGTTCAAGTTAAAACCGATACTCGATGATAATATGAAACCATCATATTCTCATCGATACTCATATATGAAACTAAAAGCGCCACTTAGTCCCCGTCTATCGGTTAACATACGTGCGATGCTCGTCGTGACCTAGAACTATACGAAGGTTGTTAAATATCGGACAGTATAGCTCGATATTAACAACCGTCGTATAGTCTACGCGACGAGAAAATTCTATCGTATGGTAACCCATAGATTTGTCCCGTGTGGACAAGTTAAGAATGTATAAAGCAAACGCCTTCATTCACTTGTGTTTTCATCCGTTTCGAGATATTTCGTCGGTACCTTTCCGCTGGTTCTCCGTGTACAAAGATAGATTAGATTTTCATTTCAACGTTGTTTCACAGCTTTGAAATGATTATCTATTCTATTACAGTGTACTCGGAGAACAGCGGGGAGGTGCTGCCGAAATTTACTCGAAACGGTTGAAAGCACAAGTGATGGGCGTTCGCTCTATACATTCTTAATGGGATAGAAGCCTACCCCCGACAGCCGGAACATACACATACAACAAGAATACACAACAAACGCATAATTAGAGAGCGATTCGAGATGTTCAAGTTCTATACATATATAGTCAATACTTATCATAAATACACATATATAGTCAATACTTTTAATGATTGTCTAATGCGTCTACGAACCGTTTATTTAGATTTGATGACGATGTCGGGAGCAGCGAGGGGCGGCAGGAGCTCCAGCCGTGGCAAAGGCAGAGGCAGAGGCAGAGCGGTTCTGCCGCCCGGAGAGCTCCGTAGGGAGCTTCAGAGGGCCGGTCTTGCACCAAGATCGGAGACCCCTTCGGATGCCTCCTTCCATGTGGATTTTGCCACATCTCCAGGTATACTGCACGCATATCCATTTTGAATGTAATATTACAGATATTCATGCCTGTTTATGTCAAAATTACTTATATTGTCAATGTTTGATTGTCTAGTTGTTGGTGATGCGTCCACATCTGGGACAGAGGCCACTCCCGCTCCTCCAGGTATGTTTATATATCATATAGTGCATGTATATTGATTTAGAATGCTATATCATAAATACACACATTCCTTTTGCTCTTACTTAGCAATTTTTATTATTGTCTAGCTGTAGGTGGTGACACCATCGCACCTGCGGGTATGTTTATATATCCTATAGTGCATGCATATTGATTTAGAACGTTATATTATTGATCTGCACATTCTTTTTGCAATTACTTATATAATCTATTTTTAATTGTCTAATTATAGGTGGTGTGTCCACATCTTCCGCAGGGGCCACTCCTGCCGCTTCCATTCCCTCCGCATCGTCTGCAGGTTAGTATTAATAAATTTAAAATATTTATTTATTTTACATATGCTCTATAGAATAAATATGAACTTCATGGAAATTTAGCGTCAATGTTTATTTTCTAGTTGGAGGGGATGCGTCCGCATCCAGGACCCCGGTTGTTCCTCACCGGAGGAACTATCGTCCCGCTCGTGCTGCTGCCCGGGCCCAGGCTCGTGCGATAGTCACCGGAGGTATATATCACACTTGAATTTTCGTTTAACCTTGATTTCTTAATACAAATTTTTCTTATTATTGATTGTCTTGATATTTCGTGCAGACGCAGGGCCTCCCCATCCCCAGAGGGGGACTCGAGGCCCGAATCAGTCCTATAGGTTGAGGCCTGACAGAGCTAGGGAGGAGGCAGCATTCCCCCTTTTTTTTTACCCTTGACTATCGCTATACCGGTCCTCATGCCGAGAGGTTCGGCCGGTATATGGGGGACGAGAGCCGGCTCGTGAAGAACTATCCACTTCACGTTGAGTGGGGCGAGCAGCACCGGCGCTCATTCGCCGTCTTCTTTGATCAGGCTCGGGTACGTATTAACGACCTATTTTCATTTGATTTATCCAATATATTTATTATTAACACTTGCAATCTAATAACAATGTTTTTTTTTTATTTTCAGTTGGATTACGATTTTCAGCCTGTAGCCGACCCTGATCACCCTGGGAGGGTGCTCGACCTTCATGCCCTGTACAATGGCCTGATGAAGAACATGCAGACCAAGGTCCGATACAACAGGAATGAGCTGAAGGCCGATTGCTACTCCCTGTGGATGGCGACCCCCGAGGCAGAGAGAGCGGCCCTCCTATCTACTCCGGCATTTGCGAGAGTCGACGTAGAGACATGGCCTCTATTGTGCGCTTATTTCGACTCCCAACGCAAACATGTATGTATTTTAAATGTAATTCATTATTTATGATATAATTTATTTTTTTGTGTTCCTTAATTAGAAAACTAAATGTTAATGCGTTGTGCAGATACAGGCCGCTCAGAATACAGAGAACAGGAAGTCGGCGAAGAGGGGTCGCCCCACTTACACAGGTTGCTCGAGGAACATTACTCGAGCCATGGAGTTATCGGTAAATTACAATAGACCGACCTTTGTGATATTCTGCAATATTAAGAGTTATTTTCTAATATTTCTAATATTAAGAGTTACTTTCTAATATTGCAGACATCTCGGACCATGGCGTCAGGTGGTACACCGAGCGTGCTGTCCGCATATCTTGCCGTCCACGGCACCTCGACAGATCCCGCCACGGGCGAGCTTCGATATCCCGACGTCGCTACCCAGGAGTATTGCATAAGTGTTAATATTTTTTCTACCCAAATTTGAAATTTTAGTTTTGGAAGGTTCAAGTTTAAATTTTATACTTATACTTTACTGCTTAATATGGGTGTAGGAGCGGGTGGTTGAGCAGGCCCAGGCCTCGGGGATCGATTTTACCGGACAGAGCGATCCAAAGCAGCTGACCCCAGTTTTGGACGCCGCATACGGAAGGCACCACGGAGGTTGGGAGAGAGGCTGGGGACTTGGCCCTAGCAGGGCCCATATGAGGTTGGACTCCACCCCGGCGGTTACTTCCTCCGTCTCCAGTGACCGACGTGTCCATCAGGAACTGGAGAGCTTGAGGGCCACCGTTCAGGAGTTGAAGGAGATGCTGGTATGTATACTACTTTATAGTAAAATATCATGTCATATTATATAGATATCAACATATCCATAATTAGTACGTAGCTTGAGCTTATTTGGTTTTAGACTTAAGTTTGATTAATCATACATACATATGTAATTAAAATAAACAACAAACTAGATATTCAAACGGGTTTCGAAATAACTTAATAATGATACGAATTCGAATAATACACAGTTCTTACACGCTTCTTACACACGTTATGTCCAGACGCGACAGGGTACATCGACCGATCCTCCACATGCATCTCCTTCGGCTGCGGCTCCGCAAGCTACTACATCGGCTGCGGTTCCGCAGACAGCTACTATAGCTCCACCGCCCGCTCAGACTCCCGCAGCCGCGGCTCCGCAAGTGACTACCTCGACGGCGGCTGCGCAGACCACATCGCCAGCTCCACAGGCCGCTCAGACTCCCGCTCGTGCCGAATTGCAGAGTTTATTGACCGAGGAGCAGGCGCGCGTTATTCTATCGTTATTCAGAGGTGGAGCTGGACCGAACTAGGGTAGCTTTTTGGTTCTTATTTTTTGAAACATGTATTTATTTATATCATACACATTGTACTACATTTTGAAACGATATTGATATTGGTTTATATTTATATCATATTCAGTTTTTAGGTTTCTTTTGTATATTATATACATGCGTGAGATGTGATTATGAATACTGCGATATATGTTGTGTGATGATTAATTTTATATTTGATTGATGTATATATTATTGTGCACAGGGCGGGAAAAAATCAGGCAGCCCTTTTTAAAAAAAATACAGATAATATGTATCTACAGATTAATCCGTAGGTACACATGTTGCCCCTACGGCTATATCCGTAGGGGCAAAATATCAGCAGTAACTGATATTTCCCCCTAATCTCAGTACCAGGGGGTTGGGAGTGCCCCTACGGACATATCCGTAGGGGCCACTGCTTCGCCCCTACGGCGTTATCCGTAGGGGCAAAATATCAGGATTTCTGATATTTTGCCCCTACGGATGGGTACCTACGCAGATATCCGTAGGGGGTAGTATGTGGCCCTACGGCTATGTCCGTAGGTACATTTAATATATTAAAAAAACCGTAAATAATATAACTTTTTTTACCCTACGGCCTACTCCGTAGGTGCAACAGGACCTACACAGAAATCCGTAGGGGCAAGATTTTGCCCGTAGGGGCAAGTTCAGGGCTTCAACTTGCACCTGCGACCTTTGCACCTACGGGGTATTTTTTCGCCCCTACACATATCTCCATAGGGGCAGTGTGTTGCCCCTATGGATAAATCCGTAGGAGCAACCCTTATTTGTAGTAGTGAGGGTTTGTGGTGGTTTAGCGTTGCCACATGTGAGGCGTTGGTTTGACCCTTCTACGGCTGGTTCATTGGGGCAGTGACATGTTCTGGGATTTTTTGAACTCCGCTCAAGTGTTGAGCCATTTGAGAAATTTTGGGTGTTTGTTTATTCGATCGGAAAGTTTGACATTGTCTATTTATCTGGATTGTGATACAATATTTGGAATCCACAAGTAGTTATGAGATAACTAATTTGAATGTTATAAATCTAGCAGTTTAGTCTCAGATGATCGGTTGCCACAGGATTTTGATGCGATCAAAAGTCCGTCGCAATCACGTAGCGTACACGGATACTCGCCGGGTAAACTTAATAGACAGCCACGTCCCATAGCCCCGACCAAGTGACTGTAGGAGAACCCCGTCGCCAAAAGCATCCATTCGGGTGCTCGCGGCAGCGGTGTTCTGCCTTAGTGCACTTCGTTGACGGCATCGGGGGTGCGGCCGTCTACTAAAGTTTTCGACGAGCATTCAATCATGTTGTCGGGAATCTTGTTGAATTGCCCGACTAGATATTGAAAAGTGTTTTCGATATTGAGACTAAAATACGGGGTTTATAATTGTTAGACATGCGATGTCTAAGGAATTCATTTGGTTAGGCATGCGATGTCTAAGGAGGTTGCAAATTCCAACTGTTGTAGTTTTGCACTTTCTTTCTGTGACCGTAAGTATAATATGTGGTGTATCGCCGGTTTCGTTGCTATACATCAACGACAATTGGGATACGCATATTTACTTACGTTGATGACATGTGATGTTATGTGTTGCTGTGATATGTTATATTAGATCGTCGCGTTTTCAATAGCCGGGAGTTTTATGTGAGATGAGAGTTTTTCTTTTTCATTCATGTAAAATTCAATTGTTTGTAATATTCTTTTATTGGGGCACTTCCGGGCTGAGGATGATGTCACCATTGTATATTATTTACTTTTCCGCATTATGATAGACCCAAGGCGGGGAGCACAAGTAACCGGATTCTAGGGTACAGTGGGAGACCATCTCGAGGAGTCGAGACCGGGTCTCCTAACTCTAGAACTGGCAGGGTTACTTGCCGTTCTCGTAGAGGTCTAGGGATGTGGGTTTGGCTATTCATCGCGACCGTGGAATCCGTGTTTTATACAGGCTCGTATTAAAACACGGACATCCTAGAATATCTAATATTTCATATATGTTCTTCTGCTGCAATTATATGTGATGAGATCATATTACTGCCCGATACGAATGTTTATATTATATATATGAGATATATATTATATTGCTGATTTCGTTTCAAATGCGATGCTTATGAAGTATAATAAAATGGGACTTCATTAATGAGATTAATGAAATAAAAGAAAGCTAAAGATGTTGTAGAAACTTATTTAAAAACTGGTAGCTCTAGTTCTTGCTTTGCATAGCGGTATTCCTTGTAGAATATCCAGCACCTTATTCGATAAGGAAAGAGCCGAGATCCCTTCACCGGGAGTGACCTCTTTAGCGAAACCGGCAGATGCTACACACTCGGTTTGTCTTTTGATTGCTTCTATAGTTTTTGCTTTGCATAGTGGTATTTGTGAAATATCCTGCACCTTATTCGATAAAGAAAAAGCCGGCGATCCCTTCACCGGGAGTGACCTTTTTAGCAAAACTAGAAAAGCCTAAAAAACATTCCATTTAAAATCACTCGATTCTATAACGATATCAAGTTCATTACGCAAAGGGTTTTCTTAAAAACCTGTTGTAGCCCTCCATCATTTCAGATAAGTACTACTTAGTATTCGTGCTGCGGTAGTTTGGCATTCGTCAAGGCGTAGTGTACGGTAGCTAACTAGTTCTTATCTGCTAGCATACGATGCGATTGAGTTAGGGTATTCGTACGGCGTTGTTTGGCATTCATCAAGGGTCGTGCGGGTGGGTTTAATTCAATCAGGAAATGACGGGTTGAACTTGACTAGCGGACTATGCGTAGTTTGACATTCGTCAAGGTCATAGCACGCTAGGGGTAAAATATTATTGGGAATTTCAAGAGTTGAAATTTGTAATGAGATTGCATACCTTCTATGAGATAGTTGGATCCCGATACCCGCTGCGAGTAAGAGTAACTCCTGGAAGAGTTTTACACATTACAATTAGCCGATCAAGTAGGTGTCTAGAAAGGTATCAACGGGGTTACGCCCCTGGGAAAACGAGGTTTACTTTAATTAGGTCCATGCGAAAGCACGGGGAACCTCCCTCAAAGTACCGACACTGCCCTGGCTGAAAGATTGGCGAACTTGTAGTGTGTAATTAATCCCGGCTAGTCTTTCCTTTTAGGGTTTGAAGGAAGATTTGACTAAAACAGTGGGAGACATCCTGATTAGATATATTAATAACCAATCTAAATCTTACAAGAGCATACGCTGAGTGTTTTCTTATCTCTCTCTTCAGGTAGCGACCATGTCACGCCTTAATCAAGATAATAATACGGATGTATTGACCGAACCCGCTTGTTATACTGAGCTGGGGAACGTTGGTCCCGCTCCAACTTATAATTGTTATAAGATAAAGCAGGAAATAGGGGATTACCAGAATTCCTGTGCCGCCCAAACGAAGAAAGTGCATGCTGATGCATCTTCTTTGGGTGTGTTCATTACAGAGAACTGCTTCTCAGTATCCTTTACGTCCTGGGTATGAGATACCGGATCAGGATCCCACATATGTAATTTGTTACATGGGCTACAGATAGGTAGAGAACTGAGAACGGGTGATAAGTTTCATGAGATAGAAACAGTACAAGTATTGCAGCCAAGTTTGTTGGTAGTTATCACCCTGTATTAACAAATACATTTATTCTGAACGAATGTTATTAGATACCGAACCTGATATACAACATCATATCAGTTTCTTTATTAGTAAAAAAGGATATAATTTTGTATTATTGGATAATGTTTTGAACATTTCCTATATCAAGAGTTGATCGGTTCAGGCACGTTATCTAAAAGCATAGACGTTCTTAGTGTACAGAACACACACAAGAGGAAGAGTTCAGAAATGAACGAATCCTTCTTGAGGTATTGTAGATTAGGTCATATCAATGTGACCTGACTAGCTGAAGTTACATTTAGATGCATATTTAAATCTGTTTGAATTTACATCTTGTGAACCTTGCCGGTCATGTCACAAAGATAAGATGACCATAGCTCTGTTTATTGGAAACAGAGAAAGAGTTAGTGAACTCTTGGGATTGATACATGATGATGTATGTAAGGTCCCCTATCTACACATGTCACGACTGATTCTTTGTACTTTATTATATTCACTGATAGTCTCTCAAGATTCGCACATGTGTTCCTGTTGAAACACAAGTCTGAACCTTTTGAGAAATTCAATGAATATAAGTCAGAAGTAGAGAACCAAAAACGGGTATAAGTATTATGTCTTTTGATGAGATCAGGGAGGAGAATACTTGAGCACGGAGATTCCTGGACTATTCTAAAGGAGAATGAGATTCTCTCCCAGCATCACTCCTCCGTATACACCACAACACGTCGGTGTATCGGGACAGAGCAATCACACCCTATTAGATATGGTGCACTCTATGATGAGTACTACTGAGTTTCCTATTTCCTTTTGGGAGTTATGCACTTGAGAAGTTGCATACTTATTGAATAGGGTTCCAATCAAATCAGATGCCTACCACTTCATATGTGATATGGAATGGGAAGAGCCCATATCTTAAGTATGTTAATATTTGGGGTTGTCTAGCCTATGTCTAAAAGTATAATCCGGACAAGCTTGAGGCAAAGTCAGTTCTGTAGAAGTTTGTTGGATATCCCAAGAATTCGCAAAGGAATATCTTCTACCAAACCGAGGAACAAAAGATGTTTTGTTTCTCAGCATGCCACCTTTGAGAAAGGGAATTTCTTGTGAAGAAATTAGTGGTCATAAGGTAGAACTGGAAAGAGTTCCAGCTATACAAAACTGCTGCTGATAATTTGGTAGAACCAAAGGATTCAATAGTTTCCAACGAATCTCAGCCTCTCTGCCGATCTAGTAGGGTTCCTCACCCATCTGAGAGATACTTCGGTTTTCTCTATGACAGTGGGAGCGAGGATTGCATCATGAGATGATGACCCAACTAGTTTCAAGCAGGCCATCAGGAGTGGGACTCTGTAAGAATGGCTGGATGCTTAGCAATCTGAGATGGAATCCTTATACACCAATAAAGTATGGACTTTGGTTGCTTTATCTGAAGGGTTAAATCCCCATCAGAAGCAAGTATATCTTGAGAAGATTACTCGGTGTACATGGAAAAGTTAAGACTTTCATAGCTATGCTTAAGTCTATTCAGATCCTACTTGCCACTGCTACATACCATGACTACGATATCTGGTGGTGGGGTGTCATGACTGCTTTTCTAAATAGTGATTTGGAAGAGAGCGTCTATAAGTACACAGCCAGAGGGCTTCGTAGATAGTGGGAGCAGCGGAAACATGTGCAAGATGTTTTATGTGATAAAGCAGGCATCGCGGAGTTGGAACGTCTGTTTTGATGTGGTAGTCAAAGAGCTTGACTTCATCAAAATGGTAGATGAATCTTGTATATACAAAAAGGTAGTAGGGAGTATGGTGGTGATCCTCGTATTGTACGTGGATGACATACTCTTGATAGGGAAGTAGTTTCCTATGCTACACTTGGTCAATCTCCGCTTATCACAAGGATTCTCCATATAGGATCAAAACGATACCTCCTGAATCCTGGGTTTTGGATCTATGAGATAGATCTAATTGGATGTTAGGATTCTCACTAGTTGTAGTGAGATGGTATCAATTGATCGTAGGGAGAATCACTGGAATGGTTCCAGGCTGGTAAGGTTGACTGAATGTCAGTCACAGGCATTGTCTTTACCCTCAGTGGAGGGACGGTATGTTGGAAGAGTTCCAAGCTAGATACCATGACATACTAGACGATAAAGGCAGGATAAATCACTACCAAGGATGCTACCAAAGAAATAGTCTGGAAGTACACTAGTTCATGAGATGAACTTTGTTCCTACCATTGTGTGACAATGGAGTTGTGGCTTTTGCCAAGGAACCCCCCGTCCCATCTGAGATCCAGACAAATTCTTAGGCAGTATCACCTGATCATGGAGATGGTTGATCTCTAGGGAGATCGAGGTTAGGAGAGTAGACACAGAGGACAACAGCCCAGATCCACTCACAAATGCCAATTTCCCAGTAGAGACTTTTATGGGATGGTTGAGTATGAGATACTTCAACCACAGCTGATTGTTGGGTATGCGATACCACAACAGTTGGCCCTAGTGCAAGTAGGAGATTGTTAGTTATATGTATGCCCTAGAGGCCATTACTGTACATACGATGTATATTGTAGTGGATGCTTGGACATATATAGGGAGGACTTTCTTGCTCGACATGATAGTACGCTATCTGGTTGAGCTTTATCTTAACATGTACTCTGATTGTCTCTATGTCACATGTTGATAAAGCTCTTAGGATGAGTACTTGACTACCAGGACTATGATGCAGATCATACTAGTGGGGACAGTGTAGTCGCTAAGTACATCCTTCGAATGTTCCTAGTCGTGGGAGTACCGAGACAGGGCATTGATACTCCAGAGTAGACTAGCGTATGCGCTTCTTGACCCATATGATGGGTAATGGATGATCCCATATCCATTGGTGTTTGACATCAGAGAAGGTATACGGGTGCTCAGTGGAGACTGGGTACACCGGACGAACTCGCCGAGAACTCCCAGATGGTATTATACCTCACGTCAGATGGCAGTTCTCTGGTGACACTGGTACATGTTAGTCTGTAGACCCGAGATCGTCATAGAGTCTTGTGTGATTCCCTCTGTGCTTTGATTTCCATCATACCACATCCAAGAGGGCGTGCAAAAAGGTGGCTTTTGGGTAGAGTCCCGAATCACATGGAGGCAATGAGCGATAGGAGGGGTTTCGTCTCTCCCGGTATAGGGAGTTGATGTTGCGCTGTGTTCGATTGGCTATAATTGGAAACCCCTGGCCAGGGTTGCTGAGATTTACTGGTAAGTGTTATCAGTTGTTTCTCGAACTGTTATGGACCTCATATCGACACGACTTATTAAGCTACCGGGGTCTGACGTTTACCACCCCTAGGCGAGATACGCGACATATCAGACGAAGAGACCGGACTGTACGGGAGTGTTACTGATTGGATTCACTGGAGAAAGTACAGGCTTGCTTGTTGATCTTCTGATTGCTCAATATCTGGGTGGCTGTTACGTTTAGCTAACCGCTTACAGCTTGTGGGTGTTTGATATGATCATCACCTACTGCCGGCATATTGACGATTCTTTAGAGTCCTACACAGAGGTTTCCTGGCTCAGGAAAAACGGAGTAGGAGCACATATATGATATGTGCGGGACTGAGAACAATACGTGTATGTGATACCGTATTAGATTCTTGCGATATGAGATATCGGCCGGGTATATGTGATATAGCCGGGTCATCGGATCAAGTGTTGATTCGATGAACTGATACAGATTATATTAGTCGGTTATTTATGAAATAGCCGGATTATCGGATCAAGTGTTGATTCGATAATTTAATGTATAATTATATATTTGATATATTATATTACATTAACTAATATTAGCTCACTTAAAGATTCTTTTTCTCACTCGGGTAATACATTGATATATATGTGATATATGTTAAATGTATTATTTTATTTTGTTAGAATAAATATTATATATGTGATATATAATATTGTAACAAGTTATGGTTATAAATGCAACATGTTTTGTGGGTTTTAATTATGGTTAGGGTTTGGATTAGGGTTAAGCTTGCATGAAGCTTTCAAGAAGCTTTGACTTTGACTTTGGATATTTTGTGTAGATATTTGCTTAACCCAACCCAACCCTTCACCATAGTTAACTCTCTACATGGGTTAAGTCTTCATTCTTAACCCATGGTTGCATTTCTAACCTCACTTGAGTTTCATTATTCATCACAAAGAGATTGCTTATTTTTCTTCCTTCTTCTTGCTTGAAAAAGCTTTCTAGCTTTTTGTGATGTGATAAAAATGAGTGAGAAATAGAAAACAAATGAGAGCTAAATTCCTACTTCATCATCCTCATCTATTCTAACCGCTTAGATTAGGGTGTTTGCTTTGCTAATACTTGATTAGCAAAGCAAGAGCTCGGGTTTGAGTTTCTTCAAGGTAGATCATCTTAGTTATCGAAGATCGGAAGCAAGCTTGCATCTTTCTTTTGTGGAGCCTCTTTAGAGTCCGGATACTCGATGATCACAGCGAAGGGACCTCAACACGGAGCTTTAAAAGTGAAGGAACAGACTACAAAGGTTGTAATCCCTAACTCTTAGAAGTAAAGTTGTTTACTTGCTATTTGTTTCGCCTAATCTCTAGTCTAAGATCTTGGTTAGGGTTGTTCGGCACGTCTAAAATTTAAATTGGGTATGGTTGATGCCTTGTAGAACCTTGTGAGAGTGCCTAGTAACCCTCCAAAAGAGGCTATAGAAAGGCAGAGAATTGGGAATGTGTGATATGTCTCTAAGTGTAGAGAAAGGTACAAGTGTTGCAGTCAAACTAGTTGGCAAATATCAACTTGTATTAATACATTGATTCTGAACGAATGTTATTACATACCGAACCTGATGTACAACATTACATCGATTTCTTTATTAAGTTAATGAAGGATATAATTTTGTATTGATGGATAATGTTGTGAACATTTTCCTTAATCAAGAGTTGATTGGATCAGGCACGTTATGTAATAGCATATACGTTCTAAATCAAACCATAGTTCAAAGTAATAAGAACACACACAAGAGGAGTAGTTCAGAAATGAATGAATACTTCTTGTGGCATTGTAGACTGGGTTATATCAATGCGACACAACTAGCTAAGTTATATAAGGTTGAATATTTGAATCCGTTCGAATTTTCATCTTATGATACTTGCCAGTCATATCTCAAAGGTAAAATGATCAAAACTCTGTTTACTGGAAACGGAAAGAGAGTTAGTGAACTCTTGGGATGGATACATGATGATGTATACCGTCTTATGTCTACACATGCTAGGGTTGGTTCTTTGAACTTCATTACATTCATCGACGATCTCTCAAGATTCAGACATGTGTTCCTGTTGAAACACGAGTCTGAAGCTTTTGAGAAATTCAAGATATATAAGTTTGAAGTTGAGAACCAGACGGGTAAAAGTATTAAGTCCTTCGATGTGATTGGAGAAAGGATTACATGGGCACGGAGTTCCTGGATTTCTTAAAAGAGAATAGGATTCTCTCTCATCTTACTCCTGTAAGTCGATGTCGTGCACCCCAAGTGTTCGTGGGGAGGTGGAATTTGCAAAAATGATTTTTTACGGGCTTCACAACACCGACTAGAACCAAAGATCATCCATAAACCCTATCTAGCAAACTACATGAGATTTAACTACTCGGAAAGAATGTTATACCTAATGATACAAGTCCTTCGGGTCTTCTCCGCTGTCCTCCTCATCATCGTAGGCCTTAAGGATCTATCCGGATTGTGGCTTCCTCATCGGCTTCCTCGAGTAAAAGACGATCCACCCGAGAGTCTATAGTCCGAGCTCCAACCTCAAATCTGAGGTAACTAGGGCAACAAGCTTGCCAAACTTGATGGCCTAGGTGATGTAGAGAATGAAGATGGATTTATTTGTCTCTTGAAACCCTAGTTTACTCAACTCATGAGACCTTAAGGGTTTTTGTTGAGAGGAAGAAGAAGAGAGCTCACTTGAGGAAAGATAAATGTTTTTTGATAATGATAATGATAAATGAGATGGCTCTCTTGATATGAATACAAGCATGGCAAGAAAATATCTCACCCAAAAAATCTAGTGCCACAAAATATCTCGCAAGAAATATCTAGTCAAAGAGTCAAACCAAGTCAAGTGGTCAAACTAAGTCAAATGGTCAAACCAAGTCAAGTAGTCAATACAAGTAGCCATGCCACAATTATCATTTACAAATATAACAAATACTTTCCTTTACCTCATAATTGTTTTGATCAAGTCAATGGTCAAAACCCTAACGAGGTGTCTCCTTCTTTTCCCCTTTCATCCGTATATACATACCCGCATCCGTATTCCGAGAAACACGAATACAAAGAGATGAAACTGATCCATCAATATAATACTAGGATCCATCTTAAACCAAAGCCCACTAGTATTATCCGCCCGAACATCATACGCGCACAAGTGTACGTACGTGATCGAATCCCTGCCGTAAAACCTTACGGCCTCTACATCTTTCGCCCGATGCAGGGAAACTCTATATGTGGGACTCAAAGACTCGACAGTACGCTGGCAGTAGGTTTAACCACAAGCCGCAAGCGGTACTAGCTGCACGTAACGGCTACCCAGGTATCTGTCGATAAGAAGGCCGATGAGCAAACCCATTCGAACTCCTACTGAGCCTGAATGTGACAATCTCCGTACAGTCCGGTCTGTTCGACTAAGAGTATCGCATATCGAGCCTAGGGGGCGGTAATCGTCAGATCCCTAATAGCGCAATAAGTCGTGCCGGAGTGTAGCCCAAAACACCCTGAGAAACTACTGGAATACCTATCAGTAAATCTCGCTTTCCCTGGCCAGGGACTTTGTGTAATGGTTCTCCAAACACAGCACGATATCAAGCCATAATACCGGGAGAGACGAATCATATCTAACCGCCACTGCCTCCAAGTGCTTCGGGACTGCACCCAACTACTACCTGTTTTCACGACTCCTTTGAGCTGTGGTAGGGTAGTAGTCAAAGTACGATAGGAACACACTCGAGGCGAAGTAGCAGTGTCAAGTCGACGGACTAAGCTGTACTCATTTCACCTAGGAACTGCTACTCGACGATAGGTATAATACTAACCAACAGTTCCCGACGAGTCCTGTCCAGTGTACTCGTAACCTAACGAGCACCTGCATATTATCTCCAGTACGATATACTAATGGCTGTGGAACAGACCATCTCCCCTGCTGGGATGAGAAGTGTATACACTAGTCTACTCCGAAGTATCGATGCCCCATCTCGATAATCCTATGACTAGGGACCTGTATAAGGATGTGCTTGTAGACTACCCAGCCCCCACTAGTGTGATTGCCATCACAACGCTGGTAATCAAGCAAAGATTCTAAGGGCTCTACCAATATGTGTAAGAAATATTCTTAAAGAAACACATGCACATATTGAGGTAGAAACAAACCAGGTAGCATACTACCATTTCGAGCAAGACTGTTACAATATCCGTGTATATCCCAAGCTCCCATTAAGCAATATACAATTCAGTATGATACAATAATGGCCTCTAGGGCATATATCACAAACAATCTCCCACTTGCACTAAATCCATATACTGGCATATCGCAGACCAAAGATCTCGAATACCCTCTCGAACACTGTCTGAGTGATGGCCTCTGTGAGTGGATCTGCTGTTTTGTTCTCCGTATCTACTCTCCTCACCTTGATCTCCTGGGGATCAACGA
Organism: Agapanthus africanus; assembly: GCA_030015575.1. Classification (NCBI taxonomy): domain Eukaryota; kingdom Viridiplantae; phylum Streptophyta; class Magnoliopsida; order Asparagales; family Amaryllidaceae; genus Agapanthus; species Agapanthus africanus. The sequence continues at coordinate 510,476,627 of CM057341.1, forward strand.
TCTCCCTGATCAGGTAATCCAGGAACTCGGCAGTTTAATTATTCATCACGTCGATCAGATCTCAGTGTCTTGATACTTTTGCCTGTTTGTTTTTCCACTTCATTCTTATATTCCCGGAATTTCTCAAAGGCCTCGGATTTATGCTTCATCAAGAAGACATGTCCTAATCTAGAGAAATTATCCGTAAAAGTAATGAAATAGGAATAACCACTTCGTGCATCTGTAGATATTGGACTACACACGTCGCTGTATATGAGTCCCAAGAGCTCGCTCGCTCTTACTCCGTGTTCAGTGAACGGAGTCTTTGTCATCTTTCCTATGAGACAAGATTGACAAGTTGCATAAGACTGATATTCGAACAGATCTAAATATCCCTCTCTATGTAACTTCGACAACCGTGTTTCATTGATGTGACCCTGTCTACAATGCCATAAGAAAGTTTTATTTAATACTGGAGACTTTCGTTTAAGTGTGTTATGGACGTTTGAAAACCTGAGCTTGATTCAATATATACTATCCTCTAGTGTACCTGATCCAATCAAACTTTGATTTAGGTGGATGTGGAACACATCGCTTAAAAACTAGACTAGGTACACAGAAACGGTTATGTAGAATCAATATCTTCCCACTTGTCAATTCTAGGTGATATACCCTATGGATACAGCGTCCACGCTCATTCCGTTAGTAACCCTGAGAGTCATATCACCTGCCCCGATAACTCTACGGTTTTTCAAAGCCTGTAATGAATTACATATATGAGATCCTGATCCGGTATCTTGTACCCAGGAAATAAAGTTAATTGACAGGCTGTTTTCAATCATAAACACACCCGAAGTCGAAGCCACAACATGCTTCGGATCCTAGATTCTGGCTTTCTGTCATGACCCGAAAAGTACGGAACGTGACTGGCACTTAAATTACGAAACGTCTCAAGGCGTTCGTAATCTAAGTAACCAAATCCCAGAAATCAAAACCCATTTAATCAATAGAGTGAAGGAAAACCAATTAAGTCACATCAAAATCTTTTAAAAACAACTTCACCTATTTTTCCAAAATTTTCGGCAAAGTCTCCTTTGTAAAAACTGGCCCCAAACGGGTACAAAACAAGAATATACATATAATCATGAATAAGGCATCCGTAAGAAGGAGCTAGCTCTTCGCCAAAAGCGGTCTCAACATCACACGCAATAAAAATCATTATTGTGAAAAAATAAGAATGTAAAAACCCAAGTAATAAGCATCACGTCGGCTCAAGTGAGCTCGACCCAGAGAAACAACATAAATGTCTACAAATCTCACTGTCTCGTCTCTAGGTCAAAGTACATCAATACAAGTAGCAGGTATAGTAGATAGAGTATGCTAGATACAATAAATATACAAGGTGGAAAAAAAATAATCTCACAACCCACCTACGAGCAAAAGTCTCAAATCCAAGCAAAAGGAGCAAAAGGATGAAGTGCGTCCGCCGCTACAGTGTTGACGGATCGGACATGCAAAAAGGCTGTGGAACAACGGGGGTGAGTTGCCAACTCGTAAGAAATAAGAAATATCTATAGAGGCTATCGTAAGCATGCACGCAAAGTGTCAATACTGATATGGCATGATATACTAGAAGATATATATGCAACATGAATCAATTTTACATTACTAATATGGCATGATGTACTAGCAGGTATTAATGCAATATGAATCAATTTTACAATACTAATCTGGCATGATATACTAGCAGGTATGTATGCAACATGAATCAAATTTATCCCGTGATTTGAATATGTTGATATGAGAAAATCATTATTTTCATCTTCGAAAAATCTTTTGAAATATCAACATAATATCAATGAAATCAACTGAAATCCGTGTCCAGCATTGAAACCTCAAACGACTATCTCAAAATCTCAAGTATCGGTATCACAATATCTCAGGCCCCAGCCGTCCGGCTGGCCCATCTCAAAGTATCAATATCTCAATATCTCACGACTACGGTCGGTATCCTCTGGATATCCGCCGCGCCAACAATCACCAGTAGGTAGTCTGCCCCTACCAGGCTCATCGTCTACAACTCGATCTTCTTGCCCCGGGGTACCTTACCGGGCCCACCATGTACCCGAAACAGTTCATCCTACTCCTCGAATCGGGTCTCAAAAACTAACAGAAAACCCATGGTGGACGACACATATATCAATTACGAGAAAACCGCAACTTGCAATATTTAAAAATGATATCTGGTTTATTAAATCCTTGCGGTTTCCCCCCAAAATCTCATAAATCTAAAGTGCAGAAATCCTCAGAAAATCACCATAAGCACGCATGTCAGCTAGAATGAGCCTATGGTATTGACAATACGAACTGTAATATGTAGCTAGAAAAGTGTACATGAATGATGATACAGTGATTGTAATTTCACAATTTAGCAAGTTAATTTGTACTCGTGCCGCATACTCATGATAATGGTGCAATAGTTTCACATTCCCAATTTAGCAAGTTAAATAGTACTTGTGCCGCATAACTCATGACAATGGTGCAATAGTTTCACATTCTTGATTTAGCAAGTTAAATAGTACTTGTGCCGCATAACTCATGATAATGGTGCAATATGATTCTAGATTCTCAATTTAACAAGTTAATTAATACTTGTGCCGCATACTCATTTTTAATGGTTCAAAGGTTCTACAGGATGAACTAAGCAAGTCATATAGTACTCGTGTCACAAGTTTCATATTAATGGTTCAATGGTTCTATATAATGAACTAACACATATAGGGATATAAGGATCATACAGTGCAGCAAAATGAATAACGAGAAACTACACGCAATGCCTGTACTACTAGAAGTTTTAAAACTATCGGGCGCCTCGCGCCATCCATACGATTTCCACCGTAGATGTGTACATCTACTCACCGGTGATATGGTCCTAGGTGTATCCGACCACCTGCTTTCCTTTCTTCGCGGCGTCCGAAGTCCCCTCCTGCGAACCTAGAATTTACACAAAGCAACACACATAAGGCACAATCCAGCAAAAACGCGATATCAAGATTATACGAGAAACTAGCGTCGCAAGCTAAACGTGTGTGTATACGTAACGTGTGTGCATACTCCAAAAAGCACCGCGACACGCTGTGACACGCAACACACCAACTCAACTCGTATCGTACGTGTCGCGCAAGTCCCGCTACGCTAATTATAGGTAAAAGGTCCCAGATTTCATCTGGAGCAAAAACAAGAAAAACAAATAAGACCAAACCTCTTACAATACCTACAGACAACTACCTGCAAAAATTCAACATGATCCCACAAAATTGGGCCGGCCGCCATAGGTATGATATTGGCCAAATTCAGGTGGAAAACGCCCAGGTTTCTACACTATATTCCTAAAACAAAGCATAGCCTAATGTATATGTTTGCTTACAAAAAATATATCCCCGATACAGCAGATTCTAGTATCTTAAAGTTTAATTTTAAAAACGTTTTAAAACACTTAATTTGCAACAATAGGGTACATTTGTGAAATTAGGTGAAATTACAAGAATCAAGTGATACCAACAGCACATACAAGAGCTAATCTAACCTTAAAAACCCTGAATTACCCTATTCTCCAACTGAACCATCAATTTAACATCAAAGCCCACAAAACACTAAAACTAACTAAACTATCCCAGATTTCGCCCACTGCAGAAACCCAAAAACCAAACAATACCAAACACTGGCAAACATACACAGACACCACTCAGCAAAGCACCAACTAACAAAACCAGAGGGGGGTCGGCGACGCCGGAATCCAAGGGGTGGTCGCTGGATTTTTAGGAGGGGAACGGGCACGAAATCCTACACACTACTCTAAAAAGCCTGCACACTATTCTGAACATGTTTGCTAACCTAGAAAATAACCACCGATGTAGCATGTCACTTGTATCTTAAACTTGATTCAAACCGTATTAAAACTTCAAATTTGGGACTTTAAGGTGTTTTAGCGAAGTCTAGTTATACTAGTTGGTTTACACAGCACAAATAACACCTAATTAAGTTAATTAAGCAATAACAATCCCATTTTACTCAAAACTCCACACAAAACACAAAGTTAGCCGATTTCACTACTTAAACAAAATTTTAAGCTAAACAAACTATAAGTTTAGCAAAAATTGGAAATTGAGTTTAAAATTATGCCTCAAGTTGGTCCTAGGAGGGTTCACACATGTTGACCTTGCTTCAAGAACCAGTAAGGAGGTGTTTTGCAAGAGATTTGTGAAGAAAATGGGTTTTTGATGAAGATTGAGGCTTGGATGCAAGAAAAGAAGAAGAAGAAGAAGAGAAGAAGAGAAGAAGAAGAAGAAGAAGAAGAGAAGGGGGTTTGCTGCAGCTGCTGCTGCTGCTGGTGGTGATGCTGTTGCTATTGTTGCTGCTGCTGCTGAGCCGCTGCTGCTACTGATGATGCTGCTGCTATTGAAGGAAAAATGAGAGGGAGAAAAATATGTGATGAGCGTGGGAAAATAATTGGTTTGAAAAAAAGAAATGAGAGATGAGAGTCAACCCTTTCCCTCTTTCTCTCATCATTACCAAGCATGCTACAAGCTCATCATGCTCTCTCTCTCTCTCTCTCTCTCCAATTCACAAGTCAAGCCCCAAAACAAATTAATTATATTTAAATTTAAAAAAAAACTAATACACTTAGTTAACTTCATAATCCTAATTAAATGGGTTAGTTCACCATGGCTACCTAAATATGGCTTAACCCTAAACTTAGCCCTAATTTACATGCAAATGTATATGCAGTCCAAATTAAATTCTAGTAAAATGTTCATTAAAACTTATAAAATATTTGAAAACTGATTTGGTAAATTTTTTTACTAAAAACCCCACATTAAAGCATAATAACCCCTAATCGCATTCTAGGGTGTTACAATCTTCCCACCTTAAAGAAAATTCGTCTCCGAATTTAAAATATAGCTACGCGTACCTTCAAAGAGATGAGGGAATTTCTTCCGCATCTTGCCCTCGGCTTCCCAAGTGATCTCAACACCATTCGGGCTGCGCCAAAGAACTTTCACAGATGGCAAGACCTTTAATCGAAGTTTCTTCACCTGCCGATCCAATATCACTACTGGCTGCTCGGTGAATGAAAGATCGCGCTCAAGCTGAACGGTCTGATGCTGAATTATGTGAGAAGGGTCATGGAGATATCTGCGAAGCATTGACACATAGAATACGGGGTGAACATATGGAAAGCTGGGTGGAAGAGCCAAACGATATGCAACTGCGCCGACATGCTCGAGGATCTCGAAGGAACCCACAAATCTGGGACTAAGCTTTTCTTTTCGCCCAAATCTCATCATGCCTTTCATCGGAGAGACCCTCAAAAAACATGATCGTCAACTGCGAACTCTAGTCTGCGACGGCGTCTGTCCGCATACGATTTCTGCCTGCTCTGATCCGCTCTCATCTGATCTCGAATCAACTGTACTTTCTCGGTCGTCTCCTGCACGATCTGCGGCCCCAAAATACTGCTTTCGCTGAGCTCTGTCCAACAGACGGGCGATCTACATCTCCTCCCATACAAGGCCTCGAAGGGTGCCATCTGAATAGTATCCTGGAAATTGTTGTTGTAGGAGAACTCTACTAAGGGTAAATGATGATCCCAGCTACCACCAAAGTCTAAAATGCACGCTCGGAGCATGTTCTTGAGAGTCTGAATAGTCCGCTCTGACTGACCGTCGGTCTGCGGATGAAATACTGTGCTGAAACTCAAATGGGTGCCCAACGCCTCCTGAAGTCTCTGCCATAGTCGGCTGGTAAACTGGGTTCCTCGGTCTTACACGATACAAGTCGGGACGCCATGCAACCGTACGATCTCGTCGATATAAATCTGGGCATACTGAGCAAAACCGAAAGTGGTCTTCGCTGGCAGGAAGTGAGCCGCTTTCATCAATCGATCAACAATCACCCAAATGGAGTCATACCCTCGACTGGATCTGGGTAGACACACAATGAAGTCCATAGAAATCTGCGTCCATTTCCACTCCGGAATGGTCAAAGGCTGCAACTCTCCCGTGGGCCTCTGGTGCTCGGCATTGACTTGCTGACAAGTCAGGCATCTCGACACGAAGTCTGTGACGTCCCTCTTCATCCCGTCCGACCAATAAACATCTCTCAGATCGTGGTATATCTTGGTGGAACCTGGAAGAACACTATAAATCGATCTATGCGCCTCCTCAAGGATCTCACGCCGCAGTCCCTCAGAATCTGGTACGCACAATCGAGTCCCAAATCGCAGTACCCTCTGATCATCGATCACGAACTCGGAATCTCTGCCCTGCCTAATCTGCTCCATGATCTCTGAAAGACGGTCATCACTGGGCTGTGCCTTGCTAATACGGTCAAGCAACTGCAGACGTGCACGAATATGCACAAGCTGTCCCCCGGTCGGAGTGAACTCGAACTGCACTCGGCCGTCGTATAGAATCTGCTAATCTGCTGATGACTGCCTCTGCATGGCGCTCAAACAAGATAATCTACCTCCGGGCCTCCGACTCAAAGCATCTTCCACCACGTTCGCCTTGCCCGGATGATAAAGGATTTCGTAATCATAGTCTTTCACTAGCTCTATCCAACGGCGCTGTCTCAAATTCAAGTCTCGCTACTGAAATATTTACTTCAAGTTCTTGTGGTCCGTGAATATCTGGCACGACTCGCCGTATAAGTAATCTCTCCAGATCTTCAGTCCAAACACCACTGCAGCCATCTCTAAATCGTGCGTAGGATAGTTCTGTTCATGTGTCTTCAGCTGCCGAGAAGCATACGTGATAACTCTGTCGTGCTGGATTAACACGCAACTTAGTCCCACTCGAGAAGCATCACAATAAACCACGAATCCGCCTGATCTCGAAGGCAATGACAACACTGGTGCAGTAGTCAAACGAGTCTTCAACTGCTGAAAGCTATGCTCACACGCCTCGGTCCAATCAAAAGGAACTCCCTTCCGGGTCAACCCGGTCAACGGTGCAGCGATACGGGAGAAGTCCTGAACAAATCGTCGGTAGTAGCCAGCCAGGCCTAGGAAGCTGCGGATCTCTATAACTGATGCTGGTCTGGGCCAATACTGAACGGCTTCGATCTTCTTCGGGTCCACACATATGCCATCTCTCATAATCACGTGACCCAAGAAATCAACGCTGTCAAGCCAAAACCTACACTTGGAGAATTTCGCGAACAGCTTGTGCTCCCTCAAAGTATGCAATGTGATCCGTAGGTGCTGCTCTTGCTCCTCTCGGCTCCGGGAATACACCAAAATGTTGTCAATAAACACGATGATGAGCAGATCTAGATACGGCCTGAAAATGCGGTTCATCAAGTCCATAAACACGGCTGGTGCATTGGTGAGTTCGAACGACATCACCAAAAACTCATAGTGCCCATAACGTGTGCGAAAAGCCGTCCTCGGAATATCCTCCTGCTGCACCCGCAACTGATGATAACCCGATCGCAAGTCAATTCTCAAAAAGTATCCCGCACCCTGAAGCTGGTTGAACAAATCATCGATATGTGGTAAGGGATATCTGTTCCGTACGGTAACCCTGTTCAGCTGGCGGTAATCAATGCACAAGCGTAAACTGCCGTCTTTCTTCTTGACGAACAGGACAAGAGCTGTTAGTTATATGTATGCCCTAGAGGCCATTACTGTACATTGGATGTATATTGTAGTGGATGCTGGGACATATATAGGGAGGACTTTCTTGCTCGACATGATAGTATACTATCTGGTTGCTCTTTACCTTAACGTGTACACTGATTGTCTCTCTGTTACATGTTGGTAAAGCCCTTAGGATGTGTACTTGACTACCTGGACTATGATGCGGATCAGACTAGTGGGGATATGGTAGTCCATAAGTACATCCTTCAAAGTCCCTAGTCGTGGGTGTATCGAGACGGGGCATCGATATACCAGAGTAGACTAGCGTGTACCTTCTCGACCCATACAGATGGGCGATGGATGATCCCATATCCATTGGTGTTTGAAATCAGAGATGATATACGGGTGCTCAGTAGAGACTGGGTACACTGGACGGACTCGCCGAGAACTCCCAGATGGTATTATACCTCACGTCAGATGGCAGTTCTCTGGTGACACTGGTACAGAGTAGTCTGTTGACCCGAGATCGTCATAGAGTCTTGTGTGGTTCCCACTGTGCTTTGATTTCCATCTTACCACGTCCAAGAGGGCGTGCAAAACGGTGGTTTTTGGGTACAGTCCCGAGTCACATGGAGGCAATGAGCGATAGGAGGGGATTCGTCTCTCCCGGTATAGGGGGTTGATGTTGCGCTGTGTTCGATTGGCTATAACAGGAAATCCCTGGCCAGGGTTGCTGAGATTTACTGGTAAGTGTTACCAGTAGTTTCTCGAAGTGTTATAGACCTCATATCGACACGACTTATCGAGCTATTGGGGTCTGACGTTTACCACCCCTAGGCGAGATATGCGACATATCAGACGATCAGACCGGACTGTACGGTAGTGTTACTGGTTGGATTCATTGGAGTATGAGCGGGCTTGCTCGTCGATCTTCAGATCGCTTAATACCCGGGTGGCCGTTACGTTTAGCAGACCGCTTGCGGCTTGTGGGTGTTTGATATGATCATCGCCTGCTGCCGGCGTATTGACGAGTCTTTAGAGTCCTACACAGAGGTTTCCTGGCTCAAGCGAAACGAAATAGGAGCGCATATGAGATATGTGCGGGACCGAGATTGATTCGAGTATGTGATACCGTATTCTATTCTCGCGATGAATGTGTCGAATGGTTGTATGCGATATAACCTAGTTATCGAATCAAGGATTGATTCGATAAGCCGATACATTGAATATTAGTCGGTTATATGTGATATGACCGGATCGTTAAATCAAGTGTTGATTTAATGATTTAATGCATAATTATATATTTGATATATTACTTTGCATCAACTAGTATCGGTTCACTTTAAATGGATTTTCTCGCTCGGATGTGCGCATTATATATGTGATATGATTTTTGGGCACATGCTTGTATCATGTTTGATGATACATGCTAACTTGATTAGGTGTATGATTAAACCATGGTTAGTTAATGGTTAGGGTTTCATTTGATTTATTTATGCCTTTATTTATTTTGTTTTGACAAAAAGAAAAAGGGGAATGAAAACGAAAGGGTTGCTTTCAAAGATGAAGCTTGTTGAAGCTTCATGAAGGTTTGACCAAAGTGACCATTTTGTCTTCATCTCTAAACCTAACCATTCACTAACCCTAGTTCATTCTCTACACCTAACCATGGTTTGCTTATGATAAGAATTGATTTTCTTTTCTATTTTAATTATTCTTATCATAACAATTATCATCATCTTCTTCTTCTTCTTGAAGATGAAAGCTTACTTCATCAATGGTGATTTGAGCATAAGTGTGAGAAATCCAAATCTAAAGTGAACCCACTTCCTATTTCTTCATCCTCTACCTCTTTCCAAGTAGTAGAGTGTGTTTCCTTCATAAGTTTTCATGGCTTGGTGAAGGTGGAGCTTGATCTAGCGATGCCTCGACGTAGATCATCTTCGGCACGTCGTCGATGACCTAGCCCGCTCTTTCTCCGATGAAGCCGACGCTAGAGCCCGGACTTTGATTTGGACAGCGGAGAGGACTTCATCACGGAGCCGTGGAGGTGGAGGACCGGATCTACAAAGGTTGTATTTCCGTTCTTTTAGTTTAGATGTAAACTAGTTTCTTTTTCGCCTAAACATCTAGCCAACGATCTAGTCTAGGGTTTCTCGGCACCGTATTTTTAGAAATTGGCATGGTTGATGCCTTGTGAGACCTCATAAGGGTGCCTAGGAACCCTACAGTGGTATCAGAGCCAAGCTAGAGCCTTAGGCGAAGTCTAGACGGAGTTTGAAGTCCGAACGAACCCGAAAACCCATTTCAAAATTGCTCTCTGTCCTTTTTTCAAAAACTGGGATTTTTCCAAATTAAAAATTGCTAAAAAATTCAGCAGGGAAAAATAAGAATTACGATGCAAATTTTTTTCGATGAACAGTATTTATTGCGGCGGAACCGCGGCAGAAGCCTAGCTTCTGCGGCGGTTCCGCGGCTATCTGGTGACTTCAGCCCTCATTGTTTGCACAGTAATTCCTGATAAATTATGCTGAGTTTTCTGGGAATTTTTAAAATTTATTCAAGAGTTGAATTTTCTGGGTTGTTTTGGGGATTCGAATATTCGATCGGATTATCAGATTTTGTCTATGTGGCTTTCCGGATAAATTTTGGAATATGTTAAAAAGTTCGACCGGATATAAATACCCAATTTTTCCCCTATCGGGAAATTTCCAATTGTTGGATTTTTCCGTAGTCTAAAGACGTTCTAAGTAGTGTAAGTAACTCGATGGACCCTTTAGAAGACAACAAACCTTAACTCGATTATGTGACCGTCTTGAACTGCCCTTTGAACCTTCGGGTTTGGGGCAGTACGGCGTGCCACATGTGAGGCGTTGGCTTGACCCTTCTACGGCTGGACCGTTGGTACTGAGGCACGAACTGAATGTTGTTAGACTTATTTCATGTGTTGATCTGTATCGGGAAAACTTGGGTGTTCGATTGTTCGATCGGAAAGTCTAACATTTTCTAATTATCTGGAATGTGATACAATAATTGGAATTCACAAAGAGTTATGAGATAACTGAATGAATGTTATAAACATAGCAGTTTAGTCTCACTTGATCGGTTGCCACGGAGTTTTGATGTGATCAAAAGTCCGTCGCAATCACGTAGCGTACGCGGATACTCGCCGGGTAAACTTAATAGACAGCTACACCCCATAGCCACGACCAAGTGACTATAGGAGAACCCCGTCGCCGAAAGCATCCGTTCAGGTGCTCGCGGTAGCGGTGTTCCGCCTTGGTGCACTTCGTCGACGGTATCAGGGGTGCAGCCGTCTACTGAAGTTTGCGACGAGCATTCGATCAGGATGTCGGGAATCTTGTTGAATTGCCCGACTTGATATTGAAAAGAGTTTTCGATTTTGAGACTAAAATGCGGGGTTTATAATTGTTAGGCATGCGATGTCTAAGGAATTCATTTGGTCAGGCATGCGATGTCTGAGGTGGTTGCGGATTCCAACTGTTATAGTTTTACACTTTCTTTTCTGTGACCGTAAGTGTAATATGTGATATCGCCGGTTTCGTTGCTATATGTCAACGACAATTGGGATGCGCATATTTACTTACGTTGATGACATATGATGTTATGTGTTGCTGGATATGTTATATTGGATCGTCGTGTTTGAATAGCCGGGGGTTTTTATGTGAGATGAGTGTTTTTCATTTTCATTCATGTAAAAACTTGTATGTAATATTCTTTTATTGGGGCACTTCCAGGTTGCGGAAGTTGTCACCTTTTGTATATTATTTACTTTTCCGCACTAGGATAGACCCAAGGAGGAGGGCACAAGTATCCGGGTTCTGGAGTCCAGTGGGAGACCAACTCGAGGAGTCGAGTCCGGGTCTCCTAACTCTAGAATTGGTAGGGTTGCTTGCCGCTCTCGTAGGGGTCTAGGGGTGTGGGTTTGGCTATTCATCACGACCGTGGAATCCGTGTTTTATACTGGCTCGTATTGAAAACACGGACATCCTAGTATATCCAATATTTCATATGTTTCTTCTGCCGCGATATCTGTGATGTGATCATGTGATGTTCTGTGATAGATACAGTATATAGTATATATGATATATTATATAGGCGTTACTTATGTTTTACACCCGCGCTAGCTCTGCCCTGCTCTGCTGTTAGTTACCTAACCTAACGGTGCACGAGGGGACATCGAGGCGAATGCGGATGGCATAAGCATACGCCGTATTTATCTGTGATGTTTAGGTACTTAAATGATGGGACTTCATTAATGTGATTAATGAAATAAAAGAAACCTAAGATGTTGTAGAATTTAATTTCAAAATAAAATAGGTAGCTACAGTTCTTGCTTTGCACAGCGGTATATATGATATATCCTGCACCTTATTCGATAAGGAAAGGACCGAGATCCCTTCACCGGGAGTGACTCCTTTAGCAATAACTGGCAGATGCTACACACTCGGTTTATCTTTTGATTGCTTTTAAGTGTTTTTGCTTTGCACAGTGATATATGTGATATATCCCGCACCTCATTCGACGAGGAAAGGACCGACGATCCCTTCACCGGGAGTGACTCCTTTAGCAAAACTAGAAAAGCCTCAAAAGCACTCCATTTCAAAATCATTTGATTCTACAACGATATCAAGTTCATTACGCAATAGGTTTTCAGAAAAACCTGTCGTAGCCCTCCGTCATTTCAGATAAATCCTGTTTAGTATTCGTGCTGCGTTTGTTGACCTTGTCAAGGCGCAGTGTGCGGTAGCTAACCAGTATTTATCTGCTTATGCATATGATGGAGATTGGGTTAGGGTAGTCGTGCGGCCTTGTTGACTCAGTCAAGGGTCGTACGGGTGGGTTTGATTCAATCGAGAAATGACGGGTTGAACTTGACTTGCGGTCTATGGTTTGTTGACCTTGTCAAGGTCATAGATCGTTTGGGGCAAAATATTATCGGGAATTTCAAGTGTTGAAATTTGCAATGAGATTGCATACCTTCTATGAGATAGTTGGATCCCGATACCCGCTGCGAGTAAGAGTTACTCCTGGGAGAGTTTTATACATTACAATTAGCCGATCAAGTAGGTGTCTAGAAAGGTGTCAACGGGGTTACGCCTCTGGGAAAACGAGGTTTACAGTAATTAGGTTCGTGCGAAAGCACGGGGGACCTCCCTCAAAGTACCGACACTGGCCTGGCTGAAAGATTGGCGAACTTGTAGTGTGTAATTAATCCCGGCTAGTCTTTCCTTTTAGGGTTTGAAGGAAGATTTGATAAAAAGCAGTGGGAGCCATCCTGATTAGATAAAATAATAACCAATCTATTCTTGCAAGAGCGCACGCTGAGTGTTTTCTTCTCTCTCTCTCCAGGTAGCGACCATATCACGCCTTAATCAAGATAATAATACGGATTATTGACCGAACCCGCTTGTTATACTGAGCTGGGGAACGTTGGTCCCGCTCCAACTTATAATTGTTATAAGACAGAGCAGGAAATTGGGGAATACCAGATTTCCCGTGCCGCCCAAACGAAGAGAGTGCATGATGATGCATCATCTTCGGGTGTGTTCATTATACAGAACTGTTTCTCAGTATCCTCCGAATCCTGGGTATATGATACCGGATCAGGATTCCAGATATGTAATAGGTTACATAGGGCTACAAAAGGGTAGAAAAACTGAGAACGGGTGATAAGTTTCATGAGGCAGAAAACGGGGCAAGTGTTGCAGCCAAGTCTGTCGGTCACTGTCACCCTGTATTACCAATACATTGATTCTGAACGAATGTTATTAGATACCGAACCTGATATACAAAATCATATCAATCTCTTTATTAGCAAAGAAATGATAAAATTCTGTATTGATGGATAATGTTTTGAACATTTCCTATATCAAAAGTTGATCGGTTCAGGCACGTTATCTAAAAGCATTAATGTTCTAAATCAAACTACAGTTCTTAGTATATGGAACACACACAAGAGGAAGAGTTCAGAAATGAACGATTCCTTCTTGAGGTATTGTAGACTAGGTCGGATCAATGTGACCCGACTAGCTAGAGTTACATAAAGATGCATATTTAAATTAGTTTGAATTTACATCTTGTGGAACTCGCCAGTCATGTCACAAAGATAAAATGACCATAGCTCTGTTTACTGGAAGCAGAGAAAGAGTTAGTGAACCCTTGGGATGATACATGTTGATATATGTAAGTCCTCTGTCTACACATACCAAGACCGGTTCTTTGTACTTCATTACATTCTCTGATAATCTCTCAAGATTCAGACATATGTTCCTGTTGAAACACAAGTCCGAACCTTTTGAGATATTCACAGAATATAAGTTAGAAGTAGAGAACCAAAATACGGGTATAAGTATTATGTCCTTTGATGCGATCAAGGAGGAGAATACTTGTGCACGGAATTCCTGGACTGTTCTAAAGGAGAATGAGATTCTCTCTCAGCATTACTCCTCCGAATACACCATAGCACGTTGGTGTATCGGGGTGGAGCAATCACACCCTATATGATAAGGTGTGCTCTATGATGAGTACTACTGAGTTACCTTTTTCCTTTTGGGAGTTATGCGCTTGAGAAGCTGCATACCTATTGAATAGGGTTCGAATCAAATCAGTTGCCTACCACCTCATATATGATATGGTATGGGAAGAGCCCATGTCTTAAGCTAGTTAAGATTTGGGGTTTTCCGGCCTATGTCTAAAAGCAAAATCCGGACAAACTCGAGGCAAGATCTGTTATGTACAACTGGAAAGGTTCCAGCTATACAAATTACAGCAGATGATTTGAAAGAACCAAAGGATTCAATAGTTACCAACGAATCTCGGCCTCTCCGCCGATCTAGTAGAGTTCCTCACCTACCTGAGAGATATTTCGGTTTCTCTATGACAGTGGGAGCGAGGATTGCATCATGAGATGATGACCCAACTAGTTTCGAGCTGGCCATCTGGAGTGGGACTCTGTAAGAATGGCTGGCTGCTTAGCGATCTGAGATGGAATCCATGTACACCAACAAAGTATGGACTTTGGTTGCTATATCTGAAGGGTTAAATCCCCATCAGGAGCAAGTATATCTTGAGAAGATTACTTGGTGTAGATGGAAAAGTTGAGACTTTCAAAACTAGACTTGTTAAAGGTTTGCATCATTGACCAAGTGTGGATCATGAGGAAACCTTTTTCTAAGGAGCTAGGCTTAAGTCCATCCAGATCCTACTTGCCACGGCTACATACCATGACTACAATATCTGGCGGTTGCGTGTCATGACTGCTTTTCTAAATGATATTTTAGAAGAGTGCGTCTATAAGTACACAGCCAGAGGGCCTCGTAGACAGTGGGAGCAGCGGAAACGTGTGCAAGATGCTTTATAGGATAAAGCAGGCATCGCGGAGTTGGAACATCTGTTTTGATTAGTCAAAGGAGTTGACATCATCAAAATGGTAGATGAACCTTGTATAAACAAAAAGGTAGTAGGGTGTATGGTAGTGATCCTCGTAGAGTACGTGTATGACATACTCTTGATAGGGAAGGAGTTTCCTATGCTACGCTCGATCAATCTCCGCTTATCACAATGATTCTCCACATAGGATCAAAGTGATACCTCCTAAATCCTGGATTTTGGATCTGTGAGATAGATCTAAATGGATGTTAGGATACTCACTAGCTGTAGTGAGATGGTATCAATCGACCCTGGGGAGAATCACTGGAATGGTTCCAGGGTGATAAAGACGACTGAATGTCAGTCACAGGCATTGTCTATACCCTCAGTAAAGGGACGGTATGTTGGAAGAGTTCCAAGCTAGATACCGTGGCATACTAGACGATAAAAGCAGGATACATCGCTACTTAAGATGCTACCGAAGAGGCTGTTTGGGTGTATATTGGTTCATGAGATGAACTACGTTCCTACCATTGTGAGACAATGGAGTTGTGGCTTATGCCGAGGAACGCCGGTCCCATCAGTGATCCAGACATATTCTAAGGCAGTATCACCTGATCATGGAGATGGTTGATCTCCAGGGGATCGAGGTCAGGAGAGTAGACTCAGAGGACAACACAACGGATCCACTCACAAAGGCCTGTTCCCAGAGAGAGACTTTTATGGGATGGTTGAGTATGAGATACTTCAAACCACTGCTACAGATGGCCCTAGTGCAAGTGGGAGATTGTTAGTTATATGTATGCCCTAGAGGCCATTACTGTACATTGGATGTATATTGTAGTGGATGCTGGGACATATATAGGGAGGACTTTCTTGCTCGACATGATAGTATGCTATATGGTTGCTCTTTACCTTAACGTGTACACTGATTGTCTCTCTGTTACATGTTGGTAAAGCCCTTAGGATGTGTACTTGACTACCTGGACTATGATGCGGATTATACTAGTGGGGACATGGTAGTCCATAAGTACATCCTTCAAAGTCCCTAGTCGTAGGTGTATCGATATACCAGAGTAGACTAGCGTGTACCTTCTCGACCCATACAGATGGGCGATGGATGATCCCATATCCATTGGTGTTTGACATCAGAGATGATATACGGGTGCTCAGTAGAGACTGGGTACACTGGACGGACTCGCCGAGAACTCCCAGATGGTATTATACCTCACGTCAGATGGCAGTTCTCTGGTGACACTGGTACAGAGTAGTCTGTTGACCCGAGATCGTCATAGAGTCTTGTGTGGTTCCTACTGTGCTTTGATTTCCATCTTACCACGTCCAAGAGGGCGTGCAAAATGGTGGTTTTTGGGTACAGTCCCGAGTCACATGGAGGCAATGAGCGATAGGAGAGGATTCGTCTCTCCCGGTATAGGGGGTTGATGTTGCGCTGTGTTCGATTGGCTATAACAGGAAATCCCTGGCCAGGGTTGCTGAGATTTACTGGTAAGTGTTACCAGTAGTTTCTCGAAGTGTTATAGACCTCATATCGACATGACTTATCGAGCTATTGGGGTCTGACGTTTACCACCCCTAGGCGAGATATGCGACATATCAGACGATCAGACCGGACTGTACGGTAGTGTTACTGGTTGGATTCACTGGAGTGTGAGCGGGCTTGCTTGTCGATCTTCAGATCGCTCAATACCCGGGTGGCCGTTACGTTTAGCAGACCGCTTGCGGCTTGTGGGTGTTTGATATGATCATCGCCTGCTGCCGGCGTATTGACGAGTCTTTAGAGTCCTACACAGAGGTTTCCTGGCTCAAGCGAAACGAAATAGGAGCGCATATGAGATATGTGAGGGACCGAGAATGATTCGAGTATGTGATATCGTATTCTATTCTCGCGATGAATGTGTCGAATGGTTGTATGCGATATAACCTAGTTATCGAATCAAGGATTGATTCGATAAGCCGATACATTGAATATTAGTCGGTTATATGTGATATGACCGGATCGTTAAATCAAGTGTTGATTTAATGATTTAATGCATAATTATATATTTGATATATTACTTTGCATCAACTAGTATCGGTTCACTTTAAATGGATTTTCTCGCTCGGATGTGCGCATTATATATGTGATATGATTTTTGGGCACATGCTTGTATCATGTTTGATGATACATGCTAACTTGATTAGGTGTATGATTAAACCATGGTTAGTTAATGGTTAGGGTTTCATTTGATTTATTTATGCCTTTATTTATTTTGTTTTGACAAAAAGAAAAAAGGGAATGAAAACAAAAGGGTTGCTTTCAAAGATGAAGCTTGTTGAAGCTTCATGAAGGTTTGACCAAAGTGACCATTTTGTCTTCATCTCTAAACCTAACCATTCACTAACCCTAGTTCATTCTCTACACCTAACCATGGTTTGCTTATGATAAGAATTGATTTTCTTTTCTATTTTAATTATTCTTATCATAACAATTATCATCATCTTCTTCTTCTTCTTGAAGATGAAAGCTTACTTCATCAATGGTGATTTGAGCATAAGTGTGAGAAATCCAAATCTAAAGTGAACCCACTTCCTATTTCTTCATCCTCTACCTCTTGCCAAGTAGTAGAGTGTGTTTCCTTCATAAGTTTTCATGGCTTGGTGAAGGTGGAGCTTGATCTAGCGATGCCTCGACGTAGATCATCTTCGGCACGTCGTCGATGACCTAGCCCGCTCTTTCTCCGATGAAGCCGACGCTAGAGCCCGGACTTTGATTTGGACAGCGGAGAGGACTTCATCATGGAGCCGTGGAGGTGGAGGACCGGATCTACAAAGGTTGTATTTCCGTTCTTTTAGTTTAGATGTAAACTAGTTTCTTTTTCGCCTAAACATCTCGCCAACGATCTAGTCTAGGGTTTCTCGGCACCTTATTTTTAGAAATTGGCATGGTTGATGCCTTGTGAGACCTCATAAGGGTGCCTAAGAACCCTACAGGAGCACCCCACGGAGATACACTAGGTCGAATAAGCCCCTTATCAAGCAAATCCTGCAACTCATCCTTCAGCTCTCTAAGCTCCGCCGGGGCCATCCGATAAGGCGGTATGGAAATAGGTCCCGTGCCGGGGATCAAATCGATGCAGAACTCAACATCGCGCTAAGGCGGTAGCCCAGGCAGCTCGTCAGGGAAGACATCAGGAAACTCACACACAATTAGGACCTGGTCCAACGGGACCTCTGCAGCTCTAGTATCACAAACATATGCTAAGAATCCCTGACATCCCTTCTGCAAGAGCTGACCGGCGCGAAGAGACAAAATCAAGCTGGGAAGGGCAAACCCAAGCCTCACTAATGGCGCCGCGGAACTGCCGCAAACCCTAAGGTTCAAAGGCTTTCACACGGTCATTATGTCGAGTTAGGGTTTCATTCTTCTAGAGGGTCCATAGAATTACCTGCATGTCTTTCCGAATACTTTAAACTTGGAATAATATGTTTCTGACATTCGATCGTCTCTATCGACTCTCAACGTATCCGCGTGAAGTCGTCTCTAGCTGGAATTAATCTATCTGATGACCTCGCATCGGGGTAGGGAACGAACCACATGTTCAAGTCATTCATCCTCGGTGACTAGTGACCTTCTCTCATCTCTTAGTACAACTCGTACTACAATAGCTCCAACATCTGGGGCGATATCTCGTCGTTCGCAGCAACAACTGGCCACTCGTCTGCACGCTGAACCGTGCCTTAATCATCATGAATAAGCAATACATCAACGGTCAACAAAATCTGGTTGGCCTCTATCAGTGGCTCAATCCTCTAGGGCTGATCTGCACGTCTGAGTAATCTCATACAGCGATCCATCCAACGATCGTGGCGCAACACAATAAAAATACATATCTCTACAATCGTATGTCGCCGGAATTACTCCCTGCTCAGTCCTCGTTCGTGACGAGCTCGTGTTGACCGCAACTCTAGTCGTAGCTCTCCCTGCCCGTAATCATGGCAGAAAAACCATAACTGGTACCGATGAGGCTAAATTAGGAAGGAATATAATACTGAACAAAGAAATGTACATCCTAAGGTTTCTTAAGTGGAGTAGCGTATCGTAAGTATGCCACGGAACATACCCACGGTACGTCACTCTACTTTAGTCATCTATTCCATCAACCAAGGGTCATCCTACGCTCCGAAGGTAAAACCTAACGCTCTGATACCAACTTTGTCACGTCCCGAAAGTACGGAATATGACCGGCACTTAAACTACGAAACGTCTCGAGGCGTACGTAATCTAAGTAAGCCGAAAACCCAGAAATCCAAACCAAGAAAAGTAGTGGAGTGAAGGAAAACCAACTAAAAGCAAGTAGTTTTAATAGCATAAGCCGAATTATGCGTTTTAAAAAAAACATCAAGTATTTTCTGAAAATTTCGGCAGAGTCTCCTTTGTAAATACTGGCCCCCAAACGGGATACAACATGAATAGTATACGAAATCAATAAAAAGGCATCCCCAAGCGGGAGATAACTCTTCGTCAATCGACGGTCACAACCACACAAGCAATATAATATACAACGCCAAGGGCGAGGATCAAAACTCAAAAGGAAACTCAAAACAAGAAGAAAATCCATAGGAATACAACGCGCGACTCTAAGGTCGAAAGAATAAACATTACTGGTCTCTATCTCTAAAATAAATACATGTTTGGTTGATGGAACTTCTAGATACAACAAAATAATAATATACAAGGTATAATGATGGGTACGATACAAATAAACCCATCTACTAGCAAGTCACCCGAAAAGAAGCAGTGCCAACAAAGCCGTAATGAAACCTATATGGCAAAACCTGCAAGAACTGTGGCACAACGGGGGTGAGTTGCCAACTCATGAATAGAATACATCTACGAACAGGAATCGCATGTATGACGCAATCCTAGGTCATACGATCATAATATATAATCCTCAAACATAAAACCTGCAGCCTATAACAATGGCTAGGGTAAATATCTAACCCAAGTGTAATCCCATGTGCCCGTGTCAGTGCCTCAGATAGCAATATATCATATGGATGTGGTATGAATGCATGAAAACAGAATACATGAAACTGAAGAAACTGCTTTCATAACTTAGTGAGATTTTTGTATATTTAAAATGAGGTATCATAATGAAATCAGCATAAACAGTGTCTAGCATCGACACAAAACAAGTATCCAAATATCTTGATATCTCTGTGTCGCAATCTCTGTACCTCAATATCTCAAATATCTTTGTATGTCTCAATCTTACTATCTAGGGCACCGTCAGTCCAGACCGGCCCCTAATATCTATCTTAAGACCACGACGGTATCCTCCGGATATCCGACGCGTCGGGTAAAATCACCGGTAGGTAGTGCTCCCCTGCCAGGCTCACATCGTCATCACCACGCGCTTCTTGCCCCGGGGTACCTTACCGGGTCCATCATGTACCCGAAACGGTTCATCCGTCTCCTCGAATCGGGTCTCGAAATCCATCAGCAAACTCATGGTGGACGACTCATACATCATGGGAAAACCGCGCTTTTCATTTAAAAAGAGAGAGAAGAAGTTTGTATAAGTTTTGCGGTTTTCCCCCAAATCCAGAAAATCTCATGGAAATCCGAATCCAAAACCCCAATAGCACGTAAAATAGTGAATATATGCATGAGAATCCATGAATGCGGCATAACAATGAATAACAGTATGCATGAAGTGACAAGTAATAACTACAATGTCTAAACTGGCATATAAGGCAAGTACACTAATATCATGTCAAAACTATTATCTAACAAGCTAAGTCAAGCAATAATATTCTCTAAGTGTACGTGACATGGCAATTACCGATGAAGATGTGTGTGAGCCGGCAAGTAAGTGTACGTGGTACATACGCATCATCGGTAATGGTGCTGGTGTCCTAACAGCATGATATCAATAATGGAATATGAATCACAATAAGTATGCGATGCGGAGCAACAACAATAATGAGCGGGAGCTAAATACTAGACACAAAGATAACAAATCTATATTCAATATAAATCTAGTCTAACAACTACACTAAACTAAAGGGCTAAGATAACTGGCCACTGAAGCTAAGGAAACCGCATAACCTCTGAGTCGATAAATATACCTACATGTATATGCTATTCGGTGATCCTGCCTCAATAATATCACATCCGATACCATATCTATAATCAGACATTCCCAAGTCAAGAGAGCGGATCAAACAACAATTTATAGCTCGTACGTAAATCCGTCGTACGACATCCCCAAATCTGGGTACTGGTCAGTATCACATTCATCAAATTAATCATTTGGTATCCTCTTTATCAAAGATCATAATCCAGGATACTGATCTACGTCTAGTACAATACTAATATCATCAATCTATTCATGATCTGACTGCTGATCTACAGCCTCATACAAACCGATATCATCATCATATATCGTCATAAAGAGGTATACATCGCCTAATGCGGCCTATTATGAATATCTTAACATATCTTATCTCATATCACGATCACATGTCAACCATTCAATGTATAACACTATTCACATGTATCGTCGTCCCATGATCCGCTATAACATCAGGACGTATCTCAAGTACGAATCCTGCCATATCACCGTTCTCGCGGTCTTAATCAAATCTTATCGACTCATCACAAATCCTAAATACAGTCCTCAAATCCAGTATGTGAACACATAGTCCCATACCCATGCGAACACATAACTATATAACCCCGTATAAGCACATATGAAAGAAGAATGTATGCAGGTATGGGTGTGTGTGTAAATGTGGTGCAACCTCTACTCTAGGGTCTCACAACACTAAACCTATCCAATCACACATAAAATCTATCTTTATCATCAATAAACTCAATAATATATAATCAATATATATGTATGTATACGTATTCGTATACATCACCACGAACTGCGGGGGTGCTATACGCCATCCACCCGACTTCTCCCCGTAGATATAAATCTACTCACCTGGTCCTTGCTCGCCGGTGCTGACGTCGCTACGCGCTTGCTTGTCTTCTCGAAGTCCATATGGGGTACCTACATATCATAACACACCGTATCGCATTAAAATCCGACTCATGACCAAAACGACACACGAATCCCACATAGGTCAAAACCTATGGTTGCTTTCACAAATCAACTCAAACACCCTCGACATCGGCGTACAAACGCCGATTGATCGAGAAAATATTAAACGTAACAATCATGGTTTCACAAATCACTAATTATATATGAAATAGGATTTAAACCATCAAAACATTAAAATTAATCAATTCGTTTTATTTCTCAAAAACCTAGTTAGCAAAAGTTTTTGTTTTAATTTGAAACTTGATGTTTTAACAAAACTAATGCCCAATATATTCACTAAATATCTTAATTAGGTCATATAAACCACTTCTAAATTTTTATGACACTAATTTGTAAAAATTCAAAAATTCTAGTTTGCAATTATCCAATTTTAACAATTTTATAGCAAAAATGCCCAAACAACAATCTAGCTTGGATTTGCATATACTAAAATATTAAACCACAATTTATAATGTTAATAATGTGATAAAAACCCTAACCATATTTTTAAAATCAGATTCTAATTCAATTTAAAAAAAACTAGTAAGCATGAATACTAGAAAATTGACGCAACCATCGCGGATTTGCGACAAAAAGACTACAATCTAGCATGAACAACCAATCCACACTACAGGCAATCTACCACACTCAAATAATCCTCATGCAATGCTTCAATTCCCATTTCCAAAATCAACCCCTTCTCTTGATTTTTTTATAAACTAGCAACAACAACAATTTCACACTTTAAATAACTAATTTAGCATATACAAGCTACAATTTAACCATTAGATAGAAATTATACCTCCAAGTTTGAAACCCTAGGTTGCTCTAGCCACCAAAGACACCTCCTTTCTCCATTCTTTAAACCAATTTGGGTGAGAGGAGGGATAGAATTAGGATTTGCTTTGAATTTGTGAAGAAATTGTGCATTTTTTTAATGTGTTTTGAGATGAAATTTGAGGCCAAAAAAGATGGGAACATGGGGGAAAAATGGGGCTGCTGCAGCTCAAATTCGGCCAAGGGAGGAATAGGGAAAGGGTGAGGGAATTGGTGAAAAATTTCCAAGTCAAAGCCCTCCCAAATTACCATAATACCCCCACCTACTTTACTATATATAAAAACCCTTATTTTAACCCATTTCTTCACATGGATGAAGACAACAAGAGAGGGAGAGAAAGTGGGCTGATGTTAGAGATGGTGGGGCTGGCCATGGTTGAGGGGTGAGGAATGTGTGAGGTTGCAAGAAAAATTTCATGCAAAAAGAACCTCTCAAGTTACCAAATTGCAAGTTTTAGTTAAATTATTTAAATTTTAGTTTTCCCTTAATTATAACCAATTAGAACTTGAAATAAATTGCTAAAAATTTATATTACAAACTAGATTTTAGTTGTCAAGGTTCTATAGTGTGTAATTAGCCTATTCAAAATTTTATTTATTGCTAATTTTATGTATTTTTAACAGCTTAAAATAATATTAAAATAATTAAATTCGGAAAAAATTTCAGAAAATCAGAAATTTTACCAGTGGCTCAATAAACACTAAACACTAGCAATTTAATAGCTAGAATATGTATTTTTAATTTTATAATAAAGATATTTATATTTTGATTTTTTACAGAAAACCCCCTTATTTTACCGATTTTTCGAAATTTCTCCGAAACGATTTTCAAAACGTTACAACTGTTATCCCTTGAGTCTTGCGTAAAGCCTCAAAACTACGAGCTCAAGTATCACGAACGCTCTTTGGAAGGAAACGGGCTAGATATACTGCTGTGAACTCATCCCAAGTCTTAGGAGGTAGACCTGCAGCTCGACCTCTCTCGACCGACTCACTCCACGTCTGCATAAGGCCTTCTAGACGGAAACACGTAAGCTCCACCCATCTATCGTCGGAACAGCTAAGCGAACGGCAAATCCTAGCTAATTTGTCTAGGAATGTCTGCGGATCCTCCACTGCATCTGTGCCGGTGAAGACCGGGGGTCTCAGCCTTATGAAATCCTGTAGTGATACAGGAATAGCCACGGTAGTAGTAGGAGCAACTGTCTGGGCAGCAGGTACAATCGTAGTCTGTGCTGTAGTAGGTATGTCCTCCTATCTCGGTGCACGACTGGCCTCGACTAAGGATCCCACCATCTGTCGTAACTCCTGCATACCTCCAACCATCTGTCGTAACTCCTGCATACCAGACTCTAGCCTATCCATGTGGCCTGGGGAAGGCGGATCAGTCTGTCCCCGAGGGGTAGGTATGCTGTCCTGATCGGTCCTCATCTCGGACGAGCCCGCTTGGATCTCATCTCGGGCGGCCGCCCTCTGTGCTCTCGTAGCCTTCGGCGGCATAGTGGCTGGTACTGGAAACAGGATAATAAGAACAGTGCAATAGAATCATAGGATACACGGAATTGAAGAAGGAATTTCAAGCAAGTATATCCTAAAGTCACTTAGGCGGAGTACCATATCGCATGTATGCCGCGGACATACACACGCTATGTTACCCCGCTTAAGTCACTTAATCCATCTACCAAGGGTCATCCTATACACAGAAAGGTAAAACCTATCGCTCTGATACCAACTTTGTCACGACCCGAAAAGTACGGAACGTGGCTGGCACTTAAATTACGAAATGTCTCAAGGCGTTCGTAATCTAAGTAAGCCAAAGCCCAGAAATCAAAACCCATTTAAGCAATAGAGTGAAGGAAAACCAATTAAGTCATATCAAAATCTTTTAAAAACAACTTCACCTTTTTTTCCAAAATTTTCGGCAGAGTCCCCTTTGTAAAAACTGGCCCAAAACGGATACAAAACAAGAATATACATATAATCATGAATAAGGAATCCCTAAGCGGGAGCTAGCTCTTCGCCAAAAGCGGTCTCAACATCACACGCAATAAAAATCATTACTGTGCAAAAATAAGCATGTAAAAACCCAAGTAATAAGCATCACGTCGGCTCAAGTGAGCTCGACCCAGAGAAACAACATAAATGTCCACAAATCTCACTGTCTCGTCTCTAGGTCAAAGTACATCAATACAAGTAGCAGGTACAGTAGATGGAGTATGTTAGATGCAATAAATATATAAGGTGGAAACAAAATAATCTCACAACCCACCTACGAGCAAAAGTCTCAAATCCAAGCAAAAGGAACAAAAGGATGAAGTGCGTCCGCCGCTACAGAGCTGACGGATCGGACCTGCAAAAAGGCTGTGGCACAACGGGGGTGAGTTGCCAACTCATGAGTAATAAGTAACATCTATAGAGGCTATCGTAAGCTTGCACGCAAAGTGTCATAACTCAACAATACTGATATGGCATGATATACTAGCAGATATGTATGCAACATGAATCAATTTTACAATACTAATCTGGCATGATGTACTAGCAGGTATTAATGCAACATGAATCAATTTTATAATACTAATCTGGCATGATGTACTAGCAGATATGTATGCAAAATGAATCAAATTTAACCCGTGATCTGAATATGTTGATATGAGAAAATCATTATTTTCATCTTAGAAAACTCTTTTGAAATATCAACATAATATAATTGAAAGCAACTGAAATCCGTGTCCAGCATTGACACCTCAAACGACTATCTCAAAATCTCAAGTATCGGTATCACAATATCTCGGGCCCCAGTCGTCCGACTGGCCCATCTCAAAGTATTAATATCTCAATATCTCACGACCACGGTTGGTATCCTTTGAATATCCGCCGCGCCAACAATCACCGGTAGGTAGTCTGCCCCTGCCAGGCTCATCGTCTACAACTCGATCTTCTTGCCCCGGGGTACCTTACAGGGCCCACCATGTACCCGAAACGGTTCATCCTACTCCTCGAATTGGGTCTCGAAAACTAACAGAAAACTTATTGTGGACGACACATATATCAATTACGAGAAAACCGTAACTTGCAATATTTAAAAATGATATCTGGTTTATTAAATCGTTCCGATTTCTCCACAAAAACTCATAAATCTCAAGTGCAGAAATCCTCAGAAAATCACCATAAGCACGCATGTCAGCTAGAATGAGCATATGGTATTGACAATACGAACTGTAATATGTAGCTAGAAAACTGTACATGAATGATGATACAGTGATTGTAATTTCTCAATTTAGCAAGTTAATTTGTACTCGTGCCGCATACTCATGATAATGGTGCAATAGTTTCACATTCCCAATTTAGCAAATTAAATAGTATTTGTGCTGCATAACTCATGACAATGGTGCAATAGTTTCACATTCTTGATTTAGCAAGTTAAATAGTACTTGTGCCGCATAACTCATGATAATGGTGCAATATGATTCTAAATTCTCAATTTAACAAGTTAATTAATACTTGTGCCGCATACTCATTTTTAATGGTTCAAAGGTTCTACAGGATGAACTAAGCAAGTCATATAGTACTCGTGTCACATGTTTCATATTAATGGTTCAATGGTTCTATATAATGAACTAACACATATAGGGATATAAGGATCATGCAATGCAGCAAAATGAGTAACGAGGAACTACACGCAATGCCTGTACTACTAGAAGTTTTAAAACTATCGGGCGCCTCGCACCATCCATACGATTTCCCCCGTAGATGTGTACATCTACTCACCGGTGATCTGGTGCTAGGTGTATCCGACCACCTGCTTTCCTTTCTTCGCGGCGTCCGAAGTCCCCGCCTGCGAACCTAGAATTTACACAAAGCAACACACATAAGGCACAATCCTGCAAAAACGCGATATTATGATTATACGAGAAACTAGCATCGCAAGCTAAACGCGTGTGTATACGTAACGTGTGTGCATACATCAAAAACCACCGCGACACGCTGTGACACACAGCACACCAACTCAACTCGTATCGTACGTGTCGCGCAAGTCCCGCTACGCTAATTATCGGTAAAAGGTCCCAGATTTCATCTAGAGCAAAAACAAGAAAAAAAAGCAAGACCAAACCTCTTACAATACCTACAGACAACTACCTGCAAAAATTCAACATGATCCCGCAAAATTGGGCCGGCTACCATAGGTATGATATCGCCCAAATTCAGGTGGAAAAGTCCCAGGTTTCTATACTATATTCCTAACACAAAGCATAGCCTAATGTATATGTTTGCTTACAAAAAATATATTTGTAACACTTTGAAATTTAGTTTAGATTAATTTCGTGTTAATTAGCAATAATGCGTGTTTTTCATAAAATCTCGTAATTTATTAAATTTTTCACTTAAACTAGATTAAATCAAGTTGTAATTGTGAAAATATGTGATTTTATATTTAAATGTGTTTTATTAAGTAGTAATTAGTTTAGTGTTCACTTAACTAAAAATTTCCTTAATTGTATTTTTTTTCCAAGCAATTTAGTGTAACTAGCATGCACACTTATCACATATTGTATCACATGTTTCTTTTTCCCACTTCATACAAGTTATCATGTCTTTTCTTTTTAAAATAAAACCATAACTTTTATTACTAAAAGAAAAGTGATTTTTTTGAGAAAAGAGAGAGGCATGGAGGGGGGGGGCATTTATTAAGGCATGGGCTTTGACTTTCTTGCACACACTCTCTCTCCCTTCCCTCTCATTTTCCTGCTCAGCAGCAGCAGCAGGCAGCAGCATCTCAGCCCCCTCTCCTTCATCTCCTCTCCTTCTCTCATCATTTTCTAACTCAAATCTTCATTTAAAACACATCTACCTCACACCAACTCACATTTAACACTCCAAGATCACTCCTTTATGGATCTTTGAGCCAAATCTGAACTCTTGGGGCTAGACTAGCAAGTGGTGCCACTTCTTGACCAATTGTGATGTATTAAGCCCACTTTAATTACTTATTTGCTTAACTTGTAGTTTAATTAGTTAAATCTAGTGTTTTAGTGAATTTTAGTGCTAATCTTGTGCTTTAAGTGAAGTTTAGGTTAAGTTAGGGATATTAGGGTCTGGTTAACTTAATTAAGTGCTATTATTGTTGTTTATACAAAGTCATTTCTTCAGTTTACACCAAAATACCTTTTTGCACCAAATTAGTGTTTTTAAAACGTTTTTAAACAAAAGTGTATGATACGGCGAATCTGCTATATCTGCGATTGTTTTCTTGAGTTGCAAACTTATACAGATTGTTGTGCAGGCCTAGTAGAGTAGTGTGTAGGAATACGAGCCCCTCCCTTTCCCACAAATCCGGCGACATCCTCCCCATCTCCGAGCTCGCCGGCCTCCATAGGGAACTGGGGGTTGGTGCTTTTCAGGGGGGGTGCCTGTGTGCATTTTTTTGTGTTTGGCTTTGTTTATTTTCTGGGTTTGGTTCTAGGTAAAAATCTGGGAGCAATTACCCTTTTTATGTGTTTTGTGACTCGCGCGACATGTACGCTTCGAGTCTGGGTTCTGTGGGTTCTGTACGTCACAGCGCATCGGGGAAATTCTGGGCTTTGCACACACACGTTTTAGTGTATCGATTCCACGCGTTTATCTTGCGATACTAGTGTTTCGTATTGTCTCGATATCGCGTTTTTGCAGGATTTTAACCTTACGTGTGTTATTTTGTATAAACTCTAGGATCGCAGGCGGGGACTTCGGACGCCGCGAAGAAGGGGAAGCAGGTGGTCGGATACACGTAGATCGAGATCATGGTGAGTAGATTTAACATCTACGGGGAAATCGCCAGTATGGCGCTATGCGTCGGGGCTTGATAGGATATTGTAGCCGCATATTCATATTAGTATATGCTAAGTCGCATAAGCATCATACTCATTGTACATCCATATCGGTGCACACATACATTGATATATCCATACATGCGCACATACACATTGTATATCCACATTGGTGCACATGTACATTGATACATTTATACTTGCGCACGTACACATTTGTATATTCATATTGGTGCACATATATATTGATACACTCATACCCACGTATATATCCACTTGCATATCCATACCTATATACATGCATATTTCACATACATGGATGATGCTGGCTTTGATTTCTACAAAAATGGTGACCGCATGAGATATTTTCAAAACTGGATCCATTTAAAAGAGCGGTTTTCCCTTTTTACTCTTAGTACGATTTTATGTGGCATACGACCAGTTGCATGGATTTACGCATTGAATTTTGGATTTCCTCTGATTTCTGGATTTGAGAACCGTGGTATTAGTTTAAGAAAGTATGCACTGTTTGAAAACCCGGTTTCTCTTGATATGATATTTCAGTGCTTCCACTATGCGTTTTCTCGGTTCTGAGATGTGTGACATGTGAAACCCGACTGGAGAAGATGGATGAGGCCAATTGCGGGTACATGGTGGACCCGGTATGGTACCCGGGGGCGAGAACGGATCGCTGTGCAGTAGACGGTAAGCCAGGCAGAGGGACTACTACCTACCAGTGATTGGTTAAACCTGGCGGTTATCCGGAGGATACTGACCAGAGTCGTGAGATGGATATGGGCCGACTTGTATTGTCGGGGCCGAGGGCCGATTCCGCAAACGGAGCCCGCGGGATGATCCGGACTGACGGAGCCCGATGTACGAGGATTTGCGTGTCGATGCTGGACACGAGTATTTCATGATGTTTTCGGGTGCCGATGTTGGGCACCCCGTTTCTATGACATTTACAGGATTGAGGGCCGGATAGAGTGACGACGCCTGAGTTATCGGGATTTTGGGGTGTTTTTGGTAGACACCGCGGTTTTCTACGATGATGATTCGTGTAGATGATATTTTATCCCATACTCAGCATTCATTGTTATGCATTGCAACATGTAGTTGTAGTACCTGATAGAGTACCTCGCATGATTTTTGCATACCCAGATTATTATATTGATGTCATCAGTTGCACATGTTAGAGTATAGCATCACGTGCATACCTGCGATTACATTTATATGTTATTTACTATTCACGAGTTGGCAACTCACCCCCGTTATGCCACAGTGTTTGCAGGTCGACCCTCAGAGTAGTTGCGGCAGGGCTATCTCTTGTATCTTTTTGCTACGGATACCACTGCAGTTGGCGTGCGAGTCATTTTTCTGACAGGTGGGTTCGCGGTATCCGTTTATTTTCCATTTGTACACACTATTGTATCTTGTACTCTCGTTCTACTATTTCATGTATTGACTTAGATACCAGTTGTGAGGACGATGTTGTATATTATTTTGTACTCCGATGTCGAGCTCGTGTGAGCCGGCTTTATTTATTTATGCAGTTTCACCTTTTATGATGTTTTTCACTTATATTGCTCATTTCTTCGCTATGGCGTCGTATGTTATTCTTGTGGTGATTGTTTCCGCCGTTGGGCGTGATTGCTCCCATTTGGGGATGTTATATTCTTGTTATCAGTCATTTTACTTATATCATGTTTTGTACCCATTTTCGGGGCTCGTTCTTACAAAGGAGGTGCTGCCGAAATTTTGAAGAAAATAACTTAAACTCTAAAGATTTTTACTCAATTACTCAAGGTTTTCTAAATGTTTTAAACTAATGTTTTCTTCACTCACTATTTTAATGGTTTTGATTTTTGGGTTTCGGCTTACTTGATCGCGTTGCGCCTGTAGACGTTACGTGGTTAAGTGCCTGTCACGGACCGAACTTTGGGTCGTGACAAACTTAGTATCAGAGCGCAGGTTTTACATTTCGGAGTGTAGGATGACCTTGGTATGATGGAGTAGGTAGCTGAAGCAGAGTGGCGTAGCGTGTGTATGTTCCGTGGCATACTCTGGACACGGTTCTCCACCTAAGTGACCTTAGGACTTATTGATTGAAATTCCTTCATGATTATATGCATTCTTGTTATTCGATTTCCGTATCCTTATCGAATCCTATTTTCTTTTCAGCCATTATGCCGCCAAAGACTATGAGGGCGCAGAGAGCGGCCACGAGAGCCGAGATTAGAGTTGACTCGTCTGAGACGATGACTGACCCGGGCAGTACACCCGTTGTACCAGAGCAGACTGTTCATCCTTCGATAGACTAGATCACCATGCTAGGGGCCGGTATGCAGGAGATGCGCCAGATGATGGGGTCGTTAGTTGAGTCCATTCGAGCGCAGCGACCTGAGGTAGTTCCACCCGTTACGGGGACCGCGATGGTGCCTAAAGTTCAGGCAGTTGCACCTGCAGCTACAGAGGTGATCACATTATCGTTATCAGAGTTCATGAGGCTGAAGCCTCCGGTCTTCACAGGCACCGATGCAGCCGAGGACCCTCAGTCATTTATCGATAGGATAGCCCGGATATGTCGTTCACTCAGATGCTCAGATGCGAGATGGGTGGAGTTCGTGAACTTTCGTCTGGAAGGTTTTGAGCAGAAGTGGTGTGAGTCAGTAGAGAAGGGCAGAGCAGCAGGTTTTCCTCCTATGACCTGGACTGAGTTTGTGACAGTGTTTCTAGCCTGTTTCCTTCTACAGAGTGTCAGAGATTCTAGAGCGCGCAGGTTCGAGTCATTACGCTAGACGCCGGATATGACGGTGGCGGAGTATGATGTGCAGTTCACTGAGCTATCTGTTTATGCCCCATATTTAGTAGCTACCGAGGAGATGCGAGTCAAGAGGTTTGTTCGAGGCCTGCTTACACCATTGTTTCTTGCGATCAGCGCACAGCATTGCGAGACATATGCAGCAGCCGTAGATGCAGCCCTATTAGTCGAGGAGCGCCTTGCTGAGACTTCGGCAGTTCCAGGGCCGAAGAGAGTTCGTACGGACCCACCAGCACAGAGACGGCCATTTAGGCGCCGCGACAGACACCTTGCAGGTGGCAGAGACTTGGAGCGAGGCCGGTTGTTCAGCTCTTATTCCCAGGAGGGTCAGCCGGCACTATCTAGATGTTTTCGGTGCGGGAGTACTTATCATCATATTCGAAATTGTTCGGAGCCGCGTGAGGGCGAGACTGCAGTACTGCATGTCACCTTACCACCTTCTCCACCTCAGAGAGCGTTGCCTCTAGCACCTGTTATTGCTCCGCATCAGACTTATGCACCGAGAGGTCGGGGTCATGGAGGGTTCGTTCAGAGAGGACGCAGTGATCGAGGTAGAGGACAGCCAGTTTTCGGTAGGAAACCGCTAGTCGTAGGTAGAGGATAGGCACGGGTATTCGCTTTGACGTATCAGGACGCGCAGGCGTCCAATGCAGTGGTCTCAGGTACTCTTTCAGTATGTTTTGTTGACGCACACGTGTTGTTTGATCCGGGATCCACACACTCATACGTTTCCACACACTTCGTGCCGAGTTTGGGTAGATAGTCTGGTTTGCTTGATCAGTCGCTTGCTGTGACCACTCCTGTGGGCGAGTCGTTTATTACTAGACATGTGTTCCGGTCGTGTGTTGTCCGTATTGATGAGGGAGAGTTGCCTGTCGACTTGATCCTTCTTGAGATATTAGACTTCGACGTTTTCCTGGGCATGGATTGGTTAGCCACATACTATGCGTCTGTGGACTGCCGCGAGAAGACAGTTAGGTTTTGTTTTCCCGGCGAGTCGGCTTTTGTTGTGCAGGGGGACCGTGGTGCCGCCCCTCACAGTTTGATTTCATCTCTTCGCACTGGACAGCTTTTGAGGAAGGGATGTCAGGGATTTCTAGCCTATGTTTGCGATACTAGAGATACAGAGGTTCTGTTGGACCAGGTCCCGATTGTTTGTGAGTTCCCTGATGTTTTCCCTGATGAGCTTCCTGGGGTACCGCCTGAGCACGATATTGTTTTCTGCATTGACTTGATTCCCGACACGGGGCCTATTTCCATACCGCCTTATCGGATGGCCCCGGCGGAGCTTACAGAGTTGAAAGGTTAGTTGCAAGATTTGCTGGATAAAGGGCTTATTCAACCTAGTGTGTCTCCTTGGGGTGCTCCAGTCCTGTTTGTCAAGAAGAAGGATGGTAGTTTGCGCTTGTGTATTGACTACGGCCAGCTGAACAGGGTTACCGTACGGAACAGATATCCCTTAACACTTATCGATGATTTTTTCGACCAGCTTCAGGGTGTGGGATACTTTTCGAGGATTGATTTGCGGTCAGGCTACCATCAGTTGCGGGTTCGGCACGAGGATATTCCGAGGACGACATTTCGCACACGTTACGGGCACTATGAGTTTTTGGTGATGTTGTTCGGAATCACCAACGCCCCAGCAGCATTTATGGACTTGATAAACCGTATTTTCAGGCCGTATCTTGATCTGTTTATCATAGTATTTATTGACGACACTTTGGTGTATTCCCGTAGCCGAGAGGAGCACGAGCAGCACCTGCGGATCACATTGCAGACTTTGAGGGAGCACCAGCTGTTCGCGAAATTCTCCAAGTGCACATTTTGGCTCGAGAGCGTAGATTTCTTAGGTCACGTGATTACACGAGATGGTATATGTGTGGACCCGAAGAAGATCAAGGCCGTTCAGCATTGGCCCAGACCAGCATCAGTTACAGAGATCCACAGCTTTCTAGGACTGGCCGGCTACTGCCGACGATTTGTACAGGACTTATCCCGTATTGCTGCACCGTTGACCGGGTTGATCTGGAAGGGAGTTCCTTTTGTTTGGATGGAGACGTGCGAGCATAACTTTCAGCAGTTGCGGACTCGTTTGACTACAGCGCCGGTGTTATCATTGCCTTCGGGATCGGGCGGATTTATGGTTTATTGTGATGCTTCTACAGTGGGGCTAGGCTGTGTATTGATGCAGCACGACAGGGTTATCACGTATGCTTCTCGGCAGCTGAGGAAGCATGAACAGAACTACCCCACTCATGATTTGGAGATGGCTGTTGTGGTCTTTGCACTCAAGATCTGGCGACATTACCTATACGGCGAGTCGTGCCAGATATTCACTGACCACAAGAGCTTAAAGTACATATTTCAGCAGCGAGACCTGAATCTTAGACAACATCGTTGGATGGAGTTAGTGAAGGGCTATGATTGCGAGATCCTATATCACCCGGGCAAGGCGAATGTAGTGGTGGATGCTTTGAGTAGGAGGCCCGGGGGTAGTCTTTCTTGTTTGAGCACTATGCAGAGGCAGTCGTCGGCAGATTGGCAGATTTTATGCGACAGCCGAGTGCAGTTCGAGTTCACTCCGATCGGGGGATAGCTTGTGCATGTCCGTGCACGTCCACAGTTGCTTGACCGTATACATGAGGCACAGTACAGTGATGACCGTTGTTCAGAGATCATGGCACAGATTGGGCAGGGAAGATTTTCCGAGTTCGTGATCGATGATCAGGGGATACTACGATTTGGGACTAGACTGTGCGTACCAGATGCTGAGAGACTGCGATGTGAGATTCTTGAGGAGGCACATCGATCGGTGTACAGTGTTCATCCGGGTTCCACCAAGATGTACCATAATATGAGAGATGTTTACTGGTGGGACGGGATGAAGAGGCACATCACAGACTTCGTGTCGAGATGCCTGACTTGTCAGCAAGTCAAGGCCGAGCACCAAAGGCCCGCGGAAGAGCTACAGCCGTTACCCATTCCGGAGTGGAAATGGGAGCAGATTTCTATGGACTTCATTGTGGGTCTACCCAGGACTAGTCGAGGGTATGACTCCATTTGGGTGATCGTGGATCGATTGACGAAAGCGGCTCACTTCCTGCCGTTGAAGACCACTTTCGGATTTTCTCAGTATGCCCAGATATACATCGACGATATCGTACGACTTCATGGAGTCCCGACTTGTATCGTGTCAGACCGAGACGCCCAGTTTACCGGCCGACTATGGAAGAGGCTTCAGGAGGCTTTAGGCACCCGCTTGAGTTTCAGCACAGCATTTCATCCGCAGACCGACGGCTAGTCAGAGCGGACTATTCAGACTCTCGAGGACATGCTCCGAGCGTGCGTCTTAGATGTCGGAGGTAGCTGGGATCACCATTTACCCTTAATAGAGTTCTCCAACAACAACAGCTTCCAGGAGACCATTCAGATGGCACCATTCGAGGCACTATATGGGAGGAGATGCAGATCGTCTGTCTGTTGGACAGATGTAACACCCGAGTTCATTTATACCAATTCCAGTTCTCGTAGTTCTTTATTCGTGATATTCTTGATTTAACATATTATGGGTACGAATGGTATTTTACATTTTACTTTGCATTCGACCCGACCCGCTTGCTTGAACCTGTTTAATTCTTATTTATACATTATCTTGACTTGTTGCATGGACACGTGCGTCTCATGATTAGTACATGCTGGCATTTCATCTAGCATCGCACTTTTACATATAACATTTTTTTAGATCACATAAAATATTTTAAAATTGCATTTCATAACCTGCATGATACCCCTAACCCCTTGGTAGCGTCCGCGCATCTTGTTCTTGTCCCGTTCAGTGAAACGGACGTGTTTGGATGGCTACGCGCACGTACGTGCATCCGTTCTTGGGGGTATGCTTTTTCTTTAACTGAGCATTCATTTTGAAATTTGGAGGTCGCATATATTTTTCATATTTTAAATCTGAATTTTTAGACCCGACCCGGACGTATTTTGGAGTAAGTTTGGATTTGCCAAAATCTTAAAACGGACTAATATTATATTCGTTATATATTTATAAACTATTAATATAATTTTTTTAACTAACATATATAATTATTATCCTTTATACTTACAGTCTTAGATTATATATATATATATATTATATTTTTATAACTAAACAAAATCTAATCTACCGACTCTCTCTCTCTCTCTACCTCTCTTTCTGTTTCTCTCTCTCTCTCTTCTCTGGTTCCTTTTTCTCCCTCGTTCTCTCTCTGTACATTAATATATATATGTATATATTAACGTCCTCCTTTTCTCTCTCTCACCTTTCTTCTTCCTCGCCTCGCCTCCATGAGAACCCGACCCACGCCCTGTGCCTCGTCGCCGTCGCCTTTACCGCCGAACCCCGACATCGTCGGCCTCAACTCCTCGATCCACCTCACTTGCTTTTACCCGACGCCTGCAAACCCTGCGTGTACCCATCTCCGTCAACTTCGCCCTCGCCGCGATCTCCTTCGTCGGCCTCGTCACCACCACCATCACCTTTCCCTCTCCTTTTCTCCCCCCTCTCCCTTGCAACCGAGCACTCTCCCCGTTGTGAACCCTTGATCCCTACAACCATCACCCGGACCCTCACCTGCACACCTCGCCGGAGCTTCAACCTATCTCCGTCGTCGCCCCTTGGCAGCTTCTCCGACCCAGAGCGAACTCCAGACCCCAAGGCACCAACAATCACTTCCTCTCTTCTTCTTCTTCGTTTCTCTTCCCTCCCTCTTTCGTGATCTTGGACTTTTCCCGATGATTGCCTGAAACCATCGCCTGCATCCTCGCCGTCGACGGCCCATAGTCGACGTCACACCCTTACCTTCTTCTCTGACTCCAGAGCCAACCCAGCGCACTAGATCGTGCCCAGACAGCGCACCAGATCGCGACTAGACCCAGTACCGTGTCGTGCCGTTTCACACACCGTATCGTGACATGTCGCACCAGGCCGCCTGCATCTCGAACTTTGTTCTAAGGCAAGTGAAACTTGCTACATGCTATTTTAAACTATTCGTATGCTAAATTATTTATTTCCTGTTAAATCTCTAAATAGAATCGAAAGAATTGGATTTCAAGTTAACCGTATAAAGTTCCGTTACACATTTTATTGTCCCGAACATGAAACTTAATTTTGCATCTAATTATTATACCTAGTAATTACCTGTAAGTGATAGACCACATGATCGCATTTGTTTATGGCCATGATACCCCTTTTACCCAGTTTTAACCTATCGGACATCCATGTACAACTTTTACCGGTTTAATCACAACTGATAACTGTACAGCTAATTAATTAAATCTGCTTTATTGCTTAACTTATTGCTTAAATTAGGTTGTTGACAACTATGCTTGATTATTTATAACCATGATTATGCCAGCTGTTTATGAGTACCCACATGTTATCTTTTACACCCTGGCCTGACTTGCTACACACATATTGATTGACCCGACATGGTACCGTACACTACTGACTTGACCTGATGTACCATGGCTTGACCCGTTACCTGATCTTGTGTCTGACGCCAACAAACCTGATATGTAGTCCTCACGGACTGTTCCTGTTGTCTATCCAGACAAACCTGCTCTTACCTGATCCTGTGTTGGCATTAGTTCTTGATTACTGAATACCTGACTTGACATACACATATAACTTGGGGGTATGGGGAAATCAATGATGAAACCTAACTTGTAACTCGACGGTGTACTACCTTTACTGATCAGTTTTAGAGGCTAGGCTAGCCTTGGGATGCTGCTGCTGACATCATTCATCTGTACATATTTCCTGTTTTAGTGCCTAGCGGCATGTCTTGGATTCAGCCTGAGAATCTTGACCGTGGTCCCGGGTAAGCACGGGATACTATTGAGTTATATCGATGAATCATCAAATTGATTTCAAAGACTTGAGAGTAGATAACCCAATAGACCAGTTTAGTTTACTCACTGCACACTACCCTTCATTGACCTGATTTATATTGCTGTTACACCTGCTTACTATTTGTGATT
The DNA here is from genome assembly GCA_030015575.1 of Agapanthus africanus. Classification (NCBI taxonomy): domain Eukaryota; kingdom Viridiplantae; phylum Streptophyta; class Magnoliopsida; order Asparagales; family Amaryllidaceae; genus Agapanthus; species Agapanthus africanus. The sequence continues at coordinate 510,514,223 of CM057341.1, forward strand.
GTTAGTTATATGTATGCCCTAGAGGCCATTACTGTACATTGGATGTATATTGTAGTGGATGCTGGGACATATATAGGGAGGAATTTCTTGTTCGACATGATAGTATGCTATCTGGTTACTCTTTACCTTAACGTGTACACTGATAGTCTCTCTGTTACATGTTGGTAAAGCCCTTAGGATGTGTACTTGACTACCTGGACTATGATGCGGATCATACTAGTGGGGACATGGTAGTCCATAAGTACATCCTTCAAAGTCCCTAGTCGTGGGTATATCGAGACGGGGCATCGATATACAAGAGTAGACTAGCGTATACCTTCTCGACCCATACAGATGGGCGATGGATGATCCCATATCCATTGGTGTTTGATATCAGAGATGATATACGGGTGCTCAGTAGAGACTGGGTACACTGGACGGACTCGCCGAGAACTCCCAGATGGTATTATACCTTACGTCAGATTGCAGTTCTCTGGTGACACTGGTACATAGTAGTCTGTTGACCCGAGATCGTCATAGAGTCTTGTGTGGTTCCCACTGTGCTTTGATTTCCATTTTACCACGTCCAAGAGGGCGTGCAAAACGGTGGTTTTTGGGTACAGTCCCAAGTCGCATGGAGGCAATGAGCGATAGGAGGGGATTCGTCTCTCCCGGTATAGGGGGTTGATGTTGCGCTGTGTTCGATTGGCTATAACAGGAAATCCCTGGCCAGGGTTGCTGAGATTTACTGGTACGTGTTACCAGTAGTTTCTCGAATTGTTATAGACCTCATATCGACACGACTTATCGAGCCATTGGGGTCTGACGTTTACCACCCCTAGGCGAGATATGCGACATATCAGACGATCAGACCGGACTGTACGGTAGTGTTACTGGTTGGATTCACTGGAGTGTGAGCGGGCTTGCTCGTCGATCTTCAGATCGCTCAATACCCGGGTGGCCGTTACGTTTAGCAGACCGCTTGCGGCTTGTGGGTGTTTGATATGATCATCATGTTGGAGATAGTGCCCTCAGAGTCAATTATTGGATCACAGGCACGTGATTGCAATGATTGAGGGAGGACCTATTCCGGTAGGACAGTCTTACTTGAAATGATAGTATGCTATCTGGTTTACCTTTATCATCGTGTACTGCTTCAGGTGACCTTACAGGTCGCTATTACACGCTGATAGAGCCCCTAGGATTCTTGCTTGACTGCCAGCAGTATGATGGCGATCATATGAGTGAGAGCTGATAGTCTATAAGCACATCCTTAAAAGGTCCCTAGTCGTGGGAGTTTCGAGATAGGGCATCGATTCTCCAGAGTAGACTAGTGTATACAGTCGAGACCCCGACGAGGGGCGGTGGCCGGTCTCACAAGCCGCTGGTGTCAGTTGGTTCACCTAAGATGTATACAGGTGCTCATTAGGTTATGAGTACACCGGACAGGACTCGCCGGGAACATGCTAGTTGGTCTTATACCTGATGTCAGATAGCAGTTCCCTGGTGACATGTGTACAGGTTAGTTTATCGACCTGGGGATCGTCATTTGTCTCGTGTGAGTTCCCACTGTACTTTGATTACTACCCTACCACGGCTCAAAGGAGTCGTGCAAACAGGTTTTAGTTGGGTACAGTCCCGAGCCACATGGAGGCAGTGAGCGGATCTTCAGGGGTTCGTCTCTCCCGGTATTGGGGGTGAGGTCGCGCTGTGTCTAGGAGAGCCATTACGCAAAGCCCTCGGCCGAGGCAGGAGATTTACTGGTAGGTATTCCAGTAGTATCTCAGGGCGTTCTGGGCTACACCCCGACACGACTTGTACCGCTTTTGGGGGTCTGACTTTTACCAACCCCTAGGCCCGACATGCGATACTCATAGACGAACGGACCGGACTGTACGGATATTGTCACTGACAGGCTCAGTAGGGTGTCAGGATCAGTTCGCTCATCGACGTCCCTTTTGGTCAATAGCTGGTGGCCCGTCACGTATTGGCTTATACCTCTGACGTGCTAGTGGTTAAATCCACAACCATTGTATTGACGAGTCTTTAGAGTCCACCACACTTTCAGTTACTCAAGCTTTCGGGCGAAACGCTGTAGAGGCCGTATGGAGATATGGCAGGGTCCGATCAGATACGTGCGGTATTGCACGGATCAGGATCGAACGGATTTTACTAGCCGGTTTTGGTTTAAGCCGGATCTTAGTTTAGTACAGTGTAGATTTTGTCTCATTGCATTTGTATCCGGTAGGAATACAGATGCGGGTGTGTATGCACAGTATCGGGGTTTTCCTGTAATTTATTACGGGACCAGTTTTCTGGAGTTTCCAGTTTGCATTCCGTTCCGGCCGTTTTTCCTTTGTTCTTTCCCGGCCGGACTTTTCCGATGGAGAGGGTTATTTGCAAGTTTGCAAATAACTTTTTGAGGAGGGGTTTCTTGCATATTGGTGGCATCATGATAGTTATTCATCATGAGATCCTTTTTCTTTCTTATCCTTTGCTTTTTGTTGATTAGAAAGGATTAAGATTGATTTGGTTTTTGATGTGAGGTTCACTTTTTGGATGTGGTCACCCATTCTCTTTTCCTACACTCACCTTCCTTCTTGCTTTGTGATTTCCATCCACCATTTTCCACAAATGAGGGGGTCGGCCACTTTTTTGGATGAGGGGAGAAAAATGAGAGGGTTTCATTTTTGATGAGGATAATTGGTTCATCTCATTTTTCTTGCTACACACATTCTAGCTCCACATGAAAGTTCATTTCCATTCTATTCCTCCATCACCATGGCAACTACACAAACCCCAAAAGAGACTACAATCTACAGCATACCTTGGGCACGTCGACTAGCCAGCTTCGTGCCCGAGTTGCCTCGGTATTGAGGTGGGAGCCCGTAAAAGATGCAGACGATGTGGTGCCCTTCCGGCAAGGATGCGACAAACGGAGTTTCCGCGGGAGATCGGGACGACGACGAGAAGACCGGAGGACTCGGATCACTCGGTATATCTCTCACCCTTTCTCTTGTTAGCTAGTATCGGTTAATGGTTACGATCCGGGTATATTGTCCGCGGTAGCGCCAGTTTAAAAGTTAAGAAAAATTTTGATTCCGCATTTTGGCCTCAGATAGACGGCCGGGGCGCTGCCGTGGCGCAACATGGTATCAGAGCCAGGCCATTAACCTTGTCTAGCTTTGTCTAATGTGTTTTACATTTCCGATCGACCAAAATTCCAAAAATACGCGTTTTCTTTACATCAGTTTTCTGTTGATTTTTTCCTTGCTCAAAAAATTTTTCAGGTTGCAGAAAAGTGATGTACTGGAAAATATAAGGCTGCTGTAGAAATTCGACAGAGTGATTCCTTAGTGGGCGCGCGGAACCGCGGCCAAACCCCCCTTTGGGCCGCGGTTCCGCCGCACTATGGTCAGATCACTGTGTCGTTTTTCTTCAGTTGTTTTCTGGGCTGATTTTAGGGGTTTTGGAACATTAATTTTGGGCCCAGAATTTATTGATGTGCTACAGTAGTACTTGGGGGCCCACTTGTTAAAATTTGATCGATCGGATATTTTAAACACATTGGTTCACAGTATTTACATTATATTTGCGACCGTGAATGTCACTTGATCGGTAAATCCTGTCTAACTGCTATAGCCCGGTTAGACGGATTTGCGAACGTGACTTTCACATTGATGTTCTGTGTATTGCTGTGACGTTGCGGATCGGTCGTGGGGGATAGCCTGGATGCAATGTTAGTACAGTTTTGTTTTATATGTACATTTGATATTGCGGGGCGAGCGTCCGACATGTGGACTGCCGTCACTGCCTGTTTGTATTATTCTTTTGGGGCACGACCTGGTTGCGGTCGATGTACCCGTTGTATGTATATTTTACTTTCTGTACTAGGATTACCCCGCGGAGGGGTGCACGGATAGCCGGGTTCTAGAGGGCAACGGGCCCGCATCTCATGGCATTGAGACGGAGGGGGCTTCACTCTAGGATTGGCGGGCTATTCGCCGCACTCGTAGGGGGTACAGGTTGACCCAGGAGGGGTGTCCAAGTTACCGGATTCCGTGAAGTGCTGGGTGGTCCATTCACGGTGCTGAAGGGGGCTGCCTCGCTTCAGGTTTTGGCGGGTGACTTGCCGCGCCCGTAGGGGTCTAGGATTTCATTGCACAGGCTATCCACACGACCAGGGGAATGTCGGGTTTCAGCAGCGGCTCTGTGAAACCCGGGGATCCCAGATATCTGTATTGTTCTGTGATGCTGTACATTTTTGTGATGTTGCATTTTATCACGCCTTGAGCGAAATATAATATATTGGTATATATATTAGTAGATGTTGTATATGTTTTACATCCGCGCTAGTCCAGTCCCCGCTCTGTCGTTAGTTAGCTAACCTAACGGGTAATGACGGGACCCAGTGGTGAATGCGGATGGCATATACGTACATCAGTATATTTTCGTTCTTTGTGGTGTGATCAATTGATGGGACTGCGTTGATTCGGATCAATGCAAGCTAAACAAACCTATTATGATGTTGTTGGAACATTTTTCAAAAAGCTGTTATTGCAACGACGTTCACTTTTGTTTTGCATCGTGGTATTCAGTTGGAATATCCTGCTCCTCAGTCGACGAGGCAAGGGCCGAGATCCCTTCACCGGGAGTGACCCCTTGGACAAAAGTTTGCGTCAGGGCAATAACTTCACTATAGCCGATTGCCTTTTGCTTTGCATCGTGGTATTCAGTTGGAATATCCTGCACCTCACTCTACGGGGAAAGAGCCGAGATCCCTTCACCGGGAGTGACCTCTTTAGCAAAGGTTTTCGTCACTATATTTTTATAAAAAGTTATCCAGTTCCTTCAACGATATCAAGTTCATTACGTTAAAGGTTTTTCGCCAAAAACCAGTGTAGCCCTCCGTCATTTCAGATTAGTATTACTTAGTATTCGTGCTGCGTTTGTAGTGCATTGCCGAGGCGTAGTGTTCGGTAGCTATGTAATACTTTTCTGTCACATGGATAAGTGGATTGGTTAGGACAGTCGTACGGTTTTGTTGGCATTGTCAAGGACTCGTACGGGTGGGTTTAACGCAATCAAGAAAATGACGGGTAGAACTTGACTAGGACTCTTTGATTTGTTGGCATTGTCAAGGTCACTTGGGTCCTAGGGGTAAAAACATACATCGGGAGTTTCAAAAGAACTGAAACTTGCCAGATATGCGCATACCTTCTGGAGTGTGGTGACTTGAGTGGATTCCGTCAAGTTATCATGCGATGATAGTTGGATCCCGATTCCCACTGATGAGTTGGTTTACTCCTCGGGTGATCCCGACTAATTCTTCTTTCAGGTTTGGAGGAGAATTTGACGGTACAGTGGGAGGTTTCCAGATTAGATAAAGTGATAACCATTCTGATCTAGGTTAGAGTGCATGCTGAGTGTTTCTTTTCTCTCTCTCTTTGGCAGCGACCATTGACCCGACCCTAGACTTTGACTCAGTGACCAAGTTGACCGAACCTTCTTAACACTGGTTTTTGGATTGTCAGAGTTGCAAACCTCATTGCCACTCCTACTTTTACCCTTTTATCCAGAACACCCGGTATTACTACGAACGTCCACTTCCATTGGACAAAACCATCGTATAGTTATATACGAACTCGGAGGAATTCGAGGATGGTTTCCGATTCTGGAGAAAACGAATAGGACTATTCAGTTGTCTTTTCCTTTTACCTTCTCTCAGGTTGTGAGTACTCCTTGGTTTAGGAGATAGTACACGTATTACGCAAATTGGATAGTCTTCTTCCAAACCTTAGGCTGGTGCCGAACGGTGGGGAATGAAGAAAACCAATTAGCCTAAACGGTGGTGTACAGAAGGTATTAAGTTAAGACAAAGAAAGGGATTAGTAAGAGGGCAAAGTAAATTGCGACTACTATTCATGACCAAACCAAGTACTTCTTCGCCAATCCTAAATCACCTTTGTATTTCTCCAGGACACTCCGTATCACTACGAAGATCCACAGTTTATTGGATACTCCATCGTATGGTTATATACGAACTCGAAAGGAACTTGTTCCAGTTCGGGGATGGATTCTGGTTCAGGAGAAATAGGAATAAGGTTTATTCGGTTGTCTTTTATCTTCACCTTCTCTCGCATTGTGAGTGCTCCTAGGATTAGGACAGTACACCCATTATGCTTATTGGATAGTCTTCTTCCAAACCATAGGCTGGTGCCGAACGGTAGGGAAGGAAGAAAACCATTTGGCCTAGAGGGGTGTGCAGAAGGTAATGACTAAAGACATATAAAGTGATTTGGAGAGATGGCAAAGAATTATACGGTTATAGTTGTGAATCTGGATAATGGTAGAGGCATTACTATGAATACCAGGATACCCCATCGAAACATTTCAATGTTTCAAGTTTCACTGTGTACTGTTAAAAGAAAACTGATTTCCCGATTAGACACTTGCTCCAGGGTATGTATTTACCAGGTTGGATTCTCACATCTGTATGGTTTTACAGATGATGAGTGGGAGTAAGTTATTGGAAATTAGGTGACCATCCTCATTATATCGGGATTCGTTGTAATTGGTGATATTTGAGGAAGCCACCTGGGTTGTTTGTCGATCGGCAAATATTTGGTTTTGAATATCCGTTGTTATGCACCAATTTCAAATTGATATATCTGTACGTCTATTTTTATAGAGTGAGATGTACCTTTTTGAAATTATGTCTATGACATTTACCTATATCAGTGGATGGTAAGGTAAGGAGCATTGAACAGCGGTGTAATTCTTCTTAACCATAAGTACAGTTTTCAACTTACGACACACAGTGAATGAGTTGTTAGACTCGGGGACTTATACAGAGTATTGTATGTTGTCCAGTGTCCATTTGGACAGTGGGGTTGGTCCTCGTACTATATTCTGTTTACTTTTAACTTCTCTAGTTCTTAGACATGTGTTTCGTAGAAACACAGGGTCTGAGTTTTGAGGAGTTATTGGTATAAGAATAAAGTAGAGAACCAAGTATTGCAAGTATCGGGATTCTTCAAGGTGATCGAAGATGTAGATACTTGTGTATGGTATTCAGTTGATAGTAATGAGAACTTACTTCTCTTTCAGGTTACTCATAATTGGAAGCATTCCTAAGTTGAGTAACGCTGATCGGCCTCCCTCCATTTAGTTGACATGCACTGGAGACAGCTGCATGATTTGAATCTGGTTCCAATTAAATCAGTGCCTCTGTTTCTGTATTGGATATAGAACAGTTCATATCTTGACATTGTTAAGGTACGGGGAGTTGTCCGGCTTATGCTTAAAACCAGACTCCGGATAACTCAAGGCACGTTTCTGTAGTGGCTGTTTGTGGGTTGACCCAGGCTATGACGAGGGTTGACTTTCTACCATCTGGAAGATCAATAGTGATATTGTTCTTGACTCGCCACATTTTTAAAGGAAATGGATTTTTCAGAAAACTGTAGTGGGAGTATGGTAGAACTGGAAGTGATTCCAGAACCGCAAACGATTACTGAAAATTTGATAAGAACCTAAAGATTCAATCTGGCTTGACATTCCATTAGCCACTCTGCAGATATGGTGGGTAACCCCAGGCACTCGAGAGGTACTTCGGTATGCTCAAGGACGGTGGCAGGGAGGTTCTTGTTTACCCAGACTTGCCATTGCTGTTGTTCCAGACTGTGAAACCCGGCATGAGGATGAGTATAGCGTCGTTCTGAACTTGCTTCAGAAGTGTACGTGTATATGACTCTGCCAGAGGGTTTTCGTAGTCAGTGGGAGCAGTGGAAGCATTGGTGGACAGTTGGCTTATGTCTATTTATAGACTGAAGCAGATATAGCGGAGATAGATCATCTATTTCTGATGTGAAGTCATAGGTTTGACTTCATCAGAATAGAGGATGGATCTGTTGAGAAGGCAGTAGGGTGTGATGTCCTGCTTTTGGATGACATACACAGAGTAGGAAGTGATATTCCTATACTACGATCGGTTATACTTTGGTTGTCACACAGTGGTTTCTCCACACAGGACTTGGATATTATATCCGACATTCTGGTTACTAGATCTATGGTTTTAGATCTAGATTTGGGTGGTTTCCTAATCTGGGTACCTTGACAGCATTCTATGAGTATTTAGAATGGACGACTCCTGGCACGGTAGTGTACCTGCAGGTGATGGAGTCACCCTCTCTAAAGGTGTCTTATAGACTAAAGTAGAGAGGGATGTGCATGATTGGCAGATCACTTGCTTAGGCAATTGAGTCAATCATGAGATGTCAAGTACCACACCAGATGTTGTTCTTGCACTAGATGCAATAAGTTGATATTGACCCAATCCTGGAGAAACAGTCGGAAGCAGTTTTAGAACATAAGTGGATGTTCTAGGGAAATGATAACGACAGCCTTATTTGGGAGACAGTTATCATTCCAGGCTTCCAAGGTGACATGGACGACAAGAAGGTTGTCAGAGTTATATTTTCTCCTTCTGACAAGGGGCAGTATTTTGGACAGGTGGTCCAAGGCAATACTGAGGGAGGCATGGCGCTGGATACTGATTAAGTTCAGTTATCGATACAGTCTAAGAAGTTTGGATTTGGAGTTCATTTATGAGCTAGGTCCCATCAGATATCCAGACATACTCTAAGACAGGTATTGCTCATTTCGGGAGATGGCTTTCTCTGCGAACTTGAGATATAGAGAGACATAGAAAGAAACTTCACAGCGGATCCACTCACTGAGGCTATTCCTCGAACGCAATAGTTTCGCAAACGAGCTTTGTGAGACTGACTAGTAGAGGAGTTGGGTGTTCGGTATCACACGGGCTGTGAGTATGCGACATCGCAATAATTAGCCTTGAGTGCAAGTAGGAGATTGTTGGAGATAGTGCCCTCAGAGTCAATTATTGGATCACAGGCACGTGATTGCAATGATTGAGGGAGGACCTATCCCGGTAGGACAGTCTTACTCGAAATGATAGTATGCTATCTGGTTTACCTTTATCATCGTGTACTGCTTCAGGTGACCTTACAGGTCGCTATTACACGCTGATAAAGCCCCTAGGATTCTTGCTTGACTGCCAGCAGTATGATGGCGATCATATGCGTGAGAGCTGGTAGTCTATAAGCACATCCTTAAAAGGTCCCTAGTCGTGGGAGTTTCGAGACAGGGCATCGATTCTCCAGAGTAGACTAGTGTATACAGTCGAGACCCCGACGAGGGGCGGTGGCCGGTCTCACAAGCCGCTGGTGTCAGTTGGTTCACCTAAGATGTATACAGGTGCTCATTGGGTTATGAGTACACCGGACAGGACTCGCCGGGAACATGCTAGTTGGTCTTATACCTGATGTCAGATAGCAGTTCCCTGGTGACATGTGTACAGGTTAGTTCATCGACCTGGGGATCGTCATTTGTCTCGTGTGAGTTCCTACTGTACTTTGATTACTACCCTACCACGGCTCAAAGGAGTCGTGCAAACAGGTTTTAGTTGGGTACAGTCCCGAGCCACATGGAGGCAGTGAGCGGATCTTCAGGGGTTCGTCTCTCCCGGTATTGGGGGTGAGGTCGCGCTGTGTCTAGGAGAGCCATTACGCAAAGCCCTCGGCCGAGGCAGGAGATTTACTGGTAGGTATTCCAGTAGTATCTCAGGGCGTTCTGGGCTACACTCCGACACGACTTGTACCGCTTTTGGGGGTCTGACTTTTACCAACCCCCTAGGCCCGACATGCGATGCTCATAGACGAACGGACCGGACTGTACGGGTATTGTCACTGACAGGCTCAGTAGGGTGTCAGGATGAGTTCGCTCATCGACGTCCCTTTTGGTCAATAGCTGGTGGCCCGTCACGTATTGGCTTATACCTCTGATGTGCTAGTGGTTAAATCCACAACCATTGTATTGACGAGTCTTTAGAGTCCACCACACTTTCAGTTACTCAAGCTTTCGGGCGAAATGCTGTAGAGGCCGTATGGAGATATGGCAGGGTCCGATCAGATACGTGCGGTATTGCACGGATCAGGATCGAACGGATTTTACTAGCCGGTTTTGGTTTAAGCCGGATCCTAGTTTAGTACAGTGTAGATTTTGTCTCATTGCATTTGTATCCGGTAGGAATACAGATGCGGGTGTGTATGCACAGTATCGGGGTTTTCCTATAATTTATTACGGGACCAGTTTTCTGGAGTTGCCAGTTTGCATTCCGTTCCGGCCGTTTTTCCTTTGTTCTTTCCCGGCCGGACTTTTCCGATGGAGGGGGTTATTTGCAAGTTTGCAAATAACTTTTTGAGGAGGGGTTTCTTGCATATTGGTGGCATCATGATAGTTATTCATCATGCGATCCTTTTTCTTTCTTATCCTTTGCTTTTTGTTGATTAGAAAGGATTAAGATTGATTTGGTTTTTGATGTGAGGTTCACTTTTTGGATGTGGTCACCCATTCTCTTTTCCTACACTCACCTTCCTTCTTGCTTTGTGATTTCCCTCCACCATTTTCCACAAATGAGGGGGTCGGCCACTTTTTTGGACGAGGGGAGAAAAATGAGAGGGTTTCATTTTTGATGAGGATAATTGGTTCATCTCATTTTTCATGCTACACACATTCTAGCTCTACATGAAAGTTCATTTCCATTCTATTCCTCCATCACCATGGCAACTACACAAACCCCAAAAGAGACTACAATCTACAGCATACCTTGGGCACGTCGACTAGCCAGCTTCATGCCTGAGTTGCCTCGGTATTGAGGTGGGAGCCCGTAAAAGATGCAGACGATGTGGTGCCCTTCCGGCAAGGATGCGACAACCGGAGTTCTGCGGGAGATCGGGACGACGACGAGAAGACCGGAGGACTCGGATCACTCGGTATATCTCTCACCCTTTCTCTTGTTAGCTAGTATCGGTTAATGATTACGATCCGGGTATATTGTCCGCGGTAGCGCCAGTTTAAAAGTTAAGAAAAATTTTGATTCCGCATTTTGGCCTCGGATAGACGGCCGGGGCGCTGCCGTGGCGCAACACATCACCTGCTGCCGGCGTATTGACGAGTCTTTAGAGTCCTACACAGAGGTTTCCTGGCTCAAGCGAAACGAAATAGGAGCGCATATGAGATATGTGTGGGGCCGAGAATGATACCAGTATGTGATACTGTATTCGATTCTCGCGATATGTAACATTGATCGGTTATATGCGATATAGCCGGGTTATCGGATCAAGTGTTGATTCGATAAGTTGTTACTGTAGATACTAGTCGGTTATATGCGATATGACCGGATCGTTAAATCAAGTGTTGATTTACTGATTTAATGTATAATTATATATTTGATATATTACTTTGCATTAACTAGTATTGGTTCACTTTAAATGGATTTTCTCACTTGGATGTACAAGTTGTATATGTGATATACTTTTTGTGCAAATGTTTGTATCATGTTTGATGATACATGATTGCTTGGTTAAGTGTAAAGAATTAAACCATGGTTAAACTTATGATTGGGGTTTTGTTTTCTTTTTCTTTTATTTCTCTATTTATTCTTTTTGGAAAAATAATAAGCATAAAGGAAAATGGTGGCTTAATTTGTTTTCTAGTTAAAGCTTCATGAAGCTTTGACCAAGTGACCATTTTTGTCTCCATGCTTAACCCTAACCATTCCCACTAACCATGATTTATTCTCTACACTTGACCATGGTTGAGAGATGATAAGTATTCTTATTATTTTCATTTTACAAAATACTTATTATAATATCATCTCCTTCTTCTTCATCTTCTTCAATGAAGAAAACCTTTCTTCATCAATGGTGATTGATGAAATTGAGTGAGAAATCCAATTCTAAAGTCTACCCATTTCCTATTTCTTCATCCTCTACCTCTTGCCAAGTAGTAGAGTGTGTTTCCTTCATATGTTTTCTTGACTTGGTGAAGTTGGAGCTTGATCTAGCGATGCCTCGACGTAGATCATCTTCGGCATCGTCGTCGATGACCTAGCCCGCTTCTTCTCCGATGAAGCCGACACTAGAGCCCGGGATTTGATTTGGACAGCGGAGAGGACTTCATCATGGAGCCGTGGAGGTGGAGGACCGGATCAACAAAGGTTGTATTTCCGTACTCTTAGTTAAGATGTTAACTAGCTCGTTTTGTCGCCTAAAAATCTAGCCAACGATCCGTATCTAGGGTTTCTCGGCACCGTAAATTTTGAAATTGGCATGGTTGATGCCTTGTGAGACCTCATTAGAGTGCCTAGGAACCCTACAGTGGTATCAGAGCCTAGCTAGAGCCTTAGGCGAAGCGTAGACGCAATTTGAAGTCCGATCGAACCAAAATCCGAACTCGAAACATGCTCTCTGGACTTTTTTCAAAAACAGGGATTTTTGTGAATTAAAAATTGCCAAAAAATTCAGCAGGGAATCCTATGAGTTACTGTGAAGCACGTGACCCTAAATCGACCAAAGAGCTGAGGAACCGCGGCCCCACCCTGGGTTTAGCGGCGGTTCCGCGGCCATGTTGGTGATTTAGACCACGTGTCTTGCACAGTAATTCTTGTGTCAAAGTGCTGAGTCTTCTGGAAATTTTTATATTTTATTCAAGAGTTGAATTTTCTGGGGTTGTTTTGGGGATTCGGTGTTTCGATCGGAGTATCAGATTTTGTCTATGTCGCTTTCCGGATAAATTTTAGAATATGTTAAAAAGTTCGACCGGATATAAATACCCAATTTTTCCCCTGTCGCGAAATTTCCAAGTGTTAGATTTTTCCGTGGTTTAAAGACGTTCTAAGTAGTGCAAGTAACTCGATGGATCCTCTAGAAGACAACAAACCTTAACTCGATTATGTGACCGTCTTGAACTGCCCTTTGAACCTTCGGGTTTGGGGCAGTACGGCGTGCCACATGTGAGGCGTTGGCTTGACCCTTCTACGGCTGGACCGTTGGTACTGAGGCACGAACTGAATGTTTTTAGACTTGTTTCATGTGTTGATCTGTTTCGGGAAAACTTGGGTATTCGATTGCTCGATCGGAAAGTTTAACATTTTCTATTTATCTGGAATGTGATACAATATTTGGAATTCACAAGTAGTTATGAGATAACTGAATGAATGTTGTAAATATAGCAGTTTAGTCTCACTTGATCGGTTGCCACGGAATTTTGATGTGATCAAAAGTCCGTCGCAATCACGTAGCGTACGCGGATACTCGCCGGGTAAACTTAATAGACAGCCTCACTCCATAGCCCCGACCAAGTGACTGTAGGAGAACCCCGTTGCCGAAAGCATCCATTCGGGTGCTCGCGGCAGCGGTGTTCCGCCTTGGTGCACTTCGTCGACGGTATCGGGGGTGCAGCCGTCTACTGAAGTTTGCGACGAGCATTCGATCAGGATGTCGGGAATCCAGTTGAATTGCCCGACTTGATATTGAAAAGTGTTTTCGATTTTGAGACTAAAATGCGGGGTTTATAATTGTTAGGCATGCGATGTCTAAAGAATTCATTTGGTCAGGCATGCGATGTCTGAGCAGGTTGCGGATTCCAACTGTTGTAGTTTTACACTTTCTTTTCTGTGACCGTAAGTGTAATATGTGATATCGCCGGTTTCGTTTCTATATGTCAACGACAATTGGGATGCGTATATTTACTTACGTTGATGACATGTGATGTTATGTGTTGCTGGATATGTTATATTGGATCGTCGTGTTTGAATAGCCGGGGTTTTTTATGTGAGATGAGTGTTTTTCATGTTCATTCATGTAAAAACTTGTATGTAATATTCTTTTATTTGGGGCACTTCCAGGTTGCGGAAGATGTCACCCTTTGTATATTATTTACTTTTCCGCACTAGGATAGACCCAAGGAGGGGAGCACAAGTAACCGGGTTCTGGAGTCCAGTGGGAGACCAACTCGAGGAGTCGAGTCCGGGTCTCCTAACTCTAGAATTGGTAGGGTTGCTTGCCGCTCTCGTAGGGGTCTAGGGGTGTGGGTTTGGCTATTCATCACGACCGTGGAATCCGTGTTTTATACTGGCTCGTATTGAAAACACAGACGTCCTAGTATATCCAATATTTCATATGATTCTTCTGCTGCGATATCTGTGATGTGATCATGTGATGTTCTGTGATAGATACAGTATATAGTATATATGATATATTATATAGACGTTACTTATGTTTTACACCCGCGCTAGCCCTGCCCCGCTCTGCCGTTAGTTACCTAACCTAACGGTGCACGAGGGGACATCGAGGCGAATGCGGATGGCATAAGTGTACGTCGTATTTGTCTGTGATGTTTAGGTGTTTAAATGATGGGACTTCATTAATGTGATTAATGAAATAAAAGAAACCTAAGATGTTGTAGAATCGAATTTCAAAATTAAAACAGGTAGCTACAGTTCTTGCTTTGCACAGCGGTGTATATGATATATCCTGCACCTTATTCGATAAGGAAAGGACCGAGATCCTTTCACCGGGAGTGACTCCTTTAGCAATAACTGGCAGATTCTACACACTCGGTTTGTCTTTTGATTGCTTTTAAGAGTTTTTGCTTTGCACAGTGATATATATGATATATCTCGCACCTCATTCGACGAGGAAAGGACCGACGATCCCTTCACCGGGAGTGACTCCTTTAGCAAAACTAGAAAAGCCTAAAAAACACTCCATTATAAAATCATTTGATTCTACAACGATATCAAGTTCATTACGCAATAGGTTTTCAAAAAAACCTGTCGTAGCCCTCCGTCATTTCAGATAAGTGGTAGTTAGTATTCGTGCTACGTTTGTTGGCCTGCGTCAAGGCGTAGTGTGTGGTAGCTAACTAGTATTTATCTGCTTATGCATATGATGCAGATTGGATTAGGGTAGTCGTGCGACTTTGTTGGCCTGCGTCAAGGGTCGTGCGGGTGGGTTTAATTCAATCAGGAAATGACGGGTTGAACTTGACTAGCGCACTATGGTTTGTTGGCCTGCGTCAAGGTCATAGCACGCTAGGGGTAAAATATTATTGGGAATTTCAAGTGTTGAAATTTGCAATGAGATTGCATACCTTCTATGAGATAGTTGGATCTCGATACCCGCTGCGAGTAAGAGTTACTCCTGGGAGAGTTTTACACATTACAATTAGCCGATCAAGTAGGTGTCTAGAAAGGTGTTAACGAGGTTACGCCTCTGGGAAAACGAGGTTTACATTAATTAGGTTCGTGCGAAAGCACGGGGGACCTCCCTCAAAGTACCGACACTGGCCTGGCTGAAAGATTGGCGAACTTGTAGTGTGTAATTAATCCCGGCTAGTCTTTCCTTTTAGGGTTTGAAGGAAGATTTGATAAAAAGCAGTGGGAGCCATCCTGATTAGATAAAATAATAACCAATCTATTCTTGCAAGAGCGCACGCTGAGTGTTTTCTTCTCTCTCTCTCCAGGTAGCGACCATATCACGCCTTAATCAAGAAAATAATACGGATATTTGACCGAACCCGCTTGTTATACTGAGCTGGGGAACGTTGGTCCCGCTCCAATTTATAATTGTTATAAGACAAAGCAGGAAATAAGGGGAATACCAGATTTCCCGTGCCGCCCAAACGAAGAGAGTGCATGCTGATGCATCATCTTCGGGCGTGTTCATTATACAGAACTGTTTCTCAGTATCCTCCGCATCCTGGGTATATGATACCGGATCAGGATCCCAAGATATGTAATCTGTTACATAGGGCTACAAAAGGGTAGAAAAACTGAGAACGGGTGATAAGTTTCATGAGACAGAAAACGGGGCAAGAGTTGCAGCCAAGTCTGTTGGTCACTGTCACCCTGTATTACCAATACATTGATTCTGAACGAATGTTATTAGATACCGAACCTGATATACAAAATCATATCAGTCTCTTTATTAGTAAAGAAATGATAAAATTTTGTATTGTTGGATAATGTTTTGAACATTTCCTATATCAAAAGTTGATCGGTTCAGGAACGTTATCTAAAAGCATTAATGTTCTAAATCAAACTACAGTTCTTAGTATACAGAACACACACAAGAGGATGAGTTCAGAAATGAACGAATCCTTCTTGAGGCATTGTAGACTAGGTCATATCAATGCGATCCGACTGGCTGAAGTTACATTTTAGATGCATATTTAAATCAGTTTGAATTTACATCTTGTGAAACTTGCCAGTCATGTCACAGAGATAAGATGACCATAGCTCCGTTTACTGGAAACAGAGAAAGAGTTAGTGAACTTTTGGGACTGATACATGATGATGTATGTAAGGTCTCCTGTCTACACATGCCAGGACTAATTCTTTATACTTCATTATATTCTCTGATAATCTCTCAAGATTCAGTCATATGTTCCTGTTGAAACATGAGTCCGAACCTTTTGAGATATTCACAGAATATAAGCGAGAAGTAGAGAACCAAAATACGGGTATAAGTATTATGTCCTATGATGAGATCAAGGAGGAGAATACTTGTGCACGGAAATCCTGGACTATTCTAAAGGAGAATGAGATTCTCTCTCAGAAATACTCCCCCGTATACACCATAGCACGATGGTATATCGGAGCGGAGCAATCACACCCTATATGATAAGGTGTGCTCTATGATGAGTACTACTGAGTTATCTATTTCCTTTTGGGAGTTATGCGCTTGAGAAGCTACATACCTATTGAATCGGATTCGAATCAAATCAGTGCCTACCACTTCATATGTGATTTGGAAAGGGAAGAGCCCATTTCTTAAGTTAGTTAAGATTTGGGGTTGTCCGGCCTATGTCTAAAAGCAAAATCTGGACAAGCTCGAGGCAAAGTCTGTAATGTACAACTGGAAAGGTTCCAGCTATACAAACTACAGCAGATGATTTGGTGAACCAAAGGATTCAGTAGATTCCAACGAACCTCAGCCTCTCCGCCGATCTAGTAGGGTTCCTCACCCACCTGAGAGATACTTCTGTTTCTCTATGACAGTGGGAGCGAGGATTGCGTCATGAGATGATGACCCAACTAGCTTCGAGCTGGCCATCGAGAGTAAGACTCTGTGAGAATGGCTGGATGCTTAGCGATCTGAGATGGAATCCATGTACACCAGCAAAGTATGGACTTTGGCTGCTATATCTGAAGGGTTAAATCCCCATCAGGAGCAAGTATATCTTGAGAAGATTACTTGGTGTAGATGGAAAGGTTGAGACTTTCAAAGCTAGACTTGTTAAAGCTTTTCGTCATCGACCAGGCGTGGATAATGATGAAACCTTTTCAAGTGGCTATGCTTAAGTCCATCCAGATCCTACTTGCCACGGCTACATACCATGACTACGATATCTGGCGGTTGGGTGCCATGAGTGCTTTTCTAAAATGATGTTTTAGAAGAGAACGTCTATAAGTACACAGCCACAGGGTTTTGTAGACAGTGGGAGCAGCGGAAACGTGTACAAGATGCTTTATAAGATAAAGCAGGCATCGCGGAGTTGGAACATCTGTTTTGATGAAGTAGTCAAACAGTTTGACATCATCAAAATGATAGATGAACCTTGTATAAACAAAAGGTAGTAGGGAGTATGGTAGTTATTCTCATAGAGTACGTGGATGACATACTCTTGATAGGGAAAAAGTTTCCTATGCTACGCTCGATCAATCTCCGCTTATCACACTGATTCTCCATATATGATCAAAGTGATACCTCCTAAATCCTGGGTTTTGGATCTATGAGATAGATCTAAATGGATGTTAGGATTCTCACTAGTTGTAGTGAGACGGTATCAATCGACCCTGGGGAGAATCACTGGAATGGTTCCAGAGTGATAAAGATGACTGAAAGTCAGTCACAGGCATTGTCTTTACCCTCAGTAAAGGGACGGTATGTTGGAAGAGTTTCAAGCTAGATACCGTGACATACTAGACGATAAAGGCAGGATACATCGCTACTTAAGATGCTACCAAAGAGGCTGTTTGGGTTTATATTGGTTCATGAGATGAACTATGTTCCTCCCATTGTGTGACAATGGAGTTGTGGCTTATGCCAAGGAACGCAGGTCCCATCAGTGATCCAGACATATTCTTAGGCAGTATCACCTGATCATGGAGATGGTTGATCTCTAAGGGATCGAGGTCAGGAGAGTAGACTCAGAGAACAACACGGCGGATCCACTCGCGAAGGCCTATTCCCAGAGAGAGATTTTTATGGGATGGTTGAGTATGAGATACTACAACCACTGCTACAGATGGCCCTAGTGCAAGTGGGAGATTGTTAGTTATATGTATGCCCTAGAGGCCATTACTGTACATTGGATGTATATTGTAGTGGATGCTGGGACATATATAGGGAGGACTTTCTTGCTCGACATGATAGTATGCTATCCGGTTGATCTTTACCTTAACGTGTACACTGATAGTCTCTCTGTTACATGTTGGTAAAGCCCTTAGGATGAGTACTTGACTACCTGGACTGTGATGCGGATCATACTAGTGGGGACATGGTAGTCCATAAGTACATCCTTCAAAGTCCCTAGTCGTGGGTGTATCGAGACGGGGCATCGATATACCAGAGTAGACTAGCGTGTACCTTCTCGACCCATACAGATGGGCGATGGATGATCCCATATCCATCGGTGTTTGACATCAGAGATGATATACGGGTGCTCAGTAGAGACTGGGTACACTGGACGGACTCGCCGAGAACTCCCAGATGGTATTATACCTTACGTCAGATGGCAGTTCTCTGGTGACACTGGTACAGAGTAGTCTGTTGACCCGAGATCATCATAGAGTCTTGTGTGGTTCCCACTGTGCTTTGATTTCCATCTTTCCACGTCCAAGAGGGCGTGCAAAACGGTGGTTTTTGGGTACAGTCCCGATTCGCATGGAGGCAATGAGCGATAGGAGGGGATTCGTCTCTCCCGGTATAGGGGGTTGATGTTGCGCTGTGTTCGATTGGCTATAACAGGAAATCCCTGGCCAGGGTTGCTGAGATTTACTGGTAAGTATTGCCAGTAGTTTCTCGAATTGTTATAGACCTCATATCGACACGACTTATCGAGCTGTTGGGGTCTGACGTTTACCACCCCTAGGCGAGATATGCGACATATCAGACGATCAGACCGGACTGTACGGTAGTGTTACTGGTTGGATTCACTGGAGTGTGAGCGGGCTTGCTCGTCGATCTTCAGATCGCTCAATACCCAGGTGGCCGTTACGTTTAGCTGACCGCTTGCGGCTTGTGGGTGTTTGATATGATCATCACCTGCTGCCGGCGTATTGACGAGTCTTTAGAGTCCTACACAGAGGTTTCCTGGCTCAAGCGAAACGAAATAGGAGCGCATATGAGATATGTGCGGGACCGAAAATGATACCAGTATGTGATACTGTATTCGATTCTCGCGATATGTAACATTGATCGGTTATATGCGATATAGCCGGGTTATCGGATCAAGTGTTGATTCGATAAGTTGTTACTGTAGATACTAGTCGGTTATATGCGATATGACCGGATCGTTAAATCAAGTGTTGATCTACTGATTTAATGTATAATTATATATTTGATATATTACTTTGCATTAACTAGTATTGGTTCACTTTAAATGGATTTTCTCACTTGGATGTACAAGTTGTATATGTGATATACTTTTTGTGCAAATGTTTGTATCATGTTTGATGATACATGATTGCTTGGTTAAGTGTAAAGAATTAAACCATGGTTAAACTTATGATTGGGGTTTTGTTTTCTTTTTCTTTTATTTCTCTATTTATTCTTTTTGAAAAATAATAAGCATAAAGGAAAATGGTGGCTTAATTTGTTTTCTAGTTAAAGCTTCATGAAGCTTTGACCAAGTGACCATTTTTGTCTCCATGCTTAACCCTAACCATTCCCACTAACCATGATTTATTCTCTACACTTGACCATGGTTGAGAGATGATAAGTATTCTTATTATTTTCATTTTACAAAATACTTATTATAATATCATCTCCTTCTTCTTCATCTTCTTCAATGAAGAAAACCTTTCTTCATCAATGGTGATTGATGAAATTGAGTGAGAAATCCAATTCTAAAGTCTACCCATTTCCTATTTGTTCATCCTCTACCTCTTTCCAAGTAGTAGAGTGTGTTTCCTTCACATGGTTTCTTGACTTGGTGAAGTTGGAGCTTGATCTAGCGATGCCTCGACGTAGATCATCTTCGGCATCGTCGTCGATGACCTAGCCCGCTTCTTCTCCGATGAAGCCGACGCTAGAGCCCGGGATTTGATTTGGACAGCGGAGAGGACTTCATCACGGAGCCGTGGAGGTGGAGGACCGGATCTACAAAGGTTGTATTTCCGTACTCTTAGTTAAGATGTTAACTAGCTCGTTTTGTCGCCTAAAAATCTAGCCAACGATCCGTATCTAGGGTTTCTCGGCATCGTAAATTTTGAAATTAGCATGGTTGATGCCTTGTGAGACCTCATTAGAGTGCCTAGGAACCCTACAGTGATTACACTTGCATATCTTGTTACCCTGTTTATATTTTATTGCTTGATGACATGACGCGCTGACGTCTGGGTTTTGCATGGCCCAGATCCTCTACCTTTATTGCAGACCGAACAGGAGTATTGCCGCTATTAGACCGAGCGGTGAAGGTCCTGTCGGTATGCAGTTTTACTTTCCTGGTGTTTCTTTTATTGTATCTTTTGCTTCCGCACATCATTACTTCTTGACTCATTTATTTTGGCTCATGGACATGTACTAGATAATTTAGTTTACTTTCCTGTTCTTGATATCTTTACAGCCGTAATGTGACTGTGGAAGGATTTTTCCTATTCACAGGTAGTATGGTTGGCTATGTCACGTGCCCATCTTAGCGTACTTTGGGAAGTGGGGCGTGACATGGTTCTTTTGGTATCAGAGCCATGGGATATAGGTTAATCGGGTTTGATTCTTTTGTAGTTGGGTATTGGACCCAATGCACGAATCAGAATACTCATGATTAGGAACATGTCCTGCCACCTTGATTATCGTGATTGTTGAATCATATCCTTCTCTTGATCCTTTGTTTGGGCGATATGCAAACCACTTTGCATTTCGACCTGAAATCTTTTTGGTTCTCTATTGTTTCTCCCCGTTTCTTGATTCTGATACTAGGATTTGGGCGACTTGGGTGGAGTTATGTAATTGTGCCCATGAATCGCAGCATGGTTACAATGTGGTACTCTATCTAAGTAACTTGGAGTCCTGGTCTTGATTCACTTCCTTGTTCCATGATCGTTTTACTACCTTGTTCCTCTCGGTTTCATTGCTTACTAGTTATTGTTTCATCGCCAACCTGAATCATGTTTACTGTGGTTAACCCTCTTCAGTATCTTGACTTCGGATGAAGTCACCTCGATATCTTACTGGTTCTTGTTTTCCCCGCGTTAGGACTGTTCAATCCTAGTGCATTCCCTTGTTTGTTGTTGTATTGGGAATGGTTTGTCGCGGCACTTTTCACACTCATATTGATTGTAAGGAAGGGAAGGTGATTCTCCAGATTCCCGGACATCCGGACGTTGTGTTGCTGTAGGAAGCAGTTCTGTCGGGCCAGTCGAGTTAGGGCTAGGCCGACAAACAAGGTTCTTTCATCAATGGCAGTGGATAAGGAAGGAGCGCCGGTGATATTTGAGAGTTTCATGGACGTGTTTGAAGACATATCAGGTTTACCGCCGAAGCGAGATATGGAGTTCGCAATTGAACTTGTTCCTGGTGCAGCGCCAATCTCAAGGGCATATTACCCGATGGCACCAGTGGAGTTGGAAGGAGTCAGGAAGTAAGTTTTTGAATTACTTAAGAAGGGTTGGTTTCGCCGCAGCAACTTAATTGGGGAAGCTCCAGTTCTTCTAGTAAGGAAGAAAGATGGCACAAGGATATGTGCATCGATTATCGAGAATTAAACTGGGTGACTATTAAGAACAAGTACCCCATCCCTCGCATTGGCAAAGTGTTTGAGCAGCTTAGTGGCATGAGGGTATTCTCGAAGCTGGATTTGCGGTTCGGATATCATCAGGTCTGAGTTAAATCAGAAGATATTTGCAAGACTGTGTTCCGAACTCAGTATGGACATTACGAGTATTGCGATGCCCTTCGGAGTAACGAATACACCGGCAATATTTATGGACTTGATGAACTGAATCTTTCACCATTCTTGGACCAGTTTTAGTAAGGGTCATTGAAGATATTCTGATCTACTCGAGGAGAATTGAAAGGGCATGCAAAACACTTGAAGATCGCACTGCAGACATTGAGGCAGGAAAGATTTCATGCAAAGATGAGCAAGTGAAACTTTTGGCTTGAAGAAGTAAAGTTTTGGACATATCGTAGCTAGAGATGGAATCGTCGTTTACCCCGGGAAGATTGCAGTAGTTCAAGACTAGCCGATTCCGAAGAACGTTGTAAAGATCAGAAGTTTCCTGGACTTGCGGGATACTATAGAAGGTTCGTGAAGAATTTTCGCTCGTTTGGATGAGCCTCTGACCAAGCTTACACACAAGGAAGTACTATTGGTGTGGACAAATAAGTGTGCGTCAGCTTTTGAGACGCTGAAGCAGAAATCGATAACCGCTCTTATTTTGACCATACCAGACAGTTCTGGAGGATTGGTGATTCACAGCGACGCATCTGGAAAAGGATTTGGATGTGTTTTAATGCAGCATGGGAAGGTTATAGCCTACGCATCGAGACAGTTGAAGACCCATGAGACGAATTACCCAACTCATGATTTGGAGCTAGCAGCTGTGATTCTCTCTTTGAAGATTTAGAGACACTACTTTGGACGAAAGGGTCGAAATATTCACTAATCACAAAATCCTGAAGTATGTGTTCACACAGAAGGAGCTTAATATGAGACAGCGTAGATGGTTGGAGCTGACGGCTGACTACGATTTCGATCTTAAGTACCATCCGGGGAAGGTTAATGTTGTACCGGATGCGCTTAGTCGGTTACCAGTTATTCAGATGTTGACCATGCAGAAGGAACTCGTGGAAGACTTTTGAAGATTTTGATTTGGAGGTTGTGCTACCGCATTCTACGGGACAGTTGATACAGCTGCAAGTACATTCATCGTTGATCGAGAATATTAAAGCAGCGCAATCGTAGGATCCTAGATTGCAAAAGTTTCGAGAACAGGTTGAAGTCGGACTACGAATAGATTTATTGATCCACGAAGATGGTCTGTTGAAGTATGGTCGCCGTTTGTGTATGCCAAAGGGAGATATTCGCGAAGAGCTTATGATGGAGGCACACAGTTCAGCTTATTCCGTACATTCAGAAGGCACGAAGATGTACCGAGACTTACGACAGCATTTCTGGTGGGAAGGTATGAAACGGGAGATTGCTCGCTTTGTGGCAAAGTGCTTGGTGTGCCAGCAAGTTAAGGCTGAACATCAAAGGGTTGCTGGTTTATTGCAACCACTTCCGATTCCTCAGTGGAAGTGGGAACATATAACCATGGATTTCGTGACAACTCTACCGCGGAGTCCAAAGGGCAACAATGAAGTATGGGTGATTGTTGATCGTTTGACCAAGGCAGTTTTTTTATTCCTTTTCGGGTTGATCAATCAATAGAAACTTTGGCGGAGCGGTACATGCAGAAGATTGTAAGATTGCATGGATTACCGGTGAGCATCGTGTCCGATCGGGACACTCGGTTCTTATCACACTTCTGGAGGAGTTTACAGGAAAGTTTGGGGACTCGATTGAAGTTTGACACAGCTTATCATCCTCAAACTGATGGTCAGTCGGAGAGAACGATCCAAACTCTTGAAGATATGTTGAGAGCGTGCATGTTGGACTTCAAGGGTTCTTGGGAGGATCATCTACACTTGGTGGAGTTTTCTTACAACAACAGTTTCCAGGAGACTTTTGGATGGCTCCCTTCGAAGCTTTATGTGGTCGCAAGGGTCGTTCACCTGTTTGTTGGGACGATGTCGGTGAACAAAGATTGTTGGGACCGGATTTGGTTGTGCAGACAGTTGAGAAGATTTATACTATCCGGAATCATATGAAACCAGCACAAGACCGACAAAAGCGTTGGGCCGTTATATCGAGTGTAGGGTTCCTAGGCACCCTAATGAGGTCACACAAGGCATCAACCATGCCAATTTCTAATTTTAACGGTGCCGAGAAACCCGACTACGGATCGTTGGCTAGATTTCTAGGCGAAAAGTAAACTAGTTAACAATTAACTAATGGGAAAACGGAAATACAACCTTTGTAGATCCGGTGCTCCACCTCCATAGCTCTGCAACGAAGTCCTCTCCGCTGTCCAAAAAGAATCCGGGCTCTAGCGTCGACTTCATCGGAGAATAAGCGAGCTAGGTCGTCGATGTCCATGCCGAAGGTGATCTACGTCGAAGCATCGCAAGATCAAGCTCTCACTTCACCAAGTCAAGAAACTTGAGAAGGAAACACACTCTACTACTTGGCAAGAGGTAGAGGATGGAGAAATAGGAAGTGGGTAGACTTTAGTTTTGGATTTCTCACTCAAATTCATCACTTGCCATTGATGGAGGCAAGCTTTCTTCACTTGAAGCAAGGAAGAAGAAGAAGAAGAATATGATAAGAATGATTATAATTGGAAAAGAAAATGAATACTTATCATATTAGAACCATGGTCAAGTGTAGAGAATTAACTAAGGTTAGATTAATGGTTAGGGTTAAAGATGAAGACAAGAATGGTTACAAAGTCAAAGCTTCATGAAGCTTCAACTAAACTCCAAAATTAGCAACCATTCTTTTCTTATCTATTCAAAATAAATAAATAAATAAATAAGTAAGAATAGAAAACCCTAATCAATAGTTTAACCATGGCTTAATCCATTACACTTAACTATAGTTAAACATGTATCATCAAACATGATACAATCAAGTGCACAAAAGTATATCACATATACAATGTGTACAATCCGAGTGAGAAAATCCATTTAAAGTGAACCAATACTAGTTAGTGCAAAGTAATATATCAAATATATAATTATGCATTAAATCATTAAATCAACACTTGATTTAACGATCCGGTCATATCGCATATAACCGACTAGTATTCTATGTATCGGCTTATCGAACCAACCCTTGATTCGATAACTAGGTTATATCGCATACAACCTTTCGATACATTCATCGCGAGAATGGAGTACGGTATCACATACATGCATTATTCTCGGTCCCGCACATATCTCATATGCGCTCCTATTTCGTTTCGCTTGAGCCAGGAAACCTCTGTGTAGGACTCTAAAGACTCGTCAATACGCCGGCAGCAGGTGATGATCATATCAAGCACCCACAAGCCGCAAGCGGTCTGCTAAACGTAACGGCCACCCGGGTATTGAGCGATCTGAAGATCGACGAGCAAGCCCGCTCACACTCCAGTGAATCCAACCAGTAACACTACCGTACAGTCCGGTCTGATCGTCTGATCTGTCGCATATCTCGCCTAGGGGTGGTAAACGTCAGACCCCAATAGCTCGATAAGTCGTGTCGATATGAGGTCTATAACTGTTCGAGAAACTACTGGTAACACTTACCAGTAAATCTCAGCAACCCTGGCCAGGGATTTCCTGTTATAGCCAATCGAACACAGCGCAACATCAACTCCCTATACCGGGAGAGACGAATCCCCTCCTATCGCTCATTGCCTCCATGTGACTCGGGACTGTACCCAAAAACCACCGTTTTGCACGCCCTCTTGGACGTGGTAAGATGGAAATCAAAGCACAGTGGGAACCACACAAGACTTTATGACGATCTCGGGTCAACAGACTACTCTGTACCAGTGTCACCAGAGAACTGCCATCTGACGTGAGGTATAATACCATCTGGGAGTTCTCGGCGAGTCCGTCCAGTGTACCCAGTCTGTACTGAGCACCCGTATATCATCTCTGATGTCAAACACCGATGTATATGGGATCATCCATCGCCCATCTGTATGGGTCGAGAAGGTATACGCTAGTCTACTCTGGTATATCGATGCCCCATCTCGATACACCCACGACTAGGGACTTTCAAGGATGTACTTATGGACTACCATGTCCCCACTAGTATGATCCGCATCATAGTCCAGGTAGTCAAGTACACATCCTAAGGGCTTTACCAAAATGTAATAGAGAGACAATCTGTGTACACGTTAAGGTAAAGAGCAACCAGATAGCATACTATCATGTCGAGCAAGAAAGTCCTCCCTATATATGTCCCAGCATCCACTACAATATACATCCAATGTACAGTAATGGCCTCTAGGGCATACATATAACTAACAATCTCCCATTTGCACTAGGGCCATCTGTAGCAGTGGTTGTAGTATCTCATACTCAACCATCCCATAAAAGTCTCTCTCTGGGAACAGGCCTTTGTGAGTGGATCCGCCATGTTGTCCTCTGAGTCTACTCTCCTATCCTCGATCTCCTTGGAGATCAACCATCTCCATGATCAGGTGACACTGCCTTAGAATATGTCTGGATCACTGATGGGACGGACGTTCCTTGGCATAAGCCATAACTCCATTGTCTCACAATGGTTGGAACGTAGTTCATCTTATGAACCAATATACACCCAAACATTCTCTTTGGTAGCATCTTAAGTAGCGATGTATCCTGCCTTTATCGTCTAGTATGCCACGGTATCTAGCTTGGAACTCTTCCAACATACCGTCCCTCCACTGAGGGTAAAGACAATGCCTGTGACTGACATTCAGTCGTCTTTATCACCCTGGAACACTTCCAGTGATTCTCCCCAGGATCATGTGATACCATCTCATTTCGACAAGTGAGAATCCTAACATCCATTTAGATCTATCTCATAGATCCAAAATCCAGGAGTTAGTAGGTATCTTTATGATCCTATATGGAGAATCATTGTGATAAACGGAGATTGATCGAGCGTAGTATAGGAAACTTCTTCCCTATCAAGAGTATGCTCTCCACGTACTCTACGAGGATCACCACCATACTCCCTACTACCTTTTTGTTTATACAAGGTTCATCTACCATTTTGATGATGTCAACTTCTTTGACTAATTCATCAAAACAGATGTTCCAACTCCGCGATGCCTGCTTTATCCAATATAAAGCATCTTGCACACGTTTCCGCTGCTCCCACTGTCTACGAAGCCCTCTGGCTGTGTACTTATAGACGCTCTCTTCTAAATCATCATTTAGAAAAGCAGTCAAGACACCCAACCACCAGATATCGCAGTCATGGTATGTAGCCGTGACAAGTAGGATCTGGATGGACTTAAGCATAGTTACTTGAAAAGGTTTCATCATGATCCACACCTGGTCAATGATGCAAACCCTTAACAAGTCTAGCTTTGAAAGTCTCAACTTTTCCATGTACACCAAGTAATCTTCTCAAGATATACTTGCTCCTGATGGGGATTTAACCCTTCAGATATAGCAACCAAAGTCCATACTTTGTTGGTGTATAAGGATTCCATCTCAGATCACTAAGCATCCAGCTATTCTTACAGAGTCTTACCCCTGATGGCCAGCTCGAAGCTAGTTGGGTCATCATCTCATGATGCAATCCTCGCTCCCACTGTCATAGAGAAACCGAAGTATCTCTCAGGTGGGTGAGGAACCCTACTAGATCGGCGGAGAGGCTGAGGTTCGTTGGTCTCTACTGAATCCTTTGGTTTTATCAAATCATCTGCTGTAGTTTGTATAGCTGGAACTTTTCCAGTTCTACAGTACAGACCTTGCCTTCGAGCTTGTCCGGATTTTTCTTTCAGACATAGGCCGGACAACCCCAAATCTTAACTAACTTAAGAAA
Organism: Agapanthus africanus; assembly: GCA_030015575.1. NCBI lineage: Eukaryota > Viridiplantae > Streptophyta > Magnoliopsida > Asparagales > Amaryllidaceae > Agapanthus > Agapanthus africanus. Next base: position 510,541,928 of record CM057341.1, read on the forward strand.
TGGGCTCTTCCTTTTCCATATCACATATGAAGTGGTAGGCAACTGATTTGATTGGAACCCTATTCAATAGGTATGCAACTTCGTAAGTGCATAACTCCCTAAAGGAAAATAGGAAACTCAGTAGTACTCATCATAGAGCACACCATATCATATAGGGTGTGATTGCTCCACCCCGATATACCATCGTGCTATGGTGTATACGGAGGAGTAATGCCGAGAGAGAATCTCATTCTCCTTTAGAATAGTCCAGTATTTCCGTGCTTAAGTATTCTCCTCCTTGATCTCATCAAAGGACATAATACTTATACCCGTTTATTGGTTCTCTACTTCTAACTTATATTCTGTGAATACCTCAAAAGGTTCGGACTTGTGTTTCAACAGGAACATATGTCTGAATCTTGAGAGATCATCAGAGAACTTAATGAAGTATAAAGAACCAGTCCTGGCATGTGTAGACAGGAGACCTTACATACATCATCATGTATCAGTCCCAAGAGTTCATTAACTCTTTCTCTGTTTCCAGTAAACGGAGCTATGGTCATCTTATCTTTGTGACATGACTGGCGAGTTTCACAAGATGTAAATTCAAACTAATTTAAATATGCATCTTTATGTAACTCTAGCTAGTCGGGTCACATTGATCTGACCTAGTCTACAATACCTCAAGAAGGATTCGTTCATTTCTGAACTCTTCCTCTTATGTGTGTTCCATATACTAAGAACTGTAGTTTGATTTAGAACATCAACGCTTTTAGATAACGTGCCTGAACCGATCAACTATTGATATAGGAAATGTTCAAAACATTGTCCAACAATACAAAATTATATCATTTCTTTACTAATAAAAAGAGTGATATGATTTTGTATATCAGGTTCGGTATCTAATAACATTCGTTCAGAATCAATGTATTGGTAATACAGGGTGACAGTGACCAACAGACTTGGCTGCAACACTTGCCCCGTTTTCTGCCTCATGAAACTTATCACCCGTTCTCAGTTCTCTACCTATCTGTAGCCCTATGTAACAGATTACATATCTGGGATCCTGATCTGGTATCACATACCCAGGACGTAGAGGATACAGAGAAATAGTTCTTGTAATGAACACACCCGAAGATGATGCATCAGCATGCACTCTCTTCGTTTGGGCGGCACGGGAATTCTCGTATTCCCCAATTTCTTGCTCTGACTTATAACAATTATAAGTTGGAGCGGGACCAACGTTCCCCAGCTCAGTATAACAAGCGGGTTCGGTCAATAATCCGTATTATTATCTTGATTAAGGCGTGATATGGTCGCTACCAGGAGAGAGAGAGAAGAAAACACTCAGCGTGCGCTCTTTCAAGAATAGATTGGTTATTATTTTATCTAATCAGGATGGCTCCCACTGCTTTTTATCAAATCTTCCTTCAAACCCTAAAAGGAAAGACTAGCCGGGATTAATTACACACTACAAGTTCGCCAATCTTTCAGCCAGGCCAGTGTCGGTACTTTGAGGGAGGTCCCCCGTGCTTTCGCACGAACCTAATTAATGTAAACCTCGTTTTCCCAGAGGCGAAACCCCGTTGACACCTTTCTAGACACCTACTTGATCGGCTAATTGTAATGTATAAAACTCTCCCAGGAGTAACTCTTACTCGCAGCGGGTATCGGGATCCAACTATCTCATAGAAGGTATGCAATCTCATTGCAAATTTCAACACTTGAAATTCCCGATAATATTTTGCCCCTAACGTGCTATGACCTTGACGAAAGCCAACAAACCATAGCCCGCTAGTCAAGTTCAACCCGTACATTTCTTGATCGAATTAAACCCACCCGCACGACCCTTGACGAAAGCCAACAAAGCCGCACGACTACCCTAATCCAATCGCATCGTATGCTTGCAGATAAGCAGCATATAGCTACCGCACACTGCACCTTGACGAAAGCCAACAAATGCAGCACGAATACTATATACAACTTATCTGAAATGACGGAGGGCTACGACAGGTTTTTCTGAAAACCTATTACGTAATGAACTTGATATCGTTGTAGAATCAAATGATTTTAAAATGGAGTGCTTTTGAGGCTTTTCTAGTTTTGCTAAAGGAGTCACTCCCGGTGAAGGGATCGTCGGTCCTTTCCTCGTCGAATGAGGTGCGGGATATATCACATATATCGCTGTGCAAAGCAAAAACACTTAAAAGCAATCAAAAGACAAATCGAGTGTGTAGCATCTGCCAGTTATTGCTAAAGGAGTCACTCCCGGTGAAGGGATCTCGGTCCTTTCCTCATCGAATAAGGTGCAGGATATATCGCATATACCGCTGTGCAAAGCAAGAACTGTAGCTACCTGTTTTATTTTGAAATTCGATTCTACAACATCTTAGGTTTCTTTTATTTTATTAATCTCATTAATGAAGTCCCATCATTTAAGTACCTAAACATCACAGATAAATACGACGTACACTTATGCCATCCGCATTCGCCTCGATGTCCCCTCGTGCACCGTTAGGTTAGGTAACTAACGACAGAGCGGGGCAGGGCTAGCGCGGGTGTAAAACATAAGTAACGTCTATATAATATATCATATATACTATATACTGTATCTATCACAGAACATCACATGATCACATCACAGATATCGCAGCAGAAGAAACATATGAAATATTGGATATACTAGGACGTCCGTGTTTTCAATACGAGCCAGTATAAAACACGGATTCCACGGTCGTGATGAATAGCCAAACCCACACCCCTAGACCCCTACGAGAGCGGCAAGCAACCCTACCAATTCTAGAGTTAGGAGACCCGGACTCGACTCCTCGAGTTGGTCTCCCACTGGACTCCAGAACCCGGTTACTTGTGCTCCCCTCCTTGGGTCTATCCTAGTGCGGAAAAGTAAATAATATACAAAAGGTGACAACTTCCGCTACCTGGAAGTGCCCCAATAAAAGAATATTACATACAAGTTTTTACATGAATGAAAATGAAAAACACTCATCTCACATAAAAACCCCCGGCTATTCAAACACGACGATCCAATATAACATATCCAGCAACACATAACATCACATGTCATCAACGTAAGTAAATATATCCATCCCAATTGTCGTTGACATATAGCAACGAAACCGGCGATATCACATATTACACTTACGGTCACAGAAAAGAAAGTGTAAAACTACAACAGTTGGAATCCGCAACCATCTCAGACATCGCATGCCTGACCAAATGAATTACTTAGACATCGCATGCCTAACAATTATAAACCCCGCATTTTAGTCTCAAAATCGAAAACTCTTTTCAATATCAAGTCGGGCAATTCAACAAGATTCCCGACATCCTGATCGAATACTCGTCGCAAACTTCAGTAGACGGCTGCACCCCCGATACCGTCGACGAAGTGCACCAAGGCGGAACACCGCCACCGCGAGCACCCGGACGGATGCTTTCGGCGACGGGGTTCTCCTACAGTCACTTGGTCGGGGCAATGGCGTGAGGCTGTCTATTAAGTTTACCCGGCGAGTATCCGCGTACGCTACGTGATTGCGACGGACTTTTGATCACATCAAAATTCCGTGGCAACCGATCAATCGAGACTAAAGTGCTATGTTTATAACATTCATTCAGTTATCTCATAACTTTTTGTGAATTCCAATTATTGTATCCCATTCCAGATAAATAGAAAATGTTAAACTTTTCGATCGAACAATCGAACACCCAAGTTTTCCCGATACAGCTCAACACATGAAATAAGTCTAACAACATTCAGTTCGTGCCTCAGTACCAACGGTCCAGCCGTAGAAGGGTCAAGCCAACGCCTCACATGTGGCACGCCGTACTGCCCCAAACCCAAAGGTTCAAAGGGCAGTTCAAGACGGTCACATAATCGAGTTAAGGTTTGTTGTTTTCTAGAGGGACCATCGCGTTACTTGCACTACTTAGAACGTCGTTAGACTACGGAAAAATCCAACACTTGGAAATTTCCCGGCAAGGGAAAAAGTGGGTATTTATATCCGGTCGAACTTTTTAACATATTCTAAAATTTATCCGGAAAGCCACACAGACAAAATTTGATAATCCGATCGAGTCCATGAAATCCCAAAACAACCCAGAAAAATTCAACTCTGGAAAAAATATTAAAAATTTCCAGAAGACTCAGCACTACAAAAAATGAATTACTGTGCAAGCCACGTGATGTAAATCTACATTGTAGCCGCGGAACCGCCGCTAGTACTATGGTGGGGGCCGCGGATCCGCGCTTCCTTAGTGGATTTAGCATTACGTGCTTCACAGTAAATCATAAAATTCCCTGCTGAATTTTTTGGCAATTTTTAATCTGGAAAAATCCCAGAAATTAAAAAATGTACAGAGAGCATATTTATGGTTGGGTTTTCGGGTCGTTCGGACTTCAAATTCCGTCTAGACTTCGCCTAAGGCTCTAGCTAGGCTCTGATACCACTGTAGGTCAGGCAGCCACCCCATCCAATGGGGTCGCCGTGGCACCAACGGGTCCCTCAGCCGCTACTTTTTACGCATGCCCCCTCGCGAGGACTACAACCCGCCGGAACACCTTCCGGTCTCGGGACACCCTGGGGGTAAGAGCCAATGCTTCGCCACACTGTCACACAGTGAGAACCCCCCATAGGTCGACATCCAATGCTTAGTAGCTCTGATACCATTGTAGGGTTCCTAGGCACCCTAATGAGGTCACACAAGGCATCAACCATGCCCATTTCTAATTTTAACGGTGCCGAGAAACCCGACTACGGATCGTTGGCTAGATTTCTAGGCGAAAAGTAAACTAGTTAACAATTAACTAATGGGAAAACGGAAATACAACCTTTGTAGATCCGGTGCTCCACCTCTATAGCTCCGCAACGAAGTCCTCTACGCTGTCCAAAAAGAATCCGGGCTCTAGCGTCGACTTCATCGGAGAATAAGCGAGCTAGGTCGTCGATGTCCATGCCGAAGATGATCTACGTCGAAGCATCGCAAGATCAAGCTCTCACTTCACCAAGTCAAGAAACTTGAGAAGGAAACACACTCTACTACTTGGCAAGACGTAGAGGATGAAGAAATAGGAAGTGGGTAGACTTTAGTTTTGGATTTCACACTCAAATTCATCACTTGCCATTGATGGAGGCAAGCTTTCTTCACTTGAAGCAAGGAAGAAGAAGAAGAATAATATGATAAGAATAATTATAATTGGAAAAGAAAATGAATACTTATCATATTAGAACCATGGTCAAGTGTAGAGAATTAACTAAGGTTAGATTAATGGTTAGGGTTAAAGATGAAGACAAGAATGGTTACAAAGTCAAAGCTTCATGAAGCTTCAACTAAACTCCAAAATTAGCAACCATTCTTTTCTTATCTATTCAAAATAAATAAATAAATAAATTGTTAGTTATATGTATGCCCTAGAGGCCATTACTGTACATAGGATGTATATTGTAGTGGATGCTGGGACATATATAGGGAGGACTTTCTTGCTCGACATGATAGTATGCTATCTGGTTGAACTTTACCTTAACGTGTATACTGATTGTCTCTCTGTTACATGTTGGTAAAGCCCTTAGGATCTGTACTTGACTACCTGGACTATGATGCGGATCATACTAGTAGGGACATGGTAGTCCATAAGTACATCCTTCAAAGTCCCTAGTCGTGGGTGTGTCGAGACGGGGCATCGATATACCAGAGTAGACAAGCGTATACCTTCTCGACCCATACAGATGGGCGATGGATGATCCCATATCCATCGGTGTTTGACATCAGAGATGGTATACGGGTGCTCAGTAGAGACTGGGTACACTGGACGGACTCGCCGAGAACTCCCAGATGGTATTATACCTCACGTCAGATGGCAGTTCTCTGGTGACACTGGTACAGAGTAGTCTGTTGACCTGAGATCGTCATAGAGTCTTGTGTGGTTCCCACTGTGCTTTGATTTCCATCTTACCACGTCCAAGAGGGCATGCAAAACGGTGGTTTTTGGGTACAGTCCCGAGTCACATGGAGGCAATGAGCGATAGGAGGGGATTCGTCTCTCCCGGTATAGGGGGTTGATGTTGCGCTGTGTTCGATTGGCTATAACAGGAAATCCCTGGCCAGGGTTGCTGAGATTTACTGGTAAGTGTTACCAGTAGTTTCTCGAATAGTTATAGACCTCATATCGACACGACTTATCGAGCTATTGGGGTCTGACGTTTACCACCCCTAGGCGAGATATGCGACATATCAGACGATCTGACCGGACTGTACGGTAGTGTTACTGGTCGGATTCACTGGAGTGTGAGCGGGCTTGCTCGTCGATCTTCAGATCGCTCAATACCCGGGTGGCCGTTACATTTGGCAGACCGCTTGCGGCTTGTGGGTGTTTGATATGATCATCGCCTGCTGCCGGCGTATTGACGAGTCTTTAGAGTGCTACACAGAGGTTTCCTGGCTCAAGCGAAACGAAATAGGAGCGCATATGAGATATGTGCGGGACCGAGAATAATGCGTGTATGTGATACCGTATTCCATTCTCGCGATGAATGTATCGAGTGGTTGTATGCGATATAACCTAGTTATCGATTCAAGCGTTGATTCGATAAGCCGATACATTGTATACTAGTCGGTTGTGTGCGACATGACCGGATCATTGAATCAAGTGTTGATTTAATGATTTAATGTATAATTATATATTTGATATATTACTTTGCATTAACTAGTAATGGTTCACTTTAAATGGATTTTCTCACTTGGATTGTGCAAGTTGTATATGTGATATACTTTTATGCACATGTTTGTATCATGTTTGATGATGCATATTAACTTGGTTAAGTGTAAAGATTAAACCATGGTTTACTTAATGATTAGGGTTTTGATTATCTTATTCATTTATTTATATTCATTTTGGAAATTATTTAAGGATGGTGGCTTATTTTGTTTTATGTTGAAGTTTCTTGAAACTTTGATCAAGTCAACCATTCTTATCTCTTCCTTAACCCTAACCATCATATCTAACCATGGTCCATTCTCTACACTAAACTAAGGTTAATATTATGATAAGAATGGATTTTATTTTCTATTCTATTATTCTTATCATAACAATATTCATCTTCTTCATCTTCTTCTTCATTGAAGAAGCTTGAGGTCATAAATGGTGGATTGATAATTTGAGTGAGAAATCCAATTCTAAAGTCTACCCACTTCCTATTTCTTCATCCTCTACCTCTTGCCAAGTAGTAGAGTGTGTTTCCTTCACAAGTTTCTTTACTTGGTGAAGTGAGAGCTTGATCTTGCGATGCCTCGACGTAGATCATCTTCGGCATGCACATCGACGACCTAGCTTGCCCATTCTCCGACGAAGCCGACTCTAGAGCCCGGATTTGATTTGGACAGCGGAGACGACCTCGTTGCGGAGCCGTGGAGGTGGAGGACCGGATCTACAAAGGTTGTATTTCCGTTAAACTTTTAGTTAAGTGTTAACTAGTTAGTTTTTCGCCTAGACATCTAGCCGACGATCCGTAGTTTAGGGTTTGTAGGCACCGTAAAATTTGAAAATGGCATGGTTGATGCCTTGTGAGACCTCTTGGGAGTGCCTAGGAACCCTACAGTGGTATCAGAGCCTAGCTAGAGCCTTAGACGAAGTCTAGATGGATTTTGAAGTCCGAACGACCCAAAACCGAAACAAAAATTATGCTCTCTGTACTTTTTTGAAAACAGTGGATTTTTCCATATTAAAATTTTCCAAAAAATTCAGCAGGGAATTACATGAGAAACTGTGAAGCACGTGATTGTAATTCGACAACAGAGGCTCGGAACCGCGGCCTAAGCCCACGTGGCGCGGCGGTTCCGCGGCCACTGTATTGAATTACAGCACGTGTCTTCCATAGTAACTCATGTCTTGTAGTGCTGAGTCTTCTGGGAATTTTTAATATTTTTTCAAGAGTTGAATTTTCTGGAGTTGATTTGGGGATTCGGTGTTTCGATCGGGGTATCAAATTTTGTCTATGTGGCTTTCCGGATAAATTTTAGAATATGTTAAAAAGTTCGACCGGATATAAATACCCAATTTTTCCCCTGTCGGGAAATTTCCAAGTGTTGGATTTTTCCGTAGTTTAACGACGTTCTAAGTAGTGCAAGTAACGCGATGGTCCCTCTAGAAGACAACAAACCTTAACTCGATTATGTGACCGTCTTGAACTACCCTTTGAACCTTTGGGTTTGGGGATGTACGGCGTGCCACATGTGAGGCGTTGGCTTGACCCTTCTACGGCTGGACCGTTGGTACTGAGGCACGAACTGAATGTTGCTAGACTTGTTTCATGTGTTGATCTGTATCGGGAAAGGTTGGGTGTTCGATTGTTCGATCGGAAAGTTTGACATTTTCTATTTAGCCGGAATGAGATACAATAATTGGAATTCACAATAGTTATGAGATAACTGAATGAATGTTATAAACGTAGCAGTTTAGTCTCACTTGATCGGTTGCCACGGAATTTTGATGTGATCAAAAGTCCGTCGCAATCACGTAGCGTACGCGGATACTCGCCGGGTAAACTTAATAGACAGCCTCGCCCCATAGCCCCGACCAAGTGACTGTAGGAGAACCCCGTCACCGAAAGCATCCGTTCGGGTGCTCGCGGCAGCGGTGTTCCGCCTTGGTGCACTTCGTCGTCGGTATCGGGGGTGCGGCCGCCTACTGAAGTTTGCGACGAGCATTCGATCAGGATGTCGGGAATCTTGTTGAATTGCCCGACTTGCTATTGAAAAGTGTTTTCGATTTTGAGATTAAAATACGGAGTTTATAATTTTAGGCATGCGATATCTAAGAAATTCATTTGGTCAGGCATGCGATGTCTGAGGTGGTTGCGGATTCCAACTGTTGTAGTTTTACACTTTCTTTTCTGTGACCGTAAGTGTAATATGTGATATCGCCGGTTTCGTTGCTATATGTCAACGACAATTGGGATGCGCATATTTACTTACGTTGATGACATGTGATGTTATGTGTTGCTGGATATGTTATATTGGATCGTCGTGTTTGAATAGCCGGGGTTTTTTATGTGAGATGAGTGTTTTTCATTTTCATTCATGTAAAAACTTGTATGTAATATTCTTTTATTGGGGCGCTTCCAGGTTGCGGGAGTTGTCACCTGTTGTATATTATTTACTTTTCCGCACTAGGATAGACCCAAGGAGGGGAGCACAAGTAACCGGGTTCTGGAGTCCAGTGGGAGACCAACTCGAGGAGTCGAGTCCGGGTCTCCTAACTCTAGAATTGGTATGGTTGCTTGCAGCTCTCGTAGGGGTCTAGGGGTGTGGGTTTGGCTATTCATCGCGACCGTGGAATCTGTGTTTTATACTGGCTCGTATTGAAAACACGGACGTCCTAGTATATCTAATATTTCATATGATTCTTCTGCTGCGATATCTGTGATGTGATCATGTGATGTTCTATGATAGATACAGTATATAGTATATATGATATATTATATAGACGTTACTTATGTTTTACATCCGCGCTAGCCCTGCCCTGCTCTGTCGTTAGTTACCTAACCTAACGGTGCACGAGGGGACATCGAGGCGAATGCGGATGGCATAAGTGTACGTCGTATTTATCTGTGATGTTTAGGTACTTAAATGATGGGACTTCATTAATATGATTAATGAAATAAAAGAAACCTAAGATGTTGTAGAATCGAATTTCAAAATAAAAAGGGTAGCTACAGTTCTTGCTTTGCACAGCGGTATATGTGATATATCCTGCACCTTATTCGATGAGGAAAGGACCGAGATCCCTTCACCGGGAGTGACTCCTTTAGCAATAACTGGCAGATGCTACACACTCGGTTTGTCTTTTGATTGCTTTTAAGAGTTTTTGCTTTGCACAGTGATATATGTGATATATCCCGCACCTCATTCAACGAGGAAAGGACCGACGATCCCTTCACCGGGAGTGACTCCTTTAGCAAAACTAGAAAAGCCTCAAAAACACTCCATTTCTAAAATCATTCGATCCTACAACGATATCAAGTTCATTACGCAATAGGTTTTCAGAAAAACCTGTCGTAGCCCTCCGTCATTTCAGATAAGTATTAGTTAGTATTCGTGCTGCGGTTGTTTGGCATGCGTCAAGGCGTAGTGTACGGTAGCTAACTAGTGCTTATCTGCTAGCATATGATGCGATTGGATTAGGGTATTCGTACGGCGTTGTTTGGCATGCGTCAAGGGTCGTGCGGGTGGGTTTAATTCAATCAAGAAATGTACGGGTTGTGTTGCGCCACGGCAGCGCCCCGGCCTCGTACTCGAGGCCAAAATGCGGAATCAAAATTTTTTCCTTACTCGGAAACCGGCGCTACCGCGGACAATGAAAACCCGGATCGTAACCATTAACCTAATGCTAGCAATCAAGAGATAGGGTGAGAAGTATACCGAGTGATCCGAGTCCTCCGGTCTTCTCGTCATCGTCCCGATCTCCCGCGGAAAGTCTTGCCTCCACATCGTCGCCTCCTCGCCGGAAAGGGCACCACAATGCCTGCGTCTTTTACGGGCTCCCGCCTCAATACCGAGGCAACTCGAGCATGAAGCCGGCAACTCGACATGCTCAAGATATACTGTAGAATGTGTAGTGTAGTGTCTCACTTGGGGTTTGTTGCCATTTGAAGATGATGGAGGAAATGAGATAAGAAAAATGGTGCTTGCATTTTTCTAGCATGAATGAGATCAAGAAATGAAACTCTCAAGAAGAAGATCTCTTCTTCTTCTTCTCTCTTTCTTTTTCTTCTTCTCTCTTTTCTAATGAAAAACTTTTTCTCCAAATGAGAATGGTGGAGGAGGTAATATGAAGCATGAAGGGAGGTGAGTGTAGGAGAAAGCAAGTGGTAACCATATCAAAAGCCATCATAACAAACTCACATCAACTCTAATCAAAGATCAAATCCTTTCTCATCACTTCTAATCTTCATAAAGCATGAAAAGAAGAATGAAAGGAATGGAATCTAAAAAGGTTATCATAATAAATCATCTTACGAATAAAACCTCCACCAAATGTAATTTGCAAAACTGCAAATTACCCCCTCCATCAGAAAAGTCCGGCCGGGAAAGAACAAAGGAAAACCGGCCGGAACGGAATACAAACTGGCAACTCCAGAAAACTGGTCCCGTAATAAATTACAGGAAAACCCCGATACTGTGCATACACACCCGCATCTGTATTCCGACCGGATACAAATGCAATGAGACAAAATCTACACTGTACTAAACTAGGACCGGCTTAAGCCAAAGCCGGCTAGTAATATCCGTTCAATCCTGATCCGTGCAATACCGCACGTATCTGATCGAACCCTGCCATATAACTATACGGCCACTAGTACAAAACCGTCCGATCCTGATCCGTGCAATACCGCACGTATCTGATCGGACCCTGCCATATCTCCATACGGCCTCTACAGCGTTTCGCCCGAAAGCCTGAGTAACTGTAAGTGTGGTGGACTCTAAAGACTCGTCAATACTATAGCTGTGGATTTAACCACTAGCACGTCAGAGGTATTAGCCAATACGTGACGGGCCACCAGCTATTGACCAAAAGGGACGCCGATGAGGAAGCTCACCCCGACACCCAACTGAGCCTGTCAGTGACAATATCCGTACAGTCCGGTCCGTTCGTCTATGAGCATCGCATGTCGGGCCTAGGGGGTTGGTAAAAGTCAGACCCCCAAAAGCGGTACAAGTCATGTCGGAGTGTAGCCCAGAACGCCCTGAGATATTACTGGAATACCTACCAGTAAATCTCCTGCCTCGGCCGAGGGCTTTGCGTAATGGCTCTCCTAGACACAGCGCGACCTCACCCCCAATACCGAGAGAGACGAACCCCTGAAGATCCGCTCACTGCCTCCATGTGGCTCGGGACTGTACCCAACTAAAACCTGTTTGCACGACTCCTTTGAGCCGTGGTAGGGTAGTAATCAAAGCACAGTGGGAACTCACACGAGACAAATGACGATCCTCAGGTCGATGAACTAACCTGTACACATGTCACCAGGGAACTGCTATCTGACGTCAGGTATAAGCCCAACTAGCAGGTTCCCGGCGAGTCCTGTCCGGTGTACTCATAACCCAATGAGCACCTGTATACATCTTAGGTGAACCAACTGACACCAGTGGCTTGTGAGACCGGCCACCGCCCCTCGTCGGGGTCTCGACTGTATACACTAGTCTACTAATGGAGTATCGATGCCCTGTCTCGAAACTCCTACGACTAGGGACCTTTTAAGGATGTGCTTATAGACTACCAGCTCCCACGTATATGATCGCCATCATACTGCTGGTAGTCAAGCAAGAATCCTAGGGGCTCTATCAACGTGTAATAGCGACATATCAGGTCACCTAAAACAGTACACGATGATAAAGGTAAACCAGATAGCATACTATCATCTCGAGTAAGACTGTCCTACCGGGATAGGTCCTCCCTCAATCATTGCAATCACGTGCCTGTGATCCAATAATTGACTCTGAGGGCACTATCTCCAACAATCTCCCACTTGCACTCAAGGCTAATTATTGCGATGCCGCATACTCACAGCCCGTGTGATACCGAACACCCAACTCCTCTACTAGTCAGTCTCACAAAGCTCGTTTACGAAACTATTGCGTTCGAGGAATAGCCTCAGTGAGTGGATCCGCTGCGATGTTTCTTTCTATGTCTCTCTATATCTCAACTTCGCGGAGAAAACCATCTCCCGAAATGAGCAATACCTGTTTTAGAATATGTCTGGATATCTGATGGGACCTAGCTCATAAATGAACTCCAAATCCAAACTTCTTAGACTGTATCGATAACTGAACTTAATCAGTATCCTGCGCCATGCCTCCCTCAGTATTTCCTTGGATCACCTGTCCAAAATACTGTCCCTCGTCAGAGGGAGAACTATAACTCTGACAACCTCCTTGTCGTCCATGTCACCTTGCAAGCCTGGAGTGATAACCGTCTCCTAAAGGAGGCAGCCGTTATCATATCCCTAGAACATTCACTTATGTTCTAAAACTGCTTCCGACTGTTCCTCCAGGATTGGATCAATATCAACTTATTGCATCTAGTGCAAGAACAACATCTGGTGTGGTACTTGACATCTCGTGATTGACTCAATTGCCTAAGCAAGTGATCTGCCAATCATGCACATCCTTCTCTACTTTAGTCTATAAGACACCTTTAGAGAGGGTGACTCCATTACCTGCAGGTACACTACCATGCCAGGAGTCGTCCATTCTAAATACTCTTAGAATGCTGTCAAAGTACCCTGATTGGGAAAACACCCAAATCTAGATCTAAAACCATAGATCTAGTAACCAGTATGTCTGATATAATGTCCAAGTCCCATGTGGAGAAAACACTGTGTGACGACCAAAGTATAACCGATCGTAGTATAGGAATATCACTTCCTACTACCTTCTCAACAGATCCATCCCCTATTCTGATGATGTCAAACCTATGACTGTCACATCAGAAACAGATGATCTATCTCCGCTATATCTGCTTTAGTCTATAAATAGACATAAGCCTGATGACCACCAATGCTTCCGCTGCTCCCACTGACTACGACAACCCTCTGCCAGAGTCATATAGACGTGCACTTCTAAAGCTATTTTAGAACGACGCTATACTCATCCTCCTGCCGGGTCTCACAGTCTGGAACAACAGCAATGGTGAGTCTGGGTAAACAAGAACCTCCCTGCCACCGTCCTTGAGCATACCGAAGTACCTCTCGAGTGTCTGAGGTTACCCACCTTATCTGCGGAGTGGCCAATGGAATGTCAAATCAGATTGAATCTTTAGGTTCCTTATCAAATCTTCGGTAATCGTTTGTGGTTCTGGAATTACTTCCAGTTCTACCATACTCCCACTACTGTTTTCTGAAAAATCCATTTCTTTTAAAATTGTGGCGAGTGAAGAAAAATATCACTATTGATCTTCCAGATGGTAGAAAATCAACCCTCGTCATAGCCTGGGTCAACCCACAAACAGCCATTACAGAAACGTGCCTTGAGTTGTCCAGTGTCTGGTTTTAAGCATAAGCCGGACAACTCCCCGTACCTTAACATCGTTAAGATATGAACTGTTCTATATCCAATATAGGAACAGAGGCACTGATTTAATTTAACCAGATTCAAATCATGCAACTATCTCCAGTGCATGTCAACTAAATGGAAGGAGGTCGATCAGCGTTACTCAACTTAGGAATGCTTCCAATTATGAGTAACCTGAAAGAGAAGCAATCTGTCTTCATCATTACTATCAACTGAATACCATACACAAGTATCTACATCTTCGATCTCTTTGAAGAATCCCGATACTTGCTACACCTGGTTCTCTACTCTATTCAAATACCTATAACTCCTCAAAACTTAGACCCTGTGTTTCTACGAAACACATGTTTAAGAACTAGAGAAGTTAAAAGTAAACAGAATATAGTATGAGGACCAACCCCTCTGTCCTAATGGACACTGGACAACATACAATACTCTGTATAAGTCCGCTGAGTCTAACAACTCTTTCACTGTGTGTCGTAGGTTGAAAACTGTACTTATGGTTAAGAAGAATTACACCGCTGTTTAATGCTCCTTACCTAACCATCCACTGATATAGGTAAATGTCATCGACATAATATCAAAAGGTATATCTCACTCTATGAAAATAGACGTACAGATATATCAATTTGAAATTGGTGCATAACCGCGGATATTCAAAACCAAATAATTGCCGTCCGGCAAACAACCCAGGTGACTTCCTTAAATATCACCGATTACAACGAATCCCGATATAATGAGGATGATCACCCAATTCCCAATAACTTACTCCCACTCATCATCTGTAAAACCATACAGATGTGAGAATCATACCTGGCAAATACATACCCTGGAGTAAGTGTCTAATCGGGAAATCAGTTTTCTATTAACAGTACACAGTGAAACTGAAACATTGAAATGTTTCGTCGGGGTATCCTGGTATTCCTAGTAATGCCTCTTCCATTATCCAGATTCACAACTATAACCGTATAATTCTTTGCCACCTCTCCAAATCCCTTTATATGTCTTTAGTCATTACTTTCTGTACACCCCTTTAAGCCAAATGGTTTTCTTCCTTCCCTACCGTTCGGCACCAGCCTATGGTTTGGAAGAAGACTATCCAAAAAGCATAAAGGGTGTACTGTCCTAATCCTAGGAACACTCGCAATGCGAGAGAAGGTGAAGATAAAAGACACCTGAATGTACTTTATTCCTATTTCTCCTGAACCAGAATCCATCCCCGAACTGGAACAAGTTCCTTTCGAGTTCGTATATAACCATACGATGGAGTATCCAATAAACTGTGGATCTTTGTAGTGATACGGAGTGTCCTGGAGAAATACAAAGGTGATTTAGGGTTGGCGAAGGAATGCTTGGTTTGGTCGTGAATATCAGTCGCAATTTACTTTGCCCTCCTACTAATCCCTTGCTTTGTCTTAACTTAATACCTTCTGTACACCGTTTAGGCTAACTGGTTTTCTTCATTCCCTACCGGTCGGCACCAGCCTATGGTTTGGAAGAAGACTATCCAATTTGCGTAATAGGTGTACTACTCCTAAACCAAGGAGTACTCGCAACCTGAGAGAAGGTGAAAAGAAAAGACAACTGAATAGTCCTATTCGTTTTCTCCAGAACCAGAAACCATCCTCGAAGTCCTTCGAGTTCGTATCTAACCATACGATGGTTTTGTCCAATGGAAGTGGACGTTCGTAGTAATACGGGGTGTCCTGGAGAAAAGGGTAAAAGTAGGAGTAGCAATGAGGTCTGCAACTCTGACAATCCAAAAGCCAGTGTTAAGAAGGTTCGGTCAACTTGGTCACTGAGTCAAAGTCTAGGGTCGGGTCAATGGTCGCTGCCAAAGAGAGAGAGAAAAGAAACACTCAGCGTGCACTCTAACCTAGATCAGAATGGTTATCACTTTATCTAATCAGGAAACCTCCCACTGTACCTCAAATTCTCCTCCAAACCTGAAAGAAGAATTAGTCGGGATCACCCGAGGAGTAAACCAACTCATCAGTGGGAATCGGGATCCAACTATCATCGCATGATAACGTGACGGAATCCACTCACGCCACCACACTCCAGAAGGTATGCGCATGCCTGGCTAGTTTCAGTTCTTTTGAAACTCCCGATGTGATTTTTACCCCTAGGACCCAAGTGACCTTGACGAATAATCAACAAATCAAAAGGTCCTAGTCAAGTTCAACCCGTCATTATCTTGATTGTGTTAAACCCACCCACACGACCCTTGACGAATAATCAACAAAGTCGTACGACTGTCCTAACCAATCTACATATCCATGCGACAGAATAGCACAACAAAGCTACCGCACACTACGCCTCGGCGAATAGCAACGACAAACGTAGCGCGAATACTAAGTAATACTAATCTGAAATGACGGAGGGCTACGACTGGTTTTAGGCGAAAAACCTTTAACGTAATGAACTTGATATCGTTGAAGGAACTGCACAACCTTTTGTAAAATATAGTGACGAAAACCTTTACTAAAGAGGTCACTCCCGGTGAAGGGATCTCGGCTCTTTCCCCGTAGAATGAGGTGCAGGATATTCCAACTGAATACCATGATGCAAAGCAAAAGTAATCGGCTATAGTGAAGTTAATGCCCTGACGCAAACTTCTGTCCAAGGGGTCACTCCCGGTGAAGGGATCTCGGCCCTTGCCTCGTCGACTGAGGAGCAGGATATTCCAAATGAATACCACGATGCAAAACAAAAGTGAACGTCCTTGCAATAACAGCTTTTTGAAAAGTGTTCCAACAACATCAGAATAGGTTTGTTTATCTTGCATTGATCCGAATCAACGCAGTCCCATCAATTAAACACACCACAAAGAACGAAAATATACTGACGTACGTATATGCCATCCGCATTCGCCACTGGGTCCCGTCATCACCCGTTAGGTTAGCTAACTAATGGCAGAGCGGGGACTGGACTAGCGCGGATGTAAAACATATACAACATCTACTAATATATATACCAATATATTATATTTCGCTCAAGGCGTGAATAAAATGCAACATCACAGAAATGTACAGCATCACAGAACAATACAGATATCTGGAAGCCCCGGGTTTCACAGAGCCGCTGCTGAAACCCGACGTTCCCCTGGTCGTGTGGATAGCCTGTGCAATGAAATCCTAGACCCCTACGGGTGCGGCAAGTCACCCGCCAAAACCTGAAGCGAGGCAGCCCCCTTCAGCTCCGTGAATGGACCACCCAGCACTTCACGGAATCCGGTAACTTGGGCACCCCTCCTGGGTCAACCTGTACCCCCTACGAGTGCGGCGAATAGCCTGCCAATTCCAGACTGAAGCCCCCTCCGTCTCAATGCCCTGAGATGCGGGCCCGTTGCCCTCTAGAACCCGGCTATCCGTGCACCCCTCCGCGGGGTAACCCTAGTACAGAAAGTAAAATATACATACACCGGGTACATCGACCGCAACCAGGTCGTGCCCCAAAAGAATAATACAAACTGGCAGTGACGGCAGTCCACATGTCGGAAGCTCGCCCCGCAATATCAAATGTACATAATACAACAGCACTGTACTAGCATTGCATCCAGGCTATCCCCCACGACCGATCCGCAACATCACAGCATAAACATAGAACATCAACGTGAAAGTCACGTTCGCAAATCCGTCTAACCAGGCTATAGCAGTTAGACCGGATTTACCGATCGAGTGACATTCACGGTCGCAGATATAATGTAAATACTGTGAAAAATGTGTTTAAAATTTTCCGATTGACAAAAAATTAACAAGTGGGCCCCCAATCAAAACTGTAGCACTAATAGAAAACCTGGGCCTAATTTTAATATTCCAAAACCCCTAATTTAAGCCCATAAGCCCACTGCAAAAAAATAATCATACGAGCCCACACTCCTGCGGCGGAAGGGCGGCCAAAAGGGGGTTATGGCCGCGCTTCCGCGGCCGTACGGAGTGATCACTTTACCAAATTTTTGCAGTGTTCTTAGAACTCCCTGCACATCATTCTGAGACCACCTGAAAAATTTTTAGACTCCAAAAAATTTCGACAGAAACTGATTGTGCTAGAAAAATACGGTTTTTGGAAATTTTGGTCGATCGGAAACGCAAACACATCAAACGAAGCTAGGTAAGGTTAATGGCGTGGCTCTGATACCATGTTGCGCCACGGCAGCGCCCCGGCCTCGTACTCGAGGCCAAAATGCGGAATCAAAATTTTTTCCTTACTCGGAAACCGGCGCTACCGCGGACAATGAAAACCCGGATCGTAACCATTAACCTAATGCTAGCAATCAAGAGATAGGGTGAGAAGTATACCGAGTGATCCGAGTCCTCCGGTCTTCTTGTCATCGTCCCGATCTCCCGTGGAAAGTCTTGCCTCCACATCGTCGCCTCCTCGCCGGAAAGGGCACCACAATGCCTGCGTCTTTTACGGGCTCCCGCCTCAATACCGAGGCAACTCGAGCATGAAGCCGGCAACTCGACATGCTCAAGATATACTGTAGAATGTGTAGTGTAGTGTCTCACTTGGGGTTTGTTGCCATTTGAAGATGATGGAGGAAATGAGATAAGAAAAATGGTGCTTGCATTTTTCTAGCATGAATGAGATCAAGAAATGAAACTCTCAAGAAGAAGATCTCTTCTTCTTCTTCTCTCTTTCTTTTTCTTCTTCTCTCTTTTCTAATGAAAAACTTTTTCTCCAAATGAGAATGGTGGAGGAGGTAATATGAAGCATGAAGGGAGGTGAGTGTAGGAGAAAGCAAGTGGTAACCATATCAAAAGCCATCATAACAAACTCACATCAACTCTAATCAAAGATCAAATCCTTTCTCATCACTTCTAATCTTCATAAAGAATGAAAAGAAGAATGAAAGGAATGGAATCTAAAGAGGTTATCATAATAAATCATCTTACGAATAAAACCTCCACCAAATGTAATTTGCAAAACTGCAAATTACCCCCTCCATCAGAAAAGTCCGGCCGGGAAAGAACAAAGGAAAACCGGCCGGAACGGAATACAAACTGGCAACTCCAGAAAACTGGTCCCGTAATAAATTACAGGAAAACCCCGATACTGTGCATACATACCCGCATCTGTATTCCGACCGGATACAAATGCAATGAGACAAAATCTACACTGTACTAAACTAGGACCGGCTTAAGCCAAAGCCGGCTAGTAATATCCGTTCAATCCTGATCCGTGCAATACCGCACGTATCTGATCGAACCCTGCCATATAACTATACGGCCACTAGTACAAAACCGTCCGATCCTGATCCGTGCAATACCGCACGTATCTGATCGGACCCTGCCATATCTCCATACGGCCTCTACAGCGTTTCGCCCGAAAGCCTGAGTAACTGTAAGTGTGGTGGACTCTAAAGACTCGTCAATACTATGGCTGTGGATTTAACCACTAGCACGTCAGAGGTATTAGCCAATACGTGACGGGCCACCAGCTATTGACCAAAAGGGACGCCGATGAGGAAGCTCACCCCGACACCCAACTGAGCCTGTCAGTGACAATATCCGTACAGTCCGGTCCGTTCGTCTATGAGCATCGCATGTCGGGCCTAGGGGGTTGGTAAAAGTCAGACCCCCAAAAGCGGTACAAGTCGTGTCGGAGTGTAGCCCAGAACGCCCTGAGATATTACTGGAATACCTACCAGTAAATCTCCTGCCTCGGCCGAGGGCTTTGCGTAATGGCTCTCCTAGACACAGCGCGACCTCACCCCCAATACCGGGAGAGACGAACCCCTGAAGATCCGCTCACTGCCTCCATGTGGCTCGGGACTGTACCCAACTAAAACCTGTTTGCACGACTCCTTTGAGCCGTGGTAGGGTAGTAATCAAAGCACAGTGGGAACTCACACGAGACAAATGACGATCCTCAGGTCGATGAACTAACCTGTACACATGTCACCAGGGAACTGCTATCTGACGTCAGGTATAAGCCCAACTAGCAGGTTCCCGGCGAGTCCTGTCCGGTGTACTCATAACCCAATGAGCACCTGTATACATCTTAGGTGAACCAACTGACACCAGTGGCTTGTGAGACCGGCCACCGCCCCTCGTCGGGGTCTCGACTGTATACACTAGTCTACTAATGGAGTATCGATGCCCTGTCTCGAAACTCCTACGACTAGGGACCTTTTAAGGATGTGCTTATAGACTACCGGCTCCCACGTATATGATCGCCATCATACTGCTGGTAGTCAAGCAAGAATCCTAGGGGCTCTATCAACGTGTAATAGCGACATATCAGGTCACCTAAAACAGTACACGATGATAAAGGTAAACCAGATAGCATACTATCATCTCGAGTAAGACTGACCTACCGGGATAGGTCCTCCCTCAATCATTGCAATCACGTGCCTGTGATCCAATAATTGACTCTGAGGGCACTATCTCCAACAGGTTGAACTTGACTAGCAGACTATGGGTTGTTTGGCATTCGTCAAGGTTATAGCGAGCTAGGGGCAAAATATTATCGGGAATTTCAAGTGTTGAAATTTGCAATGAGATTGCATACCTTCTATGAGATAGTTGGATCCCGATACCCGCTGCGAGTAAGAGTTACTCCTGGGAGAGTTTTATACATTACAATTAGCCGATTAAGTAGGTGTCTAGAAAGGTGTTAACGAGGTTACGCCTCTGGGAAAACGAGGTTTACATTAATTAGGTTCGTGCGAAAGCACGGGGGACCTCCCTCAAAGTACCGACACTGGCCTGGCTGAAAGATTGGCGAACTTGTAGTGTGTAATTAATCCCAGCTAGTCTTTCCTTTTAAGGTTTGAAGGAAGATTTGATAAAAAGCAGTGGGAGCCATCCTGATTAGATAAAATAATAACCAATCTATTCTTGCAAGAGCGCACGCTGAGTGTTTTCTTCTCTCTCTCCTGGTAGCGACCATATCACGCCTTAATCAAGATAATAAAACGGATTATTGACCGAACCCGCTTGTTATACTGAGCTGGGGAACGTTAATCCCACTCCAACTTATAATTGTTATAAGACCGAGCAGGAAATTGGGGAATACCAGATTTCCCATGCCGCCCAAACGAAGAGAGTGCATGCTGATGCATCATCTTCGGGTGTGTTCATTATACAGAACTGTTTCTCAGTATCCTCCGTATCCTGGGTATATGATACCGGATCAGGATCCCAGATATGTAATCTGTTACATAGGGCTGCAAAAGGGTAGAAAAACTGAGAACGGGTGATAAGTTTCATGAGGCAGAAAACGGGGCAAGAGTTGCAGCCAAGTCTGTCGGTCACTGTCACCCTGTATCACCAATACATTGATTCTGAACGAATGTTATTAGATACCGAACCTGATATACAAAATCATATCAGTCTCTTTATTAGTAAAGAAAGGATATAATTTTGTATTGATGGATAATGTTTTGAATATTTCCTATATCAAAAGTTGATCGGTTCAGGCACGTTATCTAAAAGCATTGATGTTCTAAATCAAACTACAGTTCTTTAGTATACAGAACACACACAAGAGGAAGAGTTCAGAAATGAATGGATCCTTCTTGAGGCATTGTAGACTAGGTCATATCAATGCGACCCGACTAGCTAAGTTACATAAAGATGCATATTTAAATCAGTTTGAATTTACATCTTGTGAAACTTGCCAGTCATGTCACAAAGATAAGATGACCATAGCTCCGTTTATTGAAAACAGAGAAAGAGTTAGTGAACTCTTGGGATGATACATGTTGATGTATGTAAGGTCCCCTGTCTACACATGCCAAGAAAGGTTCTTTGTACTTCATTACATTCTCTGATAATCTCTCAAGATTCAGATATATGTTCCTATTGAAACATGAGTCCGAACCTTTTGAGATATTCACAGAATATAAGCGAGAAGTAGAGAACCAAAATACGGGTATAAGTATTATGTCCTTTGATGAGATTAAGGAGAAGAATACTTGAGCACGGAATTCCAGGACTATTCTAAACGAGAATGAGATTCTCTCTCAGCATTACTCCTCCGTATACACCATAGCACGATGGTATATCGGGGCGGAGCAATAACACCCTATATGATAAGGTGTGCTCTATGATGAGTACTACTGAGTTTCCTATTTTCCTTAAGGGAGTTATGCACTTACGAAGTTGCATACCTATTGAATAGGGTTCCAATCAAATCAGTTGCCTACCATTTCATATGTGATATGGAAAAGGAAGAGCCCATTTCTTAAGTTAGTTAAGATTTGGGGTTGTCCGGCCTATGTCTGAAAGCAAAATCCAGACAAGCTCGAGGCAAAGTCTGTATTGTAGAACTGGAAAGGTTCCATCTATACAAACTGCAGCTGATGATTTAATAGAACCAAGGGATTCAGTAGATACCAACGAACCTCAGCCTCTCCGCCGATCTAGTAGGGTTCCTCACCCACCTGAGAGATACTTCGGTTTCTCTATGACAGTGGGAGCGAGGAATGCATCATGAGATGATGACCCAACTAGCTTCGAGCTGGCCATCAGGAGTGGGACTCTGTAAGAATGGCTGGATGCTTAGTGATCTGAGATGGAATCCATGTACACCAACAAAGTATGGACTTTGGTTGCTATATCTGAAGGGTTAAATCCCCATCAGGAGCAAGTATATCTTGAGAAGATTACTTGGTGTAGATGGAAAAGTTGAGACTTTCAAAGCTAGACTTGTTAAAGCTTTTCGTCATCGACCAGGCGTGGATAATGATGAAACCTTTTCCAATATCTATGCTTAAGTCCATCCAGATACTACTTGCCACGGCTACATTCCATGACTACGATATCTGGTGGTTGGGTGTCATGACTGCTTTTCTAAATGATGATTTAGAAGAGAGCGTCTATAAGTACACAGCCAGAGGGCTTCGTAGACAGTGGGAGCAGCGGAAACGTGTGCAAGATGCTTTATAGGATAAAGCAGGCATCGCGGAGTTGGAACATCTGTTTTGATGAATTAGTCAAAGAGTTTGACATCATCAAAATGGTAGATGAACCTTGTATATACAAAAAGGTAGTAGGGAGTATGGTGACGATCCTCGTAGAGTACGTGGATGACATACTCTTGATAGGGAAAGAGTTTCTTATGCTACGCTCGGTCAATCTCCGTTTATCACAATGATTCTCCATATAGGATCATAATGATACCTACTAACTCCTGGATTTTGGATCTATGAGATAGATCTAAATGGATGTTAGGATTCTCACTTGTTGAAGTGAGATGGTATCACATGATCCTGGGGAGAATCACTGGAAGTGTTCCAGGATGATAAGGACGACTGAATGTCAGTCACAGGCATTGTCTTTACCCTTAGTGGAGGGACGGTATGTTGGAAGAGTTCCAAGCTAGATACCGTGACATACTAGACGATAAAGGCAGGATACATCACTACTTAAGATGCTACCAAAGAGGCTGTTTGGGTGTATATTGGTTCATGAGATGAACTATGTTCCTCCCATTGTGTGACAATGGAGTTGTGGCTTATGCCAAGGAACGCAGGTCCCATCAGTGATCCAGACATATTCTAAGGCAGCATCACTTGATCATGGAGATGGTTGATCTCCAGGGAGATCGAGGTTAGGAGAGTAGACTCAGAGGACAACACAGCGGATCCACTCACAAAGGCCTGTTCCCAGAGAGAGACTTTTATGGGATGGTTGAGTATGAGATACTGCAACCACTGCTATCAGATGGCCCTAGTGCAAGTGGGAGATTGTTAGTTATATGTATGCCCTAGAGGCCATTACTGTACATAGGATGTATATTGTAGTGGATGCTGGGACATATATAGGGAGGACTTTCTTGCTCGACATGATAGTATGCTATCTGGTTGAACTTTACCTTAACGTGTATACTGATTGTCTCTCTGTTACATGTTGGTAAAGCTCTTAGGATCTGTACTTGACTACCTGGACTATGATGCGGATCATACTAGTGGGGACATGGTAGTCCGTAAGTACATCCTTCAAAGTCCCTAGTCGTGGGTGTGTCGAGACGGGGCATCGATATACCAGAGTAGACTAGCGTATACCATCTCTACCCATACAGATAGGCGATGGATGATCCCATATCCATCGGTGTTTGACATCAGAGATGGTATACGGGTGCTCAGTAGAGACTGGGTACACTGGACGGACTCGCCGAGAACTCCCAGATGGTATTATACCTCACGTCAGATGGCAGTTCTCTGGTGACACTGGTACAGAGTAGTCTGTTGACCCGAGATCGTCATAGAGTCTTGTGTGGTTCCCACTGTGCTTTGATTTCCATCTTACCACGTCCAAGAGGGCGTGCAAAACGGTGGTTTTTGGGTACAGTCCCGAGTCACATGGAGGCAATGAGCGATAGGAGGGGATTCGTCTCTCCCGGTATAGGGGGTTGATGTTGCGCTGTGTTCGATTGGCTATAACAGGAAATCCCTGGCCAGGGTTGCTGAGATTTACTGGTAAGTGTTACCAGTAGTTTCTCGAATAGTTATAGACCTCATATCGACACGACTTATCGAGCTATTGGGGTCTGACGTTTACCACCCCTAGGCGAGATATGCGACATATCAGACGATCTGACCGGACTGTACGGTAGTGTTACTGGTCGGATTCACTGGAGTGTGAGCGGGCTTGCTCGTCGATCTTCAGATCGCTCAATACCCGGGTGGCCGTTACGTTTGGCAGACCGCTTGCGGCTTGTGGGTGTTTGATATGATCATCGCCTGCTGCCGGCGTATTGACGAGTCTTTAGAGTCCTACACAGAGGTTTCCTGGCTCAAGCGAAACGAAATAGGAGCGCATATGAGATATGTGCGGGACCGAGAATAATGCGTGTATGTGATACCGTATTCCATTCTCGCGATGAATGTATCGAGTGGTTGTATGCGATATAACCTAGTTATCGATTCAAGCGTTGATTCGATAAGCCGATACATTGTATACTAGTCGGTTGTGTGCGACATGACCGGATCATTGAATCAAGTGTTGATTTAATGATTTAATGTATAATTATATATTTGATATATTACTTTGCATTAACTAGTAATGGTTCACTTTAAATGGATTTTCTCACTTGGATTGTGCAAGTTGTATATGTGATATACTTTTATGCACATGTTTGTATCATGTTTGATGATGCATATTAACTTGGTTAAGTGTAAAGATTAAACCATGGTTTACTTAATGATTAGGGTTTTGATTATCTTATTCATTTATTTATATTCATTTTGGAAATTATTTAAGGATGGTGGCTTATTTTGTTTTATGTTGAAGTTTCTTGAAACTTTGATCAAGTCAACCATTCTTATCTCTTCCTTAACCCTAACCATCATATCTAACCATGGTCCATTCTCTACACTAAACTAAGGTTAATATTACGATAAGAATGGATTTTATTTTCTATTCTATTATTCTTATCATAACAATATTCATCTTCTTCATCTTCTTCTTCATTGAAGAAGCTTGAGGTCATCAATGGTGGATTGATGATTTGAGTGAGAAATCCAATTCTAAAGTCTACCCACATCCTATTTCTTCATCCTCTACCTCTTGCCAAGTAGTAGAGTGTGTTTCCTTCACAAGTTTCTTGACTTGGTGAAGTGAGAGCTTGATCTTGCGATGCCTCGACGTAGATCATCTTCGGCATGCACATCGACGACCTAGTTTGCCCATTCTCCGACGAAGCCGACTCTAGAGCCCGGATTTGATTTGGACAGCGGAGACGACCTCGTTGCGGAGCTGTGGAGGTGGAGGACCGGATCTACAAAGGTTGTATTTCCGTTAAACTTTTAGTTAAGTGTTAACTAGTTAGTTTTTCGCCTAGACATCTAGCCGACGATCCGTAGTTTAGGGTTTGTAGGCACCGTAAAATTTGAAAATGGCATGGTTGATGCCTTGTGAGACCTCTTGGGAGTGCCTAGGAACCCTACATAAATAAGTAAGAATAGAAAACCCTAATCAATAGTTTAACCATGGCTTAATCCATTACACTTAACTATAGTTAAACATGTATCATCAAACATGATACAATCAAGTGCACAAAAGTATATCACATATACAATTTGTACAATCCGAGTGAGAAAATCCATTTAAAGTGAACCAATACTAGTTAATGCAAAGTAATATATCAAATATATAATTATGCATTAAATCATTAAATCAACACTTGATTTAACGATCCGGTCATATCGCATATAACCGACTAGTATTCTATGTATCGGCTTATCGAACCAACCCTTGATTCGATAACTAGGTTATATCGCATACAACCTTTCGATACATTCATCGCGAGAATGGAGTACGGTATCACATACACGCATTATTCTCGGTCCCGCACATATCTCATATGCGCTCCTATTTCGTTTCGCTTGAGCCAGGAAACCTCTGTGTAGGACTCTAAAGACTCGTCAATACGCCGGCAGCAGGTGATGATCATATCAAGCACCCACAAGCCGCAAGCGGTCTGCTAAACGTAACGGCCACCCGGGTATTGAGCGATCTGAAGATCGACGAGCAAGCCCGCTCACACTCCAGTGAATCCAACCAGTAACACTACCGTACAGTCCGGTCTGATCGTCTGATCTGTCGCATATCTCGCCTAGGGGTGGTAAACGTCAGACCCCAATAGCTCGATAAGTCGTGTCGATATGAGGTCTATAACTGTTCAAGAAACTACTGGTAACACTTACCAGTAAATCTCAGCAACCCTGGCCAGGGATTTCCTGTTATAGCCAATCGAACACAGCGCAACATCAACTCCCTATACCGGGAGAGACGAATCCCCTCCTATCGCTCATTGCCTCCATGTGACTCGGGACTGTACCCAAAAACCACCGTTTTGCACGCCCTCTTGGACGTGGTAAGATGGAAATCAAAGCACAGTGGGAACCACATAAGACTCTATGACGATCTCGGGTCAACAGACTACTCTGTACCAGTGTCACCAGAGAACTGCCATCTGACGTGAGGTATAATACCATCTGGGAGTTCTCGGCAAGTCCGTCCAGTGTACCCAGTCTGTACTGAGCACCCGTATATCATCTCTGATGTCATACACCGATGGATATGGGATCATCCATCGCCCATCTGTATGGGTCGAGAAGGTATACGCTAGTCTACTCTGGTATATCGATGCCCCATCTCGATACACCCATGACTAGGGACTTTCAAGGATGTACTTATGGACTACCATGTCCCCACTAGTATGATCCGCATCATAGTCCAGGTAGTCAAGTACACATTCTAAGGGCTTTACCAACATGTAATAGAGAGACAATCTGTGTACACGTTAAGGTAAAGAGCAACCAGATAGCATACTATCATGTCGAGCAAGAAAGTCCTCCCTATATATGTCCCAGCATCCACTACAATATACATCCAATGTACAGTAATGGCCTCTAGGGCATACATATAACTAACATCGAGAAGACCTCTGGAGTTCGCTGTTGATGATTTAGTATTCTTGAAGATGTCACCGACTAGAGGGATGATCCGTTACAGAAGTCAAGGAAAGTTTAGTTCTCGATCCGTTGGTCCTTTTAAGATTTTTGGGGCGTATTGGAGAAGTGGCGCATCGTTGGGTGTTACCGCAATCTTTGGAGAATGTTCATGACGAGTTTCTTGTATCTCAACCCCGTAGGTATGCTCGAGATGAAATACATGTATTGGATCATTCGGAGCTGACTGTACGTGAAGGCTTGACTTTTGAGGAGCTAACCCATGTCGATTATGGATCAAAGGGAAAAGGTTCTTAAGAACAAAGTTATCTCTTTTGTAATTGTTTCTTGGAGTAATTGCTCACATGGAAGATCAACTTAGGGAACGAGAAGATGAAGTCCGAAGTTTCCACATCTATTCTTGTAGTTTCTTGATTGTTTATCCTTTCTTGTTCTTGGAATTTCGAGGACGAAATTCTTTTTGTAGTTGGGTATAATGTAACACCCGAGTTCATTTATACCAATTCCAGTTCTCGTAGTTCTTTATTTGTGATATTCTTGATTTAACATATTGTGGGTACGAATGGTATTTTACATTTTACTTTTCATTCGACCCAACCCGCTTGCTTGAACCTGTTTAATTCTTATTTATACATTATCTTGACTTGTTGCATGGACACGTGCGTCTCATGATTAGTACATGCTGGCATTTCATCTAGCATCGCACTTTTACATATAACATTTTTTTAGGTCACATAAAATATTTTAAAATTGCATTTCATAACCTGCATGATACCCCTAACCCCGTGGTAGCATCCACGCATCTTGTCCTCGTCCCGTTCAGTGAAACGGACGTGTTTGGATGGCTATGCGCACGTACGTGCATCCGTTCTTGGGGGTATGCTTTTTCTTTAACTGAGCATTCATTTTGAAATTTGGAGGTCGTATATATTTTTCATATTTTAAATCTGAATTTTTAGACCCGACCCGGACGGGTTTTGGAGTAAGTTTGGATTTGCCAAAATCTCAAAACGGACTAATATTATATTCGTTATATATTTATAAACTATTAATATAATTTTTTTAACTAACATATATAATTATTATCCTTTATACTTACAGTCTTAGATTATATATATATATTATATTTTTATAACTAAACAAAATCTAATCTACTGACTCTCTCTCTACCTCTCTTTCTGTTTCTCTCTTTCTCTTCTCTGGTTCCTTTTTCTCTCTCGTTCTCTCTCTGTACATTAATATATATATGTATATATTAACGTCCTCTTTTTCTCTCTCTCA
Organism: Agapanthus africanus; assembly: GCA_030015575.1. Taxonomy (NCBI): domain Eukaryota; kingdom Viridiplantae; phylum Streptophyta; class Magnoliopsida; order Asparagales; family Amaryllidaceae; genus Agapanthus; species Agapanthus africanus. The sequence continues at coordinate 510,570,699 of CM057341.1, forward strand.
CCTTTCTTCTTCCTCGCCTCGCCTCCACGAGAACCCGACCCACGCCCTGTGCCTCGTCGCCGTCACCTTTCCCGCCGAACCCCGACATCGTCGGCCTCAACTCCTCGATCCATCTCACTTGCTTTTTCCCGACGCCTGCAAACCCTACGCGTACCCATCTCCGTCAACTTCGCCCTCGCCGCGATCTCCTTTGTCGACCTCGTCACCACCACCATCACCTTTCCCTCTCCTCTTCTCCTCCCTCTCCCTTGCAACCGAGCACTCTCCCCGTTGCGAACCCTTGAACCCTGCAACCATCACCCGGACCCTCACCTGCACACCTCGCCGGAACTTCAACCCATCGCCGTCGTCGCCCCTTGGCAGCTCCTCCGACCCTAAGCGAACTCCAGACCCCAAGGCACCAACAATCACTTCCTCTCTTCTTCTTCTTCGTTTCTCTTCTCTCCCTCTTTCTTGATCTTGGACTTTTCCCGATGATTGCTGGAAACCATCGCCTGCATCCTCGCCGTCGACGGCCCATAGTCGACATCACACCCTCACCTTCTCCTCTGACTCCAGAGCCAACCCAGCGCACCAGATCGCGTCCAGACCGCGCACCAGATCGCGACTAGACCCAGTACCGTGTCGTGCCGTTTCACACACCGTATCGTGACATGTCGTACCAGGCCGCCTGCATCTCGAACTTTGTTCTGAGGCAAGTGAAACTTGCTACATGCTATTTTAAACTATTCGTATGCTAAATTATTTATTTCCTGTTAAATCTCTAAATAGAATCGAAAGAATTGGATTTCAAGTTAACCGTATAAAGTTCCGTTACACATTTTATTGTCCCGAACTTGAAACTTAATTTTTCATCTAATTATTGATACCTAGTAATTATCTGTAAGTGATAGACCACATGATCGCATTTGTTTATGGCCATGATACCCCTTTTACCCAGTTTTAACCTATCGGACATCCATGTGCAACTTTAACCGGTTTAATCACAATTGATAATTGTACAGCTAATTAATTAAATCTGCTTTATTGCTTAACTTATTTCTTAAATTGGGTTTTTGATAACCATGCTTGATTATTTATAACCATGATTATGCCAGCTGTTTATGAGTACCCACATGTTTTCTTTTACACCCTGGCCTGACTTGCTACACACATATTGATTGACCCGACATGGTACCGTACACTACTGACTTGACCTGATGTACCATGGCTTGACCCGTTACCTGATCTTGTGTCTAATGCCAACAAACCTGACATGTAGTCCTCACGGACCGTTCCTGTTGTCTATCCAGACAAACCTGCTCATCCTTTGTTGGCATTAGTTCTTGATTACTGAATACCTGACTTGACATACACATATAAGTTGGGGGTATGGGAAAATCAATGATGAAACCTGACTTGTAACTCGACAGTGTACTACCTTTACTGATCAGTTTTAGAGGCTAGGCCAGCCTTGGGATGATGCTGCTGACATCATTCATCTGTACATATTTCCTGTTTTAGTGCCTAGCGGCATGTTTCGGATTCAACCCGAGAATCTTGACCGTGGTCCCGGGTATGCACGGGATACTATTGAGTTACATCGATGATTTATCAAATTGATTTCAAAGACTTGAGAGTAGATAACCAATAGACCAGTTTAGTTTACTCATTGCATACTACCCTTCATTGACCTGATTTATATTGCTGTTACACCTACTTACTATTTGTGATTACACTTGCATATCTTGTTACCCTGTTTATATTTTATTGCTTGATGACATGACGCGCTGACGTCTGGGTTTTGCATGGCCCAGATCCTCTACCTTTGTTGCAGACTGATCAGGAGTATTGCCGCTGTTAGACCGAGCGGTGAAGGTCCTGTCGGTATGCAGTTTTACTTTTCAGGTGTTTCTTTTATTGTATCTTTTGCTTCCGCACATCATTACTTCTTGACTCATTTATTTTGGCTCATGGACATGTACTAGATAGTTTAGTTTACTTTCCTGTTCTTGATATCTTTACAGCAACCGTGGAAGGATTTTTCCTATCCACAGGTAGCATGGTTGGCTATGTCACGTGCCCATCTTAGCGTACTCTGGGAAGCGGGGCGTGACAACAGAGCTCAGCGAGGGCAGTATTTTGGGGCCGCAGATTGTTAAGGAGATGACCGCGAAGATCCAGTTGATTCGCGATTGGATGAGAGCAACCCAGAGCAGGCAGAGATTTTATGCGGACCGTCGTCGGCGCAGACTTGAGTTTTCTATAGGCGATCATGTTTTCTTGAGGGTCTCCCCAATGAAAGGTGTGATGAGATTTGGGAAGAAGGGGAAACTTAGTCCCAGATATGTAGGCCCCTTCGAGATCCTAGAGCGTATTGGTGCAGTTGCGTATCGGTTAGCTCTTCCGCCCAGTTTTCTAGACGTTCACTCCGTCATCCACGTTTCGATGCTCCGCAAAAATTTTCATGATCCTTCGCATGCGATTCAGCACCCGACGATCCAGCTGGAGCAAGACCTTTCTTTTGCAGAGCAGCCGGTGGTCATCCTGGATCGGCAGGTGAGGAAATTGAGATCGAAGGTTATACCGTCCATCAAGGTCCTTTGGCGTGTCCCGAGCAGTGAGGAGGTACCTGGGAGACCGAGGACGAGATTAGGAAGAAATATCCCCATCTCTTTGAAGGTACGCGTAGCTAGGTTTTTTAAATTCGGGGACCGAATTTCTTTAAGAGGGGAAGATTGTAACACTTTGAAATTTAGTTTAGATTAATTTCGTGTTAATTAGCGATAATGCGTGTTTTCATAAAATGTCGTAATTTATTAAATTTTTCACTTAAACAAGATTAAATCAAGTTGTAATTGTGAAAATATGTGTTTTTATATTTAAATGTCTTTTATTAAGTAGTAATTAGTTTAGTGTTCACTTAACTAAAAATTTCCTTAATTGTATTTTTTTTCCATGCAATTTAGTGTAACTAGCATGCACACTTATCACATATTGTATCACATGTTTCTTTTTCCCACTTCATATAAGTTATCATGTCTTTTCTTTTTAAAATAAAACCATAACTTTTATCACTAAAAGAAAAGTGAATTTTTTTGAGAAAAGAGAGAGGCATGGGGGGAGGGGGGCATTTATTATGGCATGGGCTTTGACTTCCTTGCACACACACTCTCTTTCCTTTCCCTCTCATTTTCCTGCTCAGCAGCAGCAGGCAGCAGCATCTCAGCCCCCTCCCCTTCATCTCCTCTGCTTCTCTCATCATTTTCTAACTCAAATCTTCATTTAAAACACATTTATCTTACACCAACTCACATTTATCACTCCAAGATCACTCCTTTATGGATCTTTGAGCCAAATCTGAACTCTTGGGGCTAGACCAGCAAGTGGTGCCACTTCTTGACCAATTGTGAGGTATTAAGCACACTTTAATCACTAATTTGCTTAACTTGTAGTTTAATTAGTTAAATCTAGTGTTTTAGTGAATTTTAGTGCTAATCTTGTGGTTTAAGTGAAGTTTAGGTTAAGTTAGGGATATTAGGGTCTGGTTAACTTAATTAAGTGCTATTAGTGTTGTTTAAACCAAGTATTTTCTTCAGTTTACACCAAAATACCTTTTTGCACAAAATTAGTGTTTTTAAAACGTTTTTAAACAAAAGTGTAGGATACGGCGAATCTGCTATATCTGCGATTGTTTTCTTGAGTTGCAAACTTATACAGATTGTTGTGCAGGCCTTGTAGAGTAGTGTGTAGGAATACGAGCCCCTCCCCTTTCAAAAATCCGGTGACATCCTCCCCATCTCCGAGCTCGCCGGCCTCCAGAGGGAACTGGGGGTTGGTGCTTTGCAGGGGGTGCCTGGGTGTATTTTTCTGTGTTTGGCTTTGTTTATTTTCTGGGTTTGGTTCCAGGTAAAAATATGGGAGCAATTACCCTTTTATATGTTTTGTGACTCGCGCGACACGTACGCTTCGAGTTTGGGTTCTGTGGGTTCTGTGCGTCACAGCGCATCGGGGAAATTATGGGCTTTGCACACACACGTTTTAGTGTATCTATTCCACGCGTTTAGCTTGCGATACTAGTGTTTCGTATTGTCTCGATATCGCGTTTTTGTAGGATTTTAACCTTACGTGTGTTATTTTGTATAAACTCTAGGATCGCAGGCTGGGACTTCGGACGCCGCGAAGAAGAGGAAGCAGGTGGTCGGATACATGTAGATCGAGATCACGGTGAGTAGATTTAACATCTACGGGGAAATCGCCCGTATGGCGCTATGCGTCGGGGCTTGATAGGATATTGTAGCCGCATATTCATATTAGTATATGCTAAGTCGCATAAGCATCATACTCATTCTACATCCATATCGGTGCACACATACATTGATATATCCATACTTGCGCACATACACATTGTATATCCACATTGGTGCACATGTACATTGATACATTTATACTTGCGCACGTACATATTTGTATATTCATATTGGTGCACATATACATTGATACACTCATACCTGCGTATATATCCACTTGCATATCCATACCTATATACATGCATATTACACATACATGGATGATGATGCTGGCTTTGATTTCTACAAAAATGGGGACCGCATGAGATATTTTCAAAACTGGATCCATTTAAAAGAGCGGTTTTCCCTTTTTACTCTTAGTATGATTTTATATGGCATACGACTAGTTGCATAGATTTACGCATTGAGTTTTGGATTTCTTCTGATTTCTGGATTTGAGAACCGTGGTATTAGTTTAAGAATGTATGCACTGTTTGAAAACCCGGTTTCTTTTGATATGATATTTCAGTGCATCCACCATGCGTTTTCTCGGTTCTGAGATGTGTGACATGTGAAACCCGACTAGAGGAGCTGGATGAGGCCGATTGCGGGTATATGGTGGATCCGGTATGGTACCCCGGGGCCAGAACGGATCGCTGTGCAGTAGACGGTGAGCCTGGCAGAGGGACTACTACCTACCGGTGATTGGTTGAACCTGGTGGTTATCCGGAGGATACTGACCAGAGTCGAGAGATGGATATGGGCCGACCCGTACTGCCGAGGCCGAGGGCCGATTCCGCAGACGGAGCCCGCGGGCCGATCCGGACTGATGGAGCCCGATGTATGAGGATTTGCGTGTCGATGCTGGACACGAGCATTTCATGATGTTTTCGGGTGCCGATATTGGGCACCCCGTTTCTATGACATTTACTGGATTGAGGGCCGGATAGAGTGACGGCGTCTGAGTTATCGGGATTTTGGGGTGTTTGTGGTAGACACCGGGGTTTTCTACGACGATGATTCGTATAGGTGATATTTTATCCTATGATCAGCATTCATTGTTATGCATTGCATCATGTAGTTGTAGTACCGGATAGAGAACCTCACATGATTTTTGCATACCCAGATTATCTTATTGATATCATCAGTTGCACATGTTAGAGTATAGCATCACGTGCATACCTGCGATTACCTTTATATGTTATTTACTATTCATGTGTTGGTAATTCACCCCCGTTGTGCCACAGTGTTTGCAGGTCGACCCTCAGAGTAGTTGCGGCAGGGCTATCTCTTGTATCTTTTTGCTACGGATACCACTGCAGTTGGCGTGTGAGTCGTTTTGCTGATAGGTGGGTTCGCGGTATCCGTTTATTTTCCATTTGTACACACTTTTGTATCTAGTACTCTCCATCTACTGTTTCATGTATTGACTTAGAGACCAGTTGTGAGGACGATGTTGTATATTATTTTGTACTCTGGTGTCGAGCTCGTGTGAGACGGCTTTATTTATTTATGCAGTTTCACTTTTTATGATGTTTTTCACTTATATTGCTCAGTTCTTCGCTACGGCGTCGTATGTTATTCTTGTGGTGATTGTTTCCGCCGTTGGGCGTGATTGCTCCCATTTGGGGATGTTATATTCTTGTTATCAGTCATTTTGCTTATATCATGTTTTGTACCCATTTTCGAGGCTCGTTTTTACAAAGGAGGTGCTGCCGAAATTTTGAAGAAAATAACTTAAACTCTAAAGATTTTTACTCAATTAATCAAGGTTTTCTAAATGTTTTAAACTAATGTTTTCTTCACTCACTATTTTAATGGTTTTGATTTCTGGGTTTCGGCTTGCTTGATGGCGTTGCACCTGTAGACGTTACGTGGTTAAGTGTCGGTCAAGGGCCGAACTTTGGATCATGACAATTATCCCCAATATAGCAGATTCTAGTATCCTAAAGTTTAGTTTTAAAAACGTCTTAAAACACTTAATTTGCAACAATAGGGTACATTTGTGAAATTAGGTGAAATTACAAGAATCAAGTGATACCAACAGCATATATAAAAACTAATCTAACCTTAAAAACCCTGACTTATCCTATTCTCCAACTAAACCATCAATTTAACATCAAAGCCCACAAAACACTAAAACTAACTAAACTATCCCAGATTTCGCCCACTGCAATAACCCAAAAACCAAACAATACCAAACACTGGCAAACACACACAGACACCACTCAGCAAAGCACCAACTCACAAAACCACAGGGGGGCCGGCGACGCCGGATTCCATGGGGTTGTCGCCAGATTTTTGGGAGGGGAACGGGCACGAAATCCTACACACTACTCTAAAAAGCCTGCACACTATTCTGAACATGTTTGCTAACCCAGAAAATAACCACCGATGTAGCAGGTCACTTGTATCTTAAACTTGATTCAAACCGTATTAAAACTTCAAATTTGGGACTTTAAGGTGTTTTAGCGAAGTCTAGTTATACTAGTTGGTTTACACAGCACAAATAACACCTAATTAAGTTAATTAAGCCATAACAATCCCATTTTACCCAAAGCTCCACACAAAACACAAAGTTAGCCCATTTCACTACTTAAACAAAATTTTAAGCTAAACAAACTATAAGTTTAGCAAAAAATGGAAATTGAGTTTAACATTATACCTTAAGTTAGTCCTAGGAGGGTTCAAACATGTTGACCTTGCTTCAAGAACCAGTAAGGTGGTGTTTTGCAAGAGATTTGTGAAGAAAATGGGTTTTTGATGAAGATTGAGGCTTGGATGCAAGAAAAGAAGAAGAAGAAGAAGAGAAGGGGGTTTGCTGCAGCTGCTGCTGGTGATGCTGCTGCTGCTGGTGATGCTGTTGCTAGTGCTGCTGCTGCTGCTGAGCTGCTGCTACTACTGATGCTGCTGCTGCTGTTGATGCTGCTGCTGCTGTTGAAGGGAAAATGAGAGGGAGAGAGATATGTGATGAGTGTGGGAAAATAATTGGTTTGAAAAAAAGAAATGAGAGATGAGAGTCAACCCTTTCCCTTTCTCTCTCATCATTACCAAGCATGCTACAAGCTCATCATGCTCTTTCACTCTCTTTCTCCAATTCACAAGTCAACCCCCAAAACAAATTAATTATATTTAAATTTTAAAAAAAACTATTACACTTAGTTAACTTCATAATCTTAATTAAATGGGTTAGTCCACCATGTCTACCTAAACAGGGCTCAGCCCTAATTTACATGCACATGTGTGTACAGTCCAAATTAATTTCTAGTAAAATGTTCATTAAAACTTATAAAATATTTGTAAACCGATTTGGTAAATTGTTTTACTAAAAACACCACATTAAAGCATAATAACCCCTAATCGCATTCTAGGTTGTTACACTTTCCAAGCCCTGCATCTCTTCAGCCAATGCCCTTTCCCGTAACAATAGGAACAACCCTCCTTCCTTACTATTAACCCCGAAACTTTTGCCCTTTCCCGTCCTTCTACCTTACTGACACCGCATATCAGCTTTGTGGAAGTCTTCTTTTTCTCACCCTTGGCATCCGCATTAGATCCAGAAGAGGAAGATTTCCTAATAAGCAGAGCGGGTGTCTCCCTGGTTTCCTTCAGGGTGCCCTCAACTGGAAGTATAACTTTATTCCCCTAGGCGTGAGTAGAAGGTAGGCACTGTAGAATCAAGTCAGTAAGTGACTCGTTCTCCAATATGGTCTCCAGGTCCGTGAGCTTATCAATATAGCTAGTTATCATAAGGACGCTGTCCCCTACGGATGACCCGATAGCCAACCTCGCTTGAAGCAATTTTTTCGAGGTTTCATATCTTGCGATACGAGATTGCTCTCCATATAAAACTTTGTTATGGAGGAAGATGGAAGCTAAGTCCATCTTCTCGTGCTGCCTCCGATTTACACCATCTACTGAGGCCAACATGAGGCACTTGGCATTCGTACAGTCTTTTTCCCTTGTCTTACGGATATCAACATCCACGACGGTGGAAACTGGACCTGGGACGTGTTAGTGTATATGCCCTAGAGGCCATTACTGTATCATACTAGCTTGTAAATTACTTAATGAAAGCTTGGGATATTCACAGTTGTATAGACAATCTTGCTCAAAATGGTAGTATGCTACTTGGTTTGTTTCTACTTCAATATGTGCATGTGTTTCTTTTAGCATATCGCTTATACATATTAGTAGAGCCCTTAGGATCTTTGCTTGATTACCAGCGTTGTGATGGCAGTCACACTTGTGGGGGCTGGGTAATCTACAAGCACATCCTTATACAGGTCCCTAGTCGTAGGATTATCGAGACGGGGCATCGATACTCCGGAGTAGACTAGCGTATACGCTTCTCATCCCAGCAGGGGAGGTGGTCTGTCCCACAGCCATCAGTACGTCGTACTGGAGATAGTATGCGGGTGCTCGTTAGGTTACGAGTACACTGGACAGGACTCGTCGGGGACTGTTGGTTGGTATTATACCTATCGTCAGTTATCAGTTCCCAGGTGACATGAGTACAGCTTAGTTCGCTGACTTGACACTGTCACTTCGCTTCGAGTGTGTTCCCACTGTACTTAGATTACTACCCTACCACGGCTCAAAGGAGTCGTGCAAACAGGTAGCAGTTGGGTGCAGTCCCGAAGCACTTGGAGGCAGTGACAGTTAGAAAGGATTCGTCTCTCCCGGTATTGGGGGTTGACATCGCGCTGTGTCTAGGAGAGCCATTACATGAGTAGTCCCTGGCCAGGGCAAGCGAGATAAACTGGTAGGTTTCCATTGTTATCTCAGGGTGTTCTGGGCTACACTCCGACACGACTTGTACCGCTGTTAGGGGACTAATGTTCACCACCCCCTAGGCCCGCAATGCGATGTATCAGACGAACAGACCGGACTGTACGGAGATTGTCACATACAGGCTCAGTAGGAGTTCGGATGGGTTTATCTTATCGGCCTTCTTATCGACATCTACTTGGGGACCGTTACGTACAGCTAGTGCCGCTTGCGGTCTGTGGTTAAACCCACTGCCAGCGTAGTGTCGAGTCTTTAGAGTCCCATACAGAGAGTTTCCCTGCACTGAGCGAAACGTGTAGAGGCCGTATGATTTTACGGCAGGGCTACGATCACTTACGTGCACTTGTGTGCGTATGCTGTTCGGGCAGGCAATACTAGTGGGCTTTGGTTTAAGCCGGATCCTAGTATTGCACGGATGGATTAGTTTTGTCTTCTGTGCATTCGCATTCTACGGAATGCGGATGCGGGTGACAGTTTTGAGGAGTGAAGAAGGAGGAGCGGGCTCATTAGGGTTTTGGCAGTTGGTTCGGTAAAAACCATTATGAGCCGGGGACATTATTTACTAATCCTTTTATTGATAATTATGTTATGGCTAATTGCTTTGACCGTTTGACCCTCTTGACTTTGTTGACCCGTTGACCGAAGTTGACCGTTGACCTTCATGAGAGGTCTACACTCTTCTTTGGATTTCTTTTTCTTTTATGGATTATGAAAATGGTCAATTCAATTAGTAGCCATCAACTTTATCATGAAAGGATTGGTAATGATGTTTTTTTTGCATTATTGCAACCATGGTTCATTTCTTTAGCTCATAATTCATTTCTCATTCTCTCTCTTGTTCTTGTGTGAAGAAAGAAAAGCTCTCATGGTTGCTAGCTCCTCCTTCTTCCTCCTCTTGATTTCTTCTTTTGATCTCATGTGTTGAGAGAAAAAGATCCCACAAAGACAAACACTTCCATATATCTCTACTACACAACCTAGGGCATCTAGACTAGCGATCTCGTTGCCCTAGTTGCCTCGGCTCGAGGTGGAGTTCGGTGTACAACTCTCGGGTGGATCGTCTTCGACTCAAGAAGGCCACGGAGGTGACCAAGATCTGGATCGTTCCTCGGAGCATGGACGGACGAGCGGGATAGCGGAATGAAGACCCGAAGGACCGGTTTCGTGAGGTATAATTTCTACGGCATAGTAGTTAAAGCCTCTAGTAGTTTGCTAGTTTCTAGTTTAGCAAAGATCCGGCTTTTAGTCCATGTTGCCTTTGCACTAAATAATTGTTTTTCGCCGTTTCTGCCTCCCCGTAAGAACCGGGGTGTGCAACGTGGACTTACAGTGGTATCAGAGCCTAGCTAAACATAAACTAGCAACTTAGCAAAGTATTTAGAATATCGATCGGAAAAAATTCGCAAAACAAGTCCGGAAAATTTAACTTTCTGCCGATTTTTTATACTGTTCGAAAAATAATTTAACATACATGAAAAATCGGCTCAGGGTTTTCTAAAGACACACACCAAAAACGGTCCACTGAACCGGTCAAAGCGCCGCGGTTCCGCTGCAAGAACATGCTTCTTGCCGCGGATCCGCAGCCGAGTTGACTCGGCCGTGGACCGAGTTTGGTGCAGTGTGCTTAGTTGGCTGTTTTGGGATTTTTAATACATGTTGTTTCTACCCAGATTTTCCAGAGAACAAATTGACTTTTTGGGGTGGTTACAAATTCGTATTTTGATCGATATTCCGTACACTTTGGCTAATGGATATTATCTGTGATGTGATATATGTATTGAACGTCTGCTAATCGCTATACGTCGATTAATGGGGGTTATACATATCTGTGATCTGTAATGTTGATGGTTTGTGTATATGAACTCGTTGGATTGTCACAGATGAATAGCCGGGGTGGATGTGAGATGAGAGTTTCTTTTTCTTTCATTCATGTAAAATTTGTAAATTGCTGTAATATTATTTGTTTGGCCGCACATCCGGGTTGAGGTTGTAGCCGCCATTGTATAATTTCTTTTTACTGTTTTTGCTCCTAGGATAAACCCAAGGAGGGGTGCACAAACTACCGGGTATCTCGAAGTGCCGAGTGGCCTACTCACGGGTTGAGGGAGGTTGCTTCGCTTCGGGTACTTGGCGGGTAGTTTGCCACACCCGTAGGGGTCTAGGGTGGGGTTTGGCTATTCATCACGACCGTGTAATCCGCTTTTCGTTGCAGGCTCGAACGAATCGCGAATTCCTAGTATATCCAAAGTGTTCATCTGTGATCTGGAATGGCTATCATTGCTATATATCTATATATGATCTCTATTTAGGTGTTGCTTATGTTTTGCATCCGCGCTAGTCCAGCCCCCGCTCTGTCGTTAGTTAAGTAACCTAACGGGTGATGACGGGACCCCGTGGCGAATGCGGATGGCATAAGCGTACACCATATTTTGGTTGTTTTCTGCAATGGTAGGATTAAATGATGGGACGCATTAAAATTAATGCAAGAAAATAAACCAAGTAAAAGTCGTTGGAACACTTTCAAAACCACTCGGTTCTTTTCAAAAACCAACTTTTAAATGCGGAGCTTGAACCACTCCTTTTAAAAGCTATCTCGTTCCATCGATTATATCAAGTTCACTACGTTCACGATTTCGCCAAAACCATCCGTAGCCCTCCGTCGTTTCATATGAATATCCAACAGTATTCAAGCTGTGTTTGTTGGCCTTAGTCAAGGCACAGTGTTTGGTAGCTGGTGGGTATTCATATGTTGCATAGGTAGATTGCGTTGGTTTGGGACAGTCGTATTACTTTGTTGGCCACAGTCAAGGGTATATACGGGTGGGTTCAAATCAACCTGGACAACGACGGGTAGAACTTGACATGTGACTTATGATTTGTTGGCCTTAGTCAAGGTCATAAGAGCATGGGGCAAAAATCCACATCGGGAGTTTCAAAAGAACTGAAACTTGCTAGCGCTGCATACCATTTGGAGTGTGATGATTCTGGTAGGATTCCTTCAGTTTTGTCACGCGATGATATTTGGATCCCGATCCTACTGTGAGTATATGCTACTCCTTGGGAACTTTCTCACTTAACGATCAATGCTATAAACCAAGTAGGTGTCTAGAAACGTGTTAGCGGGGCTACGCCCACAGGGAAAAGAGGTTATTTAATTAAGGAACTTCGCGAAAGCGTTGGAAAATCTCCCTCGAAGTACCGACACTGGCCTGGCTGAACGGTTAAGCAAGTATTGTACGGTGAGATTGATCCTGACTAGTTCTTCCTTTATGGTTTGAGGAGGGATTCAAGAGACAGTGGGAGCCATCCTGTTTAAATAAATTAAAAACCAATCTAAACTTGCAAGAGCATCATGCTAAGAGTTTTCTTCTCTCTCTCTTAATTGCAGCGACCCAGTGACCGCACCTAGGTTACATCTAGATAATGAAATGACTGAATCTGACTGTTATGACTGGCAAAGGTCTGTCCAAATGTCCATTGCCCATGACAAGCTGGGACACCTCTTAACTAATCCAACCCCTGCCGTCTCAGGTCCAGTTTCCCCTGTCATGGATATTGATATCCGTAGTACATCGGAAAAAGACTGTGCGAAAGCCAAGTGCCTCGTGTTAGCCTCAGTTGATGGTGCATACCAGGGGCAGCACGAGAAGATGGACCTAGTTTCTATCTTCCTCCATAACAAAGATTTAAATGGAGAGCAATCTCATATCGCAAGATATGAGACCTCGAACGAATTGCTTCCAGCGAAGTTGGCTATCGGGTCTTCTGTAGGGGGCAGCGTCCTTACAGAGACCAGCTATTTTGAGCTCACGGACCTAAAGACCACTTTGAAGAACGAGTCAGGTGCTGACTTGATCTTATAGTCTCTACCTTCTACCCTGAAGGAAACCTTATAGTCTCTACCTTCTACCCTGAAGGAAACCAGGGAAGTAGAAGGAAAGGGAAGGGCAGAAGTTTTGGGGATGGATGTAGTAAAAGAGGGGCGTTCCTATTGTTACGGGAATGAACATTGGCAGAAGGATTGCAAGGCTAGTATAGCCAGTAGTCAGAATTCGAAGCATGTTGTGGTTTCGGCTTCGGGTGTGTTTGTGATAGAGAACTGTATGTCAGTTAACCCTACTTCCTGGGTATTGGATACCGGATTAGGATCTCATATTTGTAATTCGTTACAGGCTCTGAGAAACCGTAGGGTTATCAAGAAAGGTGATATGACTCTCAGGGTTGCTAACGGAATGAGCATGTATGCTAAATCCGTAGGGGAATATCATCTAGGACTGACAACTGGGCAGATATTGATTCTGCGTGACTGTTTTTATGTACCAGGTGCGACTTGTAATATCATATCTGTATCCTTACTTTCTAAGGAAGGATATGATTTTACTTTTGTAAGCGATGTAGTAAACATCCACCTAAATCAAGTTCTGATTGGGTCGGGTACATTGAAAAACGGTATATACGTTTTGAATCAAGCTCAGGTCTTCAGTGTCCAGAACACACTTAAAAGAAAGTCTCTGGAATTAAATCAGGCTTTCTTATGGCATTGTAGACTGGGTCACATTAATGAGATACGGTTGACAAAGTTACATAAAGAAGGATACTTGGATCTGTTCGAGTACCAGTCTTATGCCACTTGTGAATCTTGTCTCATGGGAAAGATGACAAAGACTCCGTTCACTGGACACGGAAAAGAGCAAGCGAGCTCTTGGGACTCATACACAGTGATGTGTGTGGTCCAATGTCTACACATGCGTGAAGTGGTTATTCATACTTCATTACTTTCATAGATGATTTCTCTAGGTATGGACATGTCTTCCTAATGAAGCACAAATCCGAGGCCTTTGAGAAATTTCGGGAATACAAGAATGAAGTTGAAAAATAAACAGGCAAAAGTATCAAGACACTGAGATCTGATCGAGGTGGTGAATACTTGAGTGCCGAGTTTCTGGGCTACTTAAAAGAGAATGGAATTCTCTCTCAGCTTACTCCTCCATACACACCACAACATAACGGTGTATCGGAAAGGTGGAATCGAACCCTATTGGATATGGTTCGTTCCATGATGAGTAAGGCTGAGTTACTGCGATCCTTCTGGGGTTATGCACTAGAAACAGCTGCATATCTTTTGAACCAAGTTTCTATTAAGTCAGTGCCTACCACACCATATCAGATGTGGAGTGGGAAGAAACCCTGCCTTAAACACTTTAAGACATGGGGGTGTCCAGCTTTTGTTAAAAAGCAGCATGCAGACAAACTCGAGGCATGTTCAGTACAGCGCAGAGGAACAAAAAGTTTTTGTTTCTCGTCATGCCCGCTTCTTGGAAATTGAGTTTTTGGAAAATCAGATAAGTGGGAGCGCAATAGAACTGGAAGAAATTCCAGAACCACAAGCTATTACTGAAAGCTTGGAAGAACCAGAAGGTTCAAGAGAACAGGACATTCTTACGCCACTCCGCAGGAGTAGTAGGCAGTCTCATCCGCCCGAGAGATACTACGGTTTTCTCATAGACGGGGATAGAGAGGATTGCACTATGGATTATGGTGAGCCTACTAGCTTCCAGCAAGCCATTCAGAGCGGTGACTCGATTAAATAGCTGGATGCAATGCGGACCAAGATGGAGTCCATGTATACCAACAAAGTTTGGACTTTGGATTTTGCTCCAGAAGGGGTAAAACCCGTAGGCTGCAAATGGATCTTCAGAAAGAAGATTGGTGTAGATGAGCAGGTTGAGACCTATAAAGCTAGACTTGTTGCAAAGGGTTTTCGTCAAATACCTGGTTTGGACTATGACGAGACCTTTTCTCCAGTGGCTATGCTGAAATCCATTCGGATCCTTCTTGCCATTGCTGCCTTCCACGATTATGAAATCTGGCAGATGGACGTAAAGACGACTTTTCTAAATGGAAATTTGGAAGAGTGCGTCTATATGGATCAGCCGGAGGGATTCATTCAGAGTGGGAGCAGCGGTAAAGTGTGCAAGTTGCTCAAGTCCATCTATGGACTTCAGCAGGCATCGCGGGGTTGGAACATCTGCTTTGATGATACTGTCAAAGAATTCGACTTTATCAAAAACCCAGATGAACCATGCATCTACAGTAAGATTGTAGGGAGAATTGTGGTATTCCTCGTCTTGTATGTGGATGACATTCTCCTAATAGGAAATGATATTCCTATGTTACAGTCAGTCAAAGGATTCTTGTCGTAGAGGTTCTCCATGAAGGACCTGGGCAATGCCAACTACATTCTGGGGATCCAGATCTATCGTGATAGATCTAAGAGGATGTTGGGACTTTCACAGTCAAGGTACATCGACACCATACCGAAAAGATTCAGTATGGAAGATTCCAAGCGCGGTAATTTACCGGCTTGTCACGGGATCACCCTCTCCAAAGAGATGTCTCCCAAGACTGATTTGGAGAGGGATCGCATGTCTATTATACCCTACGCTTTTGCGATAGGCTCTATAATGCATACGATGTTATGTACCAGACCAGATGTAGCATACGCATTGAGCGTTGTAAGCAGGTATCAGTCGGACCCAGGGTAGAAACACCGGATAGCGGTAAAGAACATTCTCAAGTACCTGAGAAGGACTAAGGAGATGTTCTTGGTGTATGGCGGAAAAGACCTCCAGATCGAGGCCTTTGCTGACTCCAGCTTCCAGAGTGACAAGGATGACTCCAAGTCCATGTCGGGTTATGTCTTTACCCTCAATAGAGGGGCGGTTTGCAGGAAAAGTTCCAAGCAGGAGACCGTTGCTGACTCAACTATGGAAGCGGAGTATATAGCTGCTTCCGATGCCGCAAAGGAAGCTATCTGGATGAAGAAGTTCCTCATGGAGCTTCAGTTGGTTCCTACCATTGTTGATCCAATACCGCTGTATTGCGACAACAACGGCGCTATAGCTTTAGCGAAGGAACCCAGGTCCCATCAGAAGTCCAGGCACATTTTGAGGCGGTACCACCTGATCAGGGAGATCGTAGATCGCCGGGAGATCGAGGTGAAGAGAGTAAATTCGGAGAATAACACTGCAGATCCACTCATGAAGGCCCTACCCCAGACTCAGTTCGAGCGGCTGATCGAGATGATAGGTCTTCGATACGCCAGTACATGGCCTTAGTGCAAGTGGGAGATTGTTAGTGTATATGCCCTAGAGGCCATTACTGTATCATACTAGCTTGTATATTACTTAATGGAAGCTTGGGATATTCACAGTTGTATAGACAATCTTGCTCAAAATGGTAGTATGCTACATGGTTTATTTCTACTTCAATATGTGCATGTGTTTCTTTTAGCATATCGCTTATACATATTAGTAGAGCCCTTAGGATCTTTGCTTGATTACCAGCGTTGTGATGGCAGTCACACTTGTGGGGGCTGGGTAATCTACAAGCACATCCTTATACAGGTCCCTAGTCGTAGGATTATCGAGACGGGGCATCGATACTCCGGAGTAGACTAGCGTATACGCTTCTCATCCCAGCAAGGGAGGTGGTCTGTCCCACAGCCATCAGTACGTCGTACTGGAGATAGTATGCGGGTGCTCGTTAGGTTACGAGTACACTAGACAGGACTCGTCGGGGACTGTTGGTTGGTATTATACCTATCGTCAGTTATCAGTTCCCAGGTGACATGAGTACAACTTAGTCCGCTGACTTGACACTGTCACTTCGCCTCGAGTGTGTTCCCACTGTACTTAGAGGCAGTAGTTGGGTGCAGTCCCGAAGCACTTGGAGGCAGTGACGGTTAGACAGGATTCGTCTCTCCCGGTATTGAGGTTGACATCGTGCTGTGTCTAGAAGAGCCATTACACGAGTAGTCCCTGGCCAGGGCAAGCGAGATATACTGGAAGGTTTCCAGTGTTATCTCAGGGTGTTCTGGGCTACACTCCGACACGACTTGTACCGCTATTAGGGGACAGACGTTCACCATCCCCTAGGCCCGCCATGCGATGTATCAGACGAACAGACTAGGCTGTACGGAGATTGTAACATACAGGCTCAGTAGGAGTTCGGATGGGTTTACCTCATCAGCCTACTTATCGAAATCTACCTGGGGACCGTTACGTACAGCTAGTACCGCTTGCGGTCTGTGGTTAAACCCACTGCCAGCGTAGTGTCGAGTCTTTAGAGTCCCACACAGAGAGTTTTCCTGCACTGAGCGAAACGTGTAGAGGCCGTATGGTTTTACGGCAGGGCTACGATCACTTACGTGCACTTGTGTGCGTATGCTGTTCGGGCAGGCAATACTAGTGGGCTTTGGTTTAAGCCAGATCCTAGTATTGCACGGATGGATTAGTTTTGTCTTCTGTGCATTCGCATTCTACGGAATGCGGATGCGGGTGTGTATGCACAGTTTTGAGGAGTGAAGGAGGAGCGGGCTCATTAGGGTTTTGGCAGTTGGTTCGGTAAAAACCATTATGAGCCGGGGACATTATTTACTAATCCTTTTATTGATAATTATGTTATGGCTAATTGCTTTGACCGTTTGACCCTCTTGACTTTGTTGACCCGTTGACCAAAGTTGACCGTTGACCTTCATGAGAGGTCTACACTCTTATTTGGATTTCTTTTTCTTTTATGGATTATGAAAATAGTCAATTCAATTAGTAGCCATCAACTTTATCATGAAAGGATTGGTAATGATGTTTTTTTTGCATTATTGCAACCATGGTTCATTTGTTTAGCTCATAATTCATTTCTCATTCTCTCTCTTGTTCTTGTGAGAAGAAAAGAAAAGCTCTCATGGTTGCTAGCTCCTCCTTCTTCCTCCTCTTGATTTCTTCTTTTGATCTCATGTGTTGAGAGAAAAAGATCCCACAAAGACAAACACTTCCATATATCTCTACTTCACAACCTAAGGCATCTAGACTAGCGATCTCGTTGCCCTAGTTGCCTCGGCTCGAGGTGGAGTTCGGTGTACAACTCTCGGGTGGATCGTCTTCGACTCAAGAAGGCCGCAAAGGTGACCAAGATCCGGATCGTTCCTTGGAGCTTGGACGGACGAGCGGGACAGCGGAATGAAGACCCGAAGGACCGGTTTCATGAGGTATAATTTCTACGGCATAGTAGTTAAAGCCTCTAGTAGTTTGCTAGTTTCTAGTTTAGCAAAGATCCGGCTTTTAGTCCATGTTGCCTTTGCGCTAAATAATTGTTTTTCGCCGTTTCCGCCTCCCCGTAAGAACCGGGGTTAGCAACGTGGACTTACAGGACGGCGGGGCTTAGAGTAGTAATTGTTGGAGATAGTGCCCTCAGAGTCAATTATTGGATCACAGGCACGTGATTGAAATGATTGAAGAAGGACCTATCCCGGTAGGACAGTCTTACTCGAGATGATAGTATGCTATCTGGTTTATCTTTATCATCGTGTACTGCTTTAGGTGACCAGACAGGTCGCTATTACACGTTGATAGAGCTCCTAGGATTCTTGCTTGACTGCCAGCAGTATGAGGGCGATCATATACGTGGGAGCTGGTGGTCTATAAGCACATCCTTAAATGGTCCCTAGTCGTGGGAGTTTCAAGACAGGGCATCGATACTCTAGAGTAGACTAGTGTATACAGTCGAGACCCCGACGAGGGGCGGTGGCCGGTCTCACAAGCCACTGGTGTCAGTTGGTTCACCTAAGATGTATACAGGTGCTCATTGGGTTATGAGTACACCGGACAGGACTCGCCGGGAACAAGCTAGTTGGTCTTATACCTGACGTCAGATAGCAGTTCCCTGGTGACATGTGTACAGGTTAGTTCATCGACCTGGGGATCGTCATTTGTCTCATGTGAGTTCCCACTGTACTTTGATTACTACCCTACCACGCTCAAAGGAGACGTGCAAACAGGTTTTAGTTGGGTACAGTCCCGAGCCACATGGAGGCAGTGAGCGGATCTTCGGGGGTTCGTCTCTCCCGGTATTGGGGGTGAGGTCGCGCTGTGTCTACGAGAGCAAGAACATGAAAAGTCCTTGGCCAAGGCAGGAGATTTACTGGTAGGTATTCCAGTAGTATCTCAGGGTGTTCTGGGCTGATCTCTGACACGACTTGTACTGCTTTTGGGGGTCTGACTTTTACCAACCCCCTAGGCCCGCCATGCGATGATCATAGACGAACGGACTGGACTGTACGGATATTGTCACTGACTGGCTCAGTAGGGTGTCAGGATGAGTTCGCTCATCGACATCCCTTTTGGTCAATACCTGGTAGCCCGTTACGTATTGGCTTATACCTCTGACGTGCTAGTGGTTAAATCCACAACCAAGGTGTTGACGAGTCTTTCGAGTCCCCTACATTCAGTTGCTCAAGTTTTCGGGAGAAAAGCTGTAGAGGCCGTATGGAGATATGGCAAGGTCCGATCAGATACGTATGGTATTGCACGGATCAGGATCGGACAGTTAGTACTAGAGGCCGTATGGATATATGGCAGGGTTCGATCAGATACGTGCGGTATTGCACGGATCAGGATCGAACAGATTTTACTAGCCGGCTTTGGTTTAAGCCGGATCCTAGTATAGTACAGTGTAGATTTTGTCTCATTGCATTTGTATCCGGTCGGAATACAGATTCGGGTGTGTATACTCAGTATCGGGGTTTTCCCGTAATTTATTACGGGACCAGTTTTCCGGAGTTGCCAGTTTGCTTTCCGTTTCGGCTATTTTCATTTGTATCTTTCATTAGCCGAAGATTGGTGGAGGAGGGCCTATTTGCAAGTATGCAAATTTGGACAGTGGAGGGTGTTATTTGCGTATTCTTGTATCATGATAATTCCTCCACCATTTGACTTCTTCTTCTTCTCATCATGGCTTGACTTTTGAGTCATCATGGTTGTTGATGATTAGCTTATTGGAGTGTTGGTTTTGGTGCAATCATGGTTGTTGATGATTGGTTGATGGAGTGTGAGTTTTAGTGGGTGATCATTTCCTTTTTCATGATAACCCTTTTCTCTCTCTTGTTTATTGGCTCACACTCATTCCTTTGATACTACACTCTCATTCTCACTCTCCCCTCACTTTGCATGGCCGGCCACTTCCTTAAGTGGGCTGTCCCAATTTTTTGTGGAGGGATTTTATCTCTTTTGGCTTGTAAAAAATCCCATAGCTCCACAAAAAAAAATTCCACAACTCATACCTCCACCAAATGGCAACCTCCATAAACCCCAAATGAGACATATAGATCTTCACTATATTCTACAGCAAATCTTGGGCACGTCGACTCACCAGCTTCGTGCCCGAGTTGCCTCGGTATAGAGGCGGGAGCCCGTAAAAGAAGCAGGCGACGTGGTGCTCTTCCGGCGACGAGGTGGAGATCGGAGCTTCCGCGGGAGATCGGGACGACGACGAGAAGACCGGAGGACACGGATCACTCGGTATATCTCTCTTCCCCATCTTGTAGTTAGCTAGGACTAGTTTAATGGTACGATCCGAGTTTTAGTGCGCGGTGGTGCCGGTTTGAAAAAAAATTAAAGTTAAGCATCGCTTCCGCATTCCGGGGTCGGATTGACAGCCGGGGCGCCGCCGTGCACTTACAGTGGTATCAGAGCCTCGCCATTAACATAGTCTTGCTTTGTCTAATGTGTTTTACATTTCCGATCGAACAAATGTTCCAAAACCGTGTTTTTCAAAACAACAGTTTTCTGTCGAAATTTTTTTGTCTCGAAATTTTTTTCAGTTAGTCTCAGAATACTGTTCAGGGAAGTATAAGCCTACTGTAGAAATTTGGTCGCGAGATCTCATTATTCGACCGCGGAACCGCGGCCAAACCCATGCTTGGACCGCGGTTCCTCCGCTGTTTTGACTGATCGTTGCACCAATTTTTTACAGAGGCCTTCTGGGTTGAAAATAGGGTTTTTGGAATATTAATTTTGGGCCCAGAATTTCTTTATGTGCTACAGTAGTACTTGGGGGCCCACTTGGTAAAATTTGATCGATCGGATATTTTAAACACATTATTTCACAGTATTTACATTATATCCGCGACCGTGAATGTCACTCGATCGGTAAATCCAGTCTAACTGCTATAGCCCGGTTAGACGGATTGGCGAACGTGACATTCACGTTGATGTTCTGTGTTTTGCTGTGATATTGCGGATTGGTCATGGGGGATAGCCTGGATGCAATGCTAGTACAGTTTTTGTTGTATTATGTACATTTGATATTGCGGGGCGAGCGTCCGATATGTGGACTGCCGTCACTGCCTGTTTGTATTATTATTTTGGGGCATGACCAGGTTGCGGTCGATGTACCCGTTGTATGTATATTTTACTTTCTGTACTAGGATTGCCCCGCGGAGGGGTGCACGGATAGCCGGGTTCTAGAGGGCAACAAGCCCGCATGTCATGGCATTGGGACGGAGGGGGCTTCACTCTAGAATTGGCGGGCTATTCGCCGCACTCGTAGGGGGTACAGGTTGACCCAGGAGGGGTGCCCAAGTTACCGGATTCCGTGAAGTGCTGGGTGGTCCATTCACGTTGCTGAAGGGGGCTGCCTCGCTTCAGGTTTTGGCGGGTAACTTGCCGCGCCCGTAGGGGTCTAGGATTACATTGCACAGGCTATCCACACGACCAGGGGAACGTCGGGTTTCAGTAGTGGCTCTGTGAAACCCGGGGATCCTAAATATCTGTATTGTTCTGTGATGCTGTACATTTCTGTGATGTTGCATTTTATCACGCCTTGAGCGAAATATTATATATTGGTATATATATTAGTAGATGTTGTATATGTTTTGCATCCGCGCTAGTCCAGTCCCCGCTCTGTCGTTAGTTAGCTAACCTAACGGGTAATGACGGGACCCAGTGGCGAATGCGGATGGCATATACGTACATCAGTATATTTTCGTTCTTTGTGGTGTGATCAATTGATGGGACTGCGTTGATTCGGATCAATGCAAGTTAAAACAAACCTAATCTGATGTTGTTGGAACACTTTTCAAAAAGCTGTTATTGCAAAGATGTTCACTTTTGTTTTGTATCGTGGTATTCAGTTGGAATATCCTGCTCCTCAGTCGACGAGGCAAGGGCCGAGATCCCTTCACCGGGAGTGACCCCTTGGACAAAAAGTTTGCGTCAGGGCAATAACTTCACTATAGCCGATTACTTTTGCTTTGCATCGTGGTATTCAGTTGGAATATCCTGCACCTCATTCTACGGGGAAAGAGCCGAGATCCCTTAACCGGGAGTGACCTCTTTAGCAAAGGTTTTCGTTACTATATTTTTATAAAAGCTATCCGTTCCATCAACGATATCAAGTTCACTACGTTAAAGGTTTTCGCCAGAAACCATTCGTAGCCCTCCATCGTTTCATATGGATGGTCAATAGTATTCAAGCTGTGTATGTTGGCTAAAGTCAAGGTACAGTGATTGGCAGCTATTGGGGTATTCATATGCAGCATAGATAGATGCGTTGGTTTGGGACAGTCGTACTGCCATTTTGGCCAAAGTCAAGGGTAGGTACGGGTGGGTTCAAATTAACCTGGAGAATGACGGGTAGAACGTGACATGTGACTTATGATATGTTGGCCAAAGTCAAGGTCATAAGAGCATGGGGCAAAAATTACATCGGGAGTTTCAAAAGAACTGAAACTTGCCAGATATGCGCATACCTTCTGGAGTGTGATACCGTGAGCGGATTCCGTCACGTTGTCATGTGATGATAGTTGGATCCCGATTCCCACTGATGGGTTAGTTTACTCCTCGGGTGATCCCGACTAATTCTTATTTCAGGTTTGGAGAAGAATTTGACGGTACAGTGGGAGGTTTCCAGATTAGATAAATTGGTAACCATTCTTATCTAGGATAGAGTGCACGCTGAGTGTTTCTTTTCTCTCTCTCTTTGGCAGCGACCATTGACCCGACCCTAAGACTATGATTCAGTGACCAAGTTGACCGAACCTTCTTAAACACTGGCTTTTGGATTGTCAGAGTTGCATACCTCATTGCCACTCCTACTTTTACCCTTTTCTCCAGGACACCCCGTATTACTACGAACGTCCACTTCCATTGGACAAAACCATCGTATGGTTATATACGAACTCGAAAGAATTTATTCAAGGATGGTTTCTGGTTCTGGAGAAAATGGATAGGACTATTCAGTTGTCTTTTCCTTTTACCTTCTCTCAGGTTGCGAGTACTCCTTGGTTTAGGAGATAGTACACCTATTACGCAAATTGGATAGTCTTCTTCCAAACCTTAGGCTGGTGCCGAACAGTGGGGAATGAAGAAAACCAATTAGCATAACGATGGTGTACAGAAGGTATTAAGTTAAGACAAAGCAAGGGATTAGTAAGAGGGCAGAGTAAATTGCGACTGATGTTCACGACCAAACCAAGTATTTCATTACCACTCCCACTTCACCTTTGTATTTCTCCAGGACACTCCGTATCACTACGAAGATCCACAGTTTATTGGATATTCCATCGTATGGTTATATACGAACTCGAAAGGAACTTGTTCCAGTTCGGGGATGGATTCTGGTTCAGGAGAAATAGGAATAAGATTTATTCAGGTTGTCTTTTATCTTCACCTTCTCTCGCATTGCGAGTGCTCCTAGGGTTAGGATAGTACACCCATTATGCTTATTGGATAGTCTTCTTCCAAACCATAGGCTGGTGCCGAACGGTAGGGAAGGAAGAAAACCATTTGGCCTAAAGGGGTGTGCAGAAGGTAATGACTAAAGATATATAAAGGGATTTGGAGAGGTGGCAAAGAATTATACGGTTACAGTCGTGAATCTGGAAGAGGCATTACTAGGAATACCGGGATACCCCATCGAAACATTTCAATGTTTCAGTGCCACTGTGTACTGTTAAAAGAAAACTGATTTCCCAGTTAGTCCTTACTCCAGGGTATGTATTTACCAGGTACGATTCTCACATCTGTATGGTTTTACAGATGATGAGTGGGAGTAAGTTATTGGGAATTTGGTGATCATCCTCATTATATCAGGATTCGTTGTAATCGGTGATATTTGAGGAAGTCACCTGGACTGTTTGCCGGTCGGCAAATATTTGGTTTTGAATATCCGCTGTCATGCACCAATTTCAAATTGATATATCTGTACGTCCATTTTCATAGAGTGAGATATACCTTTTTGAAATTATGTCTACGACATTTACCTATATCAGTGGATGGTTAGGTAAGGAGCATTAAACAACGGTGTAATTCTTCTTAACCATAAGTATAGTTTTCAACCTACGATACACAGTGAATGAGTTATCAGACTCAAGGGACTTATACAGAGTATTGTATGTTGTCCAGGGTCCATCAGGACAGAGGGGTTGGTCCTCGTACTATATTCGGTTTACTTATGACTTCTCTAGTTTTTAGACAGGTGTTTCGTGGAAACACAGGGTCCGAATTTTGAGAAGTTATAGGTATATGGATAAAGTAGAGAACCGGATGTTGCAAGTATCGGGATTCTTCAAGGTGATCGAAGATGTAGATACTTGTGTGCGGTATTCAGTTGATAGTAATGACTAAGAGAACTTGCTTCTTTTTCAGGTTACTCATAATTGGAAGCATTCCTAAGTTGAGTAACGCTGATCGGCCTCTTTCCATTTAGTTGACATGCACTGGAGACAGCTGCATGATTTGAATCTGGTTCAATTAAATCAGTGCCTGTGGTCCTATATTGGATATAGAACAGTTCGTATCTTAACGATGTTAAGGTACGGGGAGTTGTCCGGCTTATGATTAAAACCAGACACTGGACAACTCAAGGCAAGTTTCTGTAATGGCTGTTTGTGGGTTGACCCAGGCTATGACGAGGGTTGACTTTCTACCATCTGGAAGAACAATAGCGATATTGTTCTAGACTCGCGACAGTTTTAAATAAAATGGATTTTTCAGAAAACAGTACTGGGAGTATGGTAGAACTGGAAGTGATTCCAGAACCACAAACGATTACTGAAGATTTGAGAGGAACCTAAAGATTCAATCTGGTTTGACATTCCATTGGCCACTCCGCAGATATGGTGGGTAACTTCAGGCACCCGAGAGGTACTCCGGTAGCCTCAAGGACGGTGACAGGGAAGTTCTTGTTTACCCAGACTTGCCATTGCTGTTGTTCCAGACTGTGAGACCTGGCAGGAGGATGAGTATAGCGTCATTCTAAACTGGTTTTAGAAGTGTACGTCTATATGACTCTGCCGGAGGGTTGTCGTGGTCAGTGGGGGCAGCAGAAGCATTGGTAGACATGTGGCTTATGTCTATTTATAGACTAAAGCAGATATAGCGGAGATAGATCATCCATTTCTGATGTGACAGTCATAGGTTTGACTTCATCAGAATAGGGGATGAATCTGTTGAGAAGGTAGTAGGGTGTGATGTCATGGTATTTGGATGACATACACAGAGTAGGAAGTGATATTCCTATGCTACAATCGGTTATACTTTGGTCGTCACACAGTGGTCTCTCCATATGGGACTTGGACATATATCAGACATACTGGTTACTAGATCTATGGTTTTAGATCTAGATTTGGGTGGTTTCCCAATCAGGGTACTTAGACAGCATTCTAAGAGTATTTAGAATGGACGACTCCTGGCACGGTAGTGTACCTGCAGGTGATGGAGTCACCCTCTCTAAAGGTGTCTTACAGACTAAAGGGGAGAGGGATGTGCATGATTGACAGATCACTTGCTTAGGCAATTGAGTCAATCATGAGATGTCAAGTACCACACCAGATGTTGTTCTTGCACTGGATGCAATAAGTTGACATTGATCCAATCTTGGAGAAACAGTCGGAAGCAGTTTAAGAACATAAGTGGATGTTCTAGGGATATGATAACGACAGCCACATTCGGGAGACAGTTATCATTCCAGGCCTCCAAGGTGACCTGGACGACAAGGAGGTTGTCAGAGTTATAGTTTTCTTTCTGACGAGGGGCAGTATTTTGGACAGGTGGTCCAAGGAAATACTGAGGGAGGCATGACGCAGGATACTGATTAAGTTCAGTTGACGATACAGTCTAAGAAGTTTGGATTTGGAGTTCATTTATGAGCTAGGTCCCATCAGACATCCAGACACATTCTAAGACAAGTATTGCTCATTTCGGGAGATGGCTTTCTCCGCGAACATGAGATCTAGAGAGACATAGAAAGAAACATCAAAGCGGATCCACTCGCTGAGGCTATTCCTCGAACGCAATAGTTTCGCAAACGAGCTTTGTGAGACTGACTAGTAGAGGAGTTGGGTGTTCGGTATCACACGGGCTGTGAGTATGCGACATCGCAATAATTAGACTTGAGTGCAAGTGGGAGATTGTTAGAGATAGTGCCCTCAGAGTCAATTATTGGATCACAGGCACGTGATTGCAATGATTGAAGAAGGACCTATCCCGGTAGGACAGTCTTACTCGAGATGATAGTATGCTATCTGGTTTATCTTTATCATCGTGTACTGCTTTAGGTGATCAGACAGGTCGCTATTACACGTTGATAGAGCCCCTAGGATTCTTGCTTGACTGCCAGCAGTATGAGGGCGATAATATACGTGGGAGCTGGTGGTCTATAAGCTCATCCTTAAATGGTCCCTAGTCGTGGGAGTTTCGAGACAGGGCATCGATACTCCAGAGTAGACTAGTGTATACAGTCGAGACCCCGACGAGGGGCGGTGGCCGGTCTCACAAGTCACTGGTGTCAGTTGGTTCACCTAAGATCTATACAGGTGCTCATTGGGTTATGAGTACACCGGACAGGACTCGCCGGGAACATGCTAGTTGGTCTTATACCTGACGTCAGATAGCAGTTCCCTGGTGACATGTGTACATGTTAGTTCATCGACCTGGGGATCGTCATTTGTCTCGTGTGAGTTCCCACTGTACTTTGATTACTACCCTACCACGCTCAAAGGAGACGTGCAAACAGGTTTTAGTTGGGTACAGTCCCGAGCCACATGGAGGCAGTGAGCGGATCTTCGGGGGTTCGTCTCTCTCGGTATTGGGGGTGTGGTCGCGCTGTGTCTAGGAGAGCCAGAACATGAAAAGTCCTTGGCTAAGGCAGGAGATTTACTGGTAGGTATTCCAGTAGTATCTCAGGGTGTTCTGGGCTGATCTCTGACACGACTTGTACCGCTTTTGGGGGTCTGACTTTTACCAACCCCCTAGGCCCGCCATGCGATGCTCATAGACGAACGGACCGGACTGTACGGATATTATCACTGACAGGCTCAGTAGGGTGTCAGGATGAGTTCGCTCATCGACGTCCCTTTTGGTCAATACCTGGTAGCCCGTTACGTATTGGCTTATACCTCTGACGTGCTAGTGGTTAAATCCACAACCAAGGTGTTGACGAGTCTTTAGAGTCCCCCACATTCAGTTGCTCAAGTTTTCGGGCGAAAAGCTGTAGAGGCCGTATGGAGATATGGCAAGGTCCGATCAGATACGTGTGGTATTGCACGGATCAGGATCGGACAGTTAGTACTAGAGGCCGTATGGATATATGACAGGGTTCGATCAGATACGTGCGGTATTGCACGGATCAGGATCGAACGGATTTTACTAGCCGGCTTTGGTTTAAGCCGGATCCTAGTATAGTACAGTGTAAATTTTGTCTCATTGCATTTCTATCCGGTCGGTATACAGATGCGGGTGTGTATACTCAGTATCGGGGTTTTCCCGTAATTTATTACGGGACCAGTTTTCCGGAGTTGCCAGTTTGCTTTCCGTTTCGGCCATTTTCATTTGTATCTTTCATTGGCCGAAGATTGGTGGAGGAGGGCCTATTTGCAAGTATGCAAATTTGGATAGTGGAGGGTGTTATTTGCATATTCTTGTATCATGATAATTCCTCCACCATTTGACTTCTTCTTCTTCTCATCATGGCTTGACTTTTGAGTCATTATGGTTGTTGATGATTAGCTTGTTGGCGTGTTGGTTTTGGTGCAATCATGGTTGTTGATGATTGGTTGATGGAGTGTGAGTTTTAGTGGGTGATCATTTCCTTTTTCATGATAACCGTTTTCTCTCTCTTGTTTATTGGCTCACACTCATTCCTTTGATACTACACTCTCATTCTCACTCTCCCCTCACTTTGCATGGCCGGTCACTTCCTTAAGTGGGCTGTCCCAATTTTTTGTGGAGGGATTTTTATCTCTTTTGGCTTGTAAAAAATCCCATTGCTCCACAAAAAAAAATTCCACAACTCATCCCTCCACCAAATGGCAACCTCCATAAACCCCAAATGAGACATATAGATCTTCACTATATTCTACAGCAAATCTTGGGCACGTCGACTCGCCAGCTTCGTGCCCGAGTTGCCTCGGTATAGAGGCGGGAGCCCGTAAAAGAAGCATGCGACGTGGTGCCCTTCCGGCGACGAGGTGGAGACCGGAGCTTCCGCGGGTGATCGGGACGACGACGAGAAGACCGGAGGACACGGATCACTCGGTATATCTCTCTTCCCCATCTTGTAGTTAGCTAGGACTAGTTTAATGGTACGATCCGGGTTTTAGTGCGCGGTGGTGCCGGTTTGAAAAAAAATTAAAGTTAAGCATCGCTTCCGCATTCCGGCGTCGGATTGACGGCCGGGGCGCCGCCGTGCACTTACAGTAATGAGGCAGTCCAGCTTGTCATAGGTAATGAACATCTGGACAAAACCCTTGCCAGTCAATATAGTATAACTCAGTCATTATATTATCTATCTGTAACCTAATCTGGTCACCTGGTCGCTGCAATTAGGAAAGAGAGAAGAAAACACTTAGCATGATGCTCTTTCAAGTTTAGATTGGTTTTTAGTTTATCTAAATAGGATGGCTCACACTGTTTCTCGAATCCCTTCCTCAAACCATAAAAGAAGAATTAGTCAGGATTAATCTCACCGTACAATACTTGCTTAACCGTTCGACCAGGCTAGTGTCGGTACTTCGAGGGAGGTTTTACGACGCTTTTGCGAAGTTCCTTAATTAAATAACCTCTTTTCCCTGGAGGCATAGCCCCGCTAACACCGTTCTAGACACCTACTTGGTTTATAGCATTAATCGTTAAGTGAAAATTCTCCCGAGGAGTAGCGGATACTCACAGTAAGATCGGGACCCAAATATCATTGTGTGATAATACTGAAGGAATCCTACCAACATTATCAAACTCCAAATGGTATGCTACACTAGCAAGTTTCAGTTTCTTTAGAAACTCCCGATGTGGATTTTTGCCCCATGCTCTTATAACCTTGACGAAGGCCAACAAATCTTAAGTCACATGTCAAGTTCAACCCATCATTGTCCAGGTTAATTTGAACCCACCCGTATATACACTTGACGAAGGCCAACAAAGTAATACAACTGTCCCAAACCAACGCATCTATCTATGCTACATATGAACACCCGGCAGCTACCAATCACTATGCCTTGATGAAGGCCAACAAACATAGCTTGAATACTACTGACTATTCATATGAAATGACGGAGGGCTATGAATGGTTTTGGAGAAACCGTGAACGTAGTGAACTTGATATAATCGAAGAAACCTGAAAGCTTTTAAAAGTAGTGGCTTAAGCTCCCCATTTAAAAGTCTGCTGTTTTAAAATAACTGAGTGGTTTTAAAATTTGTTCCAACGATTCAGCTTTGGCTTGTTTGCTTCGCATTAATGTAATACAGTCCCATCAATTAACCTACCATTGCAGAAAACAACGAAAATACAACGTACGCTTATGCCATCCGCATTCGCCACGGGGCCCCGTCATCACCCGTTAGGTTACTTTACTAACAACAGAGCGGGGGATGGACTAGCGCGGATGCAAAACATAAGCAACGTCTATTATATAATACATATATAATAATATCCATTCGTCAGACGCAATGATAGGCATTCCAGATCACAGATGAACACATTGGATATACTAGGAATTCCGCGTTTCGTTTGAGCCTGTAACGAAAGACGGATTCCACGGTCGTGATAAATAACCAAACCCTATCCTAGACCCCTACGGGTGTGGCAAACTACCCGCCAAATACCCGAATTGAAGCAACCTCCCTCAAAAAAGTGATTAGGTCACTCAGCACTTCAAAGTACGCGGTAGTTTGTGCACCCCACCTTAGGTCTATCTTAGGAGCAAAAACAGTAAAAGAAATAATACAACGATGGCTACAACCTCAACCCAGATGTTCCCCGCAAAATAATATTACATCACTTTACAAATTTTACATCGAATGAAAGAATGAAAAACCTCATCTCACATCCTTGGCTATTCATCCACGACGATCCAACAAGTTCATATACACAAACCAACATAACATCATCACAGATATGTGCAACCCCGACTAATCGACGTATAATAATTAGTCGACGTTTCCAAACACATATACACATCACAAATCTTTTAAAGTAACTACGACATTAGAATTTCGCATGCAATTAGCAAACTTAACCAATTTTCCAAGACATGAAAATCCAGTGAGCTAAAGTTCCGAAATCGATCATTTTGAGCCCATCCTGGAGTCGAAACGAACTCGAAACCTACCCGATTCTTCGCAGAGAGATAGAGAACAAAATTAAATTCGAGTTGGGAGCCTAGAGGGGGTATCCTACCCCTGAAGCCACCATGAGGTGGCCATGGGGTGAGGCAGACCCGAAACTGCCTATGGTGGGGCAGTTTCGGTTCCTCACCGCCAAGACCACCTTGTGGTTGTCTTGGGGAGTGGGCACAGCTGTTCGGTCCCCTCTGAGGGGTCCCCGGGTGCGCACGCTCCACCCCGCGGCTTCTCGGTTCAAACCGTGAGCCCGCGGGGTGTGCAAACGACTCAAAACTTCAATTTTTGAAATTGTTTTTGTCTGCAGTTTTTGCGCGACAAAAACGGTGGATTTCTAACGTCGCTACAAGATATCTAAGGTTTATGAGAGGATCTTATACCACTAAAAGTCGATGTCGCGCACCCCACGTGTTCGCGGGGAGGCGGAATTTGCAAAAATGATTTTTTTACAGGCTTCGCAACACCGACTAGAACCAAGGATCGTCCTTAAACCCTAACTAGCAAACTACATGAGATTTAACTACTCAGGAAAGAATATTACAACTCATGTTACAAGTCCTTCGGGTCATCTCCGCTGTCATCCTCATCATCGTAGGCTTGAAGGATCGATCCGGATCATGGCTTCCTCATCGGCTTCCTCGAGTCAAAGACAATCCACCCAAGAGTCTATAGTCCGAGCTCCAACCTCAAATCCGAGGTAACTAGGGCAACAAGCTTGCCAAACTTGATGGCCTAGGTGATGTAGAGAATGGAGATGGATTTATTTGTCTCTTGAAACCCTAGTTTACTCAACTCATGAGTCCTTAAGGCTTTTTGTTGAGAGGAAGAAGAAGAGAGCTCACTTGATGAAAGAGAAATGGTTTTTGATAATGATAATGATAAATGAGATGGCTCTCTTGATATGACTATGAGCATAGCAAGAAAATATCACACCCAAAAAATCTAGTGCCACAAAATATCTCGCAAGAAATATCTAGTCAAAGAGTCAAACCAAGTCAAGTGGTCAAACTAAGTCAAGTAGTCAATACAAGTAGCTATGCCACAATTATCATTTACAATATAACAAATACTTTCCTCCACCTCATAATTGTTTTGATCAAGTCAATGGTTAAAACCCTATTGAGGTGTCTCCTTCTATGCCCTTCTCATCCGTATATACATACCTGCATCCGTGTTCCAAGAAACACGATACAAAGAGACGAAACTGATCCATCAATATAATACTAGGATCTGGCATAAACTGAAGCCCACTAGTATTATCCGCCCGAACATCATACGCGCACAAGTGTACGTACGTGATCGAAGCCCTGCCATAAAACAATATGGCCTCTACATCTTTCGCCCGATGCAGGGAAACTCTCTATTTTGGACTCTAAAGACTCGACAGTACACTGACAGTGGGTTTAACCACAAGCCGCAAGCGGTACTAGCTGCACGTAACGTCTACCCAGGTATCTGTCGATAAGAAGGCCGATGAGCAAACCCATCCGAACTCCTACAGAGCCTGAATGTGACAATCTCCGTACAGTCTGGTCTGTTCATCTAAGAGTATCACATATCGGGCCTGGGGGCGATAATCGTCAGATCCCTAATAGCGCAATAAGTCGTGTCAGAGTATAGCCCAAAACACACTGAGAAACTACTGGAATACCTACCAGTAAATCTCGCTTGCCCAGGCCAGGGACTTTGTGTAATGGCTCTCCGAACACGGCATGATATCAACCCCCAATACCGGGAGAGACGAATCCTATCTAACCGCCACTGCCTCCAATTGCTTTGGGACTACACCCAACTACTACCTGTTTGCACGACTCCTTTGAGCCGTGGTAGGGTAGTAATCAAAGTACAGTCGGAACACACTCGAGGCAAAGTAGCGGTGTCAAGTCGACGGACTAAGCTGTACTCATGTCACTTGGGAATTGCTACTCGACGATAGGTATAATACCAACCAACAGTTCCCGATGAGTCATGTCCAGTGTACTCGTAACCTAACAAGCACCTGCACACTATCTCCAGTACGACGTACTAATGGCTGTAGGACAGACCATCTCCCCTGCTGGGATGAGAAGCGTATAGACTAGTCTACTCTGGAGTATCGATTCTCCGTCTCGATAATCCTACGACTAGGGAGCTGTATAAGGATGTGCTTGTAGACTACCCAGCCCCCACTAGTGTGACTGCCATCACAACACTGGTAATCAAGCAAAAATCCTAAGGGGTCTACCAATATGTGTAAGAAATATGCTAAAAGAAACACATGTACATATTGAGGTAGAAACAAACTAGGTAGAATACCACCATTTTGAGCAAGACTGTTACAATATCCGTTTATATCCCAAGCTCTCATTAAGTAATATACAATCCAGTATGATACAATAATGTCCTCTAGGGCATATATCACTAAAAACTCCTTCGTATACACCACAACACTACGGTGTATCGGGGCGGAGCAAACGCACCCTATGAGATATGGTGCGCTCTATGATGAGTACTACTGAGTTGCCTGTTTCCTTGTGGCGGTTATGCACTTGAGAAGCTGCATACCTATTAAATGGGGTTCCAACCAAATCAAGTTCCTACCACTCCATATGTGATATGGTATGGGAAGAGATTATGTCTTAAACGAGTTAAGATATGGTGTTGTCAAGCCTATGTTGAAAGGAAAAATCCGGACAAGCTCGAGGCAATGTTAGTTCTGTAAGTTTGTAGGATATCCCAAACATTTGCGAGGGTATATCTTCTACCAAACTGAGGAGCAAAAGGTGCTTTGTTTCTCGGCATGCCATCTTTTTTAGAAAAGGAATTTCTTGTGATGAAATTTGTGGTCATGAGGTAGAACTAGAAGGAGTTCCAGCTAGACAAACTGACAGCTGATGATTTAGTGGAACCAAAGGATTCAATACTCTCCAACGAACCTCAGCCTTTCCACAAATCTGGTAAGGTTCCTCATCCACCTGAGAGATACTACGGTTTCCTCGGTGACGGTAGGAGCGAGGATTGCATCATAGTAGATGATGACCCAACCAGGTTCAGGCAGGCCATCAAGAGTGGGGACTCCGTGAAATGGCTGGATGCTATGCGATCAAAGATGGAATCCATGTACACCAACAAAGTATGACTTTGAATGTTGCACCTGAAGGGGTAAAACCGATTGGGAGAAAATGGATCTTGAGAAGATTCTTGGTGTAGATGGAAAAGTTGAGACTTTCAAAGCTGGACTAGTAGAAAAAGGTTTTCGTCAATAGCCAAGTGTGGTTTATGATGAAACCTTTTCTCCTGTGGCTATGCTTAAGTCCATCAGGACTAAAGCAAGCATCGCGGAGTAGGAACGTCTGTTTTGATGTGGCAGTCAAAGAGTTTGACTTCATCAAAAAGGTAGATGAACCTTGTATATACAAGAAGGTTGTAGAGAGTAAGGTTGTCTTCCACGTATTGTACGTAGATGACATACTCTTGATAGGAAATGGTTTCCTATGCTACACTCGGTCAAGCTCCTATTATCACGAGGATTCTCCATGGAAGATCTGGATGATACCTATATATCTTGTGGATTATGATCTATGGTGATAGATCTAAGTGGATGTTGGGAGTGTCACAAATCCAGGTACATTAACACCATACTAAAGGGGTTTAGTATGGAGGATTCTAAGCGTGGTGGTTCGCTCACTTACTCATGGATCACTCTCTCCAAAAAGATATCTCCCCAGACTGATTTGGAGAGAGCTCGCGTGCAAGGGATACCCTATGCTTCGGCAGTAGGCTTTGTCATGTATGCGATGTTATGTACCAGACTAGATGTAGATAACTCACTAGGTGTAGTGATCAGGAATCAATCGGATCATGGGAGAATCACTGGACAGCTGCGAAGGACATTCTTAAGTACTTGAGAAGAACTAAAGAAATGTTCTTGCTCTTTGGTAATCGTGAACTCCAGTGGGAGTCCTTTACCAATTCGAGCTTCCAGAGTGATGAGGTCGACTGAAAGTCAGTCACAGGCCTTGTTTTTACCCTCATTGGAGGGACGGTATGTTGGATGGGTTCCAAGCTAGATACCGTGACAAACTAGACGATAAAGGCTGAATACATTGCTACCAACGATGCTGCCAAAGTGGCTGTCTGGACATTCCTTGTTCATGAGATGAACATGGTTCCTACCATTGAGCGTCCAATAACTGTTATTGTGACAATAATGGAGTTGTGGCTTTGGCCTAGGAACCCCGGTCCCATCTGCATTCGAGACATATTCTGAGGCAGTATCACCTGATCAGGGAGATGGTTGATCTCCAAAGGATCAAGGTTAGGAGAGTTGACGCGAAGGATAACAAGGCGGATCCACTCACGGAGGCCTTTCCCTAGAGAGACTTCTATGGGGACGTTGGTGTAAGTGCACGGCGGCGCCCCGGCCGTCTTTCCGAGGCCGGAATGCGGAAGCGATGATTTACTTTAAACTTTATAAACCGGCACCACCGCGCACAAAAATCCCGGATCGTGCCATTAAACTAGTCCTAGCTAACAAAAAGACGGGGTAGAGAGATATACCGAGTGATCCATGTCCTCCAGTCTTCTCGTCGTCGTCCCGATCTTCCGCGGAATCTCTGGTCTTCATCTCCTCGCCGGAAGGGCACACATCGTCGGCTTCTTTTACGGGCTCCCGCCTCTGGTCCGAGGCAACTCAGGCACGAAGTTGGCGAGTCGACGTGTCCAAGGTTTGCTGTAAAATAGTGTAGTGTCTATATATGTCTCGGGGGTTGAAGTTGCCATGTATTGGTGGAGGTAATGAAGTGATAGCATTTTTTGGATGAACTTGGGGATTTTTCCAAGCATAAAGAGATGACAACCCCCCACTCCAAATTGGGACAGCCCCCTCCCTTTTAGTGGCCGGCCTCTACAAGAGGAGAATGAGTGTGTGAAAAAATCCAAGAGAGGGTGGAGGAATAATGCAAGAGAATAAGGATAATCATGAAGTGAAATGATCATAACCATAATCACACTCCAAGAACAAATAAACTCCCATCACCAAAAGTGAAACCATCATGAACCATTATGAACCCACAAGTTAAGCCATGATGACTAAAGAAAGTCAAGCGATCATGAAGCAACAAGTCAAATGATGGTACAATTATCATGAAAACTATCATGAAGCAAAAGAAAGTCAAGGGTGGGAGAAACATCATGATACAACAATATGCAAAGACAACCCTCCAAAATGCTTATTTGCACAAATGCAAATAAGCCCTCCTCCACCAAACTTCAGCCAATGAAACATACAAAAAATATGGCCGAAACAGAAAACAAACTAGCAACTCCAATAAACTGATCCCATAAAAAATTACAGGAAAAACCCCGCTGCTGTATATACATACCCGCATTTGTATTCCGACCGAATACAAATGCACTGAGACAGAATCTACACTATACAATACTAGGATCCGGCTTAAACCAAAGCCCTCTAGTATTAACCGTCCGATCATGATCCGTGCAATACCGCACGTATCTGATCGAACCCTGCCATATCTCCATACGGCCTCTACAGCGTTTCGCCCGAAACTTGAGAAACTGGTCTGTGGGGGACTCTAAAGACTCGTCAATACTTTGGTTGTGGATTTAACCACTAGCACGTCAGAGGTATTAGCCAATACGTGACGGGCTACCAGGTATTGACCAAAAGGGACGTCGATGAGCGAACTCATCCTGACACCCTACTGAGCCTGTCAGTGACAATATCCGTATAGTCCGGTCCGTTCGTCTATGAGCATCGCATGGCGGGCCTAGGGGGTTGGTAAAAGTCAGACCCCCAAAAGCGGTACAAGTCGTGTCGGAGTGTAGCCCAGAACACCCTGAGATACTACTGGAATGCCTACCAGTAAATCTCCTGCCTTGGCCAAGGACTTCGTGTAAGGGCTCTCCTAGACACAGCGCGACCTCACCCCCAATACCGGGAGAGACGAACCCCGGAAGATCCGCTCACTGCCTGTGGCTCGGGACTGTACCTAACTAAAACCTGTTTGCATGTCTCCTTTGAGCGTGGTAGGGTAGTAATCAAAGTACAGTGGGAACTCACACGAGACAAATGATGATCCTCAGGTCGATGAACTAACCTGCACACATGTCACCAGGGAACTGCTATCTGACGTCAGGTATAAGACCCACTATCATGTTCCCGGCGAGTCCTGTCCGGTGTACTCATAACCAAATGAGCACCTGTATACATCTTAGGTGAACCAACTGACACCAGTGGCTTGTGAGACCGGCCACCGCCCCTCGTCGGGGTCTCGACTGTATACACTAGTCTACTCTGGAGTATCGATGCTCTGTCTCGAAACTCCCATGACTAGGGACCTTTTAAGGATGTGCTTATAGACTACCATCTCCCACGTATATGATCGCCCTCATACTGCTGGCAGTCAAGCAAGAATCCTAGGGGCTCTATCATCGTGTAATAGCGACCTGTTAGGTCACCTAAAGCAGTACACGATGATAAAGATAAACCAGATAGCATACTAACATCTTGAGTAAGACTGTCCTACCGGAATAGGTCCTCCCTCAATCATTGCAATCACGTCCCTGTGATCCAATAATTGACTCTGAGGGCACTATCTCCAACAGTTGGGTATGAGATACTACATCAAATGGCCTTAGTACAAGTGGGAGATTGTTAGTTATATGTATGCCCTAGAGGCCATTATTATACATATGATGTATATTATAGTGGATGCTTGAACATATATAGGGAGGACTTTCTTGCTCGACATGATAGTATGCTATCTGGTTGCTCTTTATCTTAACATGTACGCTTATTGTCTCTCTATTACATGTTGATAAAGCCCTTAGGATGAGTGCTTGACTACCAGGATTATGATGTAGATCATACTAGTGGGGCAAGGGTTGTCGGTAAGTACATCCTTCAAATGTTCCTAGTCGTGGGAGTATCGAGATGGGGCATCGATATTCCAGAGTAGACTAGCGTATGCGCTTTTTGACCCATATGATGGGTGATGGATGATCCCACATCCATTGGTGTTTGACATCAGAGAAGGTGTACGGGTGCTCAGTGGAGACTGGGTACACTGAACGGACTTGCCGAGAACTCCTAGATGGTATTATACCTATCTTCAGATAGCAGTTCTCTGGTGATACTGGTAGGTTAGTCTGTAGACCCGAGATCGTCATAGAGTCTTGTGTGATTCCTACTGTGCTTTGATTTCCACCTTACCATGTTCAAGAGATCGTGCAAAACGGTGGTTTTTGGGTCAGTCCCGAGTCACATGGAGGCAATAAGCGATAGAAGGGGATTCGTCTCTCCCGGTATTGGGGGTTGATGTTGCGCTATGCTCGATTGGCCATAACAGGAAATCCCTAGCCAGGGTTGCTGAGATTTACGGGTAAGTGTTATCAGTAGTTTCTCGAACCGTTATGAGCCTCTCATCGGCATGACTTATCAGGCTATTGGGGTCTGACGTGTACCACCCCCAGGCTGTGATATGCGACATATCAGATGAAGAGACCGGACTGTAAGGTAGTGTTACTGATTGGATTCGCAGAAGAATGAGCAGGCTTGCTTGTTGATCTTCTAACCACTCAATACCCGGGTGGCCGTTACGTTAGGCAGACCGCTTGAGGCTAGTGGGTGACTGATATGATCACCACCTTCAGGCGACGTATTGACGAGTCTTTAGAGTCCTACACAGAGGTTTCCTGGCTCAGGTGAAACGAAGTAGTATCACGTATGTGATATGTGCGGGACCGAGATTAATGTGCGTATGTGATACCGCATTCTATTCTGGTGATTTGTGTTATCGGTCAGTTATATGTGATATAGCCAGGTTATCGAATCAAGTATTGATTCGATTAGTGGATACACATGATATTAGTCGGTTATATGTGATATGGCCGGATTATTAAATCAAGTGTTGATTTAATAATTTAATGTATAATTACATATTTGATATATTAATTTACATTAACTAATATTAGCTCACTTAAGAATTCTTTTTCTCACTTGTTGGGTTACACCAGCGCCCTGGCCATCAATCCGTGGCCAAATACGGAACAAAAACTTTTAGAAACCGGCGCTAACGGAACCCGATTCCCGGATCGTACCATTAACCCTACATTAGCTATAGATAAAGGAGTTTAGAGAGGTTATACTGAACGATCAGTGTTTTTCGGTCTTCAACCTCTGTCCCAAGCTCCTCACGGCTTCCTTGATCATGTTTGTTCTCCGGTCTCAACACATCGAAGAAGATCCACGTCGAGGGTTAGTAATACGGGCTCCCGCCTCAAAACCGAAGCAACTCGGGTATCTAGTTTGCTAGCCTAGATAGCAAAGATGAAGTAGAGAGAGTTTGTGATTACTTTGTCTCAATACACCCAAGGATTCTCAACTCATGAAAGGGTATGGGTGGAGGTTGAAGAAGATGCCATGGAGAAGAAAGTGTGAAGCAAAACTTGGCAACCAAAGAAAATGAGGCCGCTGCCATTTTCAAGTGAAGTCTTGTGAGGTATTTGTGTGTGAGCTTATAAAGAAAATCAACTCAAGAAAAATATCTAACATGCTCACTACAAATATCTCACAATTTAAACAAAGAATTCATCGTGCCTCCATGACCCACCACCATGAGTAACCAAGTGCATGCATGAACCATGCCAAAATAATGAGTCGCACTTTCCTCACATAATAAAACATTTAAACCTAAATGTTTTAATCCACAAAAAGAAATGGCATCTACTAAATAATCTTGTAACGAATTAGAAGAATACCCCTCATCTCTATATACATACCCGCATCCGTATTCCGACTGAATACGAATACAACGAGATGAAAATAATCCAACAATATAATACTAGGATCCGGCTTAAACCAAAGCCCACTAGTATTATCTGTCCGATCATGATCCGTGCATAAGTGTACGTATATGATCGAACCTTGCCATAAAACCATACGACCTCTACAACGTTTCGCCCGAACCAGGCCATAATGGCTGCAAATTAATTCCTCATGGCCGCAATTTGTGGCCAGGGTACTTCCAATTTGGTTCGTGCTTGGTCCATAGCTCCATTTTCAGTAAATTAGACCTACCCTATATGCAAAATTGGCTAATTCAACCTAGGATAAAA
Source organism: Agapanthus africanus (assembly GCA_030015575.1). Lineage (NCBI taxonomy): Eukaryota > Viridiplantae > Streptophyta > Magnoliopsida > Asparagales > Amaryllidaceae > Agapanthus > Agapanthus africanus. The sequence goes on from CM057341.1 coordinate 510,610,324, forward strand.
TCTAGAGGTGTTTTCTTGAGTTGCTGCTTTGTTTTGCGACTTTGTTTTAAACTTTAGTTTTGATTTTTGGTTTGTATCGGTCACTTGACGTTTGCATGTCGATATCGGGTGTTGTTTGGTTGATTTGCGTGAGTAGACCATAGGTTTTAACCTATGTGTGATTCTCATGTCTTTTTGGTCATGAATTGGACGTTTTGATGCGAAACGATATATGTGATATGCAGGTACCCTCACGTGGACTTTGGACGATGAAGAAGAGGAAGGCGACATCGACTTCGGCAAGCAAGGATCAAGGTGAGTAGATATATATCTACGGGGGAAGTCGGGTGGATGGCATATAGCACACCCACAGTTTCGTAGTGTAGTCTACGTATTGTGTGTGTGTATATATATATTTGGGTATTGTGAGACTTTACTAATTAGCAAGAAATGCTTTAGCTGACTTTGGGTTAGTGTTAGCTTATTTGGAAGTTAATGCTTAGGTTTAGTTTCTTAGTCACGAAACCCTAGAGTAAAGTTAGGCACACACGCACACACACACGCATACAATTGATTTCTTGTGCGTATATGGGGATATATATATATACATATATGTATATGATTATGTATATATATATACATATACATGGATGTTGAGGATAGTATATGATACTTGGAGATGAGTCGATGTGATTGGGCAGGATGCCGTGAGATCGGTGATGTGATTTGGGCAGTGTTATGAGATACAACATGTTATTTTAGAGGATCGTTGAGCGATGTGTTTTCATACACACGCGGATATATGTTGATGGTATCGGTATGTACTAGACTTAGATCAGTACCCTGTTCATGATATTGTGATAATGATACCATATGGATATTGAGGTATATGTGATAGACGACCCGTACCCCAATTTTGGGATGCCGTACGATGGATTTACCGTACAAGATATAATTATGATAATGGATCCGCACTCATGATTCGAGGATGTCGTATTATATATTGTATCGTACGTGACGCTATTGAGGCAGGATCACCGACTACTTGATATATTGACTTAAACTTAGGTGGTTTTCCTTACCCTTTCGATTAGTCCTGTAGTTTATCAGGTAGATGTTAGACTGGGCTCGAGTCATACTTATTTTCAAAACTGACGAATCGTGGGTATTATAAAGAAAGGCCCTATTTTCTAAAAACCACGATTCGTGTTATTTCAATAGCCCAAAAAACTGTATGACTCGTATATAGAAATGTATATTCTTTAATGTCGCGTTTACTATTCATACTCCGTTTATTCATGTTGTTATCATCGCATTGCATGTTTAAGGTGTATTTTAGTGATTATGAAACCCTACTGTCAGGACACCAGCACCATTACCAATGATGCCTATGCTCCACGTACACTTGATGCCTGCTCACACACATCATCATCGGTAATTTTCATGTCACGTACACCTTAGAAAACTTTATTTCGTAAGTAAAATTGCCAGCTGGTAGTTGTAATATAGTACTAGTACATTGCTTTCTTATGCTAGTTTGACATCGCATTTCTTACTTAAACACTTCGTGCATGCATATGTATATTCATTGTTATGAAATATTATGGAGCTTTACGCCGGTATTTCACTGCTATTTACTTTGGAGTTTGTGATTTGGATTTTCCATGAAATTTCTGGATTTGGAGAAACCGCAAGGATTTTATAAACTGATTATCATTTCTAAAAATAGAAAATGTGGTTTTCTCGTGATATCATGTGAGATATGTCCACCAAGAGTTTTCTCGGCTCTTGAGCGATATCATACACCCGATTCGAGGAGGAAGAGGAGGAACCATCTGTGGGTGCATGGTGGACCCGGTGTGGTAACCCGGGGTAAGATGGTCGCAGATGATAGCGTTGAGCCCGGCAGGGGAGCACTACCGACCGGTTATTTGTGACGCGGAGCATATCCGGAGGATACCGACGCAGTCGTGAGATTTTTATGATTTGGGCCAGTCCGGATTGCCGGAGCCCAGGGGCCAGTCCGGATTGCCGGAGCCCGAGTTATTGAGACATTGAGATATTGAGGGTATATGATAGGGGCCAGTCCGGATTGCCGGAGCCCGAGATATTGGATAATGGGATATATGTTTTGTGTCGATGCTTGACATAGATTCTATGTTGATTTCATTTGATGATGTTGGCTATAGTGCTCTCAAGTCAATTATTGGATTGTAGGCACGTGATTGCAATGATTGAGGGAGGACCTATACCGGTAGGAAAGTTTTACTCGAGATGATAGTATGCTATCTGGTTTGTCCTTATCATCACTATTACATGTTGATAGAGTCCATATGATTCTTGCATGACTACCATCATTATGATGGTGATCATATACGTGGGAGCTGGTGGTCTATAAGCGCATCCTTAAATGTCCTTAGTCATGGGAGTTTCGAGACTGGGCATCGATACTCCAGAGTAGACTAGTGCATACTTATCGAGACCCCGACGAAGGGCAGTGGCCAGGTTTCACAAGCCATTGGTGTTAGTTTGTTCACCTAAGATAGTATACAGGTGCTCATTGGGTAATGAGTACAATGGACAGACTCGCCGGAAACCTGCTAATTGGTATTATACCTATTGCCAGATAGCAGTTCCCAGGTGACATGTGTACAGGTTAGTCTGTTGACCTGAGATCGTCATTTGTCTCGTGTGAGTTCCCACTATGCTTTGATTACTACCCTACCACGGCTCAATGGAGTAGTGCAAACAGGTTTTAGTTGGGTATAGTCCCGAGCCACATGGAGGCAGTCAGCGGATCGTCGGGGATTCGTCTTTCCCGGTATTGGGGGTTGATGCCGCACAGTGCATGGGTGGCCATCACCAGAAATCCTTGGCTAAGGTCGTCGAGAATTACTGATTCGGATCAGTAGTTTCTCAAGAGATGATGGGCTTCATACCGACAGTAAATATCGCGTTATTTGGGGTCTGACTTTATTCACCCCCTAGACCCGATATGCGATACTCATAGACGAACGGACCGGACTGTACGGATATTGTCGCTGTCAGGCTCAATAGGGTTTCAGGATGAGTTCGCTCGTCAGCTTCCCTTTCTCTCAATACAAGGGCAACAGTTACGTACAGCTAGTACCACTGACGTGCTTGTGGTTAAACCCACCGCCAGCGTATTGATGAGTCATTAGTGTCCCCCATAAAAAGTTCTCATGTTCGGGCGAAACGTTGTAAAGGCCATATGGTTTTATGGCAGAGTTCGATCATATACGTGCACTTGTGCACGGATCATGATCGGACGGATCATACTAGTGGGCTTTGTTTTAAGCCGGATCCTAGTATTAGATTTGTTGGATTACTTTTGTCTCATTGCATTCGTATTCAGTCGGAATGCGGATGCAGGTATGTTTTTACAGGTGAGGGGTATTCTTATGATCCGTCACGAGTTTACTTTAGTTGATACCATATCTTTTTGTTGGATTAAACATTTTGGTTTAAATGTTTAATTAGGTGGAAATGGTGAGCTCAAGTCATCATGAAGAGCAATTAATGTGGCATGTGCAATTTGGTGACTCATGGTATTATTTTTTGTGCCATGTCCACTTGTTTATTGATTAATTGGGTGAGATTGAGATGAAGAGAGAGAGAGAGGGCAGCCACAAGTGTGGTGTTTGCTATTGAGATTTCATGCTAGCGCTGTCTCATTTTTTTCTCACACAATAACAAAGCTCTTCTTCTTCTTTCTCTTTCTTGAGCTCACAATTTTCTCATCAATGGCATCTTCTTCAAACTCCACCCATCCCTCTCATGAGTTGAGAATCCATGGGTGTATTGAGACAAATTTATCACACACATTCTCTACTTCACCTTGGACATGTCGGCTAGCAAACTTCATGTTCGAGTTGCTTCGGTTTGAAGCGGGAGCCTGTAAAAAGATTTTTTGACGCGGTGCCACTTCAACGAGGAGACCGGAGATCGAGCGAGATCGGAGATGCCGCGATGAGCTAATGATGGTGGCTAAAGACCGAAGGACACGGATCGATCGGTATAGCCATTCTAACTTCTTTGTAGATTGCTAGTTAACGGTTAATGGAACGATCCGGGTATTTGGTTATGGTAGCGCCAAGTTTTGAAAAGTTTTTGTTCCGCATTTGGCCTCGGAAATACGGCCGGGGCACTGCCGTATCCCAACATGGTATATGATAGTTCACAGTACTAACATTACTATCTGCGACCATGAATGTCAATCTTGTCTAATTGCTATAGCTCTTTTAGACGGGTTTGCGAACGTGACATTCACGTTGATGTTCTGTGTTGTGCTGTGATGTTGCGGATTTGTCATAGTGGATAGCTTGCGTACAATGGTAGTACAGTTTGGATTTATTTGTATATTTGATATCGCGGGGCGAGCGTCCGACATGTGGACTGCCGTCACTGCCTGTTTGTGTATTATTCTTTTGGGGCACGACCGGTTGAGGTCGATGTACCCGTTGTACATTTTTTCTTTTCTGTACTAGGATTACCCCGCGGTGGAGTGCACGGGTAGCCGGGTTCTAGAGGGCAACGGGCCTGCATCTCATGGCTTTGAGACGGAGGGGGCTTCACTCTAGAATTGGTGGGCTATTCGCTGCACTCGTAAGGGGTACAGGTTGACCCAAAGAGTGGTGCTCAAGTTACCGAATTCCGTGAAGTGCTGGGTGGTCCATTCACTTTGTTGAAGTGGGCTGCCTCACTTCTGGTTTTGGCGGGTAACTTGCCGCGCTCGTAGGGGTCTAGGTTTTCATTGCACAGGCTATCCACACGACCAGGAGAACGTTGGGTTTCATTTGCGGCTCAAAGGAAACCCGGGGCTCCCGGATTATCTGTATTGTTCTGTGATGCTTATTACTTTTCTGTGTTGTTGCATTTATCACGCCTGGAGTGATTATTATATATCGATATATGTACTAGTAGATGTTGTATACGTTTTACACCCGCGCTAGTCCAGTCCCCGCTCTGTCGTTAGTTAAGTAACCTAACAGGTGATGACGGGACCTAGTAGCGAATGCGGATGGCATATACGTACATTTCATTTTTCATTCTTTTCTGGTGTGATATGTTAATTGATGGGACTGTGTTGATTCTGATCAATGCAAGAAAAACAAACCTATTTTATGTTGTTGGAACAATTTTCAAAAAGCTGTTATTACAAGGACGTTTTCATTAGTTTTGCACTATGGTATTCGATTATGAATATCCAACACCTCATTCGACGAGGCAAGGGCCGAGATACCTTCATCGGGAGTGACCCCTTAGACAGAGGTTTGCGTCAGGGTAATAACTTCACTATAGTCGATTACTTTTTGCTTTGCATCGCGGTATTCAGTTGGAATATCCTGCACCTCATTCGACGAGGAAGGAGCCGAGATCCCTTCACCGGGAGTGACCTCTTTAGCAAAGGCTTTCACAGCTATATATTTATAAAAGCTATCCGGTTCCTTCAACGATATCAAGTTCATTACGTTAAAGGTTTTTCGCCAAAAACCAGCCGTAGCCCTCCGTCATTTCTTTCAGGTGGTACCTAGTATTCGTGCTGCGTTTGTTGGCCTTTGTCAAGGCGTAGTGTGTGGTAGCTAGATATTGCTTGTCTGTTGCATTGAGTTGCGATTATCTAAGACAGTCGTATAACCTTGTTGGCATTTGTCAAGGGTTTGTACAGGTGGGTCTAGAGTAATCCAGGATAATGACGGGTTGAACTTGACTTGTGGTTTATGATTTATTGGCCTTTGTCAAGGTCATAAACCGCTTGGGGTAAAAAAATCATATCGTTAGTTTCAAACATATAGGAAACTTTCCAGGCATGCGCATACATTCTGGAGTGTGGTGACTTGAGTAGCTTCCATCAAGTTATCATGCGATGAGAGTTGGATCCCGATTCCCACTGATGAGTAGGTTTACTCCTCGGGTGATTTTAGATGATCCCGACTAATTCTTCTTTCTGGTTTGGAGGAGAATTTGAGGAAACAGTGGGAGGTTTCCTGATTAGATAAACTGATTAACCATTCTGATCTAGGTTAGAGTGCACACAGAGTGTTTCTTTTCTCTCTCTTTTTGGCTGCGTGATCACACGCTTTTGGCGTGTCGAGTTTTAAGTTCTAAAGTTTAACCGTGATCAAGACGGTGTCGCTTTGCAGCTAATCCACAGGGAGACAGAGCGTTTTAGTTTCTTGTCGTTACGAGTTAATGCGCGAGGCGGAATTTTTCTTTATCTAACCTATGTGTTATATGCAAGTATAAAGTTGTTAGGAAAAGATATAAAAGTGTAAGCTAAGGAATCCACATTAAAACCTTTGAGCCAAACTTAACGATTGAAGCTAGAACAATCGGCAACAACGTGGATTATGGTGCTTAAGCACGGTATTCGTGGAATCCATCTTATTGACCCTTGTCCGTCTGTTCTTGTCTCTTGCTTTCACCTCCGGCCAAACCGAACGCAACTGGTCATGGTTAGGAATCACCGTTACCTTAGTAGGGTAGGGTGCCTAACGGAGCGCTTGCGTAACGTTTGGACGGAGTTCAATAGAAAATACGGAAAAAGGAAATGTGCAAAGAAACCTTAAATTACAATATCGTATTTATTCCTAACAACACCATATTAACAACCATTCACAACACAAACCAAAAAGAGCAAAAGAAAAGAACAAAGAAAAGAACAAAGAAAAGAAAAGAGCATTATAACTAAGTGCAAGGAATTTAAAGAGCAAGTAAGTAAAGCATGTAATTAAATTGCATGAATGTAAAACAAGTAAGAAAAATGCAAGAAAGAAATAAGCAAGAAAGTAACACTAAGAACCATACAACTCGAGACAAGCCATGGGATCAATAACCAACCCTTAAACTTACAAGCTCAATCAAGAGGTTGCAAGATCAAGAGAAGGGTAAAGAACTCATGGTGAATGAAGACATAAAAGAGAACTTTATTAAACTTAAAGAATGATACAACCCTTGAAATCAATAACCAACCCTTAAACTTGCATGCTCAATCAAGAGGTTGCAAGATCAAGAGAAGGTTAAGAACTCAAGGGGAAGCTATGTACAAGAACTAAAGAAACAAAAAGAGTTACAACATGTACGGTAAAACTTTAACAAAGTGAGACCCTTGAACCCTTGCCCACTGCCTTCTATATATAGGCAAAAAAGAAAAGAAAATAAACAATAAAAATAGGGCTACGTGGCAGCAAGGAGGTCCCCACAGAAAGATGGAAGCAGTTGGGAGCAGGGGGGCCGGCGAGCTCGGCTTGGGTGAGAATGTGCTCGGGTAAAATCCGAGCACATGGGCTCGTGCTTGCAATGTAGGCTTGTGTTGTCCCCAATATCACACTGGTGTTGTTTATTTTCTCAAATTAGGCTTGGTCTGCACCTAGGTTTTGGAGGGAACTTCAATCTTTAAAGTCAACACATATCTTGTAGCATTTAATGCATGTCACACTCATGCCCACTTATGTCTTGGACAGCCCCCTAGGTCCATGGTCCAAGCTCCAAGAGTCAGTGGGTACACATGTTATGTGTTGGACCAAAATGTTGTGCACACACTTGCTTGCAAAATAACTCTTGGGATATCGGTCGGTTTGCGGTTCTGGTTGCAGTGTCACCTCACAAATGATATATCCATGATTCTGGATATATTTCTAGTGTTTTGTCACGGATACCTGTAATCTGTATTACTGAGCAAACACCGGTTAATAGTACCGATATACAGAAAAAATAGATAATGAATGAGCGGTATTAAAATGCAATATTCTGGTCTGAACAAATACCCCCAAACTTATTTTTTGCTCGTCCCGAGCAAAAAAAAATCCTAGCCTTACTTTCGCAGGGAACGCGATTGCACTGAGCGCGTGCAACAAGCTGTTAAATCTCTAGGTGTCCCTAGTAGGAGGAGTGTTGTCTCCTGAGGGTTTTCTGCGGATTACACCCAAAAAATCCTGTCAAGTTAGTTTCGTAAGTTAACGTCGCTTCTACTCCTACAGTTTAGTATCCACGTCAGAAATTCTATCATCCTAAGTTAGAAATATTCAACTCTTATGTTTCACGCCTCTAATCTATTTAACCCCAGATCATATACGTTCCAAAAAAGTTTAGAAAGATGTTGGTATCTCTTGAGTTTTCCTCTAAAGTACGGTCTAAAATCAGGGATTTTTATCAACTTTACAGAAAACATAAGTCTTATTCTTCATTTCTATCTTTTATCCAAACATCGATTGTATACCCCTACGTGTATGTAAATTTGCACCCTACACTCAGGAATTCAATTCAAGCTATAGTACCCTTGCCCTAATACCTAATACTACTTCTTTTCATTAATGATGGACGGTGATGCTCACACACCTTTCATGTGACTATCAATACTTCTTGAGGCACTAACGGCTTATTACTGAATGTGTGAGTTTAAAGCGAAAATAGCAGTTTCCAGGTCTTGACTTTATTTCTTTATTTCTTTTTCTTTATTTTTTTCTTTTTCAAGACCGGATATATTTTTCACTGATGCTCTTTTTGGTGTTTAGCTTTAATTACCGTTTTTTCTTTCATACTAGGTTTTCAGGCAAGTGTATTTCTAGGTATCCTTTACTATCCCAAGTTTCAAGGTGCGTGTATGTGCAGTTTGTAGGGTATATACTTTCTAAATTTAGACTCAAGAATAGAAACTATTTTTCAGATTTATCCTTCAGTAAAGCATCAATACTTTCCCTTCATCTTGACTTAACTCAAGAACTGAATTCAAGATTACCTACTTCTATAAAAAACTGTAAGGACGTATAGTCATCAAGTTTAAATAGAATGAGGGTTATTTTTAGGGTTTTCAATTTCTAAGCCTAGGATTTAGTTATTTCTAACGTATCAACTAAACTTTCGGAATAAAAATCTAAGTTATCCTATTAGCTAACTTGACGACAAAGTTTTTATATTTTTGTTAAATTTTTTTTTGATTTTTGTGGGTTTTTAAGTAGGTATGCAAATGCAAAATATACACATGAATGCGATGGAAAGAAAGCTTACCGAGCACACCCCCAAACTTAAACTTGACAGTGCCCTCACAGTCAGGCTACACCAAGAGGGTCAAAATAGTCGGCGTTTCTTAAAAGAAAATTTTATAAAAACAAAACAAAACAAAAAGCAAAAAAATATATACACAAAAAGGTTCCCTCCAAATTTAAGTGAAACAGTGTTTCCACTATTTAATGAGTGAAGTTCAGGATTAGGGGGAAAGAGAACAGTTTCAAACTATACAAGGCCTTACACAAGCCAAAAGTTAACACTAACCATTCAAAAATTTTATCGTTATAATGGTGTGGTTGGTGAAAGAATACGGAGCGGTAAGAAATGGAGAATACGCGATACCGTATGGGGATAGAAATGGTATACGGTCCCGGTATATGAGAAGAAGAATGGCGGGAGGGAAAAAAAATGGAGTACGAACTTGAGGGTGAAAATGGAGTGAATAAATTAGCACAATTTGTGATGACCGATGTGTAAGAAGCGTTTGTGCTAATCTATTAACCCGTCGAGAAATTGGGTCAAATCCCTCAAGATTCGTGAGAAACCATGGGTACGCCGAACTTGGTAAACTAGACATAGTAAATGAACGTGATACGGTGTCTTGTAAGGTCGGAAAGATGGAGAGGATGGAGGGAAGTGATCGAGGAGGGGTATCAGTTAAGGGTTCGGGATGGTGTACACAGTTAATGGAAGGGATAGGATGAATTGGAAAATCCGACTCATCAATTAAAACTGGTTCATCCTCAAAGCTATCCTCAAAATTCTCCTCAATGTTAAGCTCATCCATGCATTTATCATCAAAATCAAGACGCATATGGAGTTCGGGAAAACAGTTAATGACTCGGGATGATGAATTGGAGAGAAAAACTCAGCCAAATCTGCGGGTTCATTATCCAAAATATTCCCTGCGTCGATATCCTCAATCAAGTGAAAATCAAATTTCTCAGACACCTCAACAAAAGCATGGATATCAATCAATTCAGGTTCTAGAGTAGAGGTGTAGAGGTCAAAAGGATTGGGTGTGGTTTCACTCGAAAGAGTCCCTTCACAATCAGGTAAATCAAACACTACAAGTCACACAACTCATTAATTCTTCCATCTTCAATCGGTGAATCGTTTAGAATACTGGATAGACATTCAAAACCGGTGTTGTGGAATTCAGTTTGCTATGGGTAGGTTTGATTTTGAAGGGTGTACAACTCACTCTCTCAACTCAAATTCTCAGCCTGTCCTACCGCCTCATCATACATTGGAAAATGTGGAGCTAGTTGAAAACAAGCTACCGGGTCACTAGGTTGTATGAGGGAGGCCATGGATGCATTCAAATCCATCATCTGTTGACATGACGCTACCCTAATGTCTTCCAACGACTGTTCCAGACTAGACATGGGTTGTGAAGGGGTTTTAGTAAAAGATTCAAAGTTGTTTTTATACTGGAAACTCCCAAATGGCTGTGTAGAAGAAATGTCTAGGGATGGTGCAAAAGTTGGGTAGGATGGATAGGAATTGAATGGCTGGACAGGAGTAGGATCAACATTTGTATAAGAAGGTGAATGAAATTGTTGATCCCAAGAATTTGAAGTGGTGAAAGGAGTGAAAAATCGGCTACGAGATTGTTCAATATGTTCAGCAATAGACATGGGTCTTGGAGTTACAATAGGACTCGAAAAAGGGGTATCAACGTAAGAAGGTGGTGAAGGTTGAAACGGTTGATACAAAGTGGATTGCGGAGTCCAATTGGTAGTCCTAGACGCGTCTATCCGATCTTTCAAAGACATTTTTGGCATGGATGGATCGTTCGACGTTCGATCAAAGCAAGAACCGTAGGAAGTTATGTCTGATTGTGGGTACCAAAGTTCGGCAAGAGTTTTGCGAGGTGGGGTACCCATGATATGAAGAGAAGAAGAAGAAGAAGAGAAAAGGAGCGGAAAAGAATGTGGAGTTACTTTAAGTTAGTTATTAACAAAAGAATGAAGTATACTCACAAAAATAATCTGGACAAAAATAATCACGAAACAAAAATACCACACACGTAATCGGTCTAGGGTTCACCTAGGTCAACTAGACCTGCTCAAGAACTTGATTGGCGAAGTAAAATTGTGTCGAGAAACAGGCTCAAGATATACTGATCACGAGGCCAGGTAAGTGCAGAGATAATGGGAGCTTTTCCGACGCTTTCGTGAAGGTCCTTAATTAAATAACCCTTTCTCTTTTGGCGGTTTCGCCGTGAACACTTTCCTATACACCCCGTAAACAATATACCGATAAGTGGTGTTCTAAACAAAATTAACCTCTATTAGTGAGCACGAAGTCCTTAAGGCTTAAAGTCTAAATTCTTTTAAAAATTTGTGTCGGTATACGTTATGCTCAATTTCGTGATTTTTGGGCCACGGAAAAGGTGATGAAATCCTTTACCGTATGTTGTGGGGTTCTCTTGCCCTTAAGTCCGTATTAATGTATGCATTGCGCAATTCAATAATGAAGGGTCCCGGCAGCGCCCCGGCCGTCGATACGCGGCCAAAATGCGGAACAAAATTTTTCTAAACCGGCGCTACCGCTACCCGATTTCCGGATCGACCTTAAACCCTATTCTAGCAAACTAACTAAGAGTTAGAAAGGTTATACCTAGTTGATCCGTGTCCTTCGGTCTTCATTCCAAGCTCCTAGTGATCTTTTGACGATGTTTGGTTACCGGTCTTCCTCCATCTCTGATGATCCACCCGAAGGAAACGGTGCAAGCTCCAACCTTGTCGAACGAGGTAACCGACGCTCCAACGTCGCTAGCGATGGAGAGTCGAGTTGTATGGAAGTGTCACTACATTTTTCTCTCAAACCATGAGCTCAATAAGAAACTCAAGAAGAAGATGAAGAAGGATATGAACTTTGGCATTAGCAAAATTTGCAAAGTCATTTTTGGGTGAATGAGATAGTGGGAGTAATGCAATGATCAATCAAATGAAATGAGCCCCCTCCAAAATTATGGTCGGCCCCCCCACTCTCCTCCACACAAAAATATCATTTTCTTTTTCCAACATTTTGCATTAAACAAATGAGACCATACCATGCTACATGCACAAACCCATGCCACAAATCACATCACCTTTTCCACCTCATAAATAAAAAAAAATGAATTTCCATAATTGGAAAATCATATAAATGAGGTGGCATCTTCTAGAAGCTATTCCTTATAAAATACGGAATACTTCCCGGTACATGTATCGAAATACATATACGCGTATTCGTACAAAAATACGAATAGCCAAGAGAGAAAATAAATAGCGAACAATAATACTAGAATACATATATATAAATACATATGTAAATTATTAAATCAAAACCTGACTTAATAATCTGGCTTAATCCTAAGCAGCTAGTATTATCAACCGTCCGATCAAAGTCTGCGCAGCAAGTGCACATATTTAATCGGACACATGTATGTATCAACATACGTCATGTACACCATATCGCCTGAACCGTGAAAACGCTCTGTGTGGGACTCTAAAGACTTGTCAATACGCTGGCAGTGGGTTTAACCACAAGCATGTCAGCGGCACTAGCTGTACGTAACGGCTACCCAGGTATTGAGCGAAAGGTAGGCCGACGAGCAAACTCATCTTGAACCCCTACTGAGCCTGACAGTGACAATATCCGTACAGCCCGGTCTGTTCATCTAAGAGTATCGCATATCGAGTCTAAGGGGGTGGATAAAGTCAGACCCCTAACAACACGACATTTAGTGTCGGGATGAAACCCATCACCACCTGAGAAACTATCGATCCTGGATCGGTAGTTCTCGTCCACCGTGGCTACGGATTTATGGTGATGGCCATCCGTACACAACGCGACATCAATCCTCAATACTGGGGGAGACGAATCCCCGACGATCCGATCACTGCCTCCATGTGGCTCGGGACTGTACCCAACTAAAACCTGTTTGCATGACTCCTTTAAGCCGTGGTAAGGTAGTAATCAAAGCACATTGGGAACTCACACGAGACAAATGACGATCTCAGGTCGACAGACTAACCTGTACACATGTCACCTGGGAACTGCTATCTGATAATAGGTATAATATCAACTAGCAGGTTCCCGGCGAGTCCGTCCAGTGTACTCATAACCCAATGAGCACCTGTATACTATCTTAGGTGAACAAACTAACACCAATGGCTTGTGAGACCTGGCCACCGCCCCTCGTCGGGGTCTCGATCAGTATACACTAGTCTACACTGGAGTATCGATGCCCGGTCTCGATACTACCACGACTAGGGACATTTAAGGATGTGCTTATAGACCCCAGCTCTCACATATATGATCGCCATCATAATGCTGGCAGTCAAGCAAGAATCCTATGGGCTTTATCAACATGATGATAAAGACAAACCAGATAGCATACTATCATTTTGAGTAGGACTGCTTTATCGGTATAGGTCCTCACTCAATCATCATAATCATAAGTCCGCGACTGTGATAATTGCCTTGAGGGCACTATAGCCAACAATCTCCCACTTGCACTTAAGGCCAATTATTGCGATGTCGCATACTCACAGCTCGTGTGATACCGAACACCCAACTTCTCTAATAATCAGTTTCGCAAAGCCCGTTTGCGAAAATGATTGCGTTCGATAAATAGCCTCAGTGAGTGGATCTGCTCTAATGTTTCTTTCTGTATCTCTCTATATCTCAACTTCGCGGAGAAAGCTACCTCCCGAAATAAGCAATACATGTCTTAGAATTTGTCTGGATATCTGATGGGACCCAGTTCACAAAAGAACTCCAATTCCAGCAAACTTCCTAGACTGTATCATCCACTGATTTTAATCAGTATCCTGTGCCATGCCTTTCCGCAGTATCCGCTTGGACCACCTATCTAACATATTGTCCCTCAAAAGTGGGAAAACTATAACTCTGACAGTCACTCTGTCATTCAGGTCACCTTGGAAGCCTGAATTGATAACCGTCTCCTGAAGGAGGCTGCCGTAATTGTTTCCTTAGAATATTCACTTATGTTCAATAACTGATTCCCAATGTTTCTCCAGGATTGGATTAATATATCTGCATATTGCATCTAGTGCAAAAGAAATATCTGGTATGGTACTTGACATTTCATGACTAACTCAATTGGCCTAGCCAATGATATGTTGATCATATAGATCCCTCTCCCCTTTAGTCTGTAAGACACCTTTAGAGAGGTTGACTCCATCACCTGCAGGTACACCACCATGCCAGGAGTCGTCCATTTAATGTCAAAGTACCCAGATTAGGATACTTCCCAAATCTAGATCTAAAACCATAGATCTAGTTACCAGAAAAGCTGATATTATATCCATATCCTGTGTGGAGAAACAACTTTGTGACAAACACAATATATAACCGATCGTAGTATAGGAATGTCCCTTCCTATCAAGTGCATGTTATCCCAATACCTAGACATCACTCTCTACTACCTTCTCAGCAGATCCATCTCCTATTCTGATGAAGTCAAAGCCTATGACTGTCACATCAAAAATAGATGATCTATTTCCACTATACCAGCTTTAGTCTATTAATAGACATAAGCTACTTGCCTACTATGCTTCCGCTGCTCCCACTGACTACAACAACCCTCTGGCAGAGTCATATACATGTGCGCCTCTAAAGCTAGTATAGAATGACGGTATACTCATCCTCCTGCCGGGTCTTATAGTCTAAAACAGCAGCAATGGCAAGTCTGGGTAAACAGGAACCTCCCTGTCACCGTTATTGAGAAGACCGAAGTACCTCTCGGGTGCCTGAGGTTACCCACCAAAATCTGCGGAGTGGCTAATTGAACGTCAAAAACAATTGAATCCGTAGGTTTTATTAAATCTTCAGTAATCGTTTGTGGTTCTGGAATCACTTCCAGTTCTACCATACTCCCACTTCTGTTTTCTGAAAAAATCCATTTTGCTAAAACTGTGGCGAGTCGAGAATAATATAAATATTGATCTTCCTGATGGTAGAAAGTTATCCCTCGTCAAAGCCCGGGATAACCCACAAACAGCCATTAATGAAACGTGCCTTGAGTTTATCCGGATTCTGGTTTTAAGCATCAGCCGAACAACTCCCTATACCTTAACATCGTTAAGATATAAATTGATTCTATATATACCTAATATAGAAACAAAAGCACTAATCTAATTTGAACCAGATTCAAAATCATGCAGCTGTCTCCAGTGCATATCAACCAAATGGAAATGGGACAATCAACATTACTCATTTAGGTGTGCATCCACATATGAGTAACCCGAAAGAGAAGAAAGTTCTCAAAACCATTACTATTAGAGGAATACCAAACACAAGTATCTACATCTTCGACTTCATCGAGGAATCCTGATACTTCCAACAAATGGTTCTCTACTTTATTCTTATACCTATAACTTCTCAAAATCTGGACCATGCATTTCAACGAAATACTTGTCCAGAACTGAAGAAGTCACAAGTAAACAGAATATAGTACGAGTACCAACCCCATTGTCGTAATCGACACTGGACAACATACAATACTTTATACAAGTCCACTGATTTCAATAACTCAAACCCTGTGTGTCGTAGGTTGAAAAACTGTACTATGGTTAAGAAGAATTACACCGCTGTTAAATGCACCTTACCTAATCACCAACTGATAGAGGTAAATGTCATAGGCACAATATCAAAAAGTTATATCTTACTTTATAAAATAAATGTACAGATATATCAGTTTGAAATTGGTGCATAACAATGGATATTCAAAATCAAATATTTTCCATCCGGCAAAATCCAGATGATTTCCTCAAATATCACCAATTACAAAGAATTCCGATATAATGAGGATCTAATCACCCAATTCCCAATATCTTACTCCTGTTGGAGATAGTGCCCTCAGAGTCAATTATTGGATCACAGGCACGTGATTGCAATGATTGAGGGAGGACCTATCCCGGTAGGACAGTCTTACTCGAGATGATAGTATGCTATCTGGTTTATCTTTATCATCGTGTACTTCTTTAGGTGACCTGACATGTCGCTATTACACGTTGATAGAGCCCCTAGGATTCTTGCTTGACCACCAGCAGTATGTGTAGGGTTCCTAGGCACACTAGTGAGGTCTCACAAGCCATCAATCATGCCAATTTCAAAAATTCTAGGTGCCGAGAAACCCGACTACGGACCGTTGGCTAGATTTCTAGGCGAAAAAGAAACTAGTTAACACTTAACTACAAGAATACGGAAATACAACCTTTGTAGATCCGGTGCTCCACCTCCATAGCTCCGCAACGAAGTCCCCTCGCTGTCCTAGTGAATTCCCGGGCTCTAGCGTCGGCTTCATCGGAGAATAGGCGGGCTAGGTCATCGACGACGTGCCGAAGATGATCTACGTCGAAGCATCGCTAGATCAAGCTCCACCTTCACCAAGCCATGAAAACTTGTGAAGGAAACACACTCTACTACTTGGCAAGAGGTAGAGGATGAAGAAATAGGAAGTGGGTTCACTTTAGAATTGGATTTCTCACTCATTTTCACATTCCACCATTGTTGGTAGAAAGCTTTCTTCAAGGTTGAAGATGAAGAAGAAGAAGATAATGATATGATAAGTTAATTGTTATAGCAAAAATAAAAAGAATCCTTATCATAATATTAACTATAGTTAGGTGTAGAGAAATGACTAAGGTTAAAAGAATGGTTAGGGTTAAGCTTGAAGACAAAATGGTCATATGGTCAAAGCTTCATGAAGCTTCATGAAAGAAAGAAAGAATGATAACCATTTTGTTTTCTTTTGTCATTTCATTTTAATCCAAATAAATAGATAAATGAATGGACAAATAAAAAGAAACCTTAACCATTTACTTAACCTAGGTTTAATTCTTTACACTAACCAATTTTGCATGCATCATCAAACATGATACAATCAAGTGCACAAAAATATATCGCATATACAATGCGCACATCCGAGTGAGAAAATCCATCTTAAGTGAACCGATACTAGTTAATGCAAAGTAATATATCAAATATATAATTATGCATTAAATCATTAAATCAACACTTGATTTAATGATCCGGTCATATCGCATATAACCGACTAATATCAACAGTAACAACTTATCGAATCAACACTTGATCCGATAACCCGGCTATATCGCATATAACCGATCAATGTCACATATCGCGAGAATCGAATACAGTATCACATACTGGTATCATTCTCGGTCCCGCACATATCTCATACGCGCTCCTATTTCGTTTCGCTTGAGCCAGGAAACCTCTGTGTAGGACTCTAAAGACTCGTCAATACGCCGGCAGCAGGTGATGATCATATCAAACACCCACAAGCCGCAAGCGGTCTGCTAAACGTAATGGCCACCCGGGTATTGAGCGATCAGAAGATCGACGAGCAAGCCCGCTCACACTCCAGTGAATCCAACCAGTAACACTACCGTACAGTCCGGTCTGATCGTCTGATATGTCGCATATCTCGTCTAGGGGTGGTAAACGTCAGACCCCAATAGCTCAATAAGTCGTGTCGATGTGAGGTCTATAACAATTCGAGAAACTACTGGTAACACTTACCAGTAAATCTCAGCAACCCAGGCCAGGGATTTCCTGTTATAGCCAATCGAGCACAGCGCAACATCAACTCCCTATACCAGGAGAGACGAATCCTCTCCTATTGCTCATTGCCTCCATGTGACTCGGGACTGTACCCAAAAACCACCGTTTTGCATGCCCTCTTGGACGTGGTAAGATGGAAATCAAAGCACAGTGGGAACCACACAAGACTCTATGACGATCTCGGGTCAACAGACTACTCTGTACCAGTGTCACCAGAGAACTGCCATCTGACGTGAGGTATAATATCATCTGGGAGTTCTCGGCGAGTCCGTCCAGTGTACCCAGTCTCTACTGAGCACCCGTATATCATCTCTGATGTCAAACACCGATGGATATGGGATCATCCATCGCCCATCTGTATGGGTCGAGAAGGTACACGCTAGTCTACTCTGGTATATCGATGCCCCGTCTCGATACACCCTAGACTAGGGACTTTGAAGGATGTACTTATGGACTACCATGTCCCCACTAGTATGATCCGCATCATAGTCCAGGTAGTCAAGCACACATCCTAAGGGCTTTACCAACATGTAACAGAGAGACAATCAGTATACACGTTAAGGTAAAGTTCAACCAGATAGCATACTATCATGTCGAGCAAGAAAGTCCTCCCTATATATGTCCCATCATCCACTACAATATACATCCTATGTACAGTAATGGCCTCTAGGGCATACATATAACTAACAATCTCCCACTTGCACTAGGGCCATCTGATAGCAGTGGTTGTAGTATCTCATACTCAACCATCCCATAAAAATCTCTCTCTGGGAACAGGCCTTTGTGAGTGGATCCGCTGTGTTGTCCTCTGAGTCTACTCTCCAAACCTCGATCCCCTGGAGATCAACCATCTCCATGATCAGGTAATACTGCCTTAGAATATGTCTGGATCACTGATGGGACCGACGTTCCTTGGCATAAGCCACAACTCCATTGTCACACAATGGGAGGAACAAAGTTCATCTTATGAACTAATATACACCCAGACTGCCTCTTTGGTAGCATCTTAAGTAGCGATGTATCCAGCCTTTATCGTCTAGTATGTCACGGTATTTAGCTTGGAACTCTTCCAACATACCGTCCCTTTACTGAGGGTAAAGACAATGCCTGCGACTGACATTCAGTCGTCTTTATCACCCTGGAACCCTTCCAGTGATTCTCCCCAGGATCGATTGATACCATCTCACTACAACTAGTGAGAATCCTAACATCCAATTAGATCTATCTCATAGATCCAAACCCAGGATTTAGGAGGTATCACTTTGATCCTTTATGGAGAATCATTGTGATAAGCGGAGATTGACCGAGCGTAGCATAGGAAACTCCTTCCCTATCAAGAGTATGACACCCACGTACTCTACGAGGATTGTCACCATACTCCCTACTACCTTTTTGTTTATACAAGGTTCATCTACCATTTTGATGATGTCAACTTCTTTGACTAATCCATCAAAACAGATGTTCCAACTCCGCGATGCCTGCTTTATCCTATAAAGCATCTTGCACACGTATCCGCTGCTCCCACTGTCTACGAGGCCCTCTGGCTGTGTACTTATAGACGTTCTCTTCTAAAACATCATTTAGAAAAGCTGTCATGACACCCAACCACCAGATACCGTAGTCATGGTATGTAGCCATGGTAAGTAGGATCTGGATGGACTTAAGCATAGATACTTGAAAAGGTTTTATCATTATCCACAGCTGGTCAATGATGCAAACTTTTAACAAGTCTAGCTTTGAAAGTCTCAACTTTTCGATGTACACCAAGTAATCTTCTCAAGATATACTTGCTCCTGATGGGGATTTAACCCTTCAGATATAGCAACCAAAGTCCATACTTTGTTGGTGTATAAGGATTCCATCTCAGATCGCTAAGCATCCAGCCATTCTTACAGAGTCTTACTCCTGATGGCCAGCTCGAAACTAGTTGGGTCATCATCTCATGATGCAGTCCTCGCTCCCACTGTCATAGAGAAACCGAAGTATCTCTCAGGTGGGTGAGGAACCCTACTAGATCGGCGGAGAGGCTGAGGTTCGTTGGAATCTACTGAATCCTTTGGTTCTACCAAATCATCTGCTGTTGTTTGTATAGCTGGAACCTTTCCAGTTGTACATAACAGATCTTGCCTCGAGCTTGTCCGGATTTTGCTTTTCAGACATAGGCTGGACAACCCCAAATCTCAACTAACTTGAGAGATGGGCTCTTCCCTTATCATATCAAATATGAAGTGGTAGGCAACTGATTTGATTTGAATCCTATTCAATAGGTATGCAGCTTCTCAAGTGCATAACTCCCAATAAGGAAACAGGTAACTCAGTATTACTCATCATAGAGCACACCTTATCATATAGGGTGTGATTGCTCCACCCCGATTTACCATCGTGCTATGGTGTATACGGAGGAGTAATGCTGAGAGAGAATCTCATTCTCCTTTAGAATAATCCAGGATTTCCGTGCTTAAGTATTCTCCTCCTCGATCTCATCAAAGGACATAATACTTATACCCGTATTTTGGTTTTCTACTTCTCGCTTATATTCTGTGAATATCTCAAAAGGTTCGGACTCATGTTTCAACAGGAACATATGACTGAATCTTGAGAGATTATCAGAGAATATAATGAAGTATAAAGAACCAGTCCTGGCATGTGTAGACAGGAGACATTACATACATCATCATGTATCAGTCCCAAGAGTTCACTAACTCTTTCTCTGTTTCCAATAAACAGAGCTAGTGTCATTATATCTTTGTGACATGACTGGCGAGTTTCACAAGATGTAAATTCAAACTAATTTAAATATGCATCTTTATGTAACTCTAGCTAGTCGGGTCACATTTGTCTGACCTAGTCTACAATACCTCAAGAAGGAATCGTTCAATTCTGAACTCTTCCTCTTGTGTGTGTTCCGTATACTAAGAACTGTAGTTTGATTTAGAACATCAACGCTTTTAGATAACGTGCCTGAACCGATCAACTTTTGATATAGGAAATGTTCAAAACATTATCCAACAATACAAAATTATATCCTTTCTTTACTAATAAAGAGACTGATATGATTTTGTATATCAGGTTCGGTATCTAATAACATTCGTTCAGAATCAATGTATTTGTAATGCAGGGTGACAGTGACCAACAGACTTGGCTGCAACTCTTGCTCCGGTTTCTGTCTCATGAAACTTATCACCCGTTCTCAGTCCTCTACCTTTCTGTAGCCCTATGTAACAGATTACATATCTGGGATCCTGATCTGGTATCACATACCCAGGACGTAAAGGATACTGAGAAACAGTTCTCTGTAATGAACACACCCGAAGATGATGCATCATCATGCACTCTCCTCGTTTGGGCGGCATGGGAATTCTGGTAATCCCCAATTTCCTGCTCTGTCTTATAACAATTATAAGTTGGAGCGGGACCAACGTTCCCCAGCTCAGTATAACAAGTGGGTTCGGTCAATTATCCGTATTATTATCTTGATTAAGACGTGATATGGTCGCTACCTGGAGAGAGAGAGAAGAAAACACTCAGCGTGCGCTCTTGCAAGAATAGATTGGTTATTACTTTATCTAATCAGGATGGCTCCCACTGCTTTTTATCAAATCTTCCTTCAAACCCTAAAAGGAAAGACTAGCCGGGATTAATTACACACTACAGGTTCGCCAATCTTTCAGCCAGGCCAGTGTCGGTACTTTGAGGGAGGTCCCCCGTGCTTTCGCACGAACCTAATTAATGTAAACCTCATTTTCCCAGAGGCGTAACCTCGTTAACACCTTTCTAGACACCTACTTGATCGGCTAATTGTAATGTATAAAACTCTCCCAGGAGTAATTCTTACTCGCAGCGGGTATCGGGATCCAACTATCTCATAGAAGGTATGCAATCTCATTGCAAATTTCAACACTTGAAATTCCCGATAATATTTTGCCCCTAGCGTCCTATGACCTTGACGGAGGCCAAACAACCCATAGCCCGCTAGTCAAGTTCAACCCGTCATTTCCTGATTGAATTAAACCCACCCGCACGACCCTTGACGGAGGCCAAACAACGCCGTACGAATACCCTAATCCAATCGCATCATATGCTAGCAGATAAGCACTAGTTAGCTACCGTACACTACGCCTTGACGGAGGCCAAACAACCGCAGAACGAATACTAACTAGTACGTATCTGAAATGACGGAGGGCTACGACAGGTTTTTCTGAAAACCTATTGCGTAATGAACTTGATATCGTTGTAGAATCAAATGATTTTAAAATGGAGTGCTTTTGAGGCTTTTCTAGTTTTGCTAAAGGAGTCACTCCCGGTGAAGGGATCGTCAGTCCTTTCCTCGTCGAATGAGGTACGGGATATATCATATATATCACTATGCAAAGCAAAAACTCTTAAAAGCAATCAAAAGACAAACCGAGTGTGTAGCATCTGCCAGTTATTGCTAAAGGAGTCACTCCCGGTGAAGGGATCTCGGTCCTTTCCTCATCGAATAAGGTGCAGGATATATCACATATACCGCTGTGCAAAGCAAGAACTATAGCTACCTGTTTTATTTTGAAATTCGATTCCACAACATCTTAGGTTTCTTTTATTTCATTAATCATATTAATGAAGTCCCATCATTTAAAGTACCTAAACATCACAGATAAAAACGACGTACACTTATGCCATCCGCATTCGCCTCGATGTCCCCTCGTGCACCGTTAGGTTAGGTAACTAACGGCAGAGCGGGGCAGGGCTAGCGCGGGTGTAAAACATAAGTAACGTCTATATAATATATCATATATACTATATACAGCATCTATCAAAGAACATCACATGATCACATCACAGATATCGCAGCAGAAGAAACATATGAAATATTGGATATACTAGGACGTCCGTGTTTTCAATATGAGCCAGTATAAAACACGGATTCCACGGTCGCGATGAATAGCCAAACCCACACCCCTAGACCCCTACGAGAGTGGCAAGCAACCCTACCAATTCTGGAGTTAGGAGACGCGGACTCGACTCCTCGAGTTGGTCTCCCACTGGACTCCAGAACCCGGTTACTTGTGCTCCCCTCCTTGGGTCTATCCTAGTGCGGAAAAGTAAATAATATACAAAAGGTGACATCTTCCGTAACCTGGAAGTGCCCCAATAAAAGAATATTACATACAAGTTTTTACATGAATGAAAATGAAAAACACTCATCTCACATAAAAACCCCCGGCTATTCAAACACGACGATCCAATATAACATATCCAGCAACACATAACATCACATGTCATCAACGTAAGTAAATAT
The DNA here is from genome assembly GCA_030015575.1 of Agapanthus africanus. Lineage (NCBI taxonomy): Eukaryota > Viridiplantae > Streptophyta > Magnoliopsida > Asparagales > Amaryllidaceae > Agapanthus > Agapanthus africanus. The sequence continues at coordinate 510,633,215 of CM057341.1, forward strand.
GCGCATCCCAATTGTCGTTGACATATAGCAACGAAACCGGCGATATCACATATTACACTTACGGTCACAGAAAAGAAAGTGTAAAACTACAACAGTTGGAATCCGCAACCTCTTTAGACATCGCATGCCTAATCAAATGAATTCCTTAGACATCGCATGCCTAACAATTATAAACCCCGCATTTTAGTCTCATTATCGAAAACTCTTTTCAATATCAAGTCGGGCAATTCAACAAGATTCTCGACATCCTGATCGAATGCTCGTCGCAAACTTCAGTAGGCGGCCGCACCCCCGACGCCGTCGACGAAGTGCACCAAGGCGGAACACCGCTGCCGCGAGCACCCGGACGGATGCTTTCGGCGACGGGGTTCTCCTACAGTCACTTGGTCGGGGCTATGGAGCGAGGCTGTCTATTAAATTTACCTGGCGAGTATCCGCGTACGCTACGTGATTACGACGGACTTTTGATCACATCAAAATTCCGTGGCAACCGATCAAGTGAGACTAAACTGCTACGTTTATAATATTCATTCCGTTATCTCATAACAATTTGTGAATTCCAATTATTGTATCCCATTCCAGATAAACAGAAAATGTTAAACTTTTCGATCGAACAGTCAAACACCCAAGTTTTCCCGATACAGCTCAATACATGAAATAAGTCTAACAACATTCCGTTCGTGCCTCAGTACCAACGGTCCAGCCGTAGAAGGGTCAAGCCAACGCCTCACATGTGGCACGCCGTACTGCCCCAAACCCGAAGGTTCAAAGGGCAGTTCAAGACGGTCACATAATCGAGTTAAGGTTTGTTGTTTTCTAGAGGGTCCATCGCGTTACTTGCACTACTTAGAACGTCGTTAAACTACGGAAAAATCCAACACTTGGAAATTTCCCGACAGGGGAAAAATTGGGTATTTATATCCGGTCGAACTTTTTAACATATTCTAAAATTTATCCGGAAAGCCAAATAGACAAAATCTGATAAACCTGATCGAATCATCGAAGCTCCAAAACATCCCAGATTATTCAACTCTTGAATAAATATTAAAAATACCCAAAGAACTCATCACTGTTAAATAGGAATTACTGTGCAAAAGTCAACGCAAGAGGAGATCATTAGGCCGCGGAACCGCCGCACATGCCAAGCTCGTGCTGCGGTTCCGCGGTGGTTTAATTGAATTAGGCCCCCGTATTTCACAGTAATTCATATAAAACCCTGCTTAATTTTCTGCATATTTTTAATGTGGAAAAATGCACAGTTTTGAAAAAAGGACAGAGAGCATGGGAAAAATGAGGTTTCGGGTTCGATCGGGATTCAAACGTTGTCCAGACTTCGCCTAAGGCTCTAGCTAGGCTCTGATACCGCTGTAGGGTTCCTTGGCACACTAGTGAGGTCTCACAAGCCATCAATCATGCCAATTTCAAAAATTCTAGGTGCCGAGAAACCCGACTACGGACCGTTGGCTAGATTTCTAGGCGAAAAAGAAATTAGTTAACACTTAACTACAAGAATACGGGAATACAACCTTTGTAGATCCGGTGCTCCACCTCCATAGCTCCGCAACGAAGTCCCCTCGCTGTCCTAGTGAATTCCCGGGCTCTAGCGTCGGCTTCATCGGAGAATAGGCGGGCTAGGTCATCGACGACGTGCCGAAGATGATCTACGTCGAAGCATCGCTAGATCAAGCTCCACCTTCACCAAGCCATGAAAACTTGTGAAGGAAACACACTCTACTACTTGGCAAGAGGTAGAGGATGAAGAAATAAGAAGTGGGTTCACTTTAGAATTGGATTTCTCACTCATTTTCACATTCCACCATTGTTGGTAGAAAGCTTTCTCCAAGGTTGAAGATGAAGAAGAAGAAGATAATGATATGATAAGTTAATTGTTATAGAAAAAATAAAAAGAATCCTTATCATAACATTAACTATAGTTAGGTGTAGAGAAATGACTAAGGTTAAAAGAATGGTTAGGGTTAAGCTTGAAGACAAAATGGTCATATGGTCAAAGCTTCATGAAGCTTCATGAATGAAAGAAAGAATGATAACCATTTTGTTTTCTTTTGTCATTTCATTTTAATCCAAATAAAAAGATAAATGAATGGACAAATAAAAAGAAACCTTAACCATTTACTTAACCTAGGTTTAATTCTTTACACTAACCAATTTTGCATGCATCATCAAACATGATACAATCAAGTGCACAAAAATATATCGCATATACAATGCGCACATCCGAGTGAGAAAATCCATCTTAAGTGAACCGATACTAGTTAATGCAAAGTAATATATCAAATATATAATTATGCATTAAATCATTAAATCAACACTTGATTTAATGATCCGGTCATATCGCATATAACCGACTAATATCAACAGTAACAACTTATCGAATCAACACTTGATCCGATAACCCGGCTATATCGCATATAACCGATCAATGTCACATATCGCGAGAATAGAATACAGTATCACATACTGGTATCATTCTCGGTCCCGCACATATCTCATACGCGCTCCTATTTCGTTTCGCTTGAGCCAGGAAACCTCTGTGTAGGACTCTAAAGACTCGTCAATACGCCGGCAGTAGGTGATGATCATATCAAACACCCACAAGCCGCAAGCGGTCTGCTAAACGTAACGGCCACCCGGGTATTGAGCGATCAGAAGATCGACGAGCAAGCCCGCTCACACTCCAGTGAATCCAACCAGTAACACTACCGTACAGTCCGGTCTGATCGTCTGATATGTCGCATATCTCGCCTAGGGGTGGTAAACGTCAGACCCCAATAGCTCAATAAGTCGTGTCGATGTGAGGTCTATAACAATTCGAGAAACTACTGGTAACACTTACCAGTAAATCTCAGCAACCCTGGCCAGGGATTTCCTATTATAGCCAATCGAACACAGCGCAACATCAACTCCCTATACCGGGAGAGACGAATCCCCTCCTATCGCTCATTGCCTCCATGTGACTCGGGACTGTACCCAAAAACCACCGTTTTGCATGCCCTCTTGGACGTGGTAAGATGGAAATCAAAGCACAGTGGGAACCACACAAGACTCTATGAAGATCTCGGGTCAACAGACTACTCTGTACCAGTGTCACCAGAGAACTGCCATCTGACGTGAGGTATAATACCATCTGGGAGTTCTCAGCGAGTCCGTCCAGTGTACCCAGTCTCTACTGAGCACCCGTATATCATCTCTGATGTCAAACACCGATGGATATAGGATCATCCATCGCCCATCTGTATGGGTCGAGAAGGTACACGCTAGTCTACTCTGGTATATCGATGCCCCGTCTCGATACACCCTAGACTAGGGACTTTGAAGGATGTACTTATGGACTACCATGTCCCCACTAGTATGATTCGCATCATAGTCCAGGTAGTCAAGCACACATCCTAAGGGCTTTACCAACATGTAACAGAGAGACAATCAGTATACACGTTAAGGTAAAGTTCAACCAGATAGCATACTATCATGTCGAGCAAGAAAGTCCTCCCTATATATATCCCAACATCCACTACAATATACATCCTATGTACAGTAATGGCCTCTAGGGCATACATATAACTAACAGTATGAGGGCGATCATATAAGTGGGAGCTGGGGTCTATAAGCACATCCTTAAAAGGTCCCTAGTCGTGGGAGTTTCGAGACAGGGCATCGATACTCCAGAGTAGACTAGTGTATACAGTCGAGACCCCGACGAGGGGCGGTGGCCGGTCTCATAAGCCATTGGTGTCAGTTGGATCACCTAAGATGTATACAGGTGCTCATTGGGTTATGAGTACACCGGACAGGACTCGCCTGGAACTTGCTAGTTGGTCTTATACCTGACGTCAGATGGCAGTTCCCTGGTGACATGTGTACAGGTTAGTTCATCGACCTGAGGATCGTCATTTGTCTCGTGTGAGTTCCCACTGTACTTTGATTACTACCCTACCACGCTCAAAGGAGACGTGCAAAAAGGTTTTAGTTGGGTACAGTCCCGAGCCACATGGAGGCAGTGAGCGGATCTTCAGGGGTTCGACTCTCCCGGTATTGGGGGTGAGGTCGCGCTGTGTCTAGGAGAGCCATTACACGAAGCCCTCGGCCGAGGCAGGAGATTTACTGGTAGGTATTCCAGTAGTATCTCAGAGTGTTCTGGGCTACACTCCGACACGACTTGTACCGCTTTTGGGGGTCTGACTTTTACCAACCCCTTAGGCCCGTTATGCGATGCTCATAGACGAACGGACCGGACTGTACGGATATTGTCACTGACAGGCTCAGTAGGGTGTCAGGATGAGTTTGCTCATCGACGTCTCTTTTGGTCAATACCTGGTAGCCCGTCACGTATTGTCTTATACCTCTGACGTGCTAGTGGTTAAATCCACAACCAAGGTGTTGACGAGTCTTTAGAGTCCCCCACATTCAGTTGCTTAAGTTTTCGGGCGAAACGCTGTAGAGGCCGTATGGAGATATGGCAGGGTTCGATCAGATACGTGCGGTATTGCACGGATCAGGATCGGACGGTCAGTACTAGAGGCCGTATGGATATATGGCAGAGTTCGATCAGATACGTGCGGTATTGCACGGATCAGGATCGGACGGATATTACTAGCCGGCTTTGGTTTAAGCCGGATCCTAGTATAGTACAGTGTAGATTTTGTCTCATTGCATTTGTATTTCGGTCGGAATACAAATGCGGGTGTGTATACACAGTAGCGGGGTTTTCCTATAATTTATTACGGGATCAGTTTTCTGGAGTTGCCAGTTTGTTTTCCGTTTCGGCCATATTTCCTTGTATCTTTCATTGGCCGAAGATTGGTGGAGGAGGGCTAATTTGCACTTGTGCAAATTGGCAATTTGGAGGGTTGTTTTTGCAAGATGTAATGTCATGATAATTGCACCATACCTTGACTTTCTTGAGTTCATGATTGCTTGACTTTTTGAAGCAATCATGGTTGTTGATTGGTTGGTGGAGTGTGGGTTTTGATTGTGATCATGTTTCATGATAAGATTTTTCCTCTCCCTTGCATTATTATTCGTCTCTCACATTTTTGTTACCCCAATTCTCTTATTCCCAAATGCATGGCCGGCCAAGCCTTTAGAGGGCTGTCCAAAATTCTAGAGGTGGGGTTTTTGTGCTTTTGCTTTGGTAAAAATCCCACAAGATCAATCTCCATTAGCTTGTATCATCCCTCCACCAAAAGGCAACCTCCATGAACCCCAAATGAGACATATCGCTACACGCATTCTACAGCAAACCTTGGGCACGTCGGCTCGCCAACTTCGTGCCCGAGTTGCCTCGGTATAGAGGCGGGAGCCCGTAAAAGAAGCAGGCGACGTGGTGCCCTTCCGGCGACGAGGTGGAGACCGGAGCTTCCGCGGGAGATCGGGACGACGACGAGAAGACCGGCGGACACGGATCACTCGGTATATCTCTCTTCCCATCTTGTAGTTAGCTAGGACTAGTTAATGGCACGATCCAGGTTTTATAGTGCGCGGTGGTGCCGGTTTGAAAATTAAAGTTAACCATCACTTCCGCATTTGGCCTCGGGATGGAGGCCGGGGCGCCGCCGTGCACTTACAGTGGTATCAGAGCCTCGCCATTAACATAGTCTAGCATTGTCTAATGTGTTTTACATTTCCGATCGAACAATTTTCCAAAAACCGTATTTTTCTTTGCATCAGTTTTCTGTCGATTTTTTTCTGGCTCGAAAATTTTTTCAGGTAGTCTCAGAATACTGTGCACGGAAGTATAAGCCTACTGTAAAAATTTGGTCTCGAGATCTCATTATTCGACCGTGGAACCGCGGCCAAACACATGACTGGGCCGCGGTTCCGCCGCTGTTTTGACAGATCAGTACACCAATTTTTTATAGAGGCCTCCAGACTTGAAAATGTGGTTTCTGGAATGTTATTTTTGGGCCCAGAATTTCTTGATGTGCTACAGTAGTACTTGGGGGCCCACTTGGTAAATTTGATCGATCGGATATTTAAAACACATTAGTTCATAGTTTTTACATTATATCTGCGACCGTGAATGTCACTTGATCGGTAAATCCTGTCTAACTGCTATAGCCCGGTTAGACGGATTTGCGAACGTGACATTCACATTGATGTTCTGTGATTTTGCTGTGATGTTGCGGATCGGACGTGGGGATAGCCTGGATGCTATGCTAGTACAGTTTTTGTTGTATTATGTACATTTGATTTTGCGGGACGGGCGTCCGACATGTGGACTGCCGTCACTGCCTGTTTGTATTATTATTTTGGGGCACCACCAGGTTGCGGTCGATGTACCCGTTGTATGTATATTTTACTTTCTGTACTAGGATTACCCCAAGGAGGGGTGCACGGATAGCCGGGTTCTAGAGGGCAACGGGCCCGCATCTCATGGCATTGAGACGGAGGGGGCTTCACTCTAGAATTGGCGGGCTATTCGCCGCACTTGTAGGGGGTATAGGTTGACCCAGGAGGGGTGCCCGAGTTACCGGATTCCGTGAAGTGCTGGGTGGTCCATTCAAGTTGCTGAAGGGGGCTGCCTCGCTTCAGGTTTTGGCGGGTAACTTGCCGCGCCCATAGGGGTCTAGGATTTCATTGCACAGGCTATCCACACGACCAGGGGAACATCGGGTTTCAGCGGCTCTGTGAAACCCAGGGATCCCAGATATCTGTATTGTTCTGTGATGCTGTACATTTCTGTGATGTTGCATTTTATCACGCCTTGAGCGAAATATTATATATTGGTATATATATTAGTAGATGTTGTATATGTTTTGCATCCGCGCTAGTCCAGTCCCCGCTCTGTCGTTAGTTAGCTAACCTAACGGGTAATGACGGGACCCAGTGGCGAATGCGGATGGCATATACGTACATCAGTATATTTTCGTTCTTTGTGGTGTGATCAATTGATGGGACTGCGTTGATTCGGATCAATGCAAGTTAAAACAAACCTAATCTGATGTTGTTGGAACACATTTTAAAAAGCTGTTATTGCAAGGGCGCTCTCTTTTGTTTTGCATAGTGGTATTCAGTTGGAATATCCTGCTACTCGGTCGACGAGGTAAGGGCCGAGATCCCTTCACCGGGAGTGACCCCTTAGACAAAAGTTTGCGTCAGGGCAATAACTTCACTATAGCCGATTACTTTTGCTTTGCATCGTGGTATTCAGTTGGAATATCCTGCACCTCATTCTACGGGGAAAGAGCTGAGATCCCTTCACCGGGAGTGACCTCTTTAGCAAAGGTTTTCGTCACTATATTTTCTAAAAAGCTATCCGTTCCTTCAACGATATCAAGTTCATTACGTTAAAGGTTTTCGCCAGAAACCATTCGTAGCCCTCCGTCGTTTCATATGGGTGGTAAATAGTATTCAAGCTGTGTATGTTGGCCAAAGTCAAGGCACAGTGATTGGTAGCTATTGGGGTATTCATATGCAGCATAGATAGATGCGTTGGTTTGGGGCAGTCATACTACTATTTTAGCCAAAGTCAAGGGTATGTACGGGTGTGCTCAAATTAACCGGGAGAATGACGGGTAGAACTTGACATGTGACGTATGATATGTTGGCCAAAGTCAAGGTCATAAGAGCATGGGGCAAAAATCACATCGGGAGTTTCTAAAGAAACTGAAACTTGCCAGATATGCGCATACCTTCTGGAGTGTGACACCATGAGCGTATTCCGTCACATTATCATGCGATGATAGTTGGATCCCGATTCCCACTGATGAGTTGGTTTGCTCCTCGGGTGATCCCGACTAATTCTTCTTTCGGGTTTGGAGAAGAATTTGAGGCTACAGTGGGAGGTTTCCAGATTAGACAAATTGGTAACCATTCTGATCTAGGTTAGAGTGCACGCTGAGTGTTTCTTTTCTCTCTCTCTGTGGCAGCGACCATTGACCCGACCCTAGACTATGACTCAGTGACCAAGTTGACCGAACCTTCTTAAACACTGGCTTTTGGATTGTCAGGGTTGCAAACCTCATTGCCACTCCTACTTTTACCCTTTTCTCCAGGACACCCCGTATTACTACGAACGTCCACTTCCATTGGACAAAACCATCGTATGGTTATATATGAACTCGAAGGATTTTACTCGAGGATGGTTTCCGGTTCTGGAGAAAACGGATAGGATTATTCAGTTGTCTTTTCCTTTTACCTTCTCTCGAGTTGTGAGTACTCCTTGGTTTAGGAGATAGTACACCTATTACGCAAATTGGATAGTCTTATTCCAAACCATAGGCAGGTGTCGACCGGTAGGGAATGAAGAAAACCAATTAGCCTAACGATGGTGTACAGAAGGTATTAAGTTAAGACAAAGCAAGGGATTAGTAAAAGGGCAAAGTAAATTGCAACTGATATTCATGACCAAACCAGGTATTTCATTAGCACTCCCAAATCACCTTTGTATTTCTCCAGAACACTCCGTATCACTATGAAGATCCACAGTTTATTGGATACTCCATCGTATGGTTATATACGAATTCGAAAGTAACTTGTTCCAGTTCGGGGATGGATTCTGGTTCAGGAGAAATAGGAATAAGGTTTATTCGGTTGTCTTTTATCTTCACCTTCTCTCGCTTTGCGATTGTTCCTAGGATTAGGACAGTATACCCATTATGCTTATTGGATAGTCTTCTTCCAAACCATAGGCTGGTGCCGAACGGTAGGGAAGAAAGAAAACCATTTGGCCTAAAGGGGTGTACAGAAGGTAATGACTAAAGACATATAAAGGGATTTAGAGAGGTGGCAAAGAATTATACGGTTACAGTCGTGAATCTGGAAGAGGCATTAGTAGGAATACCCGGATACCCCATCGAAACATTTCAATGTTTCAGTTTCGCTGTGCACTGTTAAAGGAAAACTGATTTCCCAATTAGACACTTACTCCTGGGTATGTATTTACCAGGTATGATTCTCACATCTGTATGGTTTTACAGATGATGAGTGGGAGTAGGTTAGTGGGAATTAGGTGATCATCCTCATAATATCGGGATTCGCTGTAATCGGTGATATTTGAGGAAATCACCTGGGCTGTTTGCCGGTCGACAAATATTTGGTTTTAAATATCCGCTGTTATGCACCAATTTCAAATTGATATATCTGTACGTCTATTTTCATAGAGTGAGATATACATTTCTAAAATTATGTCTATGACATTTACCTATATCAGTGGATGGTTAGGTAAGGAGCATTAAACAGCGGTGTAATTCTTCTTAACCATAAATACAGTTTTCAACCTACGATACACAGTAAATGAGTTATCAGACTCAAGGGACTTATACAGAGTATTGTATGTTGTCCAGGGTCCATCAGGACAGAGGGGTTGGTCCTCGTACTATATTCGGTTTACTTATGACATCTCTAGTTTTTAGACAGGTGTTTCGTGGAAACACATGGTCCGAATTTGGAGAAGTTATAGGTATTTGAATAGAGTAGAGAACCAGGTGTAGCAAGTATCGGGATTCTTCAAAGTGATCGAAGATATAGATACTTGTATATGGTATTCAGTTGATAGTAATGATAAAGAGAACTTGCTTCTCTTTCAGGTTACTCATAATTGGAAGCATTCCTAAGTTGAGTAACGCTGATCGGCCTCCTTCCATTTAGTTAACTTGCACTGGAGATAGCTGCATGATTTGAATCTGGTTCAATTAAATCAGTGCCTCTAGTTCTATATTGGATATAGAACAGTTCATATCTTAACGATATTAAGGTACGGGGAGTTGTCCGGTTTATGATTAAAACCAGACACTGGACAACTCAAGGCACGTTTCTGTAATGGCTGTTTGTGGGTTAACCCAGGCTATGACGAGGGTTGACTTTCTACCATCTGGAAGATCAATAGTGATATTGTTCTAAACTCGCCACAGTTTTAACAAAAATGGATTTTTTCAGAAAACAGTAGTGGGAGTATGGTAGAACTGGAAGTGATTCCAGAACCACAAACGATTATTGAAGATTTGAAAGGAACCTAAAGATTCAATCTGGTTTGACATTCCATTGGCCACTCCGCAGATACGGTGGGTAACCTCAGGCACCCGAGAGGTACTCCGGTAGCCTCAAGGACGGTGACAGGGAGGTTCTTGTTTACCCAGATTTGCCATTACTGTTGTTCCAGACTGTGAGTCCCGGCAGGAGGATGAGTATAGCGTCGTTCTAAACTAGCTTTAGAAGCGCACGTCTATATGACTCTGCCAGAGGGTTGTCGTGGTCAGTGGGAGCAGCGGAAGCATTGGTGGACATGTAGCTTATGTCTATTTATAGACTAAAGCAGATATAGCGGAGATAGATCATCAATTTCTGATGTGACAGTCATAGGTTTGACTTCATCAGAATAGGGGATGGATTTGTTGAGAAGGTAGTAGGGTGTGATGTCCTGGTATTTGGATGACATACACAGAGTAGGAAGTGATATTCCTATACTACGATCGGTTATACTTTGGTCGTCACACAGTAGTTTCTCTACATGGGACTTGGACATTATATCAGACATACTGGTTACTAGATCTATGGTTTTAGATCTAGATTTGGGTGGTTTCCCAATCAGGGTACTTAGACAGCATTCTAAGAGTATTTAGAATGGACGACTCCTGGCACGGTAGTGTACCTGCAGGTGATGGAGTCACCCTCTCTAAAGGTGTCTTACAGACTAAAGGGGAGAGGGATGTGCATGATTGGCAGATCACTTGCTCAGGCAATTGAGTCAATCATGAGATGTCAAGTACCACACCAGATGTTGTTCTTGCACTAGATGCAATAAATTGACATTGATCCAATCCTGGAGAAACAATCGGAAGCAGTTCTAGAACATAAGTGAATGTTCTATGGATATGATAACGACAGCCTCATTCGGGAGACAGTTATCATTCAAGGCTTCCAAGGTGACCTTGACGACAAGGAGGTTGTCAGAATTATAGTTTTCCTTCAGACGAGGGGCAGTATTTTGGACAGGTGGTCCAAGGCAATACTGAGGGAGGCATGGCGCAGGATACTGATTAAGTTCAGTTGACGATACAGTTTAAGAAGTTGGATTTGGAGTTCATTTATGAGCTAGGTCCCATCAGACATCCAGACATACTCTAAGACAGGTATTGCTCATTTCAGGAGATGGGTTTCTCCGCGAACATGAGTTATAGAGAGACATAGATAGAAACATCATAGCGGATCCATTCACTGAGGCTATTCCTCGAACGCAATAGTTTCGCAAATGAGCTATGTGAGACTGACTAGTAGAGGAGTTGGGTGTTCGGTATCACACGGGCTGTGAGTATGCGACATCGCAATAATTAGCCTTGAGTGCAAGTGGGAGATTGTTGGAGATAGTGCCTTCAGAGTCAATTATTGGATTACAGGCACGTGATTGCAATGATTGAGGGAGGACCTATCCCGGTAGGACAGTCCTACTCGAGATGATAGTATGCTATCTGGTTTATCTTTATCATCGTGTACTGCTTTAGGTGACCTGACATGTCGCTATTACACGTTGATAGAGCCCCTAGGATTCTTGCTTGACCACCAGCAGTATGATAGCGATCATATAAGTGGGAGCTGGGGGTCTATAAGCACATCCTAAAAAGGTCCCTAGTCGTGGGAGTTTCGAGACAGGGCATCGATACTCCAGAGTAGACTAGTGTATACAGTCGAGACCCCGACGAGGGGCGGTGGCCGGTCTCACAAGCCATTGGTGTCATTTGGATCACCTAAGATGTATACAGGTGCTCATTGGGTTATGAGTACACCGGACATGACTCGCCGGGAACTTGCTAGTGGGTCTTATACCTGACGTCAGATGGCAGTTCCCTGGTGACATGTGTACAGGTTAGTTCATCGACCTGAGGATCGTCATTTGTCTCGTGTGAGTTCCCACTGTACTTTGATTACTACCCTACCACGCTCAAAGGAGACGTGCAAACAGATTTTAGTTGGGTACAGTCCCGAGCCACATGGAGGCAGTGAGCGGATCTTCAGGGGTTCGTCTCTCCCGGTTTTGGGGGTGAGATCGCGCTGTGTCTAGGAGAGCCATTACACGAAGCCCTCGGCCGAGGCAGGAGATTTACTGGTAGGTATTCCAGTAGTATCTCAGGGTGTTCTGGGCTACACTCCGACCCAACTTGTACCGCTTTTGGGGGTCTGACTTTTACCAACCCTCTAGGCCCGCCATGCGAAGCTCATAGACGAACGGACCGGACTGTACGGATATTGTCACTGACAGGCTCAGTAGGGTGTCAGGATGAGTTCGCTCATCGACGTCCCTTTTGGTCAATAACTGGTAGCCCGTCACATATTGGCTTATACCTCTGACGTGCTAGTGGTTAAATCCACAACCAAGGTGTTGACGAGTCTTTAGAGTCCCCCACATTCAGTTGCTCAAGTTTTCGGGCGAAACGCTGTAGAGGCCGTATGGAAATATGGCAGGGTTCGATCAGATACGTGCGGTATTGCACGGATCAGGATCGGACGGTCAGTACTAGAGGCCGTATGGATATATGGCAGAGTTCGATCAAATACGTGCGGTATTGCATGGATCAGGATCGGACGGATATTACTAGCCGGATCCTAGTATAGTACAGTGTAGATTTTGTCTCATTGCATTTGTATTTCGGATGGAATACAAATGCGGGTGTGTATACACAGTAGCGGGGTTTTCCTGTAATTTATTACGGGATCAGTTTTCTGGAGTTGCCAGTTTGTTTTCCGTTTCGGCCATATTTCCTTGTATCTTTCATTGGCCGAAGATTGGTGGAGGAGGGCTAATTTGCACTTGTGCAAACTGGCAATTTGGAGGGTTGTTTTTGTAGGGTTCCTAGGCACACTAATGAGGTCTCACAAGGCATCAACCATGCCAATTTAAAATTTTACGAGTGCCGAGAAACCCTAATACGGATCGTTAACTAGAATTTTAGGCGAAAGATGCAACTAGTTAACAACTTAACTAAAAGAACGGAAATACAACCTTTGTAGATCCGGTCCTCCATCTCCATAGCTCCGCAATGAAGTCTCCTCGCTGTCCAAATCGAATCCCGGGCTCTAGCGTCGGCTTCATTGGAAAAATGGGCGGGCTAGGTCATCGACTACGATGCCGAAGATGATCTACGTCGAGGCATCACAAGATCAAGCTCCCACTTCACCAAGTCATGAAACTTGTGAAGATAACACCCTATACTACTTGGAAAGAGGTAGAGGATGAAGAAATAGGTGGTGGGTTCACTTTAAAATTGGTTTTCTCACTCATTTTCACTAGTTGCCATTGTTGATAGCAAGCTTTTTCTTGAAGTGAAGAAGAAGAAGAAGAAGCAAGAATATGATAAGTATTATCTCAAAATAATTAAATGATTGAATACTTATCATATCCTAACTATGATTAAGTGTAGAGAATCTACTAGGGTTAGTGAATGGTTAGGTTTAGTAGATGAAGACAAAATGGTCAAACCTTCTTGAAACTTCAACAAGCATCATGATATTAAAGCAACCATTTTGTTTTCTTCTCTCTTTATTTGTCCAAAAATAAATGGATAAACAAATAAATGAATAATTCAAAACCCTAACCATTATGATAACCATGGTATAAGTCTTTACACAAAATCAAGTAAGCATGTATCATCAAACATGATACAAACTTGTGCACAAAAATATATCACATATACAATGTGCACAAACAAGTGAGAAAAACCATTTAAAGTGAACCAATACTAGTTAATGCAAAGTAATATATCAAATATATAATTATGCATTAAATCATTAAATCAACACTTGATTTAACGATCCGGTCATATCGCATGTGACCGACTAATATCCAATGTATCGGCTTATCGAATCAATCCTTGATTCGATAACTAGGTTATATCGCATACAACCATATCGATACATTCATCGCGAGAATACTATACGGTATCACATACACGCATTATTCTCGGTCCCGCACATATCTCATATGCGCTCCTATTTCGTTTCGCTTGAGCCAGGAAACTTCTGTGTAGGACTCTAAAGACTCGTCAATACGTCGGCAGCAGGTGATGATCATATCAAACACCCTCAAGCCGTAAGCGGTCTGCTAAACGTAACGGCCACCCGGGTATTGAGCGATCAGAAGATCGACGAGCAAGCCCGCTCATACTCCTGTGAATCCAACCAGTAACACTTACCGTACAGTCCGGTCTCGTCGTCTGATATGTCGCATATCTCGCCTAGGGGTGGTAAACGTCAGACCCCAATAGCTCGATAAGTCGTGTCGATATGAGGTCTATAACAAATCGAGAAACTACTGGTAACACTTACCAGTAAATCTCAGCAACCCTGGCCAGGGATTTCCGGTTATAGCCAATCGAACACAGCGCAACATCAACTCCCTATACCGGGAGAGACGAATCCCCTCCTATCGCTCATTGTCTCCATGTGACTCGGGACTGTACCCAAAAACCACCGTTTTGCACGCCCTCTTGGACGTGGTAAGGTGGAAATCAAAGCACAGTGGGAACCACACAAGACTCTATGACGATCTCGGGTCAACAGACTACTCTGTACCAGTGTCACCAGAGAACTGCCATCTGACGTAAGGTATAATACCATCTGGGAGTTCTCGGCGAGTCCGTCCAGTGTACCCAGTCTCCACTGAGCACCCGTATATCATCTCTGATGTCAAACACCAATGGATATGGGATCATCCATCGCCCATCTGTATGGGTCGAGAAGGTATACGCTAGTCTACTCTGGTATATCGATTGTTAGTTATATGTATGCCCTAGAGGCCATTACTGTACATAGGATGTATATTGTAGTGGATGCTGGGACGTATATAGGGAGGACTTTCTTGCTCGACATGATAGTATGCTATCTGGTTGATCTTTACCTTAACGTGTATACTGATTGTCTCTCTGTTACATGTTGGTAAAGCCCTTAGGATCTGTACTTGACTACCTGGACTATGATGCGGATCATACTAGTGGGGACATGGTAGTCCATAAGTACATCCTTCAAAGTCCCTAGTCGTGGGTGTATCGAGACGGGGCATCGATATACCAGAGTAGACTGGCGTATAACTTCTCGACCCATACAGATGGGCGATGGATGATCCCATATCCATTGGTGTTTGACATCAGAGATGATATACGGGTGCTCAGTAGAGACTGGGTACACTGGACGGACTCGCCGAGAACTCCCAGATGGTATTATACCTCACGTCAGATGGCAGTTCTCTGGTGACACTGGTACAGAGTAGTCTGTTGACCCGAGATCGTCATAGAGTCTTGTGTGGTTCCCACTGTGCTTTGATTTCCGTCTTACCACGTCCAAGAGGGCGTGCAAAACGGTGGTTTTTGGTGACAGTCCCGAGTCACATGGAGGCAATGAGCGATAGGAGGGGATTCGTCTCTCCCGGTATAGGGAGTTGATGTTGCGCTGTGTTCGATTGGCTATAACCGGAAATCCCTGGCCAGGGTTGCTGAGATTTACTGGTAAGTGTTACCAGTAGTTTCTCGAATTGTTATAGACCTCATATCGACACGACTTATCGAGCTATTGGGGTCTGACGTTTACCACCCCTAGGCGAGATATGCGACATATCAGACGATCAGACCGGACTGTACGGTAGTGTTACTGGTTGGATTCACTGGAGTGTGAGCGGGCTTGCTCGTCGATCTTCTGATCGCTCAATACCCGGGTGGCCGTTACGTTTAGCAGACCGCTTGCGGCTTGTGGGTGTTTGATATGATCATCATCTGCTGCCGGCGTATTGACGAGTCTTTAGAGTCCTACACAGAGGTTTCCTGGCTCAAGCGAAACGAAATAGGAGCGCATATGAGATATGTGCGGGACCGAGAATGATACCAGTATGTGATACTGTATTCGATTCTCGCGATGTGACATTGATCGGTTATATGCGATATAGCCGGGTTATCGGATCAAGTGTTGATTCGATAAGTTGTTACTAATGATACCTGTCGGTTTTGTGCGACATGACCAGATCATTGAATCAAGTGTTGATTTAATGATTTAATGCATAATTATATATTTGATATATTACTTTGCATTAACTAGTATCGGTTCACTTTAAGATGGATTTTCTCACTCGGATGTGCGCATTATATATGTGATATGATTTTGTGCACTAGCTTGTATCATGTTTGATGATACATGCTTTTTGGTTAAGTGTAAAGTGTTAAACCTTGGTTAATGAATAGGTTAGGGTTTATTATTTGTTATTCATTTATCTTATTTAATTATCCATTTATTTATGATAAATGAATAAAAGAAAATGAAATGAAATGGTTGCTAATTTTGGATTCTAGTTGAAGCTTCTTGATCTTTTGACTAAGTGACCATTTTGTCTCTAGCTTGACCCTAACCATTCCTTTAACCATGATTGATTCTCTACACATTACCATGGTTAGAGATTATGATAAGTATTCTTTTATTTTATATTTTCATATTACTTATCATAACATTTTACCATCTTCTTCTTCATTTCTTCAAGTGAAGAAAGCTTGCCTCCATCAATGGCAAGTGATGAAAAAGAGTGTGAAATCCAATTCTAAAGTCTACCCACTTCCTATTTCTTCATCCTCTACCTCTTGCCAAGTAGTAGAGTGTGTTTCCCTCACAAGTTTTCAAGACTTGGTGAAGGTGGAGCTCGATCTAGCGATGCCTCAACGTAGATCATCTTCGGCATGGACATCGACGACCTAGCTCGCTTATTCTCTGATGAAGTCGACGCTAGAGCCCGGATTCTTTTTGGACAGCGGAGAGGACTTCGTTGCGGAGCTATGGAGGTGGAGAACCGGATCTACAAAGGTTGTATTTCCGTATCTCTTAGTTAAATATTAACTAGTTATCTTTTCGCCTAGATTTCTAGCAAACGATCCGTAGTCGGGTTTCTCGGCACCGTTAAAATTTTAATTTGGCATGATCGATGCCTTGTGAGACCTCATTAGGATGCCTAGGAACCCTACAGTGGTATCAGAGCCTATCTAGAGCCTTAGGCGAAGTCCAGACGGAGTTTGAAGTCCGAACGAACCCGAAAACCCATTTCTAACATGCTCTCTATCCTTTTTTGAAAACAGTGAGTTTTTCCAAATTAAAATTTGCTAAAAAATTCAGCAGGGAAAAATAAGAATTACGGTGCAAAAAGTTTCTGGTGAACAGTAAATTTAGCGGCTGATCCGCGGCAGAAGCATGGCTTCTGCGGCGGATCAGCGGCCCCTTGATGACGTCAGCCCTGTTCCTTTGCACAGTAATTCCTAGTACAAAGAGCTGAGTTTTCTGGGAATTTTTAATATTTATTCAAGAGTTGAATTTTTCTGCTGTGTTTTTGGGGATTCGGTGTTTCGATCGTAGTATCAAATTTTGTCTGTGTGGCTTTCCGGATAAATTTTAGAATATGTTAAAAAGTTCGACCGGATATAAATACCCAATTTTTCCCCTGTCGGGAAATTTCCAAGTGTTGGATTTTTCCGTAGTTTAACGACGTTCTAAGTAGTGCAAGTAACGCGATGGTCCCTCTAGAAGACAACAAACCTTAACTCGATTATGTGACCGTCTTGAACTGCCCTTTGAACCTTCGGGTTTGGGGCAGTACGGCGTGCCACATGTGAGGCGTTGGCTTGACCCTTCTACGGCTGGACCGTCGGTACTGAGGCACGAACTGAATGTTGTTAGACTTATTTCATGTGTTGATCTGTATCGGGAAAACTTGGGTGTTCGAATGTTCAATCGGAAAGTTTAACATTTTCTAATTATCTGGAATGGGATACAATAATTGGAATTCACAAGTAGTTATGAGATAACTGAATGAATGTTATAAACATAGCAGTTTAGTCTCACTTGATCGGTTGCCACGGAATTTTGATGTGATCAAAAGTCCGTCGCAATCACGTAGCGTACGCGGATACTCGCCGGGTAAACTTAATAGACAGCTTCACTCCATAGCCCCGACCAAGTGACTGTAGGAGAACCCCGTCGCCGAAAGCATCCGTTCGGGTGCTCGCCGTGGCGATGTTCCGCCTTGGTGCACTTCGTCGACGGTATCCGGGGTGCGGCCGTCTACTGAAGTTTACGACGAGCATTCGATCAGAATGTCGGGAATCTTGTTGAATTACCCGACTTGATATTGAAAAGTGTTTTCGATTTTGAGACTAAAATGCGGGGTTTATAATTGTTAGGCATGCGATGTCTAAGTAATTCATTTGGTCAGGCATGCGATGTCTGAGGTGGTTGCGGATTCCAACTGTTGTAGTTTTACACTTTCTTTTCTGTGACCGTAAGTGTAATATGTGATATCGCCGGTTTCGTTGCTATATGCCAACGACAATTGGGATGCGCATATTTACTTACGTTGATGACATGTGATGTTATGTGTTGCTGGATATGTTATATTGGATCGTCGTGTTTGAATAGCCGGGGGTTTTTATGTGAGATGAGTGTTTTTCATTTTCATTCATGTAAAAACTTGTATGTAATATTCTTTTATTGGGGCGCTTCCAGGTTGCGGAAGTTGTCACCGTTTGTATATTATTTACTTTTCTGCACTAGGATAGACCCAAGGAGGGGAGCACAAGTTACTGGGTTCTGGGGTCCAGTGGGAGACCAACTCGAGGAGTCGAGTCCGGGTCTCCTAACTCCAGAATTGGTAGGGTTGCTTGCCGCTCTCGTAGGGGTCTAGGGGTGTGGGTTTGGCTATTCATCACGACCGTGGAATCCGTGTTTTATACTGGCTCGTATTGAAAACACGGACGTCCTAGTATATCCAATATTTCATATGTTTCTTCTGCTGCGATATCTGTGATGTGATCATGAGATGTTCTATGATAGATACAGTATATAGTATATATGATATATTATATAGACGTTACTTATGTTTTACACCCGTGCTAGCCCTGCCCTGCTCTGCCGTTAGTTACCTAACCTAACGGTGCACGAGGGGACATCGAGGCGAATGCGGATGGCATAAGTGTACGTCGTATTTATCTGTGATGTTTAGGTACTTAAATGATGGGACTTCATTAATGTGATTAATGAAATAAAAGAAACCTAAGATGTTGTAGAATCGAATTTCAAAATAAAACGGGTAGCTACAGTTCTTGCTTTGCACAGCGGTATATGTGATATATCCTGCACCTTATTCGATGAGGAAAGGACCGAGATCCCTTCACCGGGAGTGACTCCTTTAGCAATAACTGGCAGATGTTACACACTCGGTTTGTCTTTTGATTGCTTTTAAGAGTTTTTGCTTTGCCCAGTGATATATATGATATATCCCGCACCTCATTCGACGAGGAAAGGACCGACGATCCCTTCACCGGGAGTGACTCCTTTAGCAAAACTAGAAAAGCCTAAAAAGCACTCCATTTTAAAATTCATTCGATCCTACAACGATATCAAGTTCATTACGCAATAGGTTTTCAGAAAAACCTGTCGTAGCCCTCCGTCATTTCAGATAAGTCCTATTTAGTATTCGTGCTACGTTTGTTGACCTCCGTCAAGGCGTAGTGTGCGGTAGCTAACTAGTATTTATCTGTTTATGCATATGATGCAGATTGAGTTAGGGTAGTCGTGCGGCCTTGTTGACCTCCGTCAAGGGTCGTGCGGGTGGGTTTAATTCGATCAAGAAATGACGGGTTGAACTTGACTAGTAGCCTATGGTTTGTTGACCTCCGTCAAGGTCATAGGGTGCTAGGGGCAAAATATTATCGGGAATTTCAAGTGTTGAAATTTGCAATGAAATTGCATACCTTCTATGAGATAGTTGGATCCCGATACCCGCTGCGAGTAAGAGTTACTCCTGGGAGAGTTTTATACATTACAATTAGCCGATCAAGTAGGTGTCTAGAAAGGTGTCAACGGGGTTACGCCTCTGGGAAAACGAGGTTTACATTAATTAGGTTCGTGCGAAAGCACGGGGGACCTCCCTCAAAGTACCGACACTGGCCTGGCTGAAAGATTGGCGAACTTGTAGTGTGTAATTAATCCCGGCTAGTCTTTCCTTTTAGGGTTTGAAGGAAGATTTGATAAAAAGCAGTGGGAGCCATCCTGATTAGATAAAATAAAAACCAATCTATTCTTGACAGAGCGCACGCTGAGTGTTTTCTTCTCTCTCTCTCCAGGTAGCGACCATATTACGCCTTAATCAAGATAATAATACGGAATATTGACCGAACCCGCTTGTTATACTGAGCTGGGGAACGTTGGTCCCGCTCCAACTTATAATTGTTATAAGACAGAGCAGGAAATTGGGGAATACCAGATTTCCCGTGCCGCCCAAACGAAGAGAGTGCATGCTGATGCATCATCTTCGGGTGTGTTCATTATACAGAACTGTTTCTCAGTATCCTTTACGTCCTGGGTATGTGATACCAGATCAGGATCCCAGATATGTAATCTGTTACATAGGGCTACAGAAAGGTAGAGAACTGAGAACGGGTGATAAATTTCATGAGGCAGAAAACGGGGCAAGAGTTGTAGCCAAGTCTGTTGGTCACTGTCACCCTGTATTACAATACATTGATTCTGAACAAATGTTATTAGATACCGAACCTGATATACAAAATCATATCAGTCTCTTTATTAGTAAAGAAACGGTAAAATTTTGTATTGTTGGATAATGTTTTGAACATTTCCTATATCAAAAGTTGATCGGTTCAGGCACGTTATCTAAAAGCATTAATGTTCTAAATCAAACTACAGTTCTTAGTATACGGAACACACACAAGAGGAAGAGTTCAGAAATGAACGAATCTTTCTTGAGGCATTGTAGACTAGGTCATATCAATATGACCCGACTAGCTAGAGTTACATATAGATGCATATTTAAATAAGTTTGAATTTACATCTTATGAAACTCGCCAGTCATGTCACAAAGATAAGATGACCATAGCTCTGTTTATTGGAAACAGAGAAAGAGTTAGTGAACTCTTGGGATGATACATGTTGATGTATGTAAGGTCCCCTATCTACACATGCCAGGAAATGTTCTTTGTACTTCATTACATTCTCTGATAATCTCTCAAGATTCAGACATATGTTCCTGTTGAAACACAAGTCCGAACCTTTTGAGATATTCATAGAATATAAGTTAGAAGTAGAGAACCAAAATACGGGTATAAGTATTATGTCCTATGATGAGATCAGGGAGGAGAATACTTGTGCATGGAATTCCTGGACTATTCTAAAGGAGAATGAGATTCTCTCTCAGCATTACTCCTCTGTATACACCATAGCACGATGGTATATCGGGGCGGAGCAGATACACCCTATTTGATATGGTGTGCTCTATGATGAGTACTACTGAGTTACCTATTTCTTTTTGGGAGTTATGCACTTGAGAAGATGCATACCTATTGAATAGGGTTCAAATCAAATCAGTTGCCTACCACTTTATATTTGATATGGAAAGGGAAGAGCCCATATCTTAAGTTGGTTAAGATTTGGGGTTGTCCAGCCTATGTCTGAATGACAAATTCCGGACAAGCTCGAGGCAAGATCTGTTATGTAGAACTGGAAAGGTTCCAGCTATAAAAACTGCAGCTGATGATTTGAAAGAACCAAACGATTCAATAGTTACCAACGAACCTCAGCCTCTCCGCCGATCTAGTGAGGGTTCCTCACCCACCTGAGAGATACTTCAGTTTCTCTATGACAGTGGGAGCGAGGATTGCATCATGAGATGATGACCCAACTAGTTTCGAGCAGGCCATCGAGAGTGATGACTCTGTAAGAATGGCTGGATGCTTAGCGATCTGAGATGGAATCAATGTACACCAACAAAGTATGGACTTTGGTTGCTATATCTGAAGGGTTAAATCCCCATCAGGAGCAAGTATATCTTAAGAAGATTACTTGGTGTACATGGAAAAGTTGAGACTTTCAAAGCTAGACTTGTTAAAAGTTTGCATCATTGACCAGGTGTGGATAATGATGAAACCTTTTCAAGTAGCTATGCTTAAGTCCATCCAGATCCTACTTGTCACGGCTACATACCATGACTACGATATCTGGTGGTCGGGTGTCATGACTGCTTTTCTAAATGATGTTTTAGAAGAGTGCGTCTATAAGTACACAGCCAGAGGGCTTCGTAGACAGTGGGAGCAGCGGAAACGTGAGCAAGATGCTTTATAGGATTAAAGCAGGCATCACGGAGTTGGAACATCTGTTTTGATGAAGCGGTCAAAGAGTTTGACATCATCAAAATGGTAGATGAACCTTGTATATACAAAAAGGTAGTAGGGAGTATGGTGATGATCCTCGTAGAGTACGTGGATGACATACTCCTGATAGGGAAGGAGTTTCCTATGCTACGCTCGATCAATCTCCGCATATCACAATGATTCTCCACATAGGATCATGATGATACCTGCTAAATCCTGAGTTTTGGATCTATGAGATAGATTTAAATGGATGTTAGGATACTCACTAGATGTAGTGAGATGGTGTCAATCGACCCTGAGGAGAATCGCTGGAAGTATTCCAGGGTGATAAAGACGACTGAATGTCAGTCGCAGGCATTGTCTTTACCCTCAGTACAGGGACGGTATGTTGGAAGAGTTCCAAGAAAAATACCGTGACATACTAGACGATAAAGGCAGGATACATCGCTACTTAAGATGCTACCAAAGAGGCTGTTTGGGTGTATAATGGTTCATGAGATGAACTATGTTCCTACCATTGTGACACAATGGAATTGTGGCTTGTGCCAAGAAACGCCGGTCCCATCAGTGATCCAGACATATTCTAAGGCAGTATCACTTGATCATGGAGATGGTAGATCTCCAAGGGATCGAGGTTAGGAGAGTAGACTCAGAGGACAAACACAGCGGATCAACTCACAAAGGCCTGTTCCCAGAGAGAGATTTTTATGGGATGGTTGAGTATGAGATACTACAACCACTGCTACAGATGGCCCTAGTGCAAGTGGGAGATTGTTAGTTATATGTATGCCCTAGAGGCTATTACTGTATATAGGATGTATATTGTAGTGGATGCTGGGACGTATATAGGGAGGACTTTCTTGCTCGACATGATAGTATGCTATCTGGTTGATCTTTACCTTAACGTGTATACTGATTGTCTCTCTGTTACATGTTGGTAAAGCCCTTAGGATCTGTACTTGACTACCTGGACTATGATTCGGATCATACTAGTGGGGACATGGTAGTCCATAAGTACATCCTTCAAAGTCCCTAGTCGTGGGTGTATCGAGACGGGGCATCGATATACCAGAGTAGACTAGCGTATAACTTCTCGACCCATACAGATGGGCGATGGATGATCCCATATCCATTAGTGTTTGATATCAGAGATGATATACGGGTGCTCAGTAGATACTGGGTACACTAGACGGACTCGCCGAGAACTCCCAGATGGTATTATACCTCACGTCAGATGGCAGTTCTCTGGTGACACTGGTACAGAGTAGTCTGTTGACCCGAGATCGTCATAGAGTCTTGTGTGGTTCCCACTGTGCTTTGATTTCCATCTTACCACGTCCAAGAGGGCGTGCAAAACGGTGGTTTTTGGGTACAGTCCCGAGTCACATGGAGGCAATGAGCGATAGGAGGGGATTCGTCTCTCCCGGTATAGGGAGTTGATGTTGCGCTGTGTTCGATTGGCTATAACCGGAAATCCCTGGCCAGGGTTGCTGAGATTTACTGGTAAGTATTACCAGTAGTTTCTCGAATTGTTATAGACCTCATATCGACACGACTTATCGAGCTATTGGGGTCTGACGTTTACCACCCCTAGGCGAGATATGCGACATATCAGACGATCAGACCGGACTGTACGGTAGTGTTACTGGTTGGATTCACTGGAGTGTGAGCGGGCTTGCTCGTCGATCTTCAGATCACTCAATACCCGGGTTGCCGTTACGTTTAGCAGACCGCTTGCGGCTTGTGGGTGTTTGATATGATCATCATCTGCTGCCGGCGTATTGACGAGTCTTTAGAGTCCTACACAGAGGTTTCCTGGCTCAAGCGAAACGAAATAGGAGCGCATATGAGATATGTGCGGGACCGAGAATGATACCAGTATGTGATACTGTATTCTATTCTCGCGATGTGACATTGATCGGTTATATGCGATATAGCCGAGTTATCGGATCAAGTGTTGATTCGATAAGTTGTTACTAATGATACCTGTCGGTTTTGTGCGACATGACCGGATCATTGAATCAAGTGTTGATTTAATGATTTAATGCATAATTATATATTTGATATATTACTTTGCATTAACTAGTATCGGTTCACTTTAAGATGGATTTTCTCACTCAGATGTGCGCATTATATACGTGATATGATTTTGTGCACTAGCTTGTATCATGTTTGATGATACATGCTTTTTGGTTAAGTGTAAAGTGTTAAACCTTGGTTAATGAATAGGTTAGGGTTTATTATTTGTTATTCATTTATCTTATTTAATTATCCATTTATTTATGATAAATGAATAAAAGAAAATGAAATGAAATGGTTGCTAATTTTGGATTCTAGTTGAAGCTTCTTGATCTTTTGACTAAGTGACCATTTTGTCTCTAGCTTGACCCTAACCATTCCTTTAACCATGATTGATTCTCTACACATTACCATGGTTAGAGATTATGATAAGTATTCTTTTATTTTATATTTTCATATTACTTATCATAACATTTTACCATCTTCTTCTTCATTTCTTCAAGTGAAGAAAGCTTGCCTCCATAAATGGCAAGTGATGAAAAAGAGTGTGAAATCCAATTCTAAAGTCTACCCACTTCCTATTTCTTCATCCTCTACCTCTTGCCATGTAGTAGAGTGTGTTTCCCTCACAAGTTTTCAAGACTTGGTGAAGGTGGAGCTCGATCTAGCGATGCCTCAACGTAGATCATCTTCGGCATGGACATCGACGACCTAGCTCGCTTATTCTCCGATGAAGTCGACGCTAGAGCCCGGATTCTTTTTGGACAGCGGAGAAGACTTCGTTGCGGAGCTATGGAGGTGGAGAACCGGATCTACAAAGGTTGTATTTCCGTATCTCTTAGTTAAATGTTAACTAGTTATCTTTTCGCCTAGATTTCTAGCAAACGATCCGTAGTCGGGTTTCTCGGCACCGTTAAAATTTTAATTTGGCATGATCGATGCCTTGTGAGACCTCATTAGGGTGCCTAGGAACCCTACATCGATGCCCCGTCCCGATACACCCACGACTAGGGACCTTGAAGGATGTACTTATGGACTACCATGTCCCCACTAGTATGATCCGCATCATAGTCCAGGTAGTCAAGTACACATCCTAAGGGCTTTACCAACATGTATCAGAGAGACAATCAGCGTACACGTTAAGGTAAAGATCAACCAGATAGCATACTATCATGTCGAGCAAGAAAGTCCTCCCTATATATGTCCAAGCACCCACTACAATATACATCCTATGTACATTAATGGCCTCTAGGGCATACATATAACTAACAATCTCCCACTTGCACTAGGGCCATCTGTAGCAGTGGTTGTAGTATCTCATACTCAACCATCCCATAAAAGTCTCTCTCTGGGAAAAGGCCTTTGTGAGTGGATCCGCCATGTTGTCCTCCGAGTCTACTCTCCTAACCTTGATCACCCTGGAGATCAACCATCTCCATGATCAGGTGACACTGCCTTAGAATATGTCTGGATCACTGATGGGATGGACGTTCCTTGGCATAAGCCACAACTCCATTGTCACACAATGGGAGGAACTATGTTCATCTTATGAACAAATATACATCCAGACTGCCTCTTTGGTAGCATCTTAAGTAGCGATGTATTCAGCCTTAATCGTCTAGTATGTCACGGTATCTATCTTGTAACTCTTCCAACATACCGTCCCTTTATAGAGGGTAAAGACAATGCCTGTGACTGACTTTCAGTCGTCCTTATCACCCTGGAACCCTTCCAGTGATTCTCCCCAGGATCGATTGATACCATCTCTCTACAACTAGTGAGAATCCTAACATCCAATTAGATCTATCTCATAGATCCAAAACCCAGGATTTAGGAGGTATCACTTTTATCCTATATGGAGAATCATTGTGATAAACGGAGATTGACCGAGCGTAGCATAGGAAACTCCTTTCTTATCAAGAGAGTGACATCCACGTACTCTAAGAGGATCACCACCATACTCCCTACTACCTTTTTGTTTATACAAGGTTCATCTACCATTTTGATGATGTCAAACTCTTTGACTTATCCATCAAAACAGATGTTCCATCTCCGCGATGCCTGCTTTATCACATAAAACATCTTGCACACGTTTCCGCTGCTCCCACTGTCTACGAAACCCTCTGACTGTGTACTTATAGACGTTCTCTTCTAAATCATTATTTAGAAAGGAGTCATGGCACCCAACCGCCAGATATCGTAGTCATGGTATGTAGCCGTGGCAAGTAGGATCTGGATGGACTTAAGCATAGCCACTTGAAAAGGTTTCATCATAATCCACGCCTGGTCGACGACGAAAAGCTTTAACAAGTCTAGCTTTGAAAGTCTCAACTTTTCCATATACACCAAGTAATCTTCTCAAGATATACTTGCTCCTGATGGGGATTTAACCCTTCAGATATAGCAACCAAAGTCCATACTTTGTTGGTGTACATGGATTCCATCTCAGATCGCTAAGCATCCAGCCATTCTTACAGAGTCTCTACTCTCGATGGCCTGCTCGAAACTAGTTGGGTCATCATCTCATGATGCAATCCTCGCTCCCACTGTCATAGAGAAACCGAAGTATCTCTCAGGTGGGTGAGGAACCCTACTAGATCGGCGGAGAGGCTGAGATTCGTTGGTAACTATTGAATCCTTTGGTTCTGTCAAATCATCTGCTACAGTTTTGTATAGCTGGAACCTTTCCAGTTCTACATAACAGACCTTGCCTCGAGCTTGTCCGGATTTTGCTTTTAGACATAGGCCGGACAACCCCAAATCTTAACTAGCTTAAGACATGGGCTCTTCCCATACCATATCTCATATGGAGTGGTAGGCAACTAATTTGATTTGAACCCTTTTCAATAGGTATGCAGCTTCTCAAGTGCATAACTCCCAAAAGGAAACAGGTAACTCAGTAGTACTCATCACAGAGCACACCTTATCATATAGGGTGTGATTGCTCTGCCCCGATATACCATCGTGCTATGGTGTATACGGAGGAGTAATGCTGAGAGAGAATCTCATTCTCCTTTAGAATAATCCAGGAATTCCGTGCTCAAGTATTCTCCTCCTTGATCACATCAAAGGACAAAATACTTTTACCCGTATTGGTTCTCTACTTCTAGCTTATAATCTGTGAATATCTCAAAATGTTCGGACTTGTGTTTCAACAGGAACATATGTCTGAATCTTGAGAGATCATCAGAGAATGTAATGAAGTAAAAAGAACCGGTCTTTTCATGTGTAGACAGGGGACCTTCATACATCAACATGTATCATCCCAAGAGTTCACTAACTCTTTCTCTGTTTCCAATAATCAGAGCTATGGTCATCTTATCTTTGTGACATGACTGGCAAGTTTCACAAGATGTAAATTCAAACTGATTTAAATATGCATCTATATGTAACTTCAGCCAGTCGGGTCGCATTGATATGACCTAGTCTACAATACCTCAAGAAGAATCCGTTCATTTCTGAACTCTTCCTCTTGTGTGTGTTCCGTATACTAAGAACTGTAGTTTGATTTAGAACATCAATGCTTTTAGATAACGTGCCTGAACCGATCAACTTTTGATATAGGAAATGTTCAAAACATTATCCAACAATACAAAATTTTATCATTTCTTTACTAATAAAGAGACTGATATGATTTTGTATATCAGGTTCGGTATCTAATAACATTCGTTCAGAATCAATGTATTGTAATACAGGGTGACAGTGACCAACAGACTTGGCTGCAACACTTGCCCCGTTTTCTGCCTCATGAAACTTATCACCCGTTCTCAGTTCTCTACCTTTCTGTAGCCCTATGTAACAGATTACATATCTGGGATCCTGATCCGGTATCTAATACCCAGGACGTAGAGGATACTGAGAAACAGTTCTTTGTAATGAACACACCCGAAGATGATGCATCAGCATGCACTCTCTTCGTTTGGGCGGCACGGGAAATCTGGTATTCCCCAATTTCCTGCTCTGTCTTATAACAATTATAAGGTGGAGCGGGACCAACGTTCCCCAGCTCAGTATAACAAGCGGGTTCGGTCAATATTCCGTATTATTATCTTGATTAAGGCGTGACATGGTCGCTACCAGGAGAGAGAGAGAAGAAAACACTCAGCGTGCGCTCTTGCAAGATTAGATTCGTTATTATTTTATCTAATCAGGACGGCTCCCACTGTTTTTATCAAATCTTCCTTCAAACCCTAAAAGGAAAGACAAGCCGGGATTAATTACACACTACAAGTTTGCCAATCTTTCAGCCAGACCAGTGTCGGTACTTTCAGGGAGGTCCCCCGTGCTTTCGCACGAACCTAATTAATGTAAACCTCGTTTTCCCAGAGGCGTAACCCCGTTGACACTATTCTAGACACCTACTTGATCGGCTAATTGTAATGTGTAAAACTCTCCCAAGAGTAACTCTTACTCGTAGCGGGTATCGGGATCCAACTATCTCATAGAAGGTATGCAATCTCATTGCAAATTTCAACACTTGAAATTCCCGATAATATTTTACCCCTAGTGTTCTATGACCTTGACGAATGCCAAACAACCCATAGTCCAATAGTCAAGTTCAACCTGTACATTTCTTGATTGAATTAAACCCACCCGCACGACCCTTGACGAATGCCAAACAACGCCGTACGAATACCCTAATCCAATCTGCATCATATGCATAAGCAGATAAATACTAGTTAGCTACCGCACACTACGCCTTGACGAATGCCAAACTACCGCAGCACGAATACTAACTAGTACTTATCCGAAATGACCGAAGGCTACGACAGGTTTTTCTGAAAACCTATTGCGTAATGAACTTGAAATCGTTGTAGAATCAAATGGTTTTAGAAATGGAGTGATTTTGAGGCTTTTCTAGTTTTGCTAAAGGGGTCACTCCCGGTGAAGGGATCGTCGGCCCTTTCCTCGTCGAATGAGGTGCGGGATATATCATATATATCACTGTGCAAAGCAAAAACTCTTAAAAGCAATCAAAAGACAAACCGAGTGTGTAGCATTTGCCAGTTATTGCTAAAGGAGTCACTCCCGGTGAAGGGATCTCGGTCCTTTCCTTATCGAATAAGGTGCAGGATATATCATATATACCGCTGTGCAAAGCAAGAACTGTAGCTACCTGTTTTTATTTTTGAAATTCGATTCTACAACATCTTAGGTTTCTTTTATTTCTTTAATCTCATTAATGAAGTCCCATAATTTCAATACCTAAACATCGCAGATAGATACGACGTACACTTATGTCATCCGCATTCGCCTCGATGTCCCCTCGTGCACCGTTAGGTTAGGTAACTAACGGCAGAGCGGGGCAGGGCTAGCGCGGGTGTAAAACATAAGTAACGTCTATATAATATATCATATATACTATATAAAATATCCATCACAGAACACATCACATGATCACATCACAGATATCACAGCAGAAGAATCATATGAAATATTGGATATAATAGGACGTCCATGTTTTCAATACGAGCCAGTATAAAACACGGATTCCACGGTCGTGATGAATAGCCAATCCCACACCCCCAGACCCCTACGAGAGCGGCAAGCAACCCTACCAATTCTAGGGTTAGGAGACCCGGACTCGACTCCTCGAGTTGGTCTCCCACTGGACCCCAGAACCCGGTTACTTGTGCTCCCCTCCTTGGGTCTATCCTAGTGCGGAAAAGTAAATAATATACAAATGGTGACATCATCCGCAACCTGGAAGTGCCCCAATAAAAGAATATTACATACAGATTTTTACATGAATGAAAATGAAAAACACTCATCTCACATAAAAAACCCCGGCTATTCAAACACGACGATCCAATATAACATATCCAGCAACACATAACATCACATGTCATCAACGTAAGTAAATATGTCCATCCCAATTGTCGTTGACATATAGCAATGAAACCGGCGATATCACATGTTACACTTACGGTCACAGAAAAGAAAGTGTAAAACTACAACAGTTGGAATCCGCAACATCCTCAGACATCGCATGCCTGACTAAATGAATTCCTTAGACATCGCATGCCTAACAATTATAAACCCCGCATTTTAGTCTCATTATCGAAAACTCTTTTCAATATCAAGTCGGGCAATTCAACAAGATTCCCGACATCCTGATCGAATGCTCGTCGCAAACTTCAGTAGGCGGCCGCACCCCCGACGCCGTCGACGAAGTGCACCAAGGCGGAACACCGCTGCCGCGAGCACCCGGACGGATTCTTTCGGCGATGGGGTTCTCCTACAGTCACTTGGTCGGGGCTATGGAGCGAGGCTGTCTATTAAGTTTACCCGGCGAGTATCCGCGTACGCTACATGATTGCGACGGACTTTTGATCACATCAAAATTCCGTGGCAACCGATCAAGTGAGACTAAAGTGCTATATTTATAACATTCATTCAGTTATCTCATAACTATTTGTGAATTCCAAATATTGTATCACATTCCAGATAAATAGAAAATGTTAAACTTTCCGATCGAATAATCGAACACCCAAGTTTTCCCGATACAGATCAACACATGAAATAAGTTTTAAAAAACATTCAGTTCGTGCCTCAGTACCAACGGTCCAGCCGTAGAAGGGTCAAGCCAACGCCTCACATGTGGCACGCCGTACTGCCCCAAACCCGAAGGTTCAAAGGGCAGTTCAAGACGGTCACATAATCGAGTTAAGGTTTGTTGTCTTCTAGAGGGACCATCACGTTACTTGCACTACTTAGAACGTCTTTAAACCACGGAAAAATCCAACACTTGGAAATTTTCCGGCAGGGGAAAAGTTGGGTATTTATATCCGGTCGAACTTTTTAACATATTCAAAAATTATCTGGAAAACACATAGACAAAATCTGATAATCCGATCGAAATACCGAGTCCCTAATACAACCCAGAAAATTCAACTCTTGAATAAATTTTAAAAATTCCCATAAAACTCAGCATTTAAATTAAGAAGTTACTGTGCAAAAATGGTTGACTGAAGAGACTAAATGGGCGTGGAACCGCCGCAATAGGCGGCTAATGCCGCGGTTCCGCCGCGCTTTAGACAGATCATTAGGTAATTTTTGCACCGTAATTCTTAGAATTTCCTGCTAAATTTTTTAAGCATTTTTAATTTGGAAAAAACCACTTTTTCAGAAAAAGTCCAGAGAGGGTTAAAAGTTAGGGTTTTGGGGTTCGATCGGGTTTCTAACATCGTCTACGCATCGCCTAAGGCTCTAGCTAGGCTCTGATACCACTGTAGGGTTCCTAGGCTCACTAATGAGGTCTCACAAGGCATCAACGATGCCAATTTAAAATTTTACGAGTGCCGAGAAACCCTAATACGGATCGTTAACTAGAATTTTAGGCGAAAGATGCAACTAGTTAACAACTTAACTAAAAGAACGGAAATACAACCTTTGTAGATCCGGTCCTCCACCTCCATAGCTCCGCAATGAAGTCTCCTCGCTGTCCAAATCGAATCCCGGGCTCTAGCGTCGGCTTCATCGGAAAAATGGGCGGGCTAGGTCATCGACTACGATGCCGAAGATGATCTACGTCGAGGCATCACAAGATCAAGCTCCCACTTCACCAAGTCATGAAACTTGTGAAGATAACACCCTATACTACTTGGCAAGAGGTAGAGGATGAAGAAATAGGAGGTGGGTTCACTGTAGAATTGGTTTTCTCACTCATTTTCACTAGTTGCCATTGTTGATAGCAAGCTTTTTCTTGAAGTGAAGAAGAAGAAGAAGAAGCAAGAATATGATAAGTATTATCTCAAAATAATAAAATGATTGAATACTTATCATATCCTAACTATGATTAAGTGTAGAGAATCTACTAGGGTTAGTGAATGGTTAGGTTTAGTAGATGAAGACAAAATGGTCAAACCTTCTTGAAACTTCAACAAGCATCATGATATTAAAGCAACCATTTTGTTTTCTTCTCTCTTTATTTGTCCAAAAATAAATGGATAAACAAATAAATGAATAATTCAAAACCCTAACCATTATGATAACCATGGTATAAGTCTTTACACAAAATCAAGTAACCATGTATCATCAAACATGATACAAACTTGTGCACAAAAATATATCACATATAAAATGTGCACAAACAAGTGAGAAAAACCATTTAAAGTGAACCAATACTAGTTAATGCAAAGTAATATATCAAATATATAATTATGCATTAAATCATTAAATCAACACTTGATTTAACGATCCGGTCATATCGCATGTGACCGACTAATATCCAATGTATCGGCTTATCGAATCAATCCTTGATTCGATAACTAGGTTATATTGCATACAACCATATCGATACATTCATCGTCAGAATACAATACGGTATCACATACATGTATTATTCTCGGTCCCGCACATATCTCATATGCGCTCCTATTTCGTTTCGCTTGAGCCAGGAAATCTCTGTGTAGGACTCTAAAGACTCGTCAATACGCCGGCAGCAGGTGATGATCATATCAAACACCCACAAGCCACAAGCGGTCTGCTAAACGTAATGGCCACCCGGGTATTGAGCGATCAGAAGATAGACGAGCAAGCCCGCTCATACTCCTGTGAATCCAACCAGTAACACTTACCGTACAGTCCGGTCTCGTCGTCTGATATGTCGCATATCTCACCTAGGGGTGGTAAACGTCAGACCCCAATAGCTCGATAAGTCGTGTCGATATGAGGTCTATAACAATTCGAGAAACTACTGGTAACACTTACCAGTAAATCTCAGCAACCCTGGCCAGGGATTTCCGGTTATAGCCAATCGAACACAGCGCAACATCAACTCCCTATACCGGGAGAGACGAATCCCCTCCTATCGCTCATTGTCTCCATGTGACTCGGGACTGTACCCAAAAACCACCGTTTTGCACGCCCTCTTGGACGTGGTAAGGTGGAAATCAAAGCACAGTGGGAACCACACAAGACACTATGACGATCTCAAGTCAACAGACTACTCTGTACCAGTGTCACCAGAGAACTGCCATCTGACGTAAGGTATAAAACCATCTGGGAGTTCTCGGCGAGTCCGTCCAGTGTACCCAGTCTCCACTGAGCACCCGTATATCATCTCTGATGTCAAACACCAATGGATATGGGATCATCCATCGCCCATCTGTATGGGTCGAGAAGGTATACGCTAGTCTACTCTGGTATATCGATGCCCCGTCTCGATACACCCACGACTAGGGACCTTGAAGGATGTACTTATGGACTACCATGTCCCCACTAGTATGATCCGCATCATAGTCCAGGTAGTCAAGTACACATCCTAAGGGCTTTACCAACATGTATCAGAGAGACAATCAGCGTACACATTAAGGTAAAGATCAACCAGATAGTATACTATCATGTCGAGCAAGAAAGTCCTCCCTATATATGTCCAAGCACCCACTACAATATACATCCTATGTACAGTAATGGCCTCTAGGGCATACATATAACTAACAGTTTTTGCAATATGTAATGTCATGATAATTGCACCATACCTTGACTTTCTTGAGTTCATGATTGCTTGACTTTTTGAAGCAATCATGGCTGTTGATTGGTTGGTGGAGTGTGGGTTTTGATTGTGATCATGTTTCGTGATAAGATTTTTCCTCTCCCTTGCATTATTATTGGTCTCTCACATTTTTGTTACCCCAATTCTCTTATTCCCAAATGCATGGCCGGCCAAGCCTTCAGAGGGCTGTCTAAAATTCTAGAGGTGGGGTTTTTGTACTTTTGCTTTGGTAAAAATCCCACAAGATCAATCTCCATTAGCTTGTATCATCCCTCCACGAAAAGGCAACCTCGATGAACCCCAAATGAGACATATCGCTACACGCATTCTACAGCAAACCTTGGGCACGTCGGCTCGCCAACTTCGAGCCCGAGTTGCCTCGGTATAGAGGCGGGAGCCCGTAAAAGAAGCAGGCGACGTGGTGCCCTTCCGGCGACGAGGTGGAGACCGGAGCTTCCGCGGGAGATCGGGACGACGACGATAAGACCGGAGGACACGGATCACTCGGTATATCTCTCTTCCTATCTTGTAGTTAGCTAGGACTAGTTAATGGCACGATCCGGGTTTTATAGTGCGCGGTGGTGCCGGTTTGAAAATTAAAGTTAACCATCGCTTCCGCATTTGGCCTCGGGATGGAGGCCGGGGCGCCGCCGTGCACTTACAACTCCCACTCACCATCCGTAATAACATGTAGATGTGAGAAACTGATCTGGTAAATACATACCCTGGAGTTAGATTCCAACTGGGAAAACTGTTATCAATTAACATCGCACAGTGAAACTGAAACATGGAAATGTTTTTAAAGGGTTAACTGGTATACCTAGTAACGCCTCTTCCATTATCATGATAGTAACCATATACTTGCCTGCCCTCACTCCAATCCCTTTATTATGTCTTTACTTATTACCTTCTGTACACCTCCTTTACACTAATTGGTTTTCTTCATTCCCTACCTTTCGGCACCAGCCTAAGGTTTGGAAGAAGACTATCCAATAAGCGTAATAGGTGTACTCTCCTAATCCTTGGAGCCCTCGCAACCTGAGAGAAGGTAAAGAGAAAAGACATCTGAATAATCCTATTCAATTTCTCCTGAACCAGAATCCATCCTCGAAAAAGTTCCTTCGAGTTCGTATGTAACTATACGATGGATTTATCCAATGGAAGTGGATATCCGTAGTGATACGGAGTGTCCTAGAGAAATGAAAAGTGGATGTAGGAGTGGCAGGGGTATACCTGGTCTTTGTCGTGAATGATGGTGATCACAATTTCCTTTGCCATTATTCTAATCCCTTTATATGTCTATACTTATTACCTTCTATACACCACAGTTAAGCTTATTGGTTTTCTTCCTTCCCTACCGTTCGGCACCTGCTTATGGTCTGGAGGAATACTATCCAATAAGCTCAATAGGTGTACCCTCTCCTAATCCTAGGAGCCCTCACAACCTGAGAGAAGGTAAAAAGAAAAGACAACCGAATAATCCTATTCAATCTCTCCAAAATCAGAATCCATCCTCGAAAAAGTTCCTTCGAGTTCATATGTAACTATACGATGGATTTATCCAATGGAAGTGGATACTCGCAGTGATACGAGGTGTTCTGGAGAAAAGCAAAGGTGATATAGAAGTGGCAATGATGTATGCGACACCGTGACATTCCAAAAGCCAAAGTGTTTTAAGAAGGTTCGGTTAACTTGGTTTCAAGAGTTTTAGTCAAAAATCGGGTCATAGTCGCAGCCAGAGAGAGAGAGAAGAAACACTCAGCGTGCACTCTAACCTAGATCAGAATGGTTAATCATTTTATCTAATCTGGATGGTTCCCATTGTTTCCTCGAATTCTCCTCCAAACCTAAAAGGAGAATTAGTCGGAGTCACCCGAGGAGTAATTCTATTCATCAGTGGGAATCGGGATCCAACTATCATCGCATGATAACTTGATGGAAGCCACTCAAGTCACCACACTCCAGAAGGTATGCACAAGCCTGGCAAGTTTCCTGCATGTTTGAAACTCCCGATGTGATTTTTACCCCTAGGACCCAAGTGACCTTGACGGAGTCAACAAATCAAAGAGTCCTAGTCAAGTTCAACCCGTCATTATCTTGATTGCATTAAACACACCCGCATGAGCCCTTGACGGAGTCAACAAGGCCGCACGACTGTCCTAACTAATCGCATATCCATGATACAAACAAGCACCACTCAGCTACCGCACACTACGCCTTGACGGAGTCAACAAACGCAGCACGAATACTAAGTACTACTTGTAGGAAATGACGTAGGGCTACGGCTGGTTTTTGGCGAAAAACCTTTAACGTAATGAACTTGATCTCGTTGAAGGAATCCAAGTAGTTTTATAAATATATAGTGGCGAAAACTTTTGCTAAAGAGGTCACTCCCGGTGAAGGGATCTCGGCTCTTTCCCCGTCGAATTGGGTGCAGGATATCCCAAACTGAATATCACGATGCAAAGCAAAAGTAATCGACTATAGTGAAGTTATTACGTTGACGCAAACTTTTACTCAAGGGGTGACTCCCGATGAAGGGATATCGGCCCTTGCCTCGTCGAATGAGGTGCAGGATATTCCAAAATGAATACCACGATGCAAAGCAAAAGTGTACGTCTGTAATGTCAGTTTTTAAAAACTTGGATCCAACAACATTAAATATAGGTTTGTTTTATCCTTGCATTGATAAGAATCAATGCAGTCCCATCAATTAATCACACCAGAAAAGAACAAAAATAAAATGTACGTATATGCCATCCGCATTCGCCACTGAGTCCCGTCATCACCCGTTAGGTTACTTAACTAACGACAGAGCGGGGACTGGGCTAGCGCGGGTGCAAAACATATAGAACATCTACTAGTATATATAAATATATATAACAATCGTCCCATGCATGATACAAAGCAACATCACAGAAGCAACACAGAATGGTGGATAATCTGGAGCCCCGGGTTTCACTTGAGCCGCAAGTGAGACCCGACGTTCCCTGTCGTGTGGATAGCATGTGAAATGAAACCTATACCCCTACGAGCGCGGCAAGTTACCCGCCAAAACCAGAAGTGAGGCAGCCCCCTTCAGCAACGTGAATGGACCACCCAGCACTTCACGGAATCCGGTAACTTGAGCACCCCTCCTGGGTCACCTATACCCCCCACGAGTGCGGCGAATAGCCCGCCAATTCTAGAGTAAGGTCACCTCCGTCCCAACGCCATGAGATGCGGACCCGTTAGCCCTCTAGAATCCGGCTATTCGTGCACCCCATCGCGGGGTATTCCTAGTACAAGAAAGAAAATAATATAGAAGGGTGACATCGACCTCAGCCCGGTCGTGCCCCAAAAGAATAATATACAAACTGGCAGTGACGGCATTCCACATGTCGGACGCTCGCCCCGCAATATAAAACATACAAATGAAATAAAACTGTGCTAACATTGCACCGCAGCTATCCACCACGACGATCCAACCAACATCACAGCACAACACAGAACATCAACGTGAATGTCACGTTTGCAAACCCGTCTAAAAGACATATAGCAGTTAGACGGGTTTACCGATCAAATGACATTCACGGTCGCAGAATATATTGTATGTACTGTCAAACGCACGCTTAAAATATCGATCGACTAAGTTCCAAATTGGCCCCAAAAGCATAAACAGTACTGCACAGAAACCTGGGCCAAAACAGGATATCACAAAAATCACAATTTCACATCAGGGGGCTACAGTAAAAATTTGGAAGCCCGTCGCCACTAAATGACCGCGGAACCGCCGCCAATAGGGGGTAAGTGCGGCGGTTCCACGGCGCGTTTAGGGCTTCAGGAGACAAAATTTTTTCTGTACCCTACAAAAAGCCTGCACGGATTTTTAAGCTACTGCAAATAATTTTCTGACCACTTTTGAAAATCGGCAGAGAACAGATAATTGAAAACGTGATTTTGGCAATTTCCGTCGATCGATCTTTTAAACACGTTTAAACAAGCTAGTAAGGGGTTTAAAGGGTGGCTCTGATACCATGAAGGGTCCTGGCAGCGCCCTGGCCGTCGATACGCGGCTAAAATGCGGAACAAAAATTTCTAAACCGGCGCTACCGCTACCCGATTTCCGGATCGACCTTAAACCCTATTCTAGCAAACTAACTAAGCGTTAGAAAGGTTATACCGACTTTATCCATGTCCTTCGGTCTTCATTCCAAGCTCCTAGTGATCCTTTGACGATGTTTGGTTGCCGGTCTTCCTCCATCTCCGATGAGCCACCCGAGGGAAACGGTGCAAGCTCTAACCTCGTCGAACGAGGTAACCGATGCTCCAACGTCGCTAGCGATGGAGAGTCGAGGTGTATGGAAGTGTCACTATATTTTTCTCTCAAACCATGAGCTCAATAAGAAACTCAAGAAGAAGATGAAGAAGGATGTGAACTTTGGCATGAGCAAAATTTGCAAAGTCAGTTTTGGGTGAATGATGTTAGTGTATATGCCCAAGAGGCCATTACTGTATCATACTAGTTTGTATATTACTTAATGGAAGCTTGGGATATTCACAGTTATATAGAAAATCTTGCTCAAAATAGTAGTATGCTACTTGGTTTGTTTCTACTTTAATGTGTACATGTGTTTCTTTTAGTATATCACATATACACATTAGTGGAGCCCTTAGGATCTTTGCTTGATTACCAGCGTTGTGATGGCAGTCACACTCTTGGGGGCTGGGTAATCCACAAGCACATCCTTATACAGGTTCCTAGTCGTAGGACTATCGAGACAGGGCATCGATACTCCGGTGTAGACTAGCGTATGCGCTTCTCATCCCAGCAGGGGAGACGGTATGTCCCACAGCCGTTAGTACGTCGTACTTGAGATAGTATGCGGGTGCTCGTTAGGTTACGAGTACACTGGACAAGACTCGTCGGGAACTGTTGGTTGGTACTATACCTATCGTCAGTTATCAGTTCCTAGGTGACATGAGTACAGCTTAGTCCGCTGACTTGACACTGTCACTTCGCCTCGAGTGTGTTCCTACTGTTCTTTGATTACTACCCTACCATGGCTCAAAGGAGTCGTGCAAACAGGTAGTAGTTGGGTGCAGTCCCGAAGCACTTGAAGGCAGTGACGGTTAGATTGGATTCGTCTCTCCCGGAATTAGGAGTTGATATCGCGCTGTGTCAAGGAGAGCCATTACACATAGTCGTCCCTGGCCAGGGCAAGCGAGATATACTGGTGGGTTTCCAGTGTTATCTCAGGGTGTTCTGGGCTACACTCCGACATGACTTGTACCGCTATTAGGGGACTGACGTTTACCACCCCCTAGGCCCGCCATGCGATATTCTCAGACGAACAGACCGGACTGTATGGAGACTATCACATTTAGGCTCAGTAGGAGTTCAGATGGGTTTTGCCTCATCAGTCTTCTTATCGGCATCTACCTAGGGGCCGTTACGCACAGCTAGTGATGCTTGCGGTCTGTGGTTAAACTCACTGCTAGCGTAGTGTCGAGTCTTTAGAGTCCCGCACAGAGAGCTATTCGCCTTTGGGCAAAAAGAGTAGAGATCGCATGGTTTTGCGACAGGGTTCGGTCACATCCACGCACTTGTGCACGTTTGGTGTCCGGGCAGTTATTACTAGCGGGCTTTGGTTTAAGCCAGATCCTAGTATACGTTTTGGGATTGGTTTTATCTCGTTTGTGTTCGTGTTCCTCAGAACGCGGATGCGGGTGTGTATGCACGGTTGACCGAGACAGAGGCAGAGGATTCTCATTAGGGTTGTTGGCTGTTGACTTTTTCTAAACCCTAATGAGAATATGAAATATGATTAGTAATAATATTAATTAAGTATTATTGTGCCATGGTTAGGTTGAAAGTTTGACTTTGTTGACTTGTTGACTTTGTTGACCAGTTGACTAGCTTGGACTTGTTGACCATCATCATTACAATGGCTATCATTTCATGGCTATTACTTTTGCTTGCTTGTATGTTCACAAAATGCATTAAATGCATGAAATGATATTGCTATTGAAATGAACCATCACAAAATACTTGATTACAATTATTATTATGATTATTTTGGTTTTTGAGAGCATGGTTGCAAAAGTTTTCATTGATTCTATCATTCTCACTCTCTCTCATCCAAGCTCTCTCCATTGCTCTCCCTCTTCCTCTAACTCAAGGAAAAATCCCTCTCATGAGTTGAGAACCATTTTCCTTTGAGATAAAACACCAAAACCACTCTCTACTCATCCTAAGGTTGAAGGTTTAGCAAACCTAACACTTTAGTTTCCTCTAGATTGAGGTTAGAGCCAAAGGTAGAAGCTTTCGGGTGGATCCATTTTCGGTACAAGAAGACGACGAGGTGAGGCCGATCAGACCACCACAAGGAGTCGAAGAGAAGGAGTTCAAGTTTAGGTATAACCCCTAACATAGTAGCTAAACTCTTAGTTAGGTTGCTAGATAGTTTGTTTAACAAAGATCCGGTTTTTTGAGTCTATGTTACCTCCACCGAAAAATCGTTTTTCACCGCTTCCGCATCCCCGAAAGAACCGGGATGGGTAACGTGAACTTACAGTGGTATCAGAGCCTAGCTAAACACTATCTAGCATGTTAGCAAAGTAACTAGAAGTTCGATTGGAAAAAAAACGCAAAACACGTCTAAAACATGAACTTTCTGCCGATTTTTATTTCTGTTCAAAAAATAATAAATCATATACTAAAAATCGGCTCAGGGTTTTTAAAGCACACCCAAGAAAAATGGTCCAGTGACTCGGTCAACGTGTCGCGGAAACGCGGCAAGAGCATGCTCTTGCCGCGGATCCGCGGCCGAGTTTACTCGGCCGTGGGCAATTTTTCCTGAAGTTTGTTCAGTGGGGTGTTTTGTGATTTTTACAATATGTTTTTTCTGCCCAGATTTTCCAGAAAACAAATTTGTGTTTTGGGGTGGTTACAAATCCGTATTTTGATCGAACTTCTATAGACTTTAGCTAACGGGTTATATCTGTGATGTGATATATGTATTGAACGTCTGTTAATCGCTATACGTCGATTAGTGGGGGTTATACATATCTGTGATCTGTAATGTTGATAGTTTGTGTATATGAATTCGTTGGATTGTCGCGGATGAATAGCCGGGGGGTTGTGAGATGAGAGTTTTATTTATCTTTCAATTCATGTAATTTGTAATTGATGTAATATTATTTATATGGTCGCACATCCAGGATGAGGTTGTAGCCGCCATTGTATAATTTCTTTTACTGTTTTTGCTTCTAGGATAGACCCAAGGTGGGGTGCACAAACTACCGGGTACCTCGAAGTGCCGAGTGGCCTACTCACGTTGTTGAGGGAGGTTGCTTCACTTCTGGTATTTAGCGGGTAGTTTGCCGCACCCGTAGGGGTCTAGGGTGGGGTATTGGCTATTCATCGCAACCGTGTAATCTGCTTCTCGTTACAGGCTCGAACGAATCGCGGATTCCTAGTATATCCAAAGTATTCATCTGTGATCTGGAATGGCTATCATTGCATGTGATGAATGTATATATCTATATATGATATCTATTTAGGCGTTGCTTATGTTTTGCATCCGCGCTAGTCCAGCCCCCGCTCTGTCGTTAGTTAAGTAACCTAACGGGTAATGACGGGGCCCCGTGGCGAATGCGGATGGCATAAGCGTACGTCATATTTTCGTTGTTTTCTGTAATGGTAGGATTAAATGATGGACGCATTAAATTAATGCAAGAAAAGTAAAGTCGTTGGAACAATTTCAAAAAAAAAAAACCACTCGGTTTCTTTTCAAAAACCAACTTTTAAACGCGGAGCTTAAGCCACTCCTTTTAAAAGCTAACTCATTCGATCGATTATATCAAGTTCACTACGTTCACGGTTTTGCCAAAACCATTCGTAGCCCTCCGTCATTTCACATGGAAAGTCAATAGTATTCAAGCTATGTTTGTTGGCCAAAGTCAAGGCATAGTGATTAGTAGCTATTGGGTATTCATGTGCAGTATAGATAGATGCGTTGGTTTGGGACAGTCGTACTGCTTTGTTGGCCAAAGTCAAGGGTAGGTACGGGTGGGTTCAAATTAACCTGGAGAATGATGGGTAGAACTTGACATGTGACTTATGATTTGTTGGCCAAAGTCAAGGTCATAAGAGCATGGGGCAAAAATCCACATCGGGAGTTTCTAAAGAAACTGAAACTTGCTAGCTCTGCATACCATTTGGAGTGTGATGATTCTGGTAGGATTCCTTCAGTTTTGTCACGCGATGATATTTGGATCCCGATCCTACTGTGAGTATTTGCTACTCCTCGGGAAATTTCTCACTTAACGATCAATGCTATAAACCAAGTAGGTGTCTACAAAGGTGTTAGCGGGGCTACGCCCCTAGGGAAAAGAGGTTATTTAATTAAGGAACTTCGCGAAAGCGTTGGAAAACCTCCCTCGAAGTACCAACACTGGCTTGGCTGAACGGTTAAGCAAGTATTGTACGGTGAGATTGATCCCGACTAATTCTTCCTTTTTGGTTTGAGGAGGAATTCGAGAAACAGTGGGAGCCATCCTGTTTAGACGAACTAAAAACCACTCTAAACTTGTAAGAGCATCATGCTGAGTGTTTCTTGTCTCTCTCCTAATTGCAGCGACCAATCGTCATGACCGGACTTAAGTTACTTCCAGATAAAAACATCCTGACATGGCCAAACTACAAAGATTGGCTCAAGAATGTCAAAATGGCAATCACTTATGACAAGCTGGGGTATCTTCTTACCACCAAAGCTCCCCCTGTCCCAGGTCCCACCTCCAGCGTCGCGGATAAGGAAATCCGTAAGACCTGGGAGATCGACTGCGCGAAGGCCAAGTGCCTCGTGCTTGCCTTTATGGACAATGAACATCAGAGGAGGCACGAGAATATGGACCTTGAATCCATATTTCTCCATACAAAAGAATTGTATGGAGAGTAATCCCGTATCGCCAGATACGAAGTCTCGAAAAAGCTGTTTTCGGCGAGATTGGCCGTCGGATCATCAATAACGGAACACGTACTTAAGATGATTGGCTATATTGAAAAGCTCGCGAACCTTGGGACCACGTTAGAGAACGAGCTCTATACTGACTTGATTCTCCAGTCCCTTCCTTCCACTTACGCCCAGTTTATCCTGAACTTCAACTTGCAAGAAAAAGAAGTTGAACTTTCAGAACTCCTCAACCTGCTGAGGAGTGCAGAGAGCACCCTACAGAAAGGTAGGGAAACATCCACTTTGTTTGTTGGAGGACCTTCCTCTTCTAGGTCCAGGGCGAAAGCCAAGGGAAAGAAGAAGAAAACCCCCACCAAACCAAGGGGCGGTGTTAGTAAAGTGGAAACGAAGGGAAAAGTAAAGGCAACAAAGATAGCGGGGCAGCTTGTGGGAAAGGAAGAGTGCTTCTATTGTTATAAGAAAGGACACTGGAAAAAGGATTGCAGGGCTTGGAAGGCCAAGAGCCAGGACCCGAAGCAAGTTGCGGCTTCGGCTTCAGGTGTGTATGTTATTGAAAACTGTCTATCAATAAACTCTACTTCCTGGGTATTGGATACCGGATCAGGATCTCATATCTGTAATTCTTTGCAGGCACTGAGAAAGCGTAGGGTTTTGAAGGCAGGTGATATGACCCTCAGAGTTGCAAACGGAGCTGACATGGATGCTGAGCTCATGGGGGACTATCACCTGGGATTGTCAGATGGACAGTTTTGGTTTTGCGTAATTGTTATTTTGTACCCAATGCAACTTGTAATATCATTTCTGTATCTTTAATATCTAAAGAAGGTTATGAATTTGCATTTGTAAGCAATGTTGTAAACATTCACCTTAATCAAGTTCTGATTGGGTCAGATACATTAAGCAATGGTATATACGTATTAAACCAACCACAGATTTCCAATGTCCAGAATACACACAAAAGAAAGTCTCCAGAAATCAATCATGCTTTCTTATGGCATTGTAGAATGGGTCACATCAATGAGAGAAGGTTGACGAAGTTACGTACAGAAGGATATTTGGATCCGTTCGAATATCAATCATATGCAACTTGTCAATCCTGTCTCAAAGGAAAGATGACAAAGACTCCGTTCACTGGACACGGAGTAAGAGCGAGCGAGCTCTTGGGGATCGTACACAGCGATGTGTGCGGTCCAATGTCTACACATGCGCGAAGCGGTTATTCTTACTTCATTACTTTTACGGATGATTTTTCAAGGTACGGATATGTCTTCTTAATAAAACATAAATCTGTAGCCTTTGGAAAATTCCAGGAATACAAGAATGAAGTAGAAAAATAAACCGGCAAAAGAATCAAGACACTGAGATCTGATCGAGGTGGTGAATACGTGAGTGCCGAGTTCGTGGATTACCTAAAAAGAGAATGGAATTCTCTCTCAGCTTACTCCTCCATACACTCCGCAACATAACGGTGTATCGGAGAGACGGAACCGAACCCTATTGGATATGGAACGCTCCATGATGAGTAACGCTGAGTTGCCGCGATCATTCTGAGGATATGCACTAGAATCAGCTGCATACTTTTTGAACCGAGTTCCAACTAAGACTGTGCCTACCACACCATATCAGATGTGGTGTGGGAAGAAATCCTATCTTAAGCACATTAAGACATGGGGATGTCCAGCTTTTGTCAAAAAGCAGCATGCGGACAAACTCTAGGCACGCTCAGTACAGTGCATGTTTGTGGGATATCCAAAGAACTCAAAGGGATATTTCTTCTATTGCGAAGAGGAACAAAAGTTTTTTGTTTCTCGTCATGCCCACTTCTTGGAAACTGAATTTTTGGAAAATCAGATAAGTGGGAGCGCAATAGAACTGGAAGAAATTCCAGAACCACAAGGTATTACTGAAAGCTTAGTAGAACCAGAGGGTTCGAAAGAACAGGACATTCCTACGCCGCTCCACAGGAGTAGTAGGCAGTCTCATCCGCCCGAGAGATACTACGGTTTTCTCATAGACGGGGATAGAGAGGATTGTAGGGTTCCTAGGCACTCTCAAGTGGTCTCACAAGGCATCGATCATGCCAATTTCAAAAGTTATGGTGCCGAGAAACCCTAGTGTACGGATCGTTGGCTAGATTTCTAGGCGAAAAGTAAACTAGTTAACACTTAACTAAGAGATACGGAAATACAACCTTTGTAGATCCGGTTCTCCACCTCCATAGCTCCGCAACGAAGACCTCTCCGCTGTCCAAAAAGAATCCAGGCTCTAGCGTCGACTTCATCGGAGAATAAGCGAGCTAGGTCGTCGATGTCCATGCCGAAGATGATCTACGTCGAGGCATCGCTAGATCAAGCTCCACCTTCACCAAGCCTTGAAAACTTGTGAAG
Organism: Agapanthus africanus; assembly: GCA_030015575.1. NCBI lineage: Eukaryota > Viridiplantae > Streptophyta > Magnoliopsida > Asparagales > Amaryllidaceae > Agapanthus > Agapanthus africanus. The sequence continues at coordinate 510,678,207 of CM057341.1, forward strand.
GAAACACACTCTACTACTTGGTAAAAGGTAGAGGATGAAGAAATAGGAAGTGGGTAGACTTTAGATTTGGATTTCACACTCTTTTTCATCACTTGCCATTGATGAAGGCAAGCTTTCTTCACTTGAAGAAATGAAGAAGAAGATGGTAAAATGTTATGATAAGTTAATTAAAAAAGAACAGAATAATCCATTCTTATCATAACATAACCCAAGTTAAGTGTAGAGAATTGACCAAGGTTAAATAATGGTTAGGGTTAAGGAGATGAGACAAAAATGGTGACTTAATGAAAGCTTCATGAAGCTTCATGATGAAAACAAAACTAGCCACCATTTTTCACTTCTTTTCCTTTTCTCATTTATCTTTTAAATGCAAATGAAAAGATAAATGAATGAATAAAAGAAAACCCCAATCATTTACTTAACCTAGGTTTAATTCATTACACTTAACAAAAAAGATATGTATCATCAAACATGATACAATCAAGTGCACAAAAATCATATCGCATATGCAATGCGCACACCCGAGTGAGAAAATCCATTCAAAGTGAACCGATACTAGTTAATGCAAAGTAATATATCAAATATATAATTATGCATTAAATCACTAAATCAATACTTGATTCAATGATCCGGTCATGTCGCACATAACCGATTGGTATCTTCAGTAACAACTTATCGAATCAACACTTGATCCGATAACCCGGCTATATCGCATATAACCGATCAATGTCACATCGCGAGAATGAAATACGGTATCACATAAACGCATCATTCTCGGTCCCGCACATATCTCATTTGCGCTCCTATTTCGTTTCGCTTGAGCCAGGAAACCTCTGTGTAGGACTCTAAAGACTCGTCAATACGCCGGCAGCAGATGATGATCATATCAAACATCCACATGCCGCAAGCAGTCTGCTAAACGTAACGGCCACCCGGGTATTGAGCGATCTGAAGATCGACGAGCAAGCCTGCTCACACTCCAGTGAATCCAACTAGTAACACTACCGTACAGTCCGGTCTGATCGTCTGATCTGTCGCATATCTCGCCTAGGGGTGGTAAACGTCAGACCCCAATAGCTCGATAAGTCGTGTCGATATGAGGTTTATAACAATTCGAGAAACTACTGGTAACACTTACCAGTAAATCTCAGCAACCCTGGCCAGGGATTTCCTGTTATAGCCAATCGAACACAGCGCAACATCAACTCCCTATACCGGGAGAGACGAATCCCCTCCTATCTCTCATTGCCTCCATGTGACTCGGGACTGTACCCAAAAACCACCGTTTTGCACGCCCTCTTAGACGTGGTAAGATGGAAATCAAAGCACAGTGGGAACCACATAAGACTCTATGACGATCTCGGGTCAACAGACTACTCTGTACCAGTGTCACCAGAGAACTGCCATCTGACGTGAGGTATAATACCATCTGGGAGTTCTCGGCGAGTCCGTCCAGTGTACCCAGTCTCCACTGAGCACCCGTATATCATCTCTGATGTCAAACACCAATGGATATGGGATCATCCATCGCCCATCTGTATGGGTCGAGAAGGTACATGCTAGTCTACTCTGGTATATCGATGCCCCGTCTCGATACACCCACGACTAGGGACTTTGAAGGATGTACTTATGGACTACCATGTCCCCACTAGTATGATCCGCATCATAGTCCAGGTAGTCAAGTACAGATCCTAAGAGCTTTACCAACATGTAACAGGGAGACAATCAGTGTACACGTTAAGGTAAAGATCAACCAGATAGCATACTATCATGTCGAGCAAGAAAGTCCTCCCTATATATGTCCCAGCATCCACTACAATATACATCCTATGTACAGTAATGGCCTCTAGGGCATACATATAACTAACAATCTCCCACTTGCACTAGGGCCATCTGTAGCAGTGGTTGCAGTATCTCATACTCAACCATCCCATAAAAGTCTCTTTCTGGGAAAAGGCCTTTCGTGAGTGGATCCGCTGTGTTTTTCTTCTGAGTCTACTCTCCAAACCTCGATCACCCTGGAGATCAACTATCTCCATGATCAGGTGATGCGGCCTCAGAATACGCCTGGGTCGCTGATGGGACGGGTGTTCCTTGGCAAAAGCCGCAACTCCTTTGTCTCACAATGGTAGGAACGAAGTTCATCTCATGAACTATTATACACCCAGACTGCCTCTATGGTAGCATCTTAAGTAGCGATGTATCCTGCCTTCATCGTCTAGTATGTCACGGTATCTAGCTTGGAATTCTTCCAACATACCGTCCCTTTACTGAGGGTAAAGACAATGCCTGCGACTGACATTCAGTCGTCATTATCACCCTGGAACCCTTCCAGTGATTCTCCCCAGGATCGATTGATACCATCTCACTACAACTAGTAAGAATCCTAACATCCAATTAGATCTATCTCATAGATCCAAAATCCAGGATTTAGTAGGTATCACTTTGATCCTATGTGGAGAATCATTGTGATAAGCAGAGATTGATCGAGCGTAGCATAGGAAACTCCTTTCTTATCAAGAGTATGTCATCCACGTACTCTACGAGGATCATCACCATACTCCCTACTACCTTTTTGTTTATACAAGGTTCATCTACCATTTTGATGATGTCAAACTCTTTGACTTATCCATCAAAACAAATGTTCCAACTCCGCGATGCCTGCTTTATCTTATAAAACATCTTGTACACGTTTCCGCTGCTCCCACTGTTTACGAAGCCCTCTGGCTGTGTACTTATAGACGTCCTCTTCTAAAATATCATTTAGAAAAGCAGTCATGGCACCCAACCGCCAGATATCGTAGTCATGGTATGTAGCCGTGGCAAGTAGGATCTGGATGGACTTACGCATAGTCACTTGAAAAATGTTTCATCATAATCCACGCCTGGTCGATGACGAAAAGCTTTAACAAGTCTAGCTTTGAAAGTCTCAACTTTTCCATCTACACCAAGTAATCTTCTCAAGATATACTTGCTCCTGATGGGGATTTAACCCTTCAGATATTGCAACCAAAGTCCATACTTTGTTGGTGTACATGGATTCCATCTCAGATCGCTAAGCATCCAGCCATTCTTACAGAGTCCCTACTCTCGATGGCCTGCTCGAAACTAGTTGGGTCATCATCTCATGATGCAATCCTCGCTCCCACTGTCATAGAGAAACCGAAGTATCTCTCAGGTGGGTGAGGAACCCTACTAGATCGGCGGAGAGGATGAGGTTCGTTGGTTACTATTGAATCCTTTAGTTCTACCAAATCATCAGCTGCAGTTTGTATAGCTGGAACATTTCCAGTTCTACATAGCAGATCTTGCCTCGAGCTTGTCCGGATTATGCTTTTAGACATAGGTCGGACAACCCCAAATCTTAACTAGCTTAAGACATGGGCTCTTCCCTTTCCATATCTCATATAGAGCGGTAGGCAACTGATTTGATTCGAACCTATTCAATAGGTATGCAGCTTCTCAAGTGCATAACTCCCAAAAGGAAAAAGGTAACTCAGTATTACTCATCATAGAGCACACCTTATCACATAGGGTGTAATTGCTCCACCCCGATATACCATCGTGCTATGGTGTATACAGAGGAGTAATGCTGAGAGAGAATCTCATTCTCCTTTAGAATAGTCCAGTATTTCTGTGCTCAAGTATTCTCCTCCTTGATCTCATCATAGGATATAATACTTATACCCGTATTCTGGTTCTCTACTTCTCGCTTATATTCTGTGAATATCTCAAACGGTTCGGACTTGTGTTTCAACAGGAACATAGGTCTGAATCTAAAGAGATCATCAGAGAACGTAATGAAGTATGAAGAACCAGTCTTGGCATGTGTAGACAGGGGACCTTACATACATCAACATGTATCATCCCAAGAGTTTACTAACTCTTTCTCTGTTTCCAATAAACAGAGCTATGGTCATCTATCTTTGTGACATGACTCGCAAGTTTCATAAGATGTAAATTCAAACTGATTTAAATATGCATCTATATGTAACTTCAGCTAGTCGGGTCACATTGATCTGACCTAGTCTACAATACCTTAAGAAGGATCCGTTCATTTCTGAACTCTTCCTCTTATGTGTGTTCCGTCTACAAAGAACTGTAGTTTGATTTAGAACATTAATGCTTTTAGATAACGTGCCTGAACCGATCAACTTTTGATATAGGAAATGTTCAAAACATTGTCCAACAATACAAAATTTTATCGTTTCTTTATTAATAAAGAGACAGATATGATTTTGTATATCAGGTTCGGTATCTAATAACATTCGTTCAGAATCAATGTATTGGTAATACAGGGTGACAGTGACCAACAGACTTGGCTGCAACACTTGCCCCGTTTTCTGCCTCATGAAACTTATCACCCGTTCTCAGTTCTCTACCTATCTGTAGCCCTATGTAACAGATTACATATATGGGATCCTGATCTGGTATAGCATACCCAGGACGTAGAGGATACAGAGAAACAGTTCTTTGTAATGAACACACCCGAAGATGATGCATCAGCATGCACTCTCTTCGTTTGGGCGGCACGAGAATTCTGGTAATCCCCAATTTCCTGCTCTGTCTTATAACAATTATAAGTTAGAGCGGGACCAACGTTCCCCAGCTCAGTATAACAAGCGGGTTCGGTCAATAATCCGTATTATTATCTTGATTAAGGCGTGATATGGTCGCTACCTTGAGAGAGAGAGAAGAAAACACTCAGCGTGCGCTCTTTCAAGAATAGATTGGTTATTATTTTATCTAATCAGGATGCCTCCCACTGCTTTTTATCAAATCTTCCTTCAAACCCAAAAAGGAAAGACTAGCCGGGATTAATTACACACTACAAGTTCGCCAATCTTTCAGCCAGGCCAGTGTCGGTACTTTGAGGGAGGTCTCCCGTGCTTTCGCACGAACCTAATTAATGTAAACCTCGTTTTCCCAGAGGCGTAACCTCGTTAACACCTTTCTAGACACCTACTTGATCGGCTAATTGTAATGTATAAAACTCTCCCAGGAGTAACTCTTACTCGCAGCGGGTATCGGGATCCAACTATCTCATAGAAGGTATGCAATCTCATTGCAAATTTCAACACTTGAAATTCCCGATAATTTTTTGCCCCTAGCACCCTATGACCTTGACGGAGGTCAACAAACCATAGGCTACTAGTCAAGTTCAATCCGTCATTTCTTGATCGAATTAAACCCACCCGCACGACCCTTGACGGAGGTCAACAAGGCCGCACGACTACCCTAATCCAATCTGCATCATATGCATAAGCAGATAAATACTAGTTAGCTACCGCACACTACGCCTTGACGGAGGTCAACAAACGTAGCACGAATACTAAGTAGGACTTATCTGAAATGAAGGAGGGCTACGACAGGTTTTTCTGAAAACCTATTGCATAATGAACTTGATATCGTTGTAGAATCAAATGATTTTAAAATGGAGTGCTTTTGAGGCTTTTCTAGTTTTGCTAAAGGAGTCACTCCTGGTGAAGGGATCGTCGGTCCTTTCCTCGTCGAATGAGGTGCGGGATATATCACATATATCACTGTGCAAAGCAAAACTCTTAAAAGCAATCAGAAGACAAACCGAGTGTGTAGCATCTGCCAGTTATTGCTAAAGGAGTCACTCCCGGTGAAGGGATCTCGGTCCTTTCCTCATCGAATAAGGTGCAGGATATATCACATATACCGCTGTGCAAAGCAAGAACTGTAGCTACCTGTTTTATTTTGAAATTCGATTATACAACATCTTAGGTTTCTTTTACTTTCATTAATCTCATTAATGAAGTCCCATCATTTAAGTACCTAAACATCACAGATAGATATGACGTACACTTATGCCATCCGCATTCGCCTCGATGTCCCCTCGTGCACCGTTAGGTTAGGTAACTAACGACAGAGCAGGGCAGGGCTAGCGCGGGTGTAAAACATAAGTAACATCTATATAATATATCATATATACTTTATACTATATCCATCACAGAAACACATCAGAGATATTGCAGCAGAAGAATCATATGAAATATTGGATATACTAGGACGTCCGTGTTTTCAATACGAGCCAGTATAAAACACGAATTCCACGGTCGTGATGAATAGCCAAACCCACACCCCTAGACCCCTACGAGAGCGGCAAGCAACCCTACCAATTCTAGAGTTAGGAGACCCGGACTCGACTCCTCGAGTTGGTCTCCCACTGGACTCCAGAACCCGGTTACTTGTGCCCTCCTCCTTGGGTCTATCCTAGTGCGGAAAAGTAAATAATATACAAACGGTGACAACTTTCGCAACCTGGAAGTGCCCCAATAAAAGAATATTACATACAAGTTTTTACATGAATGAAAATCAAAAACACTCATCTCACATAAAAAAAACCCCGGCTATTCAAACACGACGATCCAATATAACATATCCAGCAACACATAACATCACATGACATCAACGTAAGTAAATATGTCCATCCCAATTGTCGTTGACATATAGCAACGAAACCGGCGATATTACATATTACACTTACGGTCACAGAAAAGAAAGTGTAAAACTACAACAGTTGGAATCCACAACCACCTCAGACATCGCATGCCTGACCAAATGAATTCTTTAGACATCGCATGCCTAACTATTATAAACCCCGCATTTTAGTCTCATTATTGAAAACACTTTTCAATATCAAGTCGGGCAATTCAACAAGATTCCTGACATGCTGATCGAATACTCGTCACAAACTTCAGTAGGCGGCCGCACCCCCGATGCCTCCGACGAAGTGCACCAAGGCGGAACACCGCTGCCGCGAGCACCGGAACGGATGCTTTCGGCGACGGGGTTCTCCTACAGTCACTTGGTCGGGGCTATGGAGTGAGGCTGTCTATTAAGTTTATCCGGCGAGTATCCGCGTACGCTACGTGATTGCGACGGACTTTTGATCACATCAAAATTCCATGGCAACCGATCAAGTGAGACTAAAGTGCTATGTTTATAACATTCATTCAGTTATCTCATAACTTATTGTGAATTCCAATTATTGTATCACATTCCGGATAAATAGAAAATGTCAAACTTTCCGATCGAACAATCGAACACCCAAGTTTTCCCGATACAGATCAACACATGAAATAAGTCTAACAACATTCAGTTCGTGCCTCAGTACCAACGGTCCAGCCGTAGAAGGGTCAAGCCAACGCCTCACATGTGGCACGCCGTACTGCCCCAAACCCGAAGGTTCAAAGGGCAGTTCAAGACGGTCACATAATCGAGTTAAGGTTTGTTGTCTTCTAGAGGGTCCATCGCGTTACTTGCACTACTTAGAACGTCGTTAAACTTCGGAAAAATCCAACACTTGGAAATTTCCCGACAGGGGAAAAATTGGGTATTTATATCCGGTCGAATTTTTTAACATATTCTAAAAATACCCGGAAAAGCACACCGACAAAATTTAGACAGTCCGATCGAATACACCGAGTCCCCAATACAACCCAGAAAATAAAACTCTGGAATAAATATAAAAAATATCCAGAACACACAAGAAACACCAACACAAACAACTGAAGAAAACACACATGCTAATCATCACAGACGGCCGCGGAACCGCCGCAAAAGGGGGGTCAACGCCGCGGTTCCGCGGCCTTACTGTTGAATCAGGTTGTCGTTTTCTCCAGTTTTCCTTAGAATTTCCTGCACATTTCTCTGCATAATTTTATTCCAAAAAATCCACAATTTACAGAAATGTCCAGAGAGCATGTTAAGGGTTTGGGTTTCGGGTCGATCGGACTTCAAATTCCGTCTAGATTTCGCCTAAGGCTCTAGCTAGTCTCTGATACCACTGTAGGGTTCCTAGGCACTCTCAAGTGGTCTCACAAGGCATCGATCATGCCAATTTCAAAAGTTATGGTGCCGAGAAACCCTAGTGTACGGATCGTTGGCTAGATTTCTAGGCGAAAAGTAAACTAGTTAACATTTAACTAAGAGATACGGAAATACAACCTTTGTAGATCCGGTTCTCCACCTCCATAGCTCCGCAACGAAGTCCTCTCCGCTGTCCAAAAAGAATCCGGGCTCTAGCGTCGACTTCATCGGAGAATAAGCGAGCTAGGTCGTCGATGTCCATGCCGAAGATGATCTACGTCGAGGCATCGCTAGATCAAGCTCCACCTTCACCAAGCCTTGAAAACTTGTGAAGGAAACACACTCTACTACTTGGCAAGAGGTAGAGGATGAAGAAATAGGAAGTGGGTAGACTTTAGATTTGGATTTCACACTCTTTTTCATCACTTGCCATTGATGAAGGCAAGCTTTCTTCACTTGAAGAAATGAAGAAGAAGATGGTAAAATGTTATGATAAGTTAATTAAAAAAGAAAAGAATAATCCATTCTTATCATAACATAACCCAAGTTAAGTGTAGAGAATTGACCAAGGTTAAAGAATGGTTAGGGTTAAGGAGATGAGACAAAAATGGTGACTTAATGAAAGCTTCATGAAGCTTCATGATGAAAACAAAACTAGCCACCATTTTTCACTTCTTTTCCTTTTCTCATTTATCTTTTAAATGCAAATGAAAAGATAAATGAATGAATAAAAGAAAACCCCAATCATTTACCTAACCTAGGTTTAATTCATTACACTTAACAAAAAAGATATGTATCATCAAACATGATACAATCAAGTGCACAAAAATCATATCGCATATGCAATGCGCACACCCGAGTGAGAAAATCCATTCAAAGTGAACCAATACTAGTTAATGCAAAGTAATATATCAAATATATAATTATGCATTAAATCACTAAATCAACACTTGATTCAATGATCCGGTCATGTCGCACATAACCGATTGGTATCTTCAGTAACAACTTATCGAATCAACACTTGATCCGATAACCCGGCTATATCGCATATAACCGATCAATGTCACATCGCGAGAATGAAATACGGTATCATATACACGCATCATTCTCGGTCCCGCACATATCTCATATGCGCTCCTATTTCGTTTCGCTTGAGCCAGGAAACCTCTGTGTAGGACTCTAAAGACTCGTCAATACGCCGGCAGCGGATGATGATCATATCAAACATCCACAAGCCGCAAGCGGTCTGCTAAACGTAACGGCCACCCGGGTATTGAGCGATCTGATGATCGACGAGCAAGCCCGCTCACACTCCAGTGAATCCAACCAGTAACACTACCGTACAGTCCGGTCTGATCGTCTGATCTGTCGCATATCTCGCCTAGGGGTGGTAAACGTCAGACCCCAATAGCTCGATAAGTCGTGTAGATATGAGGTCTATAACAATTCGAGAAACTACTGGTAACACTTACCAGTAAATCTCAGCAACCCTGGCCAGGGATTTCCTGTTATAGCCAATCGAACACAGTGCAACATCAACTCCCTATACCGGGAGAGGCGAATCCCCTCCTATCGCTCATTGCCTCCATGTGACTCGGGACTGTACCCAAAAACCACCGTTTTGCACGCCCTCTTAGACGTGGTAAGATGGAAATCAAAGCACAGTGGGAACCACACAAGACTCTATGACGATCTCGGGTCAACAGACTACTCTGTACCAGTGTCACCAGAGAACTGCCATCTGACGTGAGGTATAATACCATCTGGGAGTTCTCGGCGAGTCCGTCCAGTGTACCCAGTCTCCACTGAGCACCCGTATATCATCTCTGATGTCAAACACCAATGGATATGGGATCATCCATCGCCCATCTGTATGGGTCGAGAAGGTACACGCTAGTCTACTCTGGTATATCGATGCCCCGTCTCGATACACCCACGACTAGGGACTTTGAAGGATGTACTTATGGACTACCATGTCCCCACTAGTATGATCCGAATCATAGTCCAGGTAGTCAAGTACAGATCCTAAGGGCTTTACCAATATGTAACAGGGAGACAATCAGTGTACACGCTAAGGTAAAGATCAACCAGATAGCATACTATCATGTCGAGCAAGAAAGTCCTCCCTATATATGTCCCAGCATCCACTACAATATACATCCTATATACAGTAATGGCCTCTAGGGCATACATATAACTAACAAGGATTGCATCATTGATAGTGATGAGCCGACTAGCTTCCAGCAGGCCATTCAGAGCGTTGACTCGGTAAAATGGCTGGAAGCAATGCAGACCGAAATGGAGTCCATGTACACCAACAAAGTATGGACTTTGAACGTTGCTCCAGATTGGGTAAAACCCGTAGGATGCAAGTGGATCTTCAAGAGGAAGATTGGTGTAGATGGACAGGTCGAGACCTATAAGGCTAGACTTGTTGCAATGGGTTTCCGTCAAAGACCTGGTTTAGACTATGACAAAACCTATTCTCCAGTGGCTATGCTGAAATCCATTCGGATCATTCTTGCTATTGCTGCCTTCCACGATTATGAGATTTGGCAGATAGACGTAAAGACCGCTTTTCTAAATGGAAATTTAGAGAAGTGTGTCTATATGGACCAGCCAGAGGGTTTCATTCAGAGTGGGAGCAGCGAAAAGGTGTGCAAGTTGCTTAAGTCCATCTATGGACTAAAACAACCATTGCGGAGTTGGAACATCTGTTTTGATGAGACGGTCAATGAATTTGGCTTTATCAAAAATCCAGATGAACCATGCATGTATAGTAGATTTGTAGCAAGAACTGTCGTATTCCTCGTTTTATACGTGGATGACATTCTCTTGATAGGAAATGACATTCCTATGCTACAATCTATCAAAGGGTTCTTGTCACACAGGTTCTCCATGAAAGACCTGGGTGATGCCTCTTACATTCTGGGGATCCGGATCCATCGTGATAGATCCAAGAGGATATTAGGACTTTCACAGTCCAGGTACATCGACACCATACTGAAAAGATTCAGTATGGAAGATTCCAAGCGCGGTAATTACCGGCTTGTCACGAGATCACCCTCTCGAAAGAGATGTCTCCCAAGACTGATTTAGAAAGGGATCGCATGTCTATTATACCGTAGGCTTCTACGGTAGGCTCTATAATGTATGCGATGTTGTGTACCAGACCAGATGTAGCTTATGCACTGAGTGTGGTAAGCCGGTATCAGTCAAACCCTGGGGAGAAGCACTGGATAGCGGTAAAGAACATTCTCAAGTACCTGAGAAGGACTAAGGAGATGTTCTTGGTGTATGGCGGAAAAGTCCTCCAGATCGAGGCCTTTGCTAACTCCAGCTTCCAAAGTGACAAGGATGATTCCAAGTCCATGTCGGGTTATGTCTTTACCCTCAATGGAGGGGCGGTGTGTTGGAAGAGTTCCAAACAGGAAACCGTTGCTGACTCTGTAAGTCCACGTTGCCCATCCCGGTGCTTGCGGGGAGGCGGAAAACGGAATAAAAATCGGATTTTTATGAGCTTAGGCAACATGGACTAGACTTTAAAGGATCTTTGCTAAACAAAAACTTGCTAAAGCTAACTAGAAACTAGCTAAGTGCTAGAAAGGTTATACCTTTGGTCTTTATGTCCTTCTTTCCTTGCTCCTTGGAGTAGTGGAAAGAGGTCACCTTGTCGTCTTCTCCCGTCAAAGAAAGATCCACCTGAAAGCCTCAACCTTTGGCTTCAACTCCAAGCTAGAAGTAACTAGGGTTCAAGAAGTGCTAGTCCTTCAACCCAAGATGAGAGTAAAGATGATCAAGAGAGGGTTTTTCTCAAGCTCAAGTGTTTCTCAACACATGAGAGGGGAGAGCTTGAGGGAGAGGAAGAACAAGAGGGAGAAATGAAATGATAGAATGAGAATAATGTGAGCCATTCTCACTAATATGTGTATATTATTTTAATTGAATAATTAGCTAGATAATTGTTATGGTTAATCATGACATGACCATTATCATTTCAATTTGCAAGGATCAAAAAGCATCTTCCAAAAGAAATGATGATGGTCAAAGTGTCAACCTAGGTCAACAAGTCAAGAAAGTCAAATGGTCAACAACCATAACCATGCTCAATTATTAAACTAATATCAATTAACAATAATACACACATAAACATTAGGGTTAATAAAATGACAATAACCATTAACCCTAATCAAGGTCCTCTCCCTCTGTCTCAAGTAACTGTGCATACGCACCCGCATTCGTGATCCGAGGAATACGAATACAATGAGAAAAAACAATCCCAAATCATATACTAGGATCCGGCTTAAACCAAAGCCCGCTAGTATAAACTGTCCGGACAGCAAACGTGTACAAGTGCGCGAATGTGAACGAACCCTGTCGCAAAACCATGCGACCTCTACTCATTTTGCCTAAAGGCGAATAGCTCTCTGTGTGGGACTCTAAAGACTCGACACTACGCTGGCAGTGGGTTTAACCACAGACCGCAAGCGGCACTAGCTGTACGTAACGGTCCCCAGGTAAATGTCGATAAGAAGACTGACGAGGTGAACCCAATCTGAACTCCTACTGAGCCTGTATGTGACAGTCTCCGTACAGTCCGGTCTGTTCGTCTGATACATCGCATGGCGGGCCTAGGGGGGCGGTGAACGTCAGTCCCCTAATAGCGGTACAAGTCGTGTCGGAGTGTAGCCCAGAACACCCTGAGATAACACTGGAAACCTACCAGTATGTCTTGCTTGCCCTGGCCAGGGACTACTCATGTAATGGCTCTCCTGGACACAGCGCGATGTCAACCCCCAATACCGGGAGAGACGAATCCTGTCTAACCGTCACTGCCTCCAAGTGCTTCGGGACTGCACCCAAAAACTACCTGTTTGCACGACTCCTTTGAGCCGTGGTAGGGTAGTAATCAAAGTGCAGTAGGAACACACTCGAGGCGAAGTGACAGTGTCAAGTCAACGGACTAAGCTGTACTCAAGTCACCTGGGAACTGATAACTGACGATAGGTATACTACCAACCAACAGTTCCCGACGAGTCCTGTCCAGTGTACTCGTAACCTAACGAGCACCCGCATACTATCCCAAGTACGACGTACTAACGGCTGTGGGACAGACCGTCTCCAACACTGGGATGAGAAGCGCATACGCTAGTCTACTCCGGAGTATCGATGCCCTGTCTCGATAGTCCAACGACCAGGGACCTGTATAAGGATGTGCTTATAGATCACCCAGCTCCCACGAGTGTGAGCGCCATCACAACGCTGGTAATCAAGCAAAGATCCTAAGGGCTCTACTAATATGTATATCAGCAATATGCTAAAAGAAACACATGCACATATTAAAGCAGAGACAAACCAAGTAGCATACTACCATTTCGAGCAAGATTGCATATACAACTGTGAATATCCCAAGCTTCCATCAAGTAATATACAAACCAGTATGATACAGTAATGGCCTCTAGGGCATATACACTAACAGACTCAATGATGGAAGCGGAATATATCGCTGCTGCTAATGCCGCAAAAGAAGCCGTCTGGATGAGGATGTTCTTAACGGAACTTCAGGTGGTTCCGTCCATTGTTGATCCAATACCACTGTATTGCGACAGCAACGGGGCTATAGCTTTAGCGAAGGAACCCAGGTCCCATCAGAAGTCCAGACACATCTTGAGGCGGTATCACCTGATCAGGGAGATCGTGGGTCGCCAGGAGATCGAGGTTCGGAGAGTTGCTACGGAAGATAACACTGCTGATCCACTCATGAAGGCCTTACCCCAGACTCAGTTTGAGCGGTTGATCGAGATGATAGGTCTTCGATACGCCAGTACATGGCCTTAGTGCAAGTGGGATATTGTTAGTGTATATGCCCTAGAAGCCATTGCTGTATCATACTAGTTTGTATATTACTTAATGGAAGCTTGGGATATTCACAGTTGTATAGACAATCTTGCTCAAAATAGTAGTATGCTACTTGGTTTGTTTCTACTTTAATGTGTACATGTGTTTCTTTTAGTATATCACCTATACACATTAGTGGAGCCCTTAGGATCTTTGCCAGATTACCAGTGTTGTGATGGCAGTCACACTCGTGGGGGCTAGGTAATCCACAAGCACATCCTTATATAGGTCCCTAGTCGTAGGACTATCGAGACAGGGCATCGATACTCCAGAGTAGACTAGCGTATGCGTTTCTCATCCCAGTAGGGAAGACGGTCTGTCCCACAGCCGTCAGTACGTCGTACTTGAGATAGTATGCGGGTGCTCGTTAGGTTACGAGTACACTGACAGGACTCGTCGGGAACTGTTGGTTGGTACTATACCTATCGTCAGTTATCTGTTCCAAGGTGACATGAGTACAGCTTAGTCCGCTGACTTGACACTGTCACTTCGCCTCGAGTGTGTTCCCACTGTACTTTGATTACTACCTTGCCACGGCTCAAAGGAGTCATGCAAACAGGTAGTAGTTGGATGCAGTCCCGAAGCACTTAGAGGCAGTGACGGTTAGACAGGATTCGCCTCTCCCGGTATTGGGAGTTGATATCACGCTGTGTCAAGGAGAGCCATTACACATAGTCATCCCTGGCCAGGGCAAGTGAGATATACTGGTGGGTTTCCAGTGTTATCTCAGGGTGTTCTGGGCTACACTCCGACACGACTTGTACCGCTATTAGGGGACTGACGTTTACCGCCCCTAGGCCCACCATGCGATATTCTCGGACGAACAGACCGGACTGTACGGAGACTGTCACATTCAGGCTCAATAGGAGTTCGGATGGGTTTCACCGCATCAGTCTTCTTATCGACATCTACCTGGGGGCCATTACATACATCTAGTGCCGCTTGCGGTCTGTGGTTAAACCCACTGCCCGCGTAGTGTTGAGTCTTTAGAGTCCCACACATAGAGCTATTCGCCTTTGGGCAAAAAGAGTAGAGGCCGCATGGTTTTGTGACAGGGTTCGGTCACATCCGCGCACTTGTGCACGTTTGGTGTCCGGGAAGTTATTACTAGCGGGCTTTGGTTTAAGCCAGATCCTAGTATATGTTTTGGGATTGGTTTTATCTCGTTTGTGTTCATGTTCCTCGGAATGCGGATGCGGGCGTGTATGCACGGTTGACCGAGACAGAGGCAGAGGATTCTCATTAGGGTTGTTGACTGTTGACTTTTTCTAAACCCTAATGAGAATAGGAAATATAGTAATAATATTAATTAAGTATTATTGTGCCATGGTTGGGTTGAAAGTTTGACTTTGTTGACCGATTGACTATGTTGGACTTGTTGACCATCATCATTACAATGGCTATCATTTCATGGCTATTACTTTTGCTTGCTTGTATGTTCACAAAATGCATTAAATGCATGAAATGATATTGCCATTGAAATGAACCATCACAAAATACTTGATTACAATTATTATTATGATTATTTTGGTTTTTGAGAGCATGGTTGCAAAAGTCTTCATTGATTCTATCATTCTCACTCTCTCTCATCCAAGCTCTGTCCATTGCTCTCCCTCTTCCTGTAGCTCAAGGAAAAATCCCTCTCATGAGTTGAGAACCATTTTCTCATGAGGTAAAACACCAAAACCACTCTCTACTCATCCTAAGGTTGAAGGTTTAGCAAACCTAACACTTTAGTTTCCTCTAGATTGAGGTTGGAGCCAAAGGTAGAAGCTTTCGGGTGGATCCATCTTCGGTACAAGGAGACGACGAGGTGAGGCCGATCCGACCACCACAAGGAGTCGAAGAGAAGGAGTTTAAGTTTAGGTATAACCCCTAACATAGTAGCTAAACTCTTAGTTAGGTTGCTAGATTGTTTGTTTAGCAAATATCCGGTTTTTTGAGTCCATGTTACCTCCACCGAAAAATCTTTTTTCACCGCTTCCGCATCCCCGAAAGAACCGGGAAGAGTACCGTGGGCTTACAAATGAGAGAGTGGGAGTAATGCAATGATCAATCAAATGAAATGAGCCCCCACCATAATTATGGCCGGCCCCCCTCTCTCTTCCACACAAAAATATCATTTTCTTTTTCCAACATTTTGTATTAAACAAATGAGACCATACCATGCTACATGCATAAACCCATGCCACAAATCACATCACCTTTTCCACCTCATAAATAAAAACAAATGAACTTCCATAAATGGAAAATCATATAAATGAGGTGGCATCTTCTAGAAGCTATTCCGTATAAAATACGGAATACTTCCCGGTACATGTATCGAAATACAAATACGCGTATTCGTACAAAAGTACGAATAGCCAAGAGAGAAAATAAATAGCGAACAATAATACGAGAATACATATATATAAATACATATGTAAATTAATAAATCAAAACCTAATTTAATAATCTGGTTTAATCCTAAGCCGCTTGTATTATCAACCGTCCGATCAAAGTCTGCGCAGCAAGTGCACATATTTTATCGGACACCTGTATGTATCAACATACGTCATGTACACCATATCGCCTGAACCGTGAAAACCCTCTGTGTGGGACTCTAAAGACTCGTCAATACGCTGGCAGTGGGTTTAACTATAAGCACATCAGCGGTACTACCTGTACGTAACGGCTAGTACCGTATTGAACGAAAGGGAGGCCGACGAGCAAACTCATCCTGAACCCCTACTGAGCCTGACAGTGAGAATATCCATACAGTCCGGTTTGTTCCTCTAAGAGTATCGCATATCGAGTTTAGTAGGGTGGATAAAGTCAGACCCCCAACAACGCAACATTTAGTGTCGGGATGAAACCCATCACCACCTGAGAAACTATCGATCCTGGATCGGTAGTTCTTGTCCACCGTGGCCACAGATTTATGGTGATGGCCATCCATACACAATGCGACATCAACCCCCAATACCGGGGGAGATAAATCCCCGACGATCAGATCACTGCCACCATGTGGCTCGGGACTGTACCCAACTAAAACCTATTTGCACGACTCCTTTGAGCGGTGGTAGGGTAGTAATCAAAGCACAGTGGGAACTCACACGAGACAAATGACGATCTCAGGTCGACAGACTAACCTGTACACATGTCACCTGGGAACTGCTATCTGACAATAGTTATAATACCAACTAGCAGGTTCCCGGCGAGTCCGTCCAGTGTACTCATAACCCAATGAGCACCTGTATACTATCTTAGGTGAACAAACTAACACCAATTGCTTGTGAGACCTGGCCACCGCTCCTCGTCGGGGTCTCGATCAGTATACACTGTCTACACTGGAGTATCGATGTCCGGTCTCGATACTCCCACGACTAAGGACATTTAAGGATGTGCTTATAGACCCCAGCTCCCATATATATGATCGCCATCATATTGCTGGCAGTCAAGCAAGAATCCTATGGGCTTTATCAACATGATGAGAAAGACAAAGCAGATAGCATACTATTATTTTAAGTAAAACTGTTTTATCGGTATAGGTCCTCACTCAATCATCATAATCATAAGTCCGCGACTATGATAATTGCCTTGAGGGCACTATAGCCAACAATTAAAAATTCTATAAAGAATCAAACAATCGTTTTTTATATTAAGCACGGCACTGCAATAAATACGGGTTAGTCAATTTTGGCGTTTGAAAGCGAATTTGCAAAGAATCCTGCAAAGAATAGTATATTGGATGCGTCGGATTTGAGAAGAAGGTGTTTAAAAAATACGTACCGATAATTTTTCGGGTTAAGAAACCCCCGTTGAAGTTTAATTCGAATAGCTTGAAATGTTCACTTGCACGGGTCAAACTACCTAGATCTTTAGTACTGTACTTCGTAATCACCTTACTTTGAATGTACACTTTGCTCCCCACGATCGCAGTTCGCAAATCCGCAAAAATCTACAAATGTCGGAAAAACGGATATTAGTGCAAAAAAGCGATATGAATGCCCAAATACCTGCACACTAAAAATTATAAAAAACAAACAATAAAAATAGGACAAAAATAGAACACTGGAGCACAGGGAAAAATTTTGGAGCAAAAATGAGGTGGTACGGCCGGCGAGCTCGGAGAATGATGGGAAGTCGCCGGTTTGTTTGTGGAGTTTGGGCTCCAAACTTCTTCTGTGATCTCACTGTTCTACTATCATCTTACTGGTATTGTTTATTTCTTCAGTTTATTTACAGAGTGCAAGCAGGTCCAATTTCCAGAGAACAAAATGGTTAGCAAAGTTATTTTTTCTTTGGATTTTGGTTTTTTTGAAATTTTTATGTTGTTTTGAAAATAGGGTTAGATGTATAAGTGAGATGTACAATGATTAACCCGAAATAAAAAAAATAAAAACGTTATCGTTTCCCCGGCAACGGCGCCATTTGATATCACGCTTTTGGCATGTCGAGTTTTAAGTTCTAAAGTTTAACCTCGATCAAGACGGTGTCGCTTTGCAGCTAGCCGCGATGAGCACGGGTCGATCCACAGGGAGACAGAGCATTTTAGTTTCTTGTCGTTACGAGTTAATGCATGAGGCGGAATTGTTCTTTATCTAACCTATGTGTTATATGCAAGTATAAAGTTGTTAGGAAAAGATACAAAAGTGTAAGCTAAGGAATCCGCACTAAAACCTTTGACCGAAGTTAACGATTGAAGCTAG
Organism: Agapanthus africanus; assembly: GCA_030015575.1. Classification (NCBI taxonomy): domain Eukaryota; kingdom Viridiplantae; phylum Streptophyta; class Magnoliopsida; order Asparagales; family Amaryllidaceae; genus Agapanthus; species Agapanthus africanus. Next base: position 510,696,635 of record CM057341.1, read on the forward strand.
AACAATCGACAACAACGTGGATTAGGGTGCTTAAGCACGGTATTCGTGGAATCCGGCTTATTGACCTTTGTCCATCCATTCTTGTCTCTTGCTTTCGCCTCCGGCCAAACCGGACGCAACCGGTCGTGGTTAGGAATCACCGTTACCTTGGTAGGGTAGGGTGCCTAACGGAGCGCTTGCGTAACGTTTGGATGGAGTTCAATGGAAAATACGGGAAAAGGAAATGAGCAAAGAAACCTTAACTTACAATATCGTATTTATTCCTAACAACACCATATTAACAACCATTCACAACACAAACCAAAAAGAGAAAAAGAAAAGAACAAAGAAAAGAACAAAGAAAAGAAAAGAGCATTATAAGTAAGTGCAAGGAATTTAAAGAGCAAGTAAGTAAAGCATGTAATTAAATTGCATGAATGTAAAGCAAGTAAGAAAAATGCAAGAAAGAAATAAGAAAGAAAGTAACACTAAGAACCATACAACTCGAGACAAGCCATGGGATCAATAACCAACTCTTAAACTTGCAAGCTCAATCAAGAGGTTGCAAGATCAAGAGAAGGGTAAAGAACTCATGGTGAATGAAGATATAAAAGAGAATTTTATTAAACTTGATGAATGATACAACCCTTGAAATCAATAACCAACTCTTAAACTTACAAGCTCAATTAAGAGGTTGCAAGATCAAGAGAAGGTTAAGAACTCAAGGGGAAGCTATGTACAAGAACTAAAGAAACAAAAAGAGTTACAAAATGTAAGGTAAAACTTGGACAAAGTGAGACCCTGGAACCCTTGCCCACTGCCTGCTATATATAGGCAAAAATGAAAAGAAAATAAACAATAAAAATATAGCTACGTGGCAGCAAGGAAGGCCCTACAGAAAGATGGAAGCAGTTGGGAGCAGGGGGCCGGCGAGTTTGGCTTGGGTGAGAATGTGCTCGGGTCAAATCCGAGCACATGGGCTCGTGCTTGCAGTGTAGGCTTGTGTTGTCCCCAATATCACACTGGTGTTGTTTATTTTCTCAAATTAGGCTTGGTCTGCACCCTGGTTTTTTTAGGGAAATTCAATCTTTAAAGTCAACACATATCTTGTAGCATTTAATGCATGTCACACTCATGCCCACTTGTGTCTTGGACAGCCCCCTAGGTCCATGGTCCAAGCTCTAAGAGTTAGTGTGTACACATGTTATGTGTTGGACCAAAATGTTGTGCACACACTTGCTTGCAAAATAACTCTTAGGATATCGGTCGGTTTGCGGTTCTGGTTTCAGTGTCGGCTCATAAATGATATATCCGTGATTCTGGATGTATTTCTAGCGTTTTGTCACGGATACCTGTAATCTGTATTACTGAGCAAACACCGGTTAATAGTACCGATATATACAAAAAATAGATAATGAATGAGCGGTATTAAAATGCAATATTCTGGTCTAAATACTGCGATCATGGCCCGCCTTTAGACTATGACTCAGTGACCAAGTTAACCGAACTTTCTTAAAACACTGGCTTTTGGATTGTCTGAGTTGCATACATCATTGCCACTCCTTCTTTTACCCTTTGCATTTCTCTAGAACACCCCATTTTACTATGAACGTCCAATTCCATTGGATAAATCCATTGTATGGTTATATACGAACTCGAAGGAACTTGTTCCAGATTCGAGGATGGATTCTGGTTCTAGAGAGATTGAATAAGACTATTAAGTTGTCTTTTCCTTTTTCCTTCTCTCAGGTTTTGAGGGCTCCTAGGATTAGGAGACAGTACACCTATTACGCTTATTGGATAGTCTTCTTCCAAACCATAGGCAGGTGCCGAAAGGTAGGGAATGAAGAAAACCAATTAGCCTAAGTGTGGTGTATAGAAGGTAATAAGTAAAGACATATAAAGGGATTAGAACGAGGGCAAAGTAAATTGCGACTACTATCATTCACGACTAAACCACGTATTTCATCGCCACTCCTACTTTACCTTTGTATTTCTCCAGAACACCTCGTATCACTACGAACATCCACTTCTATTGGATAAATCCATCGTATGGTTATATACGAACTCGAAGGAACTTGTTCCAAAATTCGAGGATGGATTCTGGTTCAGGAGAAATAAGAATAAACTTTATTCAGTTGTCTTTTATTTTTACCTTCTCTCAGGTTGCGAGTACTCCTAGGATTAGGAGAGTAAACCTATTACACTTATTGGATAGTCTTTTTCCAAACCATGGGCTGGTGCCGAATGGTAGGGAAGGAAGAAAACCATTTAGCCTAAGGCGGTGTACAGAAGGTAATGATTAAAGACAAATAAAGGGATTTGGAAAGAAGGTAACGAAATATACGGTAATAGTCATGAATATGATAATGGAAGAGGCATTATTAGGAATACCCGGATACCCCTTTAAAACATTTTCAAGTTTCGGTTTCACTGTGCGTTGTTAATATAAAACTGATTTTCCAATTAGACCCTTACTCCAGGGTTTGTATTTACCAGGTATGATTCTCACATCTGTATGGTTTTACAGATGATGAGTGGGAGTAAGTTATTAGGAATTAGGTGATCATCCTTATTATATCGGAATTCGTTGTAATTGGTGATATTTGAGGAAATCACTTGGGTTTTTGCCGGACGGCAAATATTTGGTTTTGAATATCCGTTGTTGTGAACCAATTTCAAATTGATATATCTGTACGTTTATTTTATAAAATGAGATATAACTTTTTGAAATTATGTCGATGAAATTTACCTATATCAGTTGAAGGTTAGGTAAGGAGCATTCAACAGCGGTGCAATTCTTCATAACTACAGTACAGTTTTCAACCTACGACGCACAGAGTTTGAGTTATTCAACTCAGGAGACTTATACAAAGTATTTTATATTGTCTAGTGTCCATTAGGACAGAGGGGTTGGTCCTCATACTATATTCTGTTTACTTGTGACTTTTCTAGTTTTTAGACAAGTGTTTCGTAGAAATACAAGGTTTAAATTTTGAGAAGTTATATGTATAAGAATAAAGTAGAGAACTATGTGTTGCAAGTATGGGGATTCTTCAAGGTAATCGAAGATGCAGATACTTGTGTTTGGTATTCAGTTAATAGTAATCGTTTTGAGAAACTTGTTTCTTTTTTAGGTTACTCATATCTGGATGCACTCCTAAGTTGAGTAACGCTGATCGGCCTCCTTCCATTTAGTTGATACACACTGGAGACAGCTGCATGTTTTTGAATCTGCTTCCAATTAAATTAGTGCTTTTGTTTCTATATTATATATATATATATATATATATATATAGAATCAATTTATATCTTAACGATGTTAAGGTAAAGTGAGTTATCCGGCTGATGCTTAAAACCAGAATCCGGATAAACTCAAGGCATGTTTCTATAATGGCTGTTTGTGGGTTAACCGGGTTTTGACGAGGGTTAACTTTCTACCATCTGGAAGATCAATAGTGATATTATTCATGACTCGCCACAGTTTTAGTAAAATGGATTTTTTCAGAAAACAGTAGTGGAAGTATGGTAGAACCGAAAATGATTCCAGAACCGCAAACGATTACTGAAAAATTTTAATAGGACCAAAAGATTCAATCAGTTTTGACATTCCATTAGCCACTCCGCAGATATGGGGGTCACCTCAGGCGGCCGAGAGGTACTTCGGTATCCTCAAGGAGGGTGACATGGAGGTTCTTGTTTACCCAGACTTGACACTACTGTTGTTCCAGACTATGAGACCTGGTAGGAGGATGAGTATAGCGTCGTTCTAAACTAGCTTTAGAAGTGCACGTGTATATGATTCTGCCAGAGGGTTGTCGTAGTCAGTGGGAGCAGTGGAAGAATAGTGGACAAGTAGCTTTTGTCTATTTATAGACTAAAGTAGATATATTGGAGATACATCATCTATTTTTGATGTAATAGTTATAGGTTTTTTACTTCATCAAAATGGGAGATGGATCTATTAAGAAGGTAGTAGGGTGTGATGTCTTGGTATTTGATGACATGCACAGAGAAAGAAGTGAAATTCCTATACTACGATTGGTTATACTGTGGTTGTCATACAGTGGTTTCTCCACAAAAGATATAGATATTATATCAGGCATTCTGGTTACTAGATCTATGACTTTAGATCTAGATTTCGGTAGTTTCCCAATCTGGGTACTTAGACAGTATTCTAAAGGTGTTTTAGAATAGACGACTCCTAGCATGGTGGTGTACCTGTAGGTGATGGAGTCACCCTCTCTAAATGTGTCTTACAGACTAAAGGGGAGAGGGATGTGCATGATTGGCATATCATTTGCTTAGGCTATTGAGTCAATCATGAGATGTCAAGTACCATACCAGATGTTGTTTTTGCACTAGATGCAATAATTTGATATTAATCCAATCCTTGAGAAACGTTCTGAAGCAGTTTTAGAACATAAGTGGATGTTCTAGGGATTTGATAACGGCAGCCTCCTTCGGGAGATGGTTATCATTCCAGGCTTTCAAGGTGACCTGGATGACAGAGTGACCGTCTGAGCCATAGTTTTCCCTCTAACGAGGGGCGATATTTTGGACAGGTGGTCCAAGCGGATACTGAGGGAGGTGTGGCGCAGGATACTGATTAAATTCAGTTGACGATACAGTCTAAGAAGTTTGCTGGATTTGGAGTTCATTTATGAACTGGGTCCCATCAGATATCGAGACATATTCTAAGACAGGTCTTGCTCATTTTGGAAGATGGCTTTCTCCGCAAACTTGAGATTAAGAGAGACAAAGAAAGAAACATCAGGGCAGATCCACTCACTGAGGCTATTTCTCGAACGCAATAGTTTTACAAACGAGCTTTGTGAATCTGATTAGTAGAGGAGTTGGGTGTTCGGTATCACACGGGATGTGAGTATGCGACATTGCAATAATTAGCCTTAAGTGCAAGTGGGAGATTATTGGCTATAGTCCTCTCAAGTCAATTATTGGATCGCAGGCACGTGATTGCAATGATTGAGGGATGACCTATACCGGTAGGACAGTCTTACTCAAGATGATAGTATGCTATCTGGTTTATCTTTATCATCACTATTACATGTTGATACAGCCCATAGGATTCTTGCCTGACTACCAGTATTATGATGGCGATCATATACGTGGGAGCTGGTGGTCTATAAGCGCATCCTTAAATGTCCCTAGTCGTGGGAGTTTCGAGACTGGGCATCGATACTCCAGAGTAGACTAGTGTATACTTATCGAGACCCCGGCGAGGGGCGGTAGCCAGGTCTCACAAGCCATTGGTGTTAGTTTGTTCACCTAAGATAGTATACAGGTGCTCATTAGGTTATGAGTACACTGGACGGACTTGCCGGGAACCTGCTAGTTGGTATTATACCTATTGTCAGATAGAAGTTCCCAGGTGACATGTGCACAAGTTAGTCTGTCAACCTGAGATCGTTATTTGTCTCGTATGAGTTCCCACTGTGCTTTGATTACTACCCTACTACGGTTCAAAGGAGTCATGCAAACAGGTTTTAGTTGGTTATAGTCCCGAGCCACATGGAGGCAGTGAGCGAATCGTCAGGGATTCGTCTCTCCCGGTATTGGGGGTTGATGTCGTACGGTGCACTGGTGGCCATTACCAGAAATCCTTGGCCAAGATAGTCGAGAATTATTGTTTCAGATCAGTAGTTTATCAACAGATGATGGGCTTCATACCGACACTAAATATCGCGTTATTTGGGGTCTGACTTTATCCACCTCCCTAGACCCGATATGCGATACTCATAGACGAACGGACCGGACTGTACCGATATTGTCACTGTCAGGCTCAGTAGGGTTTCAGGATGAGTTCGCTCGTCAGCTTCCCTTTTGCTCAATACAAGGGCAGCCGTTACGTACAGCTAGTACCACTGACGTGCTTGTTGTTAAACCCACTGCCAGCGTATTGATGAGTCATTAGAGTCCCCCACAGAAAGTTTCTCATGTTCGGGCGAAACGTTGTAGAGGTTGTATTGGTTTTATGGTAGGGTTCGATCATATACGTGCACTTATGCACGGATCATGATCGGACGGATCATACTAGTGGGCTTTGTTTTAAGCCGGATCCTAGTATTAGATTTGTTGGATTACTTTCGTCTCATTGCATTCGTATTCAGTCAGAATGCGGATGCAGGTATGTATTTGCAGTTGAGGGGTATTCTTATGATCCGTCACGAGTTTACTTTAGTTGATGCCATATCTTTTTGTTGGATTAAACATTTTGGTTTAAATGTTTAATTAGGTGGAAATGGTGTGCTCAAGTCATTATGAAGAGCAATTAATATGGCATATGCAATTTGGTGACTCATGATATTATTTTTTTGTTCCATGTCCACTTGTTTATTGATTGATTGGGTGAGATTGTGATGGAGAGAGAGAGAGAGGGCAGCCACAAGTGTGGTGTTTTCTCTTGAGAATTCATGCTAGTGCTCTCTCATTTTTTTTCTCACACAATAGCAAAGCTATTCTTCTTCTTTCTCTTTCTTGAGCTCACAATTTCCTCATCAATGGCATCTTCTTCAACCTCCACCCATCCCTCTCATGAGTTGAGAATCCATGGGTGTATTGAGACAAAGTTATCACACACATTCTCTACTTCACCTTGGACATGTCGGCTAGAAAACTTCATGTTCGAGTTGCTTCGGTTTGAAGCGGGAGCCTGGAAAAAGATTTCTTGACATGGTGCCACTTCAACGAGGAGACCGGAGATCGAGCGAGATCGAAGATGCGGCGAGGAGCTAGGGATGGTGGCTAATGATCGAAGGACACGGATCGATCGGTATAGCCATTCTAATTTCTTTGTAGATTGCTAGTTAACGGTTAATGGAACGATCCGGGTATTTGGTTATGGTAGTGCTAAGTTTTGAAAAGTTTTTGTTCCGCATTTGGCCTCGGAAATACGGCTGGGGCGCTGCCGTATCCCAACAGATGATACCTCAATTTTTTATATACAGAAATCTCACTAATTTAAGAAAACAGTTTTCTCATTTGGATGTATTCTATTTTCGTGCATTCATACATCATATATGATATGTTGCTACCTGAGGCACTGACACGAGCACTTGATATTACACTTATGTGCAGATGTTTCAGGGTTATATATTATATGGATATTATCGTATGACCTAGGATTGAGTCAAACATGCGATTTCTGCTCGGTGATGTTTTCTACTTACGAGTTGGCAACTCACCCCCGTTGTGCCATTGTTTCTTGTAGGTTCTGCTGTACAGGTTTCATTACGGCTTGCTGGCATACTGCTCCTTTCCGGGTGATTGCTTGGTAGGTGGGTTCACTTGTATCGTGACCACCATAGTATTTGCATTTACATTCAGTTGTATCTAGTAAACTCCATCAACCAGACTTGTATATTTATAGATTTAGAAGACTAGTGTATATTTTTTCGACCTTAGAGTCGCGCTTGTATTATTATAGTTTTCCTTTGGTTTTCTTCTGAGTTTTGATCCACGCCTTTCGACGTTGTATATTATATTGCTTGTGTGGTTGTGACCCCCAATTGGCGAAGAGCTAGCTCCCGCTTGGGGATGCCTTTATATTATGCTTGTTTTTACCCGTTTGGGGCCAGTATTTACGAAGGAAACTCTGCCGAAATTTTTGGAAAAGACATGTTGTTTTCAAAATGCATACTACGGCTTATTTTGTTAAACCACTTGTTTTAAAACTAAACTTTTCCTTCTATCTCTTTTCAAATGGTTTAGATTTCTGAGATTTTTGGCTTACTTGAATTAGTTTGGGTCTTATAGTCTTCATATGATTCAAGTGCCAGTCACGTGCTATTTCCGGGTCATGACAAGTAAGGATCTAATTGGGAAATCAGTTTTCAATTAACAACGCATAGTGAAACTGAAACATGAAAATGTTTCGAAGGGGTATCCGAGTATTCCTAGTAATGTTTCTTCCATTATCCAGATTCATGACTGTAACTGTATATTTCCTTTGCCGTCTCTCCAAATCCCTTTATTTTTCTTTACTCATTACCTTCTGTACATCCCCTTAGACTAAATGCTTTTCTTCCTTCCCTACCGTTCAGTACCAGCCTATGGTTTTAAAGAAGACTATCAAATAAGCGTAATAAGTGTACTCTCCTAATCCTAGGAGCCCTCGCAACCTGAGAGAAGGTAAAGATAAAAGACAATAGAATAATCCTTATTCTACTTCTCCTGAACCAGAATCCATCCTCGACTTGGAACAAGTTCCTTTGAGTACGATGGAGTATCCAATAAATGCGGATCTTCGTAGTGATATGGGGTATTCTGGAGAAATTCAAAGGTGAAGTAGGAGTGGCGATTATATACACGGTTTGGTCGTGAATGATAGTAGTCGCAATTTGCTTTGCCCTATTTCTAATCCCTTTATTTGTCGTTACTTATTACCTTCTGTACACCACACTTAGGCTAATTGGTTTTCTTCCTTCCCCACCTTTCGGCACCTGCCTATGGTTTGAAAGAGGACTATCCAATAAGCGCAATAGGTGTGCCCTCTCATAATCTTAGGAGCCATCACAACCTGAAAGAAGGTAAAAGGAAAAGACAACTGAATAGTGCTATTCAATTTCTCCATAACCGGAAATTATCCTTGAATTTGAAACAAGTTTCTTCGAGTTCGTATGTAACTATACGATGGTCATGTCCAATAAATATGTGGATCTTCGTAGCGATACGGAATGTTCCGGAGAAATGCAAAGGGTAAAAGTAAGAGTGGCAATGATATATGCAACTTTGACAATCCAAAAATCAATGTGTTTTAAGAAGGTTCGGTTAACTTGGTTTATGAGTTCTAGTCTAGGGTCGGGACATGGTCGCTGCCAAAGAGAGAGAGAGAGAAAAGAAACACTTAGCGTGCACTCTAACCTAGATCAGAATGGTTAATCACTTTTTCTAATCAGGATGTCTCCCACTATATCCTCAAATTCTCCACCAAACCCAAAGGAAGAATTAGTCGGGATCATCTAAAATCACCCGAGGAGTAAACCAACTCATTAGTGGGAATCGGGATGCAACTATCATCGCCTGATAACCAGATGGAATCCACTCAAGTTATCACACTCCAGAAGGTATGCGCATGTCTGGCAAGTTTCAGTTTCTTTAGAAACTCCCGATGTGATTTTTACCCCATGCTCTTATGATCTTGACTAAGGCCAACATATCATAAGTCACATGTCAAGTTTTACCCGTCATTATCCAGATTAATTTGAACCCACCGGTATATAACCTTGACGAAGGCTAAAATAGTAGTACGTGTAAGTGCACGGCGGCGCCCCGGCCGTCAATCCGAGGCCGGAATGCGGAAACGAAAAGATTTTCAAACTAGAAAATCGGCACCACCGCGCACTATAAACCCGGATCGGGCCATTAACCTAACCCTAGCAAACTAGATAAGGGGTAGAATGCTATACCGAGCGATCCATGTCCTTAGGTCTTCGGCCTCCACTCCGATCTCCTCACGGAATCTCCGGTCTTCATCTCCTCGTCGGAACATCGCCGGGTTCTTTTACGGGCTCCCACCTATGGACCAAGGCAACTCGGGTACGAAGTTGGCGAGCCGACGTGCCCAAGAAATGCTGTAGATGAAGTGTAGAATAGTTTGTCTCTTTGGGGTTATGAAGTTGCCATAATATGACGTGGAGGTGAAAAGGAAATTTGGAAGAAAATGGTGCTATCATTTTTCTAGCAAAGGAAATGATATGAGATCAAATTCCCCTTCACAAAATGAACCTCCCCTTCTCCCTCAAGTGGCCAGCCCTTAATCACCATGGTGGAGGGAAAAATTACAAGGAATAAAGCAAGAGAAGAAATGGTATGATAATTAGAAGAAAAGGTCACACCAAGGTCTAATCCAATCCTTTCATAAACCATCACATTTAATGCTAGCCATGATTACAAACGGAAAAGCAAAGATGCTAGATTAATCATAATCCCTTATTTACAAGAAACCCCCTCCACAAATCAAATTTGCATACTTGCAAATAACCCCCTCCATCGGAAAAATCCGGCCATGAAGGAACAAAGGAAAACTGGCCGGAACGGAATACAAACTGGCAATTTCAGAAAACTGATCCCGTAATAAATTACAGGAAAACCCCGCGACTGTATATACATACCCGCATTTTTATTCCCACTGAATACAAATGCAAAGAGACAAAATCTACACTGTACAATACTAGGATCCGGCTTAAACCAAAGCCCGCTAGTATTATCCGTCCGATCATGATCCATGCAATACCGCACGTATCTGATCGAACCCTGCCATATCTCCATACGGCCTCTACAACGTTTCGCCCGAAACTTGAGAAACTGGTCTGTGGGGGACTCTAAAGACTCGTCAATACTTTGGTTGTGGATTTAACCAATAGCACGTCAGAGGTATTAGCCATACGTAACGGGCTACCAGGTATTGACCAAAAGGGACGTCGATGAGCGAACTCATCCTGACACCCTACTGAGGGTGTCAGTGACAATATCCGTACAGTCCGGTCCGTTCGTCTATGAGCATCGCATGGCGGGCTTAGGGGGTTGGTAAAAGTCAGACCCCCAAAAGCGGTACAAGTCGTGTCTGAGTGTAGCCCAGAACACCCTGAGATACTACTGGAATACCTACCAGTAAATCTCCTGCCTTGGCCAAGGACTTCGTGTAATGGCTCTCCTAGACACAGCGCGACCTCGCCCCCAATACCAGGAGAGACGAACCCCTAAAGATCCGCTCACTGCCTCCATGTGGCTCGGGACTGTACCCAACTAAAACCTGTTTGCACGTCTCCTTTGAGCGTGGTAGGGTAGTAATCAAAGTACAGTGGGAACTCACACGAGATAAATGACGATCTCAGGTCGATGAACTAACCTGTACACATGTCACCAGGGAACTGCTATCTGACGTCTGGTATTAAGACCAACTAGCAGGTTCCCGGCGAGTCCTGTCCGGTGTACTCATAACCCAATGAGCACCTGTATACATCTTAGGTGAACCAATGACACCAGTGGCTTGTGTGACCGGCCACCGCCCCTCGTCGGGGTATCGACTGTATACACTAGTCTACTCTGGAGTATCGATGCCCTGTCTCGAAACTCCCTCGACTAGGGACCTTTTAAGGATATGCTTATAGACCCCAGCTCCCACGTATATGATTGCCCTCATACTGCTGGTAGTCAAGCAAGAATCCTAGGGGCTCTATCAACATGAAATAGTGACCAGTAAGGTCACCTAAAGCAGTACACGATGATAAAGATAAACCAGATAGCATACTATCATCTTGAGTAAGACTGTCCTACCGGTATAGGTCATCTCTCAATCATTGCAATCACGTGCCTGTGATCCAATAATTGACTCTGAGGGCACTATATCCAACAATCTCCCACTTGCACTCAAGGCTAATTATTGCGATGCCGCATACTCACAGCCCGTGTGATACCGAACACCCAACTCCTCTACTAGTCAGTCTCACAAAGCTCGTTTGCGAAACTATTGCGTTCGAGGAATAGCCTCAGTGAGTGGATCCGCTGTGATGTTTCTTTCTATGTCTCTCTTTATCTCAAGTTCACGGAGAAATCCATCTCCCGAAATGAGCAAAACCTGTCTAAGAGTATGTCTGGATGTCTGATGGGACCTAGTTCATAAATGAACTCCAAATCCAAACTTCTTAGACTGTATCGTCAACTGAACTTAATCAGTATTCTGCGTCATGCCTCCCTCAGTATCCCCTTGGACCACCTGTCCAAAATACTGCCCCTCTTCAGAGGGAGAACTATAACTCTGACAACCTCTGTCATCCAGGTCACCTTGGAAGCCTGGAATGATAACCGTCTCCTAAAAGAGGCTGCCGTTATCATATCCCTAGAACATCAACTTATGTTCTAAAAATTCTTCCGATCGTTTCTCCAGGATTGGATTAATATCAACTTACTGCATCTCATGCAAAAACAACATCTGGTTTGGTACTTGACATCTCATGATTGACTCAATTGCCTAAGCAAGTGATCTGCCAATCATGCACATCCCTCTCTACTTTAGTCTATAAGACACCTTAAGAGAGGGTGACTCCATCACCTGCAGGTACACCACCATGCCAGGAGTCGTCCATTCTAAAAACTCTTAGAATGCTGTCTAAGTACCCTGATTGGGAAACCACCCAAATCTAGATCTATAGATCTAGTAACCAGAATGTCTCGATATTATATCCAAGTCCCATGTGGAGAAACCGCTGTGTGACAACCAAAGTATAACCGATCGTAGTATAGGAATTTCACTTCCTACTCTGTGTATGTCATCCAAATACCAGGACATCACACCCTACTACCTTCTTAACAGATCCATCCCCTATTCTGATGAAGTCAAACCTATGACTGTTACATCAGAAATAGATGATCTATCTCCGCTATATCTGCTTTAGTCTATAAATAGACATAAGCCACTTGTCCACTATGCTTCCGCTGCTCCCACTGACTACGACAACCCTCTGGCAGAGTCATATACACGTGCACTTCTAAAGCTAGTTTAGAACGACGCTATACTCATCCTCCTGCCGGGTCTCACAGCCTAGAACAACAGCAATGGCAAGTCTGGGTAAACAAGAACCTCCCTGTCACCATCCTTGAGGCTACCGGAGTACCTCTCGGGTGCCTGAGGTTACCCACCATATCTGTGGAGTGGCTAATGGAATGTCAAACCATATTGAATCTTTAGGTTTTTATCAAATCTTTTGTAATCGTTTGCGGTTCTGGAATCACTTCCAGTTCTACCATACTCCCACTACTGTTTTCTGAAAAAATCCATTTTTATTAAAACTGTGGAGAGTCAAGAACAATATCACTATTGATCTTCCAGATGGTAGAAAGTCAACCCTCGTCATAGCCTGGGTCAACCCACAAACAGCCATTACAGAAGCGTGCCTTGAGTTATCCAGAGTCTGGTTTTAAGCATAAGTTGGACAACTCCCCGTACCTTAACAATGTCAAGATATGAACTGTTCTATATCTAATATAGAAACAGAGGCACTGATTTAATTGAACCGGATTCAAATCATGCAGCTGTCTTTAGTGCATGTCAACTAAATGGAGAGAGGCCGATCAGCATTACTCAACTTAGGAGTACTTCCAATTATGAGTAACCTGAAAGAGAAGCAAGTTCTCTTAATCATTACTATTAACTGAATACCATACACAAGTATCTACATCTTCGATCACCTTGAAGAATCCCAATACTTGCAACATCTGGTTCTCTACCCTACTCTTATACCTATAACTTCTCAAAATATGGACCTTGTATTTCTACGAAACACATGTCTAAGAACTAGAGAAGTCACAAGTAAACAGAATATAGTACGAGAACCAACCCCTCTGTCCTAATGGACACTGGACAACATACAATACTCTGTATAAGTCCCCTGAGTCCAATAACTCATTCCCTGTGTGTCGTAGGTTGAAAACTGTACTTATGGTTAAGAAGAATTACACCGCTGTTCATTGCTCCTTACCTAACCATCCACTGATATAGGTAAATGTCATAGACATAATTTCAGAAAGTTATATCTCACTTCATAAAAATGAACGTACAGATATATAAATTTGAAATTGGTGCATAACAACGGATATTCAAAACCAAATATCTGCCGTCCGGCAAACAGCCCAGGCGATTCCCTTAAATATCACCAATTACAACGAATCCCGATATAATGAGGATGATCACCTAATTCCCAATAACTTACTCCCACTCATCATCTGTAAAACCATACAGATGTGAGAATCAAACCTGGTAAATACATACCCTGGAGCAAGTGTCTAATTGGGAAATCAGTTTTCTTTTAACTGTATACAGTGAAACTGAAACATTGAAATGTTTCGTAGGGGTATCCTAGTACTCTTAGTAATGCCTCTTCCATTATCCAGATTCACAACTGTAACTGTATATTTCTTTGCCGTCTCTCCAAATCCCTTCTTATGTCTTTAGTCATTACCTTCTGCACACCCCTTTAGGCCAAATGGTTTTCTTCCTTCCCTACCGTTCGGCACCAGCCTATGGATTGGAAGAAGACTATCCAACAAGTGTAATGGGTGTACAGTCCTAATCCTAGGAGCACTCGCAATGCGAGAGAAGGTGAAGATAAAAGACAACCGAATAATCCTTATTCCTATTTCTCCTGAACCAGAATCCATCCCCGAACTGGAACAAGTTCCTTTCGAGTTCGTATATAACCATACGATGGAATATCCAATAAACTGTGGATCTTCGTAGTGATACGGAGTGTCCTGGAGAAATACAAAGGTGATTTAAGATTGGCGAAGAAATACTTGGTTTGCTCGTGAATAGCAGTCGCAATTTACTTTGCCCTTTTACTAATCCCATGATATGCCTTTACTTAATACCTTCTGTACACCATCGTTAGGCTAATTGGTTTTCTTCATTCCCTACCATTCGGCACCTGCCTATGGTTTGGATGAAGACTATCCAATTAGTATAATAGGTGTACCATCCTAAACCAAGGAGCACTCGCAACCTGAGAGAAGGAAAAAGGAAAAGACAACTGAATAATCCTATTCGTTTTCTCCAGAACCGGAAACCATCCTCGAATAAATTCCTTCGAGTTCGTATATAACCATACGATGGTTTTATCCAATGGAAGTGGACGTTCGTAGTAATACGGGGTGTCCTGGAGAAAAGGGTAAAAGTAGGAGTGGCAATGAGTTTTGCAACTCTGACAATCCAAAAGCCAGTGTTTAAGAAGGTTCGGTCAACTTGGTCACCGAGTTATAGTCAAGGGTTGGGTCATTGTCGCTGCCAAAGAGAGAGAGAAAAGAAACACTCAGTGTGCACTCTAACCTAGATCAGAATGGTTATCACTTTATCTAATCAGGAAACCTCCCACTGTAACCTCAAATTCTCCTCCAAACCTGAAAGAAGAATTAGTCAGGATCACCCGAGTAGTAAACCAACTCATCAGTGAGAATCGGGATCCAACTATCATCGCATGATAATGTGACGGAATCCGCTCACGTTATCACACTCCATAAGGTATGCGCATATCTGGCAAGTTTCAGTTTCTTTAGAAACTCCCGATGTGATTTTTGCCCCATGCTCTTATAACCTTGACTAAGGCCAACAAATCATAAGTCACATGTCAAGTTCCACCCGTCATTGTCCAGGTTAATTTGAACCCACCCGTACAAGCCCTTGACTAGGGCCAACAAGGCTATACGACTTTCCCAAACCAACGCATCTATCTATGCAACAGAAAGGTAACAAGCAGCTACCATACACTATACCTTGACTAAGGCCAACAAACATAGCATGAATACTACGTGCTACCCGTCTGAAATGACGGAGGGCTACGAATGGTTTCTGGCGAAAAACCTTTAACGTAATGAACTTGATATCGTTGAAGGAACTGGATAGCTTTTAAAAATATAGTGGCGAAAACCTTTGCTAAAGAGGTCACTCCCGGTGAAGGGATCTCAGCTCTTTTCCCGTAGAATGAGATGCAGGATATTCCAACTGAATACCACGATGCAAAGCAAAAGTAAACGACTATAGTGAAGTTATTGCCCTGACGCAAACTTCTGTCCAAGGGGTCACTCCTGGTGAAGGGATCTCGGCCCTTGCCTCGTCGACTGAGGTGCTGGATATTCATAACCGAATACCACTGTGCAAAACAAAAGAGAACGCCCTTGCAATAACAGCTTTTTGAAAAATGTTCCAAAAACATCAGAATAGGTTTGTTTAGCTTGCATTGATCCGAATCAACGCAGTCCCATCAATTGATCACACCACAAAAGAATGAAAATATTGATGTACGTATATGCCATCCGCATTCGCCACTGGGTCCCGTCATCACCCGTTAGGTTACTTAACTAACGACAGAGCGGGGACTGGACTAGGGCGGATGCAAAACATATACAACATCTACTAGTATATATATCAATATATAATAGTCGCTCAAGGCGTGATAAAATGCAACATCACAGAAATGTAACCAGCATCACAGAACAATACAGATATCTGGGATCCCGGGTTTCATAGAGCCGCTACTGAAACCCGACGTTCCCCTGGTCGTGTGGATAGCCTGTTCAATGAAATCCTAGACCCCTACGGGCGCGGCAAGTTACCCGCCAAATCTGAAGCGAGTCAGCCCACTTCAACAACGTGAATGGACCACCCAGCACTTCACGGAATCCGGTAACTTGGGCACCCCTCCTGGGTCAACCTATACCCCCTACGAGTGCGGCGAATAGCCCGCCAATTCTAGAGTAAAGCCCCCTCCGTCTCAATGCCATGAGATGCGGGCCCATTGCCCTCTAGAACCCGGCTATCCGTGCACCCCTCCGCGGGGCAATCCTAGTACAGAAAGTAAAATATACATACAACGGGTACATCGACCTCAGCCCGGTCGTGCCCCAAAAGAATAATAGACAAATAGGAAGTAACGGCAGTCCACATGTCGGACGCTCACCCCGCAATATCAAATGTACATATAAAACGAAACTGTACTACCATTGCATCCAGGCAATCCACCACGACAATCCGCAACATCACAGCACAACACAGAACATCAACGTGAATGTCACGTTCGTAAATCCATCTAAAAGGGCTATAGCAGTTAGACAGGATTTACCGATCAAATGACATTCACGGTCGCAAATATAATGTAAATACTGTGAACTAACATGTTTAACATTTTCGATCAATCAAATTTACCGATGTGGGCCCCCAAGCACTACTGTAGCACTCAAAGAAAATCTGGGCCCAAACAGAACATTCCAAAACTCCAATTTCCCTGTACAAAGATCACTGTGCAAAAATGGTGCAGTGAAGGCACTGTGCTGCGGCGGAACCGCGGCCGTAACGTGTGTTTGGCCGCGGTTCCGCGGTCAAGCTACAGTGTCACACTACCATTTTTTCACAGATGTCTTAGAATTCCTTGCATGTCTTTCTGCAATGTACTAAAAAAATTTTAGAGCCAAAAATAATTCGACAGAAAACTGATGCTTTGAAATCACGGTTTTGGGATTTTTGTCCGATCGAAAATGTAAACACGTTAGACCAAGCTAGAGTAGGTTAATGGCGTGGCACTGATACCAATGTAAGTGCACGGCGGCGCCCCGGCTATCAATCAGACGCCGGAATGCGGAAACAAAAAGCATTTCAAACTAGAAAACCGGCACCACCGCGCACTATAAACCCGAATCGGGCCATTAACCTAACCCTGGCAAACTAGAGAAGGGGTAGAATACTATACCGAGCGATCCATATCCTTCGGTCTTCAGCCTCCACTCCGATCTCCTCGCGGAATCTCCGGTCTTCATCTCCTCGTCGGAACGGGCACCACATCGCCGGGTTCTTTTACGGGCTCCCACCTCTGGACCGAGGCAACTCAGGCACGAAGTTGGCGAGCCGACGTGCCCAAAAAATGCTGTAGATGAAGTGTAGAATAGTTTGTCTCTTTGGGGTTGTGAAGTTGCCATAATATGATGTGGAGGTGAAATGGAAATTTGGAAGAAAATGGTGCTATCATTTTTCTAGCAAAGGAAATGATATGAGATCAAATTCCCCTTCACAAAATGAACCTCCCCTTCTCCCTCAAGTGGCCGGCCCCTAATCACCACGGTGGAGGGAAAAATTACAAGGAATAAAGCAAGAGAAGAAATGGTATGATAATTATAAGAAAAGGTCACACCAACGTCTAATCCAATCCTTTCACAAACCATCACATTTAATGCTAGCCATGATCACAAAAGGAAAAGCAAAGATGCTAGATTAATCATAATCCCTCATTTACAAGAAACCCCCTCCACAAATCAAATTTGCATACTTACAAATAACCCCCTCCATTGGAAAAATCCGGCCGTGAAGGAACAAAGGAAAACAGGCCGGAACGGAATACAAACTGGCAACTTCAGAAAACTGATCCGGTAATAAATTACAGGAAAACCCCGCGACTGTATATACATACCCGCATTTGTATTCCCACTGAATACAAATGCAAAGAGACAAAATCTATACTGTACAATACTAGGATCCGGCTTAAACCAAAGCCCGCTAGTATTATCCGTCCGATCATGATCCGTGCAATACCGCACGTATCTGATCGAACCCTGCCATATCTCCATACGGCCTCTACAACGTTTCGCCCGAAACTTGAGAAACTGGTCTGTGGGGGACTCTAAAGACTCGTCAATACTTTGGTTGTGGATTTAACCACTAGCATGTCAGAGGTATTAGCCATACGTAACGGGCTATCAGGTATTGACCAAAAGGGACGTCGATGAGCGAACTAATCCTGACACCCTATTGAGCCTGTCAGTGATAATATCCGTACAGTCCGGTCCGTTCGTCTATGAGTATCGCATGGCGGGCCTAGGGGTTGGTAAAATTCAGACACCCAAATGCAATACAAGTCGTGTCGGAGTATAACCCAGAACACCCTGAGATACTACTGGAATACCTACCAGTAAATCTCCTGCCTTGGCCAAGGACTTCGTGTAATGGCTCTCCTAGACACAGCGCGACCTCACCCCCAATACAGGGAGAAACGAACCCCTAAAGATCCGCTCACTGCCTCCATGTGGCTCGGGACTGTACCCAACTAAAACCTGTTTGCACGTCTTCTTTGAGCGCGGTAGGGTAGTAATCAAAGCACAGTGAGAACTCACACGAGACAAATGACGATCTCAGGTCGATGAACTAACCTGTACACATGTCACCAGGGAACTGCTATCTGACGTCTGGTATAAGACCAACTAGCAGGTTCCCGGCGAGTCCTTTCCGGTGTACTTATAACCCAATGAGCACCTGTATACATCTTAGGTGAACCAACTGACACCAGTGGCTTGTGAGACCGGCCACCACCCCTCGTCGGGGTCTCGACTGTATACACTAGTCTACTCTGGAGTATCGATGCCCTGTCTCGAAACTCCCTCGACTAGGGACCTTTTAAGGATGTGCTTCTAGACCCCAGCTCCCACGTATATGATCGCCCTCATACTGCTGGTAGTCAAGCAAGAATCCTAGGGGCTCTATCAACGTGCAATAGTGAGCTGTAAGGTCACCTAAAGCAGTACACGATGATAAAGATA
The DNA here is from genome assembly GCA_030015575.1 of Agapanthus africanus. Lineage (NCBI taxonomy): Eukaryota > Viridiplantae > Streptophyta > Magnoliopsida > Asparagales > Amaryllidaceae > Agapanthus > Agapanthus africanus. Next base: position 510,715,706 of record CM057341.1, read on the forward strand.
AACCAGATAGCATACTATCATCTTGAGTAAGACTGTCCTACCGGCATAGGTCCTCCCTCAATCATTGCAATCACGTGCCTGTGATCCAATAATTGACTCTGAGGGCACTATATCCAATAGTACGACTGTCCCAAACCAACGCATCTATCTATGCAACAGAAAAGTAACAAATAGCTACCATACACTATGCCTTGATGAAGGGAAACAAACATACCATGAATACTAAGTGCTACCCGTCTGAAATGACGGAGGGCTACGAATGGTTTTTGGCAAAAAACCTTTAACGTAATGAACTTGATATCGTTGAAGGAACATGATAGCTTTACAAATATATAATGATGAAAACCTTTGCTAAAGAGGTCACTCCCGGTGAAGGGATCTCGGCTCTTTCCTCGTGGAATGAAGTGCAAGATATTCCAAACTGAATACCGCGATGCAAAGCAAAAAAGTAATCGAATATAGTGAAGTTATTACCATGACGCAACTTCTGCCCAAGGGATCACTCCCGGTGAAGGGATCTCGGCCCTTGCCCCGTGGAATGAGGTGCTAGATATTCATAACTGAATACCTCTATGCAAAACAAAAGAAAACATCTTTGTAATAACAGCTTTTGAAAAATGTTCCAACAACATCAAATAGGTCTATTTTTCTTGCATTGATCAGAATCAACGTAGTCCCATTAATTAATCACACCAGAAAAGAACGAAAATATGATGTTCATATATGCCATTTGCATTTTCCACTGGGTCCCGTCATCACCCGTTAGGTTACTTAACTAACGATAGAGCGGGGTCAGCACTAGCACGGGTGTAAAACATATAAAACATCTACTAGTATATATATAACAATATATAATAATCGCTACAGGTATGATAAATGCAACATCACAGATAAGCGATAAGCATCACAGAACAATACTGATAATCAGGGAGCCACGGGTTTCCTTTGAGCCGCAACTGAAACCCGACGTTTCCCCGGTCGTGTGGATAGCCTGTGCAATGAAAACCTGGACCCCTACAAGCGTGGAAAGTTATCCGCTAAAACCAGATGTGAGGCAACCCCCTTCATAAAAGTGAATGGGCCACCCGGCACTTCACGGAATCCGGTAACTTGAGCACTCCTCCTTGGGTCAACCTGTACCCCCTACGAGTGCGGCGAATAGCCCGCCAATTCTAGAGTGAGGCCCCTCCGTCTCAATGCCATGAGATACGGTTCCCTTACTCTCTAGAACCGGTCTATTCGTGCACTCCACCGCAGGGTAATCCTAGTACAGAAAAGAAAATAAGTACAAGGGTGACATCGAACTCAACCCGGTCGTGCCCCAAACAAATAATATAGAAATAGGCAGTGACGGCAGTCCACATGTCGGACGCTCACCCCATGATATCAAATCTACAAATAAATCCAGACTGTACTTTGCAACCAAGCTATCCATTACGACGATCCCGCCACAACCACAGCACAACATAAAACATCAACGTGGATGTCACGTTCGCAAACCCGTCTAAAAGAGCATATAGCAGTTAGACGAGTTGTACCGCTCTAATGACATTCATGGTCGCAGATAGTAATGTATGTACTGAAAACTACGACATTAGAATTCCTCACGCAATTAGCAAACTAAACCAATTTCTAAAACCATGAAAAAAACAGTGAGCTAAATTTCCAAAAACCGACCGTTTAAATCCAATTCGGAAGTCCGAATCAAAACGAAACGCGTCCGAACCTTCGCGGGGAGTTAGAGAATGAAATTAACTTCGAGTCGGGCGGCCTAAAGGGGGTACCTACCCCTGAGGCTATCACTAGGTGTCCAGGGGGTGAGGCAGACCCAAAACTGCCCAAGGTGGGGCAGTTTCGGGTCCCCACTGCCAAGACCACCTTTTGGTGGTCTTGGGGAGTGGGCCTAGCCATTCGATCCCCCCCGAGGGTTCCCCATAGTGCCCATGCACTACACTGTGGCTTCTAACTCCAAACTGTTAGCCCGCGGGGTGTGCAAACATCTCAAACTTTCAGTTTTTGGAACTATTTTTGTCGGTAGTTTTTGCACGACAAAAACGGCAGATTTCTTATTTCGCAAAGAGTTAACTAAGGCTTATAGAGTGGCTCTGATACTATGTTGGTTTACGCCAGTGCCCTGTCCATCAATCCGTGGCCAAATGAGGAACAAAAACTTTTAGAAACTGGCGCTAACGGAACCCGATTCCTGGATCGTACCATTAACCCTCTACTAGCTATAGATAAAGGAGTTTAGAGAGGTTATACCGAACGATCAGTATCCTTCGGTCATCAACCTCTGTCCCAAGCTCCTCGCGGCTTCCTTGATCATGTTTGTTCTCCGGTCTCCCTACATCGAAGAAGATCCACGTCGAGGGTTAGTAATACGGGCTCCCGCCTCAAACCTGAAGCAACTCAGGTATCTAGTTTGCTAGCCTAGATAGACAAGATGAAGTAGAGAGTTTGTGATTACTTTGTCTCAATACACCCAAGGATTCTTAACTCATGAGAGGGTATGGGTGGAGGTTGAAGAAGATGCCATGGAGAAGAAAGTGTGAAGCAAAACTTGGCAACCAAAGAAAATGAGGCTGCTTCCTTTTTCAAGTGAAGTCTTGTGAAGTATTTGTGTGTGAGCTTATAAAGAAAATCAACTGAAGAAAAATATCTAACATGCTCGCTACAAATATCTCACAATATAAACAAAGAATTCATCGTGCCTCTTTGACCCACCACCATGAGTCACCAAGTGCATGCATGAACCATGCCAAAATAACGAGTCACACTTTCCTCACACAATAAAACATTTAAACCTAATTGTTTTAATCCAAAAAAAGAAACGGCATATACTAAAGTAATCTTGTAACGAATTATAAGAATACCCCTCATCTGTATATACATACCCGCATCCGTATACCGACTGAATACGAATGCAACGAGACGAAAATAATCCAACAATATAATACTAGGATCCGGCTTAAACCAAAGCCCACTAGTATTATCCGTCCGATCATGATCCGTGCACAAGTGCACGTATATGATCGAACCCTACCATAAAGCCATACGGCCTCTACAACGTTTCGCCCGAACCAGGGAAACCCTCTGTGTGTGACTCTAAAGACTCGTCAATACGCTGGCAGTGGGTTTAACCACAAGCACGTCAGTGGCACTAGTTGTACGTAACGGCTACCCAGGTATTGAGCGAAAGGGAGGCCAACGAGCAAACTCATCCTGAAACCCCTACTGAGTCTGACAGTGATAATATCCTTACAGTCTGGTCCGTTCATCTATGAGTATCGTATATCGAGTCTAGGAGGCTGGAAAAAGTCAGACCCCTAATAACACGACATTTAGTGTTGGTATGAATCCCATCACCACCTGAGAAACCACTGATCCGAATCAGTAATTCTCGACTACCTTGGCCAAGGATTTCTGGTGATGGCCACCCGTGCACACCGCGATATCAACCCCCAATACCGGGAGAGACGAATCCCATGACGATCCGCTCACTGCCTCCATGTGGCTCGGGACTGTACCCAACTGAAACCTGTTTGCATGACATCTTTGAGCCGTGGTAGGGTAGTAATCAAAGCACAGTGGCAACTCACACGAGACAAATGACGATCTCAGGTCGATAGACTAATCTATACACATGTCACCAGGGAACTGTTATCTGAAAATAGGTATAATACCAACTAGCATGTTCCCGGCGAGTCTGTCTGGTGTACTCATAACCCAATGAGCACTTGTATACATCTTAGGCGAACAAACTGACACCAATGGCCTATGAGACCGGCCACCGCCCCTCATCGGGGTCTCGATCAGTATACACTAGTCTACTCTGGAGTATCAAGGCCCATTCTCGAAAATCCCTCGACTAGGGACATTTTAAGGATGTGCTTATAGACTACCCAGCTCTCACGTATATGATTGCCATCATACTGCCGGTAGTCAAGCAAGAGTCCTATGGGCTCTATCAACATGTAATAGTGATCTGTAATGTCACCTGAAGCATGTTCACAATGATAAAGGCAAACCAGATAGCATACTTTCATCTCGAGTAAGACTGTTCTAACGGTATAGGTCCTCCCTCAATCATCGCAATCGCGTTCCAGCAATCCAATAATTGACTTGAGGGCACTATAGCCAACATCACTTGTATACACTTAGTATATATGTGATATATATTAATGTACATTCTTTTGTGTCATGCAAGATGATACATGAGACATGGGTATATAAGACTCACACCATGCTTAGCATAATGAAGGGTTTTATTTATTTAAATTAAATCAAAATTAAATGGAAATTAGTCACATGGTTGAAGCTTGTGGAAGCTTGTGGAACCATTGACCAAGTCCACTATTTTCTTATACTTGAGATATTTATTTACCCAACTATTATGATTAGTCATGGTTTAGTCTTGTTGGATATATGTATGCCCTAGAGGCCATTATATGTATAGCGGATGCTTAGACATATATATATGTGTATATATGACTTTCTTTCTCGACATGATAGTATGCTATCTGCTTTACTGTAACAACCTAGTTCATTTATACCAATTCCAGTTCTCGTATTTACTTATCTGTGGTATTTTCTTGATTTATCGTGTTTTGGGTGTGAATGCTATGTTACATTTTTACTTTGCATTCGACCCGACCCGCTTGCTTGAACCAATTTGATTCATATTTATGAATTACCTTGACTTGTTACATAGACACGTGCATCTCATGTATACTGCATACCGGCATTTTATCTGGCATTGTATTTTTACCATATAACATTTTAGGTCATGTAAAATAATTTAAAATTGCATTTCATGGATTGCATGATACCCCTAACCCCATGGCAGCGTCCGCGCAACTAGTTCTTGTCCCGTTCAGTGAAACGGACGTGTTTGGATGGCTACGCGCACGTGCGTGCATCCGTTCTTGGGGGTATGTATTTTCATTAAATGAGCGTTCATTTTGAATTTTGAAAGTCGCGTATATTTTTTCATATATTAAATCTGAATTTTTAGACCCGACCCGGGCGCGTTTTGGAATATTTTTGTATCCCGCCAAAATTCTAATTATTTAAAATTTTAAAATTCGTTTAAAATTTATTTAACAGTTCTAAAGATTTTACAGCCAACTAAAATATTTTTAAAAACTAAAAATCTTTTAAAATTTCCCAGCTCACTCCAGCCCTCTCCACCTCTGTCCAGTGGCCCCCACTCCCTCTCTCTTTCTTTCTTTCTCTCTCTCTATCTCACCCGCAGATCCCTTTCTCTCTCCCCCACATTCTTCCAAAATTCTTTCTCCTTCCTGTTCATTTCTCTCTCTCTCACCTCTTGATCTCGCTCTCTCTCTATCTCTCTCCGATTCTCTCTCTCCTCTCGCTCTTTCTCTATCTCTTTCCTCTCTCTCTCTCTCAGATTCTCTCTCTCTCCTCTCTTTCTTTAACTCTCTCTCTCTCCCATATATTTATATATTTTAACTTCCTCCTTCCTCTCATTTTTTTCTTTTCTGTGCGAACCCTAACCCCGCCTGCCTCCACCTCGCCGTCGCCCAAAGACTCCGACGACGCCTCCCGACCTTGTCTTCATCCCCACTCGTCCTCACTCTCCTCTGCTCATCTCCCCGAGCCCTGCATGTAAGTCCATGTCACGCACCCCACGAGCTTGCGGGGAGGCGGAATATATGAAAAACAATTATCAAAGCTTTGTAACACGAACTTGAGCACACGGATCGTGTCTAAACCATTACTAGAAAACTACGAAAGGTTTAACTACTCTGATTCGAAGTTATACCTCACGTTACTTGTCCTTCGTGTCATCATCGCTATCCTCCATGCCTCGTAGGCTCTATGGAACGTCGGCACCTCAACGGCCTCCTCGAGTCAAAGACGATCCACTCGAGAGTCTATAGTCCGAGCTTCTATCTCGAATCTAAGATAACTACGGCTTCTAGATCGCTAATCTAGAAGTCCTAGAGGGTGTAGAGTAATAAGATGAATTATTTAGTCACTTAAACCCTAGGTTTCTCAACTCATAAGAGCTATTATGGTTTGAGGAAGAAGATGAAGACTTGAGGAGAGAGAAAGCTTTTGTGATAATGAAATGAATAATGTCTCATGTTAGAATAATATGAAGCATCAAAATATCATAACAAATATCTAGCATGCTTCATTTAATTCATTTGAGATGAATCATCTCATGAGTCATTATCCATTTAATGAAAATCTACACCTCATCTCTCCACCTCATTTGTTTAAATCCTAAAAAGAATTAATCACAAATGAGTCGCCTTTTTCTAGAAGCTTCCCGACAAATTACGAGACTGCCCCTCCCATCCGTATTTCCGAAAAACACGGATAATCTTTGACTGAATAAATCCATCTGTATAATACTAGAATCTGGCTTAAACCAAAGCCCGCTAGTATTATCTGCCCGATCATAATACGTGCACAAGTGTACGTAAGTGATCGCGACCCTGCCTTAGAACCATACAACCTCTACACCTTTTGCCCGGTGCAGGGAAACTCTCTGTGTAGGACTCTAAAAACTCAACACTACGCTGGCAGTGGGTTTAACCACAGGCCGCAAGCGGTACTAGCTGTACGTAACGGTCCCCAGGTAGATGTCGATAAGAAGGACGATGAGTAAACCCATCTGAACTCCAGCTGAGCCTGATGTGACAATCTCCGTACAGTCCGGTCCGTTCGTCTAGGACTATCGCATATTGGGCCTAGGTGGGCGGTAAACGTCAGACCCTTAATAGCTGTATAAGTCGCGTCGGAGTGAAGCCCATTACACCTTGAGAAACTACTGGAACCTACCAGTAAATCTCGCTTGCCCTGGCCAGGGACTTTGCGTAATGGCTCTCCATACACAGCGCGATATCAACCCCCAATACCGGGAGAGACGAATCCTGTCTAACCGCCACTGCCTCTAAGTGCTTCGGGACTGCACCCAACTACTACCTGTTTGCACAACTCCTTTGAGCCGTGGTAGGGTAGTAATCTAAGTATAGTGGGAACACACCCGAGGTGAAGTAGCAGTGTCAAGTCGACGGACTAAGCTGTACTCATGTCACCTGGGAACTGCTATCTGACGATGGGTATAAATCCAACCTGCCGTTGCCGGCGAGTCCTGTCCGGTGTACCCATAACCTAACGAGCACTTGCATACTATCTCCAGTACGACGTACTGATGGCTGTGGGACAGACCATCTCCCCAAGTGGGATGAGAAGCGTACACACTAGTCTACTCCAGAGTTTCGATGCCCTTTCTCGATAATCCTACAACCAGGGACCTGTATAGGATGTTGCTTATAGACTACCCATCCCCCACTAGTGTGACTGCCATCACAACGCTGGTAATCAAACAAAGATTCTAAGGGCTCTACCAATATGTATAAGCGATACGTTAAAAGAAACATATGCACCTATTAAAGTAGACACAAACCAAGTAGCATACTACCATTTTCAGCAAGACTGTCAATACAACTGTGAATATCCCAAGCTTCCATTAAGTAATATACAAACTAGTATGATACAGTAATGGCCTCTAGGGCATAAACACTAACAATCTCCCACTTGCACTAGGGCCATGTACTGGCATATCGCAGACCTATCATCTCGAATAGCCTCTCGAACTGCGTCTGAGGAATGGCCTTTGTGAATGGAGCAGCAGTGTTATTCTCTGTATCTACTCTCTTTACCTCGATCTCCCGGCGATCTACGATCTCCCTGATCAGGTGATACCGTCTTAAGATGTGTCTGGACTTCTGATGGGACCTGGGTTCCTTTGCTAAAGCTATAGCGCCGTTGTTGTCGCAATACAAAGGTATTGGATTAACACTGGTAGGAACCACCTGAAGTTCTGTGAGGAACTTTTTCATCCAGACAGCTTCTTTTGCGGTATCGCAAGCAGCTATGTACTCCGTTTCCATCGTTGAGTCAGCAACGGTGTCCTGCTTGGAACTCTTCCAACAGACCGTCCCTCCATTGAGGGTAAATACATAACCCGACATGGACTTGGAGTCATCCTTGTCACTCTGGAAGCTGGAGTAGGCAAAGGCCTCGATCTGGAGGTCTTTTCCGCCATACACCAAGAACATCTCCTTAGTCCTCCTCAGGTACTTGAGAATGTTCTTTACTGCTATCGAGTTCTTCTCCCCTGGGTTTGCTTGATACCGGCTTACAATGCTCAATGCGTATGCTACATCTGGTCTGGTACATAACATCACATACATTATAGAGCCTACCGCAGAAGCATAGGGTATAATCGACCTGCGATCCCTTTCCAAATCAGTCTTGGGAGACATCTCTTTGGAGAGGTTGATTCCGTGACAAGCCGGTAGGTTACTACGCTTAGAATCTTCCATATTGAATCTTTTCAATATGGTGTCTATGTACCTGGACTGCGAAAGTCCCAACATCCTCTTTGATCTATAGTTCTGGATCCCAAAAATGTAGGTGGCATCACCCAGGTCCTTAATGGAGAACTTCTGTGACAAGAATCTTTTGACTGACTGTAGCATACGAATATCATTTCCTATTAGGAGAATGTCATCCACGTACAAGACGAGGAATACTACAACTCTCCCTACAATCTTACTGTATATGCATGGTTCATCTGGATTTTTGATAAAGTCGAATTCTTTGACAGTATCATCAAAACAGATGTTCCAACTCCGTGATGCCTGCTTTAATCCATAAATGGATTTAAGCAACTTGCACACTTTACCGCTGCTCCCACTCTGAATGAATCCCTCTGGCTGATCCATATAGACGCATTCTTCCAAATTACCATTTAGAAAAGCCGTCTTTACGTCCATCTGCCAGATCTCATAATCGTGGAAGACAGCAATGGCAAGAAGGACCCGAATGGATTTGAGCATAGCCACTGGAAAAAAGGTTTCGTCATAGTCCAAACAAGGTCTTTGACGAAAACCCTTTGCAACAAGTCTAGCCTTATAGGTTTCAACCTGTCCATCTACACCAATCTTCTTTCTGAAGATCCACTTGCATCCTGCGGGTTTTACCCCATTTGGAGCAATGTCCAAAGTCCATACTTTGTTAGTGTACATGGACTCCATTTCGGTCCGTATTGCATCCAGCCATTTTACCGAGTCGCCGCTCTGAATGGCTTGTTGGAAGCTTGTAGGGTCATCATTATCAATGATGCAATCTTCTCGATCCCCGTCTATGAGAAAACCATAGTATCTCTCGGGCGGATGAGACTGCCTACTACTTCTGCGGATAGGCGCTGGTATGTCCCTTTCTTCTGAAACTTCTTGTTCTACCAACCTTTCAGTAACAGCTTGTGGTTCTGGAATTTCTTCCAGTTCTATTGCGCTCCCACTCATCTAATTTTCTAAAAATTCAGCTTCTAAGAAGTGGGCATGACGAGAAACAAAAACCTTTTGTTCCTCTGTGTAATAGAAATAACATCCCTTGGAGTTCTTTGGATATCCCACAAACTTACACTGTACTGAGCGTGCCTCGAGCTTGTCCGGATGCTGCTTTTTTACAAAAGCTGGACATCCCAATGTCCTAAAGTGTTTAAGATAGGGTTTCTTCCTACTCCACATCTGATATGGTGTGGTAGGCATAGTCTTGGTTGGAACCTGGTTCAAAAGATATGCAGCTGATTCTAGTGCATAACCCCAGAAAGATCGCGGTAACTCAGCCTTACTCATCATGGAACGAACCATATCCAATAGGGTTCGATTCCTCCTTTCCGATACTCCATTGTGTTGTGGTGTGTATGGAGGAGTAAGCTGAGAGAGAATTCCATTCTCTTTTAAGTATCCCAGGAACTCGGCACTTAAGTATTCACCACCTCAATCAGATATCAGTGTCTTAATACTTTTGCCTGTCTGTTTTTCCACTTCATTCTTGTATGAATTTCTCAAAGGCCTCGGATTTATGCTTCATTAAGAAGATATACCCATACCTAGAGAAATCATCCGTAAAAGTAATGAAGTAGGAATAACCACCTCGCGCATGTGTAGACATTGGACCGCAAACGTCACTATGTACGAGTTCCAAAAGCTCGCTCGCTCTTACTCCGTGTCCAGTAAACGAAGTCTTTGTCATCTTTCCCAAAAGACAAGATTCACAAGTAGCATAAAATTGATATTCGAACGGATTCAAATATCCTTCTCTATGTAACTTCGTCAACCGTGTTTCATTGATGTGACCTAGTCTACAATGCCATAAGAAAGCCTGATTTATTTTTGGAGACTTTCTTTTAAGTGTGTTCTGGACATTGAAAACCTGAGCTTGATTCAATACGTATATACCGTCATCTAATGTACCGGACCCAATCAGAACTTGATTTAGGTGGATGTGAACTACATCGCTTACGAATGTAAAGTCATATCCCTCTCTCGAAACTGAGGACACTGATATGATATTACAAGTCAAACTAGGTACATACAAACAGTTATGTAGAATCAATATCTGCCCACTTGTCAAACCTAGGCGATATTCTCCTACGGATTCAGCGTCCACGCTCATTCCGTTTGCAACTCTGAGAGACAAATCTTCTACCCTGATAACTCTACGGTTTCTCAAAGCATGTAATGAATTACAGATATGTGATCCTGCTCCGGTATCTAGTACCCAGGAAGTAGAGTTAATTGACAAACAGTTTTCAATTACAAACACACTCGAAGCCGAAGCCACAATATGCTTCGAATCCTGACTACTAGCTTCCAAAGCCCTGCAATCTTTCTGCCAATGCCCAATCCCATAACAATAGGAACATCCCTCCTTACCTACACCAAGTCCCGAAACTTTTGCTCTTCCCTTTCCTTCTACTTCACTGATACCGTATATCGGCTTTGTGGAGGTCTTCTTGTTTTCACCGTTTACTTTTGCCCTGGATGCAGAAGAAGAAGGTCCCCCATTAAGTAGAGCAGGTGTCTCCCTGGTTTCTTTCAGGGTGTAAGTAGAGGGTAGGGACTATGGAAATAAGTCAGCGCCTGACCTGTTTCCCAACGTGGTCTCCAGGTCCTTGAGCTCATCAATATAGCCAGTCATCATAAGGACGTCGTCCCTTACAGATGACTCGACAGCCAACCTCGCTTTAAGAAATTCGTTCGAGATCTCATATCTTGCGATATGAGATTGCTCTCCATATAAATCTTTGTTATGGAGAAAGATGGAAACTAAGTCCATCTTCTCGTGCTGCTTCTGGTATATACCATCAACTGAAGCCAACATGAGGCACTGGGCATTCGCATTATCCTTTTCCCTTGTCTGACGGATATCCATATCCGCGACGGTGGAAACTCGACCTGGGACGGTGGAGGCTAGAGTAGTAATAGGGTGGTCCAGCTTGTCATAGGCAATGGACATCTGGACAGACCTTTGCCAATCATATAAGTCAGATTCAATCATTTTGTTATCAAGATGTAACCTAGTCATGGTCACAAGGTCGCTGCAAAGAGAGAGAGAGGGAACACTTTACCATGATGCTCTTGAAAGTTTAGATTGGTTTTTAGTTTATCTAAACTGGATGGCTCCCACTGTTTCTCGAATCCTTCCTCAAACCATAAAAGAAGAATTAGCCAGGACTGATCTCACCGTACAATACTTGCTTAACAGTTCAGCCAGGCCGGTGTCGGTACTTCGAAGGAGGTTTTCCAACGCTTTCGTGAAGTTCCTTAATTAAATAACCTCTTTTCTCTAGGGGCATAACCCCGCAGACACCTTTCTCGACACCTACTTGGTTTATAGCATTGATCGTTAAGTGACGAATCTCCTGATGAGTAGCGGATACTCACAGTAGGATCGGGATCCAAATATCATCGTGTGATAATGCTGAAGGAATCCTATCAACATTCATCAAACTCCAAATGGTATGCAACACTAGCAAGTTTTAGTTTCTTTAGAAACTCCCGATGTGGATTTTTGCCCCATGCTCTTATGACCTTGACTAAGGGCCAACAAATCATAAGTCACATGTCAAGTTCTACCCATCATTATCTTGTTAATTTGAACCCACCCGTATATACACTTGACTAAGGGCTAAACAAAGTAATACGACTGTCCCAAACCAACGCATCTATCTATGCTACATGTGAACACCCCAGCAGCTACCAATCACTATGTCATGGCTGAGGGCCAAACAAACATAGCTTGAATACTACTGACCATTCATATGAAATGACGGAGGGCTACGACTTGTTTTGGCGAAACCGTGAACGTAGTGAACTTGATATAATCGAAGGAACCTGATAGCTTTTTAAAAGGTGTGGTTAAATCTCCGCAATTTAAAAATTCTGCTCTTTTAAAATAACCGAGTGGCTTCTTTTAAATTTGTTCCAACGATTCAACTTTGGTTTATTTTCTTTCCATTAATATAATGCGTCCCATCAATTAACCTATCATTGCAGAAAACAACGAAAATACAACGTCCTCTTATGCCATCCGCATTCTCCACTGGGTCCCGTCATTCACCCGTTAGGTTACTTAACTAACGACAGAGCGGGGGCTGGGCTAGCGCGGGTGTAAAACATAAGTAACGTCTAATAGCTATCATATATAGATATTGTACATTCGTCAGACGCAATAATAGGCATTGCAGATCACAGATGAACATTATTGGATATACAAGCAATCCGTGTTTCCTTTGAGCCTGCAACGAAAGATGGATTACACAGTTGTGATGAATAGCCATTACCCCATCCTAGACCCCTACGGGTACGACAAACTACCCGCCAAGTACCCGAAGTGAAGCGGTCTCCCTCAACAACGTGAGTAGGCCACTAAACACTTCATAGTACCCGGTAGTTTGTGCACCCCACCTTGGGTCTATCCTTGGAGAAAAAAAAACAGTAAATGAAATAATACAATGGTGGCTACAACCTCAGCCCGGATGTGCCCCGCAAAAGAATATTACATCATATTACAATTTACATCGAATGAATGAATATAAAATCTCATCTCAAACCCCGGCTAATCATCACAACGATCCAATCAAGTTCATATACACAAGCCAGTAAAAACCATTACAGAAATGTGCAACCCCCTGCTAACCGACATACTAGCAATTAGGGGAGGTTTACGAACACATTAAACATTACAGATAAAACCCGATTAGCAAAAAACCTAGAATATCGATCGACGACCTTTTTTCCGTGTCTACCCCAAATGCAAGCCAGCACTGAAGTAACCTGGGTAGAAACAGAATATACAGGAAAAAAAAACACCAAAAAACAAGAATTACTGTGCAAATCCGAGTCAACCCGGAGTTGACTCGGGGGCGGATCCGCGGCGGATAGCACTAATCTGCCGCGGTTCCGCGGACTTATCACCGAGTTAGAAACTCGTATTTTCCCAGATTTCTTAGAATTCCCTGATGTGAATTTTCATACCTATCAAATAATTTTTTCGACACGTTTAAAATTGACAGAAACTTGAGGGGTCCGGGGTTATGTTTTTGCATTTTTCCGACGATCGAAGTTCTAATTAGTTGCTAACAAGCTAGTAAAGGTTTAGTAGGCTCTGATACCACTGTAAGTCCATATCACGCACCCCACGAGCTTGAAGGGAAGCGGAATATATGAAAAACAATTATCAAAGCTTCGTAACACGGACTTGAGCACACGGATCATGTCTAAACCATTACTAGAAAACTATGAAAGGTTTAACTACTCTGATTTGAAGTTATACCTCACGTTACTTGTCCTTCGGGTCATCATCGCTATCCTCCATGCCTCGTAGGCTCTATGGAACGTCGGCACCTCAACGGCCTCCTCGAGTCAAAGACGATCCACCCGAGAGTCCATAGTCCGAGCTTCTATCTCGAATCTGAGATAACTACGGCTTCTAGATCGCTAATCTAGAAGTCCTAGAGGGTGTAGAGTAATAAGATGAATTAGTTAGTCACTTAAACCCTAGGTTTCTCAACCCATGAGAGCTATTAGGGTTTGAGGTAGAAGATGAAGACTTGAGGAGAGAGAAAGCTTTTGCGATAATGAAATGAGTAATGTCTCATGTTAGAATAATATGAAGCATCAAAATATCATAATAAATATCTATCATAATATCTAGCATGCTTCATTTAATTCATTTGAGATAATCATCTCATGAGTCATTATCCATTTAATGAAAACCTACACCTCATCTCTCCACCTCATTTGTTTAAATCTTAAAAAGAATTAATCGCAAATGAGTCACCTTCTTCTAGAAGCTTTCCGACAAATTACGAGACTGCCCCTCCCATCAGTATTTCCGAAAAACACGGATAATCTTTGACTGAATAAATCCATCTGTATAATACTAGAATCTGGCTTAAACCAATGCCCGCTAGTATTATCTGCCCGATCATAATACGTGCACAAGTGTACGTAAGTGAGCGCAGCCCTGCCGTAAAACCATACGGCCTCTACACCTTTTGCCCGGTGCAGGGAAACTCTCTATGTAGGACTCTAAAGACTCGACACAACACTGGCCGTCGGTTTAACCACAGGCCGCAAGCGGTACTAGCTATACGTAACGGTCCCCAGGTAGATGTCGATAAGAAGGACGATGAGTAAACCAATCCGAACCCAAACTGAGCCTGATGTGACAACCTCCGTACAGTCCGGTCTGTTCGTCTAGGACTATCGCATATCAGGCTTGGGGGGCAGTAAACGTCAGACCCCTAATAGCGGTATAAGTCGTGTCGGAGTGAAGCCCATTACACCTTGAGAAACTACTGGAACCAACCAGTAAATCTCGCTTGCCCTGGCCTGGGAATTTGCGTAATGGCTCTCCATACACAGCGCGATATCAACCCCCAATACCGGGAGAGACAAATCCTGTCTAACTGCCACTGCCTCCAAGTGCTTCGGGACTGCACCCAACTACTACCTGTTTGCACGACTCCTTTGAGCCGTGGTAGGGTAGTAATCTAAGTACAGTGGAAACACACCCGAGGCGAAGCAGCAGTGTCAAGTCGACGGACTAAGCTGTACTCATGTCACCTGGGAACTGCTATCTGACGATAGGTATAAATCCAACCTGCAGTTCCCGGCGAGTCCTGTCCGGTGTACCCATAACCTAACGAGCACCTGCATACTATCTCCAGTACGACGTACTGATGGCTATGGGACAGACCATCTCCCCAACTGGGATGAGAAGCATACACACTAGTCTACTCCGGAGTATCGATGCCCTATCTCGATAATCCTACGACCAGGGACCTGTATAGGATGTTGCTTATAGACTACCCAGCCCCCACTAGTGTGACTGCCATCACAATGCTGGTAATCAAGCAAAGATTCTAAGGGCTCTACCAATATGTATAAGCGATACGTTAAAAGAAATATATGCACATATTAAAGCAGACACAAACCAAGTAGCATACTACTATTTTCAGCAAGACTGTCAAGACAACTGTGAATATCCCAAGCTTCAATTAAGTAATATACAAACTGGTATGATACAGAAATGGCCTCTAGGGCATAAACACTAACAATGCACACACCCAGAAACCCAAACCGAGCACCCCCTGCACACCACTTCACCGCCGATGAAGATCGCCGCAGTCGATCTCATCATCGCCCCCCTCGTTCCTTGTCTACGGTGCAACCCAGCGAGCCTTGCACTCCTTCTTCTTCCCCTTCTTTCTTCTTTCTATCTTTTCTTTCCTTTCTTTCTTTTTAATGAAAAATAGTTCTCTGTCTTTTGTAGTTCACCGGAGCCGGACGTGACGTCGACGATCCCGACGATCAAGACGTCGTACCTGACTTGTGTGATCACCTTTGTGCGTTCATTGGAACCGTTCCGTGTACCGTTCGAGCGTCGCGACATTTCGTCGACGTGAGACGTTCCGTACACATACGTTTCTTGATCCGTCTAGGCAAGTTAATCTTGCTACATGCTATATAATTCATTTTATGCCTATTTAAATAAATACCATACCTATAGTTTAAATCTAGTACCCTATGCTTAATTTTATAACATTTCGGTGTTCCGTTTGCATTCGTTTATATCATTTTAAATCTAGATCATGAAATCTAATCTTGTTACATACTAGATTTCATTATACTGCACCCATATCAATATTTATGTCACATAGTGCTTAGTTGTACATCCCACAGTACCATTTTATAATTTTATAACTTTTCGGATACCCGTTTGCATCCATCTCATTTAGAATAAATATAATTGCATCTATAGATCATATTAATACATAATACTGTGATATTAACACCCCATGTTTAATAAAGTGCATCCTAATTAGTATTGGAACTATAAATGTAATCCTAATCGATAACTGTGCATCCATATGATTGAATCTATATCTATTTGCATACCACATCACATTATTCCATTTTATTGTTAATTTAGTATCCCATACTTGTTTTTTGTACCCATGCTTATTACAGTTTGATTATGAACACCCACGTGATATTTATGCACCCCTGACATGACTTGATACACTACTACTTGACACGACTTGATACATGTGCACTACTTGACATGATTTGATCCATGTACACTACCTGACATGACCTGATATACCACATTTTGACCTGTTACCCAATCTTGTTACTAATGCCAACAATCTTGACCTGTTGTCCCTACGGACATTTCCTGTTATCTATTCAGACAAACCTGTACTTGCTTGATCCTGTGTTGGCATTAGCTCCAGATTTATCAATACCTGACTTGAACACATAACTTTGGGGTATGGGGAAATCAATGATGAAACCTGACTTATAACTCGATGGTTCGATACTTATACTAATCAGTTTTACGTGCTAGGCCAGCCCCGGGATGATGCGGCTGACATCATTCATCGTTACATACTACTTTTTACTGCCTAGCGGCACGTCTCGGATTCAACCCGAGAATCTTGACCGTGGTCCCGGGCATGCACGGGATACTATTGAGTTACATCGACGATTCATCAAATTGATTTCAAAGACTTGAGAGTAGTTAACCCAATAAACCAGTTTAGATTACTCACTGCACATCACCCTCACTGTCCTTATTTATATTACTGTTATACCTGTTTTACCGTTTATACTCATACCTGCATGACTTGCTACTCCTTGATGTATTATTGCTTGATATTATGACGCACTGACGTTTAGGTTTTGCATGGCCCTGATTCTTTACCTTTGCTGCAGGCCGAGCAGGAGTAATTCAGTCAGCAGGCCGAGCAGTGAGGACTTTTTAGTATTTTGGTTTAATTTATGCATTTTCATTCCTGATGTGAGCCCGCATTATGGGACGTACATTCCAGTTTATTCTTATATTAGATCTGTTTGCTTCCGCATTATTTTGTTCTTGACTCGTTATTCTGGCTCATAGATATGTATTAGATAGTTATTATTATTGTTCTTGATATCTCTACAGCCGTAGTATGACTGTGGAGGGATATTTCCTATCCACAAGTAGCATGGGTGGCTCTGTCACATGCCTATCTTAGCGTACTCTGGGAAGAAGGGCGTGACAGGGTTTGTTTGGTATCAGAGATATAGGATCTAGGTTAAACGGGTTTGATTCTTTTATAGTTGGGTATTGGACCCAATACACGAATCAGAATGCTCGTGACTAGGAACATGTCTTGCCACTTTGCCATCTTGGCATTTTTTAATCTTAACTTCCTCCTGATTCTACCTTGACGATATGCAAACCTCTTTGCATCTCGACTTGAGACTTGGTTTTCTATTGGTTATCTCTAGAACTTAGGAGACTTGGGTGGAGTTATGTGATTGTAGCTATGTACCGATGCATGGTTACAATGCGGTACTCTATTTAAGTAACTTAGAGTTCTAGCCTTGATTCATATCCTTGATCTATATTTTGAATCTGTTATCATACTAATCCTTTCGGTGTTTTGATTTCAGGAACATGGCAGGCAAGAATATGAAAATATACCAAAGGCGTGTTGACGAAGCCCCTTTGCTTGGAGTAATCCGTGGGATGCTGGAGAACCAGAAGCGGCAGACCGAGCTGAACCAGCTGCAAGCTGAAGCTTTTTAGTAAGGTTTGTGGACCGTCCAGCAGTACATAAACAATGTTGTGGCCAGACCAGTTGATCGTATGGGTACCGTGGCGGATTTCAGGAGACTCGGCCCGTATGTCTTTACTGGCCTGGAAGAGCCGTTGCCAGCGGAGCAGTGGCTGGTTGATACGGAGAATTTGCTCGTTGCGGTACACATTCCAGAGGATAAGAGTGTGGATGTGGTACGCATCTAGTTGGTAGACTATGCCTGTGAATGGTGGCTTGTGGAAGAGACCCGCTTGCCCAAGCCGATCAGTTGGGCGGATTTTTCGAAGAGTTTCTTGGAGAAGTTCTTCCCGCAGACTGCACGGGAGGAAATGGAAGAAAGATTTATCAGTCTAAAACAGAACGGCGCACCAGTGGATGTACATGCAGCTGAGTGGACGCGGCTCAGTAGATTCGCTGGACCTTTGGTAGCTAAAGAAGCTGATAGGGCACGAAGGTTTATGCGCAGTTTGGATGTGGACATCCATAGGTAAATTATATCCCTGGGTTTGACCACTTTCTCACAAGTACTTACAGCAGCCCGAGAGCAGCAGAGCCTATCTATGAAGACTGGGGTACGCAGCAGCAAGCAGTGGCAGTGCGGAAGCCGGCATTTGCACCGAACCGAGCGCATGTACGCAGAGGTATTTCGGTGAACCGACATGGCGTAACACCTATGAAGAAGCCTGTTGTCGTTGATCAAAGAAGGAGCGTGATTTGTGACTACTGCCATTTACCTGGACATGTGCAAAGAGATTGCCGAAAGATGCGGGGACTCTGTTTGGTTTATGGATCGGCGGATCATACTATCAACGCTTGTCAGTCAAAGCTTCGCACGAAAGATGATGTTCAGAGGCCACCGTAGAAGCAGTTTCAGGGACAGAAGCAGCTGACTCAGGGACCCAATCAAGCTCGAGCATTTACCCTGACGGCTGAGGAAGCTAAGGCTTTAGGAGAAGTTGTTTCAGGTATTCTACTTGTTCATGGTTTTCCTGCATTAGTGTTATTCGATTCTGTTGCATCCCATTGTTTTATGTCGTCCAAGTTTATTGCCACACACTCGATTGCTTGCATGACCCTGTCTAGTTATTGGGACATACACACTGGGAATGGGAAGATCATATCTAGTAGAGAATGCAAGGATTGTTCTGTTGTTGTTTGCGGATGGGAGTTATTTGCAGATTTCTTGGTGATTGATACAGGCAGCTATAAAGTCGTCTTGGGAATGGATTTTCTCGGCACTTTCCACGCTCATATTGATTGTAGGGCAAAGAAAATAATCTTCCAGATTCCCGGACATCCAGAGTTTATATTTAATGGAGGAAGCAGTTCTGTCGAGCCAGTCGAGTTTAGGGCTAGGCCGACAAATAATGTTCTTTCGTCTATGGAAGTTGATAAGGAAGAAGCGCCAGCGGTAGTTCGAGATTTCATGGACGTGTTCGAGGACATCTCAGGTTTACCGCCGAAATGGGACGTGGAGTTCGCGATCGATCTTATTCTTGGTGCAGCGCCAATATCTAAGGCATACTATCCAATGGCACCAGTTGAGTTGGAAGAAATCAAGAAGCAGGTTGCTGAATTACTTGAGAAGGGTTGGATTCACAGCAGTAACTCACCTTGGGGAGCTCCAGTTCTTCTTGTCAAGAAGAAAGATGGCACAAGGAGGATGTGCATCGATTATCGAGAATTAAACCAGGTGACTATTAAGAACAAGTACCCGATCCCTCGCATTGGCGAATTGTTTCAGCAGTTTAGTGGCGCGAAGGTATTCTCGAAGCTGGATTTGCGATCCGGATATCATCAGGTCCAAGTCAAATCAGAAGATATTTTCAAGACTGTGTTCCGAACTCGGTATGGACATTACGAGTATTTAGTGATGCCCTTCGGAGTAACGAATGCACCGGCGATATTTATGGACTTGATGAACCGAATCTTTTCACCATTCTTGGACCAGTTTATAGTGGTGTTCATTGATGATATTCTGGTCTACACAAAGAGTATTGAAGAGAATGCAGAACACTTGAAGACCGCACTGCAGACATTGAGGCAAGAAAGATTGTATGCAAAGATGAGCAAGTGCGAGTTTTGGCTTGAAGAAGTAAAGTTTTGGGGCATGCCATGTCCGGCGATGGAATCGCCGTTGATCCCGAAAAGATTACAGCAGTTCGAGATTGGCCGATTCCGAAGAACGTTGCAAAGATCAGAAGCTTTCTTGGACTCGCCGGGTATTACAGAAGATTCGTGGAGAATTTTGCTCGTTTGGCTGAGCCTTTAACCAAGCTTACGCGCAAGGAGGTACCATTCATATGGACGGATAGGTGTTCTTCAGCTTTTGAGGCATTGAAGCAGAGACCGATAACCGCTCCTATTTTAACCGTACCAGACAGTTCCGGAGGATTGGTGATTCACAGCGACGCATCTGGGAAAGGATTGGGATGTGTTTTGATGCAGCATGGAAAGGTTATAGCTTACGCATCGAGACAGTTGAAGACCCATGAGAAGAATTACCCAACTCATGATTTGGAGCTAGCAGCTGTGATTTTCACTTTGAAGATTTGGAGACACTACTTATTGGGCGAAAGGGTCGAAGTATTCACCGATCATAAAAGCTTGAAGTATGTGTTCACACAGAAGGAGCTTAATATGAGGCAGCGTAGATGGTTGGAGCTGATGGCTGACTACGATCTTGATCTTAAATACCATCCGGGGAAAGTTAATGTTGTGCCGGATGCGCTTAGTCGGTTGCCAGCAATTCAGATGTTGACTGCATAGAAGGAACTTATTGAAGACTTTTGAAGATTTGATTTAGAGGTTGTACTACCGCATTCTTCGGTACAGTTGATGCAGTTGCAAGTACAATCGTCGTTGATCGAAAATATTAAAGCAGCGCAATTACAGGACCCAAGATTGCAGAAGTTTCTAGAACAGGTTAAAGCTGGACTTCGAACGGACTTGTTGATTCATGAAGATGGTTCGTTGCGTTATGGTAGTCATTTGTGTGTGCCAAAAGGAGATATTCGCGAAAAAGTTATGAAGGAGGCGCACAGTTCCGTATATTCCGTACATCCAGGAGGCATGAAGATGTACCGTGATCTACGACAGCATTTCTGGTGGGAAGGCATGAAACGGGAGATTGCCCGCTTTGTAGCAAAGTGCTAGGTGTGTCAGCAAGTTAAGGTTGAACATCAAAGGGTTGCTGGCTTATTGCAACCACTTCCGATTCCTCAATGGAAGTGGGAACATATAACCATGGATTTCGTGACGGCTTTACCGCGGAGTCCAAAAGGCAACAGTGCAGTTTGGGTGATTGTTGATCGATTGACCAAGGCAGCTCATTTCATCCCATTTCGAGTTGGTCAATCAACGGAAGCATTGGCAGAACGGTACATGCAGGAGATTGTGAGATTGCATAGAGTACCGGTGAGTATCGTGTCTGACCGTGACACCCGTTTCTTATCACACTTTTGGAG
Organism: Agapanthus africanus; assembly: GCA_030015575.1. NCBI lineage: Eukaryota > Viridiplantae > Streptophyta > Magnoliopsida > Asparagales > Amaryllidaceae > Agapanthus > Agapanthus africanus. The sequence goes on from CM057341.1 coordinate 510,737,156, forward strand.
AAGCTTAGAGGAAAGTTTGGGGACTCGATTGAAGTTTAGCACAGCTTATCATCCTCAAATAGATGGCCAGTCGGAGAGAATGATCCAAACTCTTAAAGACATGTTGAGAGCTTGCATGTTAGACTTCAAGGGTTCTTGGGAGGATCATTTACACTTAGTGGAGTTTTCTTACAATAACAGTTTTCAGGCAACTATTCAGATGGCTCCATTCGAAGCATTATATGCTCGCAAGTGTCGTTCACCTGTTTGTTAGGACGATGTTGGAGAACGAAGATTGTTGGGACCGGATTTGATCGTGCAAACAGTAGAGAAAGTTAACACTATCCGGAATTATATGAAAGCAGCACATGACCGACAAAAGAGTTGGGCAAATACATCGAGAAGATCTCTAGAGTTCGCGGTTGGTGATTTGGTGTTCTTAAAGATATCACCGACTAAAGGGGTGATTCGTTTCGGAAGTTGAGGCAAGCTTAGTTCTCGATTCGTTGGGCCTTTCGAGATTTTGGAGCGTGTCGGAGAAGTGGCGTATCGATTGGGTTTACCGCAATCTTTGGCAAATGTTCATGACGTGTTTCATGTATCTCAACTCCATAAATATGTTCGAGATGAAACACACGTGCTAGATCATTCGGAGCTGACTGTACGAGAAGATTTGACTTTTGAGGAGCGGCCGATGTCTATTGTGGATTGAAGAGAAAAGGTTCACAAGAACAAGGTTATCCCACTTATACTTGTTTCTTGGGGAAATCGTTCATATGGAGAATCAACTTGGGAACGAGAAGATGAAATCCGGCAGAAGTTTCCACATCTATTCTTGTAGTTTCTTGATTGACTATCCTTTCTTGTTCTTGGAATTTCGAGGACGAAATTCTTTTTGTAGTTGGGTATAATGTAACAACCTAGTTCATTTATACCAATTCCAGTTCTCGTATTTACTTATCTGTGGTATTTTCTTGATTTATCGTGTTTTGGATGTGAATGGTATGTTACATTTTTACTTTGCATTCGACCCGACCCGCTTGCTTGAACCTGTTTGATTCATATTTATGAATTACCTTGACTTGATACATAGACACGTGCATCTCATGTATACTGCATACTGGTATTTTATCTGGCATTGCATTTTTACCATATAACATTTTAGGTCACGTAAAATAATTTAAAATTGCATTTCATGGCTTGCATGATAACCCTAACCCCGTGGTAGCGTCCGCGCATCTTGTTCTCGTCCCGTTCAGTGAAATGGACGTGTTTGGATGGCTACGCGCACGTGCGTGCATCCGTTTTTGGGGGTATGCATTTTCATTAACTGAGGATTCATTTTGAATTTTGAAAGTCGCGTATATTTTTTCATATTTTAAATCTGAATTTTTAGACCCGACCCGGACGTGTTTTGGAATATTTTTGTATCCCGCCAAAATTCTAATTATTTAAAATTTTACAATTCGTTTAAAATTTATTTAACAGTTCTAAAGATTTTACAGCCAACTAAAATATTTTTAAAAAATAAAAATCTTTTGAAATTTCCCAGCTCACTCCAGACCTCTCCTCCTCTGTCTAGTGGCCCCCACTCCCTCTCTCTTTCACTCTTTCTCTCTTTCTCTCTCTCTGTCTCACCCGCAGATCCCTTTCTCTTTCCCCCACATACTTCCAAAATTCTTTCTCCTCCCTGTTCATTTCTCTCTCTCTCTCACCTCTCGATCTCGCTCTCTCTATCTCTCTCCTCTCTCTCTGATTCTCTCTCTCCTCTCGCTCTTTCTCTATCTCTCTCTCAAATTCTCTCTCTCCTTTCTTTCTTTAACACACTCTCTCTCTCCCTATATTTATATATTTTAACTTCCTCTTTCCTCTCATTTTTTCTTTTCTGTGTGAACCCTAACCCCGCCTGCCCCCACCTCGCCATCTCCCAAAGCCTCCGACGACGCCTTCCCGACCTTGTCTTCATCCTCCCCTCGTCCTCACTCTCCTCTTCTCATCTCCCCGATCCCTGCACACACCCAGAAACCCAAACCGAGCACCCACTGCACACCACTTCACCGCCGACGAAGATCGCCGCAATCGATTTCATCGTCGCCCCCCTCGTTCCCTGTCTACGGTGCAACCCAGTGAGCCTTGCACTCCTTCTTCCCCTTCTTTCTTCTTTCTATCTTTTCTTTCCTTTCTTTCTCTTTAATGAAAAATAGTTCTCTGTCTTTTGTAGTTCGCCGGAGCCGGACGTGACGTTGACGATCCCGACGATCTAGACGTCGTACCTGACTTGTGTGATCACCTTTATGCGTTGTTTGGAACCGTTCCGTGACCGTGCGCGCGTCGCGACATTTCATCGACGTGAGACGTTCCGTACACATCCATTTCTTGTTCCGTCTAGGCAAGTTAATCTTGCTACATGCTATAAAATTCATTTTATGCCTATTTAAATAAATACCATACCTATAGTTTAAATCTAGTACCCTATGCTTAATTTTGTAACGTTTCGGTGTTCCGTTTGCATTCGTTTATATCATTTTAAATCTAGATCATGAAAACTAATCTTGTTACATACTAGATTTCATTATACTGCACCCATATCAATATTTATGTCACATAGTGCTTAGTTGTACATCCCGCAGTACCATTTTATAATTTTATAACTTTTCGGATACCCGTTTGCATCCATCTCATTTAGAATATATATAATTGCATCCATAGATCATATTAATACATAATACTGTGATATTAACACCCCATGTTTAGTAAAGTGCATCCTAATTAGTATTGGAACTATAGATGTAACCCTAATCGATAACTGTGCATCCATATGATTGAATCTATACCTATTTGCATACCACATCACATTATTCCATTTTATTGTTAATTTGGTATCCCATACTTGTTTTTGTGTACCTATGCTTATTACAGTTTGATTATGAACACCCACGTGATATTTGTGCACCCCTGATATGACTTGATACACTACTACTTGACACGACTTGATACATGTGCACTACTTGACATGATTTGATCCATGTACACTACCTGACATGACCTGATGTACCACAGTTTGACCTGTTACCAGATCTTGTTACTAATGCCAACAATCTTGACCTGTTGTCCCTACGGACATTTCCTGTTATCTATTCAGACAAACCTGTACTTGCTTGATCCTGTGTTGGCATTAGCTCCAGATTTATCAATACCTGACTTGAACACATAACTTGGGGGTATAGGGAAATCAATGATGAAATCTGATTTGTAACTCGACAGTTCGATACTTTTACTGATCAGTTTTACGGGCTAGGCCAGCCCCGGGATGATGCGGCTGACATCATTCATCGTTACATACTACCCTTTACTGCCTAGCGGCACGTCTCAGATTCAGCCCGAGAATCTTGACCGTGGTCCCGGGCATGCACGGGATACTATTGAGTTACATCGACGATTCATCAAATTGATTTCCAAGACTTGAGAGTAATTTACCCAATAGACCAGTTTAGATTACTCACTGCACATCACGCTCACTGTCCTTATTTATATTACTGTTATACCTGTTTTACTATTTATACTCATACCTACATGACTTGCTACTCCTTGATGTATTATTGCTTGATATTATGACGCATTGACGTCTGGGTTTTGCATGGCCCGGATTCTTTACCTTTGCTGCAGGTCGAGCAGGAGTATTTCAGTCAGCAGGCCGAGCAGTGAGGACTTGTTGGTATTTTGGTTTTATTTATGCATTTTCATTCCTGATGTGAGCCCGCATTATGGGATGTACATTCCAGTTTATTCTTGTATTGGATCTTTTTGCTTCCGCATTATTTTATTCTTGACTCGTTATTCTGGCTCATGGACATGTATTAGATAGTTATTATTATTGTTCTTGATATCTCTATAGCCGTAATGTCACTCTGGAGGGATATTTCCTATCCACAGGTAGCATGAGTGGCTCTGTCACGTGCCTATCTTAGCGTACTCTTGGAAGCGGAGCGTGACATTTACTTTATCTTGACATGTTCATTTGATCATGCATTTTATTCATTTGGCACATGTTGATAAAGCCCTTAGGATATTTACTTGACTACTCGGACTATGATGCGGATCATACTAGTGGGACACGTGTAGTTTATAAGCATATCCTTGAACTGTTCCTAGTCGTGAGTGTATCGAGACGGGGCATCGATATTCCAGAGTAGACTAGCGTATACCATTCTTGTCCCATATGATGGGCGATGGATGATCCCATATCCATCTGGTGTGATGACACCAAAGATTTTATGCGGGTGCTCAGTGGAGACTGGGTACACTGAACGGACTTGCCGAGAACTCCTATGTGGTATTATATCTATCGTCGGATAGTAGTTCTCAGGTGACACTGGTACATGTTAGTATGTAGACCCAAGATCGTCATAGAGTCTTGTGAGTCCTCCCACTGCACTTTGTTCTCCACCCTACCATGGTTCAACGGAGTCATGCAAACAGGTGAATTTTAGGTACAGTACCGAGGCACATGGAGGCAATGAGCAATAGGACGGGTTTCGTCTCTCCCGGTATTGGTGGTTGATGTTGTGCTATGCTCGATTGGCTATAACAAGAAGTCCCTGGCCAGGGCTGCTGAGATTTACTGGTAAGTGTTATCAGTAGTTTCTTGATCTGTTATGAGCCATACACCAGCATGACTTATTGAGTTATTAGGGTCGACGATACCATCCCTAGACTCGATATGCAACATATCTGATGAAGAGCGGACTGTACGGTAAATGTTGCCAGTTGGCTCGACGGGAGTTTTGACAGCATCGCTGGTTTTTTTCTGATCGCTCAATACCTGGGTGGCCGTTACGTTTAGCTGACCACTTGCGGCTTATGGGCGTTTGATATGATCATCAGTTACTGTCGGCGTATTGACGAGTCTTAGAGTCCCACGTAGGAGTTTCCTAGCCTAGGCGGGACGATATGGTGTGCATATGAGATATGCACGTGGACCCGATTAAATCTAAGTATGAGATACCGTATGTTAATCGTGCGTTTTTCTATTGGTCGGGTCGTATGTGATATGACTGGTTTGCTAAATCAAGTGTTGATTTAACATTTGACTTTTAGTTTAATTTCTTTATTAAACCCTTTTCTTTATATTTGATGTATGCATGCATGTATGCACATGTTGATGTGCATGGACATATACATACATACATGGATGTGTGTCATAGTTGTCGATACACTTATGATGGCAATATAAGACTCACATGGAATATATATATATATATATATATATATATATATTTGTATTTGAGTTAAAGAAAAGAAAAAGAAAAATTGATTCATGGTTATTTCTTTCTACACACTTCCAAACTAAACCACACTTGACCTAGTTTGTAACCTTGGATTAATTTTCCTTTTGGCTTTTAACACATTTGCAAAAATATCTAGATATTTAAGTTACCATGGTTTGAGATGAGAGAAGAAAAATATATATTATTTTCTAATCTCTTTCTTCATAATTTTTTTCATTATTCTTGAGCTCTTGAGTTGTTATCATCTTCTTCCTCATTCTCTTGCTCTCTTGAGTTTACAAAGGGAGTGAGTTATTTAAAAGATTGGGTTTTGAATAGAGAAAACACACCACCTCATCATTCTACTCTAATATAGCCAATTAGTTTAGAGTGTTAGCTTCATCTTCTTCTTTGATCAAGTGGAGCTAGGAGCTTGGACAAAGGGGCTTCGGGTGGATCATCGTGGACTCGGAAGGCCTCCATCGATCTGTTTCAAACTCTCATAGTGCCAAGGAGTCACCAAGGAAAGTCTACAAAGGTTGTATTCTTTTCACTTAGTGATAATATGTTCATAGTATGTGATACTTTAGGTGTTACCCTAAACTTCTAGTTAAAGATTCATGTTTTGTTTGCTTAGCACCTCTATAAATTTTAAAGTGGAATGTGTGATGCTTCTATACTCTACAGTAGGTGCTAGGGAAACCCAACAATTGTATCAGAGCCAAGCTAGAATTTTAGACACGGTGTTAATACAATTACGAAAACGAAATCGACTCCGAAAAACACGATATGTGAAACCCTAATTTTGCTGAAATTTTTTTAAAAGTCATTTTAAATTTTTTTAAACAGCTGCAGAACACTGTATGGGATAATCTAAGAACACAGGTGAAATACGGGAGCTTGTGCTCGGAATTTGGCTGAGCACAAGGCCACCAAAACCGGCCTCCTCGGCCCCCATTGCTCCTTTGAACCCCGTATTTCTCCAGTGCTCTGTTGTCTAGATTTTAGGGTTTCAGGTATTGTTTGCTTAACCTAAATTTTCATGTTATGATTATTTTGATTAAGGGCTAATTCGTACAGTTTCGTAGTCATATATTTTAACTCTGTATTTGTAAGTCCACATTACCCGTCCCCGGTTCTTTGGGGTTGCGAAAATGATGAAAAACGATTTTTTCGGTGGGGTTAACGTGGACTCTAAAAACGGATCTTTGCTAAACAAACTATCTAACAACCTAAATAAGAGTTTAACTACTATGTTAGGGGTTATACCTAAACTTGAACTCCTTCTATTCGACTCCTTGTGGTGGTCGGATCGCCCTCACCTCGTCGTCTCCTTGTGTCGAAGATGGATCCACCCGAAAGCTTCTACCTTTGGCTCCAACCTCAATCTAGAGGAAGCTAAAATCCTTAGCTTGCTAGACCTTGGACCTTAGGATGAGTAGAGAAGTGTTTTAGGGTTTTATCTCCAAGGCAAATGGTTCTCAACACATGAGAGATTTTTGCCTTGAGCTAGAGGAAGAGGGAGAGCAAGAGGAAGAGGAGAGAGCTTGGATGAGAGAGATTGCAAATGATAGAATTGATCAAGACTTTTTCCACCCTCTTCTCATAATACAGAATAATCATAATAATAATAGTAATTGAGTATTATGTGATGGTTCATGTCAATGGCTATATCATTTCATGCACTCATTTTGTAAACCACAACAAGCTAGCAAAAGTCATAGCCATGAAATGATAGCCATGCAATGATGATGGTCAACAAGTCCAAACTAGTCAACCGGTCAACAAAGTCAACAAGTCAACAAAGCCAAACTTTCAACCCAACCATGGCACAATAATACTTAATTAATATTATTATTAATCATATTTCATATTCTCACTAGGGTTTAGAAAAACTCAACAGTCAACAACCCTAATGAGAATCCTCTCCCTCTGTCTCTGTCAACTGTGCATACACACCCGCATCCGTGTTCCGAGGAACACGAATACAAATAGATCCTCTGCCTTTGTCTCTGTCAACTGTGCATACACACCCGCATCCGTGTTCTGTGGAACACGAATACAAAGAGACAAAACCCATCCCAAAACGTATACTAGGATCTGGGTTAAACCAAAGCCCGCTAGTAATAACTGCCCGGACACCAAACGTGCACAAGAGCGCGGATATGACCGAACCTTGTCGCAAAACCATGCGACCTCTACTCTTTTGCCTAAAGGCGAATAGCTCTCTGTGTGGGACTCTAAAGACTCGACACTACGCTGGCAGTGGGTTTAACCACAGACCGCAAGCGGCACTAGCTGTGTGTAACGGCCCCCAGGTAGATGCCGATAAGAAGACGGACGAGGTGAAACCCATCTGAACTCCTACTGAACCTGAATATGACAACTCCGTACATTCCGGTCTGTTCGTCTGAGAATATCGCATGGCGGGCCTAGGGGGGCGGTAAGCGTCAGTCCCCTAATAGCGGTACAAGTCGTGTCGGAGTGTAGCCCAGAACACCCCGAGATAACACTGGACACCTAGCAGTATATCTCGCTTGCCCTGGCCAGGGACGACTATGTGAAATGGCTCTCCATGACACAGCGCGATATCAACTCCCAATACCGGGAGAGACGAATCCTGTCTAACCGTCACTGCCTCCAAGTGCTTTGGGACTGCACCCAACTACTACCTGTTTGCACGACTCCTTTGAGCCGTGGTAGGGTAGTAGTCAAAGTACAATGGAAACACACTCGAGGCAAAGTGACAGTGTCAAGTCAGCGGACTAAGCTGTACTCATGTCACCTGGGAACTGATAACTGACAATAGGTATAGTACCAACCAACAGTTCCCGACGAGTCCTATCCAGTGTACTCGTAACCTAACGAGCACCCGCATACTATCTCAAGTACGACGTACTGACGGCTGTGGGACAGACCGTCTCCCCTGCTGGGATGAGAAGCGTATACGCTAGTCTACTCCGGAGTATCGATGCCCTGTCTCGATAGTCCTACGACTAGGGACCTGTATAAGGATGTGCTTGTGGATTACCCAGCCCCCACGAGTGTGACTGCCATCACAACGCTGGTAATCAAGAAAACATCCTAAGGGCTCTACTAATATGTATAAGCAATATGCTAAAAGAAACATATGCACATATTGAAGTAGAAACAAACCAAGTAGCATACTACCATTTTGAGCAAGATTGTCTATACAACTGTGAATATCCCAAGCTTCAATTAAGTAATATACAAACTAGTATGATATAGTAATGGCCTCTAGGGCATATACACTAACAATCTCCCACTTGCACTAAGGCCATGTACTGGCGTATCGAAGACCTATCAACTCGATCAGCTGGTCGAACTGAGTCTGGGGTAAGGCCTTCGTGAGTGGATCAGCAGTGTTATCTTCTGAATTTGCTCTCTTCACCTCGATCTCCCGGCGATCTACGATCTCCCTGATCAGGTGGTACCGCCTCAAAATGTGCCTGGACTTCTGATGGGACCTGGGTTCCTTCGCTAAAACTATAGCGCCGTTGTTGTCACAATACAGCGGTATTGGATCAACAATGGTTGGAACCACCTGAAGCTCCTTAAGGAACTTCTTCATCCAGACAGCTTTCTTTGCAGCATCGCAAGCAGCTATGTACTCCGCTTCCATAGTTGAGTCATCAACGGTTTCCTGCTTGGAACTCTTCCAGCAAACCGCCCCTCCATTGAGGGTAAAGACATAACCCGACATGGACTTGGAGTCATCCTTGTCACTCTGGAAGCTAGGGTCAGCAAAGGCCTCGATCTGGAGGTCTTATCCGCCATACTCCAAGAACAACTCCTTAGTCCTTCTCAGGTACTTGAGAATGTTCTTTACTGCTATCCAGTGTTTCTCCCCTGGGTCCGACTGATACCGTCTTATAACGCTCAATGTGTATGCTACATCTGGTCTGGTACATAACATCGCATACATTATAGAGCCTACCGCAGATGCGTAGGGTATATATAACATGCGAGCCCTTTCCAAATCAGTCTTGGGAGACATCTCTTTGGAGAGGGTGATTCCGTGACAAGCCGGTAGATTACCGCGCTTGGAATCTTCCATACTGAATCGTTTCAGTATGGTGTCAATGTACCTGGACTGTGAAAGTCCCAACATCCTCTTAGATCTACCACGATAGATCTGGATCCCCAGAATGTAGTTGGCATAGCCCAGATCCTTCATGGAGAACCTCTGTGACAAGAATCCTTTGACTGACTGTAACATAGGAATATCATTTCCTATTAGGAGAATGTCATCCACGTACACGACGAGGAATACTATAGTTCTCCCTACAATCTTACTGTAATTGCATGGTTCATCTGGGTTTTTGATAAAGTCGAATTCTTTGACAGTATCATCAAAGCAGATGTTCCAACTCCGCGATACCTGCTTCAGTCCATAGATGGATTTGAGCAACTTGCACACTTTACCGCTGCTCCCACTCTGAATGAAACCCTCTGGCTCGTCCATATAGACACACACTTCTAAATTTCCATTTAGAAAATCAGTCTTTACGTCCTTCTGCCAAATCTCATAATCGTGGAAGGCAGCAATGGCAAGAAGGATCCGAATGGATTTTAGCATAGCTAATGGAGAAAAGGTCTCGTCATAGTCCAAACGAGGTCTTTGACGAAAACCCTTTGCAACTAGCCTAGCTTTATAGGTTTCAACCTGCCCATCTACACCAATCTTCTTTCTGAAGATCCATTTGCAGCCTACGGGTTTTACCCCTTCTGGAGCAAAGTCCAAAGTCCAAACTTTGTTGGTGTACATGAACTCCATCTCGGTCCGCATTGCATCCAGCCATTTTACTGAGTCACCACTCTGATTGGCTTGCTGGAAGCTAGTAGGCTCATCATGATCAATGACGCAATCCTCTCTATCCCTGTCTATGAGTAAACCGTATCTTTCGGGCGGATGAGACTGCCTACTACTCCTGCTGAGCGGCGCTAGAATGTCCGGTTCTCCTGAAACTTCTGGTTCTTCCAAGCTTTCAGTAATAGCTTGTGGTTCTGGAATTTCTTCCAGTTCTATTGCGCTCCCACTTATCTGATTTTTCAAAAATTCAGTTTCCAAGAAGTGGGCTTGCTGAGAAACAAAAACCTTTTGTTCCTCTGCGGAATAGAAAAGATACCCCCTAGAGTTCTTTGGGTATCCCACAAAGTTACACAGTACTGAGCGTGCCTCGAGCTTGTCCGCATGCTGTTTCTTTACAAAAGCTGGACATCCCCATGTCTTAAGATACTTATGACAGGGTTTCTTCCCACTCCACATCTGATATGTGGTGGTAGGCACAGTCTTCGTTGGAGCCTTGTTCAAGAGATATGCAGCTGTTTCTAGTGCGTAACTCCAGAAAGATTGCGGTAACTCAGCCTTACTCATTATGGAACGAACCATATCCAATAGGGTTCGATTCCTCCTTTCAGATACACCGTTGTGTTGTGGTGTGTATGGAGGAGTACGCTGAGAGAGAATTCCATTCTCTTTTAAGTAGTCCAGAAACTCGGCACTCAAGTATTCACCACCTCGATCAGATCTCAGTGTCTTTATACTTTTGCCTGTTTGTTTTTCAACTTCATTCTTGTATTCCCGAAATTTCTCAAAGACCTCGGATTTGTGCTTCATCAGGAAGACATATCCGTACCTAGAGAAATCATCTGTGAAAGTAATGAAGTATGAATAACCACTTCGCGCATGTGTAGACATTGGACCACACACATCATTGTGTATGAGTCCCAAGAGCTCCTCGCTCTTACTCCGTGTCCAGTGAACGGAGTCTTTGTCATCTTTCCCATGAGACAAGATTCACAAGTGGCATAAGACTGATACTCGAACGGATTCAAGTATCCCTCTTTATGTAACTTAGTTAATCGTGTCTCATTAATGTGACCCAGTCTACAATGCCATAAGAAAGCCTGATTTGTTTCCGGAGACTTTCTTTTAAGTGTGTTCTGGACACTAAAAATCTGAGCTTGATTCAATACGTATATCCTATTTTCTAATGTACCTGACCCAATCAGAACTTGATTTAGGTGGATGTAGACCACATCGCTTACAAAAGTAAAATCATATCCATCCTTGGAAAGTAAGGATACAGATATGATATTACAAGTCACACCTGGTACATACAAACAGTTACGCAGAATCAATATCTGCCCAGTTGTCAGTCCAAGATGATATTCCCCTACGGATTCAGCGTCCATGCTCATTCCGTTAGCAACCCTGAGAGTCACATCACCTTTCCTGATAACCCTACGTTTTCTCAGAGCCTGTAACGAATTACAGATGTAAGATCCTGATCCGGTATCCAATACCTAGGAAGTAGGGTTAACTAACATACAGTTCTCTACTACAAACACACCCGAAGCCGAAGCCACAACATGCTTCGAATTCTGGCTACTGGCTTCGCTAGCCCTGCAATCCTTCTGCCAATATTCATTCCCGTAACAATCGGAATGTCCCTCCTTTACTACATCCAGTCCTGAAACTTTTGCCCTTCCCTTTCCTTCTACTTCCCTGGTTTCCTTCAGGGTATAATCAGAGGGCGGAGACTGTAGAATCAAGTCAGTATTTGACCCGTTCTTCAACGTGGTCTTTAGGTCCATGAGCTCAAAATAGCTGGTCTCTGTAAGGACGTTGCCCCCTACAGATGACCCGATAGCCAACCTCGCTTGAAAAAATTCGTTCGAGGTCTCATATCTTGCGATACAAGATTGCTCTCCATATAAATCTTTGTTATGAAGGAAGATAGAAACTAAGTCCATCTTCTCGTGCTGCCTTTAGTACGCACCATCAACCGAGGCTAACACGAGGCACTTGGCTTTCGCACAGTCTTTTTCCGATGTCTTACGGATATCACTATCCCTGACAGAGGAAACTGGTCCTGAGATGGCAGGGGTTTGATTAGTTATGAGGTGTCCCAGTTTGTCATGGGAAATGGACATCTGGACAGACCTTTGTCAATCATAAAAGTCAGATTCAGTCATTTTATTATCTAGATGTAACCTATGTCCAGTCACTGGATCGCTGCAATTAAGAGAGAGAGAAGAAAACAACCAGCACGATTCTCTTGCAAGTTTAGATTGGTTTTTAATTTATCTAAATAGGATGGCTCCCACTGTTTCTCGAATCCCTCCTCAAACCAAAAAGGAAGAATTAGTCAGGATCAATCTCACCGTACAATACTTGCTTAACCGTTCAGCCAGGCCAGTGTCGGTACTTCGAGAGAGGTTTTCCAACGCTTTCGCGAAATTCCTTAATTAAATAACCCTTTTTCCCTGGGGGCGTAGCCCCGCTAACACCTTTCTATACACCTACTTGGTTTGTAGCATTGATCGTTAAGTGAGAAAGTGTAAGTCCATGTCACGCACCCCACGAACTTGCGGGGAGGCGGAATATATGAAAAACTATTATCAAAGCTTCGTAACACGGACTTGAGCGCATGAATCGTTATCTAAACCATTACTAACTATATACTAGAGGTTTAACTACTCGGATTCAAAGTTATACCTCACGTTACATGTCCTTCGGGTCTTCATCGCTGTCCTCCACTTCTCGTAGGCTCCTTGGAACATCGGCACCTCAACGACCTCCTCGAATCAAAGACGATCCACCCGAAAGCTCCTACGCCAAGCTTAATCTCAAACTTGAGATAACTAGGTTGCTTAAAGTGCTAATCTAAGCTACCTAGGGGATATAGAGTGAGGTTATGGATGTATTAGTCTAGCTAACCCTTAATCTCAACTCATGAGAGGTTAGGGTTAGGGTTTGAAGAATGAGAGAGCTTGAGGAGAGAGAAGGTGAAGATGAGAATGAAAAGAGATAATGATCTATCATAATATTTATGAAGCATTATTATTTATCAAATAAATAAATAAATGATTAATCAACCATGCTTCATAAATGCATTTGAGTGATTCATCTCCATGAGTCATTAAGCATTTATGATGCATTAATAACATGGATGAATCACACAAATGAGTCACTAATCTCATTTAATGCAATGCCACCTTACCCCCCAAGTCACCATGCTTCTAGAAGCTTACCGACAAATTACGAGAACGCCTCTCCAATCCGTGAAAACACGGAAAAACTTTAGACTGTATAAATCCAATAACCAATACTAGAATATGGCTTAAACCAAAGCCAACTAGTAAAAACTGTCCGAAAAGTCGTACGTGCGTAAATACACGTATGCGTCCGAACCCTTGTCGTAAAACCATACGACCTCTATATCGTTTCTCCTGGAGCAGGGAAACTCTCTGTGTGGGACTCTAAAGACTCGACACTACGCTGGCAGTGGGTTTAACCACAGACCGCAAGCGGCACTAGCTTTACGTAACGGTCCCCAGGTAGATGTCGATAAGAAAGCCGATGAGGAAACCCATCTGAACACCTACTGAGCCTGATGTGACAATCTCTGTACAGTTCGGTCTGTTCGTCTAAGACTATCGCATATCGAGCCTAGGGGGCGGCAAGCGTCAGTCCCCTAATAGCGGTATAAGTCGTGTCGGAGCGAAGCCCATTACACCCTGAAAAACTACTGGAACCTACCAGTAAATCTCGCTTGCCCTGGCCAGGGACTTTGCGTAATGGCTCTCTGACACAGCGCGATATCATCTCCCAATACTGGGAGGGATGAATCCTGTCTAACCACTACTGCCTCCAAGTGCTCGGGACTGCACCCAACTGCTACCTGTTTGCACGACTCCTTTGAGCCGTGGTAGGGTAGCAATCTAAGAACAGTGGGACACACTCGAGGCGAAGTAGCAGTATCAAGTCTGCGGACTATGCTGTACTCATGTCACCTGGGAACTGTTAACTGACGACGGGTATAATACCAACCAACAGTTCCCCTGCGAGTCCTGTCCGGTGTACCCGTAACCTAACGAGCACATATATACTATCTCCAGTACGACGTACTGATGGCTATGGGACAGACCATCTCCCCAACTGGGATGAGAAGCGTACACACTAGTCTACTCTGGAGTATCGATGCCCTATCTCGATAATCCTAGGACTAGGGACCTGTATAGGATGTTGCTTATAGACTACCCAGCCCCCACTAGTGTGACTTCCATCACAACGCTGGTAATCAATCAAAGAACCTATGGGCTCTACTAATATGTATAAGTGATACGTTACAAGAAACATATGCACATATTAAAGTAGACACAAACCAAGTAGCATACTTCCATTTTTAGCAAGATTGTATATACAACTGTGAATATCCCAAGCTTCTATTAAGTAATATACAATCTAGTATGATACAATAATAGCCTCTAGGGCATATACACTAACAATCTCCCACTTGCACTAGGGCCATGAGCTGGCATATCGTAGACCTATCATCTCGAATAGCCTCTCGAACTGCTTCTGAGGAATGGCCTTTGTGAATGGATCAGCAATGTTATTCTCCGTCTCTTCTCTTTTCACCTCGATCTCCCGGCGATCTACGATCTCCCTGATCAGGTGATACCGCCTTAAGATCTTTCTGGACTTCTGATGGGACCTGGGTTCCCTCGCTAAAGCTATAGCGCCATTGTTGTCACAATACAGAGGTATTGGACCAACACTGGCAGGAACCACCTGAAGTTCTGTGAGGAACTTCTTCATCCAGACAGCTTCTTTCGCGGCATCGCAAGCAGCTATGTACTCCGCTTCCATCGTTGAATCAGCAACGGTCTCCTGCTTGGAACTCTTCCAACAGACCGCCCCTCCATTGAGGGTAAAGACATAACCCGACATGGATTTGGAGTCAACTTTGTCACTCTGAAAGCCGGAGTCGGCAAAGGCCTCCATCTAGAGGTCTTTTCCGCCATACACCAAGAACATCTCCTTAGTCCTCCTCAGGTACTTGAGAATGTTCTTCACGACTATCCTGTGCTTCTCTCCTGGGTTTGCCTGATACCGGCTTACAACGCTTAATACGTATGCTACATCTGGTCTGGTACATAATATCGCATACATTATAGAGCCTACCGCAGAAGCGTTGGGTATAATTCACATGCGATCCCTTTCCAAATCAGTCTTGGGAGACAACTCTTTAGAGAGGGTGATTCCGTGACAAGCCGGTAAGTTACCGCGCTTAGAATCATCCATACTGAATCTTTTCACCATGGTGTCTATGTACCTGGACTACGAAAGTCCCAACATCCTTTTAGATCTATCACGATAGATCTGGATCCCCAGAATGTACACCCAGGTCTTTCATGGAAAATTTATGTGACAAGAATCTTTTGACTGACTGTAACATAAGAATATCATTTTCTATTAGGAGAATGTCATCCACGTACAAGACGAGGAATACTACAGCTCTCTCTACAATCTTACTGTATATGCATGGTTCATCTGGATTTTTGATAAAGTCAAATTCCTTGACAGTATCATCGAAACAGATGTTCCAACTCCGCGATGCTTGCTTTAGTCCATAAATGGACTTGAGCAACTTGCATACTTTACCGCTGCTTCCACTCTGAATGAATCCCTCTGGCTGATCCATATAGATGCTCTCTTCCGAATTACCATTTAGAAAGGCCGTCTTTATGTCCATCTGCCAGATTTCATAATCGTGGAAGGCATCAATAGCAAGAAGGACCCGAATGGATTTAAGCATAGCCACTGGAGAAAAGGTTTCGTCATAGTCCAAACCAGGTCTTTGACAGAAACCCTTTGCAACAAGTCTAGCCTTATAGGTTTCAACCTATCTATCTACACCAATCTTCTTTTTGAAGATCCATTTGCATCCTACGGGTTTTACCCCATCTGGAGCAATGTCCAAAGTCCATACTTTGTTAGTGTACATGGACACCATTTCGGTCCGCATTGCATCCAGCCATTTTACTGAGTCACCGCTCTGAATGGCTTGTTGGAAGCTAATAGGCTCATCATAGTCAATAGTACAATCCTCTCTATCCCCGTCTATGAGAAAACCGTAGTATCTCTCGGGGGGATGAGATTGCCTACTACTCCTGCGGAGTGGCGTCGGGATGTCCTGTTCTCCTAGACCTTCTGGTTCTTCCAAGCTTTCAGTAATAGCTTGTGGTACTGGAATTTCTTCCAGTTCTACTGCGCTCCCACTCTTCTGATTTTCTAAAAATTCAGCTTCTAAGAAGTGGGCATAATGAGAAACAAAAACCTTTTGTTCCTCTGCATAATAGAAACAATATCCCATGGAGTTCTTTGGATATCCCACAAACTTGCACTGTGCTGAGCGTGCCTCGAGCTTGTCCGCATGCTGCCTTTTTACAAAAGCTGGACATCCCCATGCCTTCAGGTATTGAAGACAGGGTTTCTTCCCACTCCACATCTGATATGGTGTGGTAGGCACAGCTTTGGTTGGAACCTTGTTCAAAAGTTATGCAGCTGATTCTAGTGCATATCCCCAGAATGATCGCGGTAACTCAGCGTTACTCATCATGGAACGAACCATATCCAATAGGGTTCGATTCCTCATTTCCGATACACTGTTGTGTTGTGGTGTGTATGGAGGAGTAAGCTGAGAGAGAATTCCATTCTCTTTTATGTAACCCAGGAACTCGGCACTCAAGAATTCACCACCTCGATCAGATCTCAGTGTCTTTATACTCTTGCCTGTTTGTTTTTCCACTTCATTCTTGTATTCTTGGAATTTCTCAAAGGCCTCGGATTTGTGCTTTATTAAGAAGACATATCCATACCAAGAGAAATCATCCGTAAAAATAATGAAGTAAGAATAACCACCTCGCGCATGTGTAGACATTGGACCGCACACGTCACTGTGTATGAGTCCTAAGAGCTCGCTTGCTCTTACTCCGTGTCCAGTAAACGGAGTTTTTGTCATCTTTCCTATGAGACAAGATTCACAAGTAGCATAAGATTGATATTCGAACGGATTCAAATATCCTTCTCTATGTAACTTAGTTAACCTTCTCTCATTGATGTGTCCCAGTCTACAATGCCATAAGAAAGCCTGATTTAATTCCGGAGACTTTCTTTTAAGTGTGTTCTGGATACTGAAAATCTGAGTTTGATTTAATATGTATATTCCGTTTTGTAATGTACCTAACCCAATTATAACTTGATTTAGGTGGATGTGAACCACATCGCTTATAAAAGTAAAATCATATCCTTCCTTAGAAAGTAAGGATACATATATGATATTACAAGTTGTACCTGGTACATAAAAACAGTTACGCAGAATCAATATCTGCCCAGTTGTCAGTCCAAGATGATATTCCCCTACAGATTCAGCGTCCATGCTCATTCCGTTAGCAACTGTGAGGGTCATATCACCTATCCCGATAACCCTACGGTTTCTCAGAGCCTGTAAAGAATTACAGATGTGTGTTCCTGACCCGGTATCCAATACCCAGGAAGTAGGGTTAACTGACATACAGTTTTCTATCACAAACACACCCGAAGCTGAAGCCACAACATGCTTCGAATCCTGGCTACTGGCTTTGCTAGGCTGCAATCATTCTGCCAATGTTTATTCCTGTAACAATAGGAACGTCCCACTTTTACTATATCCAGTCCCGAAACTTTTGCCTTTCTCTTTCCTTCTAGTTCCCTGGTTTCCTTCAGGGTAGGAGGCAGAGACTGTAGAATCAGGTCAGTATCTGACCCGTTCTCCGACGTAGTCTTCAGGTCCGTGAGCTCATCAATATAGTTAGTCATTGTAAGGACGTTGTCCCCTACAGATGACCCGTCAGCCAACCTCGCTTGAATTAATTCGGTCGAGGTTTCATATCATGTGATATGAGATTGCTCTCCATATAAATCTTTGTTATGGAGAAAGATGGAAACGGAGTCTATCTTCTCGTGCTGCTTCTGATTTACACCATCAACTAAAGCTAACACGAGGCACTTGGCTTTCGCTTTATCCTTTTCCCTTGTCAGACGGATATCCATATCCACGACAGTGGAAACTGGACCTGGGACGGCAGGATCTTGAGTAGTAATAGGGTGGTCCAGCTTGTCATAGGCAATGGACATCAGGACAGACCTTTGCCAGTCATATAAGTCAGATTTAGTCAATTTGTTATCTAGATGTAACCTATGTGTGGTCACAAGGTCGCTGCAATTAAGAGAGAGAGAAGAAAAGATTTTAGCATGATGCTGTTGCAAGTTTAGATTGGTTTTAAGTTTATCTAAACAGGATGGCTCCCACTGTTTCTCGAATCCCTCCTCAAACCATAAAAGAAGAATTAGCCAGGACTATTCTCACCGTACAATACTTGCTTAACCGTTCAGCCAGGCCAGTGTCGATACTTCGAGGGAGGTTTTCCAACGCTTTCGCGAAGTTCCTTAATTAAATAACCTCTTTTCTCTGGGGGCGTAGCCCCGCTGACACCTTTCTAGGCACCTACTTGGTTTATAGCATTAATCGTTAAGTGACGAATCTCCTGATAAGTAGCTTGTACTCACAGTAGGATCGGGATCCAAAATATCATCGTATGATAATGTTGAAGGAATCCTACCAATATTCATCAAACTCCAAAATGGTATGCATCTCTCTGCAAATTTCAGTTTCTTTAGAAATTCCCGATGTAGATTTTTGCCCCATGCTCTTATGACCTTGACGAAAGCCAACAAATCATAAGTCACATGTCAAGTTCTGCCCATCATTGTCTTTGTTAATTTGAACCCACCCGTACATACCCTTGACGAAAGCCAACAAGGTAATACGACTGTCCCAAACCAACACATCTATCTATGCAACAAATGAATACCCCGGCAGTTACCAAACACTATGCCTTGACGAAAGCCAACAAACATAGCTTGAATACTACTGACCATCCATAAGAAATGTTGGAGGGCAACGAATGGTTTTGGCAAAACCGTGAACGTAGTGAACTTGATATAATCGAAGGAACCTGATACTTTTTAAAAGGAATGGTTAAAGCTCCGCAATTAAAAAATCTGATCTTTTTAAAATAACCGAGTGGTTTCTTTTAAATTTGTTCCGATGATTGAACTTTGGTTTATTTTCTTTGCATTATAATAATGCGTCCCATCATTTATCCTATCATTGCAGAAAACAACGAAAAAACTACGTCCTCTTATGCCATCCGCATTCGCCATGGGGTCCCGTCATCACCCGTTTGGTTACTTAACTAACGACAGAGCGGGGGCTGGGCTAGCGCGGGTGTAAAACATAAGTGACATCTAATAGATATTATATATAGATATTGTACATTCGTCAGACGCAATAATAAGCATTCCAGATCACAGATGAACTTTATTGGATATACTAGCAATCCGCATTGCTTTGAGCCTGCAATAAAAGATGGATTACACAGTTGTGATGAATAACCATTACCCCAACCCTAGACCCCTACGGGTACGGCAAACTACCCGCTAAGTACCCGAAGTGAAGCGGTCTCCCTCAACAACGTGAGTAGGCCACTAAATACTTCAACGTACCCGGTAGTTTGTGTACCCCGCCTTGGGTCTATCTTAGGAGCAAAAACAGTAAAAAGAAATAATACAACGGTGGCTACAACCGCAACCTGGATGTGCCCCGCAAAAGAATATTACATCATATTACATTTACATCGAATGAATGAATATTAAACCCATCTCATACCCCGGCTAATCATCACAACACTCCAATCAAGTCCATATAGACAAACAGTAAACATTTCAGAAATGTGCAACCCCCTGCCAACCTACATACTAGCAGTTAGGGGAGGTTTACGAACACATTAAACATTACAGATAAAAACCCAATTAGCAAATATCTTTAAAATATCGATAGATTACCATATTCCGTGTCTACCCCAAAAGCAAACCTGCACTGAAGTAACCTGGGTAAAAACAGAGCATACTAGAAAACAAAACACCACAAATCATGAATTACAGAGCAAATCCGAGTCAACTCGGAGTTAACTCAGCGGCGGATCCGCGGCCATCTAACCGAGTTGAGTCCTCGTATTTTCCCAGTATTCTTATAATTCCCTGCTGTGAATTTTAAGGTATGTCAAATATTTTTTAAGACACTTTTAAAATTAACAGAAACTTGGAATTTTCGGGGTTTTGTTTTCGTGTTTTCCGTCGATCGAACTTCTAATTAGTTGCTAACAATCTAGTAATGGTTTAGTTGGCTCTGATACCACTGTAAGTCCATGTCACGCACCCCACGAACTTGCGGGGAGGCGGAATATATGAAAAACGATTATCAAAGCTTCGTAACACGGACTTGAGCGCATGAATCGTTATATAAACCATTGCTAACTATATACTAGAGGTTTAACTACTCGGATTCGAAGTTATACCTCACGTTACATGTCCTTCGGGTCTTCATCGCTGTCCTCCACTTCTCGTAGGCTCCTTGGAACATCGGCACCTCAACGGCCTCCTCGAATCAAAGACGATCCACCCGAAAGCTCCTACGCCAAGCTTAATCTCAAACTTGAGATAACTAGGTTGCTTAAAGTGCTAATCTAAGCTACCTAGGGGATATAGAGTGAGGTTATGGATGTATTAGTCTAGCTAACCCTTGATCTCAACTCATGAGAGGTTAGGGTTAGGGTTTGAAGAATGAGAGAGCTGGAGGAGAGAGAAGGTGAAGATGAGAATGAAATGAGATAATAATCTATCATAATATTTATGAAGCATTATTATTTATCAAATAAATTAATAAATGATTAATCAACCATGCTTCATAAATGCATTTGAGTGATTCATCTCCATGAGTCATTAAGCATTTATGATGCATTAATGACATGGATGAATCACATAAATGAGTCACTAATCTCATTTAATGCAATGCCACCATACCCCCCAAGTCACCATGCTTCTAGAAGCTTCCCGACAAATTACGAGAACGCCCCTCCAATCTGTGAAAACACGGAAAAACTTTAGACTGTATAAATCCAATAACCCGATACTAGAATCTGGCTTAAACCAAAGCCGGCTAGTAAAAACTATCCGAAATGTCGTACGTGTGTAAACACACGTACGCGTCCGAACCCTTGTCGTAAAACCATACGACCTTTATATCGTTTCGCCTGGAGCAGGGAAACTCTCTGTGTGGGACTCTAAAGACTCGACACTACGCTGGCAGTGGGTTTAACCACAGACTGCAAGCGGCACTAGCTGTACGTAACGGTCCCCAGGTAGATGTCGATACGAAAGCCGATGAGGAAACCCATCTGAACTCTTACTGAGCCTGATGTGACAATCTCTGTACAGTCTGGTCAGTTCGTCTAAGACTATCGCATATCGAGCCTAGGGGGCGGCAAGCGTCAGTCCCCTAATAGCGGTATAAGTCGTGTCGGAGCGAAGCCCATTACACCCTGAGAAACTACTAGAACCTACCAGTAAATCTCGCTTGCCCTAGCCAGGGACTTTGCGTAATGGCTCTCTGACACAGCGCGATATCATCTCCCAATACTGGGAGAGATGAATCCTGTCTAACCACTACTGCCTCCAA
This sequence comes from Agapanthus africanus, assembly GCA_030015575.1. Taxonomy (NCBI): domain Eukaryota; kingdom Viridiplantae; phylum Streptophyta; class Magnoliopsida; order Asparagales; family Amaryllidaceae; genus Agapanthus; species Agapanthus africanus. Next base: position 510,758,835 of record CM057341.1, read on the forward strand.
GTGCTCAGGACTGCACCCAACTGCTACCTATTTGCACGACTCCTTTAAGCCGTGGTAGGGGAGCAATCTAAGAACAGTGGGACACACTCGAGGCGAAGTAGCAGTATCAAGTCTGCGGACTATGCTGTACCCATGTCACCTGGGAAATGTTAACTGACGATGGGTATAATACCAACCAATAGTTCCCCTGCGAGTCCTGTCCGGTGTACCCGTAAACTAACGAGCATCTGTATACTATCTCCAGTACGACATACTGATGGCTATGGGACAGACCATCTCCCCAACTGGGATGAGAAGCGTACACACTAGTCTACTCTAGAGTATCGATGCCCTGTCTCGATAATCCTACGACTAGGGACCTGTATAGAATGTTGCTTATAGACTACCCAGCCTCCACTAGTGTGACTGCCATCACAACGCTGGTAATCAAGCAAAGAACCTATGGGCTCTACTAATATGTATAAGTGATACGTTACAAGAAACATATGCACATATTAAAGTAGACACAAACCAAGTAGCATACTACCATTTTTAGCAAGACTGTATATATAACTGTGAATATCCCAAGCTTCAATTAAGTAATATACAATCTAGTATGATACAATAATGGCCCCTAGGGCATATACACTAACAGAAAGTTCCTGAGGAGTAGCATATACTCACAGTAGGATCGGGATCCAAATATCATCGCGTGACAAAACTGAAGGAATCCTACCAGAATCATCACACTCCAAATGGTATGCAGAGCTAGCAAGTTTCAGTTTCTTTAGAAACTCCCGTTGTGGATTTTTGCCCCATGCTCTTATGACCTTGACGAAGGTCAACAAATCATAAGTCACATGTCAAGTTCTACCCGTCATTGTCCAGGTTAATTTGAACCCACCCATATATACCCTTGACGAAGGTCAACAAGGAAATACGGCTGTCCCAAACCAACACATCTATCTATGCTACATATGAATACCCAACAGTTACCAATCATTATGCCTTGACGAAGGTCAACAAACACAGCTTGAATACTATTGAATATTCATACGAAACGACGGAGGGTTACGAATGGTTTTGGCGAAACCGTGAACGTAGTGAACTTGATATAATCGAAGGAACCTTGATAGCTTTTAAAAGGAGTGGCTTAAGCTCCGTGTTTAAAAGTTGTTTTTTGAAAAGAAACCGAGTGGTTTTTGAAATTGTTCCAATGACTTTAACTTTGGTTTATTTTCTTTCATTAATTTTAATGCGTCCCATCATTTAATCCAACCATTACAGAAAATAACGAAAATATGACGTACGCTTATGCCATCCGCATTCGCCACGGGGCCCCGTCATTACCCGTTAGGTTACTTAACCAACGACAAAGCGGGGGATGGACTAGCGCAGATGCAAAACATAAGTAACGCCTAAATAGATATCATATATAGATATATACATTCGTCACATGCAATGATTGCCATTCCAGATCACAGATGAACACATTGGATATACTAGGAATCCGCATTCCGTACGAGCCTGTAACGAAAAGCGGATTACACGGTCGCGGTGAATAGCCAATACCCCACCCTAGACCCCTACGGGTGCGGCAAACTACCCGCCAAATACCCGAAGTGAAGCAAACTCCCTCAACAATGTGAGTAGGCCACTCGGCACTTCGAGGTACCCGGTAGTTTGTGCACCCCCTCCATGGGTCTATCTTACGAGCAAAAACAGTAAAAGAAATTATACAATGACGGCTACAACCTTATCCCGGTTGTGCGGCCATATAAATAATATTACATAAATTACAAATTACATGAATTGAAAGATAAAGAAAACTCTCATCTCACAACCCCCGGCTATTCATCCGCGACAATCCAATGAATTCATATACACATACCATCAACATTATAGATCACAGATATGTATAACCCCCCACTAATCGACGTATAGCGATTGGCAGAAGTTCAATACATATATCACATCACAGATATAACCCGTTAGCTAAAGTCTATAGAAGTTCGATCAAAATACGGATTTGTAACCACCCCAAAACACAAATTTGTTTTTTTGGAAAATCTGGGCAGAAAAAACATATTGTAAAAATCCCAAAACACCCCACTGAACACACTGCAGGAAAAATTGCCCACGGCCGAGTCAACTCGGCCGCGGATCCGCGGCGGGAGCATGCTACGCCGCGGTTCCGCGGCGCTTTGACAGAGTCGCTGGACCATTTTTCTTGGGTGTGCTATAAAAACCCTGAGCTGATTTTTAGTGTATGATTTATTAATTTTTGAACAGAAAACAAAATCGGTAGAAAGTTGATTTTTCGGGCATGTTTTGTGATTTTTTCTCCGATCAAACTTCTAGTTACTTTTCTAACATGTTAGATAGTGTTTAGCTAGGCCCTGATACCACTGTAAGTCCACGTTACCCGTCCCCGGTTCTTTGGGGTTGCGGAAATGCTGAAAAATGATTTTTTCGGTGGGGTTAACATGGACTCTAAAAACGGATCTTTGCTAAACAAACTATCTAACAACCTAACTAAGAGTTTAACTACTATGTTAGGGGTTATACCTAAACATGAACTCCTTCTCTTCGACTCCTTGTGGTGGTCAGATCGCCCTCACCTCGTCGTCTCCTTGTGCCGAAAATGGATCCACCCAAAAGCTTCTACCTTTGGCTCCAACCTCAATCTAGAGGAAACTAAAATCCTTGGCTTACTAGACCTTGGACCTTAGGATGAGTAGAGAAGTGTTTTAGGGTTTTATCTCCAAGGCAAATGGTTCTCAACACATGAGAGATTTTTGCCTTGAGCTAGAGGGAGAGCAAGAGGAAGAGGAGAGAGCTTGGATGAGAGAGAATGCAAATGATAGAATTGAGCAAGACTTTTTCCACCCTCCTCTCATAATACAAAATAATCATAATAATAATAGTAATTGAGTATTATGTGATGGTTCATGTCAATGGCTATATCATTTCATGCACTCATTTTGTAAACCACAAGAAGCAAGCAAAAGTCATAGCCATGAAATGATAGCCATGCAATGATGATGGTCAACAAGTCCAAACTAGTCAACCGGTCAACAAAGTCAACAGGTCAACAAAGTCAAACTTTCAACCCAACCATGGCATAATAATACTTAATTAATATTATTATTAATCATATTTCATATTCTCACTAGGGTTTAGAAAAGGTCAACAGTCAACAACCCTAATGAGAATCCTCTGCCTCTGTCTCTGTCAACTGTGCATACACACCCGCATCCGTGTTCCGAGGAACACGAATACAAAGAGTCAAAACCAATCCCAAAACGTATACTAGGATCTGGCTTAAACCAAAGCCCGCTAGTAGTAACTGCCCGGACACCAAACGTGCACAAGTGCGCGGATGTGACCGAACCCTGTCGCAAAACCATGCGACCTCTACTCTTTTGTCTAAAGGCGAATAGCTCTCTGTGTGGTACTCTAAAGACTCGACACTACGCTGGCAGTGGGTTTAACCACAGACCGCAAGCGGCACTAGCTGTGCGTAACGGCCCCCAAGTAGATGCCGATAAGAAAACGGACGAGGTGAAACCCATCTGAACTCCTACTGAGCCTGAATGTGACAATCTCCATACAGTCTGGTCTGTTCATCTGAGAATATCGCATGGCGGGCCTAGGGGGCGGTAAACGTTAGTCCCCTAATAGCGGTACAAGTCGTGTCGGAGTGTAGCCCAGAACATCCTGAGATAACACTGGAAACCTACCAGTATATCTCGCTTGCCCTGGCCAGGGACGACTATGTGAAATGGCTCTCCATGACACAGCGCTATATCAACTCCCAATACCGGGAGAGACGAATCCTGTCTAACCGTCACTACCTCCAAGTGCTTTGGCACTGCACCCAACTACTACCTGTTTGCACGACTCCTTTGAGACGTGGTAGGGTAGTAGTCAAAGTACAGTAGGAACACACTCGAGGCGAAGTGTCAGTGTCAAGTCAGCGGACTAAGCTGTACTCATGTCACCTGGGAACTGATAACTGACGATAGGTATAGTACCAACGAACAGTTCCCGACGAGTCCTGTCCAGTGTACTCATAACCTAACGAGCACCCACATACTATCTCAAGTACGACGTACTGACGGCTGTAGGACAGACCGTCTCCCCTACTGGGATGAGAAGCGCATACGCTAGTCTACTCCGGAGTATCGATGCCTTGTCTCGATAGTCCTACGACTAGAGACCTGTATAAGGATGTGCTTGTGGATTACCCAGCCCCCACGAGTGTGACTGCCATCACAACGCTGGTAATCAAGCAAAGATCCTAAGGGCTCTACTAATATGTATAAGCAATATGCTAAAAGAAACACATGCACATATTGAAGTAGAAACAAACCAAGTAGCATACTACCATTTTGAGCAAGATTGTTTATACAACTGTGAATATCCCAAGCTTCCATTAAGTAATATACAAACTAGTATGATACAGCAATGGCCTCTAGGGCATATACACTAACAGTATTGGTAACCTTGACAATGTTTAGCCGTTCGAACGAACTTCAAAACCCCACATCTTGACCCCGCTGAAATTTCCAAGTATTGTAATTTTCCTAAGTTAACATCATATTCAATAGTCGCGCAAGTATCCTATGGACCCTCTAGAAGAACATAATAACCTTAACTCGATTCTATGCCCACGGAACTGCGATCGAACCTTAGGATTTGCCGTAGTTATGTGGTTTCATAGGTGAGGCGTTGGTTAACCCCTTCTACGGCTGGTCCATAGACACTATGGCGCGTTTTTGAGTATTTGTGACTTTGCTCAAGTGCTGAGCTCTCGGGGTAAAATGTGGGTGTATGTTGATTCGATTGAAACGTTAAACATCGGCTTGATATATGTGATTGTGATAATTTCAATTGTTGTTTTTAACTTTCTTTTCAGCGACCGTGAGTGTGGTATGTGGTGTATCGCCGGTTTCGTTGCTATATATCAACGACAATCGGGATGCGCATACTTGCTTACGTTGATGATATGAGATATTATGTGTTGCTGAGATATGATGTGCAGGATTGTCGCGATCGAATAGCCGGGGTTTTATGTGAGATAAGAGTCTTTATTTTCATTCATGTAAATATCAATTGTATGTAATATTCTGTAGGGTTAGTATAGCACCTTAGCAAGGTTTAGCAAGGCATCAATCATGCCATATTGAAATTTTTTGGGTGCTAAACAAACCCTAACCAAGATCTTAACTAGAGAATTAAGCAAACAAGCATGTTAAACACTTTAACATCTAAGAGTTAGGGATTAAAACCTTTGTAGTTTCCTTCACTTCTAAAGCTCCGTGTTGAGGTCCCTTCGCTGCGGTCATCGAGTACCCGGACTCAAGAGAGGCTCCATGAAGAGAAAGATGCAAGCTTGGTTCCAATCTTCAACAACAAAGATGATCTACCTTGAAGAAACTCAAGCACAAGCTCTTGCTTTACTAATTAAGTATTAGCAAAGTAAACACCGTAATCTAAGTGGCTAGAATAGATGAGGATGATGAAGTAGGAATTTAGCACTCATTTGTTTTCATTTTCTCACTCAAAATCAACACATAAGAAAAAGCTAGAAAGCTTTTTTCAAAGGAAGAAGAAGAAGAAATTACTTTGTGATGAATAATGAATTAACAAGTTATGATTACAAATGCAACATGTTTTGTGGAGATTAAACATAGTTAGGGTTTGATTTGGGTTAGCTTTTTCATGAAGCTTCAAGAAGCTTTATTTTTGTTTTAAGCAAAGATATTTTTGTGTAGATATTTTATTAAACCAACCCAAACCCTTTACCCTAGTTAACTCTCTACATGGGTTAAGTCTTCATTCTTAACCATGGGTTGCAATGATAACCATAGAATGATAATTCATTATTCATCACAAAGTAATTTGTTCTTCTTCTTCTTCCTTTGAGAAAAGCTTTCTAGCTTTTTGTTATGTGATGATTTTGAGTGAGAAATTGAAAAAAAAATGAGAGCTAAATTCCTACTTCATCATCCTCATCTATTCTAGCCACATAGATTAGGGTGTTTGCTTTGCTAATACTTGATTAGAAAAGCAAGAGTTTGGACTTGAGTTTCTTCAAGGTAGATCATCTTTGTTGTTGAAGATTGGAAGCAAGCTTGCATCTTTCTCTTCATGGAGCCTCTCTTAAGTCCGGGTACTCAATGATCGCAGCGAAGGGACCTCAACAAGGAGATTTAGAAGTGAAGGAACGGACTACAATGGTTGTAATCCCTAACTCTTAGATGTTAAAGTGTTTAACATGCTTGTTTGCTTAATTCTCTAGTTAAGATCTTGGTTAGGGTTTGTTTAGAACCCTAAAAATTTCAATATGGCATGATTGATGCCTTGCTAAACCTTCCTAAGGTGCTATACTAACCCTACAGTGGTATCAGAGCCAAGCTAGAGCTTTAGGCGTTGTCTGGACGAAGTTTGAAGTCCGATCGAACCCCGAAACCCCGATACAAACCCCTTCTCTGGAAATTTTTTCAAAAGTTGAAAATTTTCATATTAAAAATACTCAGAAAATCATGCAGGGAATTCTAAGAATTACTGTGAAGTACGAAGCCCTAACTCCCTCAAGAGACCGCGGAACCACGGCCAAACCATGCATTTGGCGGCGGTGCCGCCACCATCTTTGGGAGTTAGGGGCTAATACTTCAGGGGTTTATTCTTGGGTACTTTTTCATGCTTCTGGGAATTTTTAATTCTACTCAAGTGTTGAGCTTTCTGGGAAATATTGGGAACTCGTTGATTCAATCGGAAAGTTTAACTTCGTTTAAGTTTTTCCGGGTAATTTAGAACGTGTTAAAAAGTTCTAACGGATATCAATAACTCACTTTTTCCCCTGCCGGAAAATTTCCAAGTGTTGGATTTTTTTCCTTAGTTAAAGAACATTCACAGTCGTGCAAGTAACGCGGTGGACCCTCTAGAAGAACGTAACTTTAACTCGATTATGTGACCGTCAGAACCGCCTCTAAACCTTAGGGTTTGTGGCAGTACGGCATTGCCACATGTGAGGCGTTGGTTTGACCATTCTACGGCTGGACCATTGGTACTGTGGCATGTGATGGATGATTTTAAACTAATTTCAAGTGTTGAGAACTAAAGGGAAATCTTGGTTGTTTGTTTATTCGATCGGAAAGTTTAACATTGTCTATTTATCTGGAATTTGATACAATATTTGGATTCCACAAGTAGTTATGAGATAACTAATTTGAATGTCATAAATCTGGCACTTTGGTCTCAGTTGATCGGTTGCCACGGGATTTTGATGCGATCAAAAGTCCGTTGCAATCACGTAGCATACGCGGATACTCACCGGGTAAATTTAATAGACAGCCACGCCCCATAGCCCCGACCAAGTGACTGTAGGAGAACCCCGTCGCCAAAAGCATCCGTTCGGGTGCTCACGACAGCGGTGTTCCGCCTTAGTGCACTTCGTCGAAGGCGTCCGGGGGTGCGGCAGTCTACTAAAGTTTCCAACGACCATTCGATCAGGATGTCGTGAATTTTGTTGAATTGCCCAACTTGATATTGAAAAGAGTTTTCGATATTGAGACTAAAATGTGGGGTTTATAATTGTTAGGCATGCGATGTCTAAGGAATTCATTTGGTTAGGCATGAGATGTGTAAGGAGGTTGCGGATTCCTACTGTTGTAGTTTTACACTTTCTTTTCTACGACTGTAAGTGTAATATGTGGTGTATCGCCGATTTCATTGCTATACATCAACGACAATTGGGATACGCATATTTACTTACGTTGATGACATGTGATGTTATGTGTTGCTGTGATATGTTATATTGGATCGTCGCGTTTTGAATAGCCGGGGGTTTTATGTGAGATGAGGGTTTTTATTTTCATTCATGTAAAATTCATTTGTATGTAATATTCTTTTATTGGGGCACTTCCGGGCTGAGAATGATGTCACCATTGTATATTATTTACTTTTCCGCATTAAGATAGACCCAAGGCGCGGAGCACAAGTAACCGGGTTCTAGGGTCCAGTGGGAGACCATCTTGAGGAGTCGAGACTGGGTGTCCTAACTCTAGAATTGGTAGGGTTACTTGCCGCTCTCGTAGGGGTCTGGGGATGTGGGTTTGGCTATTCATCACGACCGTAGAATCTGTCTTTTATACAACCTCGCAATAAAACACGGACCTCCTAGTATATCCAATATTTCATATATGTTCTTCTGCTGCAATGTTCTATGATGAGAACATATTACTGCTTGAGACGAATGTTTATATTATATATATGAGATATATATTATATTGCTGATTTCGTTTGAAATGTGATGCTTGTGAAGCATAATAAAATGGGACTTCATTAATGAGATTAATGAAAATAAAAGAAACCTAAAGATGTTGTAGAAACTTGTTTAAAAACTGGTAGCTCTAGTTCTTGCTTTGCATAGCGGTATTCCTTGTAGAATACCCAGCATCTTATTCGATAAGGAAAGAGCCGAGATCCCTTCACCGGGAGTGACCTCTTTAGCGAAACTAGCAGATGCTACAAACTCGGTTTGTTTTTTAATTGCTTCTATAATTTTTGCTTTGCATAGTTGTATTTGTGAAATATCCTGCACCTTATTCAATAAGGAAAGAACCGAGGTCCCTTCACCGGGAGTGACCTCTTTAGCAAAACTAGTAAAGGCCTCAAAAACACTCCTTTTAAAATTCACTCGATTCTACGACGATATCAAGTTCATTACGCTCATGGTTTTCTTAAAAACCTGCGTAGCCCTCCGTCATTTCAGATAAGTACTACTTGTTCGTGCTGCGGTAGTTTGGCATGCGTCAAGGCATAGTGTACGGTAGCTAACTAGTGCTTATCTGCTAGCATACGATGTGATTGGATTAGGGTATTCGTACGAGGTTGTTTGGCATGCGTCAAGGGTCGTACGGGTGGGTTTAATTCAATCAGGAAATGCACGAGTTGAACTTGACTAGCAGACTATGGGTTGTTTGGCATGCGTCAAGGTCATAGCACGCTAGGGGTAAAATATTATTGGGAATTTCAAGTGTTGAAATTTGCAATGAGATTGCATACCTCCTATGAGATAGTTGGATCCCGATACCCGCTGCGAGTAAGAGTTACTCCTGGGATAGTTTTACACATTACAATTAGCCGATCAAGTAGGTGTCTAGAAAGGTGTTGACGGGGTTATGCCTCTGGGAAAACGAGAATTATTTTAATTAGGTCCGTGCGAAAGCATGGGTAACCTCCTCCAAAGTACCGACACTGGCCTGGCTGAAAGATTGGCGAACTTGTTGAGTGTAATTAATCCCGGCTAGTCTTACCTTTTAGGGTTTGAAGGAAGATTTGACTAAAACAGTGGGAGCCATCCTGATTAGATATATTAATAACCAATCTAATCTTGCAAGAGCATACGCTGAGTGCTTTCTTCTCTCTCTCTCCAGGTAGCGACCATGTCACGCCTTAATCAAGATAATAATACGGATGTATTGACCGAACCCGCTTATTATAATGAGCTGGGGAACGTTGGTCCCGCTCCAACTTATAATTGTTATAAGACAGAGCAGGAAATAGGGGATTACCAGAATTCCCCTGACGCCCAAACGAAGAAAGTGCATGCTGATGCATCATCTTCGGGTGTGTTTCATTACAGAGAACTGTTTCTCAGTATCCTTTACGTCCTAGGTATGAGATACCGGATCAGGATCCCGCATATGTAATAAGTTACATGGGCTACAAATAGGTAGAGAACTGAGAACGGGTGATAAGTTTCAAGAGTTGGAAACGGTGCAATTGTTGCAAGCCAAGTAGTTGGCAGTTATCACCCTGTATTACCAAAATACATTGATTCTGAACGAATGTTATTAGATACCGAACCTGGTATACAACATCATATCAGTCTCTTTATTTTAATAAAGAAGTATATAATTTTGTAATGTTGGATAATGTTTTGAACATTTCCTATATCAAGAGTTGATCGGTTCAGGCACGTTATCTTAAAGCTTATACGTTCTAAATCAAATTACAGTTCTTGGTGTACAGAACACACACAAGAGGAAGAGTTCAGAAATGAACGAATCCTTCTTGAGGCATTGTAGACTAGGTCATATCAATGCGACCCGACTAGCTAAGTTACATTTAGATGCATATTTAAATCTGTATGAATTTACATCTTGTGAAACTTGCCGGTCATGTCACAAAAATAAGATGACCATGGCTCTGTTTATTGGAAACAGAGAAAGAGTTAGTGAACTCTTGGGATTGATACATGATGATGTATGTAAGGTCCCCTGTCTACACATGCCAGGATTAGTTCTTTATACTTCATTACATTAACTGATTATCTCTCAAGGTTAGGACATATGTTCCTGTTGAAACAAAAGTCTGAACCTTTTGAGAAATTCAATGAATATGAGTTAGAAGTAGAGAACCAAAATGGGTATAAGTATTATATCCTTTGATATGATCAAGGAGGAGAATACTTGAGCATGGGATTCCTGGACTATTCTAAAGGAGAATGAGATTCTCTCTCAGCATTACTCCTCCGTATACACCACAGCACGTCGGTGTATCAGGGCGGAGCAATCACACCCTATTAGATATGGTGTGCTCTATGATGAGTATTACTGAGTTGCCTATTTCTTTTTGATGTTATGCACTTGTGAAGCTGCATACCTATTGAATAGGGTTCCAATCAAATCAGGTGCCTACCACTCCATATGTGATATGGTATGGGAAGAACCCATCTCTTAAGGAAGTTAAGATTTGGGTTGTCCGGCTTATGTCAAAAGAAAAATCCGGACAAGCTCGAGGCAAGGTCAGTTCTGTGGAAGTTTGTTGGATATCCCAAGCATTCGCAAGGGAATATCTTCTACCACACCATGGAACAAAAGATGTTTTATTTCCCGGCATACCACTTTTTGAGAAAAAGGGAATTTCTTGTGAAGAAATTAGTGGTCATGAGGTAGAACTGGAAGGAGTTCCAGCTATACAAACTGCAGCTGATGATTTGGTAAACCCGAAGGATTCAATAGTTTCCAACGAAGCTCAGCCTCTCCGTCGATCTGGTAGGGTTCCTCATCCACCTGAGAGATATTTCGGTTTCTCTATGACAGTGGGAGCGAGGATTGCATCTTGAGATGATGACCCAACTAGTTTCGAGCAAGCCATCAGGAGTGGGGACTCTGTGAGAATGGCTGGATGCTTAGCGATTTGAGATGGAATCCTTATACACCAACAAAGTATGGACTTTGGTTGCTTTATCTGAAGGGTTAAATCACCATCAGGAGCAAGTATATCTTGAGAAGATTACTTGGTGTACATGGAAAAGTTGAGACTTTCAAAGCTATGCTTAAGTCCATCCAGATCCTATTTGCCACTGCTACATACCATGACTACGATATCTGGCGGTTGGGTGTCATGACTGCTTTTCTAAATGGTGATTTGGAAGAGCGTGTCTATAAGTACACAGCCAGAGGGCTTCGTAGACAGTGGGAGCAGCGGAAACGTAGGCAAGATGTTTTATGTGATAAATCAGGCATCGCGGAGTTGGAACGTCTGTTTTGATGTAGTAGTCAAAGAGTTTAACTTCATCAAAATTGTAGATAAACCAAGTATATACGAAAAGGTAGTAGGGAGTATGGTGGTGATCCTCATATAGTACGTGGATGACATACTCTTGATAGGGAAGAAGTTTCATATGCTACGCTTGGTCAATCTCCTCTTATCACATGGATTCTCCATATAGGATCAAGGTGATACCTCCTAAATCCTGGGTTATGGATCTATGGGATAGATCTAATTGGATGTTAGGATTCTCACTAGTTGTAGTGAGATGGTATCAATCGATCCTGGGGAGAATCACTGGAAAGGTTCCAGGTTGATAAGGACGACTGAATGTCAGTCGCAGGCACTGTCTTTACCCTCAGTGGAGGGCCGGTATGTTGGAAGAGTTCCAAGCTAGATACCGTGACCTACTAGATGATTAAAAGCAAGATACATCGTTACCAAGGATACTACCAAAGAGGCTGTCTGGATATATATGAGTTCATGAGATGAATTTTGTTCCTACCATTGTGTGACAATGAAGTTGTGGCTTAAGACTAGGAACCCCCATCCCATCAGAGATCCAGACATATTCTTAGGCAGTATCACCTGATCATAGAGATGGTTGATCTCCAGGGAGATCGAGGTTAGGAGAGTAGACACAAAGGACAACAGCGCAGATCCACTCACAAAGGCCTATTTTCCAGTAGAGACTTTAATGGGATGGTTGAGTATGAGATACTTCAACCACAACTTATTGTTAGGTATGAGATACTACAACAAATGGCCCTAGTGTAAGTGGGAAATTGTTAGTTATATTTATGCACTAGATGCCATTACTGTACATACGATGTATATTGTAGTGGATGCTTGGACATATATAGGGAGGACTTTCTTGCTCGATATGATAGTATGCTATCTGGTTGCTCTTTATCTTAACATGTACTCTGATTGTCTCTATGTTACATGTTGATAAAGCCCTTAGGATGAGTACTTGACTACCAGGACTATGATGCAGATCATACTAGTGAGGACAGTGTAGTCGCTAAGTACATCCTTCAAATGTTCCTAGTCGTGGGAGTACCGAGACAGGGCATCGATACTCCAGAGTAGACTAGCGTATGCGCTTCTTGACCCATATGATGGGCGATGGATGATCCCATATCCATTGGTGTTTGACATCAGAGAAGGTATACGGGTTCTCAGTGGTGACTGGGTACACTGGACGAGCTCACCGAGAACTCCCACATGGTATTATACCTCACGTCAGATGGCAGTTCTCTGGTGACACTGGTACAGGTTAGTCTGTAGACCCGAGATCGTCATAGAGTCTTGTGTGATTCCCACTGTGCTTTGATTTCCATCATACCACGTCCAAGAGGGCATGCAAAATGGTGGCTTTTGGGTACAGTCCCGAATCACATGGAGGCAATGAGCGATAGGAAGGGTTTCGTCTCTCCCGGTATAGGGAGTTGATGTTGCGCTGTGTTCGATTGGCTATAACTGGAAATCCCTGGCCAGGGTTGCTGAGATTTACCGGTAAGTGTTATCAGTAGTTTCTCGAACTGTTATGGAGACCTCATATCGACATGACTTATCGAGCTATTGGGGTCTGACGTTTACCACCCCGAGGCGAGATATGCGACATATCAGACGAAGAGACCGGACTGTATGTGAGTGTTACTGATTGGATTCGCAGGAGAATGTACAGGCTTGCTTGTTGGTCTTCTGATCGCTCAATAGCTGACCGCTACATTTAGCTGACCGCTTGCAGCTTGTGGGTGTTTGATATGATCATCACCTACTGCCGGCGTATTGACGATTCTTTAGAGTCCTAAACGGAGGTTTTCTTGCTCAGGCAAAACGGAGTAGGAGCACATATGTAATATGTGCGGGACCGGGAATAATATGTGTATGCGATACCGTATTAGATTTTCGCGATATGAGATATCGGCCGGGTATATGTGATATAGCGGGGTCATCGGATCAAGTGTTGATTCGATGAACTGATACAGATTATATTAGTCGGTTATTTGTGAAATAACCGGATTATCGGATCATGTGTTGATTCGATAATTTAATCTATAATTATATATTTGATATATTATATTACATTAACTAATATAAGCTCACTTAAAGATTCTTTTTCTCACTTGGATAATACATTGATATATATGTGATATATGTTAATTGTATTATTTTATTTTGTTACAAAATATATTATATATATGATATATAATATTATTAAGATAGAGACAATCAACATGTAACATAGAGACAATCAGAGTACATGTTAAGATAAAGAGCAACCAGATAGCATACTATCATGTCGAGCAAGAAAGTCCTCCCTATATATGTCCAAGCATCCATTACAATATACATCGTATGTACTGTAATGGCCTCTAGGGCATACATATAACTAACATATTCTTCTATTTGGGGCATTTCCGGGTTGAGGAAGATGTCACCATTACTGTATGTTATTTACTTTTCCGCATTAGGATAGACCCAAGGAGGGGAGCACAAGTGATCGGGTTCTAGGGTTCAGTGGGAGCCCATCTCGAGGAGTCGAGACCGGGTCTCCTAAAATCTAGAATTCGTAGGATCACTTTCCGCTTTCATAGGGGTCTAAGAGTGTGGGCTTAGCTATTCATCGCGACTGTGGAATCCGTATTTTCTATTGCTGGCTGAATACAAAATACGGACCTCCTAGATATCCTTTTTATTTTCATATGTGCTTCTGCTGTTGATATTCTGTAATGTGATTACTTAGTATCTGATAGGAATGGATTATTATTATATATATGATATATATAAACGTCGCTTATATTTTATACCCGTGCAAGTCCCGCCCCGCTATGCCGTTAGTTAAGTGACCTAACGGTGCATAACAGGACACTGTGGCGAATGCGGATGGTATAAGTGTACGTTCTATTTTCGTTTCTTTTCTGTGATGGCTTAGGAACTTAAATTATGGGACTACATTAATAAGATTAATGTAAAGAAAAAGAAACCTAAAGATGTTGTAGAATCGTATTTGAAACACACTCGGCCTTTTTTTGAAAAATACAAGTTTCAAAAGATGCGGAGCTTAAACCACTCCTTTTCTAAACCGTTTTGATTCTACAACGAGATCAAGTTCAAAGCGTTAAAGGTTTTCAAAAAACCATCTGCAACCCTCCGTCGTTTTAGGAAGCAGAGTACTTAGTATTCGTGCTACGTATGTTGATTGTAGTCAAGGCGTAGTGTACGGTAGCTAAATGATGTCTTCCTACAAAGCATATGATGCGATCAGTTAGGACATTCATGTGATTATGTTGATCATAGTCAAGGGTCATATGGGTGGGTTTAGTTAATCTCAAAATGACGGGTAGAACTTGACTAGTGCTTATGAAGAAGCATCAAACATTTCCGATGAGATCCATGGAGCTATTTTGAGATAGCAAGCACTAGCTCCCGGTGGAACTTCATATATGTTGACCATAGCCAAGGTCATAAGTAACTAGGGGTAAAAACCATATCGGGAGTTTCAAGAGTTGAAATTTATAATGAGATTGCATAACATCTATTTGATATATGGATCCCAATCCTACTGTGAGTAAGTGTTACTCCCAGGAGATTTTTACACTTTACAATTAGCTAATCCAGTAGGTGTCTAGAAAGGTGTCAACGGTGTTTGACCTCTGGGAAAACGAGGTTTACTTTAATTAGTACCGTGCGAAAGCACGGGGAACCTCTCTCAAAGTACCGACAATGGCCTGGCTGACCGGTTAATGAAACTGTAGAATGTAATTAATCCTGACTAGTTTTCTTTTAAGGTTTTGAAAGAAAATTTGATAAAAGTAGTGGGATACATCGATTAGATAAGCTAATAACCAATCTAATTCTTTGCAAGAGCATTTCGCTGAGTGTATTCTTTTCTCTCTCCTAAAGGTAGATACTGATGACGGGACTTAAGCTTCTTTTAGAGAAAAACAAACTGACAGGACCGAATTATAAAGAATGGTTGAGGTACATGAACATTGCACACACATATGATAAAGTATCATATGTCCTCACTACCAAAGCCCCACCCGTCCTAGGGCCTGAATCATCTGTTTCGGATAGGGAGTTCCGAAAAACATGGGATATTGATTGCAACACGGCCATGTGCCTCGCGCTTGCTTCTATGGACAGTATCCATCAGAAACAGCATGAGAAGATGGATGTGCAATCCATCTTTCTTCATACAAAGGAGTTGTATGAAGAGCAATCTCGTACTTTACGATACGAGGCATCTCGAAAGTTGTTTCAGATGCGGATGTGTAAGTCTACAGTAGCGCCCCGGCCGTCAATCCGAGGCCTAACACGGAACAAAAACTTTTATAAACTGGCGCTAGCATAGTCTTTAACCCGGATCGTGCCATTAACGCTAAACTAGCAAACTGTAAAATGATAGAAAGGCTATACCAATCGATCCGTGTCCTTCGGTCTTTAGCCACCATCACCATCTCCTTACGGCTGCTCCGATCTCGATCGATCTCCGGTCTCCTCGTCGAGGTGGCACCATGTCAACGAATCTTTATACGGGCTCCCGCCTCTATACCGAGGCAACTCGGACATGAAGTATGCTAACCGACATGTCCAAAATGATGTAGAGAATGAGTGCGAATACTTTGTCTCAAACAGCCTAGGGTTCTCATCACATTAGAGGGTTAGGGTGGAGGTTGAAGAAGATGCAAGAGGGATGAAGAGTGTGAGCTCAAGATAAATCAAGTGAGCAAAAAACACAACCCCAAAACTTAAGTTGGCTGTCCATTTATTTTGTGTGTGATATATATGAGGTTTTGTGTTGGATAAACAAAGAAAATATCTTACCAAAATATCTCCAACTCAACCCTAAAAAATCACACCCAAAACAAAACTCATTAACTCTTCATGACTCACTACATGACTCATCACCATGAGTCATTAGTGAACATGCAAAAATCAATGAGTCATAACAATAAGTCATACTTCCCAAATCACTAAACATTTAAACTAAAATGTTTAACCAAAAAGAAATGTATCTTCTAAAGTAATCTTCTAATGAATTACAAAAATACCCCTCACCTGTATATGCATACCTGCATCCGTATTCCGACCGAATACGAATACTATGAGAATAAAATATTCCGACTTAATATAATACTTGGATTTGGCTTAAACCAAGGCCCACAAGTATTATCTGTCCGAACTATGACACGTGCACAAGTGCACGTGCATGTTCAAACCCTGCCATAAAACTATACGGCCTCTACACCGTTTCGCCCGAACTTGGAAAACTATCTGTGGGGGACTCTAAAGACTCTTCAATACCCTGGCAGTGGGTTTAACTACAAGCACGTCAGTGGTACTGGCTGTACGTAACGGCTGCCCATGTACTGATGGAAAGGGAAGCTGATGAGTGAACTCATCCTGGAACCCTACTGAGCCTATCAGTGACAATATCCGTACAGTCCGGTCTGTTCGTCTATGAGCATCGCATATCGGGCATAGGGGGCTGGTAATGTCAGACCCCCAATAGCGGTATAAGTCGTGTCAGAGTGTAGCCCAGAACACCTTGAGATACTACTAGAGTACCTACCAGTAAAATTCCTGCCTCGGCCGAGGGCTTTGTGTAATGGCTCTCCTAGACACAGCGCGATCTCACCCCCAATACCGGGCGAGACGAAACCCCTGCCGATCCGCTCACTGCCTTCATATGGCTCATGACTGTACCCAACTAAAACCTGTTTGTAGGACTCCTTTGAGCCGTGGTAGGGTAATAATCAAAGTACTGTGGGAACTCACACGCGACAAATGACGATCTCAGGTCGATGAACTAACCTGACGCTAGGTATAATACCAACTGGCAGGTTCCCGGCGAGTCCTGTCCGGTGCACTCATAACCCAATGAGCACCTGTATACATCTTAGGTGAATCAACTGACACCAATGGCTTGTGAGACCGGCCATCGCCCCTCGTTGGGGTTTCGACTGTATACACTAGTCTACTCTGGAGTATCGATGCCCTGTCTCAAAACTCCCATGACTAGGGACCACTTTTAAGGATGCACTTATAAACTACCCAACTCTCACGTATATGATCGATATCATACTGTTGGTAGTCAAGCAAGAATCCTAAGGGCTCTATCAATGTGTAATAGTGATATGTAAAGTCACCTAAAGCAGTACACGATGATAAAAACAAACCAAATAGCATACTATCATCTCGAGTAAGACTATCCTACCGGTATAGGTCCTCCCTCAATCATTGCAATCATGTACCTGCGATCCAATAATTCACTTTGAGGGCACTACATCCAACAGGATGGCCCCTGGAGCATCAGTAGGAGAATATGTTCTAAAGATGATTGGTCTTATAGAATAACTTGAGGAACTGGGATGGACCATGGATAATGAGCAATATACAGATATTGTTCTGCAGTCTCTTCCCCCGCCTTTGCTCCGTTCATAGTGAATTTCAATATGAATGATTTGGAGAAATGATTGCTTGAACTTCTCAATATGTTGTGAAGTGTAGAGAGCACGCTTAAGACAACGAAGACTCCCGCTCTGCTTGCTGGGCCATCTTCTTCTTCCGTCCCAAAAGCCAAGGCCAAGGGAAAGAAGAAGAAGAAATCCATCAAACCGAAAGGTGGGGTTAAAAAGGCAAAGCGGAAAGAAATATCTGGGGCCACAGGAAGTGGAAAAGGAGAATGTTTTTACTGCCATAAGTCGGGACATTGGAAACGCAACAATGCTGTGTATCTTGCTGATCTCAAAAAGAAGAAGCATGCTGATGCTTCCGCTTCAGGTGTGTTCGTAACTGAGAACTGTTATTCAATTAACTCTGCATCTTGGGTATTAGATACCGGTTCTGGTTCTCACATCTGCAATTGTGTGCAGGGATTGAGAAACAGCAGAGTTTTGAAGACTGTAGACCATACTCTACGGGTTGGAAATGGTTTTAATGTACATGCTGTATCCGTAGGAGAGTATTATCTGGGGTTGCTTTCGGGTTGTATTTTGGTTTTGAACTCTTGTTATTTTGTACCTAGTATGCTATGTAATATAATATCCGTTTCTTTGTTGGACAATGAAGGATATCATTTTGTGTTACAAAATAATGTTATGATCATTAACTTGAATCAAAAGTTGATTAGGTATGGTACACTAAATAATAGTATTTACGTCCTGAACCAAAACACAGTTTTCAATATACAACATACTAATAAAAGAAAATTTTCAGATATAAATGAAGATTTTCTTTGGCATTGTAGACTTTGTCATATTAATGAAACAAGACTAAGTAAGCTACATAAAGATGGATATTTAAATCCTTTTGAATATAAATCTTATGCGACTTGTCAGTCCTGTATCAAAGGTAAAATAACCAAAACTCCATTTACTGGACACGGAAAAAGAGCTATGGAACTCTTAAGCCTCATACATAGTGATGTATGCGGACAAATGTCTACACATGCAAGAGGCAGTTTTTCATACTTCATTACTTTTACTAATGATTTCTCAAGATTCGGACACGTGTTTTTATTAAAGCACAAATCCGAAGCTTTTGAGAAATTCAAGGAGTACAAACTTGAAGTAGAAAAACAAATAGGCTTGAGTATCAAGAAGCTTCGATCGGATTGAGGTGGAGAGTATTTAAGTACAGAGTTTTCAGACTTCTTAAAAGAGAATGGGATTCTCTCTCAGCTCACTCCTCCTTACACACTACAGCACAACGGTGTGTCAAAACGTATGAATCATACCCTATTAGATATGGTACGGTCCATGATGTGTGATGCTGAGTTACCACTTGGGGGCATGCATTGGAGACAGCAATGTATCTGTTAAACAGGTTTCCGACAAAGACCGTGTCCACCACTCCATATGAGATATGGAGTGGAAAGAGACCATCTGTTAAAAGAGTTAGGATATGGGGTTGTTCGGCTTTTGTTAAAAAGCAGAATCCAGAAAAATTCGAGACACGATCGGTCATGTGTAAATTTATGGGATATCCAAAACATTCGTATGGATATCTATTCTACCACAAGGAGGAACAAAAGGTGTTTGTTTCTCAAATGCCACATTTTTAGAAAATGAAATCTTTACAAACTGTACTGATGGCAATGCGGTAGAACTAGAAGAGGTTCTAGAGACACAAATTACTCAGGACGAATTGGTTGAAACAGATGTTGCAGTAGAACTTCAAGAACCTCAGCCGCTCCGGAGATCTAGTAGAACTTCTCGTCCACCAGAGAGATACTATGGGTTTCTCATTGATGTTGATAGAGAAGATTGCATCATGGATGATGATGACCCTACTAGTTTTCAGTAAGTTATCATGAGTGGTGACTCAGTGAAGTGGCTGGAAGCCATGAGACCCGAAATGGAGTTCATGTAAACCAACAAAGTATGGACATTGGACGTTGCATCTCCTGGGATAAAACCCGTTGGGTGCAAATGGATCTTTAAGAGAAAGATTGGTGTAGATGGACAGGTAGAGACCTTTAAAGCAACGCTTGTAGCGAAAGGTTTTCATCAAAGACCAGGATTTGACTATGATGAAACCTTCTCTCCAGTAGCAATGCTTAAATCCATTCGGATCCTACTTGCTATTGCTGCTCAGTATGATTATGAAATCTGGCAGATAGACGTTAAAACTGCATTTCTAAATGGTGATTTAGAAGAATGCGTTTATATGGATCAGCCAGAGGGCTTCATTGACAGTGGGAGCAGCGGGAAGGCATGTAGATTGCTTAAATCCATTTATGGATTAAAGCAGGCCTCACGGAGCTGGAACATCTGTTTTGATGATATCATCAAAGAGTTTGATTTTATCAAAAATATAGAAGAACCATGCATTTATAAGAAGATTGTAGGGAATACTGTCGCATTCCTCGTATTGTACGCGGATAACATTCTCTTGATAGGAAATGATATTCCTATGCTACAATCGGTCAAACTATTCTTATCACAAATGTTCTCCATGAAGGACCTAGGTGATGTCTCATGCATTTTGGGCATAAGGATCTATAGAGATAGATTTAAGAGGTTATTGGGATTGTCCCAATCAAAGTAGATTGACACCATCCTAGAAAGGTTTAGTATGGAAGATTCCAAGCGTGGTGCCTTGCCCGCTTGTCATGGAATCACTCTCTCCAAAGACTTCTGTCCGAAGACTGATGAAGCGAGAGCTCGCATGAGCATTATACCCAACGCTTCAGCCATAGGATCTATAATATATGCGATGTTATGTACTCTCCCTGATATAGCTTACGCACTAGCTGTAGTAAGCAGGTATCAATCGAACCCAGGGTAGAAACATTGGATAGTAGTGAAGAACATTCTTAAGTACTTGCGAAGGACTAAAGAATTGTTCTTGGTGTATGGTGATGGGGATCTCCAAATGGAGACTTTTACCGATTCAAGCTTCCAAAGTGATGAGGATGACAGCAAATTTATCTCAGGGTTTGTATTTACCATCAATGGAGGGGCGGTTAGTTGGAAGCATTCCAAACAGGATACCGTTGCAGACTCCATGATGGAAGCTAAGTATATTGCTGCAAATGATGTTTCCAAAGAAGCCGTCTGGATGAAGAAGTTCGTCGCGAAACTAGGGGTAGTTCCAACCATTGTTAATCCAATACCATTGTATTGTGATAATAATGGGGCTATGGCGTTAGCCAAAGAACCAAGGTCCCATCAGAAGTCCAGACATATCCTAAGGCGATATCATTTGATCTGGGAGATAGTAGATTGCCACGAGATCGAGATTCGGAGAGTAGATACAAAGAATAACACCGCGGATCCACTCACCAAGGCCCTTCCACAACCACAGCATGAGCGACTTTTTGAGATGTTGGATATGAGTTACGCCAATAATTGGCCTTAGTGCAAATAGGAGATTGTTGGATATATATATGCCCTAGAGGCCATTATATGTATAGTGGATGCTTGGACATGTATATATGTGTATATATGACTTTCTTGCTCGACATAATAGTATGCTATCTGGTTTACTTTATCTTGACATGTTCATTTGATCATGCATTTTATTCATTTGGCACATGTTGATAAAGCCCTTAGGATATTTGCTTGACTACTCGGACTATGATGCGGATCATACTAGTGGGACACGTATAGTTTATAAGCTTATCCTTGAACTGTTCCTAGTCGTGGGTGTAACGAGATGGGGTATCGATATTCCAGAGTAGACTGGCGTATACTATTCTTGTCCCATATGATGGGCGATGTATGATTCCATATCCATCTGGTATGATGACACCAAAGATTGTATGCGGGTGCTCAGTGGAGACTGGGTACACTGAACAGACTCGCTGAGAACTCCTATGTGGTATTATATCTATCTTCGGATAACAGTTCTCAGGTGACACTAGTAAAGGTGAGTCTGTAGACATAAGATCGTCATAGAGTTTTGTGTGTCCGCCCACTGCATTTTGATCTCCACCCTACCACAGCTCTACTGAGTCGTGCAAACAGGTGGATTTTAGGTAAAATCACGAGACACATGGAGGCAATGAGCGATAGGAGGGGTTTCATCTCTCCCGGTATTGGGGATTGATGTTGTGCTATGCTCGATTTGCTGATGTCCCTGGCCAGGGCTGCTGAGATTTACTGATAAGTGCTATCAGTAGTTTCTTGATCTGTTATGAGCCATACATCAGCATGACTTATTGAGTTATTGGGTTTGACGATACCATCCCTAGACTCGATATGCAACATATCTGATGACGAGACCGGACTGAACGGTAAGTGTTGCTAGTTGGCTCGACGGGAGATTTAACAGCTTCGCTGGTTTTCTTCTGATCGCTCAATACCCGGGTGGCCGTTACGTTTAGCTGACCGCTTGCGGCTTGTGGGTGATTGATATGATCATCGCCTACTGCCGGCGTATTGACGAGTCTTAGAGTCCAACACAGGAGTTTCCTAGCCCAGGAGAAATGATGTGGTGTGCATATGAGATATGCACGGGGACCCGATTAAATCTGAGTATGAGATACCGTATGTTAATCGGGCGTTTTTCTTTTGGTCAGGTCGTATGTGATATGACCGGTTTTTTAAATCAAGTGTTGATTTAACATTTGATTTTTAGTTTAATTTCTTTATTAAACCCTTTTCTTTATATTTGATATATGCATGCATGTATGCACATGTTGATGTGCATGGACACATACATACATACATGGATGTGTGTCATAGTTGTTGATACACTTATGATGGCAATATAAGACTCACATGGAATATATATATATATATATATTTGTATTTGAGTTAATGAAAAGAGAAAGAAAAATTGATCCATAGTTATTTCTTTCTACACACTTCCAAACTAAACCACACTTGACCTAATTTTTAACCTTGGATTAATTTTCCTTTTGGCTTTTAACTCATTTGCAAAAATATCTAGATATTTAAGTTACCATGGTTTGAGATAAAAGAAGAAAAATATATATTATTTTCTATTCTCTTTCTTCATAATTTTTTTCATTATTCTTGAGCTCTTGAGTTGCCATCATCTTCTTCCTCATTCTCTTGCTCTCTTGAGTTTACAAAAGTAGTGAGTTAGTTAAAAAGATTGGGTTTTGAATAGAGAAAACACACCACCACATCATTCTACTCTAATCTAGACAATTAGTTTAAAGTGTTTGCTTCATCTTCTTCTTTGATCAAGTGGAGGTAGGAGCTTGGACAAAGGGACTTCGGGTGGATCATTGTGGACTTGGAAGGCCTCCATCGATCCGTTTCAAACTATCATAGTGCCAAGGAGTCACCAAGGGAAGTCTAAAAAGGTTGTATTCTTTTCACTTAGTGATAATATGTTCATAGTATGTGATACTTTAGGTGTTACCCTAAACTTCTAGTTAAAGATTCATGTTTTGTTTGCTTAGCACCTCTATAAATTTTAAAGTGGCATGTGTGATACTTCCATACTCTACAGTAGGTGCTAGGCAAACCTAACAAGTCTCTATATGAGTTAGTATATGATATTAACTCACCAATGGTTGCCATTCTACACTAGACTAGCCATTTAGTTTAGGTTGTTTGCTTCACTAATTCCACATTAGTGAAGAGGGAGCTTGAGTTAGTGTCTCCTCGACGTAGATCATCTTCGGCCTCGAAGACTTTAAGCAAGCTTGGTCATTTCACCTTGTGGAGCCTTACTAGAGTCCGGGAGATCACTACTTGGAGCGAAGGGACTACTACACAGAGCTTATAAAGTGAAAGACCGGTCTACAAAGGTTGTATTCCATGTTCACTTAGATGTAAAGATATTTACATTCTAGTTTCGTCTAATTCTCTACTTAAAATTCTAGGTTATGGTTCTTTAGCACGCCAAATTTTTGAAAACGGTATGGTCAATGCCTCCCGAAACCCAGTGGAGTCCTAGGGAACCCGACACTTTTGTTGACCCAGTCCTTCACTTCTGAAGCTCCGGGTTGTAGTTCCTACGACTCCTCGTAGCTCCACTTGAAGAAGTGCACGAACTTGCCTCGCGATCTTCGTGTCGAAGATGATCCACCCAAAATTTCTCTAATACAAGCTATCTCTCACTAATCTTTTTTTAGTGAAGGAAACATCCTAAACTCAAGTGCTAATCAAGTGTAGGATGGTGAAGTAGGGGTGTTAAGCTCACTAGGTTTTTCCAAAGCCCTATGGTTCACATCACAAGTGAGGGTTAGGGCTTGGTGAGGGAGAAAGAAGAAGATGGAGGGAGCTAGAGAATGAACTCAAGAAAAAATGAACAAGTAAAGTGAATGGCTACTCTCTTGACCTCACTTATTGAAGCATGGATTATTTTCACATAAATAATTCCAATTATGCTTTAATAGTGAGTCAAGACCAATAAACAAATGAAAATGCCATGTCTCACCCATTCCACAAATATCTCCCATTTTCCACCTCTTTTTCTGTTTTATAAAAATAGAAAATCCAAGCCATGCTTCATAATATATATATATATATATATATATCATATATATATATATATTAATATATATATTAAGATGAAAATAATTAGTGAGCTTAATATTATTTAATATATAATTATATCAAATATAAATATATATCAAATTATTAAATCAACACTTGATTTAATAATCCGGTTATATCACATATAACCGACTAATATCATTTATCTGTATATCACATTATCAAATCAACACTTGATTCACTAATCCGGTTATATCACATATAACTGAACCGATATCAAATTACCGCCAGATTAGAATACGGTATCACATACTCGTATTTAATCAGGCCCCGCACATATCAGCATATGTGCCCTACTTCGTTTCGCTTGAACGAGGAAATCTCTGTGTGGGACTCTAAAGACTCGTCAATATGCCAGCATGTAACGTTCTGAAAATTCGTTTAGGTTAATTATGTGTTAATTATTGATAATACGTGTTTTCCGTAAAACCGAGATATAATTATTTTTCCATATAAACATAATTATACACATTTTTAATTATGCAATTGCTTGCATGAGTGTTTAACTAGTTACTTATTTACTTGCTAGTTTATTTAAATATTTTCCATAATTATTTATTTTTAATTATTATTTTAATCATACACTTATACACTAAATTAGTGATAATTACAAATTAGAATGTGTTAAACCAAATGGTAACAAGTTGTTTTTCTTAAAGTGAAAAATTTGTCAAGATGGTTCTAGATATTTAAAGAAAACTTAATAGAAATAAAAGAAAATAAAATAAATAGAATATAGAAAAGAGGCATAGTGTATAATTAATGAGGTATGGGGAGTTTGACTAGAAAATTTCTCACACACATTCCCTCACCCTCTCCTCTAGCTCTCGGCCAGAAAAGTGCAGCCCCCCTTCTTCAATTCTTCTTCTTCTCTTCATCTCTAAAACCTCAATTCTTTATCAAAAATCCAAATTTTTTTTTAACTCCAAGTCCTATTAAAATTATCACAAGATTTTTTCCTTGCCTAAACTAGCTTGGATCTTGATACAAGTTTTTATTTTGGGTGGCGAGCTAGCATGTTGATCTTTCCAAAATCTTGAGGTATAAAAAAAATCCAAATTGTTACTTGTTAATTATTTCCTTAAATCTAATTTTAATTTAGTGTTAATATAGTTTAATTGCATAATAGAATTTTAAAGAGAAGGGTATGAGGTTAAGTTAAGGTTCTTATCATTTAATTAAGTTAGCTAAGTGTAGTTAATATCTAATGACGTTATCATATATAATCTAGTTGTTAAACCTGCAAATCTTTGCTTTTAATTTCATGATTAGTGTGTAAAAAAGTGAGATTAAAATTTAGTTAATAATTGTGTAGCCTAATTAAGATATTAAGTGAAATTTGTGGCCACTAGGTTTGCTAAAGCACCTAGTTTTGCACTAAAATACCCTTTGTTTGCTTACCAGGTTCTTAGAATAAATAGATTTTAATTAAGTTTGAGGTTGTGATGATTTACAACCTATTTCCTATAAAAATTAGTGTGATGTGAATGCGCGATTGGTACGATTGGATTCTAGGATTGGTGGTTGTTACGCATAGCGATCCCTAGTTGTGGTTTGTAGCGATGTCGGGCGCGTTTTGTGCACCAAGTGCACGCGCTTCTAGTCAATGCGTGTTAATTACCTTGTATCATCCTGACTTCGCGTCTTTCAAAATATCTATCCTCTTATTTACTTTTTTGCAATTCTAGAATCGGTTGCAGAGACGTCGGAGCGGCTGTCACGACCCGAAATTGGCACGTGACGGCCTTAATACTACGCAACATCTACAGGCGTAATGTAGTAAAAGAAAGCCAAAGCCCAGAAATCTAAACCATTAAAAGACAAGAAAAGATAAGAAACATTGTTTAAACCTTTAAAAGAAAATCTCAAGTATAAATTCTTTAAGTCCAATTTTCTTTCTTGAAAATTTCGGCAGCACCTCCTTTATAAAAACCAACCCCAAAAATGGGTACAACATAAATATAATGTAAAGCATCCCCAACGGGAGCAAATCCACGCCCAAAGGCGGAAAACAACCACCACAACAAATATACGACGCCGTAGCGAAGAAAAAGAAGACGATAGAAAGGAAACTGTATAAAAGACAACAAATCCACAATTTATACAATATAGTCCTCACCAAGTCTCTAAATCAACAACATAATAGTAGATGAAGAGTACAAGATACAACGAATATACAATACAAATACAGATAACCACCAAAACCCACCTGAACAAAACAACACACTGTGAACCGATGCGGTATCTGTAGCAAAAGATGATCGATGAATAGCCAGCCTCGACTACTCTGAGGAACACTCTGTAACACCTGTGGCACAACGGGGGTGAGTTGCCAACTCATGAATAGTAAATAACATATGCAGGTAATCGCAGAAATGTACGTACAGCATGAATCTAAGATATGCAATTTACAGTAATAACATGTCATATGAATGTAGAATAATGGAAAGTACACTAACAAGTACAACCAATATATATAAAGCAATAATGATATGACACAGTATGCAATAATCATGCAATGGGGGTATGAGAATGTAAATATGCAACACTCATGAAAGGTACACTAACAGGTACTCCTATTACATGAAACAGTGCACAAATAGATAAAGGTGAGGTATGGAGTGAAATATATCATTTCCACGGAATCCTGACATCGTGGTAGGATCACAATCCATCAAGACGAATCAAATCCCAATTCCTCAAATCAGCCCCCAAATTGGCTCTCATATCATCTAAGTATCGCATTCTCCTCAATTTCACAATATTAAGTATATCTCGTATATCCCGAATGTACAACATCAAGTATATCTCATATATATCGAATGTACAACATCATGTATATATCACATATATCGAATGTACAACATCAAGTATATATCACATATATCGAATGTATAACATCAAGTGGATCTCACATATCTCGTATGTACCATATCAAGTATATCTCGCATATCTCGAATGTACAACAGCAAGTGGATCTCACATATCTCGTATGTACCATATCAAGTATATCTCCCATATCTCGAATGTACAACAGCAAGTGGATCTCACATATCTCGTATGTACCATATTAGGTATATCTCACCTATATCTCCAGTATCCAATCTCAAAGGAATCTCTTGTATCCCGAATCAAATCTCCAGCAAAATTCTAACATCCTAAATATAATGGCATAATAAATATGATGAGGTCAATACACATATATTAGCGTCCCATTCCCCTAATATTGGTGTAATGGTATATATAACAGCGGCTCAATCCCCTATTATATATACAAATGAGTAATTGGAAATATCATGAAACCAATGTGCCAAGCATCGACACAGAAATGCTGATCCATCAGGTGCTGTCTCCAAGACTGGCCCCCCTGATGGGTACGTATCATACGCTATCCCGAGAGCTCGAGTGCCTAGCTCTGACCCTCGCCTCTCGACGTATCCATACGCACATGACTCCCGTCGGTATCCACTCTATAGCCGATGAGTCTTTGGTCCTGTCACCGGATGGTATGGTTCCCCTAAGCCTCATCGCCTAGCACCGCGAAATCGTTCTTGCTTCAGGGTATCCCTGGGCCCCACCATGTACCCACAGACGGTGCCTCCTCACTCCTCGAATCGGGCATATATCAGAACCGATAAATCACATGGTGGCTGCCGAAATATCAATATCAAGGAAACCGGGTCCTTCAAATAATGCATAATTTCATGTACTACCACGGTCCCCAAATCCAGAAAACATCATGAAAAATCCATATAACAATGCGAAAATCCATGAATATAATATGTGCGCCATATCTGAAATGCAAGCATATAAAGGAAAAACCGCTAATTATCTGTATCAAGTTAATACAAATATCATGCGGTTCCTATTTATCCACTTCTAAATAACATCAAGTGAAGGTAAACAGGTAGCTAAAACCAGATGTATGTGAAATCAATAAGGTATAGCAAGATAATGTGTCTACCTATAAGCAATGATATAGTATACCCCCTAGGTATAAGAACAGTATGTGCAAGGTATACCTGTAGCTATGACAGGGAGGCTGTATGTACCTATCACTAATGGTACAATACTCTATAGGAATACAGGTATGGTAAATGCCATATATGATAAGCAGTATGAATCAATGTCACAATGTCCCTAACCAAGCAATATAACATCTATAAGTGGTTTGTGTGTGACATGGCAATTATTGACGGTGTGTGTAGCATATAATCAGTGCTCGTGCAACATGAATCGTCAATAATATGTGCAGTGTCCTACTACTACTAGTCCAGGCACAACTACATCTAAGTAATAGGGTAAAGGCGCAATTCTAATAATAACGTAGAATATGCAACAAGTAATAAAATCTCTAGCCCTGACGCATAACGCCATGCGGGCGATTCCCCTGTAGATGTTAAATCTACTCACCAACGCTCCAAGCTAGGTGAAGCCTACCACCTGTTTTCCCCTTGTCCTAGCGTCCGAAGTCCCCGCTTGCGAACCTAAAATTTCACAAACACAACACATAAGGAAATATCCTGCATCGACGAAAAGACAACGAAACGCGATGAACGCCCGGAAAATTACACTGCGCGCTTAGCGCATCTATCGGGCACGATACCGGCCAAAAACCCTAATTGGGGTCGCTAAACTACAAAACACCAAGACTGGATCCCGATCGTACCGATCGCGCAACACAACACAAGAATTACGAGGAATACAATAGATATAACCTCGTAACGACCAATCGAACCCACGTCGGAAAAATCCCGAAATCTAGTAAGCAACCTATCGCAAAATTCCGCACTTGTTTCAAGCTAATGCATATCTAGCGATAACAAACACCTTAAAATAGCTTAACTAAGCTACCTAAACCATTCCTATATTTTTAACACTCGCTAATTATGTTTTAGCAAAAACCTAGTAAGCTAATTGCATAATTAAACAAAGTGATCATTAACAAAAATTAACATTTTCTACTAGGTTAATCTTCTCCAAAACAGAAATTAACACTTCAAAATAACACTAAACACATAAACAAAATTTAACCCTAACATGAATTCTTAAACCAAAAATAAATGAATTAATCATAATATAAAAACTAAACTAAACACAAAATTAGCTAACTAAACTAGCTAGAATAAGATTAAAGCAAATATAAAAGGATTAAGGTAAGAATTATACCTCCCCAAGAACACAAAATGAAACTTAATCCAACATCTTAGCATCAAAAACCAAGCTTTAATGAAGATCCATGAGGGATTAGTGAAGGAAATAAAGGAAAAATGATTATATTTGAATTTGTATGAATTAAATTGGATTTTTCATGATTTATTTGATGAAAAATGAGTTGAAAATGGATGGAAATGATGGAGGGCAGCAAGGGGAAGGTAAGGGCCGGCCAAGGGAAGAATGGGGGGATTTTTGGTGAAGTGTGTGGAATTTTCTAGTAAAAGAAAACAATTAATGCACATTTAATGCAAAAATGCCACCTTTTATTCATTTTCTTTTCTTTTTTAAAAAAATAATTCCCTTTGACCAAAAAATATCTAGATATTTAAAAAGAAGGTTCTAAAATAATATTAGTGATGATTCCCAAAAATTTTCATTTAGAAAAATTTTCCCGATTTACGCGCATATTTTACCGGCTAAAATAATATTTTATTTGGGAAAAATTCTATCTGAACCAAAACCTCCCAAATACCCCTAAAGTTCGCGCACAAGCTTTATTTTAGCTAAACTAGTTGCCGGTAAGCTTATACGGACGTTTGATCGAAATCGGGTTAAAACGGGAAAAACCGACAATTTTGCCCTAAAACGGAAAAATTCGCAAAACGATTTCTGAAACGTTACAATCTTTCCCCCTTAAAGAAATTCGGTCCCCGAATTAAAATTCTTCTATGCGTACCTTCAAGAAGATGAGTACAAAACTCCCAAATCTCGCTCGCTACCTCCTAAGTGATCACTTCACAAAATGTCTACGTCCAAGAAAAATCCTCCACAGATCGCAAGACCCTTGACCGAAGTTTCCCCACCTGCCGAACCATTTACACCAATGGCTGCCGGTGAACGAAAAGATCGCGTCAAAACTAAATGGTCTGATGCTGAATCATGTGGGAAGTCATGAAGGTAATTGCAAAAATCAACACAAAGAATACGGGGTGAATAATCAAAATCTGGGCGAAAGTGCCAAATTAAAGGCAACGAACTAACTCGCTTAAAAGATCTCAAAAGGACCTAAAATTCTGGGATAAGCTTCCCAAAACTCAACACGTCATTCATCGAAAAAATCCTTAGGAATACATGATCTCCCCACTGCGAACTCAAGTTTACGACCAACACGGTCGACATAAGACCTCTGTCTGCACTGGGCTACTCATCCTGACCCGAACCAACTGGATCATCTCCGAAGTCTAGAGACTAGTTGAGGTCCCAAAATCCTACTACGCAGAGTCAGAAAACAGATTGGTGATCGACACGGCCTAACTAAACCTAAAGGTTGCCAATTGGAGTGTCTCCTGATAACAACTATCGAAGGAGAACCCTAACAATGGCTAGTGACGATCCCCAACTACCGACAACAACTAACACAAACACACAACAAGACAAACACCTTTAAAGGAAACCTGAAATTTCTCTTTACATTCCTGTCCACCCGTAACTATCTCACAAGTCACGTCAATGTTGGCGGAACCTGAATGAACATAGAGATTTGACTGATGTGCTTGCTCTAGGATTCCACGTTCCTACCCGATAAAATCAGGTACACAAATGCATTCCTAACTTAGCACACCCTTGTCACAATCAAAGACTCCGAATCATTACCCAGCCGAGTTAACTCAAGTATCTCTAACGAACGAGCGTCGGCGGGCAGTGTCACAACCACACAAAATCGAGCCACTCTCGTGAAACATTTTTTCAGTTAAATCACAAAGTCGCCCGAACCAAAAGCAAGAACTGATGCAGTTGCTAACTAAATCTCTAACTGCCGAAAACTCCGTACACATGCCTCAGTCCAAAGTAAAGAAACATCCGTTTCGGTCATTCTAGTCAACGGTGCAGCAATACGCTAATAATACTGCACAAAACGGCGGCAAAAACCTGCTAAGCCCAAAATCAGCGGACCTCCGTCCTGCACACAAGTCTGGGCCTAAGCTGTACGGTCACGACCTCCCTCGGAACCATACGAAACCGTCTCCCGTAACTACAAGACCTAGGAGTCAACATAAAAAAGCCTAAAGGAACACTCCAAGAATCTAGCAAACAGCTGGGACTCTCCCAATGTCTGCAAAACAAATCCTCAAGTGCTGCTCCTGTTCCTCAAGACACAAAGTATAGACCAGAATGTTGTCAATAACACAACAATAGCTGGTCGAGGAACGGCCTGAAGAAATCTGGTTCATCATATCTACGAATGCTACTAGGGCATTGGCGAGTCCAACGACACCACCAAGACACAAACTGCCCGTAGCACGCACAAAAGCAGTATTCGGAATGCCATCACTCCAAACTCGTAACGATGTGACCTGATCCCCAACAACTTAGAAAAAGTCTCGCACTTAGGAGCCGATCAAAGAAATAGTCAAAGCGAGGTAAATGATACCTATCCGCACCGTAAGCCGGTTTAATTGACGATCCATCAATCCACAACCGCACTCTGTCGTCTTTCCCCTTGACGAACAAAAAAAAATAGGAGCTCCCAAAACCGAAACACTCGGACACACAAACCTCCCTAACAACAACTCTGCAGCAGATCCTTAAGCTCCCTAAGCTTCGCCAGCTTATCTGGAACGTCGGAAAACTCTTGTACGAAAGGAACCCGGTCCAACAATCCCATTGTGGCTCCGGTATCTCGAATAAACGCCAAGAATTCACGACATCTCCTCCAAAAGATGAATAGCGAAAAAGGCTGAATTCAAGCTGTAAGAGGCGGCACAACTATCCACCTGCACAACAAGAACTGACTCGCCGGGAAAACAATTTCTGACTGTTTCCTCACGGTAGTCCATAGACGCCTAACACGTAGCTAACCAATCCATGCCCAGGAGAACGTCAAATCCAACCTCTCTAGAAGGATCAAGTGACGGATGAATCTCCTAACCGATTGGCATACGACTGAAATACGTGCTGCGCAATAAAAGAATCGCTGACAGAAGTTAACACAACAAACGACTGATCTAGCTAACTCGATCCCCGTCACAACCACGGCACAAAGTGTGAAAACCAACAAGTACATCAAATGAACATGTGAATAAAGGATACCTGAAAACTCTGCATTGGACGCCTGAGCGTCCCGATGAGTAGAAGCGAACTCCTGTGTCTGCCTCCTACCCGCAGCTGTCAGAACCCTTCCTCTGCCAGACTGACCCCTCAGAGCAAACCTTCCGCGCCCACGACCTCTTAGAACACGACTCTGATGCGGTGCTAAGGAACAGTCCCTGATGAAATGATGAAGGCTCCCGCATCGAAAACATCCATACGACAGCTGCTCGCCCTCCAAAAGATGAGAGCTGAACGACTGACCTCGTCCTAAGCCTCTGCCACTCCCACGACGGTCACAAAATCTGTCTCGATGACTAGACCTCTGTCCCTGGACTGGCACACCGGTACTGGTCCTCCACTGTCCTGGAACTCGCAAAGTCTCTGGAATACGTGTCTCGTCAACTATGGTTGCATCCACTGGTGCTATGTAACTGACAGAAAGCTGTGTACCGATTGCAAGGAACAACTGGGTAACAGGGGTGACAACCTCCTGTCGCTGCGCTCGAATGGTCTCCACCAAAGAACTCATCGTCTGGCGCAAGTCCTGCATCTCTGCCCCAAGCCTAGCGATACTATCTGTCGAAGGCGGATCCGTCTGCACCTGTGCAACGAGCGTGCCATCCTGGTCAGTCCTCGCTTTCCCTGAGTCAATACTGACCTAGGCCCTCGCTGCACCTCACTGAGTCCCCATAGTCGTCGTCGGCAAAGGCTATAAATAGGAATAGGATTCGATATGAACACGGAAATCGAATCACAAGGATATGACTCATCAAGGAAGGAATTTCAAGTAATTGTACTTAAGTCACTTTAGACGGAGTACTGCATCGTGAGTATGCTGCAGACATACACACACTACGTTACTCTGCTTAAGCTACCTACTCCATCATATAAAGGTCATCCTACACTCCGTAAGGTAAAAAACTAGCGCTCTGATACCAACTTTGTCACGACCCGAAATTGGCACGTGACGGCCCTAATACTACGCAACGTCTACAGGCGTAACGTAGTAAAAGAAAGCCAAAATCCAGAAATCTAAACCATTAAAAGACAAGAAAAGATAAGAAACATTGTTTAAACCTTTAAAAAAAAATCTCAAGTATAAATTATTTAAGTCCAATTTTCTTTCTTGAAAATTTCGGCAGCACCTCCTTTATAAAAACCAACCCCTAAAATGGGTACAACATAAATATAATGTAAAGCATCCCCAACGGGAGCAAATCCACGCCCAAAGACGGAAAACAACCACCACAACAAATATACGACGTCGTAGCGAAGAAAAAGAAGACGATAGAAAGGAAACTGTATAAAAGACAACAAATCCACAATTTATACAATATCGTCCTCACCAAGTCTCTAAGTCAACAACATAATAGTAGATGGAGAGTACAAGATACAACGAATATACAATACAAATACAGATAACCACCAAAACCCACCTGAACAAAACAGCACATTGTGAGCCGATGCGGTATCTGTAGCAAAAGATGATAGATGAATAGCCAGCCTCGACTACTCTGAGGAACACTCTGTAACACCTGTGGCACAACGGGGGTGAGTTTCCAACTCGTGAATAGTAAATAACATATGCAGGTAATCGCAGGAATGTACGTACAGCATGAATCTAAGATATGCAATTTACAGTAATAACAGGTCATATGAATGTAGAATAATGGAAAGTACACTAACAAGTACAACCAATATATATAAAGCAATAATGATATGACACAGTATGCAATAATCATGCAATGGGGGTATGAGAATGTAAATGTGCAACACTCAAGAAAGGTACACTAACAGTTACTCCTAATACATGAAACAGTGCACAAATAGATAAAGGTGAGGTATGGAGTGAAATATGTAATTTCCACGGAATCCTGACATCGTGGTAAGATCACAATCCATCAAGACGAATCAAATCCCAATTTCTCAAATCAGCCCCCAAATTGGCTCTCATATCATCTAAGTATCACATTCTCCTCAATTTCACAATATTAAGTATATCTCGTATATCCCGAATGTACAACATCAAGTATATCTCACATATATCGAATGTACAACATCATGTATATATCACATATATCAAATGTACGACATCAAGCATAAATCACATATATCGAATGTACAACATCAAATGGATCTCACATATCTCGTTTGTACCATATCAAGTATATCTCACATATCTCGAATGTACAACAGCAAGTGGATGTCACATATCTCGTATGTACCATATCAAGTATATCCCACATATCTCGAATGTACAACAGTAAGTGGATCTCACATATCTCGTATGTACCATATCAGGTATATCTCACATATATCTCCAGTATCCAA
Source organism: Agapanthus africanus (assembly GCA_030015575.1). Taxonomy (NCBI): domain Eukaryota; kingdom Viridiplantae; phylum Streptophyta; class Magnoliopsida; order Asparagales; family Amaryllidaceae; genus Agapanthus; species Agapanthus africanus. The sequence continues at coordinate 510,793,955 of CM057341.1, forward strand.
TCTCAAATGAATCTCTTATATCCCGAATCAAATCTCCAGCAAAATTCTAACATCCTAAATATAATGGCATAATAAATATGATGAGGTCAATACACATATATTAGCGTCTCATTCCCCTAATATTGGTGTAAGGGTATATATAACAGCGGCTCAATCCCCTGTTATATATACAAATGAGTAATTGGAAATATCATGAAACCAATGTGCCAAGCATCGACACAGAAATGCTGATCCATCAGGTGCTGTCTCCATGACTGGCCCCCTGATGGGTACGTATCATACGCTATCCCGAGAGCTCGAGTGCCTATCTCTGACCCTCGCCTCTCGACGTATCCATACGCACATGACTCCCGTCGCTATCTACTCGATAGCCGATGAGTCATTGGTCCTGTCACCGGATGGTATGGTTCCCCTAAGCCTCATCGCCTAGCACCGCGAAATCGTTCTTGCTTCGGGGTACCCCCAGGCCCCACCATGTACCCACAGACGGTGCCTCCTCACTCCTCGAATCGGGCATATATCAGAACCGATAAATCACATGGTGGCTGCGGAAATATCAATATCAAGGAAACCGGGTCCTTCAAATAATGCATAATTTCATGTACTACCACGGTCCCCAAATCCAGAAAACATCATGAAAAATCCATATAACAATGCGAAAATCCATGAATATAATATGTGCGCCATATCTGAAATGCAAGCATATAAAGGAAAAACCGCTAATTATCTGTATCAAGTTAATACAAATATCATGCGGTTCCTATGTATCCACTTCTAAATAACATCAAGTGAAGGTAAACATGTAGCTAAAACCAGATGTATGTGAAATCAATAAGGTATAGCAAGATAATGTGTCTACCTATAAGCAATGATATAGTATACCCCCTGGGTATAAGAACAGTATGTGCAAGGTATACCTGTAGCTATGACAGGGAGGGTGTATGTACCTATCACTAATGGTACAATACTCTATAGGAATACAGGTATGGTAAATGCCATATATGATAAGCAGTATGAATCAATGTCACAATGTCCCTAACCAAGCAATATAACATCTATAAGTGGTTTGTGTGTGACATGGCAATAATTGACGGTGTGTGTAGCATATAATCAGTGCTCGTGCAACATGAATCGTCAATAATATGTGCAGTGTCCAACTACTACTAGTCCAGGAACAACTACATCTAAGTAATAGGGTAAAGGCGCAATTCTAATAATAACGTAGAATATGCGACAAGTAATAAAATCTCTAGCCCTGACGCATAACGCCATGCGGGCGATTCCCCTGTAGATGTTAAATCTACTCACCAACGCTCCAAGCTAGGTGAAACCTACCACCTATTTTCCCCTTGTCGTAGCGTCCGAAGTCCCCGCTTGCGAACCTAAAATTTCACAAACACAACACATAAGCAAATATCCTTCATCGACGAAAAGACAACGAAACGCGATGAACGCCCGGAAAATTACACTGCGCGCTTAGCGCATCTATCGCGCACGATACCGGCCAAAAACCCTAATTTGGGTCGCTAAACTACAAAACACCAAGACTGGACCCCGATCGTCCCGATCGCGCAACACAACACAAGAATTACGAGGAATACAATAGATATAACCTCGCAACGACCAATCGAACCCACGTCGGAAAAATCCCGAAATCTAGTAGGCAACCTATCGCAAAATTCCGCACTTGTTTCAAGCTAATGCATATCTAGCGATAACAAACACCTTAAAATAGCTTAACTAAGCTACCTAAACCATTCCTATATTTTTAACACTCGCTAATTATGTTTTAGCAAAAACCTAGTAAGCTAATTGCATAATTAAACAAAGTGATCATTAACAAAAATTAACAATTTCTACTCGGTTAATCTTCTCCAAAACACAAATTAACACTTCAAAAGAACACTAAACACATAAACAAAATTTAACCCTAACATGAATTTCTTAAACCAAAAATAAATGAATTAATCATAATATAAAAACTAAACTAAACACAAAATTAGCTAACTAAACTAGCTAGAATAAGATTAAAGCAAATATAAAAGAATTAAGGTAAGAATTATACCTCCCCAAGAACACAAAATGAAACTTAATCCAACATCTTAGCATCAAAAACCAAGCTTTAATGAAGATCCATGATGGATTAGTGAAGGAAATGAAGGAAAAATGATTATATTTGAATTTGTATGAATTAAATTGGATTTTTCATGATTTATTTGATGAAAAATGAGTTGAAAATGGGTGGAAATGATGGAGGGCAGCAAGGGGAAGGTAAGGGCTGGCCAAGGGAAGAATGGGGGGATTTTTGGTGAAGTGTGTGGAATTTTCTAGCAAAAGAAAACAATTAATGCACATTTAATGCAAAAATGCCACCTTTTATTCATTTTCTTTTCTTTTTTAAAAAAATAATTCCCTTTGACCAAAAAATATCTAGATATTTAAAAAGAAGGTTCTAAAATAATATTAGTGATGATTCCCAAAAATTTTCATTTAGAAAAATTTTCCCGATTTACGCGCATATTTTACCGGCTAAAATAATATTTTATTTGGGAAAAATTCTATCTGAACCAAAACCTCCCAAATACCCTTAAAGTTTGCGCACAAGCTTTATTTTAGCTAAACTAGGTGCCGGTAAACTTATACGGACGTTTGATCGAAATCGGGTTAAAACGGGAAAAACCGACAATTTTGCCCTAAAACGGAAAAATTCGCAAAACGATTTCTGAAACGTTACAGCGGCAAGAAAAGGAAAGGCCATGATTGGATTAGTTTAGCCGAGTGTCCTGGTGAGTAGATGTACACATTTATGGGGGGATCGTCTGGATGGCGCAAAGCGCCCGATAGTTAGGATTTTTAGTAGTTCTTGCACCTATATGCTTAGTCACAACGCATTTCATAGCATGGCATTGCATCTTCTTACTCATGATGTTATTACATAGGACACTTGCACCATTACCATTGGTTCTGTTGGCTATAGTGCCCACAAGTCAGTTATTGAATCGCAGGCACGCAATTATGATAATTGAGGGAGGACTTATATCGGTAGAATAGACTTACTCTAGATGATAGTATGCTATCTGGTTTGTCTTTATCATTATGTACAGCATTAGCTGGAGTTACATATCACTATTATATGTTGATAGAGCCTATAGGATTCTTGCTTGACTACCAGCATTATGATGGCGATCATATATGTAGGAGCTAGATGGTCCATAAGCACATCTTTAAATGTCCCTAGTCGTGGGAGTATCGAGACTGGGCATCAGTACTCCAGAGAAGACTAGTGTATGCTTATCCAGACCCCGATGAGGGGCGGTGGCGGGTCTCACAAGCTATTGGTGTCAGTTTGTTCACCTATGATAGTATACTGGTGATCATTGGGTTATGAGTACACTGGACGGACTCGCCGGGAACCTGCTAGATGGTATTATACCTATTGTCGGATATTAGTTCCCAGGTAACATGTGTACAGGTTAGTTTGTCGACCTGAGATCATCATTTGTCTCGTGTGAGTTCCCACTGTGGTTTGATTACTGCCCTACCACGGATCAAAGGAGTTGTGAAAACAGGTTTTAGTTGGGTACAGTCCCGAGCCACATGGAGGCAGTGAGTGGATCGTGGGGATTCGCCTCTCCCGGTATTGGGGGTTGATGTCGCGTTGTGCACGGGTGGCCATCACCAGAAATCCTCAGCCGGGGTAGACGAGAATTACCAATCCAGGATCGATAGTTTCTCAAGTGGTGATGGGTTACATACCGAGACTAATTATCACGTTCTTAGGGGTCTGACTTTATCCACCCCCATAGACTCGATATGCCATACTCTTAGACGAACAGACCGGACTGTACGGAGATTGTCACTGTCAGGCTCAGTAGGGATTTGGATGAGTTTGCTCGTCGGCCCTCCTTTCGCTCAATACCTGGGTAGCCGTTACGTACAACTAGTGCCGCTGACGTGCTTTTTGTTAAACCCACTGCCAGCGTATTGACGAGTCTTTAGAGTCCCACACAGAGGGTTTTCACTGTTCAGGCGATAAGGTGTAAATGTATATGTTGGTACATACAACTATCCGATTAAATATGTATACATGTTGCACAGAATTTAATCGGACGGTTGATGATACTAGCAGCTTAGGATTAAGCCGGATTATTAAATCAGGTTTTGATTTAATAATTTATATATGTATTTATACATATGTATTCTAGTATTAATATTCACTATTCATTTTCTGTCTTGGCTATTCATATTTTTGTATGAATACGCGTATATGTATTTCGATACGTATACCAGGTTGTATTCCGTATTTATACGGAATAATTTCTGGAAGATGGCCACCACATTAATTGATTTTCATTTTAGAAAATCATTTTGGAAATGAGGTGGTGGGTGAATTAGCATGAGCATGGGCTTGCCATGTGGAGAGGCATGGCACACATTTGTTTATTGTAAAATGAGGAGATATTTTCATGGTTGAAAATTGTAGTAGCCATTCTTTGCATGCCATCCATTCATTTCTATTGTTGGCTTGAGCTTCTTGGTTCATTTTTTCTCACTCTCATGCTCTCTTTGTGAGACATAGCCATTATTCCATGGTTGCTCATGCCACATGTTTCCTCACCTCCTCTTCATCCTCTTGAGTTGCTCTTTGAGCATTTGTGATGAGAGAAAAAGAATAGTGAGATAATACTACACCTCCACTTTCTATTGCTAGCAACCTTGGAGCGTTGGTTGCCTCGCTTGGCGAGACTGAAGCTTGTGTCGTTTCCCTCAGATGGATCATCGTAGATGGAGGAAGACCGGAAACCAAACTCGATCCGCGACAACTAGGAGCTTAGGATGATGGTTGAAGACCTCAAAGACTTGGTTCATTCGGTATAACCATTCTAAACTCCTCTTGATATGCTTGATAGTATAGGTTTTTAGTTCGATCTTGTGCGGGTTTTGTTTGCGCCAAAGTTTTGAAATTTTTTGTTTCGCATTTGGCCATAGTTTGATGGCCGGGACGCCGTGTCACGACCCAAGTTTGTCCCGTAACCGGCACATAAGCTACGTAACGTCAACAGGCGTACGCAACTCAAGTAAGCCGAAAACCCAGAAATCTAAACCACCCATGACTGTATCAACGGAGAAAACATAGTTTAAAACATGTAGAAAATCACAAGTAAAATCTCTAACTCTAGTTTTCCTTCTTGAAAATTTTGGCAGCACCTCTTTTATAAAAACTAGCCCCGAAAACGGGTACAACACAGATAATATATAAAGCATCCCAAATGGGAGCAAAATCATGCCCAACGGCGGAGACAATCACCACAACAAGTATACGACGCCGAAGCGAAGAAATAACAAAGGAAAGACTGCAATAAGAAGTAAACTTTCCAACATAACCGGCTCCCACGAGCACGGCATCCAAAGTCACCAATATAATAAAACACCGAATCCTCACAAGTCGTCTCTAAGTCATATACAAACAGCGGTAGATGGAGAATACTAGATCCAACAAAAAGATATACAAAGTACAGACAGATAACCGCAAACCCACCTAAAAACAAAGGCCTCACTGCCTAACGTAGGGGTATCTGCAAAAGTAATGATGATAAGACGCCCTGCCGCGACTACTCAGAGGGAAAGTCCTGCAAAACACTGTGGCACAACGGGGGTGAGTTGCCAACTCGTGAATAGTAAATAACATCATACTGTAATCGCAGGTATGCACGAACAACGATCTATCTATCACATGTAATCCGATAACATAAGTATGATAAGTGAATATGCAACAATCATGTAAAGGTACATCATCAGGGTACTACAACTACATGAAGCAATGCATATCAACATAATACTGAATGTGTGGGACGATACAATAAAATCTCATGCAAAATCATCAGCATGGAAAAACACCAGTGTCCCTCACCGACACATCAAATCCCAAATCCTCAGGCACCGCATCCACAGATCGGCCCTCACATCCTGTAAGTCTTATGGAACCTGAGTGTCTATCATCGACACCTGAAACATCATGAAAGCATATACCTGTAAGTATATATACATAATGATATCAACCACGTATGTCCACGGACGATACGTAAAAATCATGGAAACCTGAGTGTCTAACACCGACACTCGAAACACCATGAAACCCGTGTCTAACATCGACACGTAAATTCTCATAACTCAGGCGTTGTCACTACGATTGGCCCTAACGATGTGTCGTACATCACTCCGGTCGGTATCCCCACGATAACCGCCGAGTCCAAATACAATCACCGGTAGGTAGTGGTCCCACCGCCAGGCTTATCGTCTACACCACGAAATCACCACTCGCCCCAGGGTACCATACCGGGTCCACCATGTACCCGCAGACGGTGCCTCCCGCTCCTCGAATCGGGTATCACAAGCCAAATCTCAGAACCGAGAAATCACATGGTGGACGCACTGAAATATCATATCAAGAAAAACCGAGTTTTCAAACAATACATAGTTTTCTTGAAATACCCCACTGTTCTCAAATCCATAAATCATATGAAATCCATATCTCAATGCGTAAAATCCATATAAAACTGATATATGCAACATAAAACATTAATATGAGCATATCAAGGGAAAACCGCTCTTTAAATGAATCCAGCTTTAAAAATATATCTTGCGGTTCCCAAAATCCTCCGAAAACAAATACAGCATCATATGAGGTGTACATATAAGTGTAGCAAGGTTTAAGTATCTACGTGTAAGCAAGTAGGTATGATGCATTTCATAAGCGCAAAGATCAACAGCTCAATATCGCATATAAAAACGATACCCCTGAGGGTTTATACAACTATAGCAAGCATATGCGGTATACATTTCAGTATATGTGCATGATGTACATGTAGCTGTAATGGACTATGTGGGTGTACATGTCAATATGTATGCATGATGTACTAGTAACTGAATTCGAGCATGTGGTGTACATGTCAATATGTATACATGATGTACAAGTAACTGAAATCGAGTATGTGGTGTACATGTCAATATGTATGCATAATGTACAAGTAGCTATAGTAAGACATACGTGAAGTGGAATAAGGGTCACTACCTCAACTATTCCTGCCCAATGCAATATCACGTATGTATGTGCCCACAATATTTCATATGCACAATGGAATAAGAGTTACTACATCCAATCATTCCTATCTACTACCATATCACGTATGTAGGTGTCGACAATATATCATATGCACAATGGGATAAGGGTTACTACCTCAACTATCCCTATCTACTACCGTATCACGTATGTAGGTGGTATGTGCGTGTCATGGCAATTACTGACGATGTGGGTGTAGCATAATATTTAGTGCTCGTGCAACATGAACCGTCAGTAATGTGTCATATCTAAAGGTACGAGTCAAGTACAACAGATAATGCTATGCAATGACATTCATATGAAAGTAACTAATATGCAAATACTATGCAGCTAACATATCATATTCGCCCCGACGCATAACGTTATACGGGCGATTTCCCCACAGATGTTAAATCTACTCACAAATGGTCTCCAGCTATGAAAATCCAACCACCTGCTTCCCCTTGTTCGCAGCGTCCGAAGTCCCCGCTTGCGACGCTATAATTTCACAAACACAAGAAATAATGCGAACATCTCAGAATCGATCAATATAACGCTAAACTACGTATTCAAAAACGCACCAACACACTAAACTAACTCGCGGGTGTACGTCTAGTGGCTAACGTGCGTCACGATACCATAAAACCCAACGGAGTACAGCAGCAGCATAAGCTCATGACTCGTGTCGCAATACGTATCACGCGGACTCAAAACACTAAATTATAGGTAATCGATCCCAGATTTTACTAAAGAAGTAAACAGTACCAAACACCCCTATCCAACAGAAGACCAACCCCATCCATCTCCTACCTAGCCGGCGTCGCCGGAGCTCACCTTAAGGGTCGCCGGCCCCGGCCGATGAGGTGGCCCCCGTGTCTCAGGTGGTGTCTCAGGTTCACTAGTACATCTCTAAAATTTTGTTTTGACAAACACTAAAAACTCCAGGTCACAGCAGGTATAGAAGTTCTAAAAAGACTTTAAAAACCCGATATCACACTAATCGATATAAAAAGCGGGCTACGCTATAACCAATGAGCAAAACAACATACAAACTCCTAATTAATAGTGTAGGGGTTATACCTAACAATCTTGCTCACAAGATTCAAGCTTTCCCTTACTCCAAGTGATCCAAGAAGCAAGAACAAGGATTTTTGGTAAGTTTTGTGATATGTTTGGGATTTTGAGGATTTAGTGTGCTAGAATGATGCAAGAATGGAAAAGAAATGAGCAAGAGGCAGTAGAGGGAGAGGGGATCTCGGCCAAGGGAGTGAGGTGGGAGTTTGGTGAGGGTTTCCTAGAAATTACCAACCTTAAATGCCATTAAATGCATTCATACTCAAACATGCACACATGCATGCATCTACAAATCTATTTCTTTTCTTTTCTTTATCTTTATTCCAAATTCACAACAAATATCTAGATATGTGAGAAGGTTTGGATTAACTCAAGAATAATTGAAAAAAAGATCACAAAAGAAAAATTTCCCAAAATGCGAATACCGCATTAAAATAAAATTAAAATTGGAAAAAAATACAAATTGAACCAAAACGTCCTATATACCCCCCAAAGCTTGCGCACTAGCTTTATTTTAGCTAAACTAGGTGCTAGCAAGTCTATATGGTCGTTTGATCACAGTTGGGTCAAAATGGAAAATACCGACAATTTAACCCTAAAACGGAAAAATTCTCATAACGATTTCTAAAACGTTACACGCCGGAAAAACCCAACATGGTATCAGAGCTACCCAAACACCTTAAACTAGCTTGTTACGACGTTAGAATTCACGTTGTTTCGAGCATCGAAAACTGTCGAAAAAACAGTTCCGAATTTTTTAGTTTTGAGATGTTTGCACACCCCGCGGGCTCTCGGTTTGAACCGAGAAGCCGCAGGGTGGTGCGTGGGCACCTCGGGGAGACCCGAGGGGGACCGAACGGCTGGGCCCACTCCCCAAGACCACCACAAGGTGGTCTTGGAGGTGGGGACCCGAAACTGTGCCTGCATGGGCAGTTTCGGGTCTGCCTCACTCTCTGGCCACCTCGTGGTTGCCTCGGGGATGGGGTACCCCCTATAGGCCTCCCGAATTAAAGTTAATTTCGTGCTCTAACTCCCAGCGATGGTTTGGGTGTGTTTCTTTTTGATTCGGACCTCCGAATTGGCTCAAAACTCGACTTTTTTGGATGTTTAGTGCACTTGTTTTTGATCCTCGGTATATTTGGGATGCGCACTAATTGTGTTTTGGAATTCTAATTTTGTGACTTCGTTTGCATGCATGGATGTGTTGGTAACGTTGTCTAATTGCTATATGCTCAATTAGTTGGGGTTACACACTTGATTCGGTTACTTGTTTCTGTGGATATACATATCTGGTTATGGTTTGTGCGGATTGTCGTGATGGATAGCCTTGGGTGCAATGGTAGTGCAGTTTAGTTTTATTTGTACATTTGATATTGCAGGACGAGCATCCGACATGTGGACTACCGTCACTGCCAGTTTGTATATTATTTGTTTGGGGCACGACCGAGTTGAGGTCGATGTCACCCTTGTACATATTATTTTCTTTTCTGTACTAGGATTACCCCGCAGTGGAGTGCACGAATAGCCAAGTTCTAGAGGGAAACGGGCCCGCATCTCATGGCGTTGAGACGAAGGGGGCCTCACTCTATAATTGGCGAGCTATTCGCCGCACTCATAGGGGGTATAGGTATGGCCCACGGAGGGGCGCTCAAGTTCCCGGATTCCATGAAGTGCCGGGTGGTCCATTCACTTTGATGAAGGGGGATGCCTCACTTCTGGTTTTGGAGGGTAACTTGCCGCGCTCGTAGGGGTCTAGGTTTTCATTGCACAGGCTATCCACACGACCAGGGGAACGTTGGGTTTCACTTGCGGCTCAAAGGAAACCCGGGGCTCCGAGATTATCCACCATTCTGTGTTGCGTCTGTGATGTTGCTTTATATCATACCTGGGACGAATGTTATATATATATATTTATATATACTAGTAGATGTTGTATATGTTTTGCACCCACGCTAGTCCAGCCCCCGCTCTGTCGTTAGTTAAGTAACCTAACGGGTGATGACGGGACCCAGTGGCGAATGCGGATGGCATATATGTACATCATATATTTTCGTTCTTTTCTGGTGTGATTAATTGAACGGACTGCGTTGATTCTGATCAATGTAAGGAAAAAAAACCTATATATGATGTTGGTGGAACAAAGTTTTTTAAAAAGCAGACATTACAGACGTTTGGTTTTGTTTTGCACAGTGGTATTCGGTTATGAATATCCAGCACCTCATTCCACGAGGCAAGAGCCGAGATCCCTTCATCGGGATTGACCCCTTGAGCAGAAGCTTGCGTCAACGTAATAACTTTACTATAGTCGATTATTTTTTGCTTTGTATCCTGGTATTCAGTTTGGAATATCCTGTACCTCATTCGATGAGGAATGAGCCGAGATCCCTTCACCAGGAGTGACCTCTTTAGCAAAAGTTTTCGCCACTATATATTTGTAAAACCATATGGATTCCTTCAAAGATATCAAGTTCATTACGTTAAAGGTTTTTCGCCAAAAACCAGCCGTAGTCCTCCATCATTTCTTACAAGTATTTCTTAGTACTCGTGCTGCGTTTATTGGCTGTGTCACGGCGTAGTGTGCAGTAGCCAAGCAGTTCTTGTTTGTAGCATAGTAATGTGATTAGTTAGGATAATCGTGCGGCTTTGTTGACTGTGTCAAGCGCTCGTACGGGTGGGTTTAATGTAATCCTGGATAATGACGGGTTGAACTTGACTAGGACTCTTTGATTTGTTGACTTTGTCAAGGTAACTTGGGTCCCAGTGGTAAAATTCACATCGGGAGTTTCAAATATACAGGAAACTTGCCAGGCATGCGCATACCTTCTGGAGTGTAGTGACTTGAGCGGCTTCTATCAAGTTATCATGCGATGATATGAGTTGGTTTACTCCTCGGATGATTTTAGATGATCCCGACTAATTCTTCTTTTCGGTTTGGATGAGAATTCGAGGAAACGGTGGGAGCCATCTTGATTAGATAAAGTGATTAACCATTCTGATCTAGGTTAGAGTGCACACCGAGTGTTTCTTTTCTATCTCTCTTTCGCAGCGACCATGGCCTGACCATAAACTAAAACTCATGAACCTAGTTAATCGAACATTCTTAAAACACTTTGGCTTTTGGATTGTCATTTAGTCGCATAAATCATTGCCACTTGTACATCACCTTTGTGTTTCTCCAGAACACCCTGTATCACTATGAAGACCCAAATTTATAGGATATGCCATCGTATAGTTACATACGAACTCTATGGAACTTGTTCCAGTTCGAGGATGGTTTCCGGTTCTGGAGAAATCGAATAGGATTATTCAGTTGTCTTTTCTCTTTACCTTCTCTCAGGTTGCAAGAGCTCCTAATGTTAGGAGAGTACACCTATTACGCTTATTGGATAGTCTTCTTTCAAACCATAGGCAGGTGTCAAAAGGTAGTGAAGGAAGAAAACCAATTAGCCTAAGTGTGGTGTACAAAAGGTAATAAGTAAAGACAAATAAAGGGATTAGAAAGAGGGCAAAGTAAATTGCGACTGCTATCATTCAAGACGAAACCGCGTATATCATCGCCACTCCTACTTCACCTTTGCATTTCTCCGGAACATTGTGTATCCCTACGAAGATCCACATTTATTGGATACGCCATCGTATAGTTACATACGAACTCGAAGGAACTTGTTCCAGTTCGAGGATGGTTTCTGGTTCAGGAGAAATAGAATAAGTTTATTCAGTTGTCTTTTTTCTTTACCTTTTCTCAGGTTGCGAGGGCTCCTGGTTAGGAGTGTACACCTATTACGCTTATTGGATAGTCTTCATTCAAACCTTAGGCTGGTGCCGAAGAGTAGGGAATGAAGAAAACCAATTAGCCTAAAGGTGGTGTACAGAAGGTAATAAGTAAAGACAAAATAAAGGGATTGGAATGAGGGCATGGAACTATACGGTTACAGTCATGAATCTGGATAGTGGAAGAGGCATTACTAGGAATACCTGGATACTCCTTCGAAACATTTTCATGTTTCAGATTTACTGTGCAATGTTAATTGAAAACTGTTTTCCCAATTGGATTCTAACTCTAGGGTATGTATTTACCATATTCGTTTCTCACATCTGTATAACGTTACAGATGATGAGTAGAAGTAAGATATTGGGAATTGGGTGATTAGATCCTCTATATATCAGAATTCGTTGCAATTGGTGATATTTGAGGAAATCACCTGGGTTTTTGCCTGATGGCAAATATTTGGTTTTGAGTATCCGTATTTATGCACCATTTTCAAACTGATATATCTGTACGTTTATTTTATAAAGTGAGTTAAAACTTTTAGAAATTATGTCTATGACATTTACCTATATCAGTTGATGGTTAGGTAAGGAGCATTCAACAACAGTGTAATTTTTCTTAACCATAGTACAGTTTTCAACCTACGACGCACAGGGTTTGAGTTATTGAACTCAGGGGACTTATACAAAATATTGTATGTTGTCCAGTGTCCATAAGGACAAATGGGTTGGTACTCGTACTCTATTCTGTTTACTCATGACGTCTCCAGTTTTAGACATGTATTTCGTTGAAATACAAGGTCCAAGTTTTGAGAAATTATAGGTATAAGAATAAAGTAGAGAACCATTTATTGCAAGTATCAGGATTCTTCATGGTGATCGAATATGTAGATACTTATGTTAGGTATTTCGTTGTAAGTAATAGTTTTGGGAAATTACTTCTCTTTCATATTACTCATATGTACATGCGCTCCTAGATGAGTAATGCTGTTTTGGCCTCCTTCCACTTAGTTGACATGCACTGGAGATAGATTCATGATTTGAATCTTGTTCCAATTAAATTAGTGCCTCTGTTTCTATATTGTATATAGAATGGTTCGTATTTTAACGATGTAAAGGTATATGGAGTTGTCCGGCTTATGCTTAAAACTAGACTCTGGACAAACTCAAGGCACATTTTAGTAATGGCAGTTTATGGGTTATCCCGGATTTTGACGAGGGTTAATGTTCGACCATCTGGAAGATCAATAGTTATATTGTTCTTCACTCCCCACAGTTTTAATAAAATGGTTTCTTTTCAGAAAACATTAGTGGGAGTATGGTAGAACTGAAAGTGATTCCTGAACTACGAACGATTATTGAAAATTTAATAGAACCTAAAGATTCAATTAATTTTGACACTCTATTAGCCACTCCGCAGATATGGTGGGTAACCTTAGGCACCCGAGAGGTACTTCGGTATCCTCGAAGACGGTGACAGGGAGGTTCTTGATTACCCAAACTTGACACTACTGCTGTTCTAGACTATGAGACCTGGCAGGAGGATGAGTATAACGTCGTTCTGAACAAGCTTTAGTAGTGCACGTGTATGTGACTCTGCCAGAGGGTGGTTGTAGTCAGTGGGAGCAGCGGAAGCGCAGCGGGCAAGTATCTTATGTCTATTTATAGACTAAAGAAGATATAGCGGAGATCAATCGTCTATTATTGATGTGACAATCATAGAGTTTGACTTCATCAGAATAGCAGATGGATCTGCTACGAAGGTAGTATGGAGTAATGTCCTGGTATTTGGATGACATGCTCTTGATAGAAAGTGATATTCCTATACTAGATCGGTTATACTGTGGTGGTCACAAGGTGTTTCTCCATATAAGATCTGGATAAAATATCAGGGTTTCTGGTCATTAGATCTATGGTTTTAGATTTAGATTTAGGAAGTGTCCAAATTTGGGTACTTGACACTATTTTAAAGTGTTTTAGATTAGACGACTCCTGGCGTGGTGGTGTACCTGCAAGTGATGGAGTCACCCTCTCTATAGAGATGTCTTTCAGAATGATGGGGAGAGGGATCTGCATGATTAGCATATTACTTGATTAGGCAATTGGGTTAATCATGAAATGTCAAGTACCACACTAGATATTGCTTTTGCATTGGTGATTGATCAAAGAATTTATAACCGCAATCAAGAACGGTATCGCTTGGTAGCTAGCCGGTGAGTACGGGTCGGTCCACAAGGATTTTGTGTATTTCCTAATTGTTTTAACGAGTTAATTCCGATTGTTGTCGGATTGATTAAATCTAAAAACTAATGTTTATCTAGACTAGGATTAAAATCTTGCTAGGTTTAGGTTTAGGTTAAATTTGGAAAGTCAATATTCTTCACCGCTTTGTATGCCCTAATTAAGATCTATGAGGTGTTATGGTAATTGTATGGTTCCTAGGCACTCTCAAGAGGTCTCACAAGGCATCAACCATGCCAATTTCAAATTTTAACGGTGCCGAGAAACCCTAATACGGATCGTTGGCTAGATGTTTAGGCGACAAAGTAACTAGTTAACTACTTTAACTAAGAGTACGGAAATACAACCTTTGTAGATCCGGTCCTCCACCTCCACTGCTCCGTGATGAAGTCCTCTCCGCTGTCCAAATCAAAATCCGGGCTCTAGCGTCGGCTTCATCGGAGAAATGGGCGGGCAAAGTCGTCGGCTTCGTGCCGAAGATGATCTACGTCGAGGCATCGCAAGATCAAGCTCCCACTTCACCAAGTCATGAAACTTGTGAAGAAACACACTCTACTACTTGGCAAGAGGTAGAGCATGAAGAAATAGGAAGTGGGTTCACTTTAGAATTGGATTTCTCACTCATTTTCATCAATCACCATTGATGAAGTGAAGCTTTCTTCTTTGAAGATGAAGAAGAAGAAGATGATATTCTCATCATTATTATAATAAGAATAATAAAATCATTCTTATCATAATCATGAACCATGGTCAAGTGTAGAGAACTAACTAAGGTTCAAGTGAATGGTTAGGGTTAAACATGAGACAAAATGGTCACTTTAGTCAAAGCTTCATGAAGCTTCAAAGATAAAACAAAACTAGCAACCATTTTCCCTTTTTCTTTTCCAAAATAAAATAAATGAAATAAATAAAAGAAAACCCTAACCATTTACTTAACCATAGGTTTAACTCTTTACACATACCCTTGCAAACATGTATCATCAAACATGATACAATCAAGTGTACGAAAATATATCACATATACAATGTGCACACCCGAGTGAGAAAATCCATTTAAAGTGAACCGATATTAGTTAATGCAAGGTAATATATCAAATATATAATTATGCATTAAATCATTAAATCAACACTTGATTCAATGATCCGGTCATATCGCATACAACCGACTAATATCCAATGTATCGGCTTATCGAATCAACGCTTGATTCGATAACCAGGTTATATCGCATACAACCAATCGATACATTCATCGCGAGAATAGAATACGGTATCACATACACGCATTATTCTCGGTCCCGCACATATCTCATATGCGCTCCTATTTCGTTTCGCTTGAGCCAGGAAACCTCTGTGTAGGACTCTAAAGACTCGTCAATACGCCGGTAGCAGATGATGATCATATCAATCACCCACAAGCCGCAAGCGGTCTGCTAAACGTAACGGCCACCCAGGTATTGAGCGATCAGAAGATCGACGAGCAAGCCCGCTCACACTCCTGTGAATCCAACCAGTAACACTTACCGTACAGTCTGGTCTGATCGTCTGATATGTCGCATATCTCACCTAGGGGTGGTAAACGTCAGACCCCAATAGCTCGATAAGTCGTGTCGATATGAGGTCTATAACAGTTCGAGAAACCACTGGTAACACTTACCAGTAAATCTCAGCAACCCTGGCCAGGGATTTCCGGTTATAGCCAATCGAACACAGCGCAACATCAACTCCCTATACCGGGAGAGACGAATCCCCTCCTATCGCTCATTGCCTCCATATGATTCGGGACTGTACCCAAAAACCACCGTTTTGCATGCCCTCTTGGACATGGTAAGATGGAAATCAAAGCACAGTGGGAACCACACAAGACTCTACGACGATCTCGGGTCAACAGACTACTCTGTACCAGTGTCACCAGAGAACTGCCATCTGACGTAAGGTATAATACCATCTGGGAGTTCTCGGCGAGTCCGTCCAGTGTACCCAGTCTCTACTGAGCACCCGTATATCATCTCTGATGTCAAACACCAATGGATATGGGATCATCCATCGCCTATCTGTATGAGTCGAGAAGGTATACGCTAGTCTACTCTGGTATATCGATGCCCCGTCTCGATACACCCACGACTAGGGACTTTGAAGGATGTACCTATGGACTACCTTGTCCCCACTAGTATGATCCGCATCATAGTCCAGGTAGTCAAGTACACATCCTAAGAGCTTTACCAACATGTAACAGAGAGACAATCGGTATACACGTTAAGGTAAAGAGTAACCAGATAGCATACTATCATGTCGAGCAAGAAAGTCCTCCCTATATACGTCCTAGCATCCACTACAATATACATCATATGTACAGTAATGGCCTCTAGGGCATACATATAACTAACAATCTCCCACTTGCACTAGGGTCATCTGTAGCAGTGGTTGTAGTATCTCATACTCAACTATCCCATAAAAGTCTCTCTTCTGGGAAAAGGCCTTTGTGAGTGGATCCGCTGTGTTGTCCTCTGCGTCTACTCTCCTAACCTCGATCCCTTAGAGATCAACCATCTCCATGATCAGGTGATACTGCCTTAGAATATGTCTGGATCACTGATGGGACCGGCGTTCCTTGGCATAAGCCACAACTCCATTGTCTCACAATGGTAGGAACGTAGTTCATCTCATGAACCAATATACACCCAAACATCCTCTTTGGTAGCATCTTAAGTAGCGATGTATCCAGCCTTTATCGTCTAGTATGTCACGGTATTTAGCTTGGAACTCTTCCAACATACCGTCCCTGTACTCGGGTAAAGACAATGCCTGCGACTGACATTCAGTCGTCATTATCACCCTGGAACCCTTCCAGTGATTCTCCCCAGGATCGGTTGATACCATCTCACTACAACTAGTGAGAATCCTAACATCCATTTTGATCTATCTCATAGATGCAAAATCCAGGATTTAGGAGGTATCACTTTGATCCTATATGGAGAATTATGGTGATAAGCGGAGATTGACCGAGCGTAGCATAGGAAACTCCTTTCTTATCAAGAGTATGTCATCCACGTACTCTACGAGGATCACTACCATACTCCCTACTACCTTTTTGTTTATACAAGGTTCATCTACCATTTTGATGATCTCAAACTCTTTGACTAATCCATCAAAACAGATGTTCCAACTCCGCGATGCCTGCTTTAGGCCTATGCATCTTGCACACGTTTCCGCTGCTCCCACTGTCTACGAAGCCCTCTGGCTGTGTACTTATAGACGCACTCTTCTAAAACATCATTTAGAAAAGCAGTCATGACACCCAACCACCAGATATCGTAGTCATGGTATGTAGCCGTGGCAAGTAGTATCTGGATGGACTTAAGCATAGGTACTGGAAAAGGTTTCATCATTATCCACGCCTGGTCGATGACGAAAACCTTTAACAAGTCTAGCTTTGAAAGTCTCAACTTTTCCATCTACACCAAGTAATCTTCTCAAGATATAATTGCTCCTGATGGGGATTTAACCCTTCAGATATAGCAACCAAAGTCCATACTTTGTTGGTGTACATGGATTCCATCTCAGATCAGTAAGCATCCAGCCATTCTTACAGAGTCTTACTCCTAATAGCCAGATCGAAGCTAGTTGGGTCATCATCTCATGATGCAATCTTCGCTCCCACTGTCATAGAGAAACCGAAGTATCTCTCAGGTGGGTGAGGAACCCTACTAGATCGGCGGAGAGGCTGAGGTTCGTTGGTAATTATTGAAACCTTTGGTTCTGTCAAATCTTCAGCTGCGGTTTTGTATCGCTGGAACATTTCCAGTTCTACATAACTGACCTTGCCTCGAGCTTGTCCGGATTTTGCTTTTCAGACATAGGCCGGACAACCCCAAATCTTAACTAACTTAAGAAATGGGCTCTTCCCTTTCCATATCACATATGAAGTGGTAGGCAACTGATTTGATTTGAACCCTATTCAATAGGTGTGCAGCTTCTTAAGTGCATTACTCCCAAAAGGAAATGGGTAACTCAGTAGTACTCATCATAGAGCACACCTTATCATATAGGGTGTGATTGCTCCGCCCTGATATACCATCGTGCTATGGTGTATTCAGAGGAGTAATGCTGAGAGAGAATCTCATTCTCCTTTAGAATAGTCCAGTATTTCCGTGCTCAAGTATTCTCCTCCTTGATCTCATCATAGGACATAATACTTATACCCGTATTCTGGTTCTCTACTTCTCGCTTATATTCTGTGAATATCTCAAAAGGTTCGGACTTGTGTTTCAACAGGAACATAGGTCTGAATCTCGAAAGATCATCAGAGAATGTAATGAAGTATAAAGAACCAGTCCTGGCATGTGTAGACAGGAGACCTTACATACATCATCATGTATCAGTCCCAAGAGTTCACTAACTCTTTCTCTGTTTCCAATAAACAGAGCTGTGGTCATCTTATCTCTGTGACATGACTGGCAAGTTTCACAAGATGTAAATTCAAACTCATTTAAATATGCATCTTTATGTAACTTCAGCTAGTCGGGTAACATTGATATGACCTAGTCTACAATGCCTCAAGAAGGATTCTTTCATTTCTGAACTCTTCCTCTTGTGTGTGTTCCGTATACTAAAGAACTATAGTTTGATTTAGAACATCAATGCTTTTAGATAACGTGCCTGAACCGATCAACTTTTGATATAGGAAATGTTCAAAACATTATCCAACAATACAAAATTTTATCGTTTCTTTACTAATAAAGAGACAGATATGATTTTGCATATCAGGTTCGGTATCTAATAACATTCGTTCAGAATCAATGTATTGGTAATACAGGGTGACTGTGACCAACAGACTTGGCTGCAACTCTTGCCCCGTTTTCTGCCTCATGAAACTTATCACCCGTTCTCAGTTCTCTACCTTTCTGTAGCCCTATGTAACAGATTACATATCTGGGATCCTGATCCGGTATCATATACCCAGGATGCGGAGGAGACTGAGAAACAGTTCTTTGTAACGAACACACCCGAAGATGATGCATCAGCATGCACTCTCTTCGTTTGGACGGCACGGGAAATCTGGTATTCCCCAATTTCCTGCTCTGTCTTATAACAATTATAAGTTGGAGCGGGACCAACGTTCCCCAGCTCAGTATAACAAGCGGGTTCGGTCAATAATCCGTATTATTATCTTGATTAAGGCGTGATATGGTCGCTACCTGGAGAGAGAGAGAAGAAAACACTCAGCGTGCGCTCTTGCAAGAATAGATTGGTTTTTATTTTATCTAATTAGGATGGCTCCCACTGCTTTTTATCAAATCTTCCTTCAAACCCTAAAAGGAAAGACTAGCCGGGATTAATTACACACTACATGTTCGCCAATCTTTCAGCCAGGCCAGTGTCGGTACTTTGAGGGAGGTGCCCCGTGCTTTCGCACGGACCTAATTAATGTAAACCTCGTTTTCCCAGAGGCGTAACCTCGTTAACACCTTTCTAGACACCTACTTGATCGGCTAATTGTAATGTATAAAACTCTCCCAGGAGTAACTCTTACTCACAGCGGGTATCGGGATCCAACTATCTCATAGAAGGTATGCAATCTCATTGCAAATTTCAACACTTTAAATTCCCGATAATATTTTGCCCCGAACAATCTATGACCTTGACAAGGTCAACAAACCATAGACCGCAAGTCATGTTCAACCCGTCATTTCTTGATTGAATCAAACCCACCCGCACGACCCTTGACAAGGTCGACAAGGTCAACAAGGCCGCACGACTACCCTAACCCAATCTGCATCATATGCATAAGCAGATAAATACTGGTTAGCTACCGCACACTGCGCCTTGACAAGGTCAACAAATGCAGCACGAATACTAAACAGGATTTATCTGAAATTACGGAGGGCTACGACAGGTTTTTCTGAAAACCTATTGCGTAATGAACTTGATATCGTTGTAGAATCGAATGATTTTAAAATGGAGTGCTTTTAAGGCTTTTCTAGTTTTGCTAAAGGAGTCACTCCCGGTGAAGGGATCGTCGGTCCTTTCCTCGTCGAATGTGGTGCGGGATATATCACATATATCACTGTGCAAAGAAAAAACTCTTAAAAGCAATCAAAAGACAAACCGAGTGTGTAGCATCTGCCAGTTATTGCTAAAGGAGTCACTCCCGGTGAAGGGATCTCGGTCCTTTCCTCATCGAATAAGGTGCAGGATATATCATATCTACCTCTGTGCAAAGCAAGAACTGTAGCTACCTGTTTTATTTTGAAATTCGATTCTACAACATCTTAGGTTTCTTTTATTTCATTAATCATATTAATGAAGTCCCATCATTTAAATTACCTAAACATCACAGATAAATATGACGTACACTTATGCCATCCGCATTCGCCTCGATGTCCCCTCGTGCACCGTTAGGTTAGGTAACTAACGGCAGAGCGGGGCAGGGCTAGCGTGGGTGTAAAACATAAGTAATGCCTATATAATATATCATATATACTATATACTGTATCTATCACAGAACATATCACATGATCACATCACAGATATCGCAGCAGAAGAATCATATGAAATATTGGATATACTAGGACGTCCGTGTTTTCAATACGAGCCAGTATAAAACACGGATTCCACGGTCGCGATGAATAGCCAAACCCACACCCCTAGACCCCTACGAGAGCGGCAAGCAACCCTACCAATTCTAGAGTTAGGAGACCCGGACTCGACTCCTCGAGTTGGTCTCCCACTGGACTCCAGAACCCAGTTACTTGTGCCCTCCTCCTTGGGTCTATCCTAGTGCGGAAAAGTAAATAATATACAAACGGTGACAACTTCCGCAACCTGGAAGTGCCCCAATAAAAGAATATTACATACAAGTTTTTACATGAATGAAAATGAAAAACACTCATCTCACATAAAAACCCCCGGCTATTCAAACACGACGATCCAATATAACATATCCAGCAACACATAACATCACATGTCATCAACGTAAGTAAATATGCGTATCCCAATTGTCGTTGACATATAGCAACGAAACCGGCGATATCACATATTACACTTACGGTCACAGAAAAGAAAGTGTAAAACTACAACAGTTGGAATCTGCAACCACCTCAGACATCACATGCCTGACCAAATGAATTCCTTAGACATCGCATGCCTAACAATTATAAACCCCGCATTTTAGTCTCAAAATCGAAAACACTTTTCAATGGCAAGTCAGGCAATTCAACAAGATTCCCGACATCCTGATCGAATGCTCGTCGCAAACTTTAGTAGACGGTCCCACCCCTAATACCGTCGACGAAGTGCACCAAGGCGGAACACCGCTACCGCGAGCACCCGGACGGATGCTTTCGGCGACGGGGTTCTCCTACAGTCACTTGGTCGGGGCTATGGAGTGAGGCTGTCTATTAAGTTTACCCGGCGAGTATCCGCGTACGCTACGTGATTGCGACGGACTTTTGATCACATCAAAATTCCATGGCAACCGATCAATTGAGACTAAACTGCTATGTTTATAACATTCATTCAGTTATTTCATAACTTATTGTGAATTCCAATTATTGTATCCCATTCCAGATAATTAGAAAATGTTAAACTTTCCGATCGAACATACAAACACCCAAGTTTTCCCGATACAGATCAACACATGAAACAAGTCTAAAAACATTCAGTTCGTGCCTCAGTACCAACGGTCCAGCCGTAGAAGGGTCAAGCCAACGCCTCACATGTGGCACGCCGTACTGCCCCAAACCCGAAGGTTCAAAGGGCAGTTCAAGATGGTCACATAATCGAGTTAAGGTTTGTTGTCTTCTAGAGGGTCCATCGCGTTACTTGCACTACTTAGAACGTCTTTAAACCACGGAAAAATCCAACACTTGGAAATTTCCCGACAGGGGAAAGATTGGGTATTTACATCCGGTCGAACCTTTTAACATATTCTAAAATATCCGGAAAGCCACATAGACAAAATCTGATACTCCGATCGAATCCACGAATTCCCCAATACAACCCAGAAATTTCAACTCTTAAATAAATATTAAAAATTCCCAGAAAATCCAACTTCAGAAAATAGGAATTACTGTGCAAACAAGGGAAGCTGACGTCATCAATGGGCCGCGGAACCGCCGCAGAAGCTAGGCTTCTGCCGTGGTTCCGCCACAGTTTTGACTGTTCAAGAGTAAAATTTTGCACCGTGATTCTTAGATTTCCCTGCTGAATTTTTTAAGCATTTTTAATCTGGAAAAATCCCAGTTTTTGAAAAAAGGACAGAGAGCAATTTTTGAGTTGGGTTTCGGGTTCGTTCGGTTTTCAAATTCCGTCTAGACTTCGCCTAAGGCTCTAGCTAGGCTCTGATACCACTGTAGGATTCCTAGGCACTCTCAAGAGGTCTCACAAGGCATCAACCATGCCAATTTCAAATTTTAACGGTGCCGAGAAACCCTAATACGGATCGTTGGCTAGATGTTTAGGCGACAAAGTAACTAGTTAACTACTTTAACTAAGAGTACGGAAATACAACCTTTGTAGATCCGGTCCTCCACCTCCACTGCTCCGTGATGAAGTCCTCTCCGCTGTCCAAATCAAAATCCGGGCTCTAGCGTCGGCTTCATCGGAGAAATGGGCGGGCAAGGTCGTCGGCTTCGTGCTGAGGATGATCTACGTCGAGGCATCGCAAGATCAAGCTCCCACTTCACCAAGTCATGAAACTTGTGAAGGAAACACA
Source organism: Agapanthus africanus (assembly GCA_030015575.1). Taxonomy (NCBI): domain Eukaryota; kingdom Viridiplantae; phylum Streptophyta; class Magnoliopsida; order Asparagales; family Amaryllidaceae; genus Agapanthus; species Agapanthus africanus. Next base: position 510,816,850 of record CM057341.1, read on the forward strand.
CTCTACTACTTGGCAAGAGGTAGAGGATGAAGAAATAGGAAGTGGGTTCACTTTAGAATTGGATTTCTCACTCATTTTCATCAATCACCATTGATGAAGTGAAGCTTTCTTCTTTGAAGATGAAGAAGAAGAAGATGATATTCTCATCATTATTATAATAAGAATAATAAAATCATTCTTATCATAATCAAGAACCATGGTCAAGTGTAGAGAACTAACTAAGGTTCAAGTTAATGGTTAGGGTTAAGCATGAGACAAAATGGTCACTTTAGTCAAAGCTTCATGAAGCTTCAAAGATAAAACAAAACTAGCAACCATTTTCCCTTTTTCTTTTCCAAAATAAAATAAATGAAATAAATAAAAGAAAACCCTAACCATTTACTTAACCATAGGTTTAACTCTTTACACATACCCTTGCAAACATGTATCATTAAACATGATACAATCAAGTGCACGAAAATATATCACATATACAATGTGCACACCCGAGTGAGAAAATCCATTTAAAGTGAACCGATATTAGTTAATGCAAAGTAATATATCAAATATATAATTATGCATTAAATCATTAAATCAACACTTGATTCAATGATCCGGTCATATCGCATACAACCGACTAATATCCAACGTATCGGCTTATCGAATCAACGCTTGATTCGATAACCAGGTAATATCGCATACAACCAATCGATACATTCATCGCGAGAATAGAATACGGTATCACATACACGCATTATTCTCGGTCCCGCACATATCTCATATGCGCTCCTATTTCGTTTCGCTTGAGCCAGGAAACCTCTGTGTAGGACTCTAAAGACTCGTCAATACGCCGGTAGAAGATGATGATCATATCAATCACCCACAAGCCGCAAGCGGTCTGCTAAACGTAATGGCCACCCGGGTATTGAGCGATCAGAAGATCGACGAGCAAGCCCGCTCACACTCCTGTGAATCCAACCAGTAACACTTACCGTACAGTCCGGTCTGATCGTCTGATATGTCGCATATCTCGCCTAGGGGTGGTAAACGTCAGACCCCAATAGCTCGATAAGTCGTGTCGATATGAGGTCTATAACAGTTCGAGAAACCACTGGTAACACTTACCAGTAAATCTCAGCAACCCTGGCCAGGGATTTCCGGTTATAGCCAATCGAACACAGCGCAACATCAACTCCCTATACCGGGAGAGACGAATCCCCTCCTATCGCTCATTGCCTCCATGTGATTCGGGACTGTACCCAAAAACCACCGTTTTGCACGCCCTCTTGGACGTGGTAAGATGGAAATCAAAGCACAGTGGGAACCACACAAGACTCTACGACGATCTCGGATCAACAGACTACTCTGTACCAGTGTCACCAGAGAACTGCCATCTGACGTAAGGTATAATACCATCTGGGAGTTCTCGGCGAGTCCGTCCAGTGTACCCAGTCTCTACTGAGCACCCGTATATGATCTCTGATGTCAAACACCAATGGATATGGGATCATCCATCGCCTATCTGTATGAGTCGAGAAGGTATACGCTAGTCTACTCTGGTATATCGATGCCCCATCTCGATACACCCACGACTAGGGACTTTGAAGGATGTACCTATGGACTACCTTGTCCCTACTAGTATGATCCGCATCATAGTCCAGGTAGTCAAGTACACATCCTAAGAGCTTTACCAACATGTAACAGAGAGACAATCAGTATACACGTTAAGGTAAAGAGTAACCAGATAGCATACTATCATGTCGAGTAAGAAAGTCCTCCCTATATACGTCCTAGCATCCACTACAATATACATCATATGTACAGTAATGGCCTCTAGGGCATACATATAACTAACAGTAATAATTAATAAAGTGGATTTGTACCATCGGGAAGAAACGATGTTTCTTCCTCTAGGTTCTTGTCCTTCCTTTCTTAATTCTTACCCTAACCTCCACGGAAAACATACGCAACCGGTCGTTTATACTACAGTATCACCGTTACCTCGTGGGGTAAGGTGCCGCAGGGAACGGTGTGTGTATGTATGCATGGAGTCCTATAAAAACGTGTGATGGGCAAGAAAGGGATGAGAGATCTTCATCTCTCAAACCTTCCATATTCCTAACCCTAACAAGTGAGGAGACTACTCACTCATTAGGGAATTGAAAAACATTTCTAACTATCTAACTAGGGCAGATAATAAAATTATACTAAGGCAGAATAAAAGTTAATTAGGGCAATAAAATAAAATTACTTACTTTATTGATTACTCTCTCCAAACATTTACACAGGAATTAAATTCTGAATAGATGAAATAAAAAGAGGCATAACCTAAAAGAGATTTTAGGGTTTCTATTTATAGAACATAGAAACCCTAGGGTTACAATCGCGTCATATCTGCAATTACAATTTTACCCCCTAAGAAGACTAGTCAAAGCATCGACGCACCGCCACAAATTTTTGCACCGACACGGGCGACGCAAGGCCGCGGAACCGCTGCCAAAACCCCTGTTTGGCCGCGGATCCGCGGCCATCTAGTGGCTTCTTGAGCTGCAATTTTTATGGTTTGGTCTGGTTGCATTTGGGTACTTGTTTCTTCACTTGGTTTCTTAGATTGTCTTCTAGTTTTCTTCCAGATTTCTACAGTGAATAATTTCGTGGATTTTACCGCTTGTTTCGTGTTGATGCCTTTAACCTTGCGCTGCCTTTTTCCATTGATCTTCGTTTAATCTTCAACTGTAGGCTTGATCAAGATTCTTCCATTTGTTGGTCGTAGTCTCTCTTTTGTATCGTCTTTTCATCAATTTCACTATTTTGTTCCGAGAACCTGTAACCTGCAACTATGTAGCAGACATGGGTCAAAAGCACCTGTTTATTTGTAAACTGAATAAGAATGGGGAATAAAATAATGCAAAATTATGGTATGAACAAATACCCCCAAACTTATCTTTTGCTCGTCCTCGTGCAAACCTAATTTTATTTTCGAAAAAGACCTAGCCTCACTTTCGCAGGGAAACGCGATTGCACTGAGCCCGTGCAACAAGCTGTTAAATCTCTAGGTGTCCCTAGTAGGAGGAGTGTTGTCTCCTGCGGGTTTTCACCGGATACTACCCACAAAATCCTATCAATTCGGCCCATTAATTTTCATTCTCCAATTAGGTTTTCTAACAAGAAACTCTATTATCTTTGACTCAAAAATTATCCACCCGTATTTTTCACGCTTCCTTATTATTTAACTTAAGATTATATATGTTCTGTAGACTTACTTAGCTTTTAGCAACTTTTAAGTTTTCGTTCTATGGTTCTATCTTAACTTAGGAATTTTTATCATCTCTATTAAAGATATAAGTCATATTCTTCGTTCCAATCTCCTATCTAAACTCCAATCACATACCCCTACGTGTGTGTATGTATCACCCCTACACTTGGAAATTCAAATCAAGCTATTATACTTTTTTCCATCGTCCAAAGTACTTTTCAATTGGTGAATTTTTAGATGAAATTGCTCACACATCCTTTATGCGACCATTAATTCTTCTTGAGGTACCAACGACCGATTACAAAATGTGTTTGCGTATTAAAGCGTAATTCCTAGTCTTGTAACACCTAAGGCTTTTAGCAGTGACTCGCAAACCAGTTGGTCTAAGGCACTAGGTGATAAAGCACGCTCGCTAAATATTTTTTCTATTTATACAGGCTTATGTAATTACAAAAACCAGTGTTCATTTCTTTATTCACACTTTTTATTTTATTTTCCTTCATACTAAGGACTTTAGACAAGAGCATTTCAAGGTCTCTTCTACTATTCCAAGTTTCAAGGTTCGTGTTTATGCAATTTGTAGGGTATATATTTTCAGAATTTAGACTTAAGCTTAGGAATTATTTTTCAGACTTATACTTTAATAAAAATATCATACTCTTCCTTTATTCTGACTTAGCCCAAGAAGTCAACTCAAAATTTTCCTATTTCTAAATAAACTACAAAGACACATACTTTCTACCGTTAAATTTTTAAGAAAGGTTATTTTTCGGGTTTTTTAATTTACTAAGTCTAAGATCTAGTTATTCCTAGCTAGTTAACCGTTTTGTCAAACTCAAGTCAATTATGGCCAAAATTGAATGTTTTAATTTTTATAATTTTTCAAAATTTTTAATTTTTTTGGGTTTTAATATAAGTATGCAAATGCAAAAATATACACATGAATGCGAAGGAAGAAGTCTTACCGAGCATACCCCCAAACTTAAACTTGACAGTGTCCTCACTGTTATGCCATACCAAGAAGGTCAAAATTGCCGGCACTCCCCTGTTTATTTTTTTACAATTTTTTTTATTTATTGTTAAAAGAAAAACAAAAGAAAAACAAAAAAAAAACATACAACAAGGTCCCCCCCAAACTTAAGTGAGACAGTGTTTTCACTGTTTCAAACGTTAAAGTTTAGAGTTAGGGAGGAGAAAAATCAAACTATATAAGGCCTTACACAGGCCAAAGGTTAGCACCAACCATTCAAAAATTCTATCGTGATAATGGTAGGGTTGGTGGAAGAATGGAGTGTAGAGAAAGGAGTTGAGAAACACACGAGACCATATGGGAAGTAGGGTGGAATATGGTCTCGGTGGAGGAGAAGAATGGTGGAAAAGAGAAAGAAGTGTAGTACAAACTTGAGGGTTAAAATTGAGTGAATAAATTAGCGCAAATTGTGATGACCGATGTGTTAAAAGCGATTGTGCTAATCTATCAACCTGTCGAGAAATGGAGTCAAATCCATCAAGATTCGCAAGAAAACATGGGTACGTTGAACTTGGTAAACTATCCATTGAAAGTGGAAGCATGACGAATTCTTGCTCGGTTGAAACGATAGGAAGGAAGAAAGGGAGTGATTTAGGGATAGTCTTATTCTCACCTAAGCAAACTGTCTCAAACTCGAAGGATTCCATCAATGGGTTGAAATGACTGTAAGCAACTGAGTCTGATGGTTCAACTAACTCATCTGAAAATTCAAAGGACTCAAACTCGGGCGGTGAGTCTTCAAAATCGTCCGAAAAAGTGAAGCACACGTAATCATTATCGGCTGTGAGAACTTTGTCAGATTCAAAGAGGTACGTACTAGTGGCGTCCAAACTGCTGTGATCGAATAGAAATCTTTCAAGCTCACAGTCCTCCTGCATGATCTTCTGCGAGGTCGGAACGATGGAAAGGAGGGAGGGTGATTTAGGAAGTACAACAGTTAAAGGTTTAGGAGGATGAATTGGAAAATCCGACACATCAAACAAAACAGGTTCATCCTCAATACTATCCTCAATACTATCCTCATAATTCTCCTCAAAAGTTATCTCATCCATGCAATTATCATCAAAATCAAGACGCATATGAAGTTCGGTAGAAACAATTAATAACTCGGGATGATGAATTGGGGATAAAATTTCAGTCAAATCTACGGGTTCATCATCCAAAATATTCCCGGCGTCAATATCCTCAATCAAGTGAAAATCAATTTTTTTAGACACCTCATCAAAGGCATGAATATCAGTCAATTTAGGTTCTAGAGTGGAGGTGTAGAGGTCAAAAGGATTGGTGATGGTTTCACTCGAAAGGGACCCTTCACAATCTGGCAAATCAAACACTGCAAAGTCGCACAACTCATTTTTATTTTCAACTGGTGAATCATTTGGGACACTTGATTGAAAACCGGAGTTGTGGGATTCAATTGGGTATGGGTAGCTTTGATTTGGAAGTGTGTACAGCTCACTCTCACCACTCAAATTCTCACTCTTTCCAACCGCCTCCTCATACATTGGAATATTTGGAGCTAGTTGGAAACTAGCTACTGGGTCACTAGGTTGCATAAGGGCGGCAATGGACGCATCCAAATTCCCCATCTGTTTGTTTGTCGCTGCAATATAAGCTTCCAACGACTGTTCTAGACTAGACATGGGTTGTGTACGGGTTTCAGTAAAAAATTCAAAATTGTTTGGATACGTGAAACTCCCAAATGGTTGTGTAGAATCAAGGTCTAGTGAAGGAGCGGAAGTCGGGTAGGACTGGTAGGAATTGAATGGTTGGACAGGAGTAGGATCAACATTTGGATAAAAAGGTGAATGGACTTGTTGATCCCAAGAACTGGAAGTGTTGAAAGGAGTGAAAGATCGGTTACGAGATTGTTCAATATGTTCAGCGATAGACATGGGTTTCGGAGTTACAACAAGACTCGAAAAAGGGTATCAACGTAAGAGGGTGGTGAAAGTTGAAATGGTTGATACAAAGTGGATTGTGGAGTCGAACTGTTTCTCCTAGGCGCTTCTATTCGATCTTTCAAAGAACTTTTGGGCATGGAGGGGTCGTCCGTAATTCGACCGAAACAATTCGCGTATGAAGCAAAGTTTGGTTCAGGATACCAAAGTTCGGCAAGAGTTTTGGGAGGTGGGGTACCCATGATGTAAGAAGGAGAAGAAAAAGAATGTGTGGTGCACGGATTTCTTAGCGACAAGTTGCAAGTTTTTTTGTAAATTTTTTTTCCTTTTTGTGTTTTTTTTATGGAGCTTTTTGCAAAAAGATTTTCAATAAAAGGCTTAGACACACGTTCAATCAATCACATATGCACAATCAAGCTTAGATCTAGGGTCACCTAGGTCAGCTAGACAGCTCCTAACTGTTACAAAGGGCAAGAAGTAGGACCTCAAACCGCCTCTTCACCGCCAATTGTGGCCAGGTAAGCACAAGTAGAGAAAGGAAGGATCCGCTCACGAATCACCGTGAGACGGGCCTTTTAAAGTTACCTTTCACTACCTGTCTATCCTAGGCACCACAAAGTCAGGTTAGGATCAACGGTCGATGCCTACAACTATTCCTTTTTCCTATTGAGCTCGAAATCCTTAGGGTCGAGTCTAATCTTTTTTAATTAATTTATGGTCAATACAATATGCCTTATGTGATTTTTGGGGTCCTGGGAAGGGTAATGAAATCCCCACCCAATCTGGATTGGTGTTCAAGCCCTTAAAGTCAATTTATAATATGCAAAGCAGTAAACACAATCACTTGCAAAAAAAAAAAATTTATAGCGTGGCGCAAAGAATCCTGCACAAGATCAATTATTGGAAGCGGGAGAAATTTTTGGCGCAAACAATCCAGCAGGCAAATATTTACAGAGGAGATATCAGGGGTTGCAGAGAAGGAGAGAGAAAATTTACCGTGGAGATTCCAAGCGCTGACGTCACCAGAGGACCGTGGAAGCGTGGCCAGAAGTGGGTTGCGGCGGCCGAAACACGGTCGTGTCGACGGTTCGGTTCCTGAAAATTCTTCTGCTCCTCTGTTATGATTTTCCTCTGTCGTTCAGATCTGCCGTTTTCGGTTTTGCTTGCTGGATTTTTCCAGATCCGAACTCTTTCGTCGATTCTGCAAAATTCATACGAAAATACCCTTCATAAAATAACAAGATGATAAACTTTTTATATTTTTTTATTTTTCAGTTTTTATGATTTTTTTAATTTTATATTAACCCGAAATTACAAAAAGAAAATAACACGCCATCCCTGGCAACGGTGCCATTTGATTGATCAAAGAATTTATAACCGCAATAAGGAACGGCGTCGCTTGGTAGCTAGCCGGTGAGTACGGGTCGGTCCACAGGGATTTTATGTATTTCCTAATTGTTCTAACGAGTTAATTCCGATTGTTGTCGGATTGATTAAATCTAAAAACTAAAGTTTATCTAGATTAGGATTAAAATCTTGCTAGGGTTAGGTTTAGGTTATATTTGAAAAGTCAATATTCCTCACCGCTTTCTATGCCCTAATTAAGATCTATGAGGTGTTATGGTAATAATTAATAAAGTGGATTTGTATCATCGGGAAGAAACGATGTTTCTTCCTCTAGGTTTTTGTCCTTCCTTTCTTAATTCTTACCCTAACCTCCATGAAAAACATACGCAACCGGTCGTTTATACTACGGTATCACCGTTACCTCGTGGGGTAAGGTGCCGTAGGGAACAGTGTGTGTATGTATACATGGAGTCCTATAAAAACGTGTGATGGGCAAGAAAGGGGTGAGAGATCTTCATCTCTCAAACCTTCCCTATTCCTAACCCTAATAAGTGAGGAGATTACTCACTCATTAGGGAATTGAAAAACATTTCTAATTATCTAACTAGGGCAGATAATAAAATTATACTATGACAGAATAAAAATTAACTAGGGCAATGAAATAAAATTACTTACTTTATTGATGGCTCTCTCCAAACATTTACACCGGAATTAAATTCTGAATAGATGAAATAAAAAGAGGCATAACCTAAAAGAGATTTTAGGGTTTCTATTTATAGAATATAGAAACCCTAGGGTTACAATCGCGTCATATCTGCAACTACAATTTTACCCCCTAAGAAGACTAGTCAAAGCACCGACGTACCGCCACAACTTTTTGCACCAACACGGGCGACGCACGGCCACGGAACCGTGGCCAAAACCCCTGTTTGGCCGTGGATCCGCGGCCATCTAGTTGCTTCTTGAGCTGGAATTTTTAGGGTTTGGTCTAGTTGCATTTGGGTACTTGTTTCTTCACTTGGTTTCTCAGATTGTCTTCTAGTTTTCTTCAAGATTTCCACAGTGAATAATTTCGTGGACTTTACCACTTGCTTCGTGTTGAAGTCTTTAACCTTGCCTGCCTTTTTCCATTGATCTTCGTTTAAACTTCAACTGTAGGCTTGATCAAGATTCTTCCATTTGTTGGTCGCAGTCTCACTTTCGTATCGTCTTTTCATCAATTTCACAGTTTTTGTTCTGAGAACCTATAACCTGCAACTATGTAGCAGACATGGGTCAAAAGCACCTGTTTATTTGTAAACTGAATAAGAATGGGGAATAAAATAATGCAAAATTATGGTATGAACAATTGGCTGCAATAAGCATATATATTAATCCAATCTTGGAGAAACGATGGGAAGCAGTTATGAACATAAGTGAATGTTCTTGGTATATGGTAATGGCAGCCTCCTTCAGGAGGCGGTTATCAGTTTAGGCTTCCAAGGTGACCTGGATGACAGAGTGACTGTCAAGGTTATTGTTTTTCCCTCTTTTGATAGGCAGTATGTTGGACAAGTGGTCCAAGAGGATACTGTGGAAGGCATGGCGCAACATATTGATTAAATTCGGTGGATGATACAGTCTATGAAGTTTGTTGGATTTGGGGTTCATTTATGAACTGGGTCCCATCTGATATCAAGACAAATTCTAAAACAGGTATTGCTCATTTCGGGAGATAGCTTTCTCCACGAAGTTGAGATATAAAGAGATAAAGATAAAAACACTGGAGTGGATCCACTCACTGAGGCTATTTCTCGAACGCAATAGTTTCGCAAACGGGCTTTGCGAGACTGATTAGTAGAGAAGTTTGGTGTTCGGTATCACACGGGCTGTGAGTATTCGACACCACAATAATTAGCCTTAAGTGAAAGTGGGAGATTGTTGGCTATAGTGTCCTCAAGTCAATTTTTGAATCGCAGGCACGCGATTGTGATGATTGAGGGAGGACCTATACCGGTAGAACAGTCTTACTCGAGATGATCGTATGCAATCTAGTTTGTCTTTATCATCATGTACAGCAATAGCTAGAGTTACAGATCACTATTACATGTTGATAGAGCCCATAGGATTCTTGCTTGACTACCAGCATTATGATGGCGATCATATACATGGGATCTCGGAGGTCTATAAGCACATCCTTAAATGTCCTTAGTCGTGGGAGTATCGAGCCTGGGCATCAGTACTCCAGAGTAGACTAGTGTATGCTTATCGAGACCCCGACGAGGGGCGGTGGCCGGTCACACAAGCCATTGGTGTCAGTTTGTTCACCTAAGATAGTATACAGGTGCTCATTGGGTTATGAGTACACTGGATGGACTCGCCGGGAACCAGCTAGATGGTATTATACCCATTGTCAGATAGCAGTTCTCAGGTGACATGTGTACAGGTTAGTCTTTCGACATGAGATCGTCATTTGTCTCGTGTGATTTCCCACTGTGCTTTGATTACTACCCTACCACGGCTCAAAGGAGTCGTGCAAACAGGTTTTAGTTGGGTACAATCCCGAGCCACATGGAGGCAGTGAGCGGATCGTCGGGGATTCGCCTATCCCGGTATTGGGGGTTGATGTCGCGTTGTGCACGGGTGGACATCACCAGAAATCCTCGGCCGGGGTAGACGAGAATTACCGATCCAGTATCGATAGTTTCTCAGGTGGTGATGGGTTACATACCAACTCTAATTATTGCGTTATTAGGGGTTTGACTTTATCCATCCCCTAGACTCGATATGCGATACTCTTAGACGAATAGATCGGACTGTACGGAGATTGTCACTGTCAGGCTCAGTAGGGGTTTGGATGAGTTTGCTTATCGGCCTTCCTTTCGCTCAATATCTGGGTAGCGGTTACGTACAGCTAGTGCCGCTGATGTGCTTATGGTTAAACCCACTGTCAGCGTATTGATGAGTCTTTAGAGTCCCACACAGAGGGTTTTCACGGTTCAGGCGATATGGTGTATATGGTGTATGCTGGTACATACAAGTATCTGATTAAATATGTGTACAGTCTGCACAGACATTAATCGGACGGTTGATAATACTAGCGGCTTAGGATTAAGCCGGATTATTAAATCAGGTTTTGATTTAATAATTTATATATGTATTAATATATATGTATTCTAGTATTATTGTTCACTGTTCAGTTTCTCTCTTGGCTATTCGTATTTTTGTACGAATACGAGTATATGTATTTCGATACTTATACCAGGTTGTATTCCGTATTTATACGGAATAGTTTATAGAAGATGGCTACCTCATTAATTGATTTTCATTTTAGAAAATCAATTTGGAAATGAGGTGGAGGGCCAGTTGGCATGAGCAAGGGATTGGCATCTAGAGAGGCATGACACACATTTGTTTATTGTAAAATGAGGAGATATTTTCATGGTTGAAAATTGTAGTAGCCATTCTTTGCATGCCATCCGTTCATTTCTATTCTTGACATGAGCTTCTTGGTTCATTTTTTCTCACTCTCATGCTCTCTTTGTGAGACTTAGCCATTTTTCTATGATTGCTCATGCCACATGTTTCCTCACCTCCTCTTCATCTTCTTGAGTTGCTCTTTGAGCATTTGTGATGAGAGAAAAATAATAGTGAGATAATCCAACACCTCCACTCTCCATTGGTAGCAACCTTTGAGCGTCGGTTGCCTTGCTCGGCGAGGCGGAAGCTTACGCCGTTTCCCTCGGGAGGATCATCGTAGATGGAGGAAGACTGGCAACCAAACTCGATCCACGACAACTAGGAGCTTAGGATGATGGTTGAAGACCCGAAAGACTTGGTTCATTCGGTATAACCATTCTAAACTCCTCCTGATATGCTTGCTAGTATGGGTTTTGTGTTCGATCTTGTGCGGGTTTTGTTTGCGCCAAAGTTTTGAAATTTTTTGTTCCACATTTGGCCACGGTTTGATGGCCGGCGCGCCAGCAAAACCCAACAGGTTCATGCCGCACGTGCACTATTTTATGCAAACACACATGCCATTGGTAATTGCTAAGTCACATACACTATAGAACTTTTTTAGAATCAGTATCTGTGCATTTGCATCATATATGATATGTAGACTTGTAGTTGTATATTCATCTCATCAGGATTGGATATATAGGTTTGCTAGTCATATACCTCATGAGATCCTCATTCATACATAGTTTTCTAGTCATACATCGCTTTGCATATTACCGATATCATAAACATCCATCATTACAGACATGTTCATATATTGTGATTTTCTTAGAGATTTCAGTATTTATGAGATTTCTGGATTTTGGGGGAAAGCCATAAGAATTTATAAAGCTATTATCATTTTAAAAATGCAAGTTGCGGTTTTCTCGTGATATGATGTATATGTCGTCCACTATGAGTTTTCCTGATTTCTGTTGGTTTTCGAAACCCGATACGAGGAGTAGGATGAACCGTCTCGAGTACATGGTAGACCCGGTAAGGTACCCCAGGGCGAGAAATTCGTGTGGATGACGATGATCTTGTCAAGGGGGCATGACCTACCGGTGATGTCTTGTGCGGCGGATATCCGGAGGATACCGACCGTAGTCGTGAGATTTGATGATATGGGCCGATCCGGACCGACAGAGCACTAGTTATTAAGGATATTGTGTCGATGCTCGACACGGAATTTCTGTCGATTTCACTGATGATACTCCAGTTTTTATTATATAAAAGTTTTACTAAAATAAGGATACAGATCTTCTCATATTAGTTATATCTGGATTTCGTGTTGATTATCCATTCATGTTGCATTCATACTTGTGCATCGCATCATATTGGTATATGTAGGTTGTGAGGCATTTGCGTGCATGCTTACGATAGCCTTATTAGTTGTTACTTACTACTCACGAGTTGGCAACTCACCCCCGTTGTGCCACAGTATTTTGCAGGTCTAACCCGTTAGCACAGTAGTGGCGGGCGTACTTCTTCATTTTGCTTCATTAGCATTGACTTGCGTTTTGCTCGTTGGTGGGTTGCGAGGATATTTTTGTTCCCACGTTGTGTATTATTATTGTATCTAGTACACTCCATCTACCTTATCTACCGCTTTCCCCTAGTTGTATATTGGATTTAGATGGTGAGCTTGTGAGATTTGTATGTATTCTATTTCTGGTGTCGATGCTCACTTGAGCCGACGTGGTGTTTTCTTATTTCGTGTTTTCAGATGCTTATCTCATATTACGATTATATATATTGCATGTGGTTGTGATTCCGCCATTAGCGAAGAGCTAGCTCCTACTTAGGGATGCCTTATTTTATTACTTATGTATATTCTTGTTTTGTACCCGTTTGGGGCCAGTATTTACAAAAGAGACCCTGCCGAAATTTTTGGGAAAACTTGATGTTTTTAAAATGTTTAATGCGACCTTATTTTGTTAAAATCACTTTCTTTAAAACAAGTTTTTCCTTCACTTTATTTATTTAATGGTTTAGATTTTTTGGCTTTGGCTTATATAGATTACGTTACGCCTCTAGACGTTGCGTAATTTAAGTGCCAGTCACATTACGTACATTCGGGTCGTGACAAAGTTGGTATCAGAGCGATAGGTTTTACCTTTCTGAGTGTATGATGACCCTTGGTAGATGGAGTAGGTGACTTAAGCAGAGTGACGTAGCGTGTGTATGTTCCGCGGCTGTCACGACCCGCAGGGTACGGAACGTGACTGGCACTTAAGTTTACGAAACGTCTCAAGACGTCCATAAAATAAGTAAGCCAAAGCCCAGAAACCAAAACCAAATAAGCAAAAGAATGAAGGAAAACCAATCCATGAAAGCGAGTTTATCAAATAAGTCATATAAAAACCTTTTTAAAAACAATACAAATTTTTCCGAAAATTTCGGCAGAGTCTCCTTTGTAAATACTGGCCCCCAAAATGGGTACAACAAGAATATATATGAATCCAACAAATAAGGCATCCCCAAGCGGGAGCTAGCTCTTCGCCACAAGGCGGTCACAAATCTCACGGAATATAAAACAACAACATGCGAAATGATCATAAAGAAGCATGAGAAAAACAGCATGTCGACTCAAGTGAGCTCGACCCCAAAATAGAGCATAAAAAGTCCACAAATCCCACAGTCTCATCTCTAGGTCAATATACAACAATACAGGTAGATACAGTAGATGGAGTGCACTAGATACAAGGAATATACAAGGTGGTACAAAAATAATAATATAACCCACCTAAGAGCAAAACCTCGAGTCCAGGCAAAAGAAACAAGAGCGCCCGCCGCTACTGTACCGACGGAGCGGACCTGCAAAAGGCTATGGCACAATGGGGGTGAGTTGCCAACTCGTGAGTAATAAATAACATTTACACAGGCTATCGTATGCATGCACGCAAGTATTCTAGCATCTCTAATACAGGTATGACAGGACATAATAGAAGGTATGTATGCAATATGAATATACTAGCAGGTATGAATGCAATGCGAATCAACTCATGATCTGAATGTGTAATTATAAGAATCATGTTTTTCCTTTAGGAATCTCTTTTGAAATACCAGCACAATACCAATAGAATCAACAAGAACCTGTGTCCAGCAACGACACCTCAAAACTATCACAAATCTCATATATCCATGTCATAGTATCTCTGGCCTCAGCCATCCGGCTGACCCAGCTCAATATCAAAATCTTATCATCTCGCGGCCACGGTCGGTATCCTCTGGATATCCGCCGTGCCAAACAGTCACCGGTAGGTAATCCGTCCCCTGCCAGGCTCAACGTCAACACCACATTTATCTTGCCCCTGGGTACCATACCGGGCCCACCATGTACCCGTGACGGTTCCTCCACTCCTCGACACGGATCTCGAAAACCACAGCAAACTCATGGTGGACGACACTTTACATCACTAGAAAACCGCAATTACATATTTTAAAAACATAATAAGTTTAGAAATTTTGCGGCTTTCCCCCGTAATCCAGAAATATCATAAAATCTCAAGAAATCCTCATAAGTGCATACGTCAATGATAATGAATGCATATGGTATCAATAATCAAGTTGCGATGTGTGATTAATAGATTAGGCATGAACAAATAATATGGTGAAGTACATGCACATGAATAGCAATCCTACGATTTCATTTTAAGGAATTAAAGCAATAGCGCAAGTTTAAGTATCAATTATAGTAAAAGGTTTCAATTTAAAGGTTATCTAGTGTGGTGGCATGGCAATTACCAGGGTGTGTGTGTAAGCATGAATGGTGCTCGTGCTGCATATAAAAACCCTGGCAATGGTGCAGGTGTCCTATAGAATGGGTTCGTATATGTATGTCAATATAAGGCATGAATGTAGCAAATAATCATACAAGTATTACACCCCTAATTACTAACATTACTAAGAATCTTTTTAAGTTACTAAAACTATCGGACGACTTGCGCCATCCAACGATAGTCCCCCGTAGATGTTACATCTACTCACCGGAATCCCTAGCTAGTCACGTCCAATCACCGCTTTCCCTTTTCGTGCCGCATCTGATGTCTCCACGACTGAACCTGGAATTTACATCAATACAAACATAAGGTTACATATCGAGAACGACGCAATTCCCTAACGAAAATACCATAGTTCACAAGCTAGGTATAACGTGCACAAAGTGCGCGGAACACACGCGAAAATCGCAAAAATCTACAAAAATGTCGATTTGGTCGCCCGGCAAAACTAAAACCCGATTACTCAAAAATCCGAACTCACGCATCCTAAATGTCATAGGATATGCCAACAATAAAATCTAGATATCGCAATTAATTCGCCACAATAATAAAATAAAAACCTAGTAAGCTAGAAGTTTGCAAATTTAGTGCAAACATCGAAAATTAGCGACAAAGTTAACACAATCCAACACAACAATCCAAACTAACCCACTAGCTAGCCATTACACTAATTTTAAACCATTAACTATGCATCAAACCACAATTCCAACACAAACCCTTATCTTGATTTTTGGTAATTAGCAACAACAATGAAAATTTCACACAAGTTAACTTAGATTAGCATAACATCAAGCCACTTAAGCAAAGTAACCTTATAGATTGGTTAAGTAAACAACTAGATAGCTAATTAGCTTTAATTAACTAAAACATGGTTTCAAGAAACCCTAGATTAATTTTCAACCATTAACTTTAAAAAGAAAACTAGATTAGGATTAACACTAAAATTAACACTAAACAACTAGATTAAAGAATTCTAACCATAGCAACTTAAAAGAGTAGAAATTATACCTCAAATCTATGGATCTAGCAAGAAGAAATTTGCTTCAATTGATGGCCTCAAGCATCATGATCCAAGCAAGGGAGGTGAAGGAAAAAGGGATGAAGGATGGGGTTTAAATTGTGAGCTTTAAATTGCAATTTTTGGAGCAAACTTTGAAGAATTTTTTGAAGAAAATGAAAAGAACAAAGAGATGAAGGGGGCTGCTGGAATTTCGGCCAGAACAAGGGAAGGGGATGGTGTGGGGGTGTGTGGGAAAAGTCTTGGTCAACTCCTACCAACCCACAAAAGACCATACCCAAATAAAAATTCAAACCTTTCTCAAAACAAACATCATTTCCACACAATAAAACAAGTCAAAGAGCATGGAATTTTTTCTGGACCTGATGATGGTGGGGCCGGCCTAGAGGTGAGGAATGAGTGAGAGAGAGTGCACAAAAAATTTTTATGCAAAAAGACCCTCTACAAGTCCAAAATTGCAAGTTTTAGCTTAAAATTCAATAAATTTCGTTTTCCATAATAAAAATTAGTTAAAACTTAAAATAAATTACTAAAAATTTATGTTACAACTAGATTTTAATTAACATGATTTTAAAGATTAAAATTAGCCCAGGAAAATTTGTATTTATCGCTAATTTAATGTATTTTCTTACCGGCTTAAAATAATATTAAAAAATTGAAAAATAGGGAAAATTTTTTAAATGACCAAAATTTCATAGGTAACTCATTTGCTACTAAGAACAAGCAATTACCTATCCATTTTAGGTATAACTAGTCCTAAACTGTAAAATAACAAAAAAGACGGTTTACGGAAAAATACCGAATTTTCACCGATTTTCAGGAAAACTCCAAAATGACTTTTCAAGACGCTACAATCTTCCCTCCTTAAAGAAATTTGGTCTCCGAATTTAAAAATATAACTACGCGTACCTTCAAAGAGATGGGGATATTTCTTCCTCATCTCGCCCTCGATCTCCCAGGTAACCTCCTCGCTGCTCGGGCCACACCAAAGGACCTTGACGGTCGGTATAACTTTCGATCTCAACTTCTTCACCTGCCGATCCAGGATGGCCACCGGCTGCTCTGCAAAAGAAAGGTCGTGCTCTAGCTGGACTGTCGGGTGCTGAATCGCATGCGAAGGGTCGTGAAGGTACTTGCGGAGCATCGAAAAATGGAAGACGGGGTGAACATCAGGAAAGCTGGGTGGAATAGCCAAACGATATGCAACTGCGCCGACACGCTCGAGGATCTCGAAGGGACCTACGAATCTAGGGCTAAGCTTCCCCTTTCGCCCAAAACGCATCACGCCCTTCATCGGAGAGACTTTCAGAAAAACATGGTCGCCAACTGCGAACTCTAATCTGCGACGGCGCCTGTCTGCATAGGATTTCTGTCTACTCTGAGCTGCTCTCATCCGGTCAGGGATCAACTGTAACTTCGTTGTCGTCTCCTCAACAAGCTGCGGCCCCAAAATACTGCTCTCGCTGAGCTCTATCCAACAGACGGGCGATCTGCATCTCCTCCCATACAATGCCTCGAAAGGTGCCATCTGAATAGTATCCTGGAAGCTGTTGTTGTAGGAGAACTCCACTAGAGGTAAATGACGATCCCAGCTACCGCCGAAGTCTAAAACGCACGCTCTGAGCATGTCCTCGAGAGTCTGAATGGTCCGCTCTGACTGTCCGTCGGTCTGCGGATGAAACGCTGTGCTGAAGCTCAAATGAGTGCCCAAAGCCTCCTGAAGTCTCTGCCATAGTCGGCTGGTGAGCTGGGTGCCTCGATCTGACACAATACAATTCGGTACGCCATGTAGTCGCACGATCTCGTCAATGTAGAGCTGAGCATACTGAGCGAAGCTGAAAGTGGTCTTCACTGGTAGGAAGTGAGCCGCTTTCGTCCATCGATCTACGATCACCCAGATGGAGTCATACCCTCGACTGGTCCTTGGTAGACCCACAACGAAATCCATCGAAATCTGCTCCTATTTCCACTTCGGAATGGGTAACGGCTGCAGCTCTCCTGCGGGCCTCTGGTGCTCGGCCTAGACTTGCTGACAAGTCAGGCATCTCAATACAAACTCCGCAATGTCCCTCTTCATCCCGTCCCACCAGTAGGTCTCTCTCATATCATGGTACATCTTGGTGGAACCGGGGTGGACACTATACACTGATCGGTGTGCCTCCTCAAGAATGTCGCGCCGCAATCCATCAGCATCTGGTATGCACAGTCTAGATCCATAGCGTAAAATCCCCTGATCGTCAATCACAAACTCGGAAAATCTTCCATGACCCATCTGTGCCATGATCTCTGAGCAACGGTCGTCACTGCGCTGTGCCTCATATATACGGTCAAGCAACTGTGGGCGTGCACGAACATGCGTGAGCTGTCCCCCTGTCTGAGTGAACTCAAACTCAACTCGGCTGTCGCATAACATCTGCCAATCTGCTGACGACTGCCTCTGCACTGCGCGCAAAAAGGATAGACTACCCCCGGGCCTCCTACTCAACGCATCTGCCACCACATTCGCCTTGCCTGGGTGATATAAGATCTCGCAGTCGTAGTCTTTCACCAACTCCATCCAACGACGCTATCTGAGATTCAGGTCTCGCTGCTGAAATATGTACTTTAAGCTCTTGTGATCGGTGAATATCTGACACGACTCGCCGTATAGGTAATGTCGCCAAATCTTCAGTGCAAAGACCACTGCAGCCATCTCCAAATCATGAGTGGGGTAGTTCTGTTCATGCTTCTTCAACTGCCGAGAAGCATAAGCGATCACCCGGCCATGCTGCATCAATACGCATCCTAACCCCACTCGCGAAGCATCACAGTAGACCACAAATCCGCCTGATCCCGAAGGCAAAGATAATACCGGCGCCGTAGTCAAACAAGTCCGTAGCTGCTGAAAACTGCGCTCGCACTCCTCTGTCCAAATGAAAGGAACTCCCTTCTGGGTCAAACCGGTCAAAGGTGCAGCTATACGGGAGAAGTCCTGAACAAAACGCCTGTAGTAGCCCGCCAGGCCTAGAAAACTACGGATCTCAGTAACCGATGTAGGTCGGGGCCACTGCTGAACAGCCTCAATCTTCTTCGGGTCCATATATATGCCGTCTCTCGTAACCACGTGACCCAAGAATCCGACGCTGTCCAGCCAGAATGCACACTTGGAGAACTTTGCGAACAGCTGGTGCTCCCTCAGAGTCTATAACGTAATCCGCAAGTGCTGCTTGTGCTCCTCTCTGCTCCGGGAGTACACCAAGATATCGTCGATAAACACGATGATGAACAAGTCAAGATACGGCCTGAATGTACGGTTCATCAAATCCATGAATGCTGCTGGGGCGTTGGTGAGTCCGAACGACATCACCAAAAACTTGTAGTGGCCATAGCGTGTACGGAAGGCTGTCTTCGGTATATCCTCCTGTCGGACTCGCAGCTGGTGGTATCCTGATCGTAAGTCGATCCTCGAAAAATAACCCGCGCCCTGGAGCTGGTCGAACAAATCATCAATGCGTGGCAACGGATATCTGTTCCGAATGGCAACTTTGTTCAGCTGGCGGTAGTCGATGCATAAGCGCAAACTTCCATCCTTCTTCTTGACAAACAGGACTGGAGCACCCCACGGAGAAACACTAGGTCGAATAAGCCCCTTATCTAACAATTCCTGCAACTGATCCTTCAGCTCTCGAAGCTCTGCCGGGGCCATCCGATAAGGCGGTATAGAAATAGGCCCCGAGCCGGGAATCAAATCAATGCAGAACTCAACATCGCGCTCAGGCGGTAGCCCAGGTAGCTCATCAGGGAAAACATCAGGGAACTCACAAACAACCGGGACCCGGTCTAATGGAACCTCCGCATCTCGAGTATCACAAATATACGCTAAGAATCCCTGACATCCCTTCCGCAAGAGCTGACCAGCGTGAAGAGACGAAATCATGCTAGGAAGGGTGACGCTGCGGTCTCCCTGAATAACAAGGACTGGCTCTCCCGGAAAGCTAAATCTGACTGCCTTCTCACGGCAGTCCACCGAAGCATAACAAGTGGCTAGCCAATCCATGCCCAGAAGCACATCAAAGTCCAATATATCGAGGAGAATCAAATCAACCGATGACTCCCTCTCCCCGATACGAACGGAACACAATCGAAATACAAAACGAGCGACAAACGACTCGCCTACCGGAGTAACAACAACAAGCGGATGATCTAACGACGACGACTCACGGTCCAACATCTGTGCAAAGTGTGTAGATACGTACGAATGTGTGGAACCTGGGTCGAATAATACCCATGAGTCGAAAGAGCAAACTGGCAAGGTACCTGTCACAACGGCATTGGATGCCTGCGCATCCTGCGGTGTCAAAGCAAATACTCGGGCCTGTCCTCCACCGATAGCGGGCTGACCTCGACCTAGGCCTCTGCCTCCTCGTCCTCTCTGAACAGGACCGCCGCGTCCACGGCCTCTGTGTGCACCTAACTGGCATGGAGCATCGCCTGTGGCAGGAAGTAGGGCTCTCTGAGGAGGGGGTGGTGATGGTGGTAGGGTCACATGCGGAATGGTCGCCGCTCCCTGTCGTCGCGCCGGACAGTCTCTGACAAGATGGTGCGGACTCCTGCACCCAAAACACCCTGGCGATGGCTGCTGTCCCTGGGGATAAGAACCATATAACTGTCCCCGTCCAAATCCTCTGCCAGGCCTATCTCTCGGAAGGAATCTGGCGCGCTGCCTCTGATACGGTACATCGGTGCGAATCTTCTTCGGCCCAGAAACGGCCGAAGTCTGTGATATGCGTGCCTCCATCCGTAATGCAGTATCCATAGCAGCTGAATAAGTGTCGTAGTGCTGGGCGCCAATGGCAAGATATAGCTGGGCATCAAGTCCCTGTACAAACCTCTTCACCATCTTCTCTTCGGTATCCACCAAATACTGAGCATATCGGGATAACTGTGTAAACTGGATGTCATACTCAGACACTGTCATCCCAGGTGTCTTGACTAAGGCCTCGAAGCTACGAGCTCTGGCGTCACGAACGCTCTCTGGGAGGAAACGAGCTAGAAAGACTGCTGTAAACTCGGCCCACGTCATAGGCGGTAGACTTGCAGCTCGACCCCTCAAGACTGACTCCCACCATGTCTGCGCGAGACCCTCTAGTCGGAAACTCGCAAGCTCTACCCATCGATCATCCGAACATCTCAGCGAACGGCAGATCCTGGCTAAACAGTCAAGGAACGTCTGTGGGTCCTCCGCTGCCTCGGTGCCGGTGAATACTGGAGGTCTCAGCCTCATGAAATCCTGTAGTGAAACCGGGATGGCCACGGTGGTAGTTGTAGGAGCAGGTATCATGGTCGTCTGTGATGTAGTAGGTACGTCATCCGGCCTCGGTGTACGACTGACTGCAACTAGGGATCCTACCATCTGACGTAGCTCCTGCATGCTTCTCATCATCTGTCGCAACTCCTCCATACCAGTCTCGAGCCTATCCATACGGCCTGGGGAAGGTGGATCGGTCTGTCCCTGCGGCGTAGGCATACCACCATGCTCAGTCCTAGTCTCGGACGAGCCAGCTCGAATCTCGTCTCGGGCGGCAGCCCTCTGTGCCCTCGTAGCCTTCGGCGGCATAGTGGCTGTTACAGGAAAATGGATAATAAGAACAGTGCAATAGGATCATAGGATACACGGAATTGAAGAAGAAATTTTCAAGCAAGTATATCCTAAAGTCAGTTAGGCGGAGTACCGTATCGCAAGTATGCCGCGGACATACATACGCTACGTTACCCTACTTAAGTCACTTACTCCATCTACCAAGGGTCATCCTACACTCAAAAAGGTAAAAACCTATCGCTCTAATACCAACTTTGTCACGACCCGCAGGGTACGGAACGTGACTGGCACTTAAGTTTACGAAACGTCTTAAGACGTCCGTAAAATAAGTAAGCCAAAGCCCAGAAACCAAAACCAAATAAGCAAAAGAATGAAGGAAAACCAATCCATTGAAAGCGAGTTTATCAAATAAGTCATATAAAAACCTTTTTAAAAACAATACAAATTTTTCCGAAAATTTCGGCAGAGTCTCCTTTGTAAATACTGGCCCCCAAAATGGGTACAACAAGAATATATATGAATCCAACAAATAAGGCATCCCCAAACGGGAGCTAGCTCTTCGCCACAAGGCGGTCACAAATCCCACGGAATATAAAACAACAACATGCGAAATGATCATAAAGAAGCATGAGAAAAACAGCATGTCGACTCAAGTGAGCTCGACCCCAAAATACAGCATAAAAAGTCCACAAATCCCACAGTCTCATCTCTAGGTCAATATACAACAATACTGGTAGATACAGTAGATGGAGTGCACTAGATACAAGGAATATACAAGGTGGTACAAAAAAAATAATATAACCCACCTAAGAGCAAAACCTCGAGTCCAGGCAAAAGAAACAAGAGCGCCTGCCGCTACTGTACCGACGGAGCGGACCTGCAAAAGGCTATGGCACAACGGGGGTGAGTTGCCAACTCGTGAGTAATAAATAACATTTACACAGTCTATCGTATGCATGCACGCAAGTATTCTAGCATCTCTAATACAGGTATGGCAGGACGTAATAGAAGGTATGTATGCAATATGAATATACTAGCAGGTATGAATGCAATGCGAATCAACTCATGATCTGAATGTGTAATTATAAGAATCATGTTTTTCATTTAGGAATCTCTTTTGAAATACCAGCACAATACCAATAGAATCAACAAGAACCTGTGTCCAGCAACGACACCTCAAAACTATCACAAATCTCATATATCCATGTCATAGTATCTCTGGCCTCAGCCATCCGGCTGACCCAGCTCAATACCAAAATCTCATCATCTCGCGGCCACGGTCGGTATCCTCTGGATATCCGCCATGCCAAACAGTCACCGGTAGGTAATCCGTCCCTTGCCAGGCTCAACGTCAACACCACATTCATCTTGCCCCGGGATACCATACCGGGCCCACCATGTACCCATGACGGTTCCTCCACTCCTCGACACGGATCTCGAAAACCACAGCAAACTCATGGTGGACGACACTTTACATCACTAGAAAACCGCAATTACATATTTTAAAAACATAATAAGTTTAGAAATTTTGCGGCTTTCCCCCGATATCCAGAAATATCATAAAATCTCAAGAAATCCTCATAAGTGCATACGTCAATGATAATGAATGCATATGGTATCAATAATCAAGTTGCGATGTGTGATTAATAGATTAGGCATGAACAAATAATATGGTGAAGTACATGCACATGAATAGCAATCCTACGATTTCATTTTAAGGAATTAAAGCAATAGCGCAAGTTTAAGTATCAATTATAGTAAAAGGTTTCAATTTAAAGGTTATCTAGTGTGGTGGCATGGAAATTACCAGGGTGTGTGTGTAAGCATGAATGGTGCTCGTGCTGCATATAAAAACCCTGGCAATGGTGCAGGTGTCCTATAGAATGGGTTCGTATATGTATGTCAATATAAGGCATGAATGTAGCAAATAATCATACAAGTATTACACCCCTAATTACTAACATTACTAAGAATCTTTTTAAGTTACTAAAACTATCGGGCGACTTGCGCCATCCAACGATAGTCCACCGTATATGTTACATCTACTCACCGGAATCCCTAGCTAGTCACGTCCAATCACCGCTTTCTCCTTTCGTGCCGCGTCTGACGTCTCCGCGACTGAACCTGGAATTTACATCAATACAAACATAAGGTTACATATCGAGAACGACGCAATTCCCTAACGAAAATACCATAGTTCACAAGCTAGGTACAACGTGCACAAAGTGCGCGGAACACACGCGAAAATCGCAAAAATCTACAAAAATGTCGATTTGGTCGCCCGGCAAAACTAAAACCCGATTACTCAAAAATCCGCACTCACGCATCCTAAATGTCATAGGATATGCCAACAATAAAATCTAGATATCGCAATTAATTCGCCACAATAATAAAATAAAAACCTAGTAAGCTAGAAGTTTGCAAATTTAGTGCAAACATCGAAAATTAGCGACAAAGTTAACACAATCCAACACAACAATCCAAACTAACCCACTACCTAGCCATTACACTAATTTTAAACCATTAACTATGCATCAAACCACAATTCCAACACAAACCCTTCTCTTGATTTTTGGTAATTAGCAACAACAATGAAAATTTCACACAAGTTAACTTAGATTAGCATAACATCAAGCCACTTAAGCAAAGTAACCTTATAGATTGGTTAAGTAAACAACTAGATAGCTAATTAGCTTTAATTAACTAAAACATGGTTTCAAGAAACCCTAGATTAATTTTCAACCATTAACTTTAAAAAGAAAACTAGATTAGGATTAACACTAAAATTAACACTAAACAACTAGATTAAAGAATTCTAACCATAGCAACTTAAAAGAGTAGAAATTATACCTCAAATCTATGGATCTAGCAAGAAGAAATTTGCTTCAATTGATGGCCTCAAGAATCGTGATCCAAGCAAGGGAGGTGAAGGAAAAAGGGATGAAGGATGGGGTTTAAATTGTTAGCTTTAAATTGCAATTTTTGGAGCAAACTTTGAAGAATTTTCTGAAGAAAATGAAAAGAACAAAGAGATGAAGGGGGCTGCTGGAATTTCGGCCAGAACAAGGGAAGGGGATGGTGTGGGGTGTGTGGGAAAAGTCTTGGTCAACTCCTACCAACCCACAAAAGACCATACCCAAATAAAAATTCAAACCTTTCTCAAAACAAACATCATTTCCACACAATAAAACAAGTCAAAGAGCATGGAATTTTATCTGGACCTGATGATGGTGGGGCCGGCCTTGAGGTGAGGAATGAGTGAGAGAGAGTGCACAAAAAATGTTTATGCAAAAAGACCCCCTGCAAGTCCAAAATTGGAAGTTTTAGCTTAAAATTCAATAAATTTCGTTTTCCATAATAAAAATTAGTTAAAACTTAAAATAAATTACTAAAAATTTATGTTACAACTAGATTTTAATTAACATGATTTTAAAGATTAAAATTGGCCCAGAAATTTTTTTATTTATCGCTAATTTAATGTATTTTCTTACCGGCTTAAAATAATATTAAAAAATTGAAAAATAGGGAAATTTTTTTAAATGACCAAAATTTCATAAGTAACTCATTTGCTACTAAGATCAAGCAATTACCTATCCATTTTAGGTATAACTAGTCCTAAACTGCAAAATAACAAAAAAGACGGTTTACGGAAAAATACCGAATTTTCACCGATTTTCAGGAAAACTCCAAAACGACTTTTCAAGACGCTACAGCGGCATACTTATGATAAAGTACTCCGCCTAAATGACCTTAGGATATATATTTTCTTGTACTTCCTTCCTTGATTCCACATATCCTTAATTCGATTGCAATGTCCTTATCAATCCTGTTTCTTACTCCAGCCACTATGCCGCTGTTTATCACAGAAAACTGCATTTTAATACCGCTCATTCATTATCTGTTTTATTATAGATCGGTACTATTAATCCATGTCTGCTCAGTAAATACGGATTACAGGTATCCGTGACACAATACTGGAAACGCACTCAAAATCACGGATATAACGTTTGTGAGCCGACACTGCAACCGGAACTGCAAACCGATCGATACCCAAAGAGTTCCTTAGCAAATAAATGTGTGCACACTATTTTGGTCCAACACAATACAAGTGCACACACAACTCTTTGGCATGGACCATGAAGGTGCTGCCATGATGCAAGAGGGGCACAAGTGGGCACATATGAGGTGATGTGTGTTTAATGCAAAAAGATGTGATGTGATTTAAAAAGCATCAAGTTCCCTCCAATTTACTGAGTACAACCCAGGCTGCTACAAAGAAATCAAGCAATACCAGTAGACTTATCGAGAGAACACAAGACCACTGTTGGAGATAGTGCTCTCAGAGTCAATTATTGGATCACAGGCACGTGATTGCAATGATTGAGGGAGGACCTATCCCAGTAGGACAGTCTTACACGAGATGATAGTATACTATCTGGTTTATCTTTATCATCGTGTACTGCTTTAGGTGACCTGACAGGTCGCTATTACATGTTGATAGAGCCCCTAGGATTCTTGCTTGACTGCCAGCAGTATGAGGGCGATCATATACGTAGGAGCTGGTAGTCTATAAGCACATCCTTAAACGGTCCCTAGTCGTGGGAGTTTCGAGACAGGGCATCGATACTCCAGAGTAGACTAGTGTATACAGTCGAGACCCCGACGAGGGGCGGTGGCCGGTCTCACAAGCCACTGGTGTCAGTAGGTTCACCTAAGATGTATACAGGTGCTCATTGGGTTATGAGTACACCGGACAGTACTAGCCGGGAACATGCTAGTTGGTCTTATACCTGACGTCAGATAGCAGTTCCCTGGTGACATGTGTACAGGTTAGTTCATCGACCTGAGGATCGTCATTTGTCTCGTGTGAGTTCCCACTGTACTTTGATTACTACCCTACCACGCTCAAAGGAGACGTGCAAACAGGTTTTAGTTGGGTACAGTCCCGAGCCACATGGAGGCAGTGAGCGGATCTTCGGGGGTTCGTCTCTCCCGGTATTGGGGGTGAGGTCACGCTGTGTCTATGAGAGCCATTACACGAAGTCCTTGGCCAAGGCAGGAGATTTACTGGTAGGTATTCCAGTAGTATCTCAGGGTGTTATGGGCTACACTCCGACACGACTTGTACCGCTTTTGGGGGTCTGACTTTCACCAACCCCCTAGGCCCGCCATGCGATGCTCATAGACGAACGGACCGGACTGTACGGATATTGTCACTGACAGGCTCAGTAGGGTGTCTGGCTGAGTTCTCTCACAGACGTCCCTTTTGGTCAATACCTGGTAGCCCGTTACGTATAGGCTAATACCTCTGACGTGCTAGTGGTTAAATCCACAACCAATGTATTGACGAGTCTTTAGAGTCCCCCACAGACCAGTTTCTCAAGTTTCGGGCGAAACGCTGTAGAGGCCGTATGGAGATATGGCAGGGTTCGATCAGATACGTGCAGCATTGCACGGATCAGGATCAGACGGTTAATACTAGCAGGCTTCGGTTTAAGCCGGATCCTAGTATTGTACAGTGTAGATTTTGTCTCATTGCATTTGTATTTCGGTCGAAATACAAATGCGGGTATGTATATACAGTAGCGGGGCTTTCCTGTAATTTATTACGGGATCAGTCTTTTGGAGTTGCCAGTTTGCTTTCCGTTTCGGCCACTTTCATTTGTATCTTTCATTGGCCATAGGTTGGTGGAGGAGGGCTTATTTGCTTTTGTGCAAATAAGCATTGTGGAGTGTGGCCTTTGCATATTCTTGCTTCATGATAATTCCTCCACCATTTGACTTCTTCTAGTCATTATAGCTTGACTTTCTTATTCATCATGGTTCACTTTTGGAATCATCATACTTGATGATGATGTTTGGTGATGATGGAGGGTTATGATTCATGGAGTGTTTGGATTAGTTTGTGATCATTTTCTTTTGTCAATGATCACCCTTTCTCTCTCTTGATTATTGGAGACACCCATATTCATTTGGCCACACACTCTCCACTCTATTCTCTCCTTGATATGGCCGGCCAAAGAAAGGAGGGGGCTGTCCCATATTTTTAGTGTGGGATTTTTGCTCTTTTGGCTTTGTTAAATCCCACAAGATCCATCTCCATAAGCTCATATCATTTCCTCCATCAAAGGCAACTTCCAATTCCCCAAATGAGACACAAGTTCCACGCTACATTCTACAGCAAATCTTGGGCACGTCGACTCGCCAACTTCGTGCCCGAGTTGCCTCGGACCAGAGGCGGGAGCCCGTAAAAGAAGCCGGCGACGTGGTGCCCTTCCGGCGACGTGGTGGAGACCGGAGATTCCGCGGGGAGATCGGGACGACGACGAGAAGACCGAAGGACACGGATCGCTCGGTATATCTCTTTACCCCTTTCTCTTGTTAGCTAGGACTAGATTAATGGCACGATCCGGGATTTTAGTGCGCAGTGGTGCCGGTTTCAAAAAGTTAAAGTAAATCATCGCTTCCGCACTCCGGCGTCGGATCGACAGCCGGGGCGCCGCCGTGCACTTACAGTGGTATCAGAGCCTCGCCATTAACCTAGTCTAGCTTTGTCTAGTGTGTTTATATTTTCGATCGAACAAAATTTCAAAAACCGCGTTTTCATGTGCATCAGTTTCTGTCGAAATTTTTTTGGCTCCAAAATTTTTTCAGGTTGTTGCAGAATGATGTGCACGGAATTATAAGACTTCTGTGGAAATTTGATCACGTGATTACACTATACGACCGCGGGACCGCGGCCAAACCCATGCTTGGGCCGCCGTTCCGCCGCAGTCTTTACTGTTCAGTGTATCAAATTTCTACAGAGTGTCTCTGTGTTTAAAATAGGGGTTTTGGAACATTCTTTTTGGGCCCAGATTTTCTGTGAGTGCTACAGTAGTGCTTGGGGCCCACTTCGATAATTTTGATCGATCGAGAATTTTAAACACATTAGTTCACAGTATTTACATTATATCTGCGACCGTGAATGTCACTCGATCGGTAAATCCTGTCTAACTGCTATAGCCCGGTTAGACGGATTTGCGAACGTGACATTCACGTTGATGTTCTGTGATTGTGTTGTGATGTTGCGGATTGGTCGTGGGGGATAGCCTGGATGCAATGTTAGTACAGTTTTTTGTTGTATTATGTACATTTGATATTGCGGGGCGAGCGTCCGACATATGGATTGCCGTCACTGCCTGTTTGTATTATTCATTTGGGGCACGACCAGGTTGCGGTCGATGTACCCGTTGTATGTATATTTTACTTTCTGTATTAGGATTACCCCGCGGAGGGGTGTATTGATAGCCGGGTTCTAGAGGGCAACAAGCCCGCATCTCATGGCGTTGAGACGGAGGGGGTTTCACTCTAGAATTGGCGGGCTATTCGCCGCACTCGTAGGGGGTACAGGTTGACCCAGGAGGGGTGCCTAAGTTACCGGATTCCGTGAAGTGCTGGGTGGTCCATTCACGTTGATGAAGGGGGCTGTCTCGCTTCAGGTTTTGGCGGGTAACTTGCCACGCCCGTAGGGGTCTAGGATTTTATTGCATAGGCTATCCATACGACCAGGGGAACGTCGGGTTTCAGTAGCGGCTCTGTGAAACCCGGGGATCCCAGATATCTGTATTGTTCTGTGATACTGTACATTTCTGTGATGTTGCATTTTTTATCACGCCTTGAGCGAAAATTATATATTATATATATACTAGTAGATGTTGTTTATGTTTTGCATCCGCGCTAGTCCAGTCCCCGCTTTGTCGTTAGTTAGCTAACCTAACGGGTAATGACGGGACCCAGTGGCGAATGCGGATGGCATATATGTACGTCATTATTTTCGTTCTTTATTGGTGTGATCAATTGATGGGACTGCGTTGATTCGGATCAATGCAAGTTAAATAAACCTAATCTGATGTTGCTGGAACATTTTTCAAAAAGCTGTTATTTGCAAGGACGTTCACTTTTGTTTTGCACAGTGGTATTCAGTTGGAATATCCCGCTCCTCAGTCGACGAGGCAAGGGCCGAGATCCCTTCACCGGGAGTGACCCTTCGGACAAAAGTTTGCGTCAGGGCAATAACTTCACTATAGCCGATTACTTTTGCTTTGCATCATGGTATTCAGTTGGAATATCCTTCACCTCATTCTACGAGGAAAGAGCCGAGATCCCTTCACCGGGAGTGACCTCTTTAGCAAAGGTTTTCGTCACTATATTTTTATAAAGCTATCCGGTTCCTTCAACGATATCAAGTTCATTACGTTAAAGGTTTTCGCCAGAAACCATTCGTAGCCCTCTGTCGTTTCACATGGATAGTCAATCAGTATTCAAGCTATGTTTGTTGGCCAAAGTCAAGGCATAGTGATTGGTAGCTATTGGGTATTTATGTGTAACATAGATAGATGCGTTGGTTTGGGGCAGTCATATAGCCTTGTTAGCCAAAGTCAAGGGCTTGTGCGGGTGGGCTCAAATTAACCTGGAGAATGACGGGTAGAACTTGACATGTGACTTATGATTTGTTGGCCAAAGTCAAGGTCATAAGAGGATGGGGCAAAAATCACATCGGGAGTTTCTAAAGAAACTGAAACTTGCCAGATATGCGCATACCTTCTGGAGTGTGATGACGTGAGCGGATTCCGTCACGTTATCATGCGATGATAGTTGGATCCTGATTCCCACTGATGAGTTGGTTTACTCCTCGGGTGATCCCGACTAATTCTTTTTTCAGGTTTGGAGGAGAATTTGACGGTATAGTGGGAGGTTTCCAGATTAGATAAATTGGTAACCATTCTGATTTAGGTTAGAGTGCACGCTGAGTGTTTCTTTTCTCTCTCTTTGGCAGCGACCATTGACCCGACCCTAGACTATGACTCAGAGACCAAAATTAACCGAACCTTCTTAACACTGGATTTTGGATTGTCAGAGTTGCGGACCTCATTGCCACTCCTACTTTTACCCTTTTCTCCAGGACACCCCGTATTACTATGAACGTCCACTTCCATTGGACAAAGCCATCGTATGGTTATATACGAACTCGAAGGGATTTATTCGAGGATGGTTTCCGGTTCTGGAGAAAACGAATAGGACTATTCAGTTGTCTTTTCCTTTTACCTTCTCTCAGGTTGCGAGTACTCTTTGGTTTAGGAGATAGTACACCTATTACACAAATTGGATAGTCTTCTTCCAAACCATAGGCAGGTGCCGACCGGTAGGGAATGAAGAAAACCAATTAGCCTAACGATGGTGTACAGAAGGTATTATGTAAAGACAAAAAAAGGGATTAGAAGGAGGGCAAAGTAAATTGCGATCGATATTCACGACCAAACCAGGTATTTCATTACCACTCCCACTTCACCTTTGTATTTCTCCAGGACACTCCGTATCACTACGAAGATCCACAGTTTATTGGATACTCCATCGTATGGTTATATACGAACTCGAAAGGAACTTGTTCCAGTTCGGGGATGGATTCTGGTTCGGGAGAAATAGGAATAAGGTTTATTCGGTTGTCTTTTATCCTCACCTTCTCTCGCATTGCGAGTGCTCCTAGGATTAGGACAGTACACCCATTATGCTTATTGGATAGTCTTCTTCCAAACCATAGGCTGGTGCCGAATGGTAGGGAAGGAAGAAAACCATTTGGCCTAAAGGGGTGTACAGAAGGTAACGACTAAAGACATATAAAGGGATTTGGAGAGGTGGCAAAGAATTATACGGTTACTGTCATGAATCTGGATAATGGAAGAGGCATTACTAGGAATACCCATATACCCCTACGAAACATTTCAATGTTTCAGTTTCACTGTATACTGTTAAAAGGAAACTGATTTTCCAATTAGTCCTTACTCCAGGGTATGTATTTACCAGGTATGATTCTCACATCTGTATGCTTTTACAGATGATGAGTGGGAGTAAGTTATTGGGAATTAGGTGATCATCCTCATTATATAGAGATTCGTTGTAATCGGTGATATTTGAGGAAGTCACCTGGGCTGTTTGCCGGACGGCGAATATTTGGTTTTGAATATCCGTTGTTATGCACCAATTTCAAATTGATATATTTGTACGTCTATTTTTATAGAGTGAGATATACCTTTTTGAAATTATGTCGATGACATTTACCTATATCAGTGGATGGTTAGGTAAGGAGCATTAAACAGCGGTGTAATTCTTCTTAACCATAGGTACATTTTTCAACCTACAACACACAGGGAGTGAGTTTTTAGACTCAAGGGACTTGTACAGAGTATTGTACATTGTCCAGTGTCCATTAGGACAGAGGGGATGGTCCTCGTACTATATTCGGTTTACTTATGACTTCTCTAGTTCTTAGACAGGTATTTCGTAGAAACGCAAGGTCCGAATTTTGAGAAGTTATAGGTATTTGAATAAAGTAGAGAACCAGGTGTTGCAAGTATCGGGATTCTTCAAGGTGATCAAAGATGCAGATACTTGTGTAGGGTATTCAGTTGATAGTAATGATTAAGAGAACTTGCTTCTCTTTCAGGTTACTCATAATTAGAAGCATTCCTAAGTCGAGTAACGCTGATCGTCCTCCTTCCATTTATTTGACATGCACTGGAGACGGCTGCATGATTTGAATCTGGTTCAATTAAATCAGTGCCTCTGTTTCTATATTGGATATAGAACAGTTCATATCTTAACGATGTTAAGGTACGGGGAGTTGTCCGGCCTATGCTTAAAACTAGACTCTGGATAACTCAAGGCATGTTCTGTAATGGCTGTTTGTGGGTTGACCCAGACTGTGACGAGGGTTGACTTTCTACCATCTGGAAGATCAATAGTGATATGGTTCTAGACTCGCCACAGTTTTAATAAAAAATGTATTTTTTTAGAAAACAATAGTGGGAGTATGGTAGAACTGGAAGTGATTCCAGAACCACAAACGATTACTGAAGATTTTGATAGGAACCTAAAGATTCAATCTGGATTGACATTCCATTGGCCACTCCGCAGATAAGGTGGGTAACCTCAGTGTAACGTTTTGAAAATCGTTTCGGTGAAATTTCGAAAAATCGGTAAAATAAGGGGGTTTTCTGCAAAAAGTCAAAATACAAATATCTTATTATAAAAATTAAATATACATATTCTAGCTATGTAATTGCTATTATTTGGTGTTTATTGAGCCGCTGGTGAAATTTCAAATTTTCTGAAAAAATATTATTTTATTATTATTTTAAGCCGTCACTAATACATTTAATTAGGGAAAATTACAAATTGGAATGAGTTGAAACAAATTTTGTGCATCATAAAACATTAAATAAAATTTTATCATGTGGTTTTTGGAACGAAATCATTTGCCAAAACGGTTTAGAAATTATTGAAGAAAAAAGGCTTTTTTTTAGCGTAAATGGATGTTTGGGGTATTGTATTTATCATTTTTCATCACCCCACACCCGTACCCACACCCACACACCCCCATTCACTTATCCCCTTGAAGAATTCAGCAGCCCCCTCTTTTGTTCCCACTTGGATTTTAAAGAAAAGAAATGAAAGAAAAGAAAAGAAAAGAGTAGAAAATGGTATAATTTGAGTTGACTTTGACTTGAACTAACTTTCCCCATCTCACTCTCTCTCCTCCCTCACCCAATCCCCCAAGATTTCTGGCCGAAACCTGAACCACAACAGCCCCAAATACTTCATCTCATTTTTCCATCAAAATCCCCAAAATTTCTATCAAAAATCCACCCATTTTCTCAAAAATTCAAAGCTAATTCTAAATCCAAGCTTTACCCATTATTCTTTAGCTATTCAAGCATGGATCTTGGAGCATGAAATCATTGTTGGAGGCTAAGATTTTTGCAAGTTTGATCTCAAGCTTGT
The DNA here is from genome assembly GCA_030015575.1 of Agapanthus africanus. NCBI lineage: Eukaryota > Viridiplantae > Streptophyta > Magnoliopsida > Asparagales > Amaryllidaceae > Agapanthus > Agapanthus africanus. Next base: position 510,850,038 of record CM057341.1, read on the forward strand.
GAGGTATAATCATAACCTTATGCTTAATTTGTTGTTAAATTACTTGAATCTAGCTATTAGGTGTTAAATTAGGGTTTTAAATTTCAAGTTTTGAAATTTAAAGAAAGGGTTTTGATTACTAAGTTAGGCTTTGTTGTGGAAATGAGTTGTGTTTGATTGTGTATGGTTTAGTGAGGTGGATTAACATATTTAGTTTTGTAGAAAACTAATCTAGTTGTTAATTACAAGTTGTTGCTTGAAAAATGTCCAAATTAAGCTTTTTGTTGCAAACTAGTTTTTGTAAATATTGTGTTAAATTGAGAATTAAAATATGGTTAGGGTTTTTATCATATTATTAACTTTATTAAGTGTAGTTTAACACTTTAGTTCATGGAAATGCAACCTAAATTGTAGTTTGTGCATTTTTGCTATGAAATTGTTAAAAAGGGTATTTTGTAAACTAGAATATTAGGGTTTTTGGAATTTAATGAGATTAAATTCCGGAAATTGTTTCTATGACTTATTTAAGATATTTAATAAGTATATTGGCCGCTACATTCATTTAAACATCATGTTTTGTACAAAAACGGCGAATTGTGCTTGCTAGATTTTCGGAAAAACGACTTTTTAAGTGAAATTGGGCTTTTGGGGAATTGTAAGCTATTTTATATTATAATTAGTGCTTTTAATTGTGCAAATGAATGTGATTGGATTTTTCTCGATGGTTTGACGTTTGTACATCGACATCGAGAGTTGGTTTGACTATTCTTGCATGCGTAGGCGATAGGTTTGGACCTATGCGTGATACGCGTGCCGATTTGATTTTCGTATGCCGTTTCGATTTTGAATTTAGTTTTAATGCGATATGGTGCGTTATGATATGTAGGTACCCCATGCGGACTTCGAGACGACAAGCAAGCACGTGGCGACGTCGGCACCGGCTAGCGAGGACCAGGTAAGTAGATTTATATCTACGGGGAGAAGTCGGATGGATGGCGTATAGCACCCCCGCAGTCCGTGGTGGTGTATACGGATGCGTATACACACCAACAATTATTATATGTTATTTGGGATTAATAACGATGCTTAGGATGGATATTGGTGTGTTGGATTACTTTAGTGTTGCGAACCCTAGGGTAGTGTTGCACTACACATACACACATACATATTTGCATACATTCCTTATTTCATATGTGCGTGTATGGGAATATATATTTATGTGTTCACATGGGTATGGGACTATGTGTTCATATACTAGATTTGAGGATAGTATTTGGAATTTGAGATGAGTCGATGAGATTGGGCTTGAGGCCAGGAGATCGGTGACGTGATTTGGTTCGTATTGAGATACGACATGATGTTTTAGCGGGTCTTCTGACGTAGTAATTCTTACACCCGCATGCATACATAGATGGCATCAATATTGTACTAGACGTAGGACATTATTCCGGATCATGATATTTGATAAAGAAGATACCAAATGAATAGTGTGATTGATGTGACTTTGACCCGTACCCAGATTTGTGGTTGTCGTACGACGGATTTACGTACGAGCTATATATTGATGATTGATCCGCACTCTTGACTTGGGATGTCTGATTATAGATATGGTATCGGATATGATATTATTGAGGCGGGATCACCGACTAATATATATACAGGTATGTATATACATCGACTCAGATGTTAGGCAGTTTCCTTACCTGTAGTCCAGCTGGTTAGCTTAGTCCTTTAGTTTAGTTTAGTTGTTAGATTAGATTCGATTCTTACCTATTTCAAAAACTAACGAATCGTGGGTATTTTAAAAGACAGCCCAAGGGATCCTACGGATATTTCAAAAGACGTATCTTTTCATAAAAACACCGTAGCCCCTATTTTCAAAACCCATGATTCGTGTTATTTCAAAAGGCACCATTTGTAGGACTGATATTAGATTAATGCAGATTAGTTTTAGTTGTGTCTAGTTCTCAGCTCCCGCTCATTTTTGTGGTCTGCTTCGCATCGCATGCTTATTTTATGTTTCATACTCCATTATTGATATCATGCTGTTAGGACACCAGCACCATTACCGATGATGCGTATGTACCACGTACACTTAATTGCCGGCTCACACACATCTTCATCGGTAATTGCCATGTCACGTACACCTTAGAAAATATTATTGCTTGACGTAGCCTGTTAGCTGATAGTTAGACATGATATTAGTGTACTTGCCTTATATGTTAGTTTAGACATTGTAGTTATTACCAGCTACTTCATGCATATTGTTATTCATTGTTATGCCGCATTCCTGGATTCTCATCATATATTCACTATTTTACTTGTTATTGAGGTTTTGGATTCGGATTTCAATGAGATTTTCTGGATTTGGAGGAAAACCGCAAAAACTTATATGAACTGATTTCTCTCTTTTTAAAATAAAAAGTGCGGTTTTCCCATGATGTATGAGTCGTCCACCATGAGTTTGCTGATGGATTTCGAGACCCGATTCGAGGAGACGGATGAACCGTTTCGGGTACATGGTGGACCCGGTAAGGTACCCCGGGGCAAGAAGCGCGTGATGATGACGATGTGAGCCTGGCAGGGGAGCACTACCTACCGGTGATATTACCCGACGCGTCGGATATCCGGAGGATACCGTCGTGGTCTTGAGATGGATGGTAGGGGCCGGTCTGGACTGACGGCGCCCTAGATATTGTGATTGAGACATTGAGATTAAGACTTGAGGTACGTAAATTATGACACAGAGATATCGAGGTATTTGGACACTTGTTTTGTGTCGATGCTGGGCACTGTTTTATGCTGATTTCATATATGGTACCTCATTTCTTTTAAAATACAGAAATCTCACTGATTTATGAAACCAGTTTTATTCAGTACATGCATTCTATTTTATGCATTCATACATCATCCATATGATATATTGCTACCTGAGGCACTGACACGGGCACATGAGATTACACTCGGGTTAGATATTTACCCTAGCCTTGTTATAGGCTACGTGTTATTCATATATTTGAGGATATATTATGATCATTGACCTAGGTTGCGTTATTTATGCGATTTCTGTGCGTAGATGTTTTTCTACTCACGAGTTGGCAACTCACCCCCGTTGTGCCACAGTTCTTGCAGGTTTCGCCGTACAGGTTTAATTACGGCTTGCTGGCACTCTTTCCATTTCCGGGTGACTTGCTAGTAGGTGGGTTATTTATATCTTACCCATCATTATATCTTGTATATCATTATTCTGTTGTATCTAGAAGTTCCATCAACCAAACATGTATTTATTTTTGAGATAGAGACCCGTGATGTTATTCTTTCGACCTTAGAGTCGCGCGTTTTATTTCTGTGGATTTCTGGTGGTTTTGAGTTTCCTTTTGAGTTGTGATCCTCGCCGTTGGCGTTGTATATTATATTGCTTGTGTGGTTGTGACCGTCGTTTGACGAAGAGCTAGCTCCCGCTTGGGGATGCCTTTTTCTTGATTTCGTATACTATTCATGTTGTATCACGTTTGGGGGCCAGTATTTACAAAGGAGACTCTGCCGAAATTTTCAGTAAAATTTTGATGTTTTTAAAAAACTGCATAATTCGGCTTATGCTATTGAAACTACTTGCTTTAAGTTGGTTTTTCCTGCACTCTACTATTTTCTTGGTTTGGATTTCTGGGTTTTCGGTTTACTTAGATTACGTACGCCTCGAGACGTTCGTAGTTTAAGTGCCGGTCATGTTCCGTACTTTCGGGTCGTGACAAAGTTGGTATCAGAGCGTTAGGTTTTACCTTCGGAGCGTAGGATGTCCCTTGGTTGATGGAATAGGTGACTAAAGTAGAGTGACGTACCGTTGGTATGTTCCGCGGCATATTTACGACACGCCACTCCACTTAAGAAGCCTTAGGATGTACATTTCCTTGTTCAGTATTATATTCCTTCCTGATCTAGGCTCATCGGTACCAGTTTGGTTTTGCTGCTACGGTTACGGGCAGGGAGAGCTACGGCTAGAGTTGCGGTCAGCACAAGCTCGTCACGAACCAGGACTGACCAGGGCGAAATTCCGGCGACACACGATTGTAGAGATGTGTCTTTTTACTGTGTTTCCGCGCCACGAGCGTTTGGCAGATCGCCTTCATGAGGTTACTCGGAGCTGCTGATCGACACTAGAGAATTGAGCCAATGATGGAGGCCAGCCAGATTTTGATGACCGTTGGTGTGTTGCTTACTCCTGATGATCGAGGCACAGTTCAGCATGCAGACGAGTGAGCCAGTTATTGCTGCGAACGACGAGATATCGCCCCAGATGTTGGAGCTATTGCAGTATAAGTTGTACTAAGAGATGATAGAAGGTCGCTAGTCATCGAGGATGAATGACTAGGACATGTGGATCGTTCGCCTACCCCGATGCGAGGTCATCAGATAGATTGATTCCAGCTAGAGACGACTTCACGCGGAGACGTTGGGAGTCGACAGAGACGATCGAATGTCAGAAACCTATTATTCCAAGTTTAAGATAGTCGGAAAGACATGCAGGCAATTCTATGGTCCCTCTAGAAGAATGAAACCCTAACTCGACTTAATGACCGTGTGAAAGCCTTTGAACCTTAGGGTTTGCGGCAGTTCTGCGGCGCCATTAGTGAGGCTTGGGTTTGCCCTTCTACGGCTGGACCACCGATGCTGTGGTATGTACTCGATACTATTAAACTGTACCCAAGATGTTGAGCTCTTGGGGGATTATGAGGTTTTGACGAATCGATTGGATGGCTCGACTTAATTCGGATGCTAGGTGGTGAGATGCATTCTTGGGAGACTCCAGATACGAGGATAGTCGTTGGAGCTCAGTCCATGCAGCCGCGACGAGACGAGTCCAAAGCAGACGACATTAGAGAAAAGTGGAGTAAGAGGTTCGCACCAGATCTAGATGAGATGACGTTCCACTCCGCCGACATCAGAGAGGCAATGCGCATGCCGAGGCATGGTACTTGGACTTACCTTCCAGAAGGAGTCGCGATGAGTATGCAGTCGTTCCAGAGCAAGATGCAGATATAGGAAAGGACAATGACTTCCGGACAGTTGGCAGAGACGAGATATGGAAGAGACCGTGAGCAGTTCCAGGACACTGCTGCAATGATACTTGCACCCAGGATCAGAGGTGTCAAGTACATTCAGAGAGCCAGAGGCCGACGCCAGTGATATGCTGTCTTACGAGTGGTCGTGATGATTGACCGGGAGATGACAAGAGACGTGCCAGAACTGGATCATCCCCGTTAGCACACCCGACAGGGCCGATGAGCCGATGGACAGAAAGATTGGTAATTCACAGTGAAGACCTTGACCCAGGATGTTAGTTATATGTATGCCCTAGAGGCCATTACTGTACATTGGATGTATATTGTAGTGGATGCTGGGACATATATAGAGAGGACTTTCTTGCTCGACATGATAGTATGCTATCTGGTTGCTCTTTACCTTAACGTGTACACAGATTGTCTCTCTATTACATGTTGGTAAAGCCCTTAGGATGTGTACTTGACTACCTGGACTGTGATGCGGATCATACTAGTGGGGACATGGTAGTCCATAAGTACATCCTTCAAAGTCCCTAGTCGTGGGTGTATCGAGACGGGGCATCGATATACCAGAGTAGACTAGCCTGTAGCTTCTCGACCCATACAGATGGGTGATGGATGATCCCATATCCATTGGTGTTTGACATCGGAGATGATATACGGGTGCTCAGTAGAGACTGGGTACACTGGACGGACTCCCCGAGAACTCCCAGATGGTATTATACCTCACGTCAGATGGCAGTTCTCTGGTGACACTGGTACAGAGTAGTCTGTTGACCCGAGATCGTCATAGAGTCTTGTGTGGTTCCCACTGTGCTTTGATTTCCATCTTACCACGTCCAAGAGGGCGTGCAAAACGGTGGTTTTTGGGTACAGTCCCGAGTCACATGGAGGCAATGAGCGATAGGAGGGGATTCGTCTCTCCCGGTATAGGGGGTTGATGTTGCGCTGTGTTCGATTGGCTATAACAGGAAGTCCCTGGCCAGGGCTGCTCAGAGAATTGCTGGTAAGTGTTACCAGTAGTTTCTCGACCCGTTATGAGCCTCATATCGACACGACTTATCGAGCTATTTGGGTCTGACGTTTACCACCCCTAGGCAAGATATGCGACATATCAGACGATCAGACCGGACTGTACGGTAGTGTTACTGGTTGGATTCACTGGAGGGTGAGCGGGCTTGCTCGTCGATCTTCAGATCGCTCAATACCCGGGTGGCCGTTACGTTTAGCAGACCGCTTGCGGCTTGTGGGTGTTTGATATGATCATCACCTGCTGCCGGCGTATTGACGAGTCTTTAGAGTCCTACACAGAGGTTTCCTGGCTCAAGCGAAACGAAATAGGAGCGCATATGAGATATGTGCGGGACCGAGAATAATGCGTGTATGTGATACCGTATTTCATTCTCGCGATGAATGTATCGAATGGTTGTATGCGATATAACCTAGTTATCGATTCAAGCGTTGATCCGATAAGCCGATACATTGTATACTAGTCGGTTGTGTGCGACATGACCGGATCATTGAATCAAGTGTTGATTTAATGATTTGATGCATATTTATATATTTGATATATTACTTTGCATCAACTAGTATCGGTTTACTTAAGATGGATTTTCTCGCTCGGATGTGCACATTGTATATGTGATATACTTTTTGTGCACTTGATTGTATCATGTTTGATGATACATGCTCTTTAGGGTTTGTGTAAAGATTAAACCATGGTTGTATATTGGTTAGGGTTTTCTTTTTCATTTATTTATTTATTGCATTTATTTTATTTTGGAAAAGAAATGGCAAAAGAAAAGAAAATGGTTGCTAGTTTTGTTTTACATTGAAAGTTCATGAAGGTTTAACTAAGTGACCATTTTGTCTTCATGCTTAACCCTAACCACTCCTTCTAACCATGATTTATTCTCTACACTTGACCATGGTTGCCACATGATAAGTGTTCAATTTATTTTCTATTTTGAATTAACTTATCATAAGATTTATCATCTTCTTCTTCTTCTTCTTCAAGAAGAAAGCTTGCTTCAACAATGGCAATTTGAGCATAAGTGTGAGAAATCCAATTCTAAAGTCTACCCACTTCCTATTTCTTCATCCTCTACCTCTTGCCAAGTAGTAGAGTGTGTTTCCTTCACAAGTTTTCAAGACTTGGTGAAGGTGGAGCTTGATCTAGCGATGCTTCGACGTAGATCATCTTCGGCATGGACATCGACGACCTAGCTCGCTTTTTCTCCGACGAAGCCGACTCTAGAGCCCGGATTCCTTTTGGACAGCGGAGACGACTTCGTTGCGGAGCTATGGAGGTGGAGCACCGGATCTACAAAGGTTGTATTTCCGATTCTTATAGTTAAGTGTTAACTAGATTGTTTTTCGCCTAGTTTTCTAGCAAACGATCCGTAGTCGGGTTTCTCGGCACCTAGATTTTTTGAAATTGGCATGGTTGATGCCTTGTGAGACCTCATTAGGGTGCCTAGGAACCCTACAGTGGTATCAGAGCCTAGCTAGAGCCTTAGGCGAAGTCTAGACGGAATTTGAAGTCCGAACGACCCGAAAACCCAAACCGGAATATGCTCTCTGGATTTTTTCCGAAAATGCAGATTTTTGTGTATTAAAAATGCCTAAAAAATTCAATAAATAATTATAAGAATTACTGTGCAAACTCAGGCGAAAGATTCATCCAACAGAGCGCGGAACCGCGGCAGAAGCCCTGCTTATGCGGCGGTTCCGCGGCTAGGTTGTGACGTCATCACATATTTTCTGCACAGTAATTCCTATTTAATTATTCTGGATTTTATGGGAATATTTAAAATTTATTCCAGAGTTGAATGTTCTGGGTTGTTTTGGGGATTCGGTGTATCGATCGGAGTATCAAATTTTGTCTGTATGGCTTTCCAGATAATTTTAGAATATGTTAAAAAGTTCGACCGGATATAAATACCCAATTTTTCCCCTGTCGGGAAATTTCCAAGTGTTGGATTTTTCTGTAGTTTAACGACGTTCTAAGTAGTGCAAGTAACTCGATGGACCCTCTAGAAGACAACAAACCTTAACTCGATTATGTGACCGTCTTGAACTGCCCTTTGAACCTTCGGGTTTGGGGCAGTACGGCGTGCCACATGTGAGGCGTTGGCTTGACCCTTCTACGGCTGGACCGTTGGTACTGAGGCACGAACGGAATGTTGTTAGACTTGTTTCATGTGTTGATCTGTATCGGGAAAACTTGGGTGTTCGATTGTTCGATCGGAAAGTTTAACATTTTCTGTTTATCCGGAATGGGATACAATAATTGGAATTCACAATAAGTTATGAGATAACTGAATGAATATTATAAACATAGCAGTTTAGTCTCACTTGAACGGTTGCCACAGAATTTTGATGTGATCAAAAGTCCGTCGCAATCACGTAGCGTACGCGGATACTCGCCGGGTAAACTCAATAGACAGCCTCACTCCATAGCCCCGACCAAGTGACTGTAGGAGAACCCCGTCGCCGAAAGTATCCGTTCGGGTGCTCGCGGCAGCGGTGTTCCGCCTTGGTGCACTTCGTCGACGGTATCAGGGGTGCGGCCGTCTACTGAAGTTTGCGACGAGCATTCGATCAGGATGCCGGGAATCTTGTTGAATTGCCCGACTTGATATTGAAAAGTGTTTTCGATTATGAGACTAAAATGCGGGGTTTATAATTGTTAGGCATGTGATGTCTAAGTAATTCATTTGGTCAGGCATGCGATGTCTGAGGTGATTGCGGATTCCAACTGTTGTAGTTTTACACTTTCTTTTCTGTGACCGTAAGTATAATATGTGATATCGCCGGTTTCGTTGCTATATCTCAACGACAATTGGGATGGACATATTTACTTACGTTGATGACATGTGATGTTATGTGTTGCTGGATATGTTATATTGGATCGTCGTGTTTGAATAGCCGGGTTTTTTTATGTGAGATGAGTGTTTTTCATTTTCATTCATGTAAAAACTTGTATGTAATATTCTTTTATTGGGGCACTTCCAGGTATCGGAAGTAGTCACCTTTTGTATATTATTTGCTTTTCCGCACTAGGATAGACCCAAGGAGGAGGGCACAAGTAACCGGGTTCTGGAGTCCAGTGGGAGACCAACTCGAGGAGTCGAGTCCGGGTCTCCTAACTCTAGAATTGGTAGGGTTGCTTGCCGCTCTCGTAGGGGTCTAGGGGTGTGGGTTTGGCTATTCATCACGACCGTGGAATCCGTGTTTTATACTGGCTCGTATTGAAAACACGGACGTCCTAGTATATCCAATATTTCATATGATTCTTCTGCTGCGATATCTGTGATGTGATCATGTGTTTCTGTGATGGATATAGTATATAGTATATATGATATATTATATAGACGTTACTTATGTTTTACACCCGCGCTAGCCCTGCCCTGCTCTGTCGTTAGTTACCTAACCTAACGGTGCACGAGGGGACATCGAGGCGAATGCGGATGGCATAAGTGTACGTCATATCTATCTGTGATGTTTAGGTACTTAAATGATGGGACTTCATTAATATGATTAATGAAATAAAAGAAACCTAAGATGTTGTAGAATCGAATTTCAAAATAAAACAGGTAGCTACAGTTTTTGCTTTGCACAGCGGTATATGAGATATATCCTGCACCTTATTCGATAAGGAAAGGACCGAGATCCCTTCACCGGGAGTGACTCCTTTAGCAATAACTGGCAGATGCTACAAACTCGGTTTGTCTTTTGATTGCTTTTAAGTGTTTTTGCTTTGCACAGTGATATATATGATATATCCTACACCTCATTCGACGAGGAAAGGACCGACGATCCCTTCACCGGGAGTGACTCCTTTAGCAAAACTAGAAAAGCCTCAAAAGCACTCCATTTTAAAATCATTTGATTCTACAACGATATCAAGTTCATTACGCAATAGGTTTTCAGAAAAACCTGTCGTAGCCCTCCGTCATTTCAGATAAGTAGTAGTTAGTATTCGTGCTACGTTTGTTGGCCTGCGTCAAGGCGTAGTGTGCGGTAGCTAACTGGTGCTTATCTGCATAAGCATATGATGTGATTGGATTAGGGTAGTCGTGCGACTCTGTTGGCCTGCGTCAAGGGTCTTGCGGGTGGGTTTAATTCAATCAGGAAATGACGGGTTGAACTTGACTAGCGGACTATGGTTTGTTGGCCTGCGTCAAGGTCATAGGACGCTAGGGGCAAAATATTATCGGGAATTTCAAGTGTTGAAATTTGCAATGAGATTGCATACCTTCTATGAGATAGTTGGATCCCGATACCCGCTGCGAGTAAGAGTTACTCCTGGGAGAGTTTTGTTCACTACAATTAGTCGATCAAGTAGGTGTCTAGAAAGGTGTCAACGAGGTTACGCCTCTGGGAAAACGAGGTTTACATTAATTAGGTCCGTGCGAAAGCACGGGGCACCTCCCTCAAAGTACCGACACTGGCCTGGCTGAAAGATTGGCGAACTTGTAGTGTGTAATTAATCCCGGCTAGTCTTTCCTTTTAGGGTTTGAAGGAAGATTTGATAAAAAGCAGTGGGAGCCATGCTGATTAGATAAAATAATAACCAATCTATTCTTGCAAGAGCGCACGCTGAGTGTTTTCTTCTCTCTCTCTCCAGGTAGCGACCATATCACGCCTTAATCAAGATAATAATACGGAATATTGACCGAACCCGCTTGTTATACTGAGCTGGGGAACGTTGGTCCCGCTCCAACTTATAATTGTTATAAGACAGAGCAGGAAATTGGGGATTACCAGAATTCCTTTGCCGCCCAAACGAAGAGAGTGCATGCTGATGCATCATCTTCGGGTGTGTTCATTATACAGAACTGTTTCTCAGTATCCTTTACGTCCTGGGTATGTGATACCAGATCAGGATCCCAGATATGTAATCTGTTACATAGGGCTACAGAAAGGTAGAGAACTGAGAACGGGTGATAAGTTTCATGAGGCAGAAAACGGGGCAAGTGTTGCAGCCAAGTCTGTCGGTCACTGTCACCCTGTATTACCAATACATTGATTCTGAACGAATGTTGTTAGATACCGAACCTGATATACCAAATCATATCACTCTCTTTGTTAGAAAAGAAAGGATATAATTTTGTATTGTTGGATAATGTTTTGAACATTTCCTTTATCAAAAGTTGATCGGTTCAGGCACGTTATCTAAAAGCATTAATGTTCTAAATCAAACCACAGTTCTTTGTATACAGAACACACACAAGAGGAAGAGTTCAGAACTGAACGAATCCTTCTTGAGGCATTGTAGACTAGGTCATATCAATGCGACCCGACTAGCTGAAGTTACATTTAGATGCATATTTAAATTAGTTTGAATTTACATCTTGTGAAACTCGCCAGTCATGTCACAAAGATAAGATGACCACAGCTCTGTTTATTGGAAACAGAGAAAGAGTTAGTAAACTCTTGGAATGATACATGCTGATGTATGTAGGTCCCCTGTCTACACATGCCAAGACCGGTTCTTTGTACTTCATTACATTCTCTGATAATCTCTCAAGATTCAGACCTATATTCCTGTTGAAACACAAGTCCGAACCTTTTGAGATATTCACAGAATATAAGTGAGAAGTAGAGAACCAAAATACGGGTAAAAGTATTATGTCCTTTGATGTGATCAGGGAGGAGAATACTTGAGCACGGAATTCCTGGACTGTTCTAAAGGAGAATGAGATTCTCTCTCAGCATTACTCCTTCGTATACATCATAGCACGATGGTATATCGGGGCGGAGCAATAACACCCTATATGATAAGGTGTGCTCTATGATGAGTACTACTGAGTTACCTATTTCCTTTTTGGGAGTTATGCACTTGAGAAGCTGCATACCTATTGAATAGGGTTCGAATCAAATTAGTTGCCTACCATTTCATATGTGATATGGAAAGGGAAGAGCCCATGTCTTAAGCTAGTTAAGATTTGGGGTTGTCCGGCCTATGTCTGAAAAGCAAAATCCGGACAAGCTCGAGGCAAGGTCAGTAATGTAGAACTGGAAAGGTTCCAGCTATACAAACTGCAGCTGATGATTTAAAAGAACCAAAGGATTTGATAGTTACCAACGAACCTCAGCCTCTCCGCCGATCTAGTAGGGTTCCTCACCCACCTGAGAGATACTTCGGTTTCTCTATGACAGTGGGAGCGAGGATTACATCATGAGATGATGACCCAACTAGTTTCGAGCTGGCCATCAGGAGTAAGACTCTGTAAGAATGGCTGGATGCTTAGTGATCTGAGATGGAATCCTTATACACCAACAAAGTATAGACTTTGGTTGCTATATCTGAAGGGTTAAATCCCCATCAGGAGCAAGTATATCTTGAGAAGATTACTTGGTGTACATGGAAAAGTTGAGACTTTCAAAGCTAGACTTGTTAAAGGTCTGCATCATTGACCAGGTATGGATCATGACGAAACCTTTTCTAAGGAGCTATGCTTAAGTCCATCCAGATCCTACTTGTCACGGCTACATACCATGACTACGATATCTGGTGGTTGGGTGTCATGACTGCTTTTCTAAATGATGTTTTAGAAGAGTGCGTCTATAAGTACACAGCCAGAGGGCTTCGTAGACAGTGGGAGCAGCGGAAACGTGTGCAAGATGCTTTATAGGATAAAGCAGGTATCGCGGAGTTGGAACATCTGTTTTGATGGATAAGTCAAAGAGTTTGACATCATCAAAATGGTAGATGAACCTTGTATAAACAAAAAGGTAGTAGGGAGTATGGTGGTGATCCTCGTAGAGTACGTGGATGTCATGCTCATGATAGGGAAGGAGTTTCCTATTCTACGCTCAGTCAATCTCCGCTTATCACAATGATTCTCCATATAGGATCAAAGTGATACCTCCTAAATCCTCGATTTTGGATCTATGAGTTAGATCTAAATGGATGTTAGGATTCTCACTTGTCGAAGTGAGATGGTATCACATGATCCTGGGGAGAATCACTGGAAGGGTTCCAGGGTGATAAAGATGACTTAATGTCAGTCGCAGGCATTGTCTTTACCCTCAGTAAAGGGACGGTATGTTGGAAGAGTTCCAAGCTAGATACCGTGAAATACTAGATGATAAAGGCAGCATACATCGCTACTTAAGATGCTACCAAAGAGGCTGTTTGGATGTATATTGGTTCATGAGATGAACTATGTTCCTCCCATTGTGTGACAATGGAGTTGTGGCTTATGCCAAGGAACGCAGGTCCCATCAGTGATCCAGATATATTCTAAGGCAGTATCACCTGATCGTGGAGATGGTTGATCTCCAGGGAGATCGAGGTTAGGAGAGCAGACTCAGAGGACACCACGGTGGATTCACTCACGAAGGCCTATTCCCAGAGAGAGACTATTATGGGATGGTTGAGTATGAGATACTACAACCACTGCTACAGATGGCCCTAGTGCAAGTGGGAGATTGTTAGTTATATGTATGCCCTAGAGGCCATTACTGTACATTGGATGTATATTGTAGTGGATGCTGGGACATATATAGAGAGGACTTTCTTGCTCGACATGATAGTATGCTATCTGGTTGCTCTTTACCTTAACGTGTACACAGATTGTCTCTCTATTACATGTTGGTAAAGCCCTTAGGATGTGTACTTGACTACCTGGACTGTGATGCGGATCATACTAGTGGGGACATGGTAGTCCATAAGTACATCCTTCAAAGTCCCTAGTCGTGGGTGTATCGAGACGGGGCATCGATATACCAGAGTAGACTAGCGTGTAGCTTCTCGACCCATACAGATGGGCGATGGATGATCCCATATCCATTGGTGTTTGACATCGGAGATGATATACGGGTGCTCAGTAGAGACTGGGTACACTGGACGGACTCGCCGAGAACTCCCAGATGGTATTATACCTCACGTCAGATGGCAGTTCTCTGGTGACACTGGACAGAGTAGTCTGTTGACCCGAGATTGTCATAGAGTCTTGTGTGGTTCCCACTGTGCTTTGATTTCCATCTTACCACGTCCAAGAGGGCGTGCAAAACGGTGGTTTTTGGGTACAGTCCCGAGTCACATGGAGGCAATGAGCGATAGGAGGGGATTCGTCTCTCCCGGTATAGGGGGTTGATGTTGCGCTGTGTTCGATTGGCTATAATAGGAAGTCCCTGGCCAGGGCTGCTCAGAGAATTGCTGGTAAGTGTTACCAGTAGTTTCTCGACCCGTTATGAGCCTCATATCGACACGACTTATCGAGCTATTGGGGTCTGACGTTTACCACCCCTAGGCAAGATATGCGACATATCAGACGATCAGACCGGACTGTACGGTAGTGTTACTGGTTGGATACACTGGAGTGTGAGCGGGCTTGCTCGTCGATCTTCAGATCGCTCAATACCCGGGTGGCCGTTACGTTTAGCAGACCGCTTGCGGCTTGTGGGTGTTTGATATGATCATCACCTGCTGCCGGCGTATTGACGAGTCTTTAGAGTCCTACACAGAGGTTTCCTGGCTCAAGCGAAACGAAATAGGAGCGCATATGAGATATGTGCGGGACCGAGAATAATGCGTGTATGTGATACCGTATTTCATTCTCGCGATGAATGTATCGAATGGTTGTATGCGATATAACCTAGTTATCGATTCAAGCGTTGATCCGATAAGCCGATACATTGTATACTAGTCGGTTGTGTGCGACATGACCGGATCATTGAATCAAGTGTTGATTTAATGATTTGATGCATATTTATATATTTGATATATTACTTTGCATCAACTAGTATCGGTTTACTTAAGATGGATTTTCTCGCTCGGATGTGCACATTGTATATGTGATATACTTTTTGTGCACTTGATTGTATCATGTTTGATGATACATGCTCTTTAGGGTTTGTGTAAAGATTAAACCATGGTTGTATATTGGTTAGGGTTTTCTTTTTCATTTATTTATTTATTGCATTTATTTTATTTTGGAAAAGAAATGGCAAAAGAAAAGAAAATGGTTGCTAGTTTTGTTTTACATTGAAAGTTCATGAAGCTTTGACTAAGTGACCATTTTGTCTTCATGCTTAACCCTAACCACTCCTTCTAACCATGATTTATTCTCTACACTTGACCATGGTTGCCACATGATAAGTGTTCAATTTATTTTCTATTTTGAATTAACTTATCATAAGATTTATCATCTTCTTCTTCTTCTTCTTCAAGAAGAAAGCTTGCTTCAACAATGGCAATTTGAGCATAAGTGTGAGAAATCCAATTCTAAAGTCTACCCACTTCCTATTTCTTCATCCTCTACCTCTTGCCAAGTAGTAGAGTGTGTTTCCTTCACAAGTTTTCAAGACTTGGTGAAGGTGGAGCTTGATCTAGCGATGCTTCGACGTAGATCATCTTCGGCATGGACATCGACGACCTAGCTCGCTTTTTCTCCGACGAAGCCGACTCTAGAGCCCGGATTCCTTTTGGACAGCGGAGACGACTTCGTTGCGGAGCTATGGAGGTGGAACACCGGATCTACAAAGGTTGTATTTCCGATTCTTATAGTTAAGTGTTAACTAGATTGTTTTTCGCCTAGTTTTCTAGCAAACGATCCGTAGTCGGGTTTCTCGGCACCTAGATTTTTTGAAATTGGCATGGTTGATGCCTTGTGAGACCTAATTAGGGTGCCTAGGAACCCTACACAGGAGTGGTCATGGTTACGCACACCAGCAGGCCAGAGTTCATGATCATCGACGAGACGTCCCATTAGTGACCGCGACAGTTGGCCCGAGATTCTTAGAGGATGCACTTGAGCGATACTATTCCGCCATTATTGATTTCGATGTTTTGGGTGATTTATTCGTATGATTTGATTTTGATGATTGAGGATTTACGATCTTTGCACAGTGTTGCACCTGATATCGTTTTCATGCTTTAGTTTCACATGTTTGTGATTTTACGGTTTTAAACAGTTGAGTTGATTTTGTGCGTATGCACGCACGCGATTTGGTTCCTGCACTCTGTATACTTTATATATGCTGGCAGTGCAGTGACATATATTTTGTGCACTTGGATACACTGGATTTCGATTTCGAGGGTGATGCTCGACATTTGTTTTGTGCATTTTATGCACCGGATTGGATTGTTAGCGCCTGTTGGGCGCCTGTTACGAGATGCGATTTGGTGCACACCAGATGCACTAATTCGAGATTTTTCGTGCATGTCAGATGCACCTGATTTTGCTGTCAGGCACATACGTTGCCTACGACAGATGTTTCGTGCACACCCGATGCACTTAGATGTTGTTTCTGTGTGCATGTATGGCACATTCATGGATTTTGATTTCCGTGCGCACCAGACGCACGTAGCATTCATGTGCATATTTTGGGATTGATTTCGTATAGAGCAGTACGTTTTTATGATATTGCTATGTATTTTCGTACTGAGCAGGACTAGTCAGAGGACAGTACCTGAATATATTTTGCATGCATTGATAGTTATTGAAGGAATTTCCAAAAAGCGAGCTATAGCCTCAGTATTTACCTACGTGTCTGATATGACACGAAATGTTTAAAACAAGGAGACCCTTCTAAATTGTTTCCAAAACGGCGGAACGTACATTTCAAACAAAGGTATATATGTATATAGTTATTTTCTTATGATAGACGTCCGCCACTGTGCAGTGTTATACGCGTTGCACAGCGACTTAAAGAGATTTGGCATGCATTTCCTTCAGATACTTACATATATAGATTCGATATTTACATGTATAGTTTCGAGTTATATCATATTGGTTTTGCCTTGGATTTGGCATTGATGTCTTCCCCATGACTCCGATGATTGCGGGATGCTTGACGGAGTTGTGATTTGAGTTATATGCTCATTTTTCATGCGCATGCGCTGCGCTACGATTGTTTTAGGTATTTACAATTTCGGAGCCCTGACGACTTGATGGTTTTGGTTTAGATATTTTAGTATTTGGGGAGAGTTTTAATTTAAATTCGGGGAACGAATTTCTTTAAGGGGGGAAGATTGTAACGTTTTGAAAATCGTTTCTGTGAAATTTCGAAAAATCGGTAAAATAAGGGGGTTTTCTGCAAAAAGTCAAAATACAAATATCTTATTATAAAAATTAAATATATATATTCTAGCTATGTAATTGCTATTATTTGGTGTTTATTGAGCCGCTGGTGAAATTTCAAATTTTCTGAAAAAATATTATTTTATTATTATTTTAAGCCGTCACTAATACATTTAATTAGGGAAAATTACAAATTGTAATGAGTTGAAACAAATTTTGTGCATCATAAAACATTAAATAAAATTTTATCATATGGTTTTTGGAACGAAATCATTTGCCAAAACGGTTTAGAAATTATTGAAGAAAAAAGGCTTTTTTTAGCGTAAATGGATGTTTGGGGTATTGTATTTATCATTTTTCATCACCCCACACCCGTACCCACACCCACACACACCCATTCACTTATCCCCTTGAAGAATTCAGCAGCCCCCTCTTTTGTCCCCACTTGGATTTTAAAGAAAAGAAATGAAAGAAAAGAAAAGAAAAGAGTAGAAAATGGTATAATTTGAGTTGACTTTGACTTGAACTAACTTTCCCCACCTCACTCTCTCTCCTCCCTCACCCAATCCCCCGAGATTTCTGGCCGAAACCTGAACCACAACAGCCCCAAATACTTCATCTCATTTTTCCATCAAAATCCCCAAAATTTCTATCAAAAATCCACCATTTTTTCTCAAAAATTCAAAGCTAATTCTAAATCCAAGCTTTACCCATTATTCTTTAGCTATTCAAGCATGGATCTTGGAGCATGAAATCATTGTTGGAGGCTAAGATTTTTGCAAGTTTGATCTCAAGCTTGTGAGGTATAATCATAACCTTATGCTTAATTTGTTGTTAAATTACTTGAATCTAGCTATTAGGTGTTAAATTAGGGTTTTAAATTTCAAGTTTTGAAATTTAAAGAAAGGGTTTTGATTACTAAGTTAGGGTTTGTTGTGGAAATGAGTTGTGTTTGATTGTGTATGGTTTAGTGAGGTGGATTAACATATTTAGTTTTGTAGAAAACTAATCTAGTTGTTAATTACAAGTTGTTGCTTGAAAAATGTCCAAATTAAGCTTTTTGTTGCAAACTAGTTTTTGTAAATATTGTGTTAAATTGAGAATTAAAATATGGTTAGGGTTTTTTCATATTATTAACTTTATTAAGTGTAGTTTAACACTTTAGTTCATGGAAATCCAACCTAAATTGTAGTTTGTGCATTTTTGCTATGAAATTGTTAAAAAGGGTATTTTGTAAACTAGAATATTAGGGTTTTTGGAATTTAATGAGATTAAATTCCGGAAATTGTTTCTATGACTTATTTAAGATATTTAATAAGTATATTGGCCGCTACATTCATTTAAACATCATGTTTTGTACAAAAACGGCAAATTGTGCTTGCTAGATTTTCGGAAAAACGACTTTTTAAGTGAAATTGGGCTTTTGGGGAATTGTAAGATATTTTATATTATAATTAGTGCTTGTAATTGTGCAAATGAGTGTGATTGGATTTTTCTCGATGGTTTGACGTTTGTACATCGACATCGAGAGTTGGTTTGACTATTCTTGCATGCGTAGGCGATAGGTTTGGACCTATGCGTGATACGCGTGCCGATTTGATTTTCGTATGCCGTTTCGATTTCGAATTTAGTTTTAATGCGATACGGTGCGTTATGATATGTAGGTACCCCATGCGGACTTCGAGACGACAAGCAAGCGCGTGGCGACGTCGGTACCGGCTAGCGAGGACCAGGTGAGTAGATTTATATCTACGGGGAGAAGTCGGGTGGATGGCGTATAGCACCCCCGCAGTCCGTGGTGGTGTATACGGATGCGTATACACACCAACAATTATTATATGTTATTTGGGATTAATAACGATGCTTAGGATGGATATTGGTGTGTTGGATTACTTTAGTGTTGCGAATCCTAGGGTAGTGTTGCACTACACATACACACATACATACTTGCATACATTCCTTATTTCATATGTGCGTGTATGGGAATATTTATTTATGTGTTCACATGGGTATGGGACTATGTGTTCATATACTGGATTTGAGGATAGTATTTGGAATTTGAGATGAGTCGATGAGATTGGGCTTGAGGCCAGGAGATCGGTGACGTGATTTGGTTCGTATTGAGATACGACATGATGTTTTAGCGGGTCTTCTGACGTAGTAATTCTTACACCCGCATGCATACATAGATGGCATCAATATTGTACTAGACGTAGGACATTATTCCGGATCATGATATTTGATAAAGAAGATACCAAATGAATAGTGTGATTGATGTGACTTTGACCCGTACCCAGATTTGTGGATGTCGTACGACGGATTTACGTACGAGCTATATATTGATGATTGATCCGCACTCTTGACTTGGGATGTCTGATTATAGATATGGTATCGGATATGATATTATTGAGGCGGGATCACCGACTAATATATATACAGGTATGTATATACATCGACTCAGATGTTAGGCGGTTTCCTTACCTGTAGTCCAGCTGGTTAGCTTAGCCCTTTAGTTTAGTTTAGTTAGATTAGATTCGATTCTTACCTATTTCAAAAACTAACGAATCGTGGGTATTTTAAAAGACAGCCCAAGGGATCATACGGATATTTCAAAAGACTTATCTTTTCATAAAAACACCGTAGCCCCTATTTTCAAAACCCATGATTCGTGTTATTTCAAAAGGCACAATTTGTAGGACTGATATTAGATTAATGCAGATTAGTTTTAGTTGCGTCTAGTTCTCAGCTCCCGCTCATTTTTGTGGTCTGCTTCGCATCGCATGCTTATTTTATGTTTCATACTCCATTATTGATATCATGCTGTTAGGACACCAGCACCATTACCGATGATGCGTATGTACCACGTACACTTAATTGCCGGCTCACACACATCTTCATCGGTAATTGCCATGTCACGTACACCTTAGAAAATATTATTGCTTGACGTAGCCTGTTAGCTGATAGTTAGACATGATATTAGTGTACTTGCCTTATATGTTAGTTTAGACATTGTAGTTATTACCAGCTACTTCATGCATATTGTTATTCATTGTTATGCCGCATTCCTGGATTCTCATCATATATTCACTATTTTACGTGTTATTGAGGTTTTGGATTTGGATTTCCGTGAGATTTTCTGGATTTGGAGGAAAACCGCAAAAACTTATATGAACTGATTTCTCTCTTTTTAAAATAAAAAGTGCGGTTTTCCCATGATGTATGAGTCGTCCACCATGAGTTTGCTGATGGATTTCGAGACCCGATTCGAGGAGACGGATGAACCATTTCGGGTACATGGTGGACCCGGTAAGGTACCCCGGGGCAAGAAGCGCGTGATGATGACGATGTGAGCCTGGCAGGGGAGCACTACCTACCGGTGATATTACCCGACGCGTCGGATATCCGGAGGATACCGTCGTGGTCTTGAGATGGATGGTAGGGGCCGGTCTGGACTGACGGCGCCCTAGATATTGTGATTGAGACATTGAGATTAAGACTTGAGGTACATAAATTGTGACACAGAGATATCGAGGTATTTGGACACTTGTTTTGTGTCGATGCTGGGCACTGTTTTATGCTGATTTCATATATGGTACCTCATTTCTTTTAAAATACAGAAATCTCACTGATTTATGAAACCAGTTTTATTCAGTACATGCATTCTGTTTTATGCATTCATACATCATCCATATGATATATTGCTACCTGAGGCACTGACACGGGCACATGAGATTACACTCGGGTTAGATATTTACCCTAGCCTTGTTATAGGCTACGTGTTATTCATATATTTGAGGATATATTATGATCATTGACCTAGGTTGTGTTATTTATGCGATTTCTGTGCGTTGATGTTTTTCTACTCACGAGTTGGCAACTCACCCCCGTTGTGCCACAGTTCTTGCAGGTTTCGCCGTACAGGTTTAATTACGGCTTGCTGGCACTCTTTCCATTTCCGGGTGACTTGCTAGTAGGTGGGTTATTTGTATCTTACCCATCATTATATCTTGTATATCATTATTCTGTTGTATCTAGAAGTTCCATCAACCAAACATGTATTTATTTTTGAGATAGAGACCCGTGATGTTATTCTTTCGACCTTAGAGTCGCGGGTTTTATTTCTGTGGATTTCTGGTGGTTTTGAGTTTCCTTTTGAGTTTTGATCCTCGCCGTTAGCGTTGTATATTATATTGCTTGTGTGGTTGTGACCGTCGTTTGACGAAGAGCTAGCTCCCGCTTGGGGATGCCTTTTTCTTGATTTCGTATACTATTCATGTTGTATCCCGTTTGGGGGCCAGTATTTAAAAAGGAGACTCTGCCGAAATTTTCAGTAAAATTTTGATGTTTTTAAAAAACCGTATAATTCGGCTTATACTATTGAAACCACTTGCTTTAAGTTGGTTTTTCCTGCACTCTACTATTTTCTTGGTTTGGATTTCTGGGTTTTCGGTTTACTTAGTTTACGTACGCCTTGAGACGTTCGTAGTTTAAGTGCCGGTCATGTTCCGTACTTTCGGCTCGTGACACTCAGGCACCCGAGAGGTACTCCGGTAACCTCAAGGACGGTGACAGGGAGGTTCTTGTTTACCCAGACTTGCCATTGTTGTTGTTCCAGGCTGCGAGACCCGGCAGGAGGATGAGTATAGCGTCGTTCTAAACTAGCTTTAGAAATGTACGTCTATATGACTCTGCCAGAGGGTTGTCGTAGTCAGTGGGAGCAGCGGAAGTATTGGTGGCTTATGTCTATTTATAGACTAAAGCAGATATAGCGGAGATAGATCATCTATTTCTGATGTGACAGTCATAGGTTTGACTTCATCAGAATAGGGGATGGATCTGTTAAGGAGGTTGTAGGGTGTGATGTCCTGGTATTTGGATGACATACACAGAGTAGGAAGTAAAATTCCTATACTACGATTGGTTATATTCTTTGGTTGTCACACAGTGGTTTCTCCACATAGGACTTGGATATTATATCAGACATTCTGGTTACTAGATCTATAGATCTAAATTTGGGTGGTTTCCAAATCAGGGTATGTTCATATCATATTTTTGCATTTTCATACCGTCCAATTTTCATCACATTGCATATCCGTAGATACTCTTGAGCCGTGTTTGCTAGTCAATTGCAGGATACAGGTCCTCGGTTCCAAAACGGTGAAATTCATGGAAAAACACGACAAAATCCGGGTTCCTGCCAACCACAGATAAAACACGGTCTCCGCTCTTCATCCGTATGTTGCCAGATACCAGTTTAGGAGACAAAAGGACAAATCAATTGTCACCTTCATGCACAAAGCACTATGGTAGCACATAATCCAAGAGATCTACACGGAGCTCGAGGCAATCATCCACAAAAAGTCCACTTCATAACACCTTTCCCTCAACAGAAATTCTGGAAGAATTTTGGATGTATTTTCAGAAAATACATACAACAGACAAGAGGGGACAGAAGAACAGGGAAGTACCCCAAAGCCCACACCCTAAACCTACCAAGGTGCGGCGGATCCGCGGCCAAAGGGGGGTCTAGGCCGCGGATCCGCGGCAGTACAGTGCCTTCAGCCGACCAATTTTCAGGGGTATTTTGGTATTTGCATTTTTGGTCTGGTGGTTGCCCTAGGTTTTCATTCTCCAGCCTATAAATAGCCCAGAAGTTTGAGAAGGAAGGGGTGCATAATCTTGTATTTTTCTTTGCTAGGTTTTAGTGCATGTTCTTCTTCCTCTTCTCACCTCTTCTCCATTAAACTTGTAAGTGAGCTTTTGAGTGAAGAGTGATGAATAAAGAAGACCATTTTTATTATCATGCTTGTCTCTTTCTTTACTTGTTATAATTGTTGTAATTTTAATTGTTAAGTAGTTGTTGTTATTTCCTTGTTGTTTGTTTCTTCTCTCTTTTTCTTTATCCTTTCATACGACAATGATACTTACGCTTGATCCTCGCCAAGGTGAGGTCGCAAACAGTTAGTCGTATTCTTCTAATCTCTTTCTTTCTATCTTCCTCTTTTGTGTTGTTTTATTTTTCCGTATTATGAAGTGTGAGTAGTTCTATACTTGTTAGGGTAGGATAAGGGAAGTTTGAGAGAAGGAAATCTCTCTCACTCTTTCCTTGCCCAACAACTTAAATCAACTCCCGTTAACCCAACCACAATCCGCTCCTTACGGCACCCTATCCTACATGATAGCGGTGATTCCGTAGTGAGACCGGTTGTGGTTGAATTAACCGGAGGTTATGGATAAGAGCCAAGAACGGACGGACAAGCACCAAAAGGAAGGACTATGCGTTGGAAAGCCTAGCTTATACTCGCAAGTTCCTTCCTAGTCGAGCTAATCCCCGTTGTTGCCGATTACCGTAACACCGATATTAAGTGGGGCAACGAAAGATGTGGAGACTCCTAACTCAAACTAACCTAATCCTAACCCTAACAAGCTCTCTTTAAATATCAACTCAACACTTAGATAACTACAAACAAAATCTGAACAACCGGACTTAACTCGTCGAAAAACACATAGAAAAAGATTCCCATCTCCCTGCGGACGACCCGTACTCAACCGGCTAGCTACGTGCGAAACCGTCTTGATTGCGGTATTTAAACTAGAACTTGAACACGCTCGTATCTTAACAAATCAAATGGCGCCGCTGCCGGGGAGACGGTAGTCTATTTCTAAGTGAAATTTCGGGTTAATTTGTGAATATAAAAACAACCAAAAAACCAAAAAAAAAATATATACTTTGTAAAAGAAACCATCTTGTTATTTTTGATTAGTTTTTGTGCAAGTGTGCAGGAAATACGAAGCTCAAGATCGACGCCAAAGACGTTGGAAATACGGAGTTCAAGTACAGTGCCAAAGACGTGGGAAGATAGACCCACATTTTCGCGGCTACACCGCGACGGACAAAACGAAGCATCCGGTTTACTGTACAAATCTGGAGCAAATACAGTGAGCAAATCAAGATTCAGTACATCCAGACAAGCAGAGGACACCCAACAGAGAACACCAAATTTTTCCAGAGCACCAAAGCCTCAGGACTGCCGCGTAAGCGCGGCAATTACATGCATTTGTCCGCGCTTCCGCGGCCATCCTTTGGCTTCAGGGCCCCATTTTTCTCTGGTGAGTCTCTCTGCCTCTCTCCACTCCTCTAAGCTCCACTGAATTGTGTTTTCTGCAGGCTTCTTTGCATAAATTCTTCTCCCCCTTCCAATAAACTGTTTTTGTGCAGGATTCTTTGCGCCGCAAATAAAATTTGTTTGCTGTTGATATTGTTACTGTTTTGCATTCTTTAATACGGACTTAAGGGGCTTGAAACCAATCCAGATTGGGTGGGGATTTCATCACCCTTCCCAGGACCCCGGAAATCACTAAAGCATATGCATTGTCCATTGTAATTAAAAAATACTAGACTTCAGCCCTAAGGACTTCGCGCTCATTAGGAGAAGATAAACCTTGTTTAGAACCTTGCTTAACCGTATATTGTTTACGGGGTGTCTAGGAAAGTGTTAAAGGCGCAACCGCCGAAAGAGAAAGGGTTATTTAATTAAGGAACTTCGCGAAAGCGTTGGACAACCTCCCCTTATCTCTGCACTTACCTGGCCTCGTGATCAGTGTATTTTTAAGCCCGTTTCTCGACATTGTTTAACTTCGACAATCAAGTTCAGGAGCAGGTCTAGTAGACCTAGGTTACCCTAGATCTAGGTGTGATTGTGCATATCTTGTTTGTGATTGCTTAAGCCGTATTTCCGTACATACTTCTGTAAATCTCTTTCTAAAAAAAAAATAAAAAAAAAAAATCAAAAACTTTTATAAAAACTTGCCCTTTTGTCGCCAAATCCATTTTCACCCAACACCCATCGCCTTTCTTCATTGACGTTTTCTTACCCTCACCTTCTCCGCTTTGACTATACTAAACTCGTTTAGTGTATGTCCGCTTGGACTCGGGACACTAGCGCCCGTCTAGTCCGCGTTACGTTAGTCGCGACCGACTACGCGATCGACTCCGAAGTCGATACTCCGTCCACTCCTCTTTCTCCCCTTCCTTTGCCGGCCAACTCCGACGTTGACCGGAATTCTGTTCATACATCTTCACCTTCACCTTCACCTTCACCAACCTCTTCTTCCGCGATGTCGGGATTTATTCCAAACATCTCGTTGACCACCCCTGGATTGGCTCCACCTCCTATGGAGACCAATCTCCCACCACCACCGCCTGTTGTAGCGCCGCAGCGAATTGCGCTCCAGGATCGTTTCTACCCTACCCGTTCTGCACTTCCAACCTGCCTTTCTCTTCCTCCGGCCAATGGGGACAACTTTGAAATTAAGCCCCATTTCATCAACATGCTTCCACGTTTTCATGGGCTTGAATCTGAAGATGCCTATATCTTCATTAACAAATTTCAAAACGTCTGTGCCATGATGAAAACAACCCAGCTGTCGGACGATGCTATACGTCTACGGGTCATTCCGTTCACTTTATGCGATCTCGCAGAAAAATGGCTGTATAGCACCGCTTCCCACTCAATCACCAGCTGGGACGAGTTTGTTAAAGCGTTTCTAAAAAAATTCTACCCAAATCATAAGACCGCAAGAATTCGAAATGAGATCAACCAATTCTCCCAGCTTCCTTCTGAACCCTTTTGGAAGTGCTTTGACCGATACAAAGACCTTCTTGTTCAGTGTCCTCACCACGGTATAGAGAAATGGCAACTCTGCCAAACCTTATACGAGGGACTGAACCCAGCAACGAAGCAGTTGCTGGAAACCATCTGTCAGGGCCACTTCCTATCCAAATCTGACGAGGAAGCGTGGCAGTTCTTTGACGATCTTGCGGAGCAAACGCTACAGTGGGAGAGCACCAGACCGACTCCTTCTTCTTCTTCTCCCTCCACTTCTACCGGTCAGTCTAGGGTAGGAATTCACCAGCTTGATGTCTCTATTGCGATGAGAGCTGAAATGGCTGCAATCACAAAAAAGCTTGAAGCAATAGAGAGCAAATTTTCTTCTCCTACTCCTGCCCCTGTTCTCCCCCTTCGTACCATCTGCGCTTGTTGTTCCGATCCGTCCCACTTAACTGAAGAGTGTCCTTACAATCCACCCTCGCAAGGACAGGATCAGGTTAATGCATTCCAGCAAAGACCAAGGAATGATCCATACTCTTCCACCTACAATCCCGGTTGGAGGAACCACCCCAATTTCGCCTGGAATCAGAATCAGAATCAATTCCAGGGCAACAATTTCCAAAGGGCCCCTCCACCGCAACAACAAGCGCAACAACAAACTCAGTATCAGCAGCCCTTCCAACCCCAGCCTTACCAAAACCAGACGAACAACTTTGCACCGAACAATTCCTTTCCACCAAACAACTTTGTTCCGTCGAACAATGATAAGGTTTCCTCGCTCGAGCGAAGTCTGGATGAGTTTGTTAAACAATCGACTCAATCCACCGCCAACATCCAGTCTTCGATCCAATCTTTAGTGCAACACACCGCCGCACACGGGCAGAGCATCAAGACCATCGAGGCCCAGATTGCACAGCTGAACGCGGCCTTGAGCGAGCGAGAGAAGGGGAAGCTCCCGTCCCAGCCACTTCCAAATCCCGGCCACCCACATAATGCACTTATTGCTCTTGAACAACAAAACCATAATGTGAGTGCCGTGACCACACTGAGATCAGGGAGGGTGCTGCAAAACAACATTGGCAAGCAAATCAACGATGACACCCCGGCCGCTTCTTCTTCTTCTTCTCCTGCTTCTTCTTCTTCGTCTTCCGAGCCTATTCTCCGTTCTTCACAAGGCTCTCCTTCCTCTTCCTCTCTAAACGGACCCGCTTCTCACTCCATGAAAACACCTATTCTGGGATCCGTTCCAACTCCAAAATCTCCTCCTCCAGCATTAGACTCAACCAATTTTCAAAATGTTCCATTTCCAAACCGGTTGAGATCTAACAAACAAAATCCACAAATGGAGAAGATTTTGGAGTTATTCAAGCAAGTTAACATTAACATTCCTCTTTTAGATGCTGTCCAACAAGTCCCTTCTTACGCGAAAATCTTAAAGGACTTGTGCACGAAAAAGAGGAAGTCTCAGGTACCCAAGAAAGTTTTCTTGGCTAGTGCTGTGAGTGATGCCCTTACCCAATCTTTACCACAAAAACGGAAGGACCCTGGCTGTCCTACTATTTCAATTACTATTGGGGATAAGAACATCAACCGCGCACTATTAGATCTTGGTGCCAGTGTTAACTTGCTTCCGTATTCAGTATACGAGCAATTAGGCGTCGGAGAGCTGAAACCCACACACTGCACTCTCCAGATGGCCGACCGATCGATCACCCATCCTAGGGGTGAGCTAGAGGATGTGTTAATCAAAGTCGGGGATTTCATATTCCCCGTCGACTTCATTGTCTTAGATACACAGCCTGTAGCTAACCCCCGGAATCAAATTCCGGTGATACTCGGTCGCCCATTTCTCGCAACCTCAAATGCTGTGATCAATTGTCGCAATGGTTCAATGAACCTCTCTTTTGGAAATATGACAATTGAACTCAACATTTTTAGGTTGGGGAATCAGCCCGCCGAACCTAATGCTCATATACTGGATGTTTGCTCGATCCAGGAGATCACCCCCGAAGAGTGTGAATTCGAGGAGTTTTTGTTTGAATACGATAATCTTGACGCCACTAGTGCGTGTCTCTTCGAACCTGCTGCTGTTTCTGCGCCCGATAACGACTACGAGTGTTTCACGTTCACGAACGATCTTAGCCGTGCACAACCCGAGTTTGAATCTTTCGACTTTTCGGATGAGTTACCTGAACCATCCGACTCGGTTGCCTACACTCGTTTTGAACCTGTGCTGGAGTCCTTTGAGTTCGAGACCTTTGCACCAGTCTTGCCTTCCATCATTTCACCTCCAACGCTCGAACTCAAGCCGTTGCCGTCTCACCTTAAGTATGCTTACTTAGGTGAGAACGAGACCCTCCCTGTCATCATCTCGGCTTCTCTAGCTCCCGAGCAAGAGAAAGCCCTTCTCGCGGTCTTGCACAGCAACAGGCAAGCTTTTGGCTGGTCCATGGCGGACATCAAGAGGATTAGTCCCCTCATCGTTGAGCATCACATTCATCTGATGGATGATGCCAAACCAGCCCGGGATCCACAGAGACGTCTTAATCCAGTCATGAAGGAGGCTGTGAAGAAGGAGATCGTCAAATGTCTAGATAGTGGTATCATTTACCCTATCTCTGATAGCCAGTGGGTTAGCCCCATTCACGTTGTCCCCAAGAAGTCAGGCATCACGGTCATAACCAACGAGGCGAATGAGTTAATCCCTACTCGCACCCAAACTGGGTGGCGAGTTTGCATTGATTACAGAAAACTCAACGCCGCAACGCGGAAAGACCACTTTCCGCTACCTTTTATTGACCAGATGCTCGAACGATTGGCCGGACATGAGTACTATTGCTTTCTAGATGGCTACTCTGGCTATAATCAAATTCCCATCGCCGAAAAAGACCAGGACAAGACCACTTTCACTTGTCCTTTCGGCACGTTTGCATATCGACGCATGCCCTTTGGGTTATGCAATGCGCCCGCTACCTTCCAGCGGTGTATGATGGGGATTTTCTCAGACATGGTGGAGAAATTTCTGGAGATTTTCATGGATGACTTCTCCATTTTCGGCGACTCCTTTGACGAGTGTTTGCTGCATCTTGACGCTGTCCTTACACGATGTAAGGACAAGAATCTCACTTTGAACTTGGAGAAATGCCACTTCATGGTGCGCGAAGGTATTGTCTTAGGACATATCATCTCGCAAAATGGCATAGAGGTTGACAAAGCAAAGATTGAGGTCATTTCCAATCTGCCTCCTCCCCGATGCGTCAGAGATATCCGAGCCTTCCTTGGCCACGCCGGTTTTTATAGACGGTTTATCAAGGACTTTAGCAAGATTGCTAGGCCCTTGACTCTTCTCCTGGCCAAGGACACGCCATTCGACTTCAGCTCAAGCTGTGCGGCTGCTTTTGAATCATTGAAACACTCACTCACTTCTGCTCCCGTTCTCTCTTCCCCTGACTGGACGCACCCATTCGAGATTATGTGCGATGCATCCGACTTTGCCATCGGTGCTGTCCTTGGACAGCACATCAACAAGATGCCGCACGTGATCTATTACGCAAGCCGAACCCTGAACGACGCACAACTCAATTATACAACAACTGAGAAGGAATTCTTAGCGGTTGTATTTGCCTTAGAAAAGTTCAGGCCCTACCTCATCGGCTCTCCAGTCATTGTCTACACTGACCACTCAGCTCTGCGCCATCTTTTTGCGAAGAAAGATGCCAAATCTCGGTTAATCCGTTGGATCCTCTTGCTTCAAGAGTTTGACCTTGTCATTAAGGACAAACGAGGATGTGAAAACGTGGTTGCCGACCATCTCTCGCGACTTCCTTCTTCGCCTTCGCTTCCAATTCCGATAAACGACGTTTTCCCGGATGAACAACTCTTGACAGTATCTTGCGAACCCTGGTTCGCAGATATTGTGAACTATTTGGCCACGGGATTGCTACCGACCGAATGGTCGAGTCAGGACAGACTTCGCTTCTTATCCCAAGTAAAACATTTTTACTGGGACGAACCCTACTTGTTCAAGTACTGTCCCGACCAGATTATTCGTCGGTGTGTCCCTGATGAGGAATTCAAGAGTGTGCTGTCATTTTGCCACGACCAAGCATGTGGCGGGCATTTTGGGCCCAGAAAGACAGCTGAGAAGATCTTGCAATGTGGTTTCTACTGGCCACAACTTTTCAAAGACGCTCACGACTATTGCAAGACTTGCTCCCGGTGCCAACACATGGGCCGGATATCCCGGAGGAATGAGATGCCGCTCAAACCGATCTTGGTTGTGGAGATTTTCGATGTTTGGGGGATAGACTTCATGGGGCCGTTTCCCAGCTCTTTTGGGAACTTGTACATTCTTCTAGCTGTTGATTACGTCTCTAAATGGGTCGAGGCTGTGCCCAGGTTCCTTAAAGAAAACATTTTCTCACGGTTTGGGCACCCCCGAGCGATCATTAGCGACAATGGAAGTCATTTCTGCAATAGGACTTTCGAGGCCTTGATGCGGAAATACTCCATTAATCATAAGCTTTCTACGCCCTACCACCCCCAAACCTGCGGGCAGGCCGAAGTTTCAAATCGGCAAATCAAGCAGATACTGGAGAAAACGGTTTCCAAGAACCGTAAGGATTGGTCTTTGAAACTCACTGATGCCCTTTGGGCATTTAGAACCGCTTATAAGACCGACCTTGGCATGTCTCCCTATCGGCTTGTGTACGGAAAAGCCTGCCACCTTCCTGTCGAAATCGAGCATCGCGCGTTTTGGGCGATAAAGGAGCTGAATCTGTCTCTGGAGGACGCGGGCAGCCATCGGAAGCTGCAGCTGAACGAACTGAGCGAGCTTAGGGATGAGGCTTACGACAATGCGGTTGTCGTTAAGAATCGAACGAAGGTGTTTCATGATAAACACCTTGTGCGCAAAACCTTCGTACCTGGTCAGCAGGTACTTCTTTACGACACCCGACTTCACTTCCATCCTGGAAAGCTCCGATCTCGCTGGAAAGGGCCGTATTTTGTGCGGACTGTGTATCCGCAGGGCGCTGTGGATTTGGAAAATCCAAAGGACGGTTCACTCTTCAAAGTGAACGGACACCGATGCAAACCGTACCTTAGCGCCGAACCAACAGAGGAGCTCCTGTTCTTACAGGAGCCGGTTTACCTTGCTTGATCTTCCTCTGCCTACCTCCAAACTTCGGTTATCCAGCCAAGAACAGTGGACACTGTTCCAAATAAGTTTGGGGGTATGTACAAACCATTTTGTTTATATTCTTGTATATTCTTTTTCTTTTCTTTCAAAACAAAAACAAATAAAAATTGTGTATCGCTAACCAACAATTTTGAACCTTCAAACTACTCTCTTCATGCAATGACAGTGAGGACACTGTCCAGTTTAAGTTTGGGGGTACGCTCGGTACGCATTTCTTACCTTCGCATTCATATGTATATTTTGCATCTGCATATTAAAATCCATAAAAATTTGAAAATTTTCCAAAAATATAAAAACTTTTTTGTCAAGTTAGCTTGTGGAAGAACTCTGATTCAACATTCGACGGTTTTTGTTTGATAAAATAGGAATAACTAGATCTTATGTTTGGATTTTGAAAACCTGAAAGATAACTCTCCTTTGAAGTTAACTATAGCTAATATACGTCTTTACATCACACTACACGTGTCGTGAGTTTTGGGAAGTAGATGACAAGTCTTTCATGTTCAAACTTTTAAACAGATAAATGATTTTCTGAGAATCAAATAGGTTTGTTCTGAAATAAGTAATGACAAGAATAGTTTATGAAGTAAAGCGAATATGAAGGAATGTTATTGATGCCGTAATAGGAGCTAAGTCTGAAAAATAACCCATCTAAAACTTGATTGGAATGATTACACACCAAACCCACTAGACACGTCTTTTATCCAAAAAAAAAATATTTGAACTGCCAGTTATATCTCCGTTCGTATTAAATCATCTGATTTTCACGCCAAACTGTCTTTTGTTTTTGGACCTAGGTAACTTGAGTAATTAAGTCCGCTGGGGTGTTTCTACACCTAATGCCCTAAAACCAACTGGTTTGGGTGCATTGGCCCAAAGCTCGCTAAGAAGCCTAGAAAGTCCAGTTTAAAACAAAGTCAAGCAAGTGTTCTCTCCGAGTTAAAATTCCTAACGGTTCTTTGTGTGAGAATAATCTTGATAAAAGACAGGCTTTTAAAAAAAATTTTAACGGAGATATGAAGGTTTTACTCTTTGATAAAGACTATTGCACGTTCACAGTGGTGTGTATGAAATGAAAACAAGAAAAAGGTGGAGTGAAAAATACGACTTAGTTTCCTATTAAGGAAGATAGAAATTCTAAAGTTGAAACCTTACTGCAAAACGAAACTTGAAAAATGCTTAACTCATTATAAAACTTATGTGATCCTTTTAAAATTGTTATCTAGGCTTTATTGTGCGACATGATGACTCTAATCGATCCTTCTGGAACTTAACGACACTATCCGTACTGCACGTAAAGACATATAAAATCTGTAGTTAAATAAGATGTGAGGTGTGAAAAATAAAGGTTCGATAGTCTAGACTAAGGATTATAGAATTGTTATTTTCTAAAACAAAACTTTAGGGTTTGAAACTTAGTCATTTTTACAAACCAACTTGACCGGATTTTGTGGGTAGTATCCGCTGAAAACCCTCAGGAGACAACACTCCTCCTACTAGGGACACCTAGAGGTTTAACGGCTTGTTGCACATGCTCAGTGCAATCGCGTTCCCTGCGAAAGTGAGGTTAGGAAATTTTTTGTGAATAAATGGACTTTGCTCGGGACGAGCAAATGATAAGTTTGGGGGTATTTGTTCATATCATATTTTTGCATTTTCATACCGTCCAATTTTTATCACATTGCATATCCGTAGATACTCTTGAGCCGTGTTTGCTAGTCAATTGCAGGATACAGGTCCTCGGTTCCAAAACGGTGAAATTCATGGAAAAACACGACAAAATCCGGGTTCCTGCCAACCACAGATAAAACACGGTCTCCGCTCTTCATCCGTATGTTGCCAGATACCAGTTTAGGAGACAAAAGGACAAATCAATTGTCACCTTCATGCACAAAGCACTATGGTAGCACATAATCCAAGAGATCTACACGGAGCTCGAGGCAATCATCCACAAAAAGTCCACTTCATAACACCTTTCCCTCAACAGAAATTCTGGAAGAATTTTGGATGTATTTTCAGAAAATACATACAACAGACAAGAGGGGACAGAAGAACAGGGAAGTACCCCAAAGCCCACACCCTAAACCTACCAAGGTGCGGCGGATCCGCGGCCAAAGGGGGGTCTAGGCCGCGGATCCGCGGCAGTACAGTGCCTTCAGCCGACCAATTTTCAGGGGTATTTTGGTATTTGCATTTTTGGTCTGGTGGTTGCCCTAGGTTTTCATTCTCCAGCCTATAAATAGCCCAGAAGTTTGAGAAGGAAGGGGTGCATAATCTTGTATTTTTCTTTGCTAGGTTTTAGTGCATGTTCTTCTTCCTCTTCTCACCTCTTCTCCATTAAACTTGTAAGTGAGCTTTTGAGTGAAGAGTGATGAATAAAGAAGACCACTTTTATTATCATGCTTGTCTCTTTCTTTACTTGTTATAATTGTTGTAATTTTAATTGTTAAGTAGTTGTTGTTATTTCCTTGTTGTTTGTTTCTTCTCTCTTTTTCTTTATCCTTTCATACGACAATGATACTTACGCTTGATCCTCGCCAAGGTGAGGTCGCAAACAGTTAGTCGTATTCTTCTAATCTCTTTCTTTCTATCTTCCTCTTTTGTGTTGTTTTATTTTTCCGTATTATGAAGTGTGAGTAGTTCTATACTTGTTAGGGTAGGATAAGGGAAGTTTGAGAGAAGGAAATCTCTCTCACTCTTTCCTTGCCCAACAACTTAAATCAACTCCCGTTAACCCAACCACAATCCGCTCCTTACGGCACCCTATCCTACATGATAGCGGTGATTCCGTAGTGAGACCGGTTGTGGTTGAATTAACCGGAGGTTATGGATAAGAGCCAAGAACGGACGGACAAGCACCAAAAGGAAGGACTATGCGTTGGAAAGCCTAGCTTATACTCGCAAGTTCCTTCCTAGTCGAGCTAATCCCCGTTGTTGCCGATTACCGTAACACCGATATTAAGTGGGGCAACGAAAGATGTGGAGACTCCTAACTCAAACTAACCTAATCCTAACCCTAACAAGCTCTCTTTAAATATCAACTCAACACTTAGATAACTACAAACAAAATCTGAACAACCGGACTTAACTCGTCGAAAAACACATAGAAAAAGATTCCCATCTCCCTGCGGACGACCCGTACTCAACCGGCTAGCTACGTGCGAAACCGTCTTGATTGCGGTATTTAAACTAGAACTTGAACACGCTCGTATCTTAACAAATCAGGGTACTTAGACAGCATTCTAAGAGTTTTTAGAATGGAAGACTCTAGGCACGGTAGTGTACCTGCAGGTGGTGGAGTCACCCTCTCTAAAGGTGTCTTACAGACTAAAAGGAGGAGGGATGTGCATGATTGGCAGATCACTTGCTTAGGAAATTGAGTCAATCATGAGATATCAAGTACCACACCAGATGTTGTTTTTGCGGTAGATGCAATAAGTTGATATTGATCCTATCCTGGAGAAACAATCGGAAGCAGTTTTAGAACATAAGTGGATGTTCTAGGGATATGATAACGACAGCCTCATTCAGGAGACAGTTATCATTCCAGGCTTCCAAGGTGACCTGGACGATAGGGTGGCCGTCAGAGTTATAGTTTTCCCTCTGACGAGGAGCAGTGTTTTGGACAGGTGATCCAAGCAGACACTGAGGGAGGTATTACGCGGGATACTGATTAATTTCAGTTGTCGATACAGTCTAAGAAGTTTGGATTTGGAGTTCATTTATGAACTAGGTCCCATCAGACATCCGGACACATTCTAAGACAGGTATTGCTCATTTCGGGATATAGGTTTCTCCGCGAACTTGAGATATAGAGAGACATAGAAAGAAACATCAAAGCGGATCCACTCGCTGAGGCTATTCCTCGAACGCAATAGTTTCGCAAACGGGATTTGTGAGACTGACTAGTAGAGGAGTTGGGTGTTCGGTATCACACGGGCTGTGAGTATGCGACATCGCAATAATTAGCCTTGAGTGCAAGTGGGAGATTGTTGGAGATAGTGCCCTCAGAGTCAATTATTGGATCACAGGCACGTGACTGCAATGATTGAGGGAGGACTTATCCTAGTAGGACAGTCTTACTCGACATGATAGTATGCTATCTGGTTTATCTTTATCATCGTGTACTGCTTTAGGTGACCTGACAGGTCGCTATTACACGTTGATAGAGCACCTAGGATTCTTGCTTGACTGCCAGCAGTATGAGGGCGATCATATACGTGGGAGCTGGTAGTCTATAAGCACATCCTTAAACGGTCCCTAGTCGTGGGAGTTTCGAGACAGGGCATCGATACTCTAGAGTAGACTAGTGTATACAGTCGAGACCCCGACGAGAGGCGGTGGCCGGTCTCACAAGCCACTGGTGTCAGTAGGTTCACCTAAGATGTATACAGGTGCTCATTGGGTTATGAGTACACCGGACAGGACTCGCCGGGAACATGCTAGTTGGTCTTATACCTGACGTCAGATAGCAGTTCCCTGGTGACATGTGTACAGGTTAGTTCATCGACCTGAGGATCGTCATTTGTCTCGTGTGAGTTCCCACTGTACTTTGATTACTACCCTACCACGCTCAAAGGAGACGTGCAAACAGGTTTTAGTTGGGTACAGTCCCGAGCCACATGGAGGCAGTAAGCGGATCTTCGGGGGTTCGTCTCTCCCGGTATTGGGGGTGAGGTCGCGCTATGTCTAGGAGAGCCATTACACGAAGTCCTTGGCCAAGGCAGGAGATTTACTGGTAGGTATTCCAGTAGTATCTCAGGGTGTTCTGGGCTACACTCCGACACGACTTGTACCGCTTTTGGGGGTCTGACTTTCACCAACCCCCTAGGCCCGCCATGCGATGCTCATAGACGAACGGACCGGACTGTACGGATATTGTCACTGACAGGCTCAGTAGGGTGTCAGGCTGAGTTCGCTCACAGACGTCCCTTTTGGTCAATACCTGGTAGCCCGTTACGTATAGGCTAATACCTCTGACGTGCTAGTGGTTAAATCCACAACCAATGTATTGACGAGTCTTTAGAGTCCCCCACAGACCAGTTTCTCAAGTTTCGGGCGAAACGCTGTAGAGGCCGTATGGAGATATGGCAGGGTTCGATCAGATACGTGCGGCATTGCATGGATCAGGATCGGACGGTTAATACTACCAGGCTTTGGTTTAAGCCGGATCCTAGTATTGTACAGTGTAGATTTTGTCTCATTGCATTTGTATTTCGGTCGGAATACAAATGCGGGTATGTATATACAGTAGCGGGGTTTTCCTGTAATTTATTACGGGATCAGTCTTTTGGAGTTGCCAATTTGCTTTTCGTTTCGGCCATTTTCATTTGTATCTTTCATTGGCCGAAGGTTGGTGGAGGAGGGCTTATTTGCTTTTGTGCAAATAAGCATTGTGGAGGGTGGCCTTTGCATATTCTTGCTTCATGATAATTCCTCCACCATTTGACTTCTTCTAGTCATCATAGCTTGACTTTCTTATTCATCATGGTTCACTTTTGGAATCATCATACTTGATGATGATGTTTGGTGATGATGGAGGGTTATGATTCATGGAGTGTTTGGATTAGTTTGTGATCATTTTCTTTTGTCAATGATCACCTTTTCTCTCTCTTGATTATTGGAGACACCCATATTCATTTGGCCACACACTCTCCACTCTATTCTCTCCTTGATATGGCCGGCCAAAGAAAGGAGGGGGCTGTCCCATATTTTTGGTGTGGGATTTTTGCTCTTTTGGCTTTATAAAATCCCACAAGATCCATCTCCATAAGCTCATATCATTTCCTCCACCAAAGGCAACTTCCAATATCCCAAATGAGACACAAGTTCCATACTACATTCTACAGCAAATCTTGGGCACGTCGACTCGCCAACTTCGTGCCCGAGTTGCCTCGGACCAGAGGCGGGAGCCCGTAAAAGAAGCCGGCGACGTGGTGCCCTTCCGGCGACGTGGTGGAGATCGGAGATTCCGCGGGGAGATCGGGACGACGACGAGAAGACCGAAGGACATGGATCGCTCGGTATATCTCTTTACCCCTTTCTCTTGTTATCTAGGACTGGATTAATGGCACGATCCGGGATTTTAGTGCGCGGTGGTGCCGGTTTCAAAAAGTTAAAGTAAATCATCGCTTCCGCACTCCGGCGTCGGATCGACGGCCGGGGCGCCGCCGTGCACTTACAACCACAGCACCAACACGAGCCAAGTTGCTCGGATTTGGGCCGGCGACATGCCCCATAAATCCGATCTCGCCGGTCCTACTGTGTCCAATTGTCCCTATATTTCTTCTGTCTCCCCTTGCAGTCACATCATCTCATTTTTATTAATTGTTTAATTTTATTTTGAGCCTATAAATACAGATCGGTGATGTAACATTTCATAAAATATAAAACATTATTTTTGGAATTTAATATTAAAATAATATATTTTCCCGAAAACTGCGCGATTTGCGAAATTGGGGTTTTCGAAAAAGGGTATAAATATATACCAATAATTGTGAAATAAATGGAAATTAAAATGATTTATTCATTTAGTAATATTTTTAAAGAATTTGGCATTTTTAAAATTTTTATATGCAGTTTCGATAAAAACCCGATTAGTGCATTGCTAATCGCGATTAGGCCAAATCCGTGTTTCTACAGTTTTCATGGTTAGTGCACCATGATATGTTACATGTTATTTCATTTGTATTGTTTTATGTTATGGTTAGGATTTTGGGTGAGAAAAGAAAAGAGGAATGAATGAGGAGAGAGAGAGGGGACATAATGATGAGATGAGACCATGCTAGGAGAGAGAATGAGAGTGAGAAAGAGAGAGGGAGAGTGCTGCCCCTTTCATTTTCCCCCACCATTTTCTTCTCCTTCTTCACCTTAAGCTCCCTCATTCTACCCTCATGACCCATCTCAATTCCCTCACCAAAACCCTATACCCTTTTTACAAAAAATGATCACCTCCTCACCCTCATCACATTGGACCAAGAAAAGTGGGATTTTGATGACTTGGGACTTCTAGGGTTTTACTTGGTGACATCATTGAGGTAAAATCTCTACCAATTAGTTTAGTTTTTGGTTTGTTATATTCTAGTTTAAGTTTAGAATCGATTTAGTGAGGATATGTGAACTTTGGAAATTTCTAGAAGAGGTTAGGGTTGGAACTGAATCCAAAGATGAAATTGAGCTTTAGTAGATACCTTATAAACCCTCTAGAGTTAGTTTCATAGACTGAAACCAGATATAGAACCCCAAACCCCAAACTTAGAAACCCCGACATCGGATAATTGTGTGAATTGTGAGGGTATTTTGGAATCTGCTAACACTCGGGGACCTGAAAAATTATTTAGCGAACACAGTGACACATGCAGGCACCCAGGAAGCTACCACTGAGACCCGAGACCCCAACTCCACCTATAGGCCATAGATTTAATCATTCTGGCCACAATTTATGGCCAGAATAGGATTGGTATGGTCCATGTTTGTTCCAGGGCTTTATCTCCAGGAAAATTGGCTAATTTGACCTAGGGTAAAATCAGGGAGCATTTTGATGTGATTTTGGCTATGTTTTCCGTATTTTGAAATGTTTGGTTTTGCTATTTGGATTTATATTGGGTTGTTGGATGTTTGTACATCGACAACAAGGGTTGTTTGATTGTTTTGCACGCTTAGGCTATAGGTTCTAACCTATAGGCGATCCGTGTGCCGTTTTTGTTTCCGGATTCAATTTTAATAAACGATTGCGGCAGTGTATTCTTGTTGGTACTTTCGTGTGGATTCCGAGATGACAGAGCATGGCGTCATCGATTTCGCCAAGCGAAGACCAAGGTGCGTGGATCTATATCCACGGGGGAAGTCGGGTAGATCGCGTATAACACCCCCGCAAGTTTTTGATGGAAACCGATTCATAGTAAATGGTCAAGGAAACCTTTAATAGAAAACTATAGATAGACTTAAATGATAGTTAGAGAAACTATATTAGAAACTAAAGGATAGTTAGAAGTGATATGATACGGCTAATATGTGATGACGGAATTTGAGGATGATGTTTGACGATATTGCCGTTTAGGGTACTATAAGACTAGATAGCCGACGTAAATGTGTCATCCGAACCATACCTATTTCCAAACTGAAGAATCGTATGCAACTTTTAAACAGATACCTTGAGGGACGTTACGGATTTGCAAATGATATCTATTCCTTAAAAACACCGTAGCCCCGACATTCAAAACTACGATTCACATCTTTTAAAAACTGATTGTATGGTTCGGGTGTGTATGTGAGATTTAGATGCGATGAAAAGAGAATACGATTTGGCATGTGATATGATGATATATTGGTATACGGATGCGAGTTGACTGAAATGATTGATACCTTTACCGGTCCCTTGATATGAGTTTGTTTTTGATGTCACCTGGGACGTAGGTATATAGATATATAAATGTTGTGAATCATATGTGATATGTCGTACGAGACGTTAGGTCCGTACCCCTCCTTGTCATATAGGATGATAGGATCCTCGATGGTTTAGTGATGCCGTACGATGATTTTCCATACGTGATGAGTTTTATGACGATTGATCCTTACCTTTGATTAGGGGTTGCCGTATGATGGATTATACTGTACGTGGTGTTGTGGCTGGGTGCCGATCGATTGATTCACCGACTCGATAATGTAGATACGTATACCTTATAGCTTTTAGCCGATTATTTACATTATGCTGCATTCATGTTATTCTCATGGCATTGCTTATACCAGTGCTAGTACACTTACACCATTATCGATGATGCGTATGTTACACTTACACAGATTTGCCGGCTCACACACTTCAACATCGATAATTGCCATGTCACTACTGTTGCGCCACGGCAGCGCCCCGGCCGTCTTACCGAGGCCAAAATGCGGAATCAAAATTTTTCCTTACTTGGGAACTGGCGCTACCGCGGACAATATAAAACCGGATCGTTAACCATTAACCTATACTAGCAAACAAGAGATGGGAAGGGAAGTATACCAAGTGATCCGAGTCCTCCGGTCTTCTCGTCATCGTCCCGATCTCCCGCGGAAAGTCCTGTTTCCATATCATCGCCTCCTTGCCGAAAAGGGCACCACATCGCCTGTATCTTTTACGGGCTCCCACCTCAATACCGAGGCAACTCGGGCGCGAAGTTGGCTGGCCGACGCGTCCAAGATTTGCTGTAGAATGTGTAGTGTAGAGGCTATGTCTCAGTTGGGATTTTGTTGCCTTTGAAGATGATGGAGGAATCAAGATGAGAAAAATGGTGCTTGCATTTTTCTAGCATGAAAATGAGATCAAGAATGCCACACTCTCAAGAATGAAAACCTCTTCTTCTCTTTTCTCAAAATGAAACCTTATTATACTAGAATGGTGGAGGGAAGAAAATATAAGCAAGAGGGAGGTGAGTGTAGGAAAAAGAGAGAGGGTGACCATATCCAAACATCATCATAACTAACTCACATCAACTACTAATCACCTCAAATCAATAAAAAGCAAGTGATGATGATAGATAAGAATGGTATCAAAAGATGCTTTCATAATCAAACCATTTGCATGAAACCCCTCCACAATGTGTTATTTGCAAACTTGCAAATAACACCCTCCATCAGAAAAGTCCGGCCGGGAAAGAACAAAGGAAAACCGGCCGGAACGGAATGCAAACTGGCAACTCCAGAAAACTGGTCCCGTAATAAATTACAGGAAAACCCCAATACTGTGCATACACACCCGCATCTGTATTCCGACCGGATACAAATGCAATGAGACAAAATCTACACTGTACTATACTAGGACCGGCTTAAACCAAAGCCGGCTAGTAATATCCGTCCGATCCTGATCCGTGCAATACCGCACGTATCAGATCGAACCCTGCCATATAACTATACGACCACTAGTACAAACCGTCCGATCCTGATCCGTGCAATACCGCACGTATCTGATCGGACCCTGCCATATCTCCATACGGCCTCTACAGTGTTTCGCCCGAAAGCTTGAGTAACTGAAAGTGTGGTGGACTCTAAAGACTCGTCAATACTATGGCTGTGGATTTAACCACTAGCACGTCAGAGGTATAAGCCAATACGTGACGGGCCACCAGCTATTGACCAAAAGGGACGTCGATGAGCGAACTCATCCTGACACCCTACTGAGCCTGTCAGAGACAATATCCGTACAGTCCGGTCCGTTCGTCTATGAGTATCGCATGGCGGGCCTAGGGGGTTGGTAAAAGTCAGACCCCCAAAAGCGGTACAAGTCGTGTCGGAGCGTAGCCCAGAACACCCTGAGATACTACTGGAATACCTACCAGTAAATCTCCTGCCTCGGCCGAGGGCTTTGTGTAATTGCTCTCCTAGACACAGCGCGACCTCACCCCCAATACCGGGAGAGACGAACCCCTGAAGATCCGCTCACTGCCTTCATGTGGCTCGGGACTGTACCCAACTAAAACCTGTTTGCACGACTCCTTTGAGCCGTGGTAGGGTAGTAATCAAAGCACAGTGGGAACTCACACGAGACAAATGACGATCTCAGGTCGATGAACTAACCTGTACACATGTCACCAGGGAACTGCTATCTGACGTCTGGTATAAGACCAACTAGCAGGTTCCCGGCGAGTCCTGTTCGGTGTACTCATAACCCAATGAGCACCTGTATACATCTTAGGTGAACCAACTGACACCAGTGGCTTGTGAGACCGGCCACCGCCCCTCGTCGGGGTCTCGACTGTATACACTAGTCTACTAATGGAGTATCGATGCCCTGTCTCGAAACTCCTACGACTAGGGACCTTTTAAGGATGTGCTTATAGACCGCCAGCTCTCACGTATATGATCGCCATCATACTGCTGGTAGTCAAGCAAGAATCCTAGGGGCTCTATCAACGTGTAATAGCGACATGTCAGGTCACCTAAAGCAATACACGATGATAAAGATAAACCAGATAGCATACTATCATCTCGAGTAAGACTGTCCTACCGGGATAGGTCCTCCCTCAATCATTGCAATCACGTGCCTGTGATCCAATAATTGACTCTGAAGGCACTATCTCCAAAAACTACACAGTAGGATTGCTGTATCATGATATGACCCCCTACATAATTTACTTGCTATAGTTAAATATGCACCTTATACGATGTTGCATTTGACTTGGGAGAAATTGGGAAACGCAGTATATATTTAAAAACGTGATTCATTTTAAAAGAGCGGGTTTTCCTGATATTGTCGCATCACTGTCCATGCTGCA
The DNA here is from genome assembly GCA_030015575.1 of Agapanthus africanus. Lineage (NCBI taxonomy): Eukaryota > Viridiplantae > Streptophyta > Magnoliopsida > Asparagales > Amaryllidaceae > Agapanthus > Agapanthus africanus. The sequence goes on from CM057341.1 coordinate 510,892,179, forward strand.
TGATATACGGATATGCTTACATTCTTTTCTATGTCGCATACATCATGCTTTATATTCATACGCATTGAGATATGCTGTTTTCATGAGATTTCTGGATTTGAAAACCGTGGTTATTTTAAAAGAAAGTATGTTTTGTTTTAAAAACCCGGTTTCTCTTGATATGATATTTCAGCGCGCCCACTATGTGTTTTCTCGGTTCTGAGAGTGGCATGTGCAACCCGATTCGAGCAGCGGTAGACACCGTCTGCGGGTACATGGTGGACCCGATGTGGTACCCCAGGGCGAGAAGACTCGTATTGTTAGACGGTGAGCCTGGCAGGGGAGAACTACCCATCGGTGATAGTATTTGGACTAGGCGGATATCCGGCGGATACCGACGGGAATCGAAAGATGATATGGGCCGATCCGGACTGACGGTGCCCGAGAGATATGAGGATTTGTGTGTCGATACTGGACACAGGTTTCATGATGTTTCAAGTGTCGATGCTGGACACTCAGGTTCCATGATTTTGAGGTGTTGCGAGGGACACATGTTGATTTATATCCTCATATTTTCATGCATATGCTTTTATGAAATTTACATGCACGATATTGTTGTGTCAGTGGTTGACACGTGGATGAGATCCATATGCATACATACATTGATTATATGGGTGGACGAGATCCACATGCATACATGCATTGATTATACTGTTGGATGTTATCCACATGCTTATAGGCATTGACTACCTTGTTGGCACATATACAGGCCCGGTCACCCTAGATATCATAGTATTACCTTTATGATATAGTTGACCTAGGTGTCGTTGTTTATTTGATTTCTACTTGTAGATGTTTTTCTACTCACGATTTGGCAACTCACCCCCGTTGTGCCACAGTTCTTGCAGGTTGCCCGCATGGATCCGTAGCGGCATTGCGGGTACATAGCTTCATTTGGGTGTTTTGCAGTGGTAGGTGGGGAATTTGTATCGTACCCACTCATGTATTTATATTTCACATTGTATCTAGTCAACTCCATCAATCAAAATTACTATTTGTATAAGTAATGAGACTTAGTGAGATTGTGGTTGCGAGACTTTGAGCGAGGGGTTTTCCGCTACTTGTGGTTTGATGTCTTGCTTATTTCTTTATCTTTTGTGGTGAACTTCGCCTTTGGGCATCGTATACATACTTATACTGCTTTGCGTGGCTGTGATCCGCCGTTTGGCGAAGTGCTAGCTCCCGCTTGGGGATGCCATTATTCTTGTTTTGTATTTGTGGTTTTGGATCAAAATATACAAAGGAGGTGCTGCCCAAATTTTTAAAAGACGAAACATGTTTTCAAACTAGTAAATTTTACTTGCATCATTCATGTTCCTTTTCTATGCATTAAGAAAACTTGATTTCATTATACCTTTATTTCAAAACTTCACCTCCTTTATTTTCTTAAAAAGGTTTAGATTTCTGGGTTTCATCTTACTTGAATTACGTTACGCCTCTAGACGTTGCGTGATTTAAGTGGTGGTCAAGAGCTAATATTTCGGGTAATTACAAAATTGGTATCAGAGCAATGGGTTTAACCTTTGTTCGAGTCTAGGTTTGACTATGCGGAGTCTAGGGCGGGTATGAATTTCGGAACCTATGCTTGACCTTACGGAACTTAGACTTGAACGGGGGGATAGGTGGGTGGGTGGGTGGGGGGTTTTAGACCCGAACATTCATTTCATAGGCTGACCCTGATTGATGGAGTAGGTAGCTTGAGTAGAGTGACGTACCGTATGTATGTTCCGCGGCATATTTACAATACGATACTCCACTTAAGAAACCTTAGGGTGTACATTTTTTTTGAGACTTATGATTCTCTTCATACCCATGATTATACATCCATTTTAGATCTTCGATTCTATTTGTTTCCATGATCATACTCTCATTGATGCTGTTCCTTTTTATGATCATGTATCCATGCTGGATCGATCATTTCCTTTCATGCCGTTGATCTGCTTTCTTCGATACTCGATTGAGGTTCTTGTCACCATGTTTGAGCGCAGATTGAGCTGCCACTAGTGTATGGTCAGGGAGAGCTTGTCCGGTACGAGGGCTGACCATTGTGTTTCTGGTGACATGGGAACGTCTCGATGTAGTGTTTTGTTGTGACCTCCTGTTGAGGCGAGTGTTTGGTTTTGCACCGGATGATCGGGCCATTGTTAGAGCTGTCAGTTGCAAGAGGACTGTTAATGTACAGCCTACCTCAGAGACTTTGATGTCGTCTACCGTGCAGACAGATGACCCAGCTGTTGCTGAGATTGATAAGATATCGCTTCCAGAGCTTACGAGCATAGATCGTTGGAGCTTCCAGGCAGAGATGCGACAGCTGATAGCTAGTCTATCCCGACTTGAGAGACGAGGATGATTCGTCAGGTTGATGCGCCGATGCAGGCCTAGTTGAGTTGAAGATTTCCTGTATGGAGAGTCTTACTCAGATCTAGAGCAGACCGATCCAAAGATGACCGATGATGTATCGTCTTTCCTAGAGGATTGATGCATTATTTAGCATGCGGATGAAGGGTATTCGCATATCGCCTAGGCGAGCTAAAAAGTTCGAGCGAGTGTCAGAAACCCATTTTTTCCAAGTTTAAAGTGTTCGAAGGAATATGCAAGTGATTATGTGGACCCTCTAGAAGAATGAAACCCTAACTCGACATGATGACCATGGAACCGCTTTGAACCTTAGGGTTTGCGGCAGTTTAGCAGTGCCATCAGTGAAGCTTGGCTTTTCTCTTCTACGGCTGGTCCAGAGGTACTGTGGTATGTACCAGATATTTGTAGACCGTGCTCAGGTGTTGAGCTTTCGAGAAATTATGGGACTTTGATGACTCGATCGAAAATTTTGACGACGTCCAGATATCATGTGATAAAAGATCAACAAGCTGACCAGCTTCGGATAGAGGACCTCACCCAGATGCGTTGTGAGTTGATCGAGGACGGGCGAGTATTGAGTATTTCTCCGATGGTTGGGACGAGTTCCCGAGGGCGTGTTCGTCTAGATATCTTCTACAGAGTGATGAAGATACCGAGTTCGTGATTTCGTGTCCGTATGAGAGACTCCGGATTGACCGTGGCCGGGAACAGTTGCAGTACGCAGCCAACAAGACGTGACGTCGAAGCGGATGATGATAAAGACGCGTGGATCCAGAGGTTCATGCGCGATGCTGACGAGCTGTTGCTACTCCCCGTCGAGATTAGAGATCTGATATGCATACAGAGGTGTTGGGATACGGCCAGTTCCCGAGGAAATGTGTGCGGAACACGCAGATGTCCAGAAAATGAGAAAATATTATGTAAGAGTACCAGCCTCCGTACAGTTCGGCATAGGCGAGATCGGAAGAGACCTTAAGCAGGATTCCTTCCAGGACACTGCTGCAATAGGATTTGCACCAAGGATCAGATGTGTGACGTGTACTCAGAGGGCCAGAGTCCGACCCTAGTGACGTGATGCTTTACGAGTGGTCATGATAATTGGCCGAGAGATGACCAGAGGAGTGCCAGGGCGGAATCATTTTCGTTTGCACACCAGATCGGGCCGACGAGCCGATGGATTGCGAGATTGGTGATCCACAGAGAAAATTGAGGACCCAGAGACTGAGGACGCCAGACCGTGAGTAGGAGGCAAGCGGATGTTCTTGTTCTGCCGATTTTAGGCACAGCGATATTTTTTCGATATTGTAGGAGGTGTTCCTCAATGTCATTTGCTGCGATTTGCGTTGTTATCTGAGTATCACGCTTATATCGCTTGGATTTGAGTTTTATGATATTGGTTTTTGTGCACCATGGCTGCACCTACTGGGTATTTACATTTTTGTACCTAGTTATTGCACTTGATATATATTTATTACACCGTTGTGTTGATTCACGATTTGTGCATATCTATTGCACTTGATATTGGATTTTGTGCCATGACTGCACATGTTTATGATTTCGTGGATTTTATACAGTTGATTGATTTTTTGCGTGTGGTACGCACTCGATTTGATTTTTGCACTCTATATAGCTTATATGCGCTAGCAGTGCATTGATATGTATTTTGTGCACGCAGTTGCACACGTTTATGATTTTATACACCCTGGTACACTCGGTGTTGCTTTTATATGCATTTGAGTTATGGATTTGTATTTCGTGCACTGGATGAACTGTATTTGTATTTCGTGCACTGGATGCACAGTATTTGTATTTCGTGCACTGGATGCACTGTATTCGTATTTCGTGCAATGGATGCACTGTATTCGTATTTCGTGCACTGGATGCACTGTATTCGTATTTCGTGCACTGGATGCACCAGATTTGCACTTCGTGCATTTGTGGCACTAGATTTTCATTTCTTGCGATTGTCACACCAGATTTATATTTTTGTGCATTTGCTGCACCAGATTCGTATTTCGTACATTAGTTGCACTAGATTTGCATTTCCTGCATTTGTTGCACCGGACGGGTATTTGTGCATTTGTCGCACTGGATTATACTCCGTACCTTGGTTGCACCCGATTTAGGTCTTTGAGCGTTTGTGTTGCCGGATTTGTGTTTTCGTGCGCGTTGGCACTGGCCGTTCGTTTACGTGCATTCTACTCCACTATATGCTTTTACGGATCGACGCGCTTTGGTTGGGTTTTTGCGCATATTATGCGCATGATATGAGATGTGGTTTTGTGCACACCGGATGCACTCAATTGGGATTTTCATTCGTGCATGTTAGTTGCACCGGATGCACTCTAGATGCACTTGATATTATTGTCGTGCACACCCGTTGCACTGGACAGATGCTTTCGTGCACACCCGTTGCACTTAGTTTTGCTTTTGTGCATATTGTGGCACCTGTATTTGGATTTGATTTCCGTGCGCACCAGACGCACGCGATTATTGGATACGTCTTTTGAGGCTGATTTTGCTTTTGAGCACCTTGTTTTCATGATAGGCATTATATTATGAAGTAGCCAAATAGGACTGATCCGAGGACAGTACCTGAGTACTTTGCATGCATTAAAAGTTTACCAAGAGGTTTTTGAAAAAGGGCTATAGTCTCGTTATTTTCTACGTGTCTGTGAGCGACACGAACGTTTATAAAGGAAAACCTTTTAGGATATTATGAAAACGACGGAACATGTATTTAGGAAAACATATATGGACATATATTATTATTTTAAAATGAACATCCATTTATGCCATGAATTACGCATTAACGCTGCGATTTAGAAATATTTTTGCATGAATTTTATTTAGTTCTTGAAAGTTTTTCAAGGATGTGTACTATACACGCATTATAGTATTTGACTAGTGTATACTGGATTTCAGTAGTCGATTTCGAGATCTGTATCTCCACTGTAACTCCGAGGATATGCGTGTAAATATGATTATTTGCGTGACGCTTGACGGAGTTCGATTTTGAGTTTCGTATTTGTTTTCAGGCGCACGTGATGCGCGGTTCTATTTCTGTATCTTCCGTGATTTAGGAGCCCCGTCGATTTAATTTGATTATTGAAATGTTTTAGAATTTGGGGGTTTAAATTTAAATTCGGGGACCGAATATATTTAAGGGGGAAAGATTGTAACATTTCAAAAAATATAAAATATTATTTTTGGAATTTAATATTAAAATAATATATTTACCCGAAAACTGCCCAATTTGCGAAATTGGGGTTTTCGAAAAAGGGTATAAATATATACCAATAATTATGAAATAAATGGAAATTAAAATGATTTATTCATTTAATAATATATTTAAAGGATTTGGAATTTTTAAAAATTTTATATGCAGTTTCGAAAAAAACCCGATTAGTGCACTGCTAATCGCGATTAGGCCAAATCCGTGTTTCTACATTTTTCAAGGTTAGTGCACCATGACATGTTACATGTTATTTCATTTGTGTTATTTATGTTATGGTTGGAATTTTGGGTGAGAAAAGAAAAGAAAAGAATTGAGGAATGATTGAGGAGAGAGAGGGGGGGACATAATGATGAGATGAGACCATGCTAGGAGAGAGAATGAGAGTGAGAAAGAGAGAGAGTGGGACAGTGCTGCCCTTTTCATTTTCCCCCGCCATTTTCTTCTCCTCTTCACCTCAAGCTCCCTCATTCTACCCCCATGAACCATCTCAATTCCCTCACCAAAACCCTATACCCCTTTTACAAAAAATGATCACCTCCTCACCTTCATCACATTGGACCAAGAAAAGTGGGATTTTGATGACTTGGGACTTCTAGGGTTTTACTTGGTGACATCATTGAGGTATAATCTCTACCAATTAGTTTAGTTTTTGGTTTTTTATATTCTGGTTTATGTTTAGAATCGATTTAGTGGGGATATGTGAACTATGGAAATTTCTAGAAGAGGTTAAGGTTGGAATTGAATCCAAAGATGAAATTGAGCTTAATAGAGACCTTATAAACCCTCTAGAGTTAGTTTCATGGATTGAAACCAGATATAGAATCCAAACCCCAATCTTAGAAACCCCGACATCGGATAATTGTGTGAATTGTGAGGGTATTTTGGAATTTGCTAACACTCGGGGACCTGGAAAATTATTTAGCGAACACAGTGACACATGCAGGCACCCAGGAAGCAACCACTGAGACCCAAGACCCCAACTCCACCTATAGGCTACAGATTTAATCATTCTGGACGCAATTTGCGGCCAGAGTAGGGTTGGTTTGGTCCATGTTTGTTCCAGGGCTTTATCTGCAGTAAAATACACCTATTGCATATGCAAAATTGGCTAATTTGACTTAGGGTAAAATCTGGGAGCACTTTGATGTGATTTTTGGCTATGTTTTCCGTATTTTGAAATGTTTAGTTTTGCTATTTGGATTTATATTGGGTTGTTGGATGTTTGTACATCGACAACAAGGGTTGTTTGATTGTTTTGCACGCGTAGGCTATATGTTCTAACCTATAGGCGTGTGCGGTTTTGGTTCCGGATTCGATTTTAATAAATGATTGCGACTGTGTATTATTGTAGGTACCTTCGCGTGGATTCCGAGGCGACGGAGCGTGGCGTCATCGATTTCGGCAAGCGAAGACCAAGGTGAGTGGATCTATATCCACGGGGGAAGTCGGGTGGATGGCGTATAGCGCCCCCACAAGTTTTTGAAGGAAACCGATTCATATTAAATGGTCAAGGAAACCTTTAATAGAAAACTATAGATAGACTTAAATGATAGTTAGAGAAACTATATTAGAAATTAATGGATAGTTAGAAGTGATATGATACGGCTAATATGTGATGATGGAATTTGAGGATGATGTTTCATGATATTTCCGTTTAGGGTACTATAAGACTAGATAGCCGACATAAATGTGTCATCCGAACCATACCTATTTCCAAACAGAAGAATCATATGCATCTTTTAAACAGATACCTTAAGGGACGTTATGGATTTGCAAATGATATCTTTTCCTTAAAAACACCATAGCCCCGACTTTCAAAACTACGATTCGCATCTTTTAAAAACTGATTGTTTGGTTCGGGTGTGTATGTGAGATTTAGATGCGATGAAAAGAGAATACGATTTGGCATGTGCTATGATGATATGTTGGTATACGGATGCAGAGTTGACTGAGATGATTGATACTTTTACCGGTCCCTTGATATGAGTTTGTTTTGGATGTGAACTGGGACGTAGGTATATAGATATATAAATGTTGTGAATCATGTGTGATATGTCGTACGAGAAGTTAGGTCCGTACCCCTCCTTGTCATATAGGATGATAGGATCCCCGACGGTTTAGTGACGCCGTACGATGATTTTCCGTACATGATGAGTTTTATGACGATTGATCCTTACCCTTGTCTAGGGGTTGCCGTACGATGGATTATACCGTACGTGGTGTTGTGGCTGGGTACCGATTGATTTATTCACCGACTCGATCATGTAGATACGTATACGTTATAGCTTTTAGCCGATGATTTACATTATGCTGCAGTCATGTTATTCTCATGGCATTGCTTATACCTGTGCTAGTACACTTACACCATTATCGATGATGCGTATATTACACTTACACAGATTTGCCGGCTCACACACTTCATCATCGATAATTGCCATGTCACTACACAGTAGGATTGCTGCATCATGATATGACCCCTTGCATAGTTTACTTGCTATAGTTGCATATGCACCTTATACGATGTTGCATTTGACTTGGGAGAAATTGGGAACCACGGTACATATTTAAAAACGTGATTCATTTTAAAAGAGCGGTTTTCCCTGATATTGTCGGATCATTGTTCCGTGCTGCATGATATACGGATATGCTTACGTACTTTTATATGTCGCATACATCATGCTTTATGTTCATACGCATTGAGATATGCCGTTTTCATGAGATTTCTGGATTTGAGAACCGTGGTTATTTCAAAAGAACGTATGTATTGTTTAAAAAACCCGGTTTCTCTTGATATGATATTTCAGTGCGTCCACCATGTGTTTTCCCAGTTCTGAGAGTGGCATGTGAAACCCGATTCGAGGAGCGGTAGGCACCGTCTGCGGGTACTTGGTGGACCCGGTGAGGTACCCCATGCCGAGAAGACTCATATTGTTACATGGTGAGCCTGGCAGGGAGCACTACCCATCGGTGATAGTATTAGGGCTCGGCTGATATCCGGAAGATACCGACCGGAGTCGAGAGATGATATGGGCTGGTCTGGACTGACGGAGCCCGTGGGCCGATCCGGACTGACGGAACCCGAGAGATATGAGGATTTGCGTGTCGATGCTGGACACGGGTTTCATGATGTTTCGAGTGTCGATGCTGGACACTCAGGTCCCATGATTTTGAGGCGTCGCGAGGGACACATGTTGATTTATATCATCATATTTCCATGCATATGCTGTTTTGATATTTCCATGCATGATGTTGTTGTGTCAGTGGTTGACACGTGGATGAGATCCATATACATACATACATTGATTATATGGGTGAACGAGATCCACATTAATACATGCATTGATTATACTGTTGGATGTTATCCACATGCTTATAGGCATTGACTACCTTGTTGGCACATATACAGACCCGGTCACCCTAGATATCATAGTATCACCTTTATGATATAGTTGACCTAGGAGACGTTGTTTATTCGATTTCTACTTGTAGATGTTTTTCTACTCACGAGTTGGTAACTCACCTCCATTGTGCCACAGTTCATGCAGGTTGCCTGCATGGATCCGTAGCGGCATCACTGGCACATAGCTTCATTTGGGTGTTTTGCATTGGTAGGTGGGGCATTTGTATCATATCCACTCTTGTATTTATATTTCACATTGTATCTAGTCAACTCCATCAATCAAAATTAGTATTTGTATAAGTAATGAGACTTAGTGAGATTGTGGTTGCGAGACTTAGAGCGAGGGGTTTTCCGCTAGTTGTGGTTTGATGTCTTGCTTTTTTCTTTATCTTTTGTGGTGAACTTCGTCGTTGGGCATCGTATACATACTTATACTGCTTTGCGTGGTTATGATCCGCCGGTTGGCGAAGAGCTAGCTCCCGCTTGGGGATGCCATTATTCTTGTTATGTATTTGTGGTTTTGGATCAAAATATACAAAGGAGGTGCGGCCCAAATTTTTAAAAGACGAAACTTGTTTTCAAACTAGTAAATTTTACTTGCATCATTCATGATCCTTTTTTATGCATTAAGAAAACTTAATTTCATTATACCTTTATTTCAAAACTTCACCTCATTTATTTTCTTAAAAAGGTTTAGATTTCTAGGTTTCAGCTTACTTGAATTACGTTAAGACTCTAGACGTTGCGTGATTTAAGTGTTGGTCACGAGATAACATTTCTGGTCGTGACAAGTGAGCAGGGTAGAGGGGGTCATACATTGTCTCATTCTTTTCACAAAAGCCTCTTTTGTTTTCTTTTTGTTCTTTTATATAGCTAGTCCCCCTTGAGTTCTTTGCCTTCTCTTGATCTTGCAACCTCTTCATTGAGCTTGCAAGTTTAAGTTTTGGTTATTGAACTCAAGGGTTGTATCTTCATTTGGAATCAATAAAGCTTTCTTTTTGCCTTCATTTGCCTTGAGTTGTAAGCATTCTCTTGATCTTGCAACCTCTTCATTGAGCTTGCAAGTTTAAGTTTAGGCTACTGAACCCATGGTTTGTCATGTGTTCTTTGGTTCTTAGTATTTTCTTACTTACATTTCATTACTTGCCTTTATTTCTATGCCATTTACTTACTTGAATTTTATTACCTTGCCATTTACTTACTTGCATGCTTGTTCTTTTCCTTTCTTTCTTTTTCATTTGCTCTCTTTTTGTGGTTTTGATGGTTTGTAAATATTGGTGTTGTTAGGAAAGAAAACGATATTGTAAGTTAGGGTTTTTGTTTCTCATTTCCTTTGCCGAATATTTTCCATTGAACTCCACCCAAACCTTATGCAAGCGCTCTGTTAGGCACCTTACCCTACCAAGGTATCAGTGATTCCTAACTGCGACAGGTTGCGTTCGGTTTCGCCGGGGGCGAAAGTCAAGCGACAAGAACGGACGGACAAGGGTCAATAAGCCAGATTTCATAAATACCGTTCTTAAGCATCCTAATCCACGTTGTTGCCGATTTCTCTAGCTTCAATTGGTTAAGTTCGGCACAAAGGATTGAGTACGGATTTCCTTAACTTTCACTAACCTATCTTCTCCTAACAACTTATTCTTTGCATATAACACATAGGTTAGATACAAACAACTCTCGCCCTCACTTTAACTCGTCATAACAAGAAAACTAAACGCACTGTCTCCCTACCGACGACCCGTGCTCACCGCGGATAGCTACACGCGACGTCGTCCTTGATCGCGGTTAAAACTTTAGAACTTAAAATACGACGCGCGAAAAGCGTATCGATCAAATAGCGCCGTTGCCGGGGAGACGGTAACATTTTAAATATTGTTATTTCGGGTTAATCTCTGTTTATACATTTAACCATATTCTTAAAAACAAACTAAAAATCAGAAAATTTCAAAACCAAAACAAAAATTAACAAACTAACTTTTTTGTTCTCTGGATTTTTGACCTGCAAGCACTCTAGAACTAAATAGAAAAATTAAACAATAACATTGAGACACTAGTAGAGCAATTAGAACACAGATGAATTTTGGAGTCCAAACTCAAAACTTAGCCCAGCGACATTCCCAAAAATTCCGGCGCCGCCTGCCCTTTCACCCACTTTAGCTCCAAAATTTTTCTCTGTGCTCCAGTGTTCTAATTTTGTCCTAATTTTATTGTTTGTTTTTTTTTAATTTTTAGTGTGCAGGTATTTGGGCATTCATATTGTTTTTTCGCACTAATAATCCGTTTTTCCGATATTTTCAGATTTTTGCGGATTTGCAAACTACGATCATGTGGAGCAAAGTGTACATTCAAGGCTAAGGTGATTGCGAAGTACAATGCCAAAACTCCGGGTAGTTTGACCCGCGCAAGTAAATGTTTCAAGCTTACCGGATTCCAATCAACGAGGATTTATTAACCCGCAAACTTATCGGTACGTAATTTACTAACACCTTCTTCTCAAATCGGACGCATCCAATACATTATCTTTGCAGGATTCTTTGCAAGTTAGCTTTCAAACGCCAAAATTGACTAACCCATATTTTTTGCAGTGCCGTACTTAACATAAAAAATGATTGTTTGGTTCTTTGAATAATTTTTTTCATTGATTTGCGCATTGCATCCATTGATACGGACATAAGGGCAAGCGGACCCCACACATACGGTAATGGATTTCATCACCTTTTCCGTGGCCCACAAATCACGAAATTGAGTATAACGTTTATCCGTACAAATTTTAAAAGAAACTAGACTTTATGCCTTTAAGGACTTCGCACTCACTAGGAGAGGTTAATTGTGTTTAGAACACCACTTAACGGTATATCGTTTACGGGGGGTCTAGGAATGTGTTTATGGCGAAACCGCCAAAAGAGAAAGGGTTATCTAATTAAGGACCTTCGCGAAAGCATCCGAAAACCTCCCCTTATCTCTGCACATACCTGGCCTCGTGATCAGTATATCTTGAGCTCGTTTCTCGACACAGTTTTACTTCGACAATCAAGTTCTTGAGCAGGTCTAGTTGACCTGGGTGAACCCTAGACTGATTAGGTGTGTGGTATTTATGTCGTGATTGTTTTTGTCTTTTGGTGTGTATATTTCATTTTTTTACTTAACCAAAAAAAATCACATTCTTTTTCCCCTCCTTTTCTCTTCTTCTTCTTCTTCTCTTCATATCATGGGAACCCTACCTCGAAAAACACTTGCCGAACTTTGGTACCCACAACCAGATATTACTTCATACGGTTCTTGCTTTGGACGAACCTCAAACGATCCATCCATGCCCAAAATTTCTTTTAAAGATCGGATAGACGCGTCTAGGACAAACAATTGGACTCCGCAATCCACCTTGTATCAACCATTTCAACCTTCCCCAACTTCTTACGTTGATACCCCTTTTGCGAGTCGGCCCATGTCCATTGCCGACAGAATTGAACAATCCCGTAGCTGATCTTTCACTCCTTTCACCACTGTCAATTCTTTTTATCAACAATTCCATTCACCTTCTTATCATAATGTTGATCCTACTCTTGCCCAACCATTCAATTCTTATCAATCCTACCCGACTTTTACACCTTCCCTAGACATTGCTTCTGAACAACCATTTAGGAGTTTCACGTATTCAAACAATTTTGAATCTTTTACTGAAACCCCTCCACAACCCATGTCTAGTCTGGAACAGTCATTAGAAGACTTTCGGATAGCATCATGCCAACAGATGATGGAATTGAATGCGTCTATGGCTGCCCTCATACAACCTAATGAACTGGCAGCTAGTTTCCCACTAGCTCCAAATTTTCCAATCTATGATGAAGCGATAGGACAGATTGAGAATTTGAGTGGTGAGAGTGAGCCGTACAACATTCCAAATCAAACCTACCCATTGCAAATTGAATCCCACAACTTCGGTTTTGAAAGTCTATCAAGTGTTCCAAATGATTCACCAATTGAAGATAGAACGTTTAATGAGTTGTGCGACTTGTTAGTGTGATATGCCCTAGAGGCCATTATTGTATAGTACAAGTTTGTATATTACATTTTGGAAGCTTGGGATATATACACGGATTTATGACAGTCTTGCTCAATATAGTAGTATGGCACTTGGTTTGTATCTATCCTAATATGTATATATGTTTCTTTTGACGTATCGCTAAAACATATTGATAGAACCCTTAGGACCTTTGCTTGACTACCAGTGTTGTAATGGCAGTAACATCATTGGGGGCTGTGTAGTTTACAAGCGCATCCTTGTACAGGTCTCTAGTCGTAGGATTATCGAGACGGGGCATCGATACTCCGGAGTAGACTAGTGTATTCGCTTCTCATCCCAGCAGGGGAGATGGTCTGTCCCACAGCCATTAGTACGTCGTACTGGAGATAGTATGTAGGTGCTCGTTAGGTTACGAGTACACTGGACAGGACTCATCAAGAACTGTTGGTTGGTATTGTAATTCTACGGTAGCGCTACGACCGTCTTTCAGACGCCAAATGCGGAACAAAAACTTTTATAATTGGCGCTATCGCATACTATAACCCGGATCTTCCATTAACGCTAAACTAACAAAGTACAAAGTGGGTAGAAATGTTATACCGAACGATCCGGGTCCTTCGTTCTTTAACCATCATCCCACGCTCCGTTGCGGCTGCTCCGATCTCCTGGCTCCTCGTCGAGGTGGCACCACATCTATGGATCTTTAAACGGGCTCCCGCCTCTGACCCGAGGCAACTCGGTCATCAAGTTTGCTAAAAGAGATGACTAAGATTGATGTAGAGAATGAGTAGAACACTTTGTCTCACTTCGTCCAAAGCCATGGACGAATGGTTAATGAAGTTGCCTTTTGGAATCGGGTGATGAAAAATGAGCTTGGAAACTTAGCAAATATTTCATATCATATTTCCAAATGAGAGTGAGTAGAAAAAACAATCAAGAGGGCACCATATAATGGCCAGCCACTTGATGAGGTAGGGGGGATGAACCCAAGCATTAAATGAGGATGACGAGTCAATAATACACCTTGCATTTATCATTTAATGCATACATGAATCATTAACCTTAGTCACCATTCATTTAATGCTAACAATGAATCATCAATTCTAGAACCTTCTAGAATCACGACTCATCACATGACTCACCAAATGACTCACCCTCATGAAGAAAAGATAAATCCCTATTTAACCGAATGTTAAATACGGGTGATAGAAAACTGGAAACTGGCAACTTCCAAAAAGCGATCCCGAAACGAATTTCAGGATAACCCCGTAACAGTATAAAGATAACCGCATTTGTATTACGACCGAATACAAATGCAACTGAGACAAAGATATTATATCTACACAGTATTATACTCGCATCCGGCTTAAACCAAAGCCCACCAGTATTATCTGCCCGAAATATGACACGTGCGAAAACGCAGGTGCATTTTCCGAACCCTGCCATAAAACCATACGGCCTATACAACGTTTCGCCCGAACTTGGGAAACAATCTGTGGGGGACTCTAATGACTCGTCAATACCCTGGCAGTGGGTTTAACCACAAGCCGTCAGCGGCACTAGCTGTGCATAACGGCTGCCCATGTACTGACCTCAAGGGAAGCTGATGAGCGAACTCATCCTGAAACCCTACTGAGCCTAACAGTGACAATATACATACAGTCCGGTCCGTTCGTCTATGAGTATCGCATATCCGGCCCAGGGGCTGGTAACGTCAGACCCCCAATAGCGGTATAAGTCGTGTCGGAGACAAGCCCTGAATACCCTGAGATACTACTGGAGTACCTACCAGTAAATCTCACCTGCCTTGGCCAAGGACTTGGTGTAATGGCTTTTCTAGACACAGCGCGATCTCACCCCCAATACAGGGAGAGACGAATCCCCTGCCGATCCGCTCACTTGGCTCCATGTGGCTCGGGACTGTACCCAAAAACTACCTGGTTGCACGACTCCTTTGAGCCGTGGTAAGGTAGAAATCAAAGCACAGTGGGAACTCACACGAGACAAATGACGACCTCAGGTCGATGAACTAACCTGTACACATGTCAGCAGGGAACTGCTATCTGACGATAGGTATAATACCAACTAGCAGGTTCCCGGCGAGTCCTGTCCAATGTACTCATAACCAAATGAGCACCTGTATACATCTTAGATGATCCAACTGACACCAGTGGCTTGTGAGACCGGCCACCGCCCCTCGTCGGGGTCTCGACTGTATACACTAGTCTACTCCGGAGTATCGATGCCCTGTTTCGAAACTCCCACGACTAGGGACCACAATTAAGGATGTGCTTATAGACTACCCAACTCTCACGTATGTGATCGCCATCATACTAGTGGTAGTCAAGCAAGATCCTAAGGGCTCTATCAAAGTGTAATAGTGATCAGTCACCTGAACCTATACACGACTGATAAAGGCAAACCAGATAGCATACTATCATCTCGAGTAAGACTGTCCTACCGGTATAGGTCCTCCTCAATCATTGCAATCACGTATCTGCGATCCAATAATTGACTTTGAGGGCACTATATCCAACAATCTCCCACTTGTACTTAAGGCTAATTATTGCGATGTCCCATACTCACAGCCTGTGTGATACCGAGCACCCAACTCCTCTACTAATCAGTTTCACAAAGCCCGTTTGTAAAACTCTTGTGTTCGAGAAATAGCCTCAATGAGTGGATCCGCCCCGATGTCTCTTTCTATGTCTCTCTTAATCTCAAGTTCGCAGAGAAAGCCATCTCCCGAATTGAGTAATACCTATCTTAGAATATGTCTGGATATCTGATGGGACCTAGTCATAAATGAACTCCAAATCCAAACTTCTTAGACTGTATCGATAACTGAAAGAAATCAGTATCCTGCACCATGCCTCCCACAATATCCTCTTGGACCACCTTTCCATAATACTGCCCCTTTCGTCAGAGGGAAAACTATAACTCTGACAATCACCCTGTCATCCATGTCACCTTTGAAGCCTGGAATGATAACCGTCTCCCGAAGGAGGCTGCCGTCATAAAATCCGTAGAACATGCACTTATGTTCTAAAACTGCTTCCTTATGTTTCTCCAGGATTGGATTAATACAAACTTATTGCATCTAGTGCAAAAGCAACATCTGGTGTGGTACTTGACATCTCATGATTGACTCAATTGCCTACGCAAGAGATTTTCCAATCATGCACATCCCTCTCCCCTTTAGTCTGTAAGACACCTTTAGAGAGGGTGACTCCATCACCTGCAAGTACACCACCATGCCAGGAGTCACCTATTCTAAAAACTATTAGAATACTGTCAAAGTACCCACATTGGGAAACTACCTAAATCCAGATCTAAAACCATAGATCTAGAAACCAGAATGTCAGATATTATATCCATATCTTGTCTGGAGAAACAACTGTGTGATGACCACAGTACAACCGATCGTAGTATAGGAATTTTACTTCCTACTCTGTGTATGTCATCCAAATACCAGGACATCACACCCTACTACCTTCTTAACAGATCCATCCCCTATTCTGATGAAGTCAAACCTATGACTGTCACATCAAAATTAGATGATCTATCTCCGCTATATCTGCTTGAGTCTATAAATAGATATAAGCTTCTTGCCCACTATGCTTTCGCTGCTCCCACTGACCACAACAACTCTCAGGCAGAATAATATATACGTGCACTTCTAAAGCTAGTTTAGAACGACGCTATACTTAACCTCCTGCCAGGTCTCATAGTCTGGAACAACAGTAGTGTCAAGTCTGGGTAAGCAAGAACCTCCCTGTCACCGTCCTTGAGGCTACCGTAGTACCTCTCGGGTGTCTGAGGTTACCCACCATATCTACGGAGTGGCTAATGGAATGTCAAACCTGATTGAATCTTTAGGTCCTATTATATTTTCCGTAATCATTTGCGGTTCTGGAATCACTTCCAGTTCTACCATACTCCCACTACTGTTTTCTGAAAAAATCCATTTTACTAAAACTGTGGCGAGTCAAGAACAATATCACTATTGATCTTCCAGATGGTAGAAAGTCAACCCTCGACATAGCCCAGGTCAACCCACAAACTGCCATTACAGAAACGTGCCCTGAGTTATCCAGAATCTGGTTTTAAGCATAAGCCGGACAACTCCCCGTACCTAAACATCGTTAAGGTATGAACCATTCTATATCCAATATAGAAACTTTGGCACTTATTTAATTGGAACCAGATTCAAATCATGCAGCTGTTTCCAGTGCATATCAACTTAATGGAAAGAGGCTAATCAGCATTACTCAACTTAGGAATACATCCAATTATGAGTAATATGAAAGAGAAACAAGTTTCTCAAAAACCATTACGATCAACTGAATACCAATCACAAGTATCTACATCTTCGATCTCTTCGAAGAATCCTGATACTTGCAACATCGGGTTCTCTACTTTATTCCTATACCCATAACTTCTCAAAACTTAGACCTTGTATTTCTACGAAACACTTGTCTAAAAACAAGAGAAGCCATAAGTAAACAGAACATAGTACGATGACCAACCCCTTTGTCCTGATGGACACTAGACAACATACAATACTCTGTATAAGTCTGCTGAGTTGAATAACTCAAAACCTGTGCATCGTAGGTTGAAAACTGTACTTTTGGTTAAGAACTACTCCGTTGTTCAATACTCCTTACCCAATCGTCAACTGATATAGGTAAATGTCATCGACATAATATCAAAAAGTTATATCTCACTTTATAAAAATAAACATACAGATATATCATTTTGAAATTGGTGCATAACAACGGATACTCAAAACCAAATACATGCCGTCCGGCAATAACCCAGGCGATTTCCTCTAATATCACTAATTACAACGAATTCTGATATAATAAGGATGATCACCATATTCCCAATAACTTACTCCCACTCATTATCTATAAAACCATACGGATGTGAGAATCATACCTGGTAAATACATACCCTTGAGTAAGTATCTAATTGGGAAATCAGTTTTCCTTTAACAATGCACTGAAACATGAAAATGTTTCGTAGGGGTATCCTGGTATTCCTAGTAATGCCTCTTCCATAATCCAATTCATGACTATAACCGTATATTTCATTGCCATCTCTCCAAATCCCTTTATTTTTCTTTATTCATTTCCTTCTGTACACCCCCTTTAGGCTAAGTGGTTTTCTTCCTTCCCTACCGTTCGGCACCAGCCTATGGTTTGGAAGAAGACTATCCAATAAGCGTAATAGGTGTACCCTCCTAAACCAAGGAGTACACGTATCCTGAGAGAAGGTGATGAAAAAAGACAACTGAATAATACCTTATTCTATTTCTCCCGAACTGGAGAAAAAAGCAAAGGTGAAATAGGAGTGGCGATGAAGTACGCGGTTTGGTCGTGAATGATAGCAGTCGTAATTTACTTTGCCCTCTTTCTAATCCCTTTATTTTGTCTTTACATATTACCTTCTGTACACCCTACTTAGGCTAATTGGTTTTCTTCATTCCCTACCTTTCGGCACCTGCCTATGGTTTGGAAGAAGACTATCCAATAAGCGTAATGGGTGTACTCTCCTAAACCAAGGAGCCCTCGCAACCTGAGAGAAGGTGATAATAAAAGACAACTGAATAAACCAATTCTATTTCTCCTAAACCTGGATCCATCCTCGAAGAAGTCCCTTCGAGTTCGTATATAACCATATGATGGATCTATCCAATGGAAGTGGATACTCGTAGTGATACGAGGTGTTCTGAGAAATGCAAAGGGTAAAAGAAGGAGTGGCAATGACTTATGAAACTCAGACTATCCAAAAGCCAGTATTTTAAGAAGGTTCGGTCAACTTGGTTACTGAGTCATAGTCTAGGGTCAGTCAAAGGTCGCTGCCAAAGAGAGAGAGAAAAGAAACACTCTGCGTGCACTCTAACCTAGATCAGAATGGTTATCACTTTAACTAATCCGGAAACCTCCCACTGTACTGTCAAATTCTCCTCCAAACCTGAAAGAAGAATCAATCGGGATCACCCGAAGAGTAAACCAACTCATCAGTAGGAATCGGGATCCAACTCTCATCGCATGATAACGTGACGGAATCCACTCACGTTATCACACTCCAGAAGGTATGCGCATGCCTGGCAAGTTTCAGTTTCTTTAGAAACCCCCGATATGATTTTTACCCCATGTTCTTATGACCTTGACGAAAGCCAACAAATCATAAGTCACATGTCAAATTCTACCCGTCATATTCTTGTCAATTTGAACCCACCCGTAAATATCCTTGACGAAAGCCAAAAAGGTAATACGACTGTCACAAACCAACACTTCTATCTATGCAACAAATGAATACCCCAGCAGCTACCAAACACTATGCCTTGACGAAAGCCAACAAACATAGCTTGAATACTACTGACTATCTATAGGACATGACGGAGGGCTACGGCTGGTTTTTGGCGAAAAACCTTTGACGTAATGAACTTGATCTCGTTGAAGGAACTTGATAGCCTTTTATAAAAATATAGTGGCGAAAACCTTTGCTAAAGAGGTCACTCCCGGTGAAGGGATCTCGGCTCTTTCCTCGTAGAATGAGGTGCAGGATATTCCACTGAATACTGTGATGCATAGCAACATGTAATCGACTATAGTGAAGTTATTACCCTGATGTAAACTTCTGCCCAAGGGGTCACTCCCGGTGAAGGGATCTCGGCCCTTTCCTCGTCGAATGAGGTGCGGGATATTCCAACCGAATACCACTGTGCAAAACAAAAGAAAACGTCTTTGCAATAACACTTTTTAAAACTTTTCCAACAACATCCAAACAGGTTTGTTTTACTTTGCACTGATCAGAATCAACGCAGTCCCATCAATTAATCACACCAGAAAAGAACGAAAATATAATGTACGTATATGCCATCCGCATTCATCACTGGGTCCCGTCATCACCCGTTAGGTTACTTAACTAATGACAGAGCGGGGACTGAACTAGCGCGGGTGCAAAACATATACAACATCTACTAGTATATATACCAATATACAATAATCGCTCCAGGCGTGATAATATGCAACATTACAGAAAAGTAATAAGCATCACAGAACAATACAGATAATCTGGGATCCCCGGGTTTCGCAGAGCCGCTGCTGAAACCCGACGTTCCCCTGGTCGTGTGGATAGCCTGTGCAATGAAACCTAGACCCCTATGGGTGCGGCAAGTTTCCCGCCAAAACCTGAAGCGAGGCAGCCCCCTACAGCATAGTGAATGGACCACCCTGCACTTCACGGAATCCGGTAGCTTGAGCATCCCTCCTTAGGTCAACCTGTACCCCCTACCAGTGCGGCGAATAGTCTGCCAATTCTAGAGTGAGGCCCCTCTGCCTCTCAAAGCCATGAGATACGGACCCATTGCCTTCCAGAACCCGGCTATCCGTGCATTCCGTCACGGGGTAAACCTAGTACAGAAATGAAAAATATGTACAACGGGTACATCGTCCTCAGCCCGGTCGTGCCCCAAAAGAATATTATCAAACAGGCAGTGACGGCAGTCCACATGTTGGACGCTCGTCCAGCAATATCAAATGTACAAATAAATCCAAACAGCACTATCATTGCACACTGCTATCCACCACAACAAATCCGCAACATCATAGCACAACACAGAATATCAACGCGAATGTCACGTTCGCAAACCCGTCTAAAAGAACTATAGCAATCAGACGCGGTTTACCGCTCGAATGACATTTACGGTCGGAGATATAATGTAAGTACTGTAAACTAACACGTTTAAATTTCGATCGACAAAACTTCCCGAAGTGGGCCCCACATACATCTGCTGTACAGTAAAAAACACTGGGCCCAAAAGAACCATTCCAGAAACCACAATTTTCCAAGTAGAAGCCCCGGAAGAAAAACTACCCACTGATTCACCAAGACAGCGGCGGTTCCGCGGTCAAAGCTAGGCTTTGACCGCATTTCCGCGGCCGTATGGTCGAATCATTTGGTCGTTTTTCTCCAGTGTTCTTTAAAAAGCCTGCTTAATTTTCTGGTATAGTCAAAATGATTTTTAGGCCTGTTTTAAAATCGACAGAAACTTTAGACTTGGAAATTGCGATTTTGAAAATTCCGCTCGATCGATGTTTTAAACGCGTTAGCACAAGTTAGTAAAGCTTAATGGCGAGGCTCTGATACCATGTAAGTCTACGGTAGCGCCCCGGCCGTCTTTCAGACGCCAAATGCGGAACAAAAACTTTTATAACCGTCGCTATGGCATACTATAACCCGGATCTGCCATTAACGCTAAACTAACAAACTGCAAAGTGGGTAGAAAGGTTATACCGAACAATCCGAGTCCTTCGTTCTTTAACCATCATCCCATGCTCCGTTGCGGCTGCTCCGATCTCCTGGCTCCTCGTCGAGGTGGCACCATATCTACGGATCTTTAAACGGGCTTCTGCCTCTGACCCGAGGCAACTCGGTCATCAAGTTTGCTAAAGTAGATGACCAAGATTGATGTAGAGAATGAGTAGAACACTTTGTCTCACTTCGTCCAAAGCCATGGACGAACGGTTTATGAAGTTGCCTTTTGGAATCGGGTGATGAAAACTGAGCTTGGAAACTTAGCAAATATTTCATATCATATTTCCAAATGAGAGTGAGTAGAAAAAACAATTAAGAGGGCACCATATAATGGCCAGCCACTTGATGAGGTGGGGGGGATGAACCCAAGCTTTAAATGAGGATGATGAGTCAATAATACACCTTGCATTTATCATTTAATGCATAAATGAATCATTAACCTTAGTCACCATTCATTTAATGCTAACAATGAATCATCAATTCTAGAACCTTCTAGAATCACGACTCATCATATGACTCACCAAATGACTCACCCTCATGAAGAAAAGATAAATCCGTATTTAACCGAATGTTAAATACGGGTGATAGAAAACTGGAAACTGGCAACTTCCAAAAAGCGATCCCGAAACGAATTTCAGGATAACCCCGTAACAGTATAAACATACCCGCATTTGTATTACGAACGAATACAAATGCAACTGAGACAAAGATATTATATCTACACAGTATAATACTCGGATCCGGCTTAAACCAAAATCCACCAGTATTATCTGTCCGAAATATGACACGTGCGAAAACGCACGTGCATTTTTTGAACCCTGCCATAAAACCATACGGCCTCTACAACGTTTCTCCCGAACTTAGGAAACAATCTATGAGGGACTCTAATGACTCGTCAGTACCCTGGCAGTGGGTTTAACCACAAGCCGTCAGCGGCACTAGCTGTGCGTAACGGCTGCCCATGTACTGACCTCAAGGGAAGCCGATGAGCGAACTCATCGTGAAACCCTACTGAGCCTAACAGTGAGAATATACATACAGTCCGGTCCGTTCGTCTAGGAGGATCGCATATCCGGCCTTGGGGGCTGGTAACGTCAGACCGCCAATAGCGGTATAAGTCATGTCGGAGACAAGCCCTGAACACCCTGGGATACTACTGGAGTACCTACCAGTAAATCTCACCTGCCTTGGCCAAGGACTTGGTGTAATGGCTTTCCTAGACACAGCGCGATCTCACCCCCAATACCGGGAGAGACGAATCCCCTGCCGATCCGCTCACTTGGCTCCATGTGGCTCGGGACTGTACCCAAAAACTACCTGTTTGCACGGCTCCTTTGAGCCGTGGTAGGGTAGAAATCAAAGCACAGTGGGAACTCACACGAGACAAATGACGACCTCAGGTCGATGAACTAACCGTATACATGTCAGCAGGGAACTGCTATCTGACGATAGGCATAATACCAACTAGCAGGTTCCCGGCGAGTCCTGTCCACTGTACTCATAACCCAATGAGTGCCTGTATACATCTTAGGTGATCCAACTGACACCAGTGGCTTGTGAGACCGGCCACCGCCTCTCGTCGGGGTCTCGACTGTATACACTACTCTACTCCGGAGTATCGATGCCCTGTCTCGAAACTCCCACGACTAGGGACCACAATTAAGGATGTGCTTATAGACTACCCAACTCTCACGTATATGATCGCCATCATACTGTTGGTAGTCAAGCAAGATCCTAAAGGCTCTATCAAAGTGTAATAGTGATCAGTCACCTGAACCTATACACGACTGATAAAGGCAAACCAGATAGAATACTATCATCTCGAGTAAGACTGTCCTACCGGTATAGGTCCTCCTCAATCATTGCAATCACGTACCTGTAAGTGCACGGCGGCGCCCCGGCCGTCAATCCGACGGCCAAATGCGGAAGCGGTGATAAACTTTAATTTTTCTTGAACTGGCAAACCGCCGCGCACTAATACCCGGATCGAACCATTAATTAGTCCTAGCTATTTACAAGAAGGGGAAGAGAGATATACCGACAGATCCGAGTCCTCCGGTCTTCTCGTCGTCGTCCCGATCTCCTGCGGAAGCTCCGGTCTCCACCTCGTCGCCGGAAGTGCACCACATCGCCTACGTCTTTTATGGGCTCCCACCTCAATGCCGAGGCAACTCGGGCACGAAGCTGGCTAGTCAACGTGCCCAAGATTTGCTGTAGAATGTTGTGTAGAACTTGTGTCTCTTTTGGGATTATGGAGTTGCCCTTTTTGGAAGAATTGAAGTGAACCTTTTTGGAGAGGGAGTTGTAGGGATTTTTCTCAACTCAAGAAACCAAAATTCCACACCAAATGAAATGAATCCCCTCCATGCTCTAGGAATGGCCGGCCCCCCCATGTGTGATTGGAGAAAGAGAGAACAAAGACAAGGGGGTGGGTGGAAAGTGAGTGATGATGAAAAGTCAAATGATCACCACAAAACCCAACACTCAATCAACAACCATGAAAGCAAAAGTCAAGCCATCATGAAGCATAGAAGGTCAAGGGATGGGCTCCATCATGAAACCATCATGATACAACAAAAATGCAAAGACCCCCTCAACAACCACTTATTTGCAACAATGCAAATAAGCCCTCCTCCACCAATCTTCGGCCAATGAACGATACAAAGGAAATCGGCCGAAACGAAAAGCAAACTGGCAACTCCAGAAAAATGGTCCCGTAATAAATTACAGGAAAACCCCGATACTGTGCATACACACCCGCATTTGTATTCCGATCGAAATACAAATGCAATGAGACAAAATCTACACTGTACTATACTAGGATCCGGCTTAAACCAAAGCTGGCTAGTATTATCCGTTCGATCCTGATCCGTGCAATACCGCACGTATCTGATCGAACCCTGCCATATATACATACGACCTATAGTACAAACTGTCTGATCCCGATCCGTGCAATACCGCACGTATCTGGTCGTACCTTGCCATATCTCCATACGGCCTCTACAACCTTTCGCCCGAAAGCTGAGTAACTGAATGTGGGGGACTCTAAAGACTCGTCAACACCTTGGTTGTGGATTTAACCACTAGCACGTTAGAGGTATAAGCCAATACATAACGGGCCACCAGGTATTGACCAAAAGGGACGTCTGTAAGCGAACTCAGCCTGACTCCCTACTGAGCCTGTCAGTGACAATATCCGTACAGTCCGGTCCGTTCGTCTATGAGTATCGCATGGCGGGCCTAGGGGGTTGGTAAAAGTCAGACCCCCAAAAGCGGTACAAGTCATGTCGGAGTGTAGCCCAGAACACCTGAGATACTACTGGAATACCTACCAGTAAATCTCCTGCCTTGGCCAAGGACTTCGTGTAATGGCTCTCCTAGACACAGCGCGACCTCACCCCCAATACCGGGAGAGACGAACCCCTGAAGATACGCTCACTGCCTCCATGTGGCTCGGGACTGCACCCAACTAAAACCTGTTTGCACGACTCCTTTGAGCCGTGGTAGGGTAGTAATCAAAGTACAGTGGGAACTCACACGAGACAAATGACGATCCCCAGGTCGATGAACTAACCTGCACACATGTCACCAGGGAACTGCCATCTGACGTCTGGTATATGACCAACTAGCATATTCCCGGCGAGTCCTGTCCGGTGTACTCATAACCCAATGAGCACCTGTATACATCTTAGGTGATCCAACTGACACCAATGGCTTGTGAGACCGGCCACCGCCCCTCGTCGGGGTCTCGACTGTATACACTAGTCTACTCTGGAGTATCGATGCCCTGTCTCGAAACTCACACGACTAGGGACCATTTAAGGATATGCTTATAGACCCCAGCTCCCACTTATATGATCGCCCTCATACTGCTGGTGGTCAAGCAAGAATCCTAGGGGCTCTACCAACGTGTAATAGCGACTTGTCAGGTCACCTAAAACAGTACACGATGATAAAGGTAAACCAGATAGCATACTATCATCTCGAGTAAGACTGTCCTAGCGGGATAGGTCCTCCCTCAATCATTGCAATCACGTGCTTGTGATCCAATAATTGACTCTGAGGGCACTATCTCCAACAATCTCCCACTTGCACTCAAGGCTAATTATTGCGATGTCGCATACTCACAGCCCGTGTGATACCGAACACCCAACTCCTCTACCAGTCAGTCTCACAAAGCTCGTTTGCGAAACTATTGCGTTCGAGGAATAGCCTCAGTGAGTGGATCCGCCTTGATGTTCCTTTCTATGTCTCTCTATATCTCAAGTTCGCGGAGAAACCCATCTCCCGAAATGAGCAATACCTGTCTTAGAATATGTCTGGATGTCTGATGGGACTTAGCTCATAAATGAACTCCAAATCCAAAATTCTTAGACTGTATCTTTAACTGAACTTAATCAGTATCCTGCGCCATGCCACCCTCAGTATTGCCTTGGACCACCTGTCTAAAATACTGCCCTTCGTCAGAAGGAGAACTATAACTCTGACAACCTCCTTGTCGTCCATGTCACCTTGGAAGCCTGGAATGATAACTGTCTCCCGAATGAGGCTGTCGTTATCATATCCCTAGAACATCCACTTATGTTCTAAAACTGCTTGCAACTGTTTCTCCAGGATTGGATCAATATCAACTTATTGCATCTAGTGCAAGAACAACATCTGGTGTGGTACTTGACATCTCACGATTGACTCAATTGCCTAAGCAAGTGATCTGCCAATCATGCACATCCCTCTCCCCTTTAGTCTGTAAGACACCTTTAGAGAGGGTGACTCCATTACTTGCAGGTATAATACCGTGCCAGGAGTCAACCATTCTAAATACTCTTAGAATGCTGTCAAAGTACCCTGATTGGGAAACCACCCAAATCTAGATCTGAAACCATAGATCTAGTAACCAGTATGTCTGATATAATATCCAAGTCCTGTGTGGAGAAAACACTGTGTGACGACCAAAGTATAACCGATTGTAGTATAGGAGTTTTCTTTCCTACTCTGTGTATGTCATCCAAATACCATGACATCACACCCTACTACCTTCTCAACAGATCCATCCCCTATTCTGATGAAGTCAAACCCATGACTGTCACGTCAGAAATAGATGATCTATCTCCGCTACTGGTGCTTCAGTCTATAAATAGACATAAGCTACCTGTCCACCAATGCTTCCGCTGCTCCCACTGACTACGACAACCCTCTGGCAGAGTCATATACACGTACACTTCTAAAACTAGTTTAGAACGACGCTATACTCATCCTCCCGCCGGGTCTCGCAACCTGGAACAACAGCAATGGTAATTGTGGGTAAACAAGAACTTCCCTGTCACCGTCCTTGAGGCTACCGGAGTACCTCTCGGGTGCCTGAAGTTACCCACCTTATCTGCGGAGTGGCCAATGGAATATCAATCCAGATTGAATCTTTAGGTTCCTTGTCAAATCTTCAGTAATCGTTCGTGGTTCTGGAATCACCTCCAGTTCTACCATACTCCCACTACTGTTTTTCTGAAAAAATCCATTTTTAATAAAACTGTGGCGAGTCTAGAACAATATTGCTATTGTTCATCCAGATGGTAGAAAGTCAACCCTCGTCATAGCCTGGGTCAACCCACAAACAGCCATTACAGAATCATGCCTTGAGTTGTCCAGTGTCTGGTTTTAATCATAAGCCGGGCAACTCCCCGTACCTTAACACCGTTAAGATACGAACTGTTCTATATCCCATATAGGACCAGAGGCACTGATTTAACTGAACCAGATCCAAATCATGCAACTATCTCCAGTGCATGTCAACTAAATGGAAGGAGGCGGATCAGCGTTACTCAACTTAGGAATGCTTCCAATTATGAGTAACCTGAAAAAGAAGCAAGATCTCTTAATCATTACTGTCAACTGAATACCATATACAAGTATCTACATCTTCGATCACTTTGAAGAATCCCGATACTTGCTACACCTGGTTCTCTACTCTATTCAAATACCTATAACTTCTCCAAATTCGGACCCTGTGTTTCCACGAAACACTTGTCTATAAACTAGAAAAGTCATAAGTAAACCGAATATAGTACGAGGACCAACCCCTCTGTCCTGATGGACCCTGGACAACATACAATACTCTGTATAAGTCCCTTGAGTCTGATAACTCATTCACTGTGTGTCGTAGGTTGAAAACTGTACTTATGGTTAAGAAGAATTACACCGCTGTTTAATGCTCCTTACCTAACCATCCACTGATATAGGTAAATGTCATCGACATAATATCAAAAAGGTATATCTCACTCTATAAAAATAGACGTACAGATATATCAATTTGAAATTGGTGCATAACAGCGGATATTCAAAACCAAATATTTGCCGACCGGCAAACGACCCAGGTGACTTCCTCAAATATCACTGATTACAACGAATCCCGATATAATGAGGACGATCACCCAATTCCCAATAACCTACTCCCACTCATCATCTTTAAAACCATACAGATGTGAGAATCATACCTGGCAAATACATACCCTGGAGTAAGTGTCTAATCGGGAAATCAGTTTTCTTTTAACATTACACAGTGAAACTGAAACATTGAAATATTTCGATAGGGTATCCTGGTATTCATAGTAATGCCTCTTCCAGATTCACGGCTGTAACCGTATAATTCTTTGCCACCTCTCCAAATCCCTTCATATGTCTTTAGTCTTTACCTTCTGCACACCCCTTTAGGCCAAATGGTTTTCTTCCTTCCCTACCGTTCGGCACCAGCCTATGGTTTGGAAGAAGACTATCCAATAAGCATAATGGGTGTACTGTCCCAATCCTAGGAACACTCGCAATGAGAGAGGGTGAAGATAAAAGACACCTGAATAAATCTTATTCCTATTTCTCCTGAACCAGAATCCATCCCCGAACTGGAACAAGTTCCTTTCGAGTTCGTATATAACCATACGATGGAGTATCCAATAAACTGTGGATCTTCGTAGTGATACGGAGTGTCCTGGAGAAATACAAAGGTGATTTAGGATTGGCGAAGGAATACTTGGTTTGGTCGTGAATAGCAGTCGCAATTTACTTTGCCCTCTTACTAATCCCTTGCTTTGTCTTAACTTAATACCTTCTGTACACCATCGTTAGGCTAATTGGTTTTCTTCATTCCCTACTGGTCGGCACCAGCCTAAGGTTTGGAAGAAGACTATCCAATTTGCGTAATAGGTGTACTATCTCCTAAACCAAGGAGTACTCGCAACCTGAGAGAAGGTAAAAGGAAAAGACAACTGAATAATCCTATCCGTTTTCTCCAGAACCTGAAACCATCCTCGAATAAATTCTTTCGAGTTCGTATCTAACCATACGATGGTTTTGTCCAATGGAAATGGACGTTCGTAGTAATACGGGGTGTCCTGGAGAAATAGGTAAAAGTAGGAGTGGCAATGAGGTTCGCAACTCTGACAATCCAAAAGCCAGTGTTATAGAAGGTTCGGTCAACTTGGTCACTGAGTCATAGTCTAAGGGTCGGGTCAATGGTCGCTGCCAAAGAGAGAGAGAAAAGAAACACTCAGCGTGCACTCTAACCTAGATCAGAATGGTTACCAATTTATCTAATCTGGAAACCTCCCACTGTACCTCAAATTCTCCTCCAAACCTGAAAGAAGAATTAGTCGGGATCACCCGAGGAGTATACTAACTCATCAGTGGGAATCGGGATCCAACTATCATCGCATGATAACGTGACGGAATCCGCTCACGTTATCATACTCCAGAAGGTATGCGCATATCTGGCAAGTTTCAGTTCTTTTGAAACTCCCGATGTGATTTCTGCCCCATGCTCTTATGACCTTGGCGAAGGTCAACAAATCATAAGTCACATGTCAAGTTCTACCCGTCATTATCCAGGTTAATTTGAATCCACCCGTACAAGCCCTTGACGAAGGTCAACAAGGCTATACGACTGTCCCAAACCAACGCATCTATCTATGCAGCAGAAAGGTAACAAGCAGCTACCATACACTATGCCTTGACGAAGGTCAACAAACACAGCATGAATACTACGTGCTACCCGTCTTAAACGACGGAGGGCTACGAATGGTTTCTGGCAAAAACCTTTAACGTAATGAACTTGATATCGTTGAAGGAACGGATAGCTTTTAAAAATATAGTGACGAAAACTGTTGCTAAAGAGGTCACACCCGGTGAAGGGATCTCAGCTCTTTCCCCGTAGAATGGGGTGCAGGATATTCCAACTGAATACCACGGTGGAAAGCAAAAGTAATCGGCTATAGTGAAGTCATTGCCCTGACGCAAACTTTTTGTCCAAGGGGTCACTCCCGGTGAAGGGATCTCGGCCCTTGCCTCGTCGACTGAGGAGCAGGATATTCCAACTGAATACCACGATGCAAAACAAAAGTGAACGTCCTTGCAATAACAGCTTTTTGAAAAGTGTTCCAACAACATCAGATTAGGTTTGTTTTTAACTTGCATTGATCCAAATCAACGCAGTCCCACCAATTGATCACACCAAAAAGAACGAAAATATACTGATGTAGGTATATGCCATCCGCATTCGCCACTGGGTCCCGTCATTACCCGTTAGGTTAGCTAACTAACGACAGAGCGGGGACTGGACTAGCGTGGATGCAAAACATATACAACATCTACTAATATATATAACAATATATTATATTCGCTCAAGGCGTGATAAAATGCAACATCACAGAAAATGTACAGCATCACAGAAACAATACAGATATCTGGGATCCCCGGGTTTCACAGAGCCGCTGAAACCCGACGTTCCCCTGGTCGTGTGGATAGCCTGTGCAATGAGAACCTAGACCTCTACGGGCGCGGCAAGTCACCCGCCAAAACCTGAAGCGAGGCAGCCCCCTTCAGCGACGTGAATGGACCACCCAGCACTTCACGGAATCCGGTAACTTGGGCACCCCTCCTGGGTCAACCTGTACCCCCTACGAGTGCGGCGAATAGCCTGTCAATCCTAGAGTGAAGCCCCCTCCGTCTCAATGCCATGAGATGCGGGCTTGTTGCCCTCTAGAACCCGGCTATCCGTGCACCCCTCCGCGGGGCAATCCTAGTACAGAAAGTAAAATATACATACAATGGGTACATCGACCGCAACCTGGTCGTGCCCCAAAATAATAATACAATCAGGCAGTGACGGTAGTCCACATGTCGGACGCTCGCCCCGCAATATCAAATGTACATAATACAACCACAACTGTACTAGCATTGCATCCAGGCTATCCCCCACGACCGATCCGCAACATCACAGCAAAAACAGAACATCAACGTGAAAGTCACGTTCGCAAATCCGTCTGACTGGGCTATAGCGGTTAGACCGGATTTACCGATCAAGTGACATTCACGGTCGCAGATATAATGTAAATACTGTGAAATAATGTGTTTAAAATATCCGATCAATCAAAATTATAATAAGTGGGCCCCAAGTACTACTGTAGCAGATCAGGAAATTCTGGGCCCAATATTAATATTCCAAAACCCCAATTTTCACCCTAGAAGCCCACTGTAAAAACCCGACCCACTGAATCCTTCATACTGCGGCGGAACCGCGGCAACAAGTAGGGTTTTGCCGCGGTTCCGCGCTCCCCTGAAGAGATTAGTGTCTCGAATTTTTCCAGCACTCTTAGATCTTCCAGTACACTAGTTTTATGCAACCTGAAAAATTTTTAGACACCAGAAAATTTTAACAGAAAACTGATGCAAGCAAAAATGTGGATTTTGGAATTTTGGTCGATCGGAAATGCAAAACACATTAAACCAAGCTAGACTAAGTTAATGGAGAGGCTCTGATACCACTGTAAGTGCACGGCGGCGCCCCGGCCGTCAATCCGACGGCCAAATGCGGAAGCGGTGATAAACTTTAATTTTTCTTGAACTGGCAAACCGCCGCGCACTAATACCCGGATCGAACCATTAATTAGTCCTAGCTATCTACAAGAAGGGGAAGAGAGATATACCGACAGATCCGAGTCCTCCGGTCTTCTCGTCGTCGTCCCGATCTCCTGCGGAAGCTCCGGTCTCCACCTCGTCGCCGGAAGTGCACCACATCGCCTACGTCTTTTACGGGCTCCCACCTCAATACCGAGGCAACTCGGGCACGAAGCTGGTTAGTCGACGTGCCCAAGATTTGCTGTAGAATGTTGTGTAGAACTTATGTCTCTTTTGGGATTATGGAGTTGCCCTTTTTGGAGGAATTGAAGTGAACCTTTTTGGAGAGGGAGTTGTAGGGATTTTTCTCAACTCAAGAAACCAAAATTCAACACCAAATGAAATGAATCCCCTCCATGCTCTAGGAATGGCCGGCCCCCCCCATGTGTGATTGGAGAGAGAGAGAACAAAGACAAGGGGGTGGGTGGAAAGTGAGTGATGATGAAAAGTCAAATGATCACCACAAAACCCAACACTCAATCAACAACCATGAAAGCAAAAGTCAAGCCATCATGAAGCATGGAAGGTCAAGGGATGGGCTCCATCATGAAACCATCATGATACAACAAAAATGCAAAGACCCCCTCCACAACCACTTATTTGCAACAATGCAAATAAGCCCTCCTCCACCAATCTTCGGCCAATGAACGATACAAAGGAAATTGGACGAAACGAAAAGCAAACTGGCAACTCCAGAAAACTGGTTCCGTAATAAATTACAGGAAAACCCCGATACTGTGCATACACACCCGCATTTGTATTCCGATCGAAATACAAATGCAATGAGACAAAATCTACACTGTACTATACTAGGATCCGGCTTAAACCAAAGCTGGCTAGTATTATCCGTTCGATCCTGATCCGTGCAATACCGCACGTATCTGATCGAACCCTGCCATATATCCATACGGCCTATAGTACAAACTGTCCGATCCCGATCCGTGCAATACCGCACGTATCTGGTCGGACCTTGCCATATCTCCATACGGCCTCTACAACCTTTCGCCCGAAAGCTGAGTAACTGAATGTGGGGGACTCTAAAGACTCGTCAACACCTTGGTTGTGGATTTAACCACTAGCACGTTAGAGGTATAAGCCAATACATAACGGGCCACCAGGTATTGACCAAAAGGGACGTCTGTGAGCGAACTCAGCCTGACTCCCTACTGAGCCTGTCAGTGACAATATCCATACAGTCCGGTCCGTTCGTCTATGAGTATCGCATGGCGGGCCTAAGGGGTTGGTAAAAGTCAGACCCCCAAAAGCGGTACAAGTCATGTCGGAGTGTAGCCCAGAACACCTGAGATACTACTGGAATACCTACCAGTAAATCTCCTGCCTTGGCCAAAGACTTCGTGTAATGGCTCTCCTAGACACAGCGCGTCCTCACCCCCAATACCGGGAGAGACGAACCCCTGAAGATACGCTCACTACCTCCATGTGGCTCGGGACTGCACCCAACTAAAACCTGTTTGCACGACTCCTTTGAGCCGTGGTAGGGTAGTAATCAAAGTACAGTGGGAACTCACACGAGACAAATGACGATCCCCAGGTCGATGAACTAACCTGCACACATGTCACCAGGGAACTGCCATCTGACGTCTGGTATATGACCAACTAGCATGTTCCCGGCGAGTCCTGTCCGGTGTACTCATAACCCAATGAGCACCTGCATACATCTTAGGTGATCCAACTGACACCAATGGCTTGTGAGACCGGCCACCGCCCCTCGTCGGGGTCTCGACTGTATACACTAGTCTACTCTGGAGTATCGATGCCCTGTCTCGAAACTCACACGACTAGGGACCATTTAAGGATATGCTTATAAACCCCAGCTCCCACTTATATGATCGCCCTCATACTGCTGGTGGTCGAGCAAGAATCCTAGGGGCTCTACCAACGTGTAATAGCGACTTGTCAGGTCACCTAAAACAGTACACGATGATAAAGGTAAACCAGATAGCATACTATCATCTCGAGTAAGACTGTCCTAGCGGGATAGGTCCTCCCTCAATCATTGCAATCACGTGCTTGTGATCCAATAATTGACTCTGAGGGCACTATCTCCAACACTACCTGCGATCCAATAATTGACTTTGAGGGCACTATATCCAACAGGTATTATACCTATCGTCAGTTAGCAGTTCCCAGGCGACATGAGTACAGCTTAGTCCGTTGACTTGACACTGCCACTTCACCTCAAGTGTGTTCCCACTGTTCTCAGATTGCTACCCTACCACGGCTCTATTGAGTCATGCAAATAGGTAGTAGTTGGGTGCAGTCCCGAAGCACTTGGGGGCAGTGGCAGTTAGATAGGATTCGTCTCTCCTGGTATTGGGGGTTGATATCGCGCTGTGTTCGGAACGCCATTACACAAAGTCCCTGGCTAGGGCAAGCGAGATTTACTGGTAGGTACTCCAATAGTTTCTCAGGGTGTTTTGGACTGTACTTCGACACGACTTATACCGCTATTAGGGGTCTGGCATTTACCGACCCCCTAGGCCCGATATGCGATACTCTTAGACGAACAGACCGGACTGTACGGTGATTGCCACAGACAGGCTCAGTAGGAGTTTGGATGAGCTTGCTCGTCAACCTTCTTATCGACAGATACCTGGGTAGCCGTTATGTACAGCTAGTGCCGCTGACGTGCTTCTGGTTAAACTCACTGCCAGAGTACTGTCGAGTCTTTAGAGTCCCACACAGAGGGTTTCCCAGCTTCGGGAGAAACGATGTAGAGGTCGTATGGTTTTATGACAGGGTTCGATCACATATGTGTACTTGTACGCGTGTGGTGTTCGAGCGGACAATACTAGAGTGCCTTGGTTTAAGCCGGATCCTAGTATTTGATTATTGGATTAGCTTTGTCTCATTTTATTCGTGTTTTTCGTAACACGAATGCGAGTATGTATATAGGGATGAGAGGAGGTAAAGAAGGAGACACCTCATTAGGGTTTTGACCATTGACTTGGTCAAAACAAAAATGAGGTGGAGAAAAGAATTTTTTATGGCATGGCTACTTGGGTTGACCTTTTGACTTGGCTTGACTTGTTGACTCTAGATATTTTGGATGAGATATTTTGAGACCTAGATATTTTTGTTAAAATATTATTTTCATGCCATGCTTATTGTCATATCAAGGAGCCATGCCATTTATCAATTATCATTATCCAAAAACAATTCTCTTTTCTCAAGCTTGCTCTCTCCTTCTTCCTCGCAAAACCCTAGTGTCTCAGAGTTGAGAATCAAGGGATTAGTGAGGCTAAGCTACTCAAAATCACACTCTACACACTCTAGGTTACTTTGTTTACAACACCACGTGATCTAGTTGCCTCATCTCGGAGGTTTAGCTCAAGGTTGGAACTCTCGGGTGGATCTTCTACGACTTCGAGAAGCTGACGAGGAGGTTCTTTCCATTTCCACTCCAAGGAGCATGCAAGAAGAAGGAGGACAGGGGAAAGAAGAGAAGGACTTGGAACTTTAGGTATAATCTTCTTACCGAGTAGATAATACCTTTAGTTAGTTTGTTAGTTATGGTTTAGCAAAGATCTTGGTGTTAAAGTCAATGTTACCTTACTTGAAAAAATCTTTTTTACCCGTTCCGCCTCCCCGCAAACCCGTGGGGTATGTAACGTTGACTTACAGTGGTATCAGTGATGACTAAATCATAGCTAGCAGTTTAAACGACAAGTAAAACTACGAAACTGAAATAACCCGAAAACATCGAAGCCAAGATTCAAGTTTCTGTCGGTTTTTAATGAGACTCTAAAAATTAGTTTAACAACTGCAGAGTACTCTTTGAAATGTAAAAATACCACTCACCAAAAACGAGACATTTCCACCCAAAAGTGGCCGGCCACAATGCCCAAAAAACCAGCGAGCTCGGTCCAATTTGAGGGAAATGCTTCGTATTTTGGTGTGTGGCTTTGTGACTTGGATCTAGGGCTTCAGGAGTTGTTGTTTTTGTCAATTTTGATTTTACTGTAAATTCATTACTGTGGCAAATACCGGGTGTTTCGAAGCCGCAATTTAATGTTATTAAATCTTTCAAGTTCTGTTAAATGTGTTTGTAAACTTTCGCTAATTGCTATATGTCAGTTAGTTGGGGGTTGCACATTTCTGTGATGATTATATTGGTTTGTGTATATGAACTTGTTGGATCATCGTGATGAATAGTCGGGGATGTGAGATGAGGGTTTTCATTATTTCATTCGATGTAAATTTGTAAAGTGACGTAATATTATTTTTGCGGGGCACATCTGGGTTGAGCTTGTAGCCACCGTTGTATTATTTCTTTTACTGTTTTTGCTCCTATGATAGACCCAAGGTGGGGTGCACAAACTACCGGGTACTTTGAAGTGTCGAGTGGCTACTTACTTTGTTGAGGGAGGTTGCTTCACTTCGGGTATTTGGCGGGTAGTTTGCCGCAGCCGTAGGGGTCTATGGTGGGGTTTCGCTATTCGTCACGACTGTGGAATCCGTCTTTCGTTATAGGCTCAAACGAAACGCGAACTCCTAGTATATCCAATGTGTTCATCTGTGATCTGGAATGCCTATCATCGCGTTTGACGAATGTATATATCTATATATGATATCTAGTATATGTCGCTGTTAGTTATATGTATGCCCTAGAGGCCATTACTATACATAGGATGTATATTGTAGTGGATGCTGGGACATATATAGGGAGGACTTTCTTGCTCGACATGATAGTATGCTATCTGGTTGATCTTTACCTTAACGTGTACACTGATTGTCTCTCTATTACATGTTGGTAAAGCCCTTAGGATGTGTACTTAACTACCTGGACTATGATGTGGATCATACTAGTGGGGACATGGTAGTCCATAAGTACATCCTTCAAAGTCCCTAGTCGAGGGTGTATCGAGACGGGGCATCGATATACCAGAGTAGACTAGCGTGTACCTTCTCGACCCATACAGATGGGCGATGGATGATCCCATATCCATTGGTGTTTAATATCAGAGATGATATACGGGTGCTCAGTAGAGACTGGGTACACTGGACGGACTCGCCGAGAACTCCCAGATGGTATTATACCTCACGTCAGATGGCAGTTCTCTGGTGACACTGGTACAGAGTAGTCTGTTGACCCGAGATCGTCATAAAGTCATGTGTGGTTCCCACTGTGCTTTGACTTCCATCTTACCACGTCCAAGAGGGCGTGCAAAACGGTGGTTTTTGGGTACAGTCCCGAGTCACATGGAGGCAATGAGCGATAGGAGGGGATTCGTCTCTCCCGGTATAGGGGGTTGATGTTGCGCTGTGTTCGATTGGCTATAACAGGAAATCCCTGGCCAGGGTTGCTGAGATTTACTGGTAAGTGTTACCAGTAGTTTCTCGAATTGTTATAGACCTCATATTGACACGACTTATCGAGCTATTGGGGTCTGACGTTTACCACCCCTAGGCGAGATATGCGACATATCAGACGATCAGACCGGACTGTACGGTAGTGTTACTGGTTGGATTCACTGGAGTGTGAGCGGGCTTGCTCGTCGATCTTCAGATCGCTCAATACCCGGGTGGCCGTTACGTTTAGCAGACCGCTTGCGGCTTGTGGGTGTTTGATATGATCATCACCTGCTGCCGGCGTATTGACGAGTCTTTAGAGTCCTACACAGAGGTTTCCTGGCTCAAGCGAAACGAAATAGGAGCGCATATGAGATATGTGCGGGACCGAGAATAATACGAGTATGTGATACTGTATTCGATTCTCGCGATGTGACATTGATCGGTTATATGCGATATAGCCGGGTTATCGGATCAAGTGTTGATTCGATAAGATGTTACTAATGATACCAGTCGGTTTTGTGCGTCATGACCGGATCGTTAAATCAAGTGTTGATTTAATGATTTCATGCACAATTATATATTTGATATATTACTTTGCATTAACTAGTATCAGTTCACTTTAAATCGATTTTCTCGCTCGGTTGTGCGCATTGCATATGCGATATGATTTTGTGCACTTGTTTGTATCATATTTGATGATACATGCAAATTAGGGTTTGTGTAAAGAATTAAACCTTGGTTAAAGAAATGGTTAGGGTTTTTATTTGATTATTCATTTATTCATTTGTTTTTATTTTTGGAAAATAAATTGCATAAAATAGAATGGTGGCTTTCTTTTGTTTTCTTTCATGAAGCTTCATGAACTTTTGACTTAGTCACCATTTTGTCTCATGCTTAACCCTAACCAATTCAATTAACTCAAGTTAATTCTCTACACCTAACCATGGTGAGAATTATGATAAGAATGGATTTTTATTTATTCTTTAATTCTTATCATAACACTCATCATCTTCTTGCTCTTCTTCTTCTTCATTCTTCAAGAAGAAAAGCTTGACTACATCAATGGTGATTGATGAATATGAGTGAGAAATCCAAATCTAAAGTCTACCCACTTCCTATTTCTTCATCCTCTACCTCTTGCCAAGTAGTAGAGTGTGTTTTCTTCACATGTTTCATCACTTGGTGAAGTCGGAGCTTGATTTAGCGATGCCTCGACGTAGATCATCTTCGGCATGGACATCGATGACCTAGCCCGTCCATTCTCCGATGAAGCCGACGCTAGAGCCCGGGACTTGTTATGGACAGCGAGGAGACTTCATTGCGGAGCTATGGAGGTGGAGAACCGGATCTACAAAGGTTGTATTTCCGTATCTCTTAGTTAAGTGTTAACTAGTTTACTTTTCGCCTAGATTTCTAGCCAACGATCCGTACACTAGGGTTTCTCGGCACCATAATTTTTGAAATTGGCATGGTTGATGCCTTGTGAGACCTCTTGAGAGTGCCTAGGAACCCTACAGTGGTATCAGAGCCTAGCTAGAGCCTTAGGCGAAGTCCAGACGGAATTTGAAGTCCGAACGAACCCGAAACCCGATCACAAACTTGCTCTCTGTCCTTTTTTGAAAAACGTGGATTTTTCCAAATTAAAAATATGCAGAAAAACCAGCAGGCAATTTTAAGAGATACTGTGAAGTTCGACTGTCTAATTCCATCAACCTGCCGCGGTTCCGCGCCACGAGCATGGCTCGTGCGGCGGTTCCACGGCCTTACGTCATCATTGTTCAGCGAAGTTTGCACAGTAACTCCTATTTAACAGTGCTGGTTTTCCTGGGTATTTTTAATATTTTTTCAAGAGTTGAATTTTTCTGGAGTTGTTTTGGGGATTCGGTGTTTCGATCGGGGTATCAAATTTCGTCTTTGTGTATTTCCGGATAATTTTTAGAATATGTTAAAAGGTTCGACCGGATATAAATACCCAATTTTTCCCCTATCGGGAAATTTCCAAGTGTTGGATTTTTCCGTAGTTTAACGACGTTCTAAGTAGTGCAAGTAACGCGATGGAC
The DNA here is from genome assembly GCA_030015575.1 of Agapanthus africanus. Classification (NCBI taxonomy): domain Eukaryota; kingdom Viridiplantae; phylum Streptophyta; class Magnoliopsida; order Asparagales; family Amaryllidaceae; genus Agapanthus; species Agapanthus africanus. The sequence goes on from CM057341.1 coordinate 510,930,878, forward strand.
CCTCTAGAAGACAACAAACCTTAACTCGATTATGTGACCGTCTTGAACTGCCCTTTGAACCTTAGGGTTTGGGGTAGTACGGCGTGCCACATGTGAGGCGTTGGCTTGACCCTTCTACGGCAGGACCATTGGTACTGAGGCACGAACTGAATGTTGTTAGACTTATTTCATGTGTTGAGCAGTATCGGGAAAACTTGGGTTATTGACTGTTCGATCGAAAAGTTTAACATTTTCTGTTTATCTGGAATGGGATACAATAATTGGAATTCACAAAAGTTATGTGATAACTGAATGAATGTTATAAACATAGCAGTTTAGTCTCACTTGATCGGTTGCCACGGAATTTTGATGCGATCAAAAGTCCGTCGCAATCACGTAGCGTACGCGGATATTCGCCGGACAAACTTAATAGACAGCTGCATCCCATAGCCCCGACCAAGTGACTGTAGGAGAACCCCGTCGCCGAAAGCATCCGTCCGGGTGCTCGCGGGTAGCGGTGTTCCGCCTTGGTGCACTTCGTCGACGGTATCGGGGGTGCGGCCGCCTACTGAAGTTTGCGACGAGTATTCGATCAGGATGTCGAGAATCTTGTTGAATTGCCCGACTTGATATTGAAAAGAGTTTTCGATTTTGAGACTAAAATGCGGGGTTTATAATTGTTAGGCATGCGATGTCTAAGGAATTCATTTGGTCAGGCATGCGATGTCTGAGGTGGTTGCGGATTCCAACTGTTGTAGTTTTTCACTTTCTTTTCTGTGACCGTAAGTGTAATATGTGATATCGCCGGTTTCGTTGCTATATGTCAACGACAATTGGCATGGACATATTTACTTACGTTGATGACATGTGATGTTATGTGTTGCTGGATATGTTATATTGGATCGTCGTGTTTGAATAGCCGGGGTTTTTTATGTGAGATGAGTGTTTTTCATTTTCATTCATGTAAAAACTTGTATGTAATATTCTTTTATTGGGATGCTTCCAGGTTGCAGAAGTTGTCACCCTTTGTATATTATTTTCTTTTCCGCACTAGGATAGACCCAAGGAGGAGGGCACAAGTAACCGGGTTCTGGAGTCCAGTGGGAGACCAACTCGAGGAGTCGAGTCCGGGTCTCCTAACTCAAGAATTGGTAGGGTTGCTTGCCGCTCTCGTAGGGGTCTAGGGGTGTGGGTTTGGCTATTCATCACGACCGTGGAATCCGTGTTTTATACTGGCTCGTATTCAAAACACGGACGTCCTAGTATATCCAATATTTCATATGTTTCTTCTGCTGCGATATCTGTGATGTGATCATGTGATGTTCTTTGATAGATACAGTATATAGTATATATGATATATTATATAGGCGTTACTTATGTTTTACACCCGCGCTAGCCCTGCCCCGCTCTGCCGTTAGTTACCTAACCTAACGGTGCACGAGGGGACATCGAGGCGAATGCGGATGGCATAAGTGTACGTCGTATTTATCTGTGTTGTTTAGGTACTTAAATGATGGGACTTCATTAATGTGATTAATGAATTAAAAGAAACCTAAAATGTTGTAGAATCGAATTTCAAAATAAAACAGGTAGCTACAGTTCTTGCTTTGCACAGCGGTATATGTGATATATCCTGCACCTTATTCGATGAGGAAAGGACCGAGATCCCTTCACCGGGAGTGACTCCTTTAGCAATAACTGGCAGATGCTACACCTTCGGTTTGTTTTTTGATTGCTTTTAAGTGTTTTTGCTTTGCACAGTGATATATACGATATATCCCGCACCTCATTCGACGAGGAAAGGACCGACGATCCCTTCACCGGGAGTGACTCCTTTAGCAAAACTAGAAAAGCCTCAAAAGCACTCCATTTTAAAATCATTTGATTCTACAACGATATCAAGTTCATTACGCAATAGCTTTTCAGAAAAACCTGTCGTAGCCCTCCGTCATTTCAGATATGTACTAGTTAGTATTCGTGCTGCGGTAGTTTGGCATTCGTCAAGGCGTAGTGTACGGTAGCTAACTAGTATTTATCTGCTTGAGCATATGATGCGATTGGATTAGGGTATTCGTACGGCGTTGTTTGGCATTCGTCAAGGGTCGTGCGGGTGGGTTTAATTCGATCAAGAAATGTGCGGGTTGAACTTGACTAGTGGACTATGGGTTGTTTGGCATTCGTCAAGGTCATAGTGAGCTAGGGGCAAAATATTATCGGGAATTTCAAGTGTTGAAATTTGCAATGAGATTGCATACCTTCTATGAGATAGTTGGATCCCGATACCCGCTGCGAGTAAGAGTTACTCCTGGGAGAGTTTTATACATTACAATTAGCCGATCAAGTAGGTGTCTAGAAAGGTGTCAACGGGGTTACGCCTCTGGGAAAATGAGGTTTACATTAATTAGGTTCGTGCGAAAGCACGGGGGACCTCCCTCAAAGTACCGACACTGGCCTGGCTGAAAGATTGGCGAACTTGTAGTGTGTAATTAATCCCGGCTAGTCTTTCCTTTTAGGGTTTGAAGGAAGATTTGATAAAAAGCAGTGGGAGCCATCCTGATTAGATAAAATAATAACCAATCTATTCTTGACAGAGCGCACGCTGATTGTTTTCTTCTCTCTCTCTCCAGGTAGCGACCATATCACGCCTTAATCAAGATAATAATACGGAATATTGACCGAACCCGCTTGTTATACTGAGCTGGGAAACGTTGGTCCCGCTCCAATTTATAATTGTTATAAGACAGAGCAGGAAATTGGGGATTACCAGAATTCCCGTGCCACCCAAACGAAGAGAGTGCATGCTGATGCATCATCTTCGGGTGTCTTCGTTACAAAGAACTGTTTCTCTGTATCCTCTACGTCCTGGGTATGTGATACCAGATCAGGATCCCAGATATGTAATCTGTTGCATAGGGCTACAGCTAGGTAGAGAACTGAGAACGGGTGATAAGTTTCATGAGGCAGAAAACGGGGCAAGTGTTGCAGCCAAGTCTGTTGGTCACTGTCACCCTGTATTCCAAATACATTGATTCTGAACGAATGTTATTAGATACCGAACCTGATATACAAAATCATATCTATCTCTTTATTAGTAAAGAAATGATAAAATTTTGTATAGTTGGATAATGTTTTGAACATTTCCTATATCAAAAGTTGATCGGTTCAGGCACGTTATCTAAAAGCGTTGATGTTCTAAATCAAACTACAGTTCTTAGTATATGGAATACACATAAGAGGAAGAGTTCAGAAATGAACGAATTCTTCTTGAGGTATTGTAGACTAGGTCATATCAATGCGACCCGACTAGCTAGAAGTTACATTTAGATGCATATTTAAATCTGTTTGAATTTACATCTTGTGAAACTTGCCAGTCATGTCACAAAGATAAAATGACCATAGCTCTGTTTACTGGAAGCAGAGAAAGAGTTAGTGAACTCTTGGGATGATACATGTTGATGTATGTAGGTCCCCTGTCTACACATGCCAACACCGGTTCTTTGTACTTCATTACATTCTCTGATAATCTTTCGAGATTCAGACCTATGTTCCTATTGAAACACAAGTCTGAACATTTTGAGATATTCATAGAATATAAGACAGAAGTAGAGAACCAGAATACGGGTATAAGTATTATGTCCTATGATGAGATCAAGGAGGAGAATACTTGTGCATAGAATTCCTGGACTATTCTAAAGGAGAATGAGATTCTCTCTCGGCATTACTCCTCCGAATACACCAAAGCACGATGGTATATCGGGGCGGAGCAATCACACCCTATATGATATGGTGTGCTCTATGATGAGTATTACTGAGTTACCTATTTCCTTTTAGGGGTTATGCACTTGAGAAGCTGCATACCTATTGAATAGGTTCGAATCAAATCAGTTGCCTACCACTCCATATGAGATATGGAAAGGGAAGAGCCCATGTCTTAAGCTAGTTAAGATTTGGGGTTGTCCGGCCTATGTCTAAAAGCAAAATCCGGACAAGCTCGAGCCAAGGTCTGTAATGTAGAACTGGAAATGTTCCAGCTATACAAACTGCAGCTGATGATTTGGTAGAACCAAAGGATTCAGTAGATTCCAACGAACCTCAGCCTCTCCGCCGATCTAGTAGGGTTCCTCACCCACCTGAGAGTTACTTCGGTTTCTCTATGACAGTGGGAGCGAGGATTGCATCATGAGATGATGACCCAACTAGCTTCGAGCTGGCCATCAGGAGTAAGACTCTGTAAGAATGGCTGGATGCTTAGCGATCTGAGATGGAATCCATATACACCAACAAAGTATGGACTTTGGTTGCTATATCTGAAGGGTTAAATCCCCATCAGGAGCAAGTATATCTTGAGAAGATTACTTGGTGTATATGGAAAGGTTGAGACTTTCAAAGCTAGACTTGTTAAAGGTTTTCGTCATCAACCAAGCGTGGATAATGATGAAACTTTTTCAAGCAACTATGCTTAAGTCCATCCAGATCCTACTTGTCACGGCTACATACCATGACTACGATATCTGGTGGTTGGGTGTCATGACTGCTTTTCTAAATGATGTTTTAGAAGAGTACGTCTATAAGTACACAGCCAGAGGGCCTCGTAGACAGTGGGAGCAGCGGAAACGTGTGTAAGATGCTTTATAGGATAAAGCAGGCATCGCGGAGTTGGAACATCTGTTTTGATGGATTAGTCAAAGAAGTTGACATCATCAAAATGGTAGATGAACCTTGTATAAACAAGAAGGTAGTAGGGAGTATGGTGACGATCCTCGTAGAGTACGTGGATGACATACTCTTGATAGGGAAGGAGTTTCCTATGCTACGCTCGATCAATCTCCGCTTATCACAATGATTCTCCATATAGGATCAAAGTGATACCTCCTAAATCCTTGGTTTTTGGATCTACGAGATAGATCTAATTGGATGTTAGGACTCTCACTAGTTGTAGTGAGACGGTATCAATCGACCCTGGGGAGAATCACTGGAATGGTTCCAGGGTGATAAAGACGACTGAATGTCAGTCACAGGCATTGTCTTTACCCTCAGTAAAGGGACGGTATGTTGGAAGAGTTCCAAACAAGATACCATGACACACTAGACGATAAAGGCTGGATACATCGCTACTTAAGATGCTACCAAGGAGGATGTTTGGGTGTATATTGGTTCATGAAATGAACTACGTTCCAACCATTGTGAGACAATGGAGTTGTGGCTTATGCCAAGAAACGTCCGTCCCATCAGTGATCCAGACATATTCTAAGGCAGTATCACCTGATCATGGAGATGGTTGATCTCCAGGGAGATCGAGGTTAGGAGAGTAGACTCAGAGGACAACACAGTGGATCCACTCACAAAGGCCTGTTCCCATAGAGAGACTATTATGGGATGGTTGAGTATGAGATACTGCAACCACTGCTATCAGATGGCCCTAGTGCAAGTCGGAGATTGTTAGTTATATGTATGCCCTAGAGGCCATTACTATACATAGGATGTATATTGTAGTGGATGCTGGGACATATATAGGGAGGACTTTCTTGCTCGACATGATAGTATGCTATCTGGTTGATCTTTACCTTAACGTGTACACTGATTGTCTCTTTATTACATGTTGGTAAAGCCCTTAGGATGTGTACTTAACTATCTGGACTATGATGCGGATCATACTAGTAGGGACATGGTAGTCCATAAGTACATCCTTCAAAGTCCCTAGTCGAGGGTGTATCGAGACGGGGCATCGATATACCAGAGTAGACTAGCGTGTACCTTCTCGACCCATACAGATGGGCGATGGATGATCCCATATCCATTGGTGTTTGACATCAGAGATGATATACGGGTGCTCAGTAGAGACTGGGTACACTGGACGGACTCGCCGAGAACTCCCAGATGGTATTATACCTCACGTCAATTGGCAGTTCTCTGGTGACACTGGTACAGAGTAGTCTGTTGACCCGAGATCGTCATAGAGTCTTGTATGGTTCCCACTGTGCTTTGATTTCCATCTTACCACATCCAAGAGGGCGTGCAAAACGGTGGTTTTTGGGTACAGTCCCGAGTCACATGGAGGCAATGAGCGATAGGAGGGGATTCGTCTCTCCCGGTATAGGGGGTTGATGTTGCGCTGTGTTCGATTGGCTATAACAGGAAATCCCTGGCCAGGGTTGCTGAGATTTACTGGTAAGTGTTACCAGTAGTTTCTCGAATTGTTATAGACCTCATATTGACACGAATTATCGAGCTATTGGGGTCTGACGTTTACCACCCCTAGGCGAGATATGCGACATATCAGACGATCAGACCGGACTGTACGGTAGTGTTTCTGGTTGGATTCACTGGAGTGTGAGCGGGCTTGCTCGTCGATCTTCAGATCGCTCAATACCCGGGTGGCCGTTACGTTTAGCAGACCGCTTGCGGCTTGTGGGTGTTTGATATGATCATCACCTGCTGCCGGCGTATTGACGAGTCTTTAGAGTCCTACACAGAGGTTTCCTGGCTCAAGCGAAACGAAATAGGAGCGCATATGAGATATGTGCGGGACCGAGAATAATACGAGTATGTGATACTGTATTCGATTCTCGTGATGTGACATTGATCGGTTATATGCGATATAGCCGGGTTATCGGATCAAGTGTTGATTCGATAAGATGTTACTAATGATACCAGTCGGTTATGTGCGTCATGACCGGATCGTTAAATCAAGTGTTGATTTAATGATTTAATGTATAATTATATATTTGATATATTACTTTGCATTAACTAGTATCGGTTCACTTTAAATGGATTTTCTCGCTCGGTTGTGCGCATTGCATATGCGATATGATTTTGTGCACTTGTTTGTATCATATTTGATGATACATGCAAATTAGGGTTTGTGTAAAGAATTAAACCTTGGTTAAAGAAATGGTTAGGGTTTTTATTTTATTATTCATTTATTCATTTGTTTTTATTTTTGGAAAATAAATTGCATAAAATAGAATGGTGGCTTTCTTTTGTTTTCTTTCATGAAGCTTCATGAACTTTTGACTTAGTCACCATTTTGTCTCATGCTTAACCCTAACCAATTCAATTAACTCAAGTTAATTCTCTACACCTAACCATGGTGAGAATTATGATAAGAATGGATTTTTATTTATTCTTTAATTCTTATCATAACACTCATCATCTTCTTGCTCTTCTTCTTCTTCATTCTTCAAGAAGAAAAGCTTGACTACATCAATGGTGATTGATGAATATGAATGAGAAATCCAAATCTAAAGTCTACCCACTTCCTATTTCTTCATCCTCTACCTCTTGCCAAGTAGTAGAGTGTGTTTTATTCACAAGTTTCATCACTTGGTGAAGTCGGAGCTTGATTTAGCGATGCCTCGACGTAGATCATCTTCGGCATGGACATCGATGACCTAGCCCGTCCATTCTCCGATGAAGCCGACGCTAGAGCCCGGGACTTGTTATGGACAGCGAGGAGACTTCATTACGGAGCTATGGAGGTGGAGAACCGGATCAACAAAGGTTGTATTTCCGTATCTCTTAGTTAAGTGTTAACTAGTTTACTTTTCGCCTAGATTTCTAGCCAACGATCCGTACACTAGGGTTTCTCGGCACCATAATTTTTGAAATTGGCATGGTTGATGCCTTGTGAGACCTCTTGAGAGTGCCTAGGAACCCTACAGTTGCTTATGTTTTTCATCCGCGCTAGTCCAGTCCCCGCTCTGTCGTTAGTTAAGTAACCTAACGGGTGATGACGGGGCCCCATGGCAAATGCGGATGGCATAAGCGTACGGTTTTTTTATTTGTTGTTTTCTGTAATGGTGGGATTAATTGATGGGACTGCATTAAATTAATGCTAAGCAAACAAACCAAAGTTGAATCTTTGGAACAATTTCAAAACCACTCCGTTTTTTCAAAATAGCAAAACTTTTAAAATGCTGAACTTAAACCACTCCTTTTAAAAGCTATCAGGTTCCTTCAAGTTCACTACGTTCACGGTTTCACCAAAACCATTCGTAGCCCTATGTCATTTTAGTTTGATATGTTAGTTATATGTATGCCCTAGAGGCCATTACTATACATATGATGTATATTGTAGTGGATGCTTGGACATATATAGGGAGGACTTTCTTGCTCGACAGATAGTATGCTATCTGGTTACTCTTTACGTTAACGTGTACACTGATTGTCTCTCAGTTACAAGTTGGTAAAGCCCTTAGGATGTGTACTTGAATACCTGGACTATGATGCAGATCATACTAGTGGGAACATGGTAGTCCATAAGTACATCCTTCAAGGTCCCTAGTCGTGGGTGTATTGAGACGGGGCATCGATATACCAGAGTAGACTAGCGTATACCTTCTCGACCCATACAGATGGGCGATGGATGATCCCATATCCTTTGGTGTTTGACATCAGAGATGATATATGGGTGCTCAGTGGAGACTGGGTACACTGGACGGACTCGCCGAGAACTCCCAGATGGTATTGTACCTTACGTCAGATGGCAGTTCTCTGGTGACACTGGTACAGGTTAGTCTGTAGACCCGAGATCGTCATAGAGTCTTGTGTGATTCCCACTGTGCTTTGATTTCCACCTTACCACGTCCAAGAGGGCATGCAAAATGGTGGTTTTTGGGTACAGTCCCGAGTCACTTGGAGGCAATGAGCGATAGGAGGGGATTCGTCTCTCCCGGTATAGGGAGTTGATGTTGCGCTGTGTTCAATTGGCTATAACCGGAAATCCCTGGCCAGGGTTGCTGAGATTTACTGGTAAGTGTTACCAGTAGTTTCTCGAACTGTTATAGACCTCATATCGACACGACTTATCGAGCTACTTGGGTCTGACGTTTACCACCACTAGGCGAGATATGCGACATATCAGACGAACAGATCGGACTGTACGGTAAGTGTTACTGGTTGGATTCACAGGAGTGTGAGCGGGCTTGCTCGTCGATCTTCTGATCGCTCAATACCCGGGTGGCCGTTACGTTTAGAATACCGCTTGCGGCTTGTGGGTGTTTGATATGATTATCACCTTCTGCCGGCGTATTGACGAGTCTTTAGAGTCCTACACAGAGGTTACCTGGCTCAAGCGAAACGAAATAGGAGCGCATATGAGATATGTGCGGGACCGAGAATAATGCGTGTATGTGATACCGTATTCTATTCTCGCGATGAATGTATCGATTGGTTGTATGAGATATAACCTGGTTATCGAATCGAGGATTGATTCGATAAGTCGATACATTGGATATTAGTCGGTCATATGCGATATGACCGGATCGTTAAATCAAGTGTTGATTAAATGATTTAATGTATAATTATATATTTGATATATTACTTTACATTAACTAGTATTGGTTCACTTGGGATTATTTTCTCACTTGATTGTGCACATTGTGTATATGATACATGTTTGTGCACTAGTTTGTATCATGCTTGATGATACATGCAAACTTGGGTGTGTGTTTACTTAAAACTATGATTAGGTTAATGGTTAGGGTTTGTTTTACTTATTTATTTACTTTATTCTTTTATTTGGCAAAAGAAAATAAAATGGTGGCCTTTTTGTTTTACACTTGAAGTTTCATGAAGCTTTGAAAAAGTCATGACCATTTTGTTTCTTTCCTTAACCCTAACCATTTACTTAACCCTAGTTTATTGTCTACACTTGTTAACTCACCCATGGTTGCAATATGATAAGCATCACTTGAGTTTTCTAATCAGATAATTCATTTTTCTTTTCTATGCTTCTTCATCTTCTTCATGAGTTGAAGAAAGCTAGCTAGAAAATTCTAAGAGATGATTTCAAGTGAGAAATCCAAATCCAAAGTGAACCCACTTCCTATTTCTTCATCCTCTACCACTTGCCATGTAGTATAGGGTGTTTTCTTCACAAGTTTCATGACTTGGTGAAGTTGGAGCTTGATGTTGAGTTGCCTCGACGTAGATCATCTTCGGCATCGAAGTCAATGACCTAGCCCGATCTTTTCTCCGATGAAACCACCGCGAGAGTCCGGGATCCGATGATCGCAGCGGAGGGACATCATCACGGAGCTAAGGAAGTGGAGGACCGGATCTACAAAGGTTGTATTTTCCGTTCACTCTTAGTTATGTTGTTAACTAGCTTCTTATTTCGCCAAATTTCTAGTTAACGATCCGTATTAGGTTTTCTCGGCACATGAAATTTTTTATTTTGGCATGGTTGATGCCTTGTAAGACCTCTTGAGTGTGTCTAGGAACCCTACAGTGGTATCAGAGCCTAGCTAGAGCTTTAGGCGAAGTGTAGACGAAGTTAGAAGTCCGATCGAACCTGTAAACCCCGACAAAACCCTTCTCTATACATTTTTCAAAACAGTGGATTTTTGTGAATTAAAAATTCTCAGAAAAACAAGAAGGAAAAAATAAGAATTAATGTGAAGTATGGTCCACTAAGTCAATAATTCGACTGCAGAACCGCAGCGAAACCATTGGTTTGGCGGCGGTTCCGCGGCCAAAATTTTGACTTAGTCCCTGAAATTTCATATATTTATTCTTAGGTCCTTTCTTGGCAATTTTTTTTGGGAATTTTTTAATTCCACTAAAGTTTTGAGTTTTCTAGGGTTTTATTGGGGACTCGTTAATTTGATCGGATAATTTAACTTCGTTTATGTTTTTCCGGATATTTTAGAAACTGTTAAAAAGTTCGATCGGATATAAATACCCACTTTTTCCCCTGCCGGGAAATTTCCAAGTATTGGTTTTTTCCGTAGTTTAAGAATGTTCTAAGTAGTGCAAGTAACGCGATGGACCCTCTAGAAGACAACAAACCTTAACTCGATTATGTGACCGTCTTGAACTGCCCTTTGAACCTTAGGGTTTGGGACAGTACGGCGTGCCACATGTAAGGCGTTGGCTTGACCCTTCTACGGCTGGACCGTTGGTACTGAGGCATGAAGTGGATGTTTTTGAACTTATTTCAAGTGTTGAGCTGTTTCAGGAAAACTTGGGTGTTTGATTGTTCGATCGGAAAGTTTAACATTTTCTATTTATCTGAAATGTGATACAATAATTGGAATTCACAAATAGTTATGAGATAACTGAATGAATGTTATAAACACAGCACTTTAAGTCTCACTTGATCGGTTGCCACGGAATTTTGATGCGATCAAAAGTCCGTCGCAATCATGTAGCGTACGCGGATACTCGCCGGTAAACTTAATAGATAGCCATGCCCCATAGCCCCGACCAAGTGACTGTAGGAGAACCCCGTCGCCGAAAGTATCCGTATGGGTGCTCGTGGCAGCGGTGTTCCGCCTTGCTGCACTTCGTCGACGGTATCGGGGGTGCGGCCGTCTACTAAAGTTTGCGACGAGCATTCGGTCAGGATGCCGGGAATCTTGTTGAATTGCCCGACTAGATATTGCAAAGAGTTTTCGATAAATGAGACTAAAATGCGGGGTTTATAATTGTTAGGCATTCGATGTATAAGGAATTCATTTGATTAGGCATGCGATGTCTAAAGAGTTTGCGGATTCCAACTGTTGTAGTTTTATACTTTCTTTTCTGTGACCGTAAGTGTAATATGTGATATCGCCGGTTTCGTTGTTATATGTCAACGACAATTGGGATGCGCATATTTAGTTACGTTGATGATATGTGATGTTATGTGTTGTTGGATATGTTATATTGGATCTTCGTGTTTGAATAGCCGGGTTTTTTTATGTGAGATGAGTGTTTTTCATTTTTCATTCATGTAAAAACTTGTATGTAATATTCTTTTATTGGGGCACTTCCAGGTTGCGGAAGATGTCACCCATTGTATATTATTTATTTTTCCGCTCTAGGATAGACCCAAGGAGGAGGGCACAAGTAACCGGGTTCTAGAGTCCAGTGGGAGACCAACTCGAGGAGTCGAGTCCGGGTCTCCTAACTCTAGAATTGGTAGGGTTGCTTGCCGCTCTCGTAGGGGCTAAGGGTGTGGGTTTGGCTATTCATCACGACCGTGGAATCCGTGTTTTATACTGGCTCGTATTGAAAACACGGACGTCCTAGTACATCCAATATTTCATATGTTTCTTCTGCTGCGATATCTGTGATGTGATCATGTGATATGTTGTGACGGATACTGTATATAGTATATATGATATATTATATAGACGTTACTTATATTTTAAACCCGCGCTAGCCCTGCCCCGCTCTGCTGTTAGTTACCTAACCAAACGGTGCACGAGGGGACATCGAGGCGAATGCGGATGGCATAAGTGTACGTCGTATTTATCTGTGATGTTTAGGTACTTAAATGATGGGACTTCATTAATGAGATTAATGAAATAAAAGAAACCTAAAGATGTTGTAGAATCGAATTTCAAACATAAAACAGGTAGCTACAGTTCTTGCTTTGCACAGCGGTATATATGATATATCCTGCACCTTATTCGATGAGGAAAGGGCCGACGATCCCTTCACCGGGAGTGACCCCTTTAGCAATAACTGGCAGATGCCACACCCCTCGGTTTGTCTTTTGATTGCTTCTATAGTTTCTGCTTTGCACAGCGATATATATGATATATCCCGCACCTCATTCGACGAGGAAAGGGCCGACGATCCCTTCACCGGGAGTGACCCCTTTAGCAAAACTAGAAAAGCCTAAAAAACACTCCATTTTAAAATCATTTTATTCTACAACGATATCAAGTTCATTACGCAATAGGTTTTCAGAAAAACCTGTCGTAGCCCTCCGCCATTTCAGATAAGTAGTAGTTAGTATTCGTGCTACGTTTGTTGGCCTTTGTCAAGGCGTGGTGTGCGGTAGCTGACTAGTGCTTATCTGCTTATGCATATGATGCAGATTGGGTTAGGGTAGTCGTGCGACCTTGTTGACCTTTGTCAAGGGTCGTGCGGGTGGGTTTAATTCAATCAGGAAATGACGGGTTGAACTTGACTAGCATCCTATGGTTTGTTGGCCTTTGTCAAGGTCATAGGAGGTTAGGGGCAAAATTATCGGGAATTTCAAGTGTTGAAATTTGCAATGAGATTGCATACCTTCTATAAGATAGTTGGATCCCGATACCCGCTGCGAGTAAGAGTTACTCCTGAGAGAGTTTTACACATTACAATTAGCCGATCAAGTAGGTGTCTAGAAAGGTGTTAACGAGGTTACGCCTCTGGGAAAACGAGGTTTACATTAATTAGGTTCGTGCGAAAGCACGGGGGACCTCCCTCAAAGTACCGACACTGGCCTGGCTGAAAGATTGGCGAACTTGTAGCGTGTAATTAATCCCGGCTAGTCTTTCCTTTTAGGGTTTGAAGGAAGATTTGATAAAAACAGTGGGAGCCATCCTGATTAGATAAAATAATAACCAATCTGATCTTGCAAGAGCGCACGCGGAGTGTTTTCTTCTCTCTCTCTCCAGGTAGCGACCATATCACGCCTTAATCAAGATAACAATACGGATTATTGACCGAACCCGCTTGTTATACTGAGCTGGGGAACGTTGGTCCTGCTCCAACTTATAATTGTTATAAGACCGAGCAGGAATTAGGGAATTACCAGAATTCCCGTGCCGCCCAAACGAAGAAAGTGCATATGAAGCATCTCCTTCGGGTGTGTTCATTACAAAGAACTGTTTCTCTGTATCCTCTACGTCCTGGGTATTTGATACTGGATCAGGATCCCATATATGTAATCTGTTACATAGGGCTACAGAGAGGTAGAGAACTGAGAATGGGTGATAAGTTTCATGAGGCAGAAAATGGGGCAAGTGTTGCAGCCAAGTCTGTTGGTCACTGTCACCCAGTATTGTAAATACATTGATTCTAAACGAATGTTATTAGATACCGAACCTGATATACAAAATCATATCAGTCTCTTTATTAGTAAAGAAATGATAAAATTTTGTATTGTTGGATAATGTTTTGAACATTTCCTATATCAAAAATTGATCGGTTTAGGCACGTTATCTAAAAGCATTAATGTTCTAAATCAAACTACAGTTCTTAGTATACAGAACACACACAAGAGGAAGAGTTCAGAAATGAATGAATTCTTCTTGAGGTATTGTAGACTAGGTCATATCAATGCGACCCGACTAGCTGAAGTTGCATATAGATGCATATTTAAATAAGTTTGAATTTACATCTTGTGAAACTTGCCAGTCATGTCACAAAGATAAGATGACCATAGCTCCGTTTACTGGAAACAGAGAAAGAGTTAGTGAACTCTTGGGATGATACATGTTGATGTATAAAGGTCCCCTGTCTATACATGCCAAGACCGGTTCTTTGTACTTCATTACATTCTCTGATGATCTCTCAAGATTCAGACATATGTTCCTGTTGAAACATAAGTCCGAACCTTTTGAGATATTCACGGAATATAAGTTAGAAGTAGAGAACCGAATTGAGGGTATAAGTATTATGTCCTTTGATGCGATCACGTAGGAGAATACTTGAGCATGGAATTCCTGGACTATTCTAAAGGAGAATGGGATTCTCTCTCAGCATTACTCCTCCGTATACACCATAGCACGATGGTATATCGGGGCGGAGCAATTGCACCCTATTCGATATGGTGCGCTCTATGATGAGTACTACTGAGTTACCTGTTTCCTTTTGGGAGTTATGCGCTTGAGAAGCTGCATACCTGTTGAATAGGGTTCGAATCAGATCACAGCCTACCACTCCATATGAGATATGGTATGGGAAGAGCCCATGTCTTAAGCTAGTAAAGATTTAGGGTTGTCCGGCCTATGTCTAAAAGCAAAATCTGGACAAGCTCGAGGCAAGGTCAGTTATGTAGAACTGGAAAGGTTCCAGCTATACAAACTACAGCAGATAATTTGGTAGAACCAAAGGATTCAGTAGATTCCAACGAACCTCAGCCTCTCCGCCGATCTAGTAGGGTTCCTCTTCCGCCTGAGAGATACTTCGGTTTCTCGATGACAGTGGGAGCGAGGATTGCATCATGAGATGATGACCCAACTAGTTTCGAGCAGGCCATCGAGAGTAGGGACTCTGTAAGAATGGCTGGATGCTTAGCGATCTGAGATGGAATCCATGTACACCAATAAAGTATGTACTTTGGTTGCTATATCTGAAGGGTTAAATCCCCATCAGGAGCAAGTATATCTTGAGAAGATTACTTGGTGTAGATGGAAAGGTTGAGACTTTCAAAGCTATACTTGTTAAAGGTTTTCGTCATCGACCAGGCATGGAAAATGATGATACCTTTTTCCAGTAGCTATGCTTAAGTCCATCCAGATCCTACTTGCCACGGCTACATACTATGACTACGATATCTGGCAGTTGGGTGCCATGACTGCTTTTCTAAATGATGTTTTAGAAGAGTGCGTCTATAAGTACACAGCCAGAGGGCCTCGTAGACAGTGGGAGCAGCGGAAACGTGTGCAAGATGTTTTATGTGATAAAGCAGGCATCGCGGAGTTAAAACATCTGTTTTGATGAGTTAGTCAAACAGTTTGACATCATCAAAATGGTAGATGAACCTTGTATATACAAAAAGGTAGTAGGGAGTATGGTAGTGATCCTCGTAGAGTACGTGGATGACATACTCTTGATAGGGAAGGAGTTTCCTATGCTACGCTCGATCAATCTCCGCTTATCACAATGATTCTCCACAAAGGATCAAGGTGATACCTACTAAATCCTGGGTTTTGGATCTATGAGATAGATCTAAATGGATGTTAGGATTCTCACTAGTTGTAGCGAGATGGTATCAATCGATCCCGGGGAGAATCACTGGAAAGGTTCCAGGGTGATAAGGGCGACTGAATGTCAGTCACAGGCATTGTCTTTACCTTCAGTGAAGGGACCATATATTGGAAGAGTTCCAAGCTAGATACCGTGGCATACTAGACGATAAAGGCTGGATACATCGCTACTTAAGATGCTACGAAAGAGGCTGTCTGGGTGTATATTTGTTCATGAGATGAACTTAGTTCCTCCCATTGTGTGACAATGGAGTTGTGGCTTATGCCAAGGAACGTCCATCCCATCAGTGATCCAGACACATTCTGAGGCAGTGTCACCTGATCATGGAGATGTTTGATCTCCAAGGGATCGAGGTTAGGAGAGTAGACTCAGAGGAAAACACGGCGGATCCACTCACAAAGGCCTTTTCCCAGAGAGAGACTTTTATGGGATGGTTGAGTATGAGATACTACAACCACTGCTATCAGATGGCCCTAGTGTAAGTGGGAGATTGTTAGTTATATGTATGCCCTAGAGGCCATTACTATACATAGGATGTATATTGTAGTGGATGCTTAGACATATATAGGGAGGACTTTCATGCACGACATGATAGTATGTTATCTGGTTACTCTTTACCTTAACCTGTACACTTATTGTCTCTCAGTTACATGTTGGTAAAGCCTTTAGGATGTGTACTTGACTACCTGGACTATGATGCAGTGAAAGGTTCCTAGGCACCCTATAGTGGTCTCACAAAGCATCGAACATGCCAATTTAAAATTTTTTGGTGCCGAGAAACCCTAAACTACGGATCTTAAACTAGATGTTTAGGCGAAACGGAAAACTAGTTAACTATTTAACTAAAGTTGAGATGCTACAACCTTTGTAGATCCGGATTTCCGCCTCCTTAGCTCCACGTGGTCATGCCCTCGCTGTCCATCATGAATCCTCGACTCGATCATCGGCTTCATCGGGAAAGCAAGCGGAATAGGTCGTCGGCTTTGTGTCAAAGACGATCTACGTCGAGGTTGCACAAACTCAAGCTCCGAGTTCACGAACTTGTGAAACTTGTGAAGTAAACACCCAAAACAACTTGGCAAGAGGTAGAGGGTGAAGAAATAGGAGGTGTGTTCACTTTAGAATTGGATTTATCTCACTTTAACTCAAGTTGCCATTTTTGTAGCAAGCTTGAAGAAGAAGAAGAAGATGAGCTAGTTATGATAAGTTATCATAAAAAGAAAATAGAAAATCAAATACTTATCATAACTAAACTAGGGTTAAGTGTAGAGAATAAACCATGGTCACTTTAGAGGGTTAGGGTTAAGCATGAAGATAAGGATGGTTAGCAAAGTCAAAGCTTCTTGAAGCTTCAACATAAAACAAGAAATGCCACCATTCTCCTCTAAATCTTTATCCAAATAAATGAATAAACAATTAAATGAATAAAGGCATAAATAAAACCCTAATCTCAAGTTAACTATGGTTTAATTCCATACACTTAACAATATGGTCAAGTATCATCAAACATGATACATAAAAGTGCACAATAGTATATCACATATACAATGTGCAAATCAAGTGAGAAAAATCCGTTTAACATGAACCAATACTAGTTAATGCAATGCAATATATCAAATATATAATTATGCATTAAATCATTAAATCAACATTTGATTCAATGATCCGGTCATGTCGCACATAACCGACTAGAATCCAATGTATCGATTTATCGAATCAATGATTCGATAACTAGGTCATATCGAATATAACCATTCGAAACATATATCGCGAGAATGAAATGCGGTATCACATAAACGCATTATTCTCGGTCCTGTACATATCTCATATGCGCTCCTATTTCGTTTCGCTTGAGCCAGGAAACCTCTGTGTAGGACTCTAAAGACTCGTCAATACGCCGGTAGCAGATGATGATCATATCAAGCACCCACAAGCCGCAAGCGGTCTGCTAAACGTAACGGCCACCCGGGTATTGAGCGATCAGAAGATCGACGAGCTAGCCCACTCACACTCCTGCGAATCCGACCAGTAACACTTACCATACAGTCCGGTCTCATCGTCTGATACGTCGCATATCAAGTCTAGGGGTGGTATACGTCAGACCCCAATAACCCGATAAGTCGTGCTGATGTGAGGCTCGTAACGGGTCGAGAAACTACTGGTAACACTTACCAGCAAATCTCTGATCAGCCCTGGCCAGGGACTTCCCTGTTACGGCCAATCGAGCACTGCGCAACATCAACTCCCAATACCGGGAGAGACGAAACCCCTCCTATCGCTCATTGCCTCCATGTGATTCGGGACTGTACCCAAAGACCACCATTTTGCACGCCCTCATGGACGTGGTAAGGTGGAGATCAAAGCACAGTGGGAATCATACAAGACTCTATGACGATCTCGGGTCTACAGACTAATCTGTACAAGTGTCACCTGAGAACTGCCATCTGACGTGAGGTATAATACCATCTGGGAGTTCTCGGCGAGTCCGTCCAGTGTACCCAGTCTCCACTGAGACCCGTACACCATCTCTGATGTCAAACACCAATGGATATGGGATCATCCATCGCCCATCACATGGGTCGAGAAGCGTATACACTAGTCTACTCTGGTATATCGATGCCCCGTCTCGATACACCTACGACTAGGGACCTTGAAGGATGTACTTATGGACTACCATGTCCCCACTAGTATGATCTGCATCATAGTCTAGGTAGTCAAGTACAAATCCTAAGGGCTTTACCAACATGTAACTATAAGACAGTATAAAGAGACTAGTGTACATGTTAAGATAAATGGCAACCAGATAGCATACTATCATGTCGAGCAAGAAAGTCATCTCTATATATGTCCAAGCATCCAATATAATATACATAATCTGTACAATACTGGCCTCTAGGGCATACATACAACTAACAATCTCCCACTTGCACTAGGGCCAGCTGCTGTAGTATCTCATACCGAGCATCCCGAAGAGTCTCTCAAACTGTATCTGGGGAATGGCCTTCGTGAGTGGATCCGCCGTGTTGTTCTTCGTGTCAACTCTCCTGACCTCGATCTCCCGGCGATCAACTATCTCCCGGATCAGGTGATACCGCCTCAGAATATGCCTGGATCGCTGATGGGACCTGGGTTCCTTGGCCAAAGCCACCGCTCCATTGTTATCGCAATACAAAGGTATTGGATGCTCAATGGATGGAACCACTCCAAGTTCAGTAATGAACTTCTTGACCCAGACAGCTTCTTTAGCAGCATCGTTGGCAGCGATGTATTCAGCCTTCATCGTCGAGTCTGCCACGGTTTCCTGCTTGGAACTCTTCCAGCTAACCACCCCTCCGTAAAGGGTAAAGACAAAACCCGACTGCGACTTAGAGTCGTCCTTATCACTCTGGAAGCTGGAATCGGTAAAGGACTCCACTTGGAGTTCTCCGTTACCATACACCAAGAACATATCTCTAGTCCTTCGCAAGTACTTGAGAATGCTCTTCACAGCTGTCCAGTGACTCTCTCCAGGATCAGCTTGATACCTGCTCACTACACTTAGTGAGTATGCTACATCGGGTCTGGTACATAGCATCGCATACATGATAGAGCCTACCGCCGAAGCGTAGGGTATCCCTTGCATGCGAGCTCTCTCCAAATCAGTCTTGGGAGACATCTCTTTGGAGAGAGTGACTCCAGAGATCGTGGGCATACTCCCACGCTTGGACTCTTCCATACTAAACCTCTTTAGTATGGTGTCAATGTACCTGGATTGGGACAATCCCAAAATCCGTTTGGATCTATCTCTATAGATCCTGATTCCCAATATACAGGAGGCATCACCAAGATCTTTCATTGAGAATCTTTATGATAAGAAGAGCTTGACCGATTGCAGCATAGGAATATCATTTCCTATCAAGAGTATGTCGTCCACGTACAATACAAGGAAGACAACTTTACTCTCTGCCACCTTCTTGTAGATACAAGGTTCATCTGGATTTTTGACGAAATCAAACTCTTTGATAACGACGTCAAAGCAGATGTTCCAACTCCGCGATGCTTGCTTTAATCCATAAATGGATTTAAGCAGCTTGCACACCTTCCCGCTGCTCCCACTGTCTACGAAGCCCTCTGGCTGAGTCATGTACACGCACTCTTCTAAATCACCATTTAGAAAGGCGGTCTTAACATCCATCTGCCAGATTTCGTAGTCATGAAAGGCAGCAATGGCAAGCATGATTCGGATGGATTTAAGCATAGCCACTGGAGAAAAGGTCTCGTCATAGTCCACACCTGGTCTTTGATGAAAACCCTTTGCTACAAGTCTAGCTTTGAAAGTCTCCACTTTCCCATCTACACCAAGTTTCTTCTTGAAGATCCACTTGCTCCCAATGGGTTTTACCCCTTCAGGAGCAACTTCCAAAGTCCATACTTTGTTGGTGTACATGGAATCCATCTCGGACCGCATAGCATCCAGCCATTTCACTGAGTCCCCACTCGTGATGGCCTGCTCGAAGCTAGTTGGGTCATCATCCTCCATGATGCAATCCTCGCTTCCACCATCAATGAGAAAACCGTAGTATCTCTCAGGTGGACGAGAAACCCTACCAGATCGGCGGAGAGGCTGAGGTTCGTCGGAAGCTACTGAATGCTCTGGTTCCACTAAATCTTCTGTTGTGTTTTGTTCAGCTGGAACCTCTTCCAGTTCTACCTCAGAGCCACTAATTTCTTTTGCAAGAAATTCCTTTTCTAAAAAGGTGGCATGTTGAGCAACAAATACTCTTTGTTCCTCACTGTGGTAGAAGATATACCCTCGCGAATGTTTGGGATATCCAACAAACTTACACAAAACAGATCTTGCCTCGAGTTTGTCCGGTTTTTGTCTTTTGACATAGGCCGGGCAACCCCATATCTTTATAAAATTAAGATATGGTCTCTTCCCTTCCCATATCTCATATGGTGTGGTAGGCACAGATTTGGTGGGAACCCTGTTCAGTAGGTATGCTGCTGTTTCCAGTGCATATCCCCAGAAGGAAATAGGCAACTCAGCTACACTCATCATAGAGCGCACCATATTTAATAGGGTGCGGTTTCTTCGCTCCGATACACCGTTGTGCTGTGGTGTATATGGAGGAGTTAGCTGAGAGAGAATCCCATTCTCTTTTAGGAAGTCCAGGAATTCAATGCTCAAGTATTCTCCTCCTCGATCAGATCGTAGGATTTTAATACTTTTTCCAGTTTGGTTCTCAACTTCTTGTTTATATTCCCTAAATTTCTCAAAAGCTTCTGATTTGTGTTTCATCAGGAACACATACCCGAACCTAGAGAGATCGTCAGTGAATGTAATGAAGTATAAAGAACCATCCCTGGCATGTGTAGACATGGGACCGCATACATCACTATGTATTAGTCCTAAGAGTTCGGTAACTCTTTCTCCGTGTCCCGTAAACGGAGTCTTGGTCATCTTGCCTTTGAGACATGACTGGCAAGTTTCATAGGATGAAAATTCAAACGGATTTAAATATCCATCCTTATGCAACTTAGCTAGTCGTGTCGCATTGATGTGACCCAGTCTACAATGCCACAAGAAGGATTCGTTGAGTTCAGAACTCTTCCTCTTGTGTGTGTTTGTTATGCTCAGAACTGTTGATTGATTTAGAACATAAATGCCATTGCACAACGTGCCTGATCCAACCAACTTTTGGTTATGGAAAATGTTCATAACATTTTCTTGTAATACAAAATTATATCCTTCTTTACTTAGCAAAGAAACCGATATAATGTTGCATATCAGGTTCGGCATGTAATAGCATTCGTTCAGAACCAATGTATTACCCGTTGGTAATACAAGGTGATATTCCCCGACAGTCTTAGCTGCAACAATTGCACCATTTCCAACTCTAATGTCTTTATCACCTTCTCCAAGTTCTCTACCTTTCCTTAGCCCATGTAACTGATTACATATATGGGATCCCGACCCGGTATCCAATACCCAGGACGTAGAGCAAATGGAGAAACAGTTCTCAGTAACGAACACACCCGAAGAAAATGCATCATCATGTACTTTCTTCATTCGGGTGGCATGGGAATCCTGGCATTCCCCTATATCCTGTTCATTCCTATAACTCTTATAAGAAAGAACGGAACCAACGTTCCCCAGCACAGTATAACATGCGGGTTCGGTCAATACATCCATATTATTATCTTTATTAGGGCATGAAATGGTCGCTACCTGGAGAGAGAGAGAAGAAAACACTTTAGCGTATGCTCGTGCAAGATCAGATTGGTTTTTATCTTATCTAATCAGGATGGCTCCCACTGCTTTTTATCAAATCTTCCTTCAAACCTTAAAAGGAAAGACTAGCCGGGATTAATTACACACTACAAGTTCGCCAATCTTTCAGCCAGGCCAGTGTCAGTACTTTGAGGGAGGTCCCCCGTGCTTTCGCACGAACCTAATTAATGTAAACCTCGTTTTCCCAGAGGCGTAACCTCGTTAACACCTTTCTAGACACCTACTTGATCGGCTAATTGCACTGTGTAAAACTCTCCCAGGAGTAACTCTTACTCGCAGTGGGTATCGGGATCCAACTATCTCATAGAAGGTATGCAATCTCATTGCAAATTTCAACACTTGAAATTCCCGATAATATTTTGCCCCAAGCATCCTATGACCTTGACGGAGGTCAACAAACCATAGGGTGCAAGTCAAGTTCAACCCGTCATTTCTTGATTGAATCAAACCCACCCGCACGACCCTTGACGGAGGTCAACAAGGTCGTACGACTACCCTAATCCAATCTGCATCATATGCATAAGCAGACAAATACTAGTTAGCTACCGCGCACTACGCCTTGACGGAGGTCAACAAACGTAGCACGAATACTAAGTAGGATTTATCTGAAATGACGGAGGGCTACGCAGGTTTTCATAAAACCATGAGCGTAATGAACTTGATATCGTTGTAGAATCAAATGAAGTTTTAAAATGGAGTGATTTTGAGGCTTTTCCAGTTTTGCTAAAGGAGTCACTCCCGGTGAAGGGATCTCGGTCCTTTCCTCGTCGAATGAGGTGCGGGATATATCATATATATCGCTATGCAAAGCAAAAAACTCTTAAAAGCAATCAAAGCCAAACCGAGTGTGTAGCATATGCCAGTTATTGCTAAAGGAGTCACTCCCGGTGAAGGGATCTCGGTCCTTTCCTCATCGAATAAGGTGCAGGGTATATCATATATACCGCTATGCAAAGCAAGAACTGTAGCTACCTGTTTTATTTTAAAATTCAATTCTACAACATCTTAGGTTTCTTATCTTTCATTAATCACATTAATGAAGTCCCATCATTTAAATACCTAAACATCACAGATAGATATAACGTACACTTATGCCATCCGCATTCGCCTCGATGTCCCCTCGTGCACCGTTAGGTTAGGTAACTAACGACAGAGCAGGGCAGGGCTAGCGCGGGTGTAAAACATAAGTAACGTCTATATAATATATCATATATACTATATCTATATCCATCACAGAAACATCACATGATCTCATCACAGATATCGCAGCAGAATAAACATATGAAATATTGGATATACTAGGACGTCCGTGTTTTCAATACGAGCCAGTATAAAACACGGATTCCACGGTCGTGATGAATAGCCAATCCCACACCCCTAGACCCCTACGAGAGCGGCAAGCAACCCTGCCAATTCTAGGGTTAGGAGACCCGGACTCGACTCCTCGAGTTGGTCTCCCACTGGACCCCAGAACCCGGTTACTTGTGCTCCCCTCCTTGGATCTATCCTAGTGCAGAAAAATAAATAATATACAAACGGTGACTACTTCCGCTACCTGGAAGTGCCCCAAATAAAAGAATATTACATACAAGTTTTTACATGAATGAAAATGAAAAACACTCATCTCACATAAAACCCCCCGGCTATTCGAACACGACGATCCAATATAACATATCCAGCAACACATAACATCACATGTCATCAACGTAAGTAAGTATGCATACCCCAATTGTCGTTGACGTATAGCAACGAAACCGGCGATATGAACATACTACACTTACGGTCACAGAAAAGAAAGTGTAAAACTACAACAATTGGAATCCGCAACTACTTTAGACATCACATGCCTAACAGTTATAAACCCCGCATTTTAGTCTCATTATCGAAAACACTTTTCAATATAAAGTGAAACTAAACTGCTAGATTTATAACATTCATTCAGTTATCACATAACTGTTTGTGAATTCCAATTATTGTATCACATTCCAGATAAGCAGAAAATGTTAAACTTTCCGATCGAACAATCGAACACCCAAGTTTTCCCAATACAGATCAACACATGAAATAAGTCTAACAACATTCAGTTCGTACCTCAGTACCAACGGTCCAGCCGTAGAAGGGTCAAGCCAACGCCTCACATGTGGCACGCCGTACTGCCCCAAACCCGAAGGTTCAAAGGGCAGTTCAAGACGGTCACATAATCAAGTTAAGGTTTGTTGTCTTCTAGAGGGACCATCGAGTTACTTGCACTACTTAGAACGTCGTTAAACTACGGAAAAATCCAACACTTGGAAATTTCCCGACAGGGGAAAAATTGGGTATTTATATCCGGTCGAACTTTTTAACATATTCTGAAAATTATCCGGAAAAACACAAAGACGAAATTTGATACCCCGATCGAAATACCGAATCCCCAAAACAAATCCAGAAAATTCAACTCTTGAAAAATTATTAAAAATTTCCAGAAGACTCAGCACTACATGAAATGAATTACTGTGCAAACCACTTTCTGTAAATCTTTAGAGTAGCCGCGGAACCGCCGCGCCTCCTCTGATGGGGGCCGCGTTTCCGCGCTCTAGTCGTTGACTTAAAAAATCGTGCTTCACAGTAACTTATTAAATTCCCTGCTGAATTTTTTGGGAATTTTTAATCTTGAAAAATCCCAGAAATTGGAAAAAGGACAGAGAGCATCATAGATTTGGGGTTTCGGGTTCGTTCGGACTTCAAATCGCGTCTAGACTTCGCCTAAGGCTCTAGCTAGGCTCTGATACCAGTGAAAGGTTCCTAGGCACCCTATAGTGGTCTCACAAAGCATCGAACATGCCAATTTAAAATTTTTTGGTGCCGAGAAACCCTAAACTACGGATCTTAAACTAGATGTTTAGGCGAAACGGAAAACTAGTTAACTATTTAACTAAAGTTGAGATGCTACAACCTTTGTAGATCCGGATTTCCGCCTCCTTAGCTCCACGTGGTCATGCCCTCGCTGTCCATCATGAATCCTCGACTCGATCATCGGCTTCATCGGGAAAGCAAGCGGAATAGGTCGTCGGCTTTGTGTCAAAGACGATCTACGTCGAGGTTGCACAAACTCAAGCTCCGACTTCACGAACTTGTGAAACTTGTGAAGTAAACACCCAAAACAACTTGGCAAGAGGTAGAGGGTGAAGAAATAGGAGGTGGGTTCACTTTAGAATTGGATTTATCTCACTTTAACTCAAGTTGCCATTTTTGTAGCAAGCTTGAAGAAGAAGAAGAAGATGAGCTAGTTATGATAAGTTATCATAAAAAGAAAATAGAAAATCAAATACTTATCATAACTAAACTAGGGTTAAGTGTAGAGAATAAACCATGGTCACTTTAGAGGGTTAGGGTTAAGCATGAAGATAAGGATGGTTAGCAAAGTCAAAGCTTCTTGAAGCTTCAACATAAAACAAGAAATGCCACCATTCTCCTCTAAATCTTTATCCAAATAAATGAATAAACAATTAAATGAATAAAGGCATAAATAAAACCCTAATCTCAAGTTAACTATGGTTTAATTCCATACACTTAATAATATGGTCAAGTATCATCAAACATGATACATAAAAGTGCACAATAGTATATCACATATACAATGTGCAAATCAAGTGAGAAAAATCCGTTTAAAGTGAACCAATACTAGTTAATGCAATGCAATATATCAAATATATAATTATGCATTAAATCATTAAATCAACATTTGATTCAATGATCCGGTCATGTCGCACATAACCGACTAGAATCCAATGTATCGATTTATCGAATCAATGATTCGATAACTAGGTCATATCGAATATAACCATTCGAAACATATATCGCGAGAATGAAATGCGGTATCACATACACGCATTATTCTCGGTCCTGCACATATCTCATATGCGCACCTATTTCGTTTCGCTTGAGCCAGGAAACTTCTGTGTAGGACTCTAAAGACTCGTCAATACGCCGGTAGCAGATGATGATCATATCAAGCACCCACAAGCCGCAAGCGGTCTGCTAAACGTAACGGCCACCCGGGTATTGAGCGATCAGAAGATCGACGAGCTAGCCCGCTCACACTCCTGCGAATCCGACCAGTAACACTTACCATACAGTCCGGTCTCTTCGTCTGATACGTCACATATCAAGTCTAGGGGTGGTATACGTCAGACCCTAATAACCCGATAAGTCGTGCTGATGTGAGGCTCGTAACGGGTCGAGAAACTACTGGTAACACTTACCAGCAAATCTCTGATCATCCCTGGCCAGGGACTTCCCTGTTACGGCCAATCGAGCACTGCGCAACATCAACTCCCAATACCGGGAGAGACGAAACCCCTCCTATCGCTCATTGCCTCCATGTGATTCGGGACTGTACCCAAAGACCACCGTTTTGCACGCCCTCATGGACGTGGTAAGGTGGAGATCAAAGCACAGTGGGAATCACACAAGACTCTATGACGATCTCGGGTCAACAGACTAGTCTGTACAAGTGTCACCTGAGAACTGCCATCTGACGTGAGGTATAATACCATCTGGGAGTTCTCGGCGAGTCCGTCCAGTGTACCCAGTCTCCACTGAGCACCCGTACACCATCTCTGATGTCAAACACCAATGGATATGGGATCATCCATCGCCCATCACATGGGTCGAGAAGCGTATACGCTAGTCTACTCTGGTATATCGATGCCCCGTCTCGATACACCTACGACTAGGGACCTTGAAGGATGTACTCATGGACTACCATGTCCCCACTAGTATGATCTGCATCATAGTCTAGGTAGTCAAGTACAAATCCTAAGGGCTTTACCAACATGTAACTATAAGACAGTATAAAGCGACTAGTGTACATGTTAAGATAAATGGCAACCAGATAGCATACTATCATGTCGAGCAAGAAAGTCATCTCTATATATGTCCAAGCATCCAATATAATATACATAATCTGTACAATACTGGCCTCTAGGGCATACATACAACTAACATGCAGATCATACTAGTAGGAACATGGTAGTCCATAAGTACATCGTTCAAGGTCCCTAGTCTTGGGTGTATCGAGACGGGGCATCGATATACCAGAGTAGACTAGCATATACCCTCTCGACCCATACAGATGGGCGATGGATTATCCCATATCCGTTGGTGTTTGACATCAGAGATGATATACGGGTGCTCAGTGGAGACTGGGTACACTGGACGGACTCGCCGAGAACTCCCAGATGGTATTGTACCTTACGTCAGATGGCAGTTCTCTGGTGACACTGGTACAGGTTAGTCTGTAGACCAGAGATCTTCATAGAGTCTTGTGTGATTCCCACTGTGCTTTGATTTCCACCTTACCACGTCCAAGAGGGCGTGCAAAACGGTGGTTTTTGGGTACAGTCCCGAGTCACATGGAGGCAATGAGCGATAGGAGGGGATTCGTCTCTCCCGGTATTGGGAGTTGATGTTGCGCTGTGTTCGACTGGCTATAAGCGGAAATCCCTGGCCAGGGTTACTGAGATTTACTGGTAAGTGTTACCAGTAGTTTCTCGAACTGTTATAGACCTCATATCGACATGACTTATCGAGCTACTGGGGTCTGACGTTTACCACCCCTAGGCGAGATGTGTGACATATCAGACGAACAGACTGGACTGTACGGTAAGTGTTACTGGTTTGATTCACAGGAGTGTGAGCGGGCTTGCTCGTCAATCTTCTGATCGCTCAATACCCGGGTGGCCGTTACGTTTAGCAGACCGCTTGCGGCTTGTGGGTATTTGATATGATCATCACCTGCTGCCGGCGTATTAACGAGTCTTTAGAGTCCTACACAGAGCTTTCCTGGCTCAAGCGAAACGAAATAGGAGCGCATATGAGATATGTGCGGGATCGAGAATAATGCGTGTATGTGATACCGTATTCTATTCTCACGATGAATGTATCGATTGGTTGTATGAGATATAACCTGGTTATCGAATCGAGGATTGATTCGATAAGTCGATACATTGGATATTAGTCGGTCATATGCGATATGACCGGATCGTTAAATCAAGTGTTGATTTAATGATTTAATGTATAATTTTATATTTGATATATTACTTTACATTAACTAGTATTGGTTCACTTGGGATTATTTTCTCACTTGATTGTGCACATTGTGTATATGATACATGTTTGTGCACTAGTTTGTATCATGCTTGATGATACATGCAAACTTGGGTGTGTGTTTACTTTAAACTATGATTAGGTTAATGGTTAGGGTTTGTTTTACTTATTTATTTACTTTATTCTTTTATTTGGCAAAAGAAAATAAAATGGTGGCTATTTTGTTTTACACTTGAAGCTTCATGAAGCTTTAAAAAAGTCATGACCATTTTGTTTCTTTCCTTAACCCTAACCATTTACTTAACCCTAGTTTATTCTCTACACTTGTTAACTCACCCATGGTTGCAATATGATAAGCATCACTTGAATTTTCTAATTAGATAATTCATTTTTCTTTTCTATGCTTCTTCATCTTCTTCATGAGTTGATGAAAGCTAGCTAGAAAATTCTAAGTGATGATTTCAAGTGAGAAATCCAAATCCAAAGTGAACCTACTTCCTATTTCTTCATCCTCTACCACTTGCCATATAGTATAGGGTGTTTTCTTCACAAGTTTCATGACTTGGTAAAGTTGGAGCTTGATCTTGAGTTGCCTCGACGTAGATCATCTTCGGCATCGAAGTCAACGACCTAGCCCGATCTTTTCTCCGATGAAACCACCGCGAGAGTCCGGGATCCGATGATCTCAGCGGAGGGACATCATGACGGATCTAAGGAAGTGGAGGACCGGATCTACAAAGGTTGTATTTTCCATTTACTCTTAGTTATGTTGTTAACTAGCTTCTTGTTTCGCCAAATTTCTAGTTAACGATCCGTATTGAGTTTTCTCGGCACATGAAATTTTTGATTTTGGCATGGTTGATGCCTTGTGAGACCTCTTGAGTGTGCCTAGGAACCCTACAAGATATTCAATAGTATTCAAGCTATGTATTGGTAGTTGCTGAATATTTATCCATAGCTTAGATAGATGCGTTGGTTTGGGACAGTCGTACTGCTATTTTGGCCTTCGTCAAGGGTATGTACGGGTGGGTTCAAATTAACCTGGATAATGACGGGTAGAACTTGACATGTGACTTATGATATGTTGGCCTTCGTCAAGGTCATAAGAGCACGGGGGAAAAATCTACATCGGAAGTTTCTAAAGAAACTGAAACTTGCTAGTGTTGATACCATTTGGAGTGTGATAATTTTGGTAGGATTCCTTCGACTTTATCACACGATGATATTTGGATCCCGATCCTATTGTGAGTATATGCTACTCCTCAGGAGATATTTTTCACTTAACGATCAATGCTCTAAACCAAATAGGTGTCTAGAAAGGTGTTAGCGGGGCTACGCCCCCAGAGAAAAGAGGTTATTTAATTAAGGAACTTCGCGAAAGTGTCGTAAAACCTCCCTCGAAGTACTGACACTGGCCTGGCTGAACGGTTAAGCAAGAATTGTACGGTGAGATTAATCCTGATAAATCCTTCTTTTATGGTTTGAGGAAGGATTCGAGAAACAGTGGGAGCCATCCTGTTTAGATAAACTAAAAACCATTCTAAACTTGCAAGAGCATCATGCTAAAGTGTTTCTTCTCTCTCTCCTAATTGCAGCGACCAAACATGACAGGCCTTAAGTTACTATTAGATAAAAATATATTGACATGGCCAAACTATAAAGATTGGTTCAGGAATATCAAGATGGCAATCACTTATGACAAGTTAGGGTGTGTCCTTACTACTAAAGCCCCTGCCGTCCCAGGTCCAGAATCTAGTGTCGCAAATAAGGAAATCCGCAAGACCTGGGAGATTGACTGTGATGTTAGATATGTATGCCCTAGAGGCCTGTATTGTATAGAATGCTAGGCATGTATATGTACAGAAACAATCTTTGCTCGAAATGTTAGTATGCTATCTGGTTTATCTTCATCTTGACGTGTGATGTGTTGTATTTCATATCTTTATATACATGTTGATGAAGCCCTTAGGATTATGCTTGACTATCGGGATTATGATGGAGATCATACTAGTGGGGCATGGGCAGTCTATCAGCATATCCTTTAATAGTTCCTAGTCGAGAGTATATCGAGACAGGGCATCGATATTACCAAGTAGACTAGTGTGTACGTTTCTTGACCCTGGGGGCGATGGTTGATCCCACAACCATTGGTGTTTTATATCAAAGATTATACACAGGTGCTCATTGGAGAATGGGTACACTGAACAGGACTCACCGAGAACTCCTAGATAGTATATATATACCTATTGTCAAATAGCAGTTCTTTGGTGACACTTTTACAGGTTAGTCTGTAGACCCGAGATCGTCATAGTGTCTTGTGTGATTCCCACTATGCTTTGATTTCCTCTCTACCACAGCTTTACTAAGTCGTGCAAATAGGTGGATTTTGGGTACTGTCCCGAATCGCATGGAGGCAGTGAGCGATAGGAGGGGTTTCGTCTCTCCCGGTATAAGGAGTTGATGTCGCGCTATGCTTGATCGGCCATAACAGAAAATCCCTGGCCAGGGTTCTCGAGATTTATTGATAAATGTTATCAGTAGTTTCTCGAACCGTTATGGGCCGTAAATCAGCATGACTTATAAAGTTACTGGGGTCTGACATTTACCACCCCTAGACTTCATATTTGACGTATCAGACGAAGAGACCGGACTGTACGGTAAGTGTTGCTTACAGGCTCGTTAGGGTTGGGATGAGTTCGCTCGTCGGCCACATCTTTTTAGTCATGTACCTAGGTAGCCGTTACGCACAGCTAGTGCCGCTGATGTGCTTAAGGTTAAACTTATTGCCAGCGTACTGTCGTGTCTTTAGAGTCCTACACAGAGAGTTCCCTGGTTCAGGCGAAAGATGTAGATGCCATAAGTTGTTACGGCAGGGTTTCGATCATGTTCGTGTAATCGTTACAGGAATAATGATCTGAATGTTAATACCGGTAGGCATTGGTTTAAGCCGCATACCGGTATTATATTATTGGATTACTTGTATTCATATTTTTTGGAATTCGGATACGGGTATACTTATACGGCATACGGTGGAGGGGTATTATTGTAATTGTTACAAGAATACCTTCTAGAAGGAGACACCTCATAAATGGATATTTATTTTGTGAAAATAAATAAATGAGGTGGCATTTAGAAAAGTCTAAGCATGGATGAAGGAATTGCTTGTTTAATTATTTTTTTCAGCTATATGATATTTTTCTATGCTTCAACTTTTCATTATCACTCTCACGTTTTCTCTCTTCATTTCTCTCCTTCTTCATCCTTTTTGCTTTAACCTCACATGAGTTGTGAATCAAAAGTTTAGAGCAAAATCATAATCCAATACTTAATCTCTATATCATCTTAGTGATCTCTTGTAGCAAACTTGATCTCTAAGTTGAACTCTTATGAATAGTTTGTAGCTTGTTCGATAGCTCTCGGGTGGATCGTCTTGGATCTTGAGATGGCCGGAGATCGAGCTCATTGCAACCACAAGGTGCCTAGGAGTCACATTCAAGTGAAGACCCGAAGGACCGATTCCATTAGGTATAAATACTATGATAGTAGATTAGATCTCTTGATGGTTTTTTCCAGTTAGGGTTTAAGCACTAATCATGGGTTATGTGGGTGTTGCATGCAAGAAAAATTATTGATTACCACTTCCGTCTCCTCACAAGTGTTGCGATGGTGTACAACATCTACTAACATGGTATCAGAGCCTATTTTAAACCTTAAATAGATTGTAGCAACGTTAGAATTCCGCCGTTTTTCGTCGTGCAAAAACTGTCGGAAAACAGTTTTGAAAATCGAAGTTTTGAGATGTTTGCATACCCCGCGGGCTCACGGTTTGAACTGAGAAGCCGCGGGGTGGAGCACTCACACCCCAGGGACACCCCTGGTGGACCGAACGGCTAGGCCCACTCCCCAAGACCACCACAAGGTGGTCTTGGTGGTGAGGACCCGAAACTGCCCCACCATAGGCACTTTCGGGTCTGCCTCATCTCCTGGCCACCTCATGGTGGCTTTGGGGGCAGGGTAACCCTTCTAAGCTTTCCATTCATGCGTTAATATGTTGGTCTTCGCCTCCGTGAAGTTCGAGCGGGTTTCGAGTTCGTTTCGACTCCCGGATTGGCTCAAAAGATCGGTTTTTAAAAGGTTTCTCACTGGATTTTTTCAAGAGTTGGAAAATGGTTTAGTTTGCAAATCTCGTGCGGAATTCTAATGTTGCAACTTCTTTTCTTTCTTTTGTAGGGTTCCTAGGCACCCTAATGAGGTCTCACAAGGCATCGAACATGCCATTATAAAATTTTACGGGTGTCGAGAGACCCGACTACGGATCGTTTGCTAGATTTCTAGGCGAAAAAGCTAACTAGTTAACACTTAACTAAGATATACGGAAATACAACCTTTGTAGATCCGGTTCTCCACCTCCATAGCTCCGCAATGAAGTCTCCTCACTGTCCTAATGAGTTCCCGGGCTCTAGCGTCGGCTTCGTCGGAGAATGGGCAAGCTAGGTCGTCGATGTCCACGCCGAAGATGATCTACGTCGAGGCATCGCTAGATCAAGCTCACAACTTCACCAAGTCATGAAACTTGTGAAGTAAACACACTCTACTACTTGGCAAGAGGTAGAGGATGAAGAAATAGGAAGTGGGTAGACTTTAGAAATGGATTTCTCACTCTTAATCATCAATCACCATTGATGAAAATGAAGCTTTCTTCACTTGAAGAATGGAAGAAGATGAAGATGATATGATAAGTCTTGATTTAAAAATAGAAAATAAAACAATACTTATCATACTTTTAACTCTAGTTAAGTGTAGAGAATTAACTTAGGTTAGTTAAAATGGTTAGGGTTAAGTATAGGACAAGAATGAAGACTTAGTCAAAGTTTCAAGAAACTTCAACTAAATCCAAAATATGCCACCATTTATCTTCCTTTTTCCTTTTTCCAAAAAGAATAAATAAGAAAGATAAATGAATAAATAAAAATCAAAACCCTAACCCATTCATTACCATGGTTCATTCTTTACACTTAACCAAGTTTGGCATGCATCATCAAACATGATACAAGCAAGTGCACAAAATCATATCGCATATGCAATGCGCACACCCGAGTGAGAAAATCCATTTTAAAGTGAACCGATACTAGTTAATGCAAAGTAATATATCAAATATACAATTATGCATTAAATCATTAAATCAACACTTGATTTAACGATCCGGTCATGTCGCACATAACCGACTGGTATCATCAGTAACAACTTATCGAATCAACACTTGATCCGATAACCCGGCTATATCGCATATAACCGATCAATGTCACATCGCGAGAATCGAATACAGTATCACATACCGTATTATTCTCGGTCCCGCACATATCTCATATGCGCTCCTATTTCGTTTCGCTTGAGCCAGGAAACCTCTGTGTAGGACTCTAAAGACTCGTCAATACGCCGGTAGCAGATGATGATCATATCAAACACCCACAAGCCGCAAGCGGTCTGCTAAACGTAACGGCCACCCGGGTATTGAACGATCTGAAGATCGACGAGCAAGCCCGCTCACACTCCAGTGAATCCAACCAGTAACACTACCGTACAGTCCGGTCTGATCGTCTGATATGTCGCATATCTTGCCTAGGGGTGGTAAACGTCAGACCCCAATAGCTCGATAAGTCGTGTCGATATGAGGCTCATAACGGGTCGAGAAACTACTGGTAACACTTACCAGCAATTCTCTGATCATCCCTGGCCAGGGACTTCCTGTTATAGCCAATCGAACACAGTGCAACATCAACTCCCTATACCGGGAGAGACGAATCCCCTCCTATCGCTCATTGCCTCCATGTGACTCGGGACTATACCCAAAAACCACCGTTTTGCACGCCCTCTTGGACGTGGTAAGATGGAAATCAAAGCACAGTGGGAACCACACAAGACTCTATGACGATCTCGGGTCAACAGACTACTCTGTACCAGTGTCACCAGAGAACTGCCATCTGACGTGAGGTATAATACCATCTGGGAGTTCTCGGCGAGTCCGTCCAGTGTACCCAGTCTCTACTGAGCACCCGTATATCATCTCTGATGTCAAACACCGATGGATATGGGATCATCCATCGCCCATCTGTATAGGTCGAGAAGGTACACGCTAGTCTACTCTGGTATATCGATGCCCCGTCTCGATACACCCACGACTAGGGACTTTGAAGGATGTACTTATGGACTACCATGTCCCCACTAGTATGATCCGCATCATAGTCCAGGTAGTCAAGTACACATCCTAAGGGCTTTACCAACATGCAACAGAGAGACAAACAGTATACACGTTAAGGTAAAGATCAACCAGATAGCGTACTATCATGTCGAGCAAGAAAGTCCTCCCTATATATGTCCCAGCATCCACTACAATATACATCCTATGTACAGTAATGGCCTCTAGGGCATACATATAACTAACAATCTCCCACTTGCACTAGGGCCATCTGTAGCAGTGGTTGTAGTATCTCATACTCAACCATCCCATAAAAGTCTCTCTCTGGGAACAGGCCTTTGTGAGTGGATCCGCTGTGTTGTCCTCTGAGTCTACTCTCCTGACCTCGATCCCCTGGAGATCAACCATCTCCATGATCAGGTGATACTGCCTTAGAATTTGTCTGGATCACTGATGGGACCGGCGTTCCTCGGCATAAGCCACAACTCCATTGTCTCACAATGGTAGGAACATAGTTCATCTCATGAACTAATATACTCCCAGACTGCCTCTTTGGTAGCATCTTTAGTAGCGATGTATCCTGCCTTTATCGTCTAGTATGTCACGGTATCTAGTTTGGAACTCTTCCAACATACCGTCCCTTTACTTAGGGTAAAGACAATGCCTGTGACTGACACTCAGTCGTCTTTATCACCCTGGAACACTTCCAGTGATTCTCCCCAGGATCGATTGATACCATCTCACTACAACTAGTGAGAATCCTAACATCCAATTAGATCTATCTCATAGATCCAAAACCCAGGATTTAGGAAGTATCACTTTGATCCTATATGGAGAATCATTGTGATAAGCGGAGATTGATCGAGCGTAGCATAGGAAACTGCTTCCCTATCAAGAGTATGTCATCCACGTACTCTACGAGGATCGTCACCATACTCCCTACTACCTTTTTGTTTATACAAGGTTCATCTACCATTTTGATGATGTCAACTTCTTTGACTAATTCATCAAAACAGATGTTCCAACTCCGCGATGCCTGCTTTATCCTATAAAGCATCTTGCACACATTTCCGCTGCTCCCACTGTCTACGAGGCCCTCTGGCTGTGTACTTATAGACGCACTCTTCTAAAACATCATTTAGAAAAGCAGTCATGACACCCAACCACCAGATATCGTAGTCATGGTTTGTAGCCGTGACAAGTAGGATCTGGATGGACTTAAGCATAGCTACTTGAAAAGGTTTCATCATTATCCACACCTGGTCAATGATGCAAACTTTTAACAAGTCTAGCTTTGAAAGTCTCAACTTTTCCATCTACACCAAGTAATATTCTCAAGATATACTTGCTCCTGATGGGGATTTAACCCTTCAGATATAGTAACCAAAGTCCATACTTTGTTGGTGCATAAGGATTCCATCTAAGATCGCTAAGCATCCAGCCATTCTTACAGAGTCTCACTCCTGATGGCCAGCTCGAAACTAGTTGGGTCATCATCTCATGATGCAGTCCTCGGTCCCACTGTCATAAAGAAACCGAAGTATCTCTCAGGTGGGTGAGGAACCCTACTAGATCGGCGGAGAGGCTGAGGTTCATTGGTAACTATTGAATCATTTGGTTCTATCAAATCATCAGCTGCAGTTTGTATAGCTGGAACCTTTCCAGTTCTACATAACAGATCTTGCCTCGAGCTTGTCCAGATTTTGCTTTTCAGACATAGGCTGGACAACCCCAAATCTCAACTAACTTGAGAGATGGGCTCTTCCCTTACCATATCACATATGAAGCGGTAGGCAACTGATTTGATTGGAACCCTTATTCAATAGGTATGCAGCTTCTCAAGT
This sequence comes from Agapanthus africanus, assembly GCA_030015575.1. NCBI lineage: Eukaryota > Viridiplantae > Streptophyta > Magnoliopsida > Asparagales > Amaryllidaceae > Agapanthus > Agapanthus africanus. Next base: position 510,966,954 of record CM057341.1, read on the forward strand.
GCATAACCCCCAAAAAGGAAATAGGTAACTCAGTAGTACTCATCATAGAGCACACCTTATCATATAGGGTGTGATTGCTCCGCCCCGATATACCATCGTGCTATGGTGTATACAGAGGAGTAATGCTGAGAGAGAATCTCATTCCCCTTTAGAATAGTCCAGTAATTCCGTTCTCAAGTATTCTCCTCCTTGATCTCATCATAGGACATAATACTTATACCCGTATCGGTTCTCTACTTCTAACTTATATTCTGTGAATATCTCAAAAGGTTCGGACTTGTGTTTCAACAGGAACATATGTCTGAATCTTGAGAGATTATCAGAGAATATAATGAAGTATAAAGAACCGGTCTTGGCATGTGTAGACAGGGGACCTACATACATCAACATGTATCATCCCAAGAGTTCACTAACTCTTTCTCTGTTTCCAATAAACAGAGCTATGGTCATCTTATCTTTGTGACATGACTGGCAAGTTTCACAAGATGTAGATTTAAACTGATTTAAATATGCATCTACATGTAACTTCAGCTAGTCGGGTCGCATTGATATGACCTAGTCTATAATGCCTCAAGAAGGATTCGTTCATTTCTGAACTCTTCCTCTTGTGTGTGTTCTGTATACAAAGAACTGTGGTTTGATTTAGAACATTAATGCTTTTAGATAACGTGCCTGAATCGATCAACTTTTGATAAAGGAAATGTTCAAAACATTATCCAACAATACAAAATTATATCCTTTCTTTTCTAACAAAGAGAGTGATATGATTTGGTATATCAGGTTCGGTATCTAACAACATTCGTTCAGAATCAATGTATTGGTAATACAGGGTGACAGTGACCGACAGACTTGGCTGCAACACTTGCCCCGTTTTCTGCCTCATGAAACTTATCACCTGTTCTCAGTTCTCTACCATTCTGTAGCCCTATGTAACAGATTACATATCTGGGATCCTGATCTGGTATCACATACCCAGGACATAAAGGATACTGAGAAACAGTTCTGTATAATGAACACACCCGAAGATGATGCATCAGCATGCACTCTCTTCGTTTGGGCGGCAAGGGAATTCTGGTAATCCCCAATTTCCTGCTCTTTCTTATAACAATTATAAGTTGGAGCGGGACCAACGTTCCCCAGCTCAGTATAACAAGCGGGTTCGGTCAATAATCCGTATTATTATCATGATTAAGGCGTGATATGGTCGCTACCTGGAGAGAGAGAAAAGAAAACACTCAGCGTGCGCTCTTTCAAGAATAGATTGGTTATTATTTTATCTAATCAGGATGGCTCCCACTGCTTTTTATCAAATCTTCCTTCAAACCCTAAAAGGAAAGACTAGCCGGGATTAATTACACACTACAAGTTCTCCAATCTTTCAGCCAGGCCAGTGTCGGTACTTTGAGGGAGGTCCCCCGTGCTTTCGCACGAACCTAATTAATGTAAACCTCATTTTCCCAGAGGCGTAACCCCGTTGACACCTTTCTAGACACCTACTTGATCGGCCAATTGTAATGTATAAAACTCTCCCAGGAGTAACTCTTACTCGCAGCGGGTATCGGGATCCAACTATCTCATAGAAGGTATGCAATCTCATTGCAAATTTCAACACTTGAAATTCCCGATAATATTTTGCCCCTAGCGTCCTATGACCTTGACGCAGGCCAACAAACCATAGTCCGCTAGTCAAGTTCAACCCGACATTTCCTGATTGAATTAAACCCACCCGCACGACCCTTGACGCAGGCCAACAAAGTCGCACGACTACCCTAATCCAATCACATCATATGCTTATACAGATAAGCACCAGTTAGCTACCGCACACTACGCCTTGACGCAGGCCAACAAACGTAGCACGAATACTAACTACTACTTATCTGAAATGACGGAGGGCTACGACAGGTTTTTCTGAAAACCTATTGCGTAATGAACTTGATATCGTTGTAGAATCAAATGAATTTTGAAATGGAGTGTTTTTGAGGCTTTTCTAGTTTTGCTAAAGGAGTCACTCCCGGTGAAGGGATCGTCGGTCCTTTCCTCGTCGAATGAGGTGCAGGATATATCATATATATCACTGTGCAAAGCAGAACTCTTAAAAGCAATCAAAAGACAAACCGAGTGTGTAGCATCTGCCAGTTATTGCTAAAGGAGTCACTCCCGGTGAAGGGATCTCGGTCCTTTCCTCATCGAATAAGGTGCAGGATATATCACATATACCGCTGTGCAAAGCAAGAACTGTAGCTACCTGTTTTATTTTGAAATTCGATTCTACAACATCTTAGGTTTCTTTTATTTCATTAATCACATTAATGAAGTCCCATCATTTAAGTACCTAAACATCACAGATAAATACGACGTACACTTATGCCATCCGCATTCGCCTCGATGTCCCCTCGTGCACCGTTAGGTTAGGTAACTAACGGCAGAGCAGGGCAGGGCTAGCGCGGGTGTAAAACATAAGTAACGCCTATATAATATATCATATATACTATATACTGTATCTATCACAGAACATCACATGATCACATCACAGATATCGCAGCAGAAGAAACATATGAAATATTGGATATACTAGGACGTCCGTGTTTTCAATACGAGCCAGTATAAAACACGGATTCCACGGTCGTGATGAATAGCCAAACCCACACCCCTAGACCCCTACGAGAGCGGCAAGCAACCCTACCAATTATAGAGTTAGGAGACCCGGACTCGACTCCTCGAGTTGGTCTCCCACTGGACCCCAGAACCCGGTTACTTGTGCTCCCCTCCTTGGGTCTATCCTAGTGCGGAAAAGTAAATAATATACAAACGGTGACAACTTCCGCAACCTGGAAGCGCCCCAATAAAAGAATATTACATACAAGTTTTTACATGAATGAAAATGAAAAACACTCATCTCACATAAAAACCCTCGGCTATTCAAACACGACGATCCAATATAACATATCCAGCAACACATAACATCACATGTCATCAACGTAAGTAAATATGCGCATCCCAATTGTCGTTGACATATAGCAACGAAACCGGCGATATCACATATTACACTTACGGTCACAGAAAAGAAAGTGTAAAACTACAACAGTTGGAATCCGCAACCACCTCAGACATCACATGCCTGACCAAATTAATTCCTTAGACATCGCATGCCTAACAATTATAAACCCCGCATTTTAGTCTCATTATCGAAAACTCTTTTCAATATCAAGTCGGGTAATTCAACAAGATTCCCGACATCCTGATCGAATACTCGTCGCAAACTTCAGTAGGCGGCCGCACCCTCGATACCGTCGATGAAGTGCACCAAGGCGGAACACCGCTACCGCGAGCACCCGAACGGATGCTTTCGGCGACGGGGTTCTCCTACAGTCACTTGGTCGGGGCTATGGAGTGAGGCTGTCTATTAAGTTTAACCGGCGAGTATCCGCGTACGCTACGTGATTGCGACGGACTTTTGATCACATCAAAATTCCGTGGCAACCGATCAAGTGAGACTAAAGTTCTATGTTTATAACATTCATTCAGTTATCACATAACTTCTTGTGAATTCCAATTTTTGTATCCCATTCCGGATAATTAGAAAATGTTAAACTTTCCGATTGAACATTCGAACACCCAAGTTTTCCCGATACAGATCAACACATGAAATAAGTCTAACAACATTCAGTTCGTGCCTCAGTACCGACGGTCCAGCCGTAGAAGGGTCAAGCCAACGCCTCACATGTGGCACGCCGTACTGCCCCAAACCCGAAGGTTCAAAGGGCAGTTCAAGACGGTCACATAATCGAGTTAAGGTTTGTTGTCTTCTAGAGGGTCCATCGAGTTACTTGCACTACTTAGAACGTCGTTAAACTACGGAAAAATCCAACACTTGGAAATTTCCCGACAGGGGAAAAATTGGGTATTTATATCCGGTCGAACTTTTTAACATATTCTAAAATTTATCCGGAAAGCCACATAGACAAAATTTGATACTCCGATCGAAACACCGAATCCCCAAAACAACCCAGGAAAACTCTTCTGTAGAGTCACAATAAAAATACCCCAGAAAATACAGCATTATATTATATGAGTTACTGTGCAGAAATTATTAAACAATGCAACAGTAAGGCCGCGGAACCGCCGCACCAAGCATAGCACGTGCCGCGGTTCCGCGCTGGAAAAGTTGATTCAGGCCCTCGTATTTCACAGTAATTCAAATAACACCCTGCTTATTTTTCTGCATATTTTTAATTTCGAAAAATCCACAATTTTCAAAAAAGGACATAGAGCATGTTTGAATTGGGTTTTCGGGTTCGTTCGGACTTCAAACTCCGTCTGGACTTCGCCTAAGGCTCTAGCTAGGCTCTGATACCACTGTAGGGTTCCTAGGCACCCTAATGAGGTCTCACAAGGCATCGAACATGCCATTATAAAATTTTACGGGTGCCGAGAGACCCGACTACGGATCGTTTGCTAGATTTCTAGGCGAAAAAGCTAACTAGTTAACACTTAACTAAGATATACGGAAATACAACCTTTGTAGATCCGGTTCTCCACCTCCATAGCTCCGCAATGAAGTCTCCTCGCTGTCCTAATGAGTTCCCGGGCTCTAGCGTCGGCTTCGTCGGAGAATGGGCAAGCTAGGTCGTCGATGTCCACGCCGAAGATGATCTACGTCAAGGCATCGCTAGATCAAGCTCACAACTTCACCAAGTCATGAAACTTGTGAAGTAAACACACTCTACTACTTGGAAAGAGGTAGAGGATGAAGAAATAGGAAGTGGGTAGACTTTAGAAATGGATTTCTCACTCTTAATCATCAATCACCATTGATGAAAATGAAGCTTTCTTCACTTGAAGAATGGAAGAAGATGAAGATGATATGATAAGTCTTGATTTAAAAATAGAAAATAAAACAATACTTATCATACTTTTAACTCTAGTTAAGTGTAGAGAATTAACTTAGGTTAGTTAAAATGGTTAGGGTTAAGTATTGGACAAGAATGAAGACTTAGTCAAAGTTTCAAGAAACTTCAACTAAATCCAAAATATGCCACCATTTATCTTCCTTTTTCCTTTTTCCAAAAAGAATAAATAAGAAAGATAAATGAATAAATAAAAATCAAAACCCTAACCCATTCATTACCATGGTTCATTCTTTACACTTAACCAAGTTTGGCATGCATCATCAAACATGATACAAGCAAGTGCACAAAATCATATCGCATATGCAATGCGCACACCCGAGTGAGAAAATCCATTTTAAAGTGAACCGATACTAGTTAATGCAAAGTAATATATCAAATATACAATTATGCATTAAATCATTAAATCAACACTTGATTTAACGATCCGGTCATGTCGCACATAACCGACTGGTATCATCAGTAACAACTTATCGAATCAACACTTGATCCGATAACCCGGCTATATCGCATATAACCGATCAATGTCACATCGCGAGAATCGAATACAGTATCACATACCGTATTATTCTCGGTCCCGCACATATCTCATATGCGCTCCTATTTCGTTTCGCTTGAGCCAGGAAACCTCTGTGTAGGACTCTAAAGACTCGTCAATATGCCGGTAGCAGATGATGATCATATCAAACACCCACAAGCCGCAAGCGGTCTGCTAAACGTAACGGCCACCCGGGTATTGAACGATCTGAAGATCGACGAGCAAGCCCGCTCACACTCCAGTGAATCCAACCAGTAACACTACCGTACAGTCCGGTCTGATCGTCTGATATGTCGCATATCTTGCCTAGGGGTGGTAAACGTCAGACCCCAATAGCTCGATAAGTCGTGTCGATATGAGGCTCATAACGGGTCGAGAAACTACTGGTAACACTTACCAGCAATTCTCTGATCAGCCCTGGCCAGGGACTTCCTGTTATAGCCAATCGAACACAGTGCAACATCAACTCCCTATACCGGGAGAGACGAATCCCCTCCTATCGCTCATTGCCTCCATGTGACTCGGGACTGTACCCAAAAACCACCGTTTTGCACGCCCTCTTGGACGTGGTAAGATGGAAATCAAAGCACAGTGGGAACCACACAAGACTCTATGACAATCTCGGGTCAACAGACTACTCTGTACCAGTGTCACCAGAGAACTGCCATCTGACGTGAGGTATAATACCATCTGGGAGTTCTCGGCGAGTCCGTCCAGTGTACCCAGTCTCTACTGAGCACCCGTATATCATCTCTGATGTCAAACACCGATGGATATGGGATCATCCATCGCCCATCTGTATGGGTCGAGAAGGTACACGCTAGTCTACTCTGGTATATCGATGCCCCATCTCGATACACCCACTACTAGGGACTTTGAAGGATGTACTTATGGACTACCATGTCCCCACTAGTATGATCCGCATCATAGTCCAGGTAGTCAAGTACACATCCTAAGGGCTTTACCAACATGCAACAGAGAGACAAACAGTATACACGTTAAGGTAAAGATCAACCAGATAGCGTACTATCATGTCGAGCAAGAAAGTCCTCCCTATATATGTCCCAGCATCCACTACAATATACATCCTATGTACAGTAATGGCCTCTAGGGCATACATATAACTAACAGCTTTGTGATGTGGATGTGTGTTTGGAAACGTCGACTAATTGCTCTAAGTCGATTAGTCGGGGTTGCTCACATCGGTATTGATATCATAAGATGGTATGCGTATATGAATATGTTAGATCGTCGTGATGAATGGCCGGGGGGGATGTGAGAAGGGCGTTTTTCTTTTCTTTCATTCATGTAATATGTAAAAATCAATTTAATATTATTTTTCGGGGCACATCCGGGTTGAGCTTGTAGCCACCGTTGTATATTTTCTTTTTACTGTTATTGCTCCTAGGATAGACCCAAGGTGGGGTACACAAATTACGGGGTTCTCAAAGTGACGAATGGCTATTTATATATGAGATATATAATAAAGGTTGATTCATTTCGGGAAATTGGCGGGTAGTTTGCCGCACCCGTAGGGGTGTAGGGTGGGGTTTAGCTATTCATCACGACCGTGGAAACCGTCTTTCATTAAGGGCTTAAAAGAAGTACGGAATTCCTAGTATATCCAATATATTCATCTGTGATCTGAAATGTTTATAAATGCGTGCAACGAATGGCTATATATATATGAGATATATAATAAACGTTGCTTATGTTTTTCACCCGCGCTAGTCTAGCCCCTGCTCTGCCATTAGTTAAGTAACCTAACGGTGCATGACGGGGCCCGTGGCGAATGCAGATGGCATAAGCTTACGTTCTACTTTCGTTTCTTTTCTGTGATGTTTAGGAAACGTAAATGACGGGACAATATTAATGTGATTAATGTTAAGAAAAAAAACCTAAAGATGTTGTAGAATCAAACTTTTTAAAATGGGTAACTCTAGTTTTTTCTTTGCATAGTGGTATTCCTTGATGAATATCCAGCACCTCATTCGATGAGGAAAGGGCCGAGATCTCTTCACCGGGAGTGACCCCTTTAGCGAAACTAGCAAATGTTACAAAACACTCGATTGTTTTTTGTCACGACCCGAAATAGCACGTGACTGGCCTTGAATCATATGAAGTCTATAGGACCCCATCTAATTCAAGTAAGCCAAAAGCCCAGAAATCTAAAACATTTTTAAGGAGTAAATAAGCAAAACTAGTTTTAAGAAGTGAAGAAAACATGTTTTAAAAGCAAGGTTTTTAAATAAGTAAGCCGAATTTGCATTTTTAAAATCTCTAATCCTTTCTGAAAAGTTCGGCAGAGTTTCCATTGTAAATTCTGGCCCCAAACGGGGTACAACAAGAATAACATATATACAATGATAAAAGGCATCCCCAAGCGGGAGCTAGCTCTTCATCAATCGACGGTCACAACAACACAAGCAGTATAAGATACAACGCCGAATGGCGAGAATCAAAACTCAAAGTAAAACTCAAAATCAACATGAAAACCATAATACTACAACGCGCGACTCTATGGTCGAAATAATACATAACTAGTTTCCTAAGTCTGAAACAATATACATGTTTGGTTGATGGAATTACTAGATACAACTGAATAATACATGTACAATGGTGGTTCTGATGCAAAAGAACCCACCTACCAAAGAAAATCAACCGTAAGGGAAGCAGTGTGCCGGAAGCCGCAATGGAACCTGTACGGCAAAACCTGCAAGAACTGTGGCACAACGGGGGTGAGTTGCCCACTCGTGAATAGAAAACAACACAGAGCATAAATCGTAAGTATGACACAATCCTAGTTCAATACAATCAGATATGTATATAAACCTCGGATGAATAAGTCTGAAGCATGATAAGGTGGCAAAAGTAACATCATACATAAGTATAGTACCAGGTACTCGTGCCAGAGCCTCAGGTAACAACTATCATAATGTGAGGTATGATCAATGCAATCAGTGTCAACTATATCATGATGTCTAACAGTATGTGGATATCGTCCAACTATGTGATCAATATCAGCTATATGTATATGGAAACCGTCCACGTGTCACCCAATGACAATAAGCATCATGCATGTAAATATCAAAAACATATGCATGGAAGTATGAGGATGTAACTCAACATGTGTCGCTCACGACATATCAAAATCATGGAACCTTAGTGTCAAGCATCGACACTCGAAAACATCATGAAACCAGTGCCTAGCATCGGCACGTAAATCCTCATATACATAGGGCTCCGTCGGTCCGGATTGGCCCGTCTCATCTTTCAACTCCGGTCGGTATCCCCCAGATATCCACCGAGCTCAAAACAACCACCGGTAGGTAGTACTCCCTTACCGGGCTCACCGTCTAACATATACGAGTTTTCTTGCACAGGGGTACCTCACCGGGTCCACCATGTACCCGCAATTGGTGCCTACCACTCCTCGAATCGGGTATACTCACAGAAGCTCTCAGGAACCGAGAAAACTCATGGTGGACGCACTGAAATATCAATCAGGAGAAACCGGGTTCTTAAAACAGTGCGTATTTTCTTAAAATAATACCACGGTTCTCAAATCCAGAAATCCCATAAATCCAAACTCAATGCGTTAATCCATGCCATGTGTCGTATGGCACTAAGAGAAAAAAGGGGAAACCACTCTTTTAAAAGAATGCAGTTTTGAAAATATCTCATACGGTCCCTATTCTCTTGAAATCAAGTCAATATCATTCGTGTATGTTACATGTGTATGTATGTAGGTATGGATGTGCAAATGGATATATACGCGAATATGAGTGTAGCACTACTATGAAAATACAGTGTGCATGTGTACAAGTAGGGATATATCAATATAGATGTGCACTGGTATGAATATACAGTGTGCATGTGCGCAAATATGAAGATATCAATATATCTGTGCACGGGTATGAATATACAGTGTGCATGTGCGAAAGTATGAAGATATCAATATATGTGTCTACTGGTATAAATATACAGTGTGCATATGCGCAAGTATGAAGATATCAATATATGTGTGCACTGGTATGAATATACAGTGTGCATGTGCGCAAGTATGAAAATATCAATATATGTGTGCACTGGTATGAATATACAGTGTGCATGTGCGCAAGTATGAAAATATCAATATATGGGTGCACTGGTATGAATATACAAGGGATCATATCCTGAATGCAACAGTAAGAATATGCGGCAAATGAATAATAACACAACAGTGTAGAATCTACATCAGTATATACATGTCATACTGTTTTGCCATTTGAAAGAAGACGAATCGGGGTTTTAGGAAAATAAGGGCTACGGTTTTTTTAAGAAAAGATGCGTCTTCTGAAAATATCCGTAGAATCCCTTTGCCTGTCTTTAAAATACTCCCGATTCGTTAGTTTTTGAAATAGGTATGACATCGGCCTAGCCTAACATCTACTAGCAAAACTACCGCTCTGACTAACAGGACAATCGGGAGGGGTATGGAAAGTACTTAAATCTGGGTCGATATATATATATATATATATATGTATATATTTATATATAATAGTCGGTGATCCCGCCTAAAAGGTACCGCGTACGATACAATATCATATGACATTCTCGAGTCATGAGTGCGGATCTATCATCAATATAAAGCTCGTATGGTAAATCTTCGTATGACATCCCAAAAGCTTGGTACGGGTCAATATCACATTCATCTCATCAATTATCTGGTATCCTTATCATCATATCTCATGATCTGGGGTACTGATCTAAGTCTAGCACAAATCGATACCATCTATATAAATATAAATGCGTGTATGAAACACACGTCTAAAGACCCGCTAAAATCTCATGCCGTATCCCAAATACGATTCACATCATATCACCGATCATCATGGCACTATGCCCAATCTCATCGACTCATCTGCAAATATCATACACTATCCTCATCATCCAGGTATAACCACATCAAAAGCATATGTGTGCGTGTGGGTGTAAAGCTATTCTACGGTTCGCAACTAGGAACTATACTAGTTTACTTCTAAACCCTAATCTATCCAAGTACACCTAATCACATCTAGAATATCTATGTTACGCATAACGCTATCATATATAGATATAGTATATACAGTATACTAAGTATCCAACTGCGGGGGTGCTATACGCCATCCACCCGACTTCCCCCGTAGATATAATCTACTCACTTTGCATCCTGCGTGTCGGTGTCGATGTCGCTTTCATCTTCTTCATCATATGAAGCCCTCGAGAAGGTACCTACAAGATAACACAATCGCAAATGCACCTTAAAATCACATCGAGAAAACCAAACGACGCGTTAAGGCCTATAGGTTAGAAACTATGGACTACGCTTTCAAAACCATCAAACAACCCTCGATGTCGTCATGCAAACGTCAAGTGATCGAGGTAAAACACAAATATGCAAATCCAGAATTTAAAATACGCAAAACAAAACTCCGAATCAAAACAGCAACTGAGGAAAAAGGTCCCAGATTCTACCCTAGGTCAAATCAGACAATTTTGTATATACCAAGGGTCTATTTAACTGACTAGGGGACCACAGAACCAACACGAGGCCAAAGGGCCTAGGTCTGGCCATAATTTGCGGCCAGGCAGAATAAATCTGCGGCCAAGGAATGGAACCTGGGGCTGGGGTGTTGGGGTTAGTTTCCTGGGTGCCTGCACATCTCTCTGTGTTTGCAAAATAATTTTCAGAGTCTCGGGATGATAGCAGATTCCATTTTACATCCATAGAATTCACAATTTCCCAATATCGGCTTTTCTAAATCCGTATTCCAGGGTTCTAGTCTCTGGTTTAGGTCTTAATTCTAGCACTAGAGGGTTTGTGAGGCCTCTTCTGAGCTCAATTGCCCAACACAACTTTCAATTTCCAATAACCCTAACTAGAGTTTTCAAACATCACCCATACCACCCGATATCGGTTCTAATCTAGCATGGGGGTAAAAGTAATGGAAAAACAAAGCTAAAGGTTCAGAAAATACCTCATTTGGCAACTCAAGAAAATTCTTGAGTTGCCCCAAGTGGCCAAAATCCTTACTTTCTTGGTCCAATGTACTTCCCTTGAGCTTGTCCATCTTTTTAATGAAAAGGGTAATAGGTTTTGAGGTGTTTATTATGATGAATTGAAAGGGTTGAAGAGGGTGGAGAAGGAGGCAGCAGCAGCTGCAGCAAGTAAAGAGAGGGGAGAGGAAAATGATGGAAATGGTGAGATGCAAGTCAAAGATAACCCCCCTCACCTTCTCTCTCTCACCCATACCTAATATTCTATTCACCTTTTTCTTTTCTTTTCTTTTCCTTTTCTATTTTCATATAAATCAACAACCATGCTTTAAAACATGAAGGAAAGCCATGGAAAACATATGTAACAAGTGTAAAATGATATGGTGCATGTTTTGCACAAAATATGCTAAAAATCCGATTAGCGATTTTTAATCGCGATTAGAACTAAATTAGCATATAATTAATCATAAAAACTTAAAATTTGCATAATTCACATAAAACACCCTTTTTAAAGTAATTTCTATAATTTTCAAAACTTTTCCCAATTTATCGGTATTTAATTTTACCGCTTTATTTAAAATATTCAATATTTTATTATTAAATTATAAAAATTCCCAAAAGTAATATTATATTTTTTTTGAAATGTTACAATTTTCCCTCGTTAAAGAAATTTGGTCCTCGAATTTAAATTTAAACCCCCAAATTCTAAAACATTTCAATAAAAAGTTCAAGTCGTCGGGGCTCCGAAATCATCAATACATAAGACGCATCATAGCGCAATGCATGCGCAAAAACAATGGGCAGATAACTCAAAATCAAAACTTCGTCAAGCATCCCGCAATCATCGGAGTCATGGTAAAGACACAAAGGTCAAATCCAAAACAAAACCGATATGATATATATCAAAACCATACATATAGACATCAATTCTATACGTATAAATATCTGAAAGAAATGCATGCTAAACCTTTTCATGTTGCTGTGCGATGCACACAACACTGCACAGTGGCGGACGTCTATTGTAAGAAAATAACCATATATGTATATATCTTTTGTTTAATAGGTACGTTCCGCCGTTTTGAAAACAATTTAGAAGGGTTTCCTTATGTTAAAACGTGTCGTGTCATATCAGACACGTAGGTAAATACTGAGACTATAGCTCCCTTTTGGAATTCCCTTCGATAGTTTCAATGCATGAAAAATATATCCAGGTACTGTCTTCTGACTAGTCCTGCTCAATACGAAAACATATAGCAGATATCATAAAAACGTACTGCTCTATAAGAAATAAATCCCAAAAGGTATATAATGTGCGTCTGGTGCGCACGGAAATCAAAATCTTTATCTGTGCCGTAGATGTGCACAGAAACAACATCATGGTCAAACGGGTGTGCACGAAACATCTGTCATAGGCGACGTGTGTGCCTGACAGCAAAATCAGGTGCATCTGTCATGCACGAAAAATCTCGATTTAGCGCATCTGGTGTGCACCAAAATCGTATCTCAAAACATGCGCTCAACATGCGCAAAAATCCAAATCAAATGCACGGAGTGCAAGAAATCAACATCAATGTCAGAATCAAAATCGACGGTATACAATACGGCTCAATCAAAATCAGGTATACCGCGGTATATAATCTCACAACCATGTGCATCAGTGTGTACAAATCAAATCAAAACACTAAAAGTGTATGGAAACTATGCCGAAAGCATAAGTCAAATCGCATGCATAAAATAGGCATGAAATCACAATCAATACCTCAAGCGTAATACTATGCACAAAATATGAATACCCAGTAGGTGCAACCATGGTGCATGAAAACAAATATCATGAAACTCAGTCATCAAGACAAAATCATGCGCATAGATCGCCCAAAATACCAAAATCCAAGGTGACGGATACGTGATAATCAAATCACAAATCATAAGTACCGTCGATAATATATCCTCCTCACAGTTAGGAAGGTGTCGGTGCATCCAATGCTAGCAGAGCAAGATATCTACTTGCCTCCTGTTCATGACCTGTCGTCTGGTGCTTTTAGGCTCTTGTCTCTCACTGTGTATTGCTAGATATATAGCTCCTCGGCTCAACGGCCTAATATGGAATGACGACGGAAACAGTACCGCTCTGGCACATCCTCTACAGATCTCTGGCCAACTATCTCATCGACGATGCTCAACTATGTCCTGCTGGGGGTGCATAATATGACCGCTCCTAGGTCCAAGTCTTCTCGTATAGTATTCCAGAAAGGTCCTGTCGAGGTCTCTTTGAAAGCTCGTTTCTGCCGAAATGCCCGGAAGTTACCATCCTTTACTATATCTATCTCTTATTCCGGAACGGCTGCATACTCGTCGTGACACCTTCTGGAAGGTATATCCATTTACAACGCCTCTGCATGTGTATCGCATCTCTGATGTCAGTGGTGTGGAACATCATCTCGTCGAAATCTCGTGCGAACTCTTTACTCCACTCTGCTCCAATGTCGACTGATTCGGACTCGTCTTCTCATGGCTGCATGGACTGCGCTTTAATGGCTATACTTGTATCTGGAGTCTCCCAAGCAATGTGTCCCATCACAAGATATCCGAATGTTGTCGAATCATCTAATCGATTTGTCCAAAACCTCATAATCCCCCAAGAGATCAACATCTTGAGTGCAGTTTAATAGTATTCCAGTACATACCACAGCACCTGTGGACCAACCGTAGAAGGCAAACCCAATCCTCACAAATGGCACCGCTAAACTGCCGCAAACCCTAAGGTTCGAAGGCGTTCCATGGTCATTACGTCGAGTTAGGGTTTCATTCTTCTAGAGGGTCCATAGCATTACTTGCATTGTCTCCTGAATACTTTAAACTTGGAAATGGCTTCCTGACATTCGATCGTCTTTATCGACTCTCAATGAATCTACGTGAAGTCGTCTGTAGCTGGAATCAATCCGTCTGATGACCTCGCATCGGGGTAAGTGAAAGAACCACATGTCCTAGTCATTCATCCTTGGGTGACTATCGACTTTCCATCATATCTCTAAGTATATGCTCAAGCTGCAGTAGCTCCAATCATCTGGGCGATATCTCGTCATTTGCAGCAACAACGGGCTCATTCGTCTGTATGCTAAACAGAGCCTCAATCATCATGAATAAGCGATATATCAATGGTCATCACATCCTGGCTGTCTTCTAGCAGTAGCCTGATCTTCTGGTGCTGATCTGCACGTCCGAGAAATCTCGTAAAAGCGATCTGTCAAACGCTCGTGGAGCGAAAACACAATAAAACAATGCCTCTCTATGCAATCGTGCGTCCCTGGAATCACGCCCTGGTCAGTCCTCGTCCATGACGTGCTCGTGCTGACGCAGCTCTAGCCGTAGCTCTCTCTGCCCGTGAGATCGTGGCAGCCAAATCATAACCAGTATCGATGAGGATAGATCATAGAAATGAATATAATACTCTTCAAGGAAATATACATCCTAAGGTTTCTTAAGCGGAGTGGCGTATCGTAAGTGCCGCGGAACATACGTACGTTACGTCACTCTACTCAAGCTACCTACTCCATCAACCAAGGGTCATCATATGCGACGAAAGTTCGGGTATAATACCCCCTCGACTAAGTGTAAGTTCCGTAAGGTCAAGCCTAAGTTCCGTATATATATAAACGCTCTAGGCTCCGCATAGTCAAACTTAGACTCGAACCAAGATTAACCTAGGGCTCTGATACCTACTTTGTCATGACCCGAAATAGCACGTGACTGGCCTTGAATCATATGAAGTCTATAAGACCCCATCTAATTCAAGTAAGCCTTTAAAACCATTTTTAAGGAGTAAATAAGGAAAACTAGTTTTAAGAAGTGAATAAAACATGTTTTAAAAGCAAGGGTTTTAAATAAGTAAGCCGAATATGCATTTTTAAAAGCTCTAATCCTTTCTGAAAATTTCGGCAGAGTTTCCATTGTAAATACTGGCCCCAAACGGGGTACAACAAGAATAACATATATACAGTGATAAAAGGCATCCCCTAGCGGGAGCTAGCTCTTCGTCAATCGACGGTCACAACAACACAAGCAGTATAATATACAACGCCGAATGGCGAGGATCAAAACTCAAAGGAAAACTCAAAATCAGCATGAAAACCATAATACAACAACGCGCGACTCTAAGGTCGAAATAATACATAACTGGTTTTCTAAGTCTGAAACAATATACAAGTTTGGTTGATGGAATTACTAGATACAACTGAATAATACATGTACAATGGTGGTTCTGATGCAAAAGAACCCACCCACCAAAGTAAATCACCCGTAAGGGAAGCAGTGTGCCGGAAGCCGCAATGGAACCAGTACGGCAAAACCTGCAAGAACTGTGGCACAACGGGGGTGAGTTGCCAACTCGTGAATAGAAAACAACACAGAGCAGAAATCGTATGTATGACACAATCCTAGGTCAATACGATCAGATATGTATATAAACCTCAAATGAATAAGTCTGAAGCATGATAAGGTAGCAAAGGTAACATCTATACATAAGTGTAGTACCAAGTACTTGTGCCAGTGCCTCGGGTAACAACTATCATAATGTGAGGTATGATCAATGTAATCAGTGTCAACTATATCATGATGTCTAACAGTATGTGGATATGGTCCAACTATGTGATCAATGTCATCAATATCAGCTATATGTATATGGAAATCGTCCACGTGTCACCCAATGACAATAAGCATCATGCATGTAAATATCATTAACATATGCATGGAAGTATGAGGATGTAACTCAACATGTGTCGCTCGGGACATATCAAAATCATGGAACCTGAGTGTCCAGCATCGACACTCGAAAACATCATGAAACCTGTGCCTAGCATCGGCACGTAAATCCTCATATAAATAGGGCTCCGTCTGTCCGGATCGGCCCGTCTCATCTCTCAACTCCGGTCGGTATCCTCCAGATATCTGCCGAGCTCAAAACAATCACCGGTAGGTAGTACTCCCCTGCCGGGCTCACCGTCTAACATATACGAGTTTTCTTGCACCGGGTTACCTCACAGGGTCCACCATGTACCCGCAATCGGTGCCTACCACTTCTCGAATCGGGTATACTCACACAAGCTCTTAGGAACCGAGAAAACTCATGGTGGACGCACTGAAATATCATATAAAGAGAAACCAGGTTTTTAAAACAGTGCGTATTTTCTTAAAATAATACCACGGTTCTCAAATCCAGAAATCCCATAAATCCATACTCAATGCGTTAATCCATGCAATGTGTCGTATGACACTAAGAGAAAAAAAGGGGAAACCGCTCTATTAAAAGAATGCAGTTTTGAAAATATCTCATACGGTCCTTATTCTCTTGAAATCAAGTCAATATCATCCGTGTATGTAACATGTGAATGTATGTAGGTATGGATGTGCAAATGAATATATATGTGTGCACTGGTATGAATATACAGTGTGCATGTGCGTAAGTATGAAGATATCAATATATGTGTGCACTTGTATGAATATACAGTGTGCATGTGCGCAAGTATGAAGATATCAATTTATGTGTGCACTGGTATGAATATACAGTATGCATGTGCGCAAGTATGAAGATATCAATATATGTGTGCACTGGTATGAATATACATTGTGCATGTGCGCAAGTATGAAGATATCAATATATGTGTGCACTGGTATGAATATACAGTGTGCATGTGCATAAGTATGAAGATATCAATATATGTGTGCACTGGTATGAATATACAGTGTGCATGTGCGCAAGTATGAAGATATCAATTTATATGTGCACTGATATGAATATACAGTGTGCATGTGCGCAAGTATGAAGATATCAATATATGTGTGCACTGGTATGAATATACAAGGGATCATATCCTTAATGCAACAGAAAGAATATGCGGCAAATGAATAATAACACAAAAGTGTAGAATCTACATTAATATATCCATGTCATACTGTTTTGCCATTTGAAAGAAGACGAATCGGGGTTTTTAGGAAAATAAGGGTTACGGTGTTTTTATGAAAAGATGCGTCTTTTGAAAATATCCGTAGAATCCCTTTGCCTGTCTTTAAAATACTCCCGATTCATTAGTTTTTGAAATAGGTATGACATCGGCCTAGCCTAACATCTACTAGCAAAACTACCGCAATGACTAACAAGACAATCGGGAGGGGTATGGAAACCACCTAAATCTGTGTCCATATATATATATATATATATATATATATATATAATAGTCGGTGATCCCGCCTCAGAGGTACCTCGTACGATACAATATCATATGACATCTTCGAGTCATGAGTGCGGATCTATCATCAATATAAAGCTCGTACGGTAAATCATCGTACGACATCCCAAAAGCTGGGTACGGGTCAATATCACATTCATCTCATCAATTATCTGGTATCCTTATCATCATATCTCATGATCTGGGGTACTGATCTAAGTGTAGAACAAATCGATACCATCTATATAAATATAAATGCGTGTGTGAAACATACGTCCAAAGGCCCGCTAAAATCTCGTGTCATATCCCAAATACGAATCACATCATATCACCGATCATCATGGCACTATGCCCAATCTCATCGACTCATCTCCAAATATCATACACTATCCTCATCATCCAGGTATAACCACATCAAAAGCATGTTTGTGCGTGTGGGTGTAAACCTATTCTTGGGTTCGCAACTAGAAACTATACTAGTTTACTCCAAAACCCTAATTTATCCATAGTACACCTAATCACATCTAGAATATCCATGTCACGCATAACGCTATCATATATAGATATAGTATATACAGTATACTAAGTATCGAACAGCGGGGGTGCTATACGCCATCCACCCGACTTCCCCCGTAGATATAATCTACTCACTTTGCATCCTGCGTGCCGGTGTCGATGTCGCCTTCATCTTCTTCTTCGTATGAATCCCTCGAGAAAGTACCTACAAGATAACACAATCGCAAATGCACCTTAAAATCACATCGAGAAAACCAAACGACGTGTTAAGGCCTATAGGTTAGAACCTTTGGACTACGCTTTCAAAACCATCAAACAACCCTCGATGTCGTCGTGCAAACGTCAAGTGATCGAGGTAAAACACAAATACGCAAATCCAGAATTTAAAATACGTAAAACGAGACTCCGAATCAAAACAACAACTTAGGAAAAAGGTCCCAGATTCTACCCTAGGTCAAATCAGACAATTTTGTATATGCCAGGGGTTTATTTAACTGACTAGGGGACCACAGAACAAACACGAGGCCAAAGGGCCTAGGTCTGGCCGCAATTTGCGGCCAGGCAGAATAAATCTGCGGCCAAGGAATGGAACCAGGGGCTGGGGTCTTGGGGTTAGTTTCCTGGGTGCCAGCACAACTCTCTGTGTTTGCAAAATAATTTTCAGAGTCTCGGGATGATAGCAGATTCCATTTTACATCCACAGAATTCACAATTTCCCGATATCGGCTTTTCAAAATCAGTATTCCGGGGTTCTATTCTCTGGTTTAGGTCTTAATTCTAGCACTAGGGGGTTTGTGAGGCCTCTACTGAGCTCAATTGCCCAACACAACTTTCAATTTCCAATAACCCTAACTAGAGTTTTCAAGCATCACCCAAACCACCCGATATCGGTTCTAATTTAATATTGGGGTAAAAGTAATGGAAAAACTAAGTTAAAGGTTCAGAAAATACCTCATTTGGCAACTCAATAAAATTCTTGAGTTGCCCCAAGTGGCCAAAATCGTTTCTTTCTTGGTCCAATGTGCTTCCCTTGAGCTTGTGCATCTTTTTAATGAAAAGGGTAATGGGTTTTGAGGCGTTTATTGTGATGATTTGAGAGGGTTGAAGAAGGTGGAGGAGGAGGCAGTAGCAGCAGCAGCAAGTAAAGAGTGGGGAGAGGAAAATGATGGAAATGGTGAGATGCAAGTCAAAGATATCTCCCTCACCTTCTCTCTCTCACCCATACCTAATATTCTATTCATCTTTTTCTTTTCTTTTCTTTTCTTTTCCTCTTCTATTTTCCTATAAATCAACAACCTTGCTTTAAAACATGAAGGAAAGCTATGGAAAACATATGTAATAAGTGTAAAATGATATGGTGCATGTTTTGCACAAAATATGCTAAAAATCCGAATAGCGATTTTTAATCGCGATTAGCACTAAATTAGCATATAATTAATCATAAAAACTTAAAATTTGCATAATTAACATAAAACACCCTCTTTTAAGTAATTTCTATAATTTTCAAAAAATTTCCCAATTTATCGTTATTTAATTATACCGCTTTATTTAAAATATTCAATATTTTATTACTAAATTATAAAAATTCTCAAAAATAATAATTTTTTTTGTTGAAATGTTACAATTTTATAGTTGATCTAAATTTTGCTTTGCATCATGGTATTCATGAATATCCAGCACCTCATTCAATGAGGAAAGAGCCGAGATCCCTTCACTCGGAGTGACTTCTTTACCGAAATTAGAAAGATACTAAAAAACCATTCGACTTTTAAAATTGGAGCTTAAACCACTTCTTTCACTAGATTCTACAATGATATCAAGTTCAAAACGTTAAGGGTTTTAATAAAAACATCCGTTGCCCTCCGGAATTTTAGGAAGCAGAGTACTTAGTATTCGTGCCACGTTTGTTGACAATAGTTAAGTCATGGTGTATGGTAGCTATGTAATGTCTTCCTACAAAGCATTTGATGCGATTGATTAGGACATTCGTATCACTTTGTTGACCATAGTTAAGGGTCATGCGGGTGGGTCTAAATCGATCACGAAATGGCGGGTAGAACTTGACTAGTGCTTATGATTTGTTGACCATAGTTAAGGCCATAAGACACTATGGGTAAAAATTATATCGGGAATTTCAAGAGTTGAAATTTGCAATGAGATTACATACCTTCTATTTGATAGTTGGATCCTGATCCCACTGTGAGTAAAAGTTACTCCCGGGAGAGTTTTGCGCTTTACAATTAGCTGATCCAGTTGGTGTCTAGAAAGGTGTCAACGGGGTTACGCCTCTAGGAAAACGAGGTTTATTTTAATTAGGTCCGTGCGAAAGTACGGTGAACCTCCCTCGGAGTACCGACACTAGCCTGGTTGACCGGTTAGTGAACTTGTAGATTGTAATTAATCCTAGCTAATTTTCTTTTTAAGGTTTGAAGGAAAATTTGATAAAAAGCAGTGGGAGACATCGATTAGATAAGATTAATAACCAATCTAATCATGCAAGAGCAATCACTGAGTGTCTTCTTTTCTCTCTCCTAATTGCAGATACCTATGACGGGACTTAAGCTTTTATTAGACAAGAATAAACTCACGGGACCGAATTACAAAGATTGGCTAAGGAATGTAAATATTGCCCTGACCTATGATAAGGTCGGATACGTCCTGACTACTCCAGCCCCTCCTAGCCCAGGCCATGATTCTTCAATTGCGGATAAAGAAATCCGCAGGGCATGGGATATAGATTGTGCAACAGCCAAGTGCCTCGCCCTTTCTTCTATGAACAATGAACATCAGAAACATCACGAGAAGATGGATGTACAATCCATCTTTCTCCATACAAAGGAGTTATATGGAGAGCAATCTCGTACTCTCCGATACGAGGCATCTCGAAAGTTGTTTCAGATGCGGATGGCTGCTGGCACGTTTGTACGTGACCATGTATTGAAGATGATTGGACTTATCGAAGAACTTGAGGACCTGGGTTGGACCATGGAGAACGAATAGTATATTGATATTGTTCTATAGTCCCTTCCCCTTGCCTTTGCTCAGTTCATTATAAATTTCAACATGCACAACTTGGAGAAGTCATTACCTGAACTCCTCGATATGTTGAGGAGTGCAGAGATCATGCTAAAGGTAGCAAAAACTCCCACTCTAATTGCTGGGCAATCTTCCTCCTCCGTCCCGAAAGCCAAGGCCAAGGGAAAGAAGAAGAAGAATCCGATCAAGCCGAGAGGCGGAGTGAAAAAGGCACCGGGAAAGGACAAGATAGGGGCTGCTGGGACAGGACTGTAAGTGCACGGCGGCGCCCCGGCCGTCAGCCCGACGGCCAAATGCGGAAACGGTGATAAACTTAAATTTTTGCGGACTTGGAAAAACGGCACCACCGCGCACTAAAACCGGATCGGGCCATTAAACTAAATCTAGCTAACTACAAAGAGAAGGGGAGAGATGTACCGACTGATCCGAGTCCTCCGGTCTTCATCTCCACTCCGATCTCCTCGCGGGATCTCCGTCCGTCTCCTCCTCGTCGGAAAGGGCACCACGAAGCCGGGTACTTTTACGGGCTCCCACCTCAATACCGAGGCAACTCGCGCATGAAGCCGGCAACTCGACATGCTCAAGATATGCTGTAGGAAGTGTAGTGTAGAGTGCATGTCTCACTTTGGGGTTGGTTGCCATAGATGGAGGAATGGTGTATAGAAAATTGGTGCTTTCAATTTTCTAGCAATGGAATGAGATGAAGAATGATATACTCTCAAAGATGAAGATGAAGCTCTCTCCTTCTTCTCTCTTTTCCTTCTCACTCTTTTCTTCTCACTTTTCTCAAAATGAAAAAAAACTCTCATAACAAAATGGTGGAAGAAGGAATTATCAAGCATGAAGGGAGGTGATGGTAGTAAAAGGAGGAGGGTGACCATAACCATAAACATAATCATCACAAAACTAAACATCAACCTCAAATCACATCTAATCCTTTCTTATCAACATAAAGCATGAAAAGCAAAGATGCTTATCATATCACACCTTATGCAAATAAAACCCTCCACAATATGTTATTTGCAAACTTGCAAATAACACCCTCCATCGGAAAAGTCCGGCCGGGAAAGAACAAAGAAAAACCGGCCGGAACGGAATGCAAACTGGCAACTCCAGAAAACTGGTCCCGTAATAAATTACAGGAAAACCCAATACTGTGCATACACACCCGCATCTGTATTCCGTCCGGATACAAATGCAATGAGACAAAATCTACACTGTACTAAACTAGGACCGGCTTAAGCCAAAGCCGGCTAGTTATATCCGTTCGATCCTGATCCGTGCAATACCGCACGTATCTGATCGAACCCTGCCATATAACCATACGGCCACTAGTACAAACTGTCCGATCCTGATCCGTGCAATACCGCACGTATCTGATCGGACCCTGCCATATCTCCATACGGCCTCTACAGCGTTTCGCCCGAAACTTGAGTAACTGAAAGTGTGGTGGACTCTAAAGACTCGTCAATACTATGGTTGTGGATTTAACCACTAGCACGTCAGAGGTATAAGCCAATACGTGACGGGCCACCAGCTATTGACTAAAAAGGGACGTCGATGAGTGAACTCATCCTGACACCCTACTGAGCCTATCAGTGACAATATCCGTGCAGTCCGGTCCGTTCGTCTATGAGTATCGCATGGCGGGCCTAGGGGGTTGGTAAAAGTCAGACCCCCAAAAGCGGTACAAGTCGTGTCGGAGTGTAGCCCAGAACATCCTGAGATACTACTGGAATACCTACCAGTAAATCTCCTTGCCTTGGCCAAGGACTTTGTGTAATGGCTCTCCTAGACACAGCACGACCTCACCCCCAATACCGGGAGAGACGAACCCCTGAAGATACGCTCACTGCCTCCATGTGGCTCGGGACTGTACCCAACTAAAACCTGTTTGCACGACTCCTTTGAGCCGTGGTAGGGTAGTAATCAAAGTACAGTGGGAACTCACACGAGACAAATGACGATCCCCAGGTCGATGAACTAACCTGCACACATGTCACCAGGGAACTGCCATCTGACGTCTGGTATATGACCAACTAGCATGTTCCCGGCGAGTCCTGTCCGGTGTACTCATAACCCAATGAGCACCTGTATACATCTTAGGTGATCCAACTGACACCAGTGGCTTGTGAGACCGGCCACCGCCCCTCGTCGGGGTCTCGACTGTATACACTAGTCTACTAATGGAGTATCGATGCCCAGTCTCGAAACTCCCACGACTAGGGACCTTTTAAGGATAAGCTTATAGACCCCCAGCTCCCACTTATATGATCGCCCTCATACTGCTGGTGGTCAAGCAAGAATCCTAGGGGCTCTATCAACGTGTAATAGCGACGTGTCATGTCACCTAAAGCAGTACACGATGATAAAGGTAAACCAGATAGCATACTATCATCTCGAGCAAGACTGTCCTACTGGGATAGGTCCTCCCTCAATCATTACAATCACGTACCTGTGACCTAATAATTGACTCTGAGGGCACTATCTCCAACAATCTCCCACTTGCACTCAAGGCTAATTATTGCGATGTCGCATACTCACAGCCCGTGTGATACCGAACACCCAACTCCTCTACTAGTCAGTCTCACAAAGCTCGTTTGCGGAACTATTGCGTTCGAGGAATAGCCTCAGTGAGTGGATCCGCTTAGTTGTTTCTTTCTATGTCTCTCTAAATCTCAAGTTCGCGGAGAAAGCCATCTCCCGAAAAGAGCAATACCTGTCTTCGAATATGTCTGGATGTCTGATGGGACCTAGCTCATAAATGAACTCCAAATCCAAACTTCTTAGACTGTATCGTCAACTGAACTTAATCAGTATCCTGCGCGCCATGCCTCCCTCAGTATTGCCTTGGACCACCTGTCCAAAATACTGCCCCTCATCAGAAGGAAAACTATAACTCTGACAACCTCCTTGTCGTCCATGTCACCTTGGAAGCCTGGAATGATAACTGTCTCCTAAATGAGGCTGTCGTTATCATATCCCTAGAACATCCACTTATGTTCTAAAACTGCTTCCGACTGTTTCTCCAGGATTGGATTAATGTCAACTTATTGCATCTAGTGCAAGAACAACATCTGGTGTGGTACTTGACATCTCACGATTGACTCAATTGTCTTAGCAAGTGATCTGCCAATCATGCACGTCCCTCTCCACTTTAGTCTGTAAGACACCTTTGGAGAGGGTGACTCCATTACCTGCAGGTACACTACCGTGCCAGGAGTCGTCCATCCTAAATACTCTTAGAATGCCGTCAAGTACCCTGATTGGGAAACCACCCAAATCTAGATCTAAAACCATAGATCCAGTAACCAGTATGTCAGATATAAAATCCATTTCCTTTGTGGAGAAACCACTGTGTGACGACCAAAGTATAACCGATCGTAGTATAGGAGTTTCTTTTCCTACTTTGTGTATGTCATCCAAATACCATGACATCACATCCTACTACCTTCTCAACAGATCCATCTCCTATTCTGATGAAGTCAAACCTATGACTGTCACGTCAGAAATAGATGATCTATCTCCGCTACATCTGCTTAAGTCTATAAATAGACATAAGCTACCTGTCCACCAATGCTTTCGCTGCTCCCACTGACTACGACAACCCTCTGGCAGAGTCATATACACGCACACTTCTAAAACTAGTTTTAGAACGACGCTATACTCATCCTCCCGCCGGGTCTCGTAACCTGGAACAACAGCAATGGCAATTTTGGGTAAACAAGAACTTCCCTGTCACCGTCCTTGAGACCACCGTAGTGCCTCTCGGGTGCCTGAAGTTACCCACCTTATCTGCGGAGTGGCCAATGGAATGTCAAATCAGATTGAATCTTTAGGTTCCTTATCAAATCTTTAGTAATCGTTTGCGGTTCTGGAATCACTTCCAGTTCTACCATACTCCCACTACTGTTTTTCTGAAAAAATCCATTTTTTTATAAAACTGTGGCGAGTCTAGAACAATATCGCTATTGTTCATCCAGATGGTAGAAAGTCAACCCTCGTCATAGCCTGGGTCAACCCACAAACAGCCATTACAGAAACGTGCCTTGAGTTGTCCAGTGTCTGGTTTTAATCATAAACCGGACAACTCCCCGTACCTTAACATCGTTAAGATATGAACTGTTCTATATCCAATATAGAAACAGAGGCACTGATTTAATTGAACCAGATTCAAATCATGCAGCTGTCCCCAGCGCATGTCAACTAAATGGAAGAAGGCCGATCAGCGTTACTCAACTTAGGAATACTTCCAATTATGAGTAACCTGAAAGAGAAGCAAGATCTCTTTATCAACTGAATACCATACACAAGTATCTACATCTTCGATCACCTTGAAGAATCCCGATACTTGCTACACCTGGTTCTCTACTTTATTCAAATACCTATAACTCCTCAAAACTTAGACCCTGTGTTTCTACGAAACACATGTCTAAGGACTAGAGAAGTTGAAAGTAAACAAAATATAGTATGAGGACCAATCCCTCTGTCCTAATGGACACTGGACAACATACAATACTCTGTATAAGTCCGCTGAGTCTAACAACTCTTTCACTGTGTGTCGTAGGTTGAAAACTGTACTTATGGTTAAGAAGAATTACACCGCTGTTTAATGCTCCTTACCTAACCATCCACTGATATAGGTAAATGTCATCGACATAATATCAAAAGGTATATCTCACTCTATGGAAATAGACGTACAGATATATCAATTTGAAATTGGTGCATAACAGCGGATATTCAAAACCAAATATTTGCCGACCGGCAAACAGCCCAGATGATCTCCTCAAATATCACCGATTACAACGAATCCCGATATAATGAGGATGATCACCCAATTCCCAATAACTTACTCCCACTCATCATCTGTAAAACCATACAGATGTGAGTTTCGTATCTGGTAAATACATACCCTGGAGTAAGTATCTAATCGGGAAATCAGTTTTCTATTAACAGTACACAGTGATACTGAAACATTGAAATGTTTCGATGGGGTATTCAGGTATTCCTAGTAATGCCTCTTCCAGATTCACGACTGTAACCGTATAATTCTTTGCCACCTCTCCAAATCCCTTCATATGTCTTTAGTCATTACCTTCTGTACACCCCTTTAGGCCAAATGGTTTTCTTCCTTCCCTACCGTTCGGCACCAGCCTATGGTTTGGAAGAAGACTATCCAATAAGCATAATGGGTGTACTGTCCTAATCCTAGGAGCACTCGTAATGCGAGAGAAGGTGAAGATAAAAGACACCCGAATAAACCTTATTCCTATTTCTCCTGAACCAGAATCCATCCCCGAACTGGAACCAGTTCCATTCGAGTTCGTATATAACCATACGATGGAGTATCCAAATAAACTGTGGATCTTCGTAGTGATACGGAGTGTCCTGGAGAAATACAAAGGTGATGTGGGAGTGGTAACGAAATATTTGGTTTGGTCGTGAATATCTGTTGCAATTTACTTTGCCCTCTTACTAATCCCTTGCTTTGTCTGAACTTAATACCTTCTGCACACCATTGTTATGCTAATTGGTTTTCTTCATTCCCTACCGGTCGGCACCAGCCTAAGGTTTGGAAGAAGGCAATCCAATTTGCGTAATAGGTGTACTACCCCTAAACCAAGGAGTACTCGTAACCTGAGAGAGGGTAAAAAGAAAAGACAACTGAATAATCCTATCCGTTTTCTCCAGAACCGGAAACCATCCTCGAATCCCTTCGAGTTCGTATCTAACCATACGATGGTTTTGTCCAATGGAAGTGGACGTTCGCAGTAATACGGGGTGTCCTGGAGAAAAGGGTAAAAGTAGGAGTGGCAATGAGTTCTGCAACTCTGACAATCCAAAAGCCAGTGTTAAGTAGGTTCGGTCAACTTGGTCTCTGAGTCATAGTCTTAGGGTCGGGTCAATGGTCGCTGCCAAAGAGAGAGAGAAAAGAAACACTCAGCGTGCACTCTAACCTAGATCAGAATGGTCACAATTTATCTAATCTGGAAACCTCCCACTGTACCTCAAATTCTCCTCCAAACCTGAAAGAAGAATTAGTCGGGGTCACCCGAGGAGTAAACTAACTCATCAGTGGGAATCGGGATCCAACTATCATCGCATGATAACGTGTCGGAATCCGCTCACGGTATCACACTCCAGAAGGTATGCGCATATCTGGCAAGTTTCAGTTCTTTTGAAACTCCCGATGTGATTTTTGCCCCATGCTCTTATGACCTTGGCGTGAGGTCAAAATATCATAAGTCACATGTCAAGTTCTGCCCGTCATTATCCAGGTTAATCTGAACCCACCCGTACATACCCTTGACGTAGGCCAAAATAGTAGTACGACTGTCCCAAACCAACGCATCTATCTATGCAACAGATAAATACCCGGCAGCTACCAAACACTATGCCTTGGCGTGAGGTCAAAATACATAGCTTGAATACTACCGAATATTTAACTGAAATGACGGAGGGCTACGAATGGTTTCTGGCTAAAACCTTTAACGTAATGAACTTGATATCGTCGAAGGAACGGATAGCTTTTTGAAAATATAGTGACGAAAACCGTTGCTAAAGAGGTCACTCCCGGTGAAGGGATCTCGGCTCTTTCCCCGTAGAATGGGGTGCAGGATATTCCAACTGAATACCACGGTGCAAAGCAAAAGTAATCGGCTATAGTGAAGTTAATGCCCTGACGCAAACTTTTTGTCCAAGGGGTCACTCCCGGTGAAGGGATCTCGGCCCTTGCCTCGTCGACTGAGGAGCAGGATATTCTAAATGAATACCGCGATGCAAAACAAAAGTGAACGTCCTTGCAATAACAGCTTTTTGAAAAGTGTTCCAACAACATCAGAATAGGTTTGTTTAACTTGCATTGATCCGAATCAATGCAGTCCCATCAATAGATCACACCAAAAAGAACGAAAATATACTGATGTACGTATATGCCATCCGCATTCGCCACTGGGTCCCGTCATTACCCGTTAGGTTAGCTAACTAACGGCAGAGCGGGGACTGGACTAGCGCGGATGAAAAACATATACAACATCTACTAATATATATACCAATATATTATATTTCGCTCAAGGCATGAAAAGAAATGCAACATCACAGAAATGTACAGCATCACAGAACAATACAGATATCTGGGATCCCCGGGTTTCACAGAGCCACTACTGAAACCCGACGTTCCCCTGGTCGTGTGGATAGCCTGTGCAATGTAATCCTAGACCCCTACGGGCGCGGCAAGTCACCCGCCAAAACCTGAAGCGAGGCAGCCCCCTTCAGCGCTGTGAATGGACCACCCAGCACTTCACGGAATCTGGCAACTTGGGCACCCCTCCTGGGTCAACCTGTACCCCCTACGAGTGCGGCGAATAGCCCGCCAATCCTAGAGTGAAGCCCCCTCCGTCTCAATGCCATGAGATGCGGGCTTGCTGCCCTCTAGAACCCGGCTATCCGTGCAGCCCTCCGCGGGGTAATCCTAGTACAGAAAGTAAAATATACATACAACGGGTACATAGACCGCAACCAGGTCGTGCCCCAAAATAATAATACAAACAGGCAGTGACGGCAGTCCACATGTCGGACGCTCGCCCCGCAATATCAAATGTACATAATACCAACACAACTGTACTAGCATTGCATCCAGGCTATCCCCCACGACCGATCCGCAACATCACAGCAAATACATAGAACATCAACGTGAAAGTCACGTTCGCAAATTCGTCTAACCGGGCTATAGCAGTTAGACCGGATTTACCGATCGAGTGACATTCACGGTCGCAGATATAATGTAAATACTGTGAAAAATGTGTTTAAAATTTTCCGATTGATCAAACTTAACAAGTGGGCCCCCAAACAAAAAACTGTAGGACTCACAGAAATCCTGGGCCCAATTTAAATATTCCAAAACCCATAATTTAAGCCCATAAGGCCTCTGAAAAAATTTGGTGAAGTGATGTGAATAGTGCGCGGCGGAAGGGCCGCACAAATGGGGTTTTCGCGGCGGTTCCGCGCTCCAACTGTGGAGTTACTTCGTCAAATTTTTACAGAACTCTTAGATTTTCCAGTACATCAATATTTTACAACCTGAAAAAATTTTCGAGACCAAAAATTTTCAACAGAAACTGATGCGAACTAAAATGCAGTTTTGGAACTTTTTGATCGATCGGAAATGCAAACACATTACACAAAGCTAGACTAAGTTAATGGCGAGGCTCTGATACCACTGTAAGTGCACGGCGGCGCCCCGGCCGTCAGCCCGACGGCCAAATGCGGAAACGGTGATAAACTTAAATTTTTGCGGACTTGGCAAAACGGCACCACCGCGCACTAAAACCGGATCGGGCCATTAAACTAAATCTAGCTAACTACAAAGAGAAGGGGAGAGATGTACCGACTGATCCGAGTCCTCCGGTCTTCATCTCCACTCCGATCTCCTCGCGGGATCTCCGTCCGTCTCCTCCTCGTCGGAAAGGGCACCACGAAGCCGGGTACTTTTACGGGCTCCCACCTCAATACCGAGGCAACTCGCGCATGAAGCCGGCAACTCGACATGCTCAAGATATGCTGTAGGAAGTGTAGTGTAGAGTGCATGTCTCACTTTGGGGTTGGTTGCCATAGATGGAGGAATGGTGTATAGAAAATTGGTGCTTTCAATTTTCTAGCAATGGAATGAGATGAAGAATGATATACTCTCAAAGATGAAGATGAAGCTCTCTCCTTCTTCTCTCTTTTCCTTCTCACTCTTTTCTTCTCACTTTTCTCAAAATGAAAAAAAACTCTCATAACAAAATGGTGGAAGAAGGAATTATCAAGCATGAAGGGAGGTGATGGTAGTAAAAGGAGGAGGGTGACCATAACCATAAACATAATCATCACAAAACTAAACATCAACCTCAAATCACATCTAATCCTTTCTTATCAACATAAAGCATGAAAAGCAAAGATGCTTATCATATCACACCTTATGCAAATAAAACCCTCCACAATATGTTATTTGCAAACTTGCAAATAACACCCTCCATCGGAAAAGTCCGGCCGGGAAAGAACAAAGAAAAACCGGCCGGAACGGAATGCAAACTGGCAACTCCAGAAAACTGGTCCCGTAATAAATTACAGGAAAACCCAATACTGTGCATACACACCCGCATCTGTATTCCGTCCGGATACAAATGCAATGAGACAAAATCTACACTGTACTAAACTAGGACCGGCTTAAGCCAAAGCCGGCTAGTTATATCCGTTCGATCCTGATCCGTGCAATACCGCACGTATCTGATCGAACCCTGCCATATAACCATACGGCCACTAGTACAAACTGTCCGATCCTGATCCGTGCAATACCGCACGTATCTGATCGGACCCTGCCATATCTCCATACGGCCTCTACAGCGTTTCGCCCGAAACTTGAGTAACTGAAAGTGTGGTGGACTCTAAAGACTCGTCAATACTATGGTTGTGGATTTAACCACTAGCACGTCAGAGGTATAAGCCAATACGTGACGGGCCACCAGCTATTGACTAAAAAGGGACGTCGATGAGTGAACTCATCCTGACACCCTACTGAGCCTATCAGTGACAATATCCGTGCAGTCCGGTCCGTTCGTCTATGAGTATCGCATGGCGGGCCTAGGGGGTTGGCAAAAGTCAGACCCCCAAAAGCGGTACAAGTCGTGTCGGAGTGTAGCCCAGAACACCCTGAGATACTACTGGAATACCTACCAGTAAATCTCCTTGCCTTGGCCAAGGACTTTGTGTAATGGCTCTCCTAGACACAGCACGACCTCACCCCCAATACCGGGAGAGACGAACCCCTGAAGATACGCTCACTGCCTCCATGTGGCTCGGGACTGTACCCAACTAAAACCTGTTTGCACGACTCCTTTGAGCCGTGGTAGGGTAGTAATCAAAGTACAGTGGGAACTCACACGAGACAAATGACGATCCCCAGGTCGATGAACTAACCTGCACACATGTCACCAGGGAACTGCCATCTGACGTCTGGTATATGACCAACTAGCATGTTCCCGGCGAGTCCTGTCCGGTGTACTCATAACCCAATGAGCACCTGTATACATCTTAGGTGATCCAACTGACACCAGTGGCTTGTGAGACCGGCCACCGCCCCTCGTCGGGGTCTCGACTGTATACACTAGTCTACTAATGGAGTATCGATGCCCAGTCTCGAAACTCCCACGACTAGGGACCTTTTAAGGATAAGCTTATAGACCCCCAGCTCCCACTTATATGATCGCCCTCATACTGCTGGTGGTCAAGCAAGAATCCTAGGGGCTCTATCAACGTGTAATAGCGACGTGTCATGTCACCTAAAGCAGTACACGATGATAAAGGTAAACCAGATAGCATACTATCATCTCGAGCAAGACTGTCCTACTGGGATAGGTCCTCCCTCAATCATTACAATCACGTACCTGTGACCTAATAATTGACTCTGAGGGCACTATCTCCAACAAGGACGAGGGGAATGCTTCCACTGCCACCAGACTGGTCACTGGAAGAGAAATTGCGCTGGATACCTGGCCATCTTCAAGAAAAAGAAGCATGGTGATACTTCTACTTCAGGTGTGTTTGTAACAGAAAACAATTTTTCAATTAACTCTGCTTCCTGGGTATTAGATACCGAGTCAGGATCTCACATCTGCAATTGTGTGCAGGGGCAGAGAAATAGCAGGTTTTTGAAGAAAGGTGATCACACTCTCCGGGTTGGGAATGGTTCCTCAGTACATGCTACAGCAGTGGGAGAGAATCATCTTGGTTTGCCATCGGGTTGTATATTGGTTTTGAACCCATGTTATTTTGTACCTTCGATGTTTTGTAATATTATATCTGTGTTGTTGTTGGACAATGCTAGATATAATTTTGCATTACAATCTAATTGTAACATTTCAAAAAAATAAAATATTATTTTTGGGAATTTTTATAATTAAATAATATTATATTGAATATTTTAATAAGGCGGTATAATTAAATACCGATAAATAGGGGAAAAATTTGGAAAATTATGGAAATTACTAAAAAGAGGGTACTTTATTTGATTTAAGCAAATTATGAGAGTTTATGATTTATTTGACACTATTTTAGTGCTAATCGCGATTAAAAATCGCTAATCGGGCTTTAAGCGTGTTTTGTGCAGAACATGCAACATATCATTTCACACTTGTGTTACATTTTCTTACAAGGCTTTATTATATTTTTTCAATTCTTTTCTTTTGTGTTTACTATTGAGGAGAGAAGAAAAGAAAAGAATGGATAAAGAAAAAGAAAACATTAAACTAAAGAGGTATGGGTAAGAGAGAGAAGGAGAGGTGTTCCTTTGACCACAGACCATTGTCTTCATCTTCATCTTCTTCATTATTTCCCTCCCTCTTCAAGTTCAGCTGTTGCCCTCATCTCCCCCTTCAACAAAACACCTCTTAACACCATTAAAAATCCATCAAAAGTTCTTCTCCACTTTACAAAAATTGTACACAAGCTCACAAGCTATACCTTGGACCAAGAAAGTTTGCATTTTGGCACTGTAGAGGATTCATAAGTGTCAAATGAGGTAATCCCTTCACAATTAGTGTAGTATTTCATTTGTTAAAGCCTCTTTTCAAGTTTAAAAGTGATTTGGCGAAGTTTAGCGAAGTTTGAAATCTCAAGTTGGGAATTAGGGTTTGATTTGAGTGGAGATGGTGTAATTGGGCTTTATAGATGACCTTAGACCCCCTTAGATGATAGAAACCCCGAACCAAACACAATACCAAACCTGAAATGAAAAACAAAAACTTTGCTTGTCAGTTTTGTGAGTGTATAAGGCATGCAGGGAAATCTGGAGTGACACGAGAATAATAATAGAAAAGTAAACAATACCAGAGACCTAGTGGGACCCATAGGAAGACACCCTACCAATACGAGACATTTCCTCCATGCCAAA
Source organism: Agapanthus africanus (assembly GCA_030015575.1). Classification (NCBI taxonomy): domain Eukaryota; kingdom Viridiplantae; phylum Streptophyta; class Magnoliopsida; order Asparagales; family Amaryllidaceae; genus Agapanthus; species Agapanthus africanus. Next base: position 511,000,119 of record CM057341.1, read on the forward strand.
ACCGAGGAGGCCTGTTTCTCTTGGCATGTGGCCGGCCATGGGGTAGGGGTTAGGGCCCAGGTTGCTTCATTAGCTCACATATACCATATATATCACTCTAGTGTTGTTTGCCCACATTGTTTTCACCAAATACAAAATCTGGGACTAAAAACATGATTTGCTGTTTTGATTCGAGTTATGGTTTTGCGTATTTTAAATTCTGGATTTTTGTATTTGTGCTTTATCTCGATCACGTGACGTTTGTACGTCTATATCGGCTGATATCGGGTTGTTTGCGAGGGCAAACCATAGGTTTTGACCAATGTGAGTTCCGCGTGTCGTTTTGGTTTCAACTTGGGTTTTAATGCGATACGATACGTTATGATGTGTAGGTACCCTCGTGAAGACTTCGAGACGACAAGCAAGCGCGTGGCGACGTCGACATTAGCAAGCGAAGGTCAAGGTGAGTAGATTATATCTACGGGGGAAGTCGGGTGGATGGCGTATAGCCCCCCCGCAGTTCGATATTTAGTATACTATATATATACTATATATATGATAGACTTATAAGTGACATGGATATTCAAGATATGATTAGGTGTTAAATGGTTAGATTAGGATTATTAGAAGTGAACAAGTATAGCTTTTTAGTTGCGAACCCTAGAACAGGTTTACACTCACACGCACACACATGCTTACTGTTATACTTGTGCGTATATGGAGATACGTATATATATACACGCACACATAGGTATGGGACTATGTATATATATACACGTATACCTACACTTGGATGATGAGGATAGTGGTTGATATTTAGATATGAGTCGATGAGATTGGGCATGGTGCCATGAGATCGGTGATATTGTAGGGCTCCTAGGCACTCTCAAGAGGTCTCACAAGGCATCAAGCATGCCAATTTCAAATTTTACGGGTGCCGAGAAACCCTAATACGGATCGTTGACTAGAAATCTAGGCGAAAAACTAAACTAGTTAACAACTTAACTAAAGATAAGAAGCTACAACCTTTGTAGATCCGGTTCTCCACTTCCTTAGCTCCACGTAGGCGTCCTCTCGCTGTCCATCTCGAATCCCGAACTCAAACGTCGGCTTCATCGGAGATTAGGCGGACTAGGTCGTCGGCTTCGTGCCGAAGATGATCTATATCGAGGTTTCACATGTTCAAGCTCTGACTTCACCAAGTTGTGAAACTTGTGAAGAAAACACCCAAAACAACTTGGCAAGAGGTAGAGGGTGAAGAAATAGGAGGTGGGTTCACTTTAGAATTGGATTTCTCTCACTTTAGCTTAAGTTGCCATTGATGGACCTTAAGCTTTTCTTGAAGAAAAAGATGATCAAGAAGAAAGAATATCATTTATATTCTTTTAAAAATGAAACTAATATGAATACTTATCATATCTTGACCATGGTCAAGTGTAGAAATTAAACTAAGGTTAGTAGGAATGGTTAGGGTTAAGGATGAGATAAGGATGGTAGACTTTGTCAAAGCATCAAGAAGCTTCAACATGGAAACAAAATAAGCCACCATTCTTAATAATATCCAAAATGAATAAATAAATAAATAACTAAGTAAATAATCAAAACCCTAACCATTATACATGTAACCATGGTTTAATCTTTACACAAACCCAAGTGAGGAAGTATCATCAAACATGATACAAACAAGTGCACAAAAATATATCACATATACAATGTGCACCAAGTGAGAAAATCCTTTTAAAATGAACCAATACTAGTTAATGCAATGTAATATATCAAATATATAATTATACATTAAATCATTAAATCAACACTTGATTTAAAGATCCGGTCATATCGCATATAACCGACTAGTATCCTATGTATCGGCTTATCGAATCAATCCTTGATTCGATATCTAGGTTATATCGCATATAACCAATCAACACATTCATCGCGAGAATGAAATACGGTATCACATACACACATTATTCTCGCTCCTGCACATATCTCATATGCGCTCCTATTTCGTTTCGCTTGAGCCAGAAAACCTCTGTGTAGGACTCTAAAGACTCGTCAATACGCCGGTAGCAGATGATGATCATATCAAGCACCCACAAGCCGCAAGCGGTCTGCTAAACGTAACGGCCACCCGGGTATTGAGCGATCAGATGATCGACGAGCTAGCCCGCTCACATTCCTGTGAATCCAACCAGTAACACTTACCGTACAGTCCGGTCTGTTCGTCTGATATGTCGCATATCAAGTCTAGGGGTGGTATACGTCAGACCCCAATAACCGATAAGTCGTGCCGATGTGAGGCTCATAACGGGTCGAGAAACTACTGGTAACACTTACCAGCAAATCTCTGATCAGCCCCGGCCAGGGACTTCCCTGTTACGGCCAATCGAGCACTGCGCAACATCAACCCCCAATACCGGGAGAGACGAAACCCCTCCTATCGCTCATTGCCTCCATGTGACTCGGGACTGTACCCAAAGACCACCTTTTTGCACGCCCTCATGGACGTGGTAAGGTGGAGATCAAAGCACAGTGGGAATCACACAAGACTCTATGACGATCTCGGGTCTACAGACTAACCTGTACAAGTGTCACCTGAGAACTGCCATCTGACGTGAGGTATAATACCATCTGGGAGTTCTCAGCGAGTCCGTCCAGTATACCCAGTCTCCACTGAGTACCCGTATACCATCTCTGATGTCAAACACCAATGGATATGGGATCATCCATCGCCCATCTCATGGGTCGAGAAGCGTATACGCTAGTCTACACTGGTATATCGATGCCCTGTCTCGATACACCTACGACTAGGGACCTTGAAGGATGTACTTATGGACTACCATGTCCCCACTAGTATGATCTGCATCATAGTCCAGGTAGTCAAGTACACATCCTAAGGGCTTTACCAACATGTAACTATAAGACAGGTTAAAGAGATTAGTGTACATGTTAAGATAAAGAGCAACCAAATAGCATACTATCATATCGAGCAAGAAAGTCATCTCTATATATGTCCAAGCATCCAATATAATATACATCATCTGTACAATACTGGCCTCTAGGGCATACATACAACTAACAATCTCCCACTTGCACTAGGGCCAGCTGCTGTAGTATCGCATACCGAGCATCCCGAAGAGTCTCTCAAACTGTATCTCGGGAATGGCCTTCGTGAGTGGATCCACCGTGTTGTCCTTCGTGTCAACCCTCCTGACCTCGATCTCCCGGCGGTCAACTATCTCCCGGATCAGGTGATACCGCCTCAGAATATGCCTGGATCGCTGATGGGACCTAGGTTCCTTGGCCAAAGCCACCGCTCCATTGTTATCGCAATACAAAGGTATTGGATGCTCAATGGATGGAACCACTCCAAGTTCAGTAATGAACTTCTTGATCCAGACAGCCTCTTTGGCAGCATTGTTGGCAGCGATGTATTCAGCCTCCATCGTCGAGTCTGCCACGGTTTCCTGCTTGGAACTCTTCCAGCTAACCGCCCCTCCGTAAAGGGTAAAGACAAAGCCCGACTGCGACTTAGAGTCGTCCTTATCACTCTGGAAGCTCGAATCGGTAAAGGACTCCACTTGGAGTTCTCCGTTACCATACACCAAGAGCATCTCTTTAGTCCTTCGTAAGTACTTGAGAATGCTCTTCACAGCTGTCTAGTGACTCTCTCCAGGATCAGCTTGATACCTGCTCACTCTACTTAGTGAGTATGCAACATCGGGTCTGGTACATAGCATCGCGTACATGATAGAGCCTACAGCCGAAGCATAGGGTATCCCTTGCATGCGAGCTCTCACCAAATCAGTCTTGGGAGACACCTCTTTGGAGAGAGTGACTCCAGAGATCGTGGGCAAGTTCCCACGCTTGGATTCTTCCATACTAAACCTCTTTAGTATGGTGTCAATGTACCTGGATTGGGACAATCCCAATATCCGTTTGGATCTATCTCTATAGATCCTGATTCCCAATATGCAGGAGGCATCACCAAGATCTTTCATTGAGAATCTTTGTGATAAGAAGAGCTTGACCGATTGCAGCATAGGAATATCATTTCCTATCAAGAGTATGTCGTCCACGTACAATACGAGGAAGACAACCTTACTCCCTGCCACCTTCTTGTAAATACAAGGTTCATCTGGGTTTTTGACGAAATCAAACTCTTTAATAACGACATCAAAGCAGATGTTCCAACTCCGCGATGCTTGCTTTAATCCATAAATGGATTTAAGCAGCTTGCACACCTTGCCGCTGCTCCCACTGTCTACGAAGCCCTCTGGCTGAGTCATGTACACGCACTCTTCTAAATCACCATTTAGAAAGGCGGTCTTAACATCCATTTGCCAGATTTCGTAATCATGATATGCAGCGATGGCAAGCATGATCCGGATGGATTTAAGCATAGCCACTGGAGAAAAGGTCTCGTCATAGTCCACACCTGGTCTTTGACGAAAACCCTTTGCTACAAGTCTAGCTTTGAAAGTCTCCACTTTGCCATCTACACCAAGTTTCTTCTTGAAGATCCACTTGCTCCCGATTGGTTTTACCCCTTCAGGAGCAACTTCCAAAGTCCATACTTTGTTGGTGTACATGGATTCCATCTCGGATCGCATAGCATCCAGCCATTTCACTGAGTCCTTACTCGTGATGGCCTGCTCGAAGCTAGTTGGGTCATCATCCTCCATGATGCAATCCTCGCTCCCACCATCCATGAGAAAACCGTAGTATCTCTCAGGTGGGCAAGGAACCCTACTAGATCGGCGGAGAGGCTGAGGTTCATTGGGAACTACTGAATCCTCTGGTTCAACCAAATCTTCTGTTGTAGTCTGTATTGCTGGAACCTCTTCCAGTTCTACCTCCTTGCCACTAATCTCTTTTTCAAGAAATTCCTTTTCTAAAAAGGTGGCATGTTGAGAAACAAACACCTTTTGTTCCTCGGTGTGGTAGAAGATATACCCACGCGAATGTTTGGGATATCCAATAAACTTACACAGAATGGACCTTGCCGTGAGTTTGTCCGGATTTTGCGTTTTTACATATGCCGGACAACCCCATATCTTAACATAATTAAGACATGGTCTCTTTCCTTTCCATATCTTATATGGAGTGGTTGGCACGGTTTTGGTGGGAACCATATTCAATAGATCTGCAGCTGTTTCCAGTGCATATCCCCAGAAGGAAATAGGTAACTCAGCTGTGCTCATCATAGAGCGCACCATATCCAATAGGGTGCGGTTCCTCCGTTCTGATACACCGTTGTGCTGTGGTGTATATGGAGGAGTCAGCTGAGAGAGAATCCCATTCTCTTTTAGGAAGTCCAGGAATTCATTGCTTAAGTATTCTCCTCCTCGATCAGATCGAAGGATTTTAATACTTTTTCCGGTTTGGTTCTCGACTTCTTGTTTATATTCTCTAAATTTCTCAAAAGCTTCTGATTTGTGTTTCATCAGGAACACATATCCGAATCTAGAGAGATCGTCAGTGAATGTAATGAAGTACGAAGAACCATCCCTGGCATGTGTAGACATGGGACCGCATACATCACTATGTATCAGTCCCAAGAGTTCGGTAACTCTTTCTCCGTGTCCCGTAAACGGAGCTTTGGTCATCTCGCCTTTGAGACATGACTGGCAAGTGTTATAGGATGAAAATTCAAACGGATTCAAATATCCATCCTTATGCAACTTAGCCAGTCGTGTCGCATTGATATGGCCAAGTCTACAGTGCCACAAGAAGGATTCGTTCATTTCTGAGCTTTTCCTCTTGTGTGTGTTTTGTATATTGAAGACTGTATTTTGATTGAGAATGAATATGCCATTATGTAGCGAGCCTGATGCAATCAACTTTTGATCTAGGAATATATTCATAACATTATCCTTTACTACAAAATTATATCCTTCTTTACTTAATAAAGAAACTGATATAATGTTGCACATCATGTTCGGTATATAATAGCACTCATTCAGGACTAGTGTATCACCATTTGGTAATACCAGGTGATATATGCCAACTGCTTTGGCTGCAACATTTGCCCCATTCCCTACTTGAACGGAATGATCACCTTTTCCCAGTTCTCTACCTTTTCGTAGCCCATGTAACTGCTTACATATATGGGATCCTGATCCGGTATCTAATACCCAGGACGTAGGGTGAACTGAGAAACAGTTCTCAATAACAAACACACCCGAAGAAGGTGCATCATCATGCACGTTCTCCGTTTGGGCGGCGTGAGAATCTAGATATTCTCCTGTTTCCTGTTCAGTCTTATAACATTTATAAGATAGAACGGGTCCAACGTTCCCCTGCACAGTATAACATGCGGGTTCGGTCAATACATCCATATTATTATCTTGATTAAGGCATGAAATGGTCGCTACCTGGAGAGAGAGAGAAGAAAACACTTTAGCGTATGCTCTTACAAGATCAGATTGGTTATTATCTTATCTAATCAGGATGGCTCCCACTGCTTTTTATCAAATCTTCCTTCAAACCCTAAAAGGAAAGACTAGCCGGGATTAATTACACCCTACAACTTTGGCGATCTTTCAGCCAGGGCAGTGTCGGTACTTTGAGGGAGGTCCCCCGTGCTTTCGCACGAACCTAATTAATGTAAACCTCGTTTTCCCAGAGGCGTAACCTCGTTAACACCTTTCTAGACACCTACTTGATCGGCTAATTGTAATGTGTAAAACTCTCCCAGGAGTAACTCTTACTCGCAGTGGGTATCGGGATCCAACTATCTCATAGAAGGTATGCAATCTCATTGCAAATTTCAACACTTGAAATTCCCGATAATGCTTTTGCCCCTAGCGATCTATGACCTTGACTAAGTCAACAAACCATAAATCGCAAGTCAAGTTCAACCCGTACATTTCCCGATTGAATTAAACCCACCCGTACGACCCTTGACTGAGTCAACAAGGCCGTGCGAATGCTCTAATCCAATCACATCTCATGTTGTTACAGATAAACATAATTTAGCTACCATACACTTGCCTTGACTAAATCAACAAACATAGCACGAATACTAAATAATATCTATCTGAAATGACGGAGGGCTACGCGGGTTCTTTCAGAAAAAACCATGAGCGTAATGAACTTGATATCGTTGTAGAATCAAATGAAGTTTTGAAATGGAGTGATTTTGTGGCTTTTCTAGTTTTGCTAAAGGGGTCACTCCCGGTGAAGGGATCGTCGGCCCTTTCCTCGTCGAATGAGGTGCAGGATATATCATATATATCACTATGCAAAGCAGAAACTATAGAAGCAGTCAAAAGCAAACCGAGTGTGTAGCATCTGCCAATTATTGCTAAAGGAGTCACTCCCGGTGAAGGGATCTCGGTCCTTTCCTCATCGAATAAGGTGCAGGATATATCACATATACCGCTATGCAGAGCAAGAACTGTAGCTACCTGTTTTGTTAAAAATTTGATTCTACAACATCTTAGGTTTCTTTTCTTTCATTAATCACATTAATGAAGTCCCATCATTTAAATACCTAAACATCACAGATAAATACGACGTACACTTATGCCATCCGCATTCGCCTCGATGTCCCCTCGTGCACCGTTAGGTTAGGTAACTAACGACAGAGCAGGGCAGGGCTAGTGCGGGTGCAAAACATAAGTAACGTCTATATAATATATCATATATACTATATACTGTATCCATCACAGAACATCACATGATCACATCACAGATATCGCAGCAGAAGAAACATATGAAATATTGGATATACTAGGACGTCCATGTTTTCAATACGAGCCAGTATAAAACACGGATTCCACGGTCGTGATGAATAGCCAATCCCACACCCCTAGACCCCTACGAGAGCGGCAAGCAACCCTGCCAATTCTGGAGTTAGGAGACCCGGACTCGACTCCTCGAGTTGGTCTCCCACTGAACCCCAGAACCCGGTTACTTATGCTCCCCTCCTTGGGTCTATCCTAATGCGGAAAAGTAAATAATATACAAAAGGTGACGACTTCCGCAACCTGGAAGTGCCCCAATAAAAGAATATTACATACAAGTTTTTACATGAATGAAAATGAAAAACACTCATCTCACATAAAAAAACCCGGCTATTCAAACACGACAATCCAATATAACATATCCAGCAATACATAACATCACATGTCATCAACTTAAGTAAGTATGCATACCCCAATTGTCGTTGACGTATAGCAACGAAACCGGCGATATGAACATACTACACTTACGGTCACAGAAAAGAAAGTGTAAAACTACAACAGTTGGAATCCGCAACCTCTTTAGACATCACATGCCTAATTAAATGAAATTCTTAGACATCACATGCCTAACAGATATAAATCCCGCATTTTAGTCTCATTATCGAAAACTCTTTTCAATATCATGTGGGACTAAACTGCTAGATTTATAACATTCATTCAGTTATCTCATAACTGTTTGTGAATTCCAATTATTGTATCACATTCCAGATAAACAGAAAATGTTAAACTTTCCGATCGAACAGTCGAATACCCAAGTTTTTCCGAAACCGTCCAACACATGAAATAGGTTCAAAGACATTCACTTCATGCCTCAGTACCAACGGTCCAGCGGTAGAAGGGTCAAGCCAACGCCTCACATGTGGCATGCCGTACTGCCCTAAACCCGAAGGTTCAAAGGGCAGTTCAAGACGGTCACATAATCGAGTTAAGGTTTGTTGTCTTCTAGAGGGACCATCGCGTTACTTGCACTACTCAGAACGTCATTAAACTACGGAAAAGTCCAACAATTGGAAATTTCCCGGCAGGGGAAAGATTGGGTATTTGTATCCGGTCGAAACTTTTAACATATTCCAAATTTATCCGGAAACCCAAATAGACAAAGTTAAATAATCCGATCGATTCATCGAATCCCCAAAACAACCCCAGAAAATTCAACTCTTGAAAGCAGATTAAAACTTCCCAGAGAACAGAGGAAACAGATACGGGCATTACTGCATCAAAACGAATCCCTAACCAGTACAAATGGCCGCGGAACCGCCGCAATAGGAGGCTATTGCCGCGGTTCCGCGGCAATACAGTGGATTTAGGGTTTCTTTTTCTGCAGTAACCCTTATAATTTCCTGCTCTATTTTCTGCGAATTTTTAATTCTGAAAAATCCCTGTTTTTAGAAAAAGTCCAGAGAGCAATATTGATTTTAGGGTTTCGGTTCGATCGGACTTCAAACTCCGTCTGGACTTCGCCTAAGGCTCTAGCTAGGCTCTGATACCACTGTAGGGTTCCTAGTCACTCTCAAGAGGTCTCACAAGGCATCAACCATGCCAATTTCAAATTTTACGGGTGCCGAGAAACCCTAATACGGATCGTTGACTAGAAATCTAGGCGAAAAACTAAACTAGTTAACAACTTAACTAAAGATAAGAAGCTACAACCTTTATAGATCCGGTTCTCCACTTCCTTAGCTCCACGTAGGCGTCCTCTCGCTGTCCATCTCGAATCCCGAACTCAAACGTCGGCTTCATCGGAGAATTGGGCGGACTAGGTCGTCGGCTTCGTGCCGAAGATGATCAACGTCGAGTTTCACAAGTTCAAGCTCCGACTTCACCAAGTTGTGAAACTTGTGAAGAAAACACCCAAAACAACTTGGCAAGAGGTAGAGGGTGAAGAAATAAGAGGTGGTTTCACTTTAGAATTGGATTTCTCTCACTTTAGCTCAAGTTGCCATTGATGGACCTTAAGCTTTTCTTGAAGAAGAAGATGATCAAGAAGAAAGAATATCATCTATATTCTTTTAAAAATGAAACTAATATGAATACTTATCATATCTTGACCATGGTCAAGTATAGAGATTAAACTAAGGTTATTAGGAATGGTTAGGGTTAAGGATGAGATAAGGATGGTGGACTTTGTCAAAGCTTCAAGAAGCTTCAACATGAAAACAAAATAAGCCACCATTCTTAATAATATCCAAAATGAATAAATAAATAAATAACTAAGTAAATAATCAAAACCATAACCATTATACATGTAACCATGGTTTAATCTTTACACAAACCCAAGTGAGGAAGTATCATCAAACATGATACAAACAAGTGCACAAAAATATATCACATATACAATGTGCACCAAGTGAGAAAATCCTTTTAAAATGAACCAATACTAGTTAATGCAAAGTAATATATCAAATATATAATTATACATTAAATCATTAAATCAACACTTGATTTAACGATCCGGTCATATCGCATATAACCGACTAGTATCCTATGTATCGGCTTATCGAATCAATCCTTGATTCGATATCTAGGTTATATCGCATATAACCAATCGACACATTCATCGCGAGAATGAAATACGGTATCACATACACACATTATTCTCGCTCCTGCACATATCTCATATGCGCTCCTATTTCGTTTCGCTTGAGCCAGGAAACCTCTGTGTAGGACTCTAAAGACTCGTCAATATGCCGGTAGCAGATGATGATCATATCAAGCACCCACAAGCCGCAAGCGGTCTGCTAAACATAACGGCCACCCGGGTATTGAGCGATCAGAAGATCGACGAGCTAGCCCGCTCACACTCCTGTGAATCCAACCAGTAACACTTACCGTACAGTCCGGTCTGTTCGTCTGATATGTCGCATATCAAGTCTAGGGGTGGTATACGTCAGACCCCAATAACCGATAAGTCGTGCCGATGTGAGGCTCATAACGGGTCGAGAAACTACTGGTAACACTTACCAGCAAATCTCTGATCAGCCCTGGCCAGGGACTTCCCTGTTACGGCCAATCGAGCACTGCGCAACATCAACCCCCAATACCGGGAGAGACGAAACCCCTCCTATCGCTCATTGCCTCCATGTGACTCGGGACTGTACCCAAAGACCACCGTTTTGCACGCCCTCATGGACATGGTAAGGTGGAGATCAAAGCACAGTGGGAATCACACAAGACTCTATGACGATCTCGGGTCTATAGACTAACCTGTACAAGTGTCACCTGAGAACTGCCATCTGACGTGAGGTATAATACCATCTGGGAGTTCTCGGCGAGTCCGTCCAGTGTACCCAGTCTCCACTGAGCACTCGTATACCATCTTTGATGTCAAACACCAATGGATATGGGATCATCCATCGCCCATCTCATGGGTCGAGAAGCGTATACGCTAGTCTATACTGGTATATCGATGCCCTGTCTCGATACACCCACGACTAGGGACCTTGAAGGATGTACTTATGGACTACCATGTTCCCACTAGTATGATCTGCATCATAGTCCAGGTAGTCAAGTACACATCCTAAGGGCTTTACCAACATGTAACTATAAGACAGGTTAAAGAGATTAGTGTATATGTTAAGATAAAGAGCAACCAAATAGCATACTATCATATCGAGCAAGAAAGTCATCTCTATATATGTCCAAGCATCCAATATAATATACATCATCTGTACAATACTGGCCTCTAGGGCATACATAAAACTAACAGATATGATGTGGTTCGTATTATGAGATACGACATGAGATTTAGCGGGCCTTTGGACATGTATTTTACACACGCATTTATATATATATATATATATTTGGTATCGGTTTGTACTAGACTTAGGTCAGTACCCAGTTCATGAGATATGATGATAAGGATACCAGATAATTGATGAGATAAATGTGATATTTGTCCCGTACCCAGATTTGGGGATGCCGTACGACAGATTTATGTATGATCTATATATTGATGATTGATCCGCACTCTTGACTCGAGGATGTCAAATTGTATACCGTATCGTATGCGATACTATTGAGGCGGGATCACCGACTATTATATTTATATATATATATATATATATATATATATATATATATATATCGACTCAGATTTAGGTGGTTTCCGTACCCTTTCGATTAGCTTGTTAGTTAGATCTGTAGTTTACTTAGTAGATGTTAGACTAGTCCAGAGTCTACCTATTTCAAAATTAACGAATCCTGAGTATTTTAAAAGACAGTTCAAGGGATTCTACGGATATTTTTAAAAGACGCGTCTTTTCTTAAAAACACCGTAGCCCTTATTTTTCTAAAACCCCGATTCGTCTTATTTCAAATGGCATAATTGTATAACATTTACATATTGATATAGATTCTTCACTATTGCGTTTGTTGCACGATTTCCACATTTCTTGCTATTTGCATCGCATTGCATGTGTAAATGTGTTTATTGTTACACTAAACCCATGCGATCAGGACACCAGCACCATTATCGATGATGCGTATGTTCCACGTAGACTTACTTGCCGGCTCACACACTTGATCATCGATAATTGCCATGTCACTATACTGTAGAATTGCTGCATTTTAATATGATACCTAGCATGAATTGTCTGCTATATTTGCATGCACCTTTATATGATATTGCTTTTGACTTGGAGTAAATTGGGAACTGCAGGATATATTTCAAAACGGGATTCATTTAAAAGAGCGGTTTTCCCTTGATACGTGCATAGTATTGTTCCATGTTATATGACATACGGATATGCTTACATTCTGCTATATGTAGCCTACATCATTCTTTATGATTATACGCATTGAGATATGCTGTTTTCATGGGATTTCTGGATTTGAGAACCTTGGCTATTTCAAAAGAAAGTAAGTACTGTTTTAAAAACCTGGTTTCTCTTGATATGATATTTCAGTGCGTCCACCATGTGTTTTCTCGGTTCTGAGTGTGACATGTGAAACCTGATTCGAGGAGGCGGATGAGGACCATTGCGGGTGCATGGTGGACCCGGTATGGAACCCTGGGGCGAGAACGGATTTGTTTTGCAGTGGACAGTGAGCCTGGTAGAGGGACCACTACCTACCGGTGATAGTATTTGGGCTCGGCGGATATCCGGAGGATACCGACCGGAGTCGAGAGATGATATGAGCCGATACGGACTGACGGAGCCCGTGGGCCTATTCGGACTGACGGAGCCCGATATATGAGGATTTACGTGCCGATGCTGGGCACGGGTTTCATGATGTTTTCGAGTGTCGATGCTGGAGACTAAAGTTCCTTGATTTTGATGTGTCGCGAGGGACACACGTTGATTTACATCCTCATACTTCCATGCATATGCTTTATGATATTTACCTGCATGATGTTTTGTGTCATTGGGTGATACATGGACGAGATCCACATACTTTTAGACTTCATGACATAGTCGACATTGATTCATGTTGCTACCAGAGGCACTGGCATGAGCACTTGGTACTACACTTTTGTATAGATGTTTACCCTTGCCACCTTATTATGCTTCAGACTTATTCATATTGAGAATATATTATTACTGATCGTATTGACCTAGGATTGAGTCATACATACGATTTCTGCTCTGTGAAGTTTTCTATTCACGAGTTGGCAACTCACCCCCGTTGTGCTACAGTTCTTGCAGGTTTTTGCCGTACAGGTTTCATTGCGGCTTTTCTAGCACACTGCTTCCTTTTTGGGTGATTGCCTTGGTACGTGGGTTCACTCGCATCGTGACCGCCATTGTACTCATGTATTTTCAGTTGTATCGAGTAAATTCCATCAACCAAACTTGTATATTTATTCAGACTTAGAAAACAAGTTGTGTATTATTTCGACCTTAGAGTCGCGCGTTGTACTATTATGGTTTTCTTAATGATTTTGAGTTTCCTTTTGAGTTTTGATCCTCGCCTTTCGGTGTTGTATATTATATTGCTTGCGTGGTCTTGACCTTCAATTGACGAAGAGCTAGCTCCCGCTTGGGGATGCCTTTTATCATTGTGCATATATTTATTCATGTTGTACCCCGTTCGGGGCCAGTATTTACAAAGGAAACTCTGCCGAAATTTTCAGAAAAGACTTGAGGATTTAAAAATGCATATTCGGCTTACTTATTTAAAAACCTTGTTTTTAAAACATGTTTTCTTCACTTCTTTAAAACTAGTTTTCCTTAATTTATTATTTAAAATGGTTTTAGATTTCTGGGCTTTTGGCTTACTTGAATTAGATGAGGTCCTATAGACTTCATTTGATTCAAGGGCCAGTCACGTGCTATTTTGGGTCGTGACAAAGTTGGTATCAGAGCGCTAGGTTAACATTGGTTCGAGTCTAAGTTTGACTATGCGGAGCCTAGAGCGTTTGTATATATTCGGAACTTAGGCTTGACCTTACGGAACTTAGACTTAGTCGAGGGGGTATTAGACCCGAACTTTCATCGCGTAGGTTGATGGAGTAGGTGACTTGAAGAGAGTGACGTACCGTGTGTATGTTCCGCGGCATACTTACGATACGCCACTCCGCTTAAGAAGCCTTAGGATGTACATTTCCTTGCACAATATTATATTCATTCCTATGATCTATCCTCATCGATATTGGTTATGATTTTGCTGCCACGATTACACGGGCAGAGAGAGCTACGGCTAGAGTTGCGGTCAGCACGAGCTCGTCACGGACGAGGACTGACCTAGGCGTGATTCCAGGGACATACGATTGCATAGAGAGGCGTCGTTTTATTGTGTTTTCGCGCCAAGAGCGTTTGATGGATCGTTTCCACGAGATTTCTCGGACGTGCAGATCAGCACCATAGGATTGAGCCACTGATAGAGGCCATCCAGGAGGTGATGACCAATGATGTATCGCTAATTCATGATGATTGAGGCACTGTTCAGCGTGCAGACGAATGAGCCAGTTGTTGCTGCGAACGACGAGATATCACCTCAGATGTTGGAGCTACTGCAGCATGAGTATATACTTAGAGGTATGAAGGAAGGTCGCTAGTTACCGAGGATGAATGACTAGGACAGGTGGTTCGTTCGCTTACCCCGACGTGAGGTCATCGGATAGATCGATTCCAGCTAGAGACGACTTCACGCAGGTACGTGGAGAGTCGATGGAGACGATCGAATGTCAGGAGCCCATTTTTCAGGTTTAAAGTATTCGGAAAGACATGCAAGCGATTCTATGGACCCTCTAGAAGAATGAAATCCTAACACGACATAATGACCGTGTGAGAGCCTTTGAAACTTAGGGTTTGCGGCAGTTCCGCGGTGCCATTAGTGAGGCTTGGGTTTGCCCTTCTACGGCTGGTCCACCGTGTTGGAGATAGTGCCCTCAGAGTCAATTATTGGATCACAGGCACGTGATTGCAATGATTGAGGGAGGACCTATCCCGGTAGGACAGTCTTACTCAAGATGATAGTATGCTATCTGGTATACCTTTATCATCGTGTACTGCTTTAGGTGACCAAACAGGTCGCTATTACACGTTGATAGAGCCCCTAGGATTCATGCTTGACTGCCAGCAGTATGAGGGCGATCATATACGTGAGAGCTGGTAGTCTATAAGCACATCCTTAAAAGGTCCCTAGTCGTTGGAGTTTCGAGACAGGGCATCGATACTCCAGAGTAGACTAGTGTATACAGTCGAGACCCCGACGAGGGGCAGTGGCCGGTCTCACAAGCCACTGGTGTCAGTTGGTTCACCTAAGACGTATACAGGTGCTCATTGGGTTATGAGTACACCGGACAGGACTCGCCGGGAACATGCTAGTTGGTCTTATACCTGACGTCAGATAGCAGTTCCCTGGTGACATGTGTACAGGTTAGTTCATCGACCTGAGGATCGTCATTTGTCTCGTGTGAGTTCCCAATGTACTTTGATTACTACCCTACCACGCTCAAAGGAGACGTGCAAACAGGTTTTAGTTGGGTACAGTCCCGAGCCACATGGAGGCAGTGAGCGGATCTTTAGGGGTTCGTCTCTCCCGGTATTGGGGGTGAGGTCGCGCTGTGTCTAGGAGAGCCATTACACAAAGCCCTCGGCCGAGGCTGGAGATTTACTGGTAGGTATTCCAGTAGTATCTCAGGGTGTTCTGGGCTACACTACGACACGACTTGTACCGCTTTTGGGGGTCTGACTTTTACCAACCCCCTAGGCCCGCCATGCGATGCTCATAGACGAACGGACCGGACTGTACGGATATTGTCACTGACAGGCTCAGTAGGGTGTCAGGATGAGTTCGCTCATCGACGTCCCTTTTGGTCAATACCTGATAGCCCATCACGTATTGGCTTATACCTCTGACGTGCTAGTGGTTAAATCCACAACCAAGGTGTTGACGAGTCTTTAGAGTCCCCCACATTCAGTTGCTCCAGTTTCGGGCGAAACGCTGTAGAGGCCGTATGGAGATATGGCAGGGTTCGATCAGATACGTGCGGTATTGCACGGATCAGGATCGGACGGATAATACTAGCAGGCTTTGGTTTAAGCCGGATCCTAGTATAGTACAGTGTAGATATTGTCTCATTGCATTTGTATTCGGTCGGAATACAGATGCGGGTGTGTATACACAGTAGCGGGGTTTTCCTGTAATTTATTACGGGATCAGTTTTTGGGAGTTGCCAGTTTTTTTTCCGTTTCGGCCATATTTCTTTGTATCTTTCATTGGCCGAAGTTTGGTGGAGGAGGGCTTATTTGCATTTGTGCAAATAAGCAATTTGGAAGGGGGTCTTTACATATTGTTGGATCATGATGATGCACCATCCATTAACTTGATTTATCCATCATGACTTGACTTTTGTGTGATCATGGTTGTTGATGATGGTTGTTGAGTGTTGGACTTTGTTTATAATAATTTCTTTTCATGATCACATAAGTTTTTTCCCTCTTGCATTATTGCCTCACTTTCCTTTCCTTTCTCATTCCTACATGAGGCATGGCCGGCCATTTTGAGGATGGGGGCTGCCCATTTTATTTGGTGTGGGATTTTTTATCTTTGGTTTGAAAAAAAATCCCCACAGCTCCATCTCCATAAACATATATCATTTCCTCCACCACAAACGCAACATCGACTACCCCAAATGAGAAAAGAGTACTACACATTCTACAGCAAACCTTGGGCACGTCGACTCGCCAACTTCGTGCCCGAGTTGCCTCGGTATAGAGGTGGGAGCCCGTAAAAGAAGCCGGCGACGTGGTGCCCTTCCGGCGACGAGGTGGAGACCGGATATTCCGCGGGAGATCGGGACGACGACGAGAAGATCGGAGGACACGGATCACTCGGTATATCTCTCTTCCCATCTTGTAGTTAGCTAGGACTAGTTAATGGCACGATCCGGGTTTATAGTGCGCGGTGGTACCGGTTTGAAAAGTTAAAGTTAAGCATCGCTTCCGCATTCCGGCGTCGGATTGACGGCCGGGGCGCCGCCGTGCACTCACAGTGGTATCAGAGCCTCGCCATTAACATAGTCTAGCTTTGTCTAATGTGTTTTACATTTCCGATCGAACAAATATCCCAAAACCGCGTTTTCATGCATATCAGTTTTCTGTCGAAATTTTTTTGGCTCCAAAAATTTTTCACTATGTTGCAGAGTGATGTGCAGGGAATTATAAGAATTCTGTAGAAATTTGATCACGTGATCGCTCTATACGACCGCGGAACCGCGGCCAAACCCATGCTTAGGCCGCGGTTCTGCCGCAGTATTTGCAGATCAGTGTGCCAAATTTTTACAGAGAGCTCCTGTGATGAAAATAGGGGTTTTGGAATATTAATTTTGGGCCCAGAATTTCTTGATGTGCTACAGTAGTGCTTGGGGCCCACTTAGGTAAATTTGATCGATCAGATATTTTAAACACATTGGTTCACAGTATTTACATTATATCTGCGACCGTGAATGTCACTTGATCGGTAAATCCTGTCTAACTGCTATAACCCGGTTAGACGGATTTGCGAACGTGACATTCACGTTGATGCTCTGTGATTTTGCTGTGGTGTTGCGGATCGGTCGTGGGGGATAGCCTGGATGCAATGCTAGTACAGTTTTTGTTGTATTATGTACATTTGATATTGCATGGTGAGCGTCCGACATGTGGACTGCCGTCACTGCTTGTTTGTATTATTATTTTAGGGCACGACCAGGTTGCGGTCGATGTACCCGTTGTATGTATATTTTATTTTCTGTACTAGGATTACCCCGCGGAGGGGTGCACGGATAGCCGGATTCTAGAGGGCAACAAGCTCGCATCTCATGGAATTGAGACGGAGGGGGCTTCACTCTAGAATTGGCCGGCTATTCGCCGCACTCGTAAGGGGTACAGGTTGACCCAGGAGGGGTGCCCAAGTTACCGGATTCCGTGAAGTGCAGGGTGGTCCATTCACGGTGCTGAAGGGGGCTGCCTCGCTTCAGGTTTTGGCGGGTAACTTGCCGCGCCCGTAGGGGTCTAGGATTTCATTGCACAGGCTATCCACACGACCAGGGGAACGTCGGGTTTCAGCGGCTCTGTGAAACCCAGGGATCCCAGATATCTGTATTGTTCTGTGATGCTGTACATTTCTGTGATGTTGCATTTTATCACGCCTTGAGCGAAATATTATATATTGATATATATACTAGTAGATGTTGTATATGTTTTGCATCCGTGTGTTGGAGATAGTGCCCTCAGAGTCAATTATTGGATCACAGGCACGTGATTGCAATGATTGAGGGAGGACCTATCCCGGTACGACAGTCTTACTCGAGATGATAGTTTGCTATCTGGTTTACCTTTATCATCGTGTACTGCTTTAGGTGACCTGACAGGTCGCTATTGCACGTTGATAGAGCCCCTAGGATTCTTGCTTGACGACCAGCAGTATGAGGGCGATCATATACGTGAGAGCTGGGGTCTACAAGCATATCCTTAAAAGGTCCCTAGTCGTCGGAGTTTCGAGACAGGGCATCGATTCTCCAGAGTAGACTAGTGTATACAGTCGAGACCCCGACGAGGGGCGGTGGCCGGTCTCACAAGCCATTGGTGTCAGTTGGATCACCTAAGATGTATACAGGTGTTCATTGGGTTATGAGTACACCGGACAGGACTCGCCGGGAACATGCTAGTTGGTCTTATACCTGACGTCAGATAGCAGTTCCCAGGTGACATGTGTACAGGTTAGTTCATCGACCTGGGGATCGTCATTTGTCTCGTGTGAGTTCCCACTGTGCTTTGATTACTACCCTACCATGGCTCAAAGGAGTCGTGCAAACAGGTTTTAGTTGGGTACAGTCCCGAGCCACATGGAGGCAGTGAGCGGATCTTCGGGGGTTTGTCTCTCCCGGTATTGGGGGTGAGGTCGCGCTGTGTCTAGGAGAGCCATTACACGAAGTCCTTGGCCAAGGCAGGAGATTTACTGGTAGGTATTCCAGTAGTATCTCAGGGTGTTCTGGGCTACACTCCGACACGACTTGTACCGCTTTTGGGGGTCTGACTTTTACCCACCCCTAGGCCCGACATGCGATGCTCATAGACGAACGGACCGGACTGTACGGATATTGTCACTGACAGGCTCAGTAGGGTGTCAGGATGAGTTCGCTCATCGACGTCCCTTTTGGTCAATAGCTGGTGGCCCGTCACGTATTGGCTTATACCTCCGACGTGCTAGTGGTTAAATCCACAGCCATAGTATTGACGAGTCTTTAGAGTCCACCACACTTACAGTTACTCAAGCTTTCGGGCGAAACGCTGTAGAGGCCGTATAGAGATATGGCAGGGTCCGATCAGATACGTGCGGTATTGCACGGATCAGGATCGGACGGTTTTGTACTAGTGGCCGTATAGTTATATGGCAGCGTTCGATCAGATACGTGCGGTATTCCACGGATCAGGATCGGACGGATATTACTGGCCGGCTTTGGTTTAAGCCGGTCCTAGTTTAGTACAATGTAGATTTTGTCTCTTTGCATTTGTATCCGGACGGAATACAGATGATGGTGCGTATGCACAGTATCGGGGTTTTCCTGTAATTTATTACGGGACCAGTTTTCTGGAGTTGCCAGTTTGCATTCCGTTCCGGCCCGTTTTCCTTTGTTCTTTCCCGGCCGGACTTTTCCGATGGAGGGTGTTATTTGCAAGTTTGCAAATAACACATTGTGGAGGGTTTTATTGCATAAGGTTTGATATGATAAGCATCTTTGCTTTTCATGTATTTATGTGATTAGGATGGATTTGAGGTTGATGGAAAGTTTTGTGATGATTATGTTTATGGTTGTGGTCACCTTTTCTTTTCTCCTACACTCACCTCCCTTGATGCTTGATAATCCTTGCTCCACCATTTTCTTAGTATGAGAGTTTTCATTAAGAAAAGTGAGAAGAAAAAGAGAGAAGAAAAAGAGAAAAGAAGGAGAGAGCTTCATCTTCATCTTTGAGAGAGTATATCATTCTTCATCTCATTCCATTGCTAGAAAATTGAAAGCACCAATTTTCTATACACCATTCCTCCATCTATGGCAACCAACCCCAAAGTGAGACATACACTCTACACTATATTCCTACAGCAAATCTTGGACGCGTCGATTCGCCAGCTTCGCGCCCGAGTTGCCTCGGTATTGAGGTGGGAGCCCGTAAAAGCTACAGGCGATGTGGTGCCCTTCCGGCGAGGAGGCGACAACCGGAGATCCCGCGAGGAGATCGGAGTGGAGATGAAGACCGGAGGACTCGGATCAGTCGGTACATCTCTTCCCTTTCTTGTTAGTAGCTTAGACTAGTTTAATGGTTACGATCCGGTTGTTTAGTGCGCGGTGGTGCCGGTTTGCTAAGTCCGCAAAATTAAAGTTTACCATCGTTTCCGCGTTTGGCCGTCGGATTGACGGCCGGGGCGCCGCCGTGCACTTACAGTGGTATCAGAGCCTCGCCATTAACTTCGTCTAGCTTCGTTTGATGTGTTTTGTATTTCCGATCGACCAAAATTCCAAAACTTGCATTTTTTGTTCACATCAGTTTCTGTTGAAATTTTTTGAAGTCTAAAATTTTTTCAGGTTGTAAATTATTGATGTACTGGAAAATCTAAGAACTCTCTAAAATTTCGATGAAGTGATTCTACAGTGGGAGCGCGGAACCGCTGCATAAACCCCCATTCCGCCGCCCTTCCGCCGCGAACTGTAGAGATCACTGCACCAATTTTTTACAGAGGCTTTCTGGGATTAAAATATGGGTTTTGGAATATTAAAATTGGGCCCAGGTTTTCTGTGAGTGCTACAGTTTTGATTGGGGGCCCACTTGTTAATTTTTGGTCAATCGGAAAATTTTAAACACATCTTTCACAGTATTTACATTATATCTGCGACCGTGAATGTCACTCGATCGGTAAATCCCGTCTAACTGCTATAGCCCGGTTAGACGGATTTGCAAACGTGACTTTCACGTTGATGTTCTATGTTTATGCTGTGATGTTGCGGATCGGTCGTGGGGGATAGCCTGGATGCAATGCTAGTACAGTGCTGTTGTATTATGTACATTTGATATTGCGGGGCGAGCGTCCGACATGTGGACTGCCGTCACTGCCTGTTTGTATTATTCTTTTAGGGCACGACCTGGTTGCGGTCGATGTACCCGGTGTATGTATATTTTACTTTCTGTACTAGGATTACCCCGCGGTGGGGGTGCACGGATAGCCGGGTTCTGGAGGGCAACAAGCCCGCATCTCATGGCATTGAGACGGAGGGGGCTTCACTCTGGGATTGGCGGGCTATTCGCCGCACTCGTAGGGGGTACAGGTTGACCCAGGAGGGGTGCCCAAGTTGCCGGATTCCATGGAGTGCTGGGTGGTCCATTCACGGAGATGAAAGGGGCTGCCTCGCTTCAGGTTTTGGCGGGTGACTTGCCGCGCCCGTAGGGGTCTAGGTTTTCATTGCACAGGCTATCCACAACGACCAGGGGAACGTCGGGTTTCAGTAGTGGCTCTGTGAAACCCGGGGATCCCAGATATCTGTATTGTTCTGTGATACTGTACATTTCTGTGATGTTGCATTTTATTCACGCCTTGAGCGAAATATAATATATTGGTATATATATTAGTAGATGTTGTATATGTTTTTCATCCGCGCTAGTCCAGTCCCCGCTCTGTCGTTAGTAAGCTAACCTAACGAGTGATGACGGGACCCAGTGGCGAATGCGGATGGCATATACGTACGTCGGTATATTTTCGTTCTTTGTGGTGTGATTAATTGATGGGACTGCGTTGATTCGGATCAATGCAAGTTAAACAAACCTATTCTGATGTTGTTGGAACACTTTTCAAAAAGCTGTTATTGCAAGGACGTTCACTTTTGCTTTGCATCGTGGTATTCATTTGGAATATCCTGCTCCTCAGTCGACGAGGCAAGGGCCGAGATCCCTTCACCGGGAGTGACCCCTTGGACAGAAGTTTGCGTCAGGGCATTAACTTCACTATAGCCGATTACTTTTGCTTTGCACCGTGGTATTCAGTTGGAATATCCTGCACCCCATTCTACGGGGAAAGAGCCGAGATCCCTTCACCGGGAGTGACCTCTTTAGTAAAGGTTTTCGTCACTATATTTTCTAAAAAGCTATCAGTTCCTTCAACGATATCAAGTTCGTTACGTTAAAGGATTTCGCCAGAAACCATTCGTAGCCCTCCGTCGTTTCATATGGGTAGTCAATAGTATTCAAGCTGTGTTTGTTGGCCTTAGTCAAGGCACAGTGTTTGGTAGCTATTGGGTATTCATATGCTGCATAGATAGATGCGTTGTTTTGGGACAGTCGTATACCCTTGTTGGCCTTAGTCAAGGGCTTGTACGGGTGGGTTCAAATAAACCTGGACAATGACGGGTAGAACTTGACATGTGACTTATGATTTGTTGGCCTTAGTCAAGGTCATAAGAGCATGGGGTAAAAATCACATCGGGAGTTTCAAAAGAACTGAAACTTGCCAGATATGCGCATACCTTCTGGAGTGTGATAGCGTGAGCGGATTCCGTCACGTTATCATGCGATGAGAGTTGGATCCTGATTCCCACTGATGAGTTGGTTTACTCCTCGGGTGACCCCGACTAATTCTTCTTTCAGGTTTGGAGGAGGATTTGAGGTACAGTGGGAGGTTTCCAGATTAGATAAAGTGATAACCATTCTGATCTTGGTTAGAGTGCACGCTGAGTGTTTCTTTTCTCTCTCTCTCTCTGGCAGCGACCATTGACCCGACCCAAGACTATGACTCAGTGACCAAGTTGACCGAACCTTCTTTACACTGGCTTTTGGATTGTCAGAGTTGCAGACCTCATTGCCACTCCTACTTTTACCCTTTTCTCCAGGACACCCCGTATTACTACGAACGTCCACTTCCATTGGACAAAACCATCGTATGGTTAGATACGAACTCGAAGGAATTTTTTCGAGGATGGTTTCTGGTTCTGGAGAAAACGGATAGGATTATTCAGTTGTCTTTTCCCTTTTACCTTTTCTCAGGTTGCGAGTACTCCTTGGTTTAGGAGTAGTACACCTATTACGCAAATTGGATAGTCTTCTTCCAAACCATAGGCTGGTGCCGACCGGTAGGGAATGAAGAAAACCAATTAGCCTAAATGGTGTGCAGAAGGTATTAAGATTAAGACAAAGCAAGGGATTAGTAAGAGGGCAAAGTAAATTGCGACTAATATTCACGACCAAACCAAGTATTTCTTCGCCAATCCTAAATCACCTTTGTATTTCTCCAGGACACTCCGTATGACTACGAAGATCCACAGTTTATTGGATACTCCATCGTATGGTTATATACGAACTCGAAAGGAACTTGTTCCAGTTCGGGGATGGATTCTGGTTCAGAAGAAATAGGAATAAGGTTTATTCAGGTGTCTTTTATCTTCACCTTCTCTCGCTTTGCGAGTGCTCCTAGGATTAGGACAGTACACCCATTATGCTTATTGGATAGTCTTCTTCCAAACCATAGGCTGGAGCCGAACGGTAGGGAAGGAAGAAAACCATTTGGCCTAAGGGGTGTGCAGAAGGTAACGACTAAAGACATATAAAGGGATTTGGAGAGGTGGCAAAGAATTATACGGTTATAGTTGTGAATCTGGATAATGGTAGAGGCATTACTAGGAATACCAGGATACCCCATCGAAACATTTCAATGTTTCAGTTCACTGTGTACTGTTAAAAGAAAACTGATTTCCCGATTAGACACTTACTCCAGGGTATGTATTTACCAGGTATGATTCTCACATCTGTATGGCTTTATAGATGATGAGTGGGAGTCAGTTATTGGGAATTGGGTGATCATCCTCATTATATCGGGATTCGTTGCAATCGGTGATATTTGAGGAGATCATCTGGGCTGTTTGCCGGTCGGCAAATGTTTGGTTTTGAATATCCGCTGTTGTGCACCAATTTCAAATTAATATATCTGTACGTCTATTTTCATAGAGTGAGATATACCTTTTGATATTATGTCGATGACATTTACCTATATCAGTGGATGGTTAGGTAAGGAGCATTAAACAGCGGTGTAATTCTTCTTAACCATAAGTATAGTTTTCAACCTACGACGCACAGTGAAAGAGTGTTAGACTCAGCGGACTTATACAGAGTATTGTATGTTGTCCAGTGTCCATTAGGACAGAGGGGTTGGCCCTCATACTATATTCTGTTTACTTTTAACTTCTCTAATTCTTAGACATGTGTTTCGTAGAAACACAGGGTCTATGTTTTGAGGAGTTATAGGTATTTGAATAAAGTAGAGAACCAGGTGTAGCAAGTATCGGGATTCTTCAAAGTGATCGAAGATATAGATACTTGTGTATGGTATTCAGTTGATAGTAATGATAAAGAGAAATTGCTTCTCTTTCAGGTTACTCATAATTGGAAGCATTCCTAAGTTGAGTAACGCTGATCGGCCTCTCTCCATTTAGTTGACATGCACTGGAGACAGCTGCATGATTTGAATCTGGTTCAATTAATTCAGTGCCTCTGGTTCTATATTGGATATAGAACAGTTCATATCTTAACGTTGTTAAGGTACGGGGAGTTGTCCGGCTTATGATTAAAACCAGACACTGGACAGCTCAAGGCACGTTTCTGTAATGGCTGTTTGTGGGTTGACCCAGGCTATGACGAGGGTTGACTTTCTACCATCTGGAAGATCAATAGTGATATTGTTCTTAACTCGCCACATTTTAAAAGAAATGGTTATTTTTCAAAAACAGTAGTGGGAGTATGGTAGAACTGGAAGTGATTCCAGAACCGCAAACGATTACTGAAGATTTGATAAGGAACCTAAAGATTCAATCTGATTTGACATTCCATTGGCCACTCCGCAGATAAGGTGGGTAACTTCAGTCACCCGAGAGGTACTCCGGTAGCCTCAAGGACGGTGACAGGGAAGTTCTTGTTTACCCACACTTGCCATTGTTGTTGTTCTAGACTGCGAGACCCGGCAGGAGGATGAGTATAGCGTCGTTCTAAACTAGCTTTAGAAGTGCACGTCTATATGACTCTGCCAGAGGGCTGTCGTAGTCAGTGGGAGCAGCGGAAGCATTGGTGGACATCAGGCTTATGTCTATTCATAGACTAAAGCAGATATAGTAGAGATAGATCATCTATTTCTGATGTGACAGTCATAGGTTTGACGTCATCAGAATAGGGGATGGATCTGTTGAGAAGGTAGTAGGGTGTGATATCCTGGTTTTGGATGACATACACAAGATAGGAAGTGACATTCCTATACTACGATCGGTTATACTTTGGTCGTCACACAGTGGTTTCTCCACATGGGACTTGGACATTATATCAGACATACTGGTTACTGGATCTATGGTTTTAGATCTAGATTTGGGTGGTTTCCCAATCAGGGTAATTTGACAGCATTCTAAGAGTATTTAGAATGGACGACTCCTGGCACGGTAGTGTACCTGCAGGTAATGGAGTCACCCTCTCTAAAGGTGTCTTATAGACTAAAGTAGAGAGGGATGCGCATGATTGGCAGATCACTTGCTTAGGCAATTGAGTCAATCATGAGAGGTCAAGTACACACCAGATGTTGTTCTTGCACTAGATGCAATAAGTTGACATTGATCCAATCCTGGAGAAACAGTCGGAAGCAGTTTTAGAACATAAGTGAATGTTCTAGGGATATGATAACGGCTGCCTCCTTTGGGGGACAGTTATCATTCCAGGCTTCCAAGGTGACATGGACGACAAGGAGGTTGTCAGAGTTATAGTTTTCCTTCTGACGAGGGACAGTATTTTGGACAGGTGATCCAAGGCAATACTGAGGGAGGCATGGCGCAGGATACTGATTAAGTTCAGTTGACGATACAGTCTAAGAAGTTTGGATTTGGAGTTCATTTATGAGCTAGGTCCCATCAGATATCCAGACATTCTAAGACAGGTATTGCTCATTTCGGGAGATGGCATTCTCCGCGAACTTGAGATTTAGAGAGAGACATAGAAAGAAACATCAGAGCGGATCCACTCACTAAGGCTATTCCTCGAACGCAATAGTCTCGCAAACGAGCTTTGTGAGACTGACTAGTAGAGGAGTTGGGTGTTCGGTATCACACGGGCTGTGAGTATGCGACATCGCAATAATTAGCCTTGAGTGCAAGTGGGAGATTGTTGGAGATAGTGCCCTCAGAGTCAATTATTGGATCACAGGCACGTGATTGCAATGATTGAGGGAGGACCTATCCCGGTACGACAGTCTTACTCGAGATGATAGTTTGCTATCTGGTTTACCTTTATCATCGTGTACTGCTTTAGGTGACCTGACAGGTCGCTATTGCACGTTGATAGAGCCCCTAGGATTCTTGCTTGACGACCAGCAGTATGAGGGCGATCATATACGTGAGAGCTGGGGTCTACAAGCATATCCTTAAAAGGTCCCTAGTCGTCGGAGTTTCGAGACAGGGCATCGATTCTCCAGAGTAGACTAGTGTATACAGTCGAGACCCCGACGAGGGGCGGTGGCCGGTCTCACAAGCCATTGGTGTCAGTTGGATCACCTAAGATGTATACAGGTGCTCATTGGGTTATGAGTACACCGGACAGGACTCGCCGGGAACATGCTAGTTGGTCTTATACCTGACGTCAGATAGCAGTTCCCAGGTGACATGTGTACAGGTTAGTTCATCGACCTGGGGATCGTCATTTGTCTCGTGTGAGTTCCCACTGTGCTTTGATTACTACCCTACCACGGCTCAAAGGAGTCGTGCAAACAGGTTTTAGTTGGGTACAGTCCCGAGCCACATGGAGGCAGTGAGCGGATCTTCGGGGGTTTGTCTCTCCCGGTATTGGGGGTGAGGTCGCGCTGTGTCTAGGAGAGCCATTACACGAAGTCCTTGGCCAAGGCAGGAGATTTACTGGTAGGTATTCCAGTAGTATCTCAGGGTGTTCTGGGCTACACTCCGACACGACTTGTACCGCTTTTGGGGGTCTGACTTTTACCCACCCCCTAGGCCCGACATGCGATGCTCATAGACGAACGGACCGGACTGTACGGATATTGTCACTGACAGGCTCAGTAGGGTGTCAAGATGAGTTCGCTCATCGACGTCCCTTTTGGTCAATAGCTGGTGGCCCGTCACGTATTGGCTTATACCTCCGACGTGCTAGTGGTTAAATCCACAGCCATAGTATTGACGAGTTTTTAGAGTCCACCACACTTACAGTTACTCAAGCTTTCGGGCGAAACGCTGTAGAGGCCGTATAGAGATATGGCAGGGTCCGATCAGATACGTGCGGTATTGCACGGATCAGGATCGGACGGTTTTGTACTAGTGGCCGTATAGTTATATGGCAGCGTTCGATCAGATACGTGCGGTATTGCACGGATCAGGATCGGACGGATATTACTGGCCGGCTTTGGTTTAAGCCGGTCCTAGTTTAGTACAGTGTAGATTTTGTCTCTTTGCATTTGTATCCGGACGGAATACAGATGCGGGTGCGTATGCACAGTATCGGGGTTTTCCTGTAATTTATTACGGGACCAGTTTTCTGGAGTTGCCAGTTTGCATTCCGTTCCGGCCGGTTTTCCTTTGTTCTTTCCCGGCCGGACTTTTCCGATGGAGGGTGTTATTTGCAAGTTTGCAAATAACACATTGTGGAGGGTTTTATTGCATAAGGTTTGATATGATAAGCATCTTTGCTTTTCATGTATTTATGTGATTAGGATGGATTTGAGGTTGATGGAAAGTTTTGTGATGATTATGTTTATGGTTGTGGTCACCTTTTCTTTTCTCCTACACTCACCTCCCTTGATGCTTGATAATCCTTGCTCCACCATTTTCTTAGTATGAGAGTTTTCATTAAGAAAAGTGAGAAGAAAAAGAGAGAAGAAAAAGAGAGAAGAAGGAGAGAGCTTCATCTTCATCTTTGAGAGAGTATATCATTCTTCATCTCATTCCATTGCTAGAAAATTGAAAGCACCAATTTTCTATACACCATTCCTCCATCTATGGCAACCAACCCCAAAGTGAGACATACACTCTACACTATATTCCTACAGCAAATCTTGGACGCGTCGATTCGCCAGCTTCGCGCCCGAGTTGCCTCGGTATTGAGGTGGGAGCCCGTAAAAGCTACAGGCGATGTGGTGCCCTTCCGGCGAGGAGGCGACAACCGGAGATCCCGCGAGGAGATCGGAGTGGAGATGAAGACGGGAGGACTCGGATCAGTCGGTACATCTCTTCCCTTTCTTGTTAGTAGCTTAGACTAGTTTAATGGTTACGATCCGGTTGTTTAGTGCGCGGTGGTGCCGGTTTGCTAAGTCCGCAAAATTAAAGTTTACCATCGTTTCCGCGTTTGGCCGTCGGATTGACGGCCGGGGCGCCGCCGTGCACTTACACCGTGCTAGTCCAGTCCCCGCTCTGTCGTTAGTTAGCTAACCTAACGGGTAATGACGGGACCCAGTGGCGAATGCGGATGGCATATACGTACATCAGTATATTTTCGTTATTTGTGGTGTGATCAATTGATGGGACTGCGTTGATTCGGATCAATGCAAGTTAAAAACAAACCTAATCTGATGTTGTTGGAACTTTTTTCAAAAAGCTGTTATTGCAAGGACGTTCTCTTTTTTTTTGCACAGTGGTATTCGGTTAGAATATCCTGCTCCTCAGTCGACGAGGCAAGGGCCGAGATCCCTTCACCGGGAGTGACCCCTTGGACAAAAAGTTTGCGTCAGGGCAATAACTTCACTATAGCCGTTTACTTTTTCTTTGCATTGTGGTATTCAGTTGGTTTATCGTGCACCTCATTCTACGGGGAAAGAGCCGAGATCCCTTCACCGGGAGTGACCTCTTTAGCAAAAGTTTTCGTCACTATATTTCTAAAAGCTATCCGTTCCTTCAACGATATCAAGTTCATTACGTTAAAGGTTTTCGCCAGAAACCATTCGTAGCCCTCCATCATTTCGGTTAAATATTCGGTAGTATTCAAGCTATGTATTTGACCTCACGCCAAGGCATAGTGATTGGTAGCTGCCGGATATTTAGCTGTTGCATAGATAGATGCGTTGGTTTGGGACAGTCGTACTACTATTTTGGCCTACGTCAAGGGTATGTACGGGTGGGTTCAAATTAACCTGGACAATGATGGGTAGAACTTGACATGTGACATATGATATTTTGACCTCACGCCAAGGTCATAAGAGCATGGGGCAAAAATCACATCGGGAGTTTCTAAAGAAACTGAAACTTGCCAGATATGCGCATACCTTCTGGAGTGTGATTACGTGAGCGGATTCCGTCACGTTATCATGCGATGATAGTTGGATCCCGATTCCCACTGATGAGTTGGTTTACTCCTCGGGTGATCCCGACTAATTCTTCTTTCGGGTTTGGAGAAGAATTTGAGGTTACAGTGGGAGGTTTCCAGATTAGATAAATTGGTAACCATTCTGATCTAGGTTAGAGTGCACGCTGAGTGTTTCTTTTCTCTCTCTCCTTGGCAGCGACCATTGACCCGACCCTAAGACTATGACTCAGAGACCAAAATTAACCGAACCTTCTTAACACAGGCTTTTGGATTGTCAGAGTTGCAGACCTCATTGCAACTCCTACTTTTACCCTTTTTCTCCAGGACACCCCGTATTACTACGAACGTCCACTTTCATTGGACAAAACCATCGTATGGTTATATACGAACTCGAAAGGATTTATTTAAGGATGGTTTTCGGTTCTGGAGAAAACGAATAGGACTATTCAGTTGTCTTTTCCTTTTTACCTTCTCTCAAGTTTCGAGTACTCCTTGGTTTAGGAGATAGTACACCTATTACGCAAATTGGATAGTCTTCTTCCAAACCATAGGCAGGTGCCGAACGGTAAGGAATGAAGAAAACTAATTAGCCTAACGATGGTGTACAGAAGGTATTATGTAAAGACAAAGAAAGGGATTAGAAGGAGGGCAAAGTAAATTGCGACTGATATTCATGACCAAACCAAGTATTTCATTACCACTCCCACATCACCTTTGTATTTCTCCAGGACACTCCGTATCACTACGAAGATCCACAGTTTATTGGATACTCCATCGTATGGTTATATACGAACTCGAATGGAACTTGTTCCAGTTCGGGGATGGATTCTGGTTCAGGAGAAATAGGAATAAGGTTTATTCGGTTGTCTTTTATCTTCACCTTCTCTCCCAATGCGAGTGCTCCTAGGATTAGGACAGTACACCCATTATGCTTAATGGATAGTCTTCTTCCAAACCATAGGCTGATGCCGAACGGTAGGGAAGGAAGAAAACCATTTGGCCTAAAAGGGTGTGCAGAAGGTAATGACTAAAGACATATCAAGGGATTTGGGAGGGGGCAAAGAATTACACGGTTATAGTCGTGAATCTGGATAATGGAAGAGGCATTACTGGGAATACCAGGATACCCCATCGAAACATTTCAATGTTTCAGTTTCACTGTGTACTGTTAAAAGAAAACTGATTTCCCAATTAAGACACTTGCTCCAGGGTATGTATTTACCAGGTATGATTCTCACATCTGTATGGTTTTACAGATGATGAGTGGGAGTAAGTTATTGGGAATTAGGTGATCATCCTCATTATATCGGAATTCGTTGTAATTGGTGATATTTGAGGAAGTCACCTGGGTTGTTTGCCGGACGGCGAATATTTGGTTTTGAATATCCGTTATAATGCACCAATTTCAAATTGATATATCTGTAGGTCTATTTTTATAGAGTGAGATGTAACTTTTTGAAATTATGTCGATGACATTTACCTATATCAGTGGATGGTTAGGTAAGGAGCATTAAACAACGGTGTAATTCTTCTTAACCATAAGTACAGTTTTTCAACCTACGACATACAGGGAGTGAGTTATTAGACTCAAGGGACTTGTACAGAGTATTGTATATTGTCCAGTGTCCATCAGGACAGAGGGGTTGGTTCTCGTACTATATTCGGTTTACTTATCACTTCTCTAGTTTTTAGACAGGTGTTTCGTAGAAACGCAAGGTCCGAATTTTGAGAAGTTTTAGGTATTTGAATAAAGTAGAGAACCAGGTGTTGCAAGTATCGGGATTCTTCAAGGTGATCGAAGATGTAGATACTTGTGTAGGGTATTTAGTTGATAGTAATGATTAAGAGAACTTGCTTCTCTTTCAGGTTACTCATAATTGGAAGCATTCCTAAGTTGAGTAACGCTGATCGGCCTCCTTCCATTTACTAGACATGCACTGGAAACAGCTGCATGATTTGAATCTGGTTCAATTAAATCAGTGCCTCTGATCCTATATTGGATATAGAACAGTTCGTATCTTAACGATGTTAAGGTATGGGGAGTTGTCTGGCATATGCTTAAAACCAGACTCTGGATAACTCAAGGCACGTTTCTGTAATACCTGTTTGTGGGTTGACCCAGGCTATGACGAGGGTTGACTTTCTACCATCTAGAAGATCAATATTGATATTGTTCTTAACTCGCCACAGTTTTAAATAAAAAAATGGATTTTTCAGAAAACAGTAGTGGGAGTATGGTAGAACTGGAAGTGATTCCAGAACCGCAAACGATTACTGAAGATTTAATAAAGAACCTAAAGATTCAATCTTGTTTGACATTCAATTAGCCACTCCGCAGATATGGTGGGTAACCTCAGGCACTCGAGAGATACTTCGGTATGCTCAAGGACGGTGGCAGGGAGGTTCTTGTTTACCCAGATTTGCCATTGCTGTTGTTCCAGACTGTGAGACCCGGCAGGAGGATGAGTATAGCGTCGTTCTAAACTAGCTTTAGAAGTGTTCGTCTATATGACTTTGCCAGAGGGTTGTCGTGGTCAGTGGGAGCAACGGAAGCATGGTGGACATGTGGCTTATGTCTATTTATAGACTAAAGCAGATATAGCGGAGATAGATCATCAATTTCTGATGTGACAGTCATAGGTTTGACTTCATCAGAATAGGGGATGGATCTGTTGAGAAGGTAGTAGTGTGTGATGTCCTGGTATTTGGATGACATATACAGAGTAGGAAAGGAAACTCCTATACTACGATCGGTTAAACTTTGGTTGTCACACAGTGGTTTCTCCACATGGGACTTGGATATAATATCTGACATTCTGATTACTGGATCTATGGTTTTAGATCTAGATTTGGGAAGTATCCCAATCTGGGTACTTAGACAGCATTCTATGAGTATTTAGAATGGTCGACTCCTGGCACGGTAGCGTACCTGCAGGTGATGGAGTCACCCTCTCTAAAGGTGTCTTACAGACTAAAGGGGAGAGGGATGTGCATGATTGGCAGATCACTTGCTTAGGCAATTGAATCAATCATGAGATGTCAAGTACCACACCAGATGTTGTTCTTGCAGTATATGCAATAAGTTGATATTAATCCAATCCTGGAGAAACAGTCGGAAGCAGTTTTAGAACATAAGTGGATGTTCTAAGGATATGATAACGACAGCCTCATTCGAGAGACAGTTATCATTCCAGGTTTCCAAGGTGACCTGGACGACAAGGAGGTTGTCAGAGTTATAGTTTTCCCTCTGACGAGGCGCAGTATTTTGGACAGGTGGTCCAAGGCAATACTGAGGGAGGCATGGCGCAGGATACTGATTAAGTTCAGTTGACGATACAGTTTAAGAAGTTTGGATTTGGAGTTCAGTAATGAGCTAGGTCCCATCAGACATCCAGACACATTCTAAGACAAGTATTGCTCATTTCGGGGGATTGCTTTCGCCGCGAACTTGAGATATAGAGAGACATAGAAAGAAACATCAAAGCGGATCCACTCACTGAGGCTATTCCTCGAACGCAATAGTTTCGCAAACGAGCTTTGTGAAACTGACTAGTAGTGGAGTTGGGTGTTCGATATCACACGGGCTGTGAGTATGCGACATCGCAATAATTAGCCTTGAGTGCAAGTGGGAGATTGTTGGAGATAGTGCCCTCAGAGTCAATTATTGGATCACAGGCACGTGATTGCAATGATTGAGGGAGGACCTATCCCGGTAGGACAGTCTTACTCAAGATGATAGTATGCTATCTGGTTTATCTTTATCATCGTGTACTGCTTTAGGTGACCAGACAGGTCGCTATTACACGTTGATAGAGCCCCTAGGATTCATGCTTGACAGCCAGCAGTATGAGGGAGATCATATACGTGAGAGCTTGTAGTCTATAAGCACATCCTTAAAAGGTCCCTAGTCGTGGAAGTTTCGAGACAGGGCATCGATACTCCAGAGTAGACTAGTGTATACAGTCGAGACCCCGATGAGGGGCGGTGGCCGGTCTCACAAGCCACTGGTGTCAGTTGGTTCACCTAAGACGTATACAGGTGCTCATTGGGTTATGAGTACACCGGACAGGACTCGCCGGGAACATGCTAGTTGGTCTTATACCTGACGTCAGATAGAAGTTCCCTGGTGACATGTGTACAGGTTAGTTCATCGACATGAGGATCGTCATTTGTCTCGTGTGAGTTCCCACTGTACTTTGATTACTACCCTACACGCTCAAAGGAGAAGTGCAAACAGGTTTTAGTTGGGTACAGTCCCGAGCCACATGGAGGCAGTGAGCGGATCTTCAGGGGTTCGTCTCTCCCGGTATTGGGGGTGAGGTCGCGCTGTGTCTAGGAGAGCCATTATACAAAGCCCTCGGCCGAAGCAGGAGATTTACTGGTAGGTATTCCAGTAGTATCTCAGGGCGTTCTGGGCTACACTCCGACACGACTTTTACCACTTTTGGGGGTCTGACTTTTACCAACCCCCTAGGCCCACCATGCGATGCTCATTGACGAACGGACCGGACTGTACGGATATTGTCACTGACAGGCTCAGTAGGGTGTCAGGATGAGTTCGCTCATTGACGTCCCTTTTGGTCAATACTTGGTAGCCCGTCACGCATTGGCTTATACATCTGACGTGCTAGTGGTTAAATCCACAACCAAGGTGTTGACGAGTCTTTTGAGTCCCCCATATTCAGTTGCTCAAGTTTCGGGCGAAATGCTGTAGAGGCCGTATGGAGATATGGCAGGGTTCGATAAGATACGTGCGGTATTGCATGGATCAGGATCGGACGGATAATACTAGCGGGCTTTGGTTTAAGCCGGATCCTAATATAGTACAGTGTACATTTTGTCTCATTGCATTTGTATTCGGTCGGAATACAGATGCGGGTGTGTATACACAGTAGCGGGGTTTTCCTGTAATTTATTACGGGATCAGTTTTTGGGTGTTGCCAGTTTGTTTTCCATTTCGGCCATATTTCTTTGTATCTTTCATTGGCCGAAGTTTGGTGGAGGAGGGCTTATTTGCATTTGTGCAAATAAGCAATTTGGAAGGGGGTCTTTGCATATTGTTGGATCATGATGATGCACCATCCATTGACTTGATTTATCCATCATTGCTTGACTTTTGTGTGATCATGGTTGTTGATGATGGTTGTTGAGTGTTGGAATTTGTTTATAATAATTTCTTTTCATGATCACATAAGTTTTTTCCCTCTTGCATTATTGCCTCACTTTCCTTTCCTTTCTCATTCCTACATGAGGCATGGCCGGCCATTTTGAGGAGGGGGGCTGCCCATTTTATTTGGTGTGGGATTTTTTATCTTTGGCTTGAAAAAAAATCCCCACAACTCCATCTCCATAAACATATATCATTTCCTCCACCACAAATGCAACATCGACTACCCCAAATGAGAAAAGAGCACTACACATTCTACAGCAAACCTTGGGCACGTCGACTCGCCAACTTCGTGCCCGAGTTGCCTCGGTATAGAGGTGGGAGCCCGTAAAGAAGCCGGCGACGTGGTTCCCTTCCGGCGACGAGGTGGAGACCGGAGATTCCGCGGGAGATCGGGACGACGACGAGAAGACCGGAGGACACAGATCACTCGGTATATCTCTCTTTCCATCTTGTAGTTAGCTAGGACTAGTTAATGGAACGATCCGGGTTTATAGTGCACGATGGTGCCGGTTTGAAAAGTTAAAGTTAAGCATCGCTTCCGCATTCCGGCGTCGGATTGACGGCCGGGGCGCCTCCGTGCACTCACACACCGATGCTGTGGTATGTACTCGATACCATTAAACTGTACCTAAGATATTGAGCTCTTGAGGGATTATGAGGTTTTGACGAATCGATCGAATGGTTCGACATCTTTCGAATATCATGTGATGGGATGCATTGCTTGGGAGACTCCAGATACGAGTATAGCCGTTGGAGCACAGTCCATGCAGCTACGATGAGACGAGTCCGAAGTAGTCGACAGCAGAGAAAAAGGGTGTAAGTGGTTCGTACGAGATCTTGATAAGATGACGTTCCACTCCGCTGACATCAGAGATGTGATACACATACAGAGGCGTTGTATATGGATATATCTTCCAGAAGGAGTCGCGATGAGTATGCAGCCGTTCCGGAACCAGAAGTGATATAGTAAAGGGGTGAGAACTTCCGGGCAGTTCGGCAGAAACGAGATTTGAGAGAGACCTCGACAGGACCTTTCTGGAATACTATACGAGAAGACTTGAACCCAAGAGCAGTCATATTACGCACACCCAGCAGGCCAGAGTTTGGCATCGTCGACGAGATAGTTGGCCAGAGATCTGTAGAGGATGTGCCAGAGCGGGACTGTTCCGTCGTCATTCCATGTTGGGCCGTTGAGCCGATGAGCTATATATCTAGCAATGCATAATGAGAGACAAGAGCCTAAAAGCACCAGGCGCCAGACCACGAACAGGAGGCAAGTAGATATCTTGCTCTGCTAGCATTGGGTGCACCGACACCTTCTCGACCTTGAAGGAGGAATTATCAACGACGATATTTGTGATTTGTGATTTGGTGATTCTATTATCACGCATCCGTCACCTTAGATTTCGGTATTTTGGGCGATCTATTCGCATGATTGAGTGTTCATGACCGAGTTTCATGATATTTGTTTTTGTGCACCATGGTTGCACCTACTGGGTATTCATATTTTGTACATATGATACGCACACGGTTTGGTTTTTGCACTCGGTATAGTTCACATATGCTTGCAGTGTATTGATACGTATTTGTGATTTGACTTATGTCATTCGATATGTTGATAATGATTTCACGCACTCTGTGCATTTGATTTGGATTCTTGCGCATATTTGGCGCGTTTGGATTGGATTTTGCACATGTTCGGCGCTCGATATTGGATTTCATGATTTCGTGCATGTTGGATGCACATGATTTAGATTTTATTCGTGTATGATGGATGCACCTGATTTTGATTTTCGCGCATGTTGAGCGCATGTTTTAAGATGCTATTTTGGTGCACACCCGATGCACTAAATCGGGATTCTTCATGCATATCAGATGGACCTGATGTTGCTGTCAGGCACACCCGTTGCCCTTGGCAGATGTTTTGTGCACACTCGTTGCACTTAGATGTTATTATGTGCACATGTATGGCACATATATGGATTTTGATTTCCGTGCGCACCAGACGCAGATAGCATTCATATGCACATTTTTGGATTGATTTCTTATGGAGCAGTACGTTTTTATGATATTTGCTATTTGTTTTCGTACTGAGCAGGACTAGTCAGAGGACAGTACCTGGATATATTTTGCATGCATTGATAGTTATCGAAGGGATTTCCAAAAAGGGAGCTATAGTCTCAGTATTTACCTACGTGTCTCATATGACACGAAACGTGTAAAACAATGAAACCCTTCTAAATTATTTTCAAATCGGCGTTACGCGCATTTAAACAAAGGATATATATAGAGAGAGTTGTTTTCTCACTCGAGATGTCCACCAATGTGCAGTGTTTTGTGCATCGCACAACGACTTAAAAAGGTTTAGAATGCATTTCCTTCAGATATCTACATGTATAAATTTGGTGTTTACATGTATAGTTTTGATGTATAGCATGTTGGGTTTCGTATTGGATTTGATATTGGTGTCTTCACCATGACTCCGATTATTGCGGGATGCTTGACGGAGTTTTGATTTTGAGTTATCTGCTCTTTGTTCATGCGCATGCATTGCGCTATGATGCGTTTTATGTATTGATGATTTCGGAGCCCCGACGACTTGGACTTTATACTGAAATATCTTATTATTTGAGGGGTTTAAATTTAAATTCGGAGACCGAATTTTTTTAAGGGGGGAAGATTGTAACATTTCAAAAAAAATAAAATATTATTTTTTGGAATTTTTATAATTAAATAATATTATATTGAATATTTTAATAAGGCGGTATAATTAAATACCGATAAATTAGGGGGAAATTTGTAAAATTATGGAAATTACTAAAAAGAGGGTACTTTATGTGATTTAAGCAAATTATGAGAGTTTATGATTTATTTGACATTATTTTAGTGCTAATCGCGATTAAAAATCGCCAATCGGGCTTTAAGCGTGTTTTGTGCAAAACATGCACCATATCATTTCACACATGTGTTACATTTTCTTACATGGCTTTATCATCCTTTTTTCATTCTTTTCTTTTGTGTTTACTATTGAGGAGATAAGAAAAGAAAAGAAAAGAAAAAGAAGAAGAAAACATTAAACTAAAGAGGTATGGACAAGAGAGAGAAGGATAGGGGTTCCTTTGACCATAGCCCATTGTCTTCATCTTCATCTTCTTCATTATTTCCCTCCCTCTTCAAGTTCAGCTGCTGCCCTCATCTCCCCTTTCAACAAAACACCTCTTAAAACCATTAAAAATCCATCAAAACTTCTTCTCCACTTCACAAAAATTGTACACAAGCTCACAAGCTACACCTTCGACCAAGAAAGTTTGTATTTTGGCGCTATAGAGGATTCATGAGTGTCAAATGAGGTAATCTCTTCACAATTAGTGTAGTATTTCCTTTGCTAAAGCCTCTTTTCAAGTTTAAAAGTGATTTGGCGAAGTTTAGCGAAGTTTGAAATCTCAAGTTGGGAATTAGGGTTTGATTTGAGTGGAGATGGTGTAATTGGGCTTTTGAGATGACCTTGACCCCCTTAGATGTTAGAAACCCCGAACCAAACACAATACCAAACCTGAAATGAAAAATAGAAACTTTGCATGTCGGTTTTGTGAATGTATAAGGCGTGCAGGGAAATATGGAGTGACCCGAGACCAATACTAGAAATGTAAACAATACCAGAGACCTAGTAGGACCCATAGGAAGACACCCTACCAATACGAGACATTTCCTCCATGCCAAAACGGAGGAGGCCGGTTTCTCTTGGCATGTGGCCGGCCATGGGGTAGGGGTTAGGGCCCAGGTTGCTTCAGTAGCTCACATATACCATATATATCACTCTAGTCTTGTTTGCCCACATTGTTTTCACCTTATACAAATTCTGGGACAAAAAACTTGATTTGCTGTTTTGATTCGAGTTATGGTTTTTCATATTTTAAATTTTGGATTTTTGTATTTGTGCTTTATCTCGATCACGTGACGTTTGTACGTCTATATCGGGTGATATCGGGTTGTTTTGTGAGGGCAAACCATAGGTTTTGACCTATATGAGTTCCGCGTGTCGTTTTGGTTTCAACTTGGGTTTTAATGCGATACGATACGTTATGATGTGTAGGTACCCTCGCGAAGACTTCGAGACGACAAGCAAGCGCATGGCGACGTCGACATCGGCAAGCGAAGGTCAAGGTGAGTAGATTATATCTACGGGGGAAGTCGGGTGGATGGCGTATAACACCCCCGCAGTTCGATGTTTAGTATACTATATATATACTATATATATGATAGCTTTATATGTGACATGGATATTCAGGATATGATTAGGTGTTAAATGGTTAGATTAGGGTTATTAGAAGTGAACTAGTATAGCTTCTTATTTGCTAACCCTAGAACAGGTTTACACTCACACGCACACACATGCTTACTGTTATACTTGTGCGTATATGGAGATACGTATATATACACACACATAGGTATGGGACTATGTATATATATACACATATACCTACACTTGGATGATGAGGTTTGTGGTTGATATTTAGATATGAGTCAATAAGATTGGGCATGGTGCCATGAGATCGGTGATATGATGTGGTTCGTATTATGAGATACGACATGAGATTTAGCGGGCCTTTGGACATGTGTTTTACACACGCATTTATATATATATATATATATGGTATCGGTTTGTACTAGACTTAGGTCAGTACCCAGTTCATGAGATATGATGATAAGGATACCAGATAATTGATGAGATAAATATGATATTTGACCCATACCCAGATTTGGGGATGCCGTACGACGGATTTACGTACGAGCTATATATTGATGATTGATCCGTTCTCTTGACTCGAGGATGTCATATTGTATACCGTATCGTATGTGATACTATTGAGGCAGGATCACCGACTATTATATTTATATATATATCGACTCAGATTTAGGTGGTTTCCGTACCCTTTCGATTAGCTTGTAACTTAGATCTGTAGTTTACTTACTAGATGTTAGACTAGTCCCGAGTCATACCTATTTCAAAACTAACGAATCGTGAGTATTTTAAAAGACAGTTCAAGGGATTCTACGGATATTTTCAAAAGACGCATCTTTTCTTAAAAACACCGTAGCCCTTATTTTTCTAAATACCCTGATTCGTCTTATTTCAAATGGCATAACTGTATGACATTTACATATTGATGTAGATTCTTCACTGTTGCGTTTGTTGCTCGATTTCCGCATTTCTTGCTATTTTCATCGCATTGCATGTGTAAATGTGTTTATTGTTACACTAAACCCATGCGGTCAGGACACCAGCACCATTATCGATGATGCGTATGTTCCACGTACACTTACTTGCTGGCTCACACACTTCATCATCGATAAATGCCATGTCACTACACTGTAGAATTGCTGCATTTTGATATGATACCTAGCATGAATTGTCTGCTATAGTTGCATGCACCCTTATATGATATTGCTTTTGACTTAGAGTAAATTGGGAACCGCAGGATATATTTCAAAACGGGATTCATTTAAAAGAGCGGTTTTCCCTTGATACGTGCATAGTATTATTCAATGTTATATGACATACGGATATGCTTACATTTCGTTATATGTAGCTTACATAATTCTTTATGATTATACGCATTGAGATATGTTGTTTTTATGGGATTTCTGGATTTGAGAACCGTGGCTATTTCAAAAGAAAGTAAGTACTGTTTTAAAAACCCGGTTTCTCTTGATATGATATTTCAGTGCGTCCACCATGTGTTTTCTCTGTTCTGAGTGTGACATGTGAAACCCGATTCGAGGAGGCGGATGAAGCCGATTGCGGGTACATGGTGGACCCGGTATGGTACCCCGGGGCGAGAACGGATTCGCTGTGCAGTAGACGGTGTGCCTGGCAGAGGGACCACTACCTACCGGTGATATTATTTGGGCTCGGCGGATATCCGGAGGATACCGACTGGAGTCGAGAGATGATATGGGCCGATTTGGACTGACGGAGCCCGTAGGCCGATCCGGACTGACGAAGCCCGATATATGAGGATTTACGTACCGATGTTGGGCACGGGTTTTATGATGTTTTCGAGTGTCAATGCTGGACACTCAGGTTCCATGATTTTGATCTGTCGCGAGGGACACACGTTGATTTACATCCTCATACTTCCATGCATATGCTTTATGATATTTACCTGCATGATGTTTTGTGTCATTGGGTGACACGTGGACGGGATCTACATACTTTTAGACTTCATGACATAGTCGACATTGATTCATGTTGCTACCAGAGGCACTGGCATGAGCACTTGGTACTACACTTATGTATAGATATTTACCCTTGCCACTTTATCATGCTTCAGACTTATTCATATTGAGAATATATTATTACTCATCATATTGACCTAGGATTAAGTCATACATACGATTTCTGCGCTGTGATATTTTCTATTCACGAGTTGGCAACTCACCCCTGTTGTGCCACAGTTCTTGCAGGTTTTTGCCGTACAGGGTTCATTGCGGCTTTTCTAGCACACTACTTCCTTTTTGGGTGATTGCCTTGGTAGGTGGGTT
The DNA here is from genome assembly GCA_030015575.1 of Agapanthus africanus. NCBI lineage: Eukaryota > Viridiplantae > Streptophyta > Magnoliopsida > Asparagales > Amaryllidaceae > Agapanthus > Agapanthus africanus. The sequence goes on from CM057341.1 coordinate 511,041,305, forward strand.
CCCTCGCATCGTGACCGCCATTGTACTCATGTATTTTCAGTTATATCTAGTAAATTCTATCAACCAAACTTGTATATTTATTCAGACTTAGAAAACCAGTTGTGTATTATTTCGACTTTAGAGTCGCGCGTTGTACTATTATGGTTTTCTTAATGATTTTGAGTTTCCTTTTGAGTTTTGATCCTCGCTTTTCGGCGTTGTATATTATATTGCTTGCGTGGTTGTGACCGTTGATTGACGAAGAGCTAGCTCCCGCTTCGGGATGCCTTTTTTCATTGTGCATATATTTATTCATGTTGTACCCCGTTCGGGGCCAGTATTTACAAAGGAAACTCTGCCGAAATTTTCAGAAAAGACTTGAGAATTTAAAAATGCATATTCGGCTTACTTATTTAAAAACCATTTTTTTAAAACATGTTTTCTTCACTTCTTTAAAACTAGTTTTCCTTCATTTATTATTTAAAATGGTTTTAGATTTCTGGGCATTTGGCTTACTTGAATTAGATGAGGTCCTATAGACTTCATATGATTCAAGGGCCAGTCACGTGCTATTTCGGGTCGTGACACTAATGTTATGAACATTAATCTTAATCAAGAGTTGATTGGGTCTGGTACATTAAATAACAGGATATACGTCCTAAACCAGCACACAGTTTTCCATATACAACACACAAACAAAAGAAAGGTTTCAGACATAAATGAAGCTTTCATTTGGCATTGTAGACTTGGTCATATTAACGAGATAAGACTAACCAAGTTACATAAAGATGGATATTTAAACCCGTTTGAATATAAATCTTATGCGACTTGCCACTCTTGTATCAAAGGTAAAATGACCAAAACTCCGTTTACTGGACATGGAGAAAGAGCTACTGAACTCTTATGCCTCATACATAGTGATGTATGTGGACCAATGTCTACACATGCGAGAGGTGATTTTTCGTACTTCATAAATTTCACTGATGATTTCTCTAGATTCAGGCATGTGTTCTTGTTGAAACATAAGTCCGAATCCTTCGAAAAATTCAAGGAGTATAAATCTGAAGTAGAAAAACAAACAGGCTTGAGTATCAATAAACTTCGATCGGATCGGGGAGGTGAGTATCTAAGCTTAGAGTTTCTAGATTTCCTAAAAGAGAATGTGATTCTCTCTCAGCTCACTCCTCCGTACACACCATAGCACAACGGTGTGTCAGAACGCAGAAATTGTACCTTATTAGATATGGTGTCACGACCCGAAATGGCACGCGACTGGCACTTGATTCATATGAAGTCTATAGGACCCCATCTAATTCAAGTATGCCAAGAAAACCCAGAAATCTAAACCATTTAAAGAAAAAAGTGAAGAAAACCTGTTTTAAAACAAGGGGCTTTTAAATAACATAAGCCGAATATGCATTTTTAAATCTCAAGTCTTTTCTAAAAATTTCGGCAGAGTTTCCTTTGTAAATACTGGCCATAAATGGTGTACAACATGAATAATATATGCACAATGATAAAAGGCATCCCTAAGCGGGAGCTAGCTCTTCATCAATGGACGTTCACAACCACGCAAGCAATATAATATACAACGCCGAAGGTCGAGGATCAAAACTCAAAAGGAAACTCAAAATATCAAGAAAACCATAATAATACAATGCGCGCCTCTAAGGTCGAAAGAATATACAATTGGTTTTCTAAGTCTGAAACAATATACAAGTCTGGTTGATTGAGTTTCTAGTTACAACCGAAATAAATGGAGTACAATGGTGGTCACGATACAAATGAACCCACCTACGAAGCAATCACCCGAAAAAAGGACAGTGTGCCAGCAAAGCTGCAACGAACCTGTACGATAAAACCTGTAAGAAACTGTGGCACAACGGGGGTGGGTTGCCAACACGTGAGTAGAAAACATTATAGAGAAGAAATCGTATGTATAACTTAATCCTAGGTCAAACGATCAGTAATAGATATCATAAATATGATAAATTCTGAAGCATGATAAGGTGGCGAGGGTAAACATCTATACATAAGTGTAATACCAAGTGCTCGTGTCAGGGCCTTAGGTAGCAACATATCACAATTATGAGGTATGGTCAATGTAATCAACATGAAATTGATGTCAACTATATCATGAAGTCTATAAGTATGTGGATATCATCCAACTATGTAATCAATGCCTGTATGCGTGTGGATCTCGTCCACGGGTCAACCAATGACACAGAACATCCTGCATGTAAATATCATAAAGCATATGCATGAAGGTATGAGGATATAAATCAACGTGTGTCCCTCACGACACATCATAATCATGGAACCTAAGTGTCTAGCATCGACACTCGAAAACATAATGAAACCTGTGCCCAGCATCGGCACGTAAATCCTTATATATCTGGCTCCGTCAGTCCGGATCGGCCCACGGGCTCCGTCAGTCCGGATCGGCCCATATCGTCTCTCGACTCCGGTTCGTATCCTCCGGATATCCGCCAAGCCCAAATACTATCACCAGTAGGTAGTGGCCCCTCTTCTAGGCTCATCGTCATCCACACGAAATCTCTCTCTCGCCCCGGGGTACTATACAAGGTCAACCATGTACCCGCAAACGGAATCATTCGCCTCCTCGAATCGGGTTTCACATATCACTCTCCGAACCGAGAAAACACATGGTGGACGCACTGAAATATCATATCAAGAGAAACCGGGTTTTTAAAACAGTACATGCTTTCTTTTGAAATCGCCATGGTTCTCAAATGCAGAAATCTCATCAAAACATCATATCTTAATTCGTAAAAGCGTAAAGCATGATGTCTACGACATATAACAGAAACGTAAGTATATCCGTATATCATGCAATATGGAACAGTAATATGCACACATCGAGGGAAACCGCTCATTTAAATGAATCCAGTTTTAAAATATATCTTGCGGTTTCCAAATCTCCAAAATCAAGCCAGAATCATCTATGTATGTGCAAATACGTATGTATGCAAGTATGGGTGTACAATATGTGTGTACGCAAGTATGGGTGTACAATGTGCCTCTGCGCCAATGTGGATGTACAGTAGGTATATACGCAAGTATGAGTGTACAATGTGCCTGTGCGCCCAATTTGGATGTACAGTAGGTATATACGCAAGTATGAGTGTACAATGTGCCTGTGCGCCAATATGGATGTACAAGTAAGTATATACACAAGTATGAGTGTACAATATGCCTGTGAGCCAATATGGATATACAAGTAGGTGTATACGCAAGTATGAGTGTACAATGTTCCTGTGCGCCAATATGGATGAACAAGTAGGTATATACGCAAGTATGGGTGTACAATGTGCCTGTGCGCCAATATGGATGTACAAATAGGTATATACGCAAGTATCAGTGTACAATATGCCTGTGCGCCAATATGGATGTACAAGTAGGTATATACGCAAGTATGAGTTTACAATGTGCCTGTACACCAATATGGATGTACAAGTAGGTATATACGCATGTATGACTGTACAATGTGCCTGTGCGCCAATATGGATGTACAAATAGGTATATACGCAAGTATGAGTGTACAATGTGCCAGTGCGCCAATATGGATGTACAAGTAGGTATATACGCAAGTATGAGTGTAGAATGTACCTGTGCGCCAATATGGATGTACAAGTAGGTGTATACGCAAGTATGAGTGTACAATGTGCCTGTGCGCCAATATGGATGTACAAGTAGGTGTATACCCAAGTATGAGTGTACAATGTGCCTGTGCGCCAATATGGATGTACAAGTAGGTCTATACGCAAGTATGAGTGTACAATGTGCCTGTGCGCCATTATGGATGTACAAGTAGGTATATATGCAAGTATGAGTGTACAATGTGCCTGTGCGCCATTATGGATGTACAATTAGGTATATACGCAAGTATGAGTGTACAATATGCAAGTGTGCCATTATGTCATACAAGGAGTCATATCCTGATGCAACAGTCCTACTGTGTAGTTACATGGCAATTATCGATGATGAAGTGTGTGAGCCGGTAAGCAGGTGTAGGAACATACGCATCTTCGATAATGGTGCTGGTGTCCTGACAGCATGGGTTTAATATAACAATAAACACATTTAAACATTCAATGCGATGCGAATAGCAAGAATACGCGGAAATTGAATAATAAACGCAAGAGTGAAGAATCTACATCACTATATATATGTCATACAGTTTTTCCATTTGAAATAACATGAATCGTGGTGTTTAGAAAAATAAGGGCTATGGTGTTTGTAAGAAAAGATGCGTCTTTTGAAAATATCCGTAGAATCTCTTGGCCTGTCTTTAAAATACTCACGATTCGTTAGTTTTGAAATAGGTATGACTCGAGTCTAGTCTAACATCTATAAGTATACTACAGGACTAATCGAAGGTGAGGAAACCATCTAAATCTGAGTTGATACATATAAATATTAAAGTCGGTGATCCCGCCTCAATAGTATCACATACGATACAATATATAACATGACAATCTCGAGTCAAGAGTGCGGATCTATCATCAATATAAAGATCGTACGTAAATCCGTCGTACGGCATTCCAAATCTGGGTACAGTTCAAATGTCACATTCATCTCACCATTTATCTGGTATCCTTATCATCATATCTCATGATTTCGGGGTACTGATCTAAGTCTAGTACAAACTGATAGCATCTGCATATATGTGCGCGTATGAAAACACACGCCTAAAGGCCCGCTAAAATCTTATATCGTATCTCATAATACGAACCACACCATATCACCGATCTCATGGCACCATGCCCAATCTCAACGACTCATCTCCAAATACCATGTAAAATCCTCATCATCCATGTATAAGTGTATATATATATATACACACACACACACACACATCTCCCCATAACCTCACAAGTTAAACAATGTAAACATGTGCGTGTGCGTGTGGGTGTAAACCTTATTCTATGGTCCGCGACTAACTAACTAATAAAGCTATCATCCAATTATACTAAAATTATCCATGACTCCCAAAGTCTATCTAGATAATCATAATCTCATATAATATATCCATATACTACACTACGAACTGCGGGGGGGAGGGGGGCTATACGCCATCAACCCGACTTCCCCCGTAGATATATATCTACTCACTTTGCTCTTCGCTTGCCGTTGCCGACGTCGCCACGCGCTTGTTTGCCGTCCCGAAGTCCACATGGGGGTACCTACATGTCACAACGTATCGTATCGCATTAAAATCCAAATCAAAACCAAAACGACACGCTAAAAGCCTATATATTAGAACCAACGGACTACGCCTTTCAAAACCACCAAACAACCCTCGATATCGTCGTACAAACGTCATGTATTCGAGGTAAAACACAAATACTAAAATCCAGAATCCAAAATATGGAAAATATAATCCCGAATCAAAACAACAACTCATGAATTTAGTCCCAGATTTTACCCTAGGTCAAATCAGCCAATTTTCCATATGTGGAGGGTTTAGATTACAGATACTGGAGCCATGAAACAAACACGAGCCAAAATGCCCCAGGTCTGGCCACAAATTGTGGCCAGAAGGATTATTTCTGCGGCCAAGGTGAGGGCTCAGGGGCTAGTTTCAGTGGGGGGTCCTAGGTTGCCTGCATGTATCACATTCTTTGCTAAATAATTTTCAGGTCATCCGGGTGTTAGCAGATTTCTTTATACCCTCACAAAATCCATAATTCTCTGATATCGGGTTTCAAAGATCGTATTTCGGGGTTTAAGACTCTGTTTTAGGTCCAAAATACAATCATTACAGGGGTTTAAGGTCACTATAAGTGTCACGTCCCGAAAGTACGGAACATGACCGGCACTTAAACTACGAAGCGTCTCGAGGCGTACGTAATCCAAGTAAGCCGAAAACCCAGAAATGCAAACCAAGAAAAGTAGTAGAGTGAAGGAAAACCAATTTAAATAAGTAATTTTAATAGCATAAGCCGAATTATGCGGGTTTCTAAAAACATCAAAAATTTACTGAAAATTTCGGCAGAGTCTCCTTTGAAAATACTGACTCCCAAACGGGATACAACATGAATAGTATACGAAATCAATAAAAAGTCATCCCCAAGCGGGAGCTAGCTCTTCGTCAATCGACGGTCACAACCACACAAGCAATATAATATACAACGCCAACGGCGAGGATCAAAAACTCAAAAGGAAACTCAAAACCACCAGAAATATAACGAGCGACTCTATGGTCGAAAGAATAACATCACTGGTCTCTATCTCAAAATAAATACATGTTTGGTTGATGGAATTTACTAGATACAACGGAATAATATTATACAAGGTAATATGATGGGTACGATACGAGAACAACCCACCTACTAGCAAGTCACCCGAATGAAACTGAGCCCGCAAAGCCGTAATGAAACCTGTACGGCAAACCTGCAAGAAACTGGGGCACAACGGGGGTGAGTTGCCAACTCGTGAATAGAAAAACATCTACGCACAGAAATCGCATAAATAACACAATCCTAGGTCAATGATCATAATATATCCTCAAAAATGTATATAACATGCAGCCTATAACAATGGCTAGGGTAAATATCTAACCCGAGTGTAAACTCATGTGCCCGTGTCAGTGCCTTAGGTAGCAATATATCATATGAATGAGGTATGAATGCATGGAACAGAATGCTTGTACTGACGAAAAATGCTTTCATAAATCAGTGAGATTTCTGTATTTTAAAAGTGTGGTACCATAAATGAAATCAGCAAAAAACAGTGCCCAGCATCGACACCAAACAAGTGTCCAAATATCTCGATATCTCTGTATCACAATCGCTGTATCTCAATATCTCAAATCACAATATCTAGGGCGCCGTCAGTCCAGACCGGCCCCTACCATCCATCTCAAGACCACGACGGTATCCTCCGGATATCCGACGCGTCGGGTAAAATCACCGGTAGGTAGTGCTCCCCTGCCAGGCTCACATCGTCATCATCACGCCCTTCTTGCCCCGGGGTACCTTACCGGGTCCACCATGTACCCGAAACGGTTCATCCGTCTTCTCAAATCGGGTCTCGAAATCCATCAGCAAACTCATGGTGGACGACTCATACATCATGGGAAAACCGCACTTTTTATTTTAAAAGAGGAAAAAGGTTTATTTATGTTTTTGCGGTTTTCCTCCAAATCCAGAAAATCTCATGAAAATCCGAATCCAAAACCTCAATAACACGTAAAATGGTGAATATATGCATGAGAATCCATGAATGCGGCATAACAATGAATAACAGTATGCATGAAGTAGCAGGTAATAACTACAATGTCTAAACTAACATATAAGGCAAGTACACTAATATCATGTCTAACTATTAGCTAACAGGCTATGTCAAGCAATAATATTTTCTAAAGTGTACGTGACATGGCAATTACCGATGAAGATGTGTGTGAGCCGGCAAATAAGTGTACGTGGTACATACGCATCATCGGTAATGTTGCTGGTGTCCTAACAGCATGATATCAATAATGGAGTATGAAACATAAAATAAGCATGCGTTGCGAAGCGAACCACAAAAGAAGAGCGGGAGCTGAAAACTAGACGCAACTATAACTAATCTGCATTAATCTAATATAAGTCCTACAAATGGTGCCTTTTGAAATAACACGAATCATGGGGTTTTGAAAATAGGGGCTACGGTGTTTTTATGAAAAGATAAGTCTTTTGAAATATCCGTAGGATCTCTTGGGCTGTCTTTTAAAATACCCACGATTTGTTAGTTTTTGAAATAGGTAGGAGTCTAATCTAATCTAACAACTACACAAAACTATACGGCTGAACTAACAAGCTGAACGACAGGTAAGGAAACCGCCTATCGTTTGAGTCGATACATATACCTACCTGTATATGTATAGTCGGTGATCCCGCCTCAATAATATCATATACGATACCATATCTATAATCAGACATCCCAAGTCAAGAGTGCCGATAAATCATCAAAATATAGCTCGTACGTAAATCCGTCGTACGGCATCCCTAAATCTGGGTACGGGTCAATATCATATTCCTCACACTATTCCTCAGGTATCCTTTTCATCCAAGATCATAGTCTAGGGTACTGACCTATGTCTAGTACAATACTAATATCCTCAATATACTCATGATCTGACTACTGATCGACAATCTCGTATAACCCGATACCGTCAGCACATATCATCATCAAGGGGTATACATCGCCCGATACGGCCTAATATCAATATCCTAGCATATCATATCTTATATCACGACCACATGTCGACCATTTTATTTATAACACTATTCACCCGTATCGCCGCCCCAAGATCCGCTATAACCCCAAGACGTACCTCAAGTACGAATCCTGCCATAACACCGATATCACAACCACAAAACAAATCTCATCGACTCAGCTCAATCCCAAGTATCATCCTCAAGTCCGTATGTGAACACATAGTCCCATACCCATGTGAACACATAACTATAAAGAATCCCATGAGCACATATAAATAGGAATGTATGCAAGTATGTATGTGTGTATGTGTAGTGCAACACTACCCTAGGGTTCGCAACACTAAAGTAATCCAACACACCAATATCCATCCTAAGCATCGTTATTAATCCCAAATAACATATAATAATTGTTGTTGTGTATACGCATCCGTATACACCACCACGGACTGCGGGGGTGCTATACGCCATCCACCCGACTTCTCCCCGTAGATAAAAATCTACTTACCTGGTCTTCGCTCGCCGGTGCCGACGTCGCCACGCGCTTGCTTGTCGTCTCGAAGTCCACATGGGGTACCTATACATCAAAACGCACCATATCGCATTAAAATCAGACTCATGACCAAAACGACACACGAATCCCACATAGGTGAAAACCTATGGTTGCTTCCACAAATCAACCCAAAACCCTCGACATCGGCGTACAAACGCCAGACCATCGAGAAAAACCCAAATACACTCATTTGCACATTCACGAACACTAATATATATATATAATAGGTTAAAACTCACAAAAACCCCAAATTCACTTTAAAAGCCGTTTTTCCGAAAAACTAGCAAGCAAAATTTAACCATTTTAGTACAAAACTTGCTATTTAAACAAATCTAGCGGCCGCAATGTTCACTAATTAGCTTAATTAGGCTACATAAACATTAACTAGATTTTATCACACTAAACTGTATTAAACCAAAATTTTTAGTTAGCACAATAACCCAATTTTAACCATTTCGACGCAACAATCCACAAATCCATAACTAGACTAGGTTTTGCATGCTCTAATATGTTGATCTACACATTATATAGCTAATAATGTGATAAAAACTCTAACCATATTTTAATCTCATATTTTCGAATTAAATCTAAAAAACCTAGTTTGCAACAAAAGCTTAATTTGGACATTTTTCAAGTAACAACTTGTAATTAACAACTAGATTAGTTTTCTACAAAACTAAATATGTTAATCCACATCACTAAACCATGCACAATCAAACACAACTCATTTCCACAACAAACCCTAACTTGAAATCTTTAATCATGCAATTAAACTCACATAAACCAAATTAACACTTAATTAAATTAGCTTTAAGAAATTAGTAACAAATTAAGCAAAAATGTTTTAAAATTATACCCCAAAACATTTGAAGATCCACAAGTATCCATGGCCTCCCAAAATGCTCTCTTTTTACAAAGATCCATGCTATACGGGCTAAGCTAAAATGGGTAGGAGTCGGATTTGGGTTTTGGGATTTTTTTTTGATGGATTTGAGGCAATTTTTGATGAAGTTTGAAGAGAAAAGAGAAGGGAAATGGGGGGGGGGATGCTGCTGCTCTAGGAGGGGGGTCGGCTGGAATGGGAATGGGAGAGGAGAGAGTGGGAGGTAGAGAAAGTGGGGGGAGAGGTCAAAGTCAATTCAAGGTCAAAGGTCCACCTCATTTCTCCATTTTCTTTTCTTTTCTTTCATTTCTTTTCCTTTGAAATTCAAGCGGGGAAAAAGATGGTGGCTACTGAATTCAGCCAAGGGGAGAAGTAAATGGGGGTGTGTGGGTGTGGGTACGGGTGTGGGGTGATGAAAAATGATAAATACAATACCCTAAACATCCATTTATGCTAAAAAAAGCCTTTTTTTCTTCAATAATTTCTAAACCGTTTTGGCAAATGATTTCGTTCCAAAAACCACATGATAAAATTTTATTTAATGTTTTATGATGCACAAAATTTGTTTCAACTCATTCCAATTTGTAATTTTCCCTAATTAAATGTATTAGTGACGGCTTAAAATAATAATAAAATAATATTTTTTTCAGAAAATTTGAAATTTCACCAGCGGCTCAATAAACACCAAATAATAGCAATTACATAGCTAGAATATGTATATTTAATTTTTATAATAAGATATTTGTATTTTGACTTTTTACAGAAAACCCCCTTATTTTACCGATTTTTTCGAAATTTCACTGAAACGATTTTCAAAACATTACAATCTTCCCCCCTTAAAGAAATTCGGTCCCCGAATTTAAATTAAAACTCCCCCCCCCCAAATACTAAAACATCTTAGCAAAACCATCAAGTCGTCGGGGCTCCGAAATCATAAATATATAAAACAAATCGTAGCGCAGCGCATGCGCATGAAAAATAAGCATATAACTCGAATCAAAACTCCATTCAGCATCCCGCAATCATCGGAGTCATGGTGAATACACAATGTCCAAACCCAAAATGAAAATCAATATGATATAACTCGAAACTATACATGTAAAATATATTCAGGTACTGTCCTCTGACTAGTCCTTCTCAGTACGAAAACACATAGCAATATCATAAAAACGTACCGCTCTATAAGGAAAATCAATCCCAAAATACGCGTATGCATACTACGTGCGTCTTGTGCGCACGGAAATCAAAATCCAAATATGTGCCATACATATGCACAGAAACAACATCTAAGTGCATCGGGTGTGCACAAAGCATCTGTCAATGGCAACAGGTGTGCCTGACAGCAAAACAGGTGCATCTGACATGCACGAAGAATCTCGATTTAGTGCATCTGGTGTGCACCAACATCGTATCTCAAAACCTGCGCTCAATCATGCGCGAAAACCCAAAACCAGGGGCATCCATCATGCACGAAATCATGAAATCCAATATCAAGCGCCGAACATGCGTAAAATCAAATCAGGTGCACAAGGTGCATAAAACAAACATCGAGTATCACAATCGAAATCGAAGTCCAGTGCATCTAAGTGCACAAAATGCGTATCACTGCACTGCAAGCATATGTGAACTATACTGAGTGCAAAAACCAATTCGTATGCGTACATACGCACAAAATCAACTCAAATGTCTAAAACCGTAAAATCACAAACATGTGAAACCCAAGCACGAAAACGATATCAAGCGCAACACTGTGCAAAGATCATAAATCCTCAATCATCAAAATCAGATCATTCGAATAAATCACCCAAAATATCAAAATCAATAATGGCGGCATAGTACCGCTCAAGCGCATCCTCTAAGAATCTCGGGCCAACTGGCGCGGTCACTAATGGGACGTCTCGTCGATGATCATGAACCCTGGCCTGCTGGTGTGCGTAACAATGACCACTCCTGGGTCAAGGTCTTCATTGGGAATTACAAATCTCTTAGTCCCTCGGCTCATCGGTCTTGTCAGGTGTGCTAACGGGGATGATCCCGTTCTGGCACGCCTCTTGTCATCTCCCGGTCAATCATCGCGACCACTCGTGAGACAGCATATCACTGGCGTCGGCCTCTGGCTCTCTGAATGTACGTGACACATCTGATCCTGGGTGCAAGTATCATTGCAGCAGTGTCCTCGAAGGAATCCTGCTCACGGTCTCTTCCATGTCTCGTCTCTGCCAACTGTCCGGAAGTCATCGTCCTTTCCTATATCTGCATCTTGCTCCGGAACGGCTGCATACCCATCGCGACTCCTTCTGGAAGGTATATCCAGTACTCTGCCTCGGCATGCGTATCGCATCTCTAATGTCGGCGGAGCGGAACGTCGTCTTATCCAGATTTTGTACGGACCTCTTTACACCACTTTCTCAAATGTCGATTGCTTCGGACTCGTCTCATCGTGGCTACATGGACTGAGCTCCAACGGCTATCCTCGTATCGGGAGTCTCCCAAGAAATGCATCTCACCACCTAGCATCCGAATTAAGTCGAGCCATCCGATCGAGTCGTCAAAACCTCATAATCCCCCAAGAGCTCAACCTCTTGGGCACAGTTTAATAGTATCGAGTACATACCACAGCATCGGTGGTCCAGCCGTAGAAGGGCAAACCCAAGCCTCACTAATGGCGCCGTAGAACAGCCGCAAACCCGAAGGTTCAAAGGCTTTCACACGGTCATTAAGTCGAGTTAGGGTTTCATTCTTCTAGAGGGACCATAGAATTGCCTGCATGTCTTTCCGACTACTTTAAACTTGGAATAATAGGTTTCCGACATTCGATCGTCTCTGTCGACCCTCACGTCTCTGCGTGAAGTCGTCTCTAGCTGGAATCAATCTATCTGATGACCTCGAATCGGGGTAAGCGAACGAACCACCTGTCCTAGTCATTCATCATCGGGTGACTAGCGACCTTCTATCATCTATTCGTACAACTCGCCCCGCAATAGCTCCAACATATGGGGCGATATCTCGTCGCTCGCAGGAACAACTGGCTCGCTCGTCTGCATGCTGAACAGTGCCTCAATCATCAGGAGTAAGCAACACACCAACGGTCATCAAAATCAAGCTGGCCGCTATCGTTGGGCTCAATTCTTTAGTGTCAATCAGCGCCTCCGAGTAACCTCATAAAAGCGATCCGCCAAACACTCGTGGCGCGGAAACACAGTAAAAAGATACATCTCTGCAATCGTGTGTCGCCGGAATTTCGCCCTGGTCAGTCCTCGTTCGTGACGAGCTTGTGCTGACCGCAACTCTAGCCGTAGCTGTCCCTGCCGTAACCGTAGCAGCAAAACCAAACTGGTACCGATAAGGCTAGATCAGGAAGGAATATAATACTGAACAAGGAAATGTACATCCTAAGGCTTCATAAGTGGAGTGCCGTGTCGTAAATATGCCGCGGAACATATCAACGGTACGTCACTCTACTTTAGTCACCTATTCCATCAACCAAGGGTCATCCTACGCTCCGAAGGTTAAAACCTAACGCTCTGATACCAACTTTGTCACGTCCTGAAAGTACGGAACATGACCGGCACTTAAACTACGAAACGTCTCGAGGCGTACGTAATCCAAGTAAGCCGAAAACCCAGAAATGCAAACCAAGAAAAGTAGTAGAGTGAAGGAAAACCAATTTAAATAAGTAATTTTAATAGCATAAGCCGAATTATGCGGGTTTCTAAAAACATCAAAAATTTACTGAAAATTTCGGCAGAGTCTCCTTTGAAAATACTGACTCCCAAACGGGATACAACATGAATAGTATACGAAATCAATAAAAAGGCATCCCCAAGCGGGAGCTAGCTCTTCGTCAATCGACGGTCATAACCACACAAGCAATATAATATACAACGCCAACGGCGAGGATCAAAAACTCAAAAGGAAACTCAAAACCACCAGAAATATAACGAGCGACTCTAAGGTCGAAAGAATAACATCACTGGTCTCTATCTCAAAATAAATACATGTTTGGTTGATGGAATTTACTAGATACAACGGAATAATATTATACAAGGTAATATGATGGGTACGATACAAGAACAACCCACCTACTAGCAAGTCACCCGAATGAAACTGAGCCCGCAATGCCGTAATGAAACCTGTACGGCAAACCTGCAAGAAACTGGGGCACAACGGGGTTGAGTTGCCAACTCGTGAATAGAAAAACATCTACGTACAGAAATCGCATAAATAACGCAATCCTAGGTCAATGATCATAATATATCCTCAAAAATGTATATAACATGCAGCCTATAACAATGGCTAGGGTAAATATCTAACCCGAGTGTAAACTCATGTGCCCGTGTCAGTGCCTCAGGTAGCAATATATCATATGAATGATGTATGAATGCATGGAACAGAATGCTTGTACTGACGAAAACTGCTTTCATAAATCAGTGAGATTTCTGTATTTTAAAAGTGTGGTACCATAAATGAAATCAGCATAAAACAGTGCCCAGCATCGACACCAAACAAGTGTTCAAATATCTCGATATCTCTGTATCACAATCGCTGTATCTCAATATCTCAAATCACAATATCTAGGACGCCGTCAGTCCAGACCGGCCCCTACCATCCATCTCAAGACCACGACGGTATCCTCCGGATATCCGACGCTTCGGGTAAAATCACCAGTAGGTAGTGCTCCCCTGCCAGGCTCACATCGTCATCATCACGCCCTTCTTGCCCCGGGGTACCTTACCGGGTCCACCATGTACCCGAAACGGTTCATCCGTCTCCTCGAATCGGGTCTTGAAATCCATCAGCAAACTCATGGTGGACGACTCATACATCATGGGAAAACCGCACTTTTTATTTTAAAAGAGGAAAAAGGTTTATTTATGTTTTTGCGGTTTTCCTCCAAATCCAGAAAATCTCATGGAAATCCGAATCCAAAACCTCAATAACACGTAAAATGGTGAATATATGCTTGAGAATCAATGAATGCGGCATAACAATGAATAACAGTATGCATGAAGTAGCAGGTAATAACTACAATGTCTAAGCTAACATATAAGGCAAGTACACTAATATCATGTCTAACTATTAGTTAACAGGCTATGTCAAGCAATAATATTTTCTAAGGTGTACGTGACATGGCAATTACCGATGAAGATGTGTGTGAGCCGGCAAATAAGTGTACGTGGTACATACGCATCATCGGTAATGTTGCTGGTGTCCTAACAGCATGATATCAATAATGGAGTATGAAACATAAAATAAGCATGCGATGCGAAGCGGACCACAAAAGAAGAGCGGGAGCTGAAAACTAGACGCAACTATAACTAATCTGCATTAATCTAATATAAGTCCTACAAATGGTGCCTTTTGAAATAACACGAATCATGGGGTTTTGAAAATAGGGGCTACGGTGTTTTTATGAAAAGATAAGTCTTTTGAAATATCCGTAGGATCCCTTGGGCTGTCTTTTAAAATACCCATGATTTGTTAGTTTTTGAAATAGGTAGGAGTCTAATCTAATCTAACAACTACACTAAACTATACGGCTGAACTAACAAGTTGAACTACAGGTAAGGAAACCACCTATCGTCTGAGTCGATACATATACCTACCTGTATATGTATAGTCGGTGATCCCGCCTCAATAATATCATATCCGATACCATATCTATAATCAGACATCCCAAGTCAAGAGTGCGGATCAATCATCAAAATATAGCTCGTACGTAAATCCGTCGTACGGCATCCCCAAATCTGGGTACGGGTCAATATCATATTCCTCACACTATTCCTCAGGTATCCTTTTCATCCAAAATCATAGTCTAGGGTACTGACCTATGTCTAGTACAATACTAATATCCTCAATATACTCATGATCTGACTACTGATCGACAATCTCGTATAACCCGATACCGTCAGCACATATCATCATCAAGGGGTATACGTCGCCCGATACGGCCTAATATCAATATCCTAGCATATCATATCTTATATCACGACCACATGTCGACCATTTTATTTATAACACTATTCACCCGTATCGCCGCCCCAAGATCCGCTATAACCCCAGGACGTACCTCAAGTACGAATCCTGCCATAACACCGATATCACAACCACAAAACAAATCTCATCGACTCAGCTCAATCCCAAGTATCATCCTCAAGTCCGTATGTGAACACATAGTCCCATACCCATGTGAACACATAACTATAAAGAATCCCATGAGCACATATAAATAGGAATGTATGCAAGTATGTATGTGTGTATGTGTAGTGCAACACTACCCTAGGGTTCGCAACGCTAAAGTAATCCAACACACCAATATCCATCCTAAGCATCGTTATTAATCCCAAATAACATATAATAATTGTTGGTGTGTATACGCATCCGTATACACCACCACGGACTGCGGGGGTGCTATACGCCATCCACCCGACTTCTCCCCGTAGATAAAAATCTACTTACCTAGTCCTCGCTCGCCGGTGCCGACGTCGCCACGCGCTTGCTTGTCATCTCGAAGTTACATGGGGTACCTACATATCAAAACGCACCATATCGCATTAAAATCCGACTCATGACCAAAACGACACACGAATCCCACATAGGTGAAAACCTATGGTTGCTTCCACAAATCAACCCAAAAACCCTCGACATCGGCGTACAAACGCCAGACCATCGAGAAAAACCCAAATACACTCATTTGCACATTCACGAACACTAATATATATATATAATAGGTTAAAACTCACAAAAACCCCAAATTCACTTTAAAAGCCGTTTTTCCGAAAAACTAGCAAGCAAAATTTAACCGTTTTAGTACAAAACTTGCTATTTAAACAAATCTAGCGGCCGCAATGTTCACTAATTAGCTTAATTAGGCTACATAAACTTTAACTAGATTTTATCACACTAAACTGTATTAAACCAAAATTTTTAGTTAGCACAATAACCCAATTTTAACCATTTCGACGCAACAATCCACAAATCCATAACTAGACTAGGTTTTGCATGCTCTAATATGTTGATCTACACATTATATAGCTAATAATGTGATAAAAACTCTAACCATATTTTAATCTCATATTTTCGAATTAAATCTAAAAAACCTAGTTTGCAACAAAAGCTTAATTTGGACATTTTTCAAGTAACAACTTGTAATTAACAACTAGATTAGTTTTCTACAAAACTAAATATGTTAATCCACATCACTAAACCATGCACAATCAAACACAACTCATTTCCACAACAAACCCTAACTTGAAATCTTTAATCATGCAATTAAACTCACATAAACCAAATTAACACTTAATTAAATTAGCTTTAAGAAATTAGTAACAAATTAAGCAAAAATGTTTTAGAATTATACCCCAAAACATTTGAAGATCCACAAGCATCCATGGCCTCCCAAAATGCTCTCTTTTCACAAAGATCCATGCTATACGGGCTAAGCTAAAATGGGTAGGAGTCGGATTTGGGTTTTGGGATTTTTTTTTGATGGATTTGAGGCAATTTTTGATGAAGTTTGAAGAGAAAAGAGAAGGGAAATGGGGGAGGGGGCTGCTGCTGCTGTAGGAGGGGGGTCGGCTGGAATGGGAGTGGGAGAGGAGAGAGAGGGAGGTAGAGAAAGTGGGGGGAGAGGTCAAAGTCAATTCAAGGTTAAAGGTCCACCTCATTTCTCCATTTTCTTTTCTTTTCTTTCATTTCTTTTCCTTTGAAATTCAAGTGGGGAAAAAGATGGTGGCTGCTGAATTCAGCCAAGGGGAGAAGTAAATGGGTGTGTGTGGGTGTGGGTACGGGTGTGGGGTGATGAAAAATGATAAATACAATACCCCAAACATCTATTTACGCTAAAAAAAGCCTTTTTTCTTCAATAATTTCTAAACCGTTTTGGCAAATGATTTCGTTCCAAAAACCACATGATAAAATTTTATTTAATGTTTTATGATGCACAAAATTTGTTTCAACTCATTCTAATTTGTAATTTTCCCTAATTAAATGTATTAGTGACGGCATAAAATAATAATAAAATAATATTTTTTTCAGAAAATTTGAAATTTCACCAGCGGATCAATAAACACCAAATAATAGCAATTACATAGCTAGAATATGTATATTTAATTTTTATAATAATATATTTGTATTTTGACTTTTTACAGAAAACCCCCTTATTTTACCGATTTTTTCGAAATTTCACCGAAACGATTTTCAAAACGTTACAATAAGCCTCAATTACACCTCACAACTCAAGATTTCCTCAAACCATAACTAGAAATTTCCAAACCTCACTAAACGACACTAAATCGGTTCTAATCAAACATGTATGTAAAAGCAATGGAAATACTATGCTAATGGTTCAGAAATTACCTCACTTGGCAACTCAAGAAAATTCTTGAGTTGCTCCATGTGTCCAAAATCCTTGCTTTCTTTGTCCAAAATGATGCTAGAGGGCTTGTGCATACTTTTAATGAAGTGATTGATGTGTTTTGAGGTGGGAAATGAGGTGTTTTGAGGATGAAGAGGAAGGGGGAGAGGGAGAGGCTGCCATGGAGTTAAGGGAGAGAGAAAAAGATGAAGAAAAATGAGTGGGACAAATGAGTATGGTTCTCTCTTGACCCCTCACACTCTCTCACTTGCCCATACTTCATTTTTTTTATCATTTTCTTTTTCTTTTCTTTTCATTTCTTTTCACTCAAAAATAAAACCATGAGATAAATATAAGGAAAAGCCATGATAAAATGTAACACAGATGTAAAAATGATATGGTGCATGTCATGTGCACAAAACCGGCATAATGCACGATTAGCGATATTTAATCGCGATTAGCATCAAAATAGGGTATAATTAATTATAAAATTCATAATTTGGTTAAATGACATAAAGCACCCCAATTTCAGTAATTTCCATAATTTTCCAAATTTTTCCCAATTTATTGGTATTTTATTAAAACGCAATATTAAAATATTCAATATATTTATTATTTACTTATAAAAATACCGAAAAATAATATTTTATTTTTCTGAAATGTTACAATCTTCCCCCCTTAAAGAAATTTGGTCCCCGATTTTAAATTTAAAACTCTCAAATACTAAAACATTTGAGTAAAAAGTCCAAGTCGTCGGGGCTCCGAAATCATCAATATATAAGAGGCATCATAGCGCTATGCATGCGCATGAACAATGAGCAGATATGTCCAAATCAAAACTCCGTCAAGCATCTCGCAATCATCGGAGTCATGGTGAAGACACAAATGTCAAATCCAATACGAAAACCAATATGATATAAATCAAAACTATACATGTAAACATCTGAAGGAAATGCAAGCCAAACCTTTCATGTTGCTGTGCGATGCGTGTATCGCGGCACAGTGGCGGACTTCTAATGTAAGAAAATAATTATATATATATACTTATCCTTTGTTTAATATGTACGTCCCGCCGTTTTTGAAAACAATTTAGAAGGGTTTTCCTTGTTTTAAACGTTTCGTGTCATATCAGACACGTAGGTAAATACTGAGACTATAGCTCCCCTTTTTGGAAATCCCTTCGATAACTATCAATGCATGCAAATATACCCAGGTACTGTCCGCTGACTAGTCATTCTCAGTCCGAAAACAAATAGCAAATATCATAAAAACGTACTGCTCCATAAGAAATCAATCCCAAAATGTGCATATGAATGCTACGTGCGTCTGGTGCGCACAGAAATCAAAATCCATGAATGTATGCAGAGAAACAAAATCTAAGTGCAATGGGTGAGCACGAAACACCTGTCAAAGGCAACGGGTGTGCCTGACAACAATATCAGATGCATCTGATATGCACGAAGAATCCCTATTTAGTGCATCTGGTGTGCACCAAAATCGCATTTCATAACATGCGCGAAAATCCAAATCAGGTGCATCCACCATGCATGAATAAAATCTAAATTATGTGCATCTAGCTTGCACGAAATCACGAAATCCAATATCAAGCGCCGAACATGTGCAAAATCCAATCCAAACGCGCCAAATATGCGTAAGAATCCAAATCAAATGCACAGAGTGCACGAAATCAACATCAATATCATAATCGAAATCGATGGTATACAATAAACCTTAATCCAAATTAGGTATACCGCAGTATATAATCTCACAACCATATGCATCAGCGTGCACAAATCAAATCAAAACACTAAAAGTGCATGAAAATTATGCCGAAAGCATAAGTCAAATCACATGCATAACATAGGCATGAAATCAAAATCAACATATCGAATGACATCAAACCGAAGTCAGGTGCAACCGTGGTGCACAAAATACATATCAATGCACTGCAAGCATATATGAACTATACCGAGTGCAACAACCAAATCTTGTGCGTACCATATGCACAAAATGAACTCAACTGTATAAAATCCATGAAATCATAAACACGTGCGACCAAGGCACAAAACGATATTAAGTGCAATAACTGTGCGCAAATCATAAATCAACACAACGGTGTATAAAGCATATCTCAAGGGTAATAACTATGCACAAAATATGAATACCCAGTAGGTGCAACCATGGTGCACGAATACAAATATCATGAAATCAAGACTAAATCATGTGAATAGATCACCCAAAATACCGAAATCCAAGGTGACAGATACATGATAATCGAATCACCAAATCACAAATCATAAATACCGTCGTCGATATGTCCTTCCTTCGCAGTCGAGAAGGTATCGGTGCATCCAAAACTAGCAGAGCAAGATATCTACTTGCCTCATATTCATGGTCTAGAGCCTGGTGCTTTTAGGCTCTTGTCTCTCACTGCGAATTGCTAGATATATAGCTCATCGGCTCAACGGCCCAATATGGAATGACGACGGAAATAGTCCTGCTCTGGGACATCCTCTAAAGATCTCTGGCCAACTATCTTGTCGACGATGCCGAACTCTGTCCTGCTGGGTGTGCGTAAAATGACCGCTCCTGGGTCTAAGTCTTCTCGTAGTATTCTAGAATGGTTCTGTCGAAGTCTCTCCCAAATCTCGCTTCTGCCGAACTGCCCGGAAGTCATCATCCTTTACCAAATCAATATCTTGTTCCGGAACGGCTGCATACTCATCGCGACTCCTTCTGGAAGATATATCCATATACAACGCCTCTGCATGCGTATCACATTTCTGATGTCGGCGGAGTGGAACGTCATCTTATCAAGATCTCGTACGAACCTCTTACTCCACTTTTCTCTAATGTCGACTGCTTCGGACTCGTCTCTTTGTGGCTGCATGGACTGCGCTCCAATGGCTATACTCGTATCTGGAGTCTCCTAAGCAATGTATCCCATTACATGATATCTGAATATGTCGAACTTTTCGATCGATTCATCAATGTTCCATAATCCTCTATGAGCTCAGCATCTTGGGAACAGTTTAATAGTATTCCACTACATGCCACAATACCTATGGACCAACTGTAGAAGGACAAACCCAAGCCTCACTAATGGCACCGCTGAACTCCTACAAACCCTAAGGTTTCAAAGCGTTCTCATGGTCATTATGTCGAGTTAGGGTTTCATTCTTCTAGAGGGTCCATAGCATTACTTGCATTTGTCTTTGAATACTCTAAACTTGGAAAATAGGCTTCTAACATTCGATCATCCTCTATCGACTCCCAACGTATCTGCGTGAAGTCGTCTCTAGCTGAAATCAATCAATCTGATGACCTCGCATCGGGGTAGGCAACGAATCACATGTCCTAGTCCTTCCTCCATTGGTGACTAGCGATCTTCTATTATATCTCTAAGTACAACTCGTGCAACAATAGCTACAAACATCTGGGGCGATATCTCGTCATTCGCAGCAACGACTGGCTCATTGTCCGCACGCTTAACAGTGCCTCAATCATCAAATAATCGGCGCATCGAAGGCCATCGCATTCTGGCTGGTCTCTAGCAGTAACCTGATCCTCTGGTGCTGATCTGCACGTCCGAGAAATCTCATAAAAGAGATCCATCAAACGCTCATGGCGTGAAGACACAATAAAATGACACCTCTATGAAATCGTGTATCCCTGGAATCAAGCCCTGGTCAGTCCTCGTCCGTGACGAGCTCATGCTGACGCAACACTAGCCGTAGCTCTCTCTGCCTGTGTAATCGTGGCAGCAGAACCATAAACCAATATCGATGAGGATAGATCATAGGAATGAATATAATACTGTGCAAGAAAATGTACATCCTAAGGCTCCCTAAGTGGAGTAGCGTATCGCAAGTATGTCGCGGAACATACACACGGTACGTCACTCTTCTTAAGCCACTTACTCCATCAACCAAGGTCGACCTATTCGACGAAAGTTCGAGTCTAATACCCCCTCGACTAAGTCTAAGTTCCGTAAGGTCAAGCCTAAGTTCCGAATATATACAAACGCTCTAGGCTCCACATAGTCAAACTTAGACTCGAACCAAGGTTAACCTAGCGCTCTGATGCCAACTTTGTCACGACCCGAAATAGCACACGACTGGCACTTGAATCATATGAAGTCTATAGGACCCCATCTAATTCAAGTAAGCCAAGAAAACCCAGAAATCTAAACCATTTAAAGAAAGAAGAGAAGAAAACCTGTTTTAAAACAAGGGGTTTTTAAATAACATAAGCCGAATCTGCATTTTTAAATCTCAAGTCTTTTCTGAAAATTTTGGCAGAGTTTCCTTTGTAAATACTAGGCCCAAAAAGGGTACAACATGAATAATATATGCACAATGATAAAAGGTATCCCCAAGCGGGAGCTAGCCCTTCGTCAATCGACGGTCATAACCACGCAAGCAATATAATATACAACGCCGAAGGGCGAGGATCAAAACTCAAAAGGAAACTCAAAATATCAAGAAAACCATAATAATACAACGCGCGACTCTATGGTTGAAAGAATATACAATTGGTTTTCTAAGTCTGAAACAATATACAAGTCTGGTTGATGGAGTTTCTAGATACAACTGAAATAAATGGAGTACAATGGTGGTCACGATATAAGTGAACCCACCTACCAAGCAATCACCCGAAAAAAGGACAGTGTGCCAGCAAAGCCGCAACGAACCTGTACGGCAAAACCTGCAAGAAACTGTGGCACAACTGGGGTGAGTTGCCAATTCGTGAGTAGAAAATATCACAGAGCAGAAATCGTATGTATGACTCAATCCTAGATCAAATGATCAGTAATAATATCCTCAATATGATAAAGTCTGAAGCATGATAAGGTGGCAAGGATAAACATCTATACATAAGTGTAATACCAAGTGCTCGTGTCAGTGCCTCAGGTAGCAACATATCACAAATATGAGGTATGTTCAATGTAATCAACATGAAATCAGTGTCAACTATATCATGAAATCTATATGTATGTGGATATCATCCAACTATATAATTAATGCCTGTATGCGTGTGGATCTCGTCCACGGGTCAACTAATGACACAAAACATACTGCATATAAATATCATAAAGCATATGCATGAAGGTATGAGAATATAAATCAACGTGTGTCCCTTGCGACACATCAAAATCATGGAACCTGAGTGTCGAGCATCGACACTCGAAAACATCTTGAAACCCGTGCTCAGCATCGGTACGTAAATCCTCATATAACGGGCTCCGTCAATCCGGATCGGCCCACGGGCTCCGTCTGTCCGGATCGGCCCATATCGTCTCTCGACTCCAGTCGGTATTCTCCGGATATCCGCCGAGTCCAAATACTATCACCGGTAGGTAGTGGTCCCTCTGTCAGGCTCATCGTCATCCACACGAAATCTCTCTCTCGCCCCGGGGTACCATACCGGGTCCACCATATACCAACAAACGGAATCATCCGTCTCCTCGAATCGGGTTTCACATGTCACTCTCCGAACTGAGAAAACACATGGTGGACGAACTGAAATATCATATCAAGAGAAACCGGGTTTTTAAAACTGTACATGCTTTCTTTTGAAATCACCACGGTTCTCAAATCCAGAAATCTCATGAAAACAGCATATCTCAATACGTAAAAGCGTAAAGCATGATGTATGCGACATATAACAGAAACGTAAGCATATCCGTATATCATGCAACATGGAACAGTAATATGCATACATCGAGGGAAAACTGCTCTTTTAAATGAATCCAATTTTAAAATATATCTTGCGGTTCCCAAATCTCCAAAATCAAGCCAGAATCATCTATGTATTTGCAAATACGTATGTATTCAAGTATGGGTGTACAATATGTGTGTATGCAAGTATGAGTGTACAATGTGCCTGCGCGCCAAAATGGATGTACAGTAGGTATATACACAAGTATAAGTGTACAATGTGCCTGTGCGCCAATATGGATGTACAGTAGGTATATATGCAAGTATGAGTGTACAATGTGCCTGTGCGCCAATATGGATGTACAAGTAGGTTTTTACACAAGTATGAGTGTACAATATGGCTGTGCGCCAATATGGATGTACAAGTAGGTGTATACGCAAGTATGAGTGTACAATATGCATGTGCGCCAATATGGATGCACAAGTAGGTCTTTACGCAAGTATGAGTGTACAATGTGCCTGTGCGCCAATATGTATGCACAAGTAGGTATATACGTAAGTATGAGTGTACAATGTGCCTGTGAGCCAATATGGATGTACAAGTAGGTGTATACGCAAGTATGAGTGTACAATATGCTTGTGCGCCAATATGGATGTACAAGTAGGTTCATACGCAAGTATGAGTGTACAATGTGCCTGTGCGCCAATATGGATGTACAAGTAGGTATATACGCAAGTATGAGTGTACAATGTGCCTGTACGCCAATATGGATGTACAAGTAGGTATATACGCAAGTATGAGTGTACAATGTGCCTGTGCGCCAATATGGATATACAAGTAGGTATATACGCAAGTATGAGTGTACAATATGCATGTGCGCCAATATGGATGTACAAGTCGGTGTATACGCAAGTATGAGTGTACAATGTGCCTGTGCGCCAAAATGGATGTACAAGTAGGTATATACGCAAGTATGAGTGTACAATGTCTATGTGCGCCAATATGGATGTACAAGTAGGTATATACGCAGGTATGAGTGTACAATATGCATGTGTGCCAATATGTCATACAAGGAGTCATATCCTGATGCGACAATCCTACCGTGTAGTGACATGGCAATTATCGATGATGAAGTGTGTGAGCCGGCAAGCAGGTGTACGTGGAACATACGCATCACTGATAATGGTGCTGGTGTCCTGACAGCATGGGTTTAATATAACAATAAACACATTTAAACATGCAATGCGATGCGAATAGCAAGAATATGCGGAAATTGAATAATAAACGCAACAGTGAAGAATCTACATCAATATATATATATATGTTATACAGTTTTGCCATTTGAAATAACACGAATCGTGGTGTTTAGAAAAATAAGTGCTGCGTTGTTTTAAGAAAAGATGCGTCTTTTGAAAATATCCGTAGAATCCCTTGGCCTGTCTTTAAAATACTCATAATTCGTTAGTTTTGAAATAGGTATGACTCGAGTCTAGTCTAACATCTATAAGTAAACTACAGGACTAATCGAAAAGTAAGGAAACCACCTAAATCTGAGTCGATACATATAAATATAATAGTCGGTGATCCCGCCTCAATAGTATCACATACGATACAATATATAACATGACATCCTCGAGTCAAGTGTGCAAATCTATCATCAATATAAAGCTCGTACGTAAATCCATCGTACGGCATCAAAAATCTGGGTACGGGTCAAATATCACATTCATCTCACTTTTTATCTGGTATCCTTATCATCATATCTCATGAACTAGGGATACTGATCTAAGTCTAGTACAAACTGATACCATCTGCATATATGTACGTGCATGAAAACACACGCCTAAAGTTCTGCTAAAATCTCATGTCGTATCTCATAATACGAACCACACCATATTATCGATCTCATGGCTCCATGCCCAATCTTATCGACTCATCTCCAAATACCATGTAAAATCCTCATCATCCATGTATACGTATACGTATATATATATATATACATCTCCCCAAAACCGCACAAGTAAAACAATGTAAACATTTGTGTGTGCGCGTGTGGGTGTAAACCTTATTCTAAAATCCGTGACTAACTAACTAATGACGCTATCATCCAATTATACTAAAATTATCCATGACTCCCAAAATCTATCTAGATAATCATAATCTCATATAATATATATCCATACACTACACTACGAACTGCGGGGTGCAATACGCCATCCACCCGACTTCCCCCGTAAATATATATTTACTCACATTGCTATTCGCTTGCCGTTGCCGACGTCGCCACGCGCTTGCTTGTCATCCAGAAGTCTACATGGGGGTACCTACATGTCACAACGTATCGTATAGCATTAAAATCCAAATCAAAACCAAAACGACACGCTAAAAGCCTATAGGTTAGAACCTACGGACTACGCCATTCAAAACCACCAAACAACCCTCGATATCGTCGTACAAACGTCAAGTATTCGAGGTAAAACACAAATACTAAAATCCAGAATCCAAAATACGGAAAATATAATCCCGAATCAAAACAGCAACTCATGAATTTAGTCCCAGATTTTACCCTTGGTCAAATCAGCCAATTTCGCATATGTGGAGGGTCTAGATTACAGATACTGGAGCCATGAAACAAACATGAGCCAAAATGCCCCAGGTCTGGCCGCAAATTGCGGCCAGAAGGATTATTTCTGCGGCCATGGTGAGGGCTTAAGCGCTAGGGTTTCAGTGGGGGGTCCTAGGTTTCTTGCATGTATCACTGTCTTTGCTAAATAATTTTCAGGTCACCCGGGTGTTAGCAGATTTCATTATACCCTCACAGAATCCATAATTCTCCGATATCGGGTTTCTAAGTTCTTATTCCGGGGTTTAAGTCTCTGTTTTAGGTCCAAAATACAATCATTACAGGGGTTTAAGGTCACTATAAGCCTCAATTACACCTCACAACTTAAGAATTCCTCAAACCCTAACTAGAAATTTCCAAACCTCAATAAACGACACTAAATCGGTTCTAATCAAACATGGATGTAAAAGCAATGGAAATACTATGCTAATGGTTCAGAAATTACCTCACTTGGCAACTCAAGAAAATTCTTGAGTTGCCCCATGTGTCCAAAATCCTTGCTTTCTTGGTCCAAAGTGAAGCTAGAGGGCTTGTGCACACTTTTAATGAAGTGATTGAGGTGTTTTAAGGTGGAAAATGAGGTGTTTTGAGGATGAAGAGGAAGGGGGAGAGGGAGAGGCAGCCATGGAGTTAAGGGAGAGAGAAAGAGATGAAGAAAAATGAGGGGGACAAATGGGTATGGTTCTCTCTTGACCCCTCACACTCTCTCACTTGCCCATGCTTCATTTTTTTTATCATTTTCTTTTTCTTTTCTTTTCTTTTCTTTTCTTATCACTCAAAAATAAAACCATGAAAGAAATATATGGAAAAGTCATGATAAAATATAACACAAGCGTAAAAATGATATGGTGCATGTCATGTGCACAAAACATGCTTAATGCGCGATTAGCGATATTTAATCGCGATTAGCATCAAAATAGGGTATAATTAATTATAAAAATTCATAATTTGCTTAAATCACTTGAAGCACCCTCGTTTCAGTAATTTCCATAATTTTCCAATTTTTTCCCAATTTATCAGTATTTAATTATACCGCAATATTAAAATATTCAATATATTTATTATTTAATTATAAAAATTCCCAAAAATAATATTTTATTTTTCTGAAATGTTACATATGGTACGATCTATGATGAGTGATGCTGAGTTACTAATATCATTCTGGGGCACACATTGGTGACTGCGGTTTATCTACTGAACAGGGTTCCGACAAAAACCGTGTCTACCACTCCATATGAGATATGTTATGGGAAGAGGCCATCTCTTAAAAGAGTTAGGATATGGGGTTGTCCGGTTTTTCTAAAAAAGCTGAATCCGGACAAACTCGAGACACGATCGGTTTTATGTAAATTTGTGGGATAAAACACTCGTATGGATATCTTTTCTACCACTAGGAGGAACAAATGGTGTTTGTTTCTCAGTATGCCACATTTTTTAGAAAATGAATTTTTTATAAATAATACTGTTGGAAATGCGGTAGAACTAGAAGAAATTCCGGATACACAAACAATTACCGATGATTTGGTTGAAACTGAGGTTTCAGTAGAACCTGACGAACCTCAGCCACTCCGTAGATCTAGTAGGACTTCTCGCCCACCTGATAAATACTACGGTTTTCTAATTGACGGTGATAGAGAAGATTGCATCATGGATGATGATGATCCTACTAGTTTTCAACATGCTATCATGAGTGGTGACTCAGTGAAGTGGCTGGATGCCATGAGATCCGAAATGGAATCCATGCACACCAACAAAGTATGGACTTTGGAGGTTGCACCTTCTGGAGTAAAACCCATAAGGTGCAAAATAGATCTTTAAGAGAAAGATCGGTGTGGATGGTCAGGTGGAGACCTATAAAGCTAGACTGGTAGCAAAAGGATTTCGTGAAAGACCAGGCTTGGACTATGATGAAACCTTTTCACCAGTCGCAATGCTCAAATCCATTCGGATCTTGCTTGCTATAGCTGCTCACTATGATTATAAGATCCGGCAGATGAATGTTAAAACGACATTTCTAAATGGTGGATTAGAAGAATGCATTTTTATGGATTAGCCAGAAGGCTTCAATGATAGTGGTAGCAGCGGAAAAGCATGCAGGTTGCTTAAATCCATCTATGGATTAAAGCAGGCATCACGGAGATGGAACATCTGCTTTGATAATACAATCAAAGAGTTTGGTTTTATCAAAACTGTAGATGAACCATGTATTTATAAAAGGATTGTAGAGAGTACTGTTACATTCCTCGTATTGTATATGGACGACATTCTCTTGATAGGAAATGATGATCCTATGCTACAATCGGCCAAATTATTCTTATCGCAGCGTTTGTATTTACCCTAAAAGGAGGGGCTGTATGTTGGAAGAGTTCCAAGAAAGATACCATCGCTGACTCCACGATGGAAGCTGAATATATTGCTGCTAATGATGCCGCAAAAGAGGTAGTCTGGATGAGGAAGTTCATTTCTGAATTTCAGGTGGTTCCATCTATTGCTAATCCAATACCTATGTATTGTGATAGCAATGGAGCCATGGCTTTGGCAAAGGAACCGAGGTCCCATCAGATATCAAGACATATCTTGAGGTGGTATCACCTCATCCTGGAGATAGTGGATCGCCAGGACATCGAGGTACGGAAAGTAGACACGAAAGACAACAAGGTAGATCCATTCACCAAGGCCATCCCTCAAGTCTAGTTTGAGAGACTGTTCGAGAAGTTGGGCATGCGGTACGCCAGCAACTGGTTCTAGTGTAGACAGTGGGTACTTATTGCACCAACTACAGGCCTTAGAGCAAGTGGGAGATTGTTAGATATGTATGCCCAAGAGGCTTGTATTGTTTAGGATGCTAGGCATGTATATGTACAGAAACAATCTTTGCTCGAAATGATAGCGTGCTATCTGGTTTATCTTCATCTTGATGTGTGATGTGTTGTATTTCATATCTTTATATATATGTTGATGAAGCCCTTAGGATTATGCTTGACTATCGGAATTATGATGGAGATCATATTAGTGGGGCCTGGGCAGTCTATAAGCATATCCTTTAATAGTTCCTAGTCGAGGGTATATCGAGACAGGGCATCGATATTACCAGAGTAGACTAGTGTGTACGTTTCTTGACCCTGGGGGCGATGGTTGATCCCACAAGCATTGGTGTTTGACATCAAAGGTTGTACACAGGTGCTCATTGGAGAATGGGTACACCGAACAGGACTCGCCGAGAACTCCTAGATGGTATATATACCTATTGTCAGATAGCAATTCTCTGGTGACACTTGTACAGGTTAGTCTGTAGACCCGAGATCGTCATAGTGCTTTATGTGATTCCCACTGTGCTATGATTTCCTCCCTACCACGGCTCTACTGAGTCATGCAAACAGGTGGATTTTGGGTACAGTCCCGAATCGCATGGAGGCAGTGAGCGATAGGAAAGTTTCATCTCTCCCAGTATAGGGAGTTGATGTCGCGCTATGCTTGATCGGCCATAACAGCAAATCCCTGGCGAGGGTTCTCGAGATTTACCGATAAGTGTTATCGGTAGTTTCTCGAACCGTTATGGGCCATAAATCAGCATGACTTATAAAGTTACCGGGGTCTGACATTTACCACCCCTAGACTTCATATGCGACGTATCAGACGAAGAGACCGGACTGTACGGTAAGTGTTGCTTACAGGCTTGTTAGGGTTGGGATGCGTTCGCTCGTCGGCCATCACTTTTTCGTCATGTACCTGGGTAGCCGTTATGCACAGCTAGTGCCGCTGACGTGCTTGTGGTTAAATCCACTGCCAGCGTACTGTCGAGTCTTTAAAGTCCCACATAGAGAGTTTCCTGGTTCAGGTGAAAGATGTAGAGGCCGTATGTTGTTACGGCAGGGTTTCGATCATGTTCGTGTAATCGTTACAGGAATAATGATCGGAATGTTAATACCGGTAGGCTTTGGTTTAAGCCGTATGCCGGTATTATATTATTGGATTATTTGTTTTCGTATTTTTCAGAATTCGGATACGGGTATACTTATACGGTATACGGTGGATGGGTATTATTGTAATTGTTACAAGAATACCTTCTAGAAGGAGACACCTTATAAATGGATATTTATTTTGTGAAAATAAATAAATGAGGTGGCATTTGAAAAAGTTTAAGCATGGATGAAGGAATGGCTTGTTTAATTATTTTATTCATTTGGAGTTACTATTGAAGCATGGTGCAATTTTTTATTACATGCTTCAATTATTTCATTTTGAGCCGTATGATATTTTTCTATGCTTGAACTTTTCATTATCACTCTCACATTCTCTCTCTTCATTTCTCTCCTTCTTCCTCCTCTTTGCTTTACCCTCACATGAGTTGTGAATCAAATGCTTAGAGCAAAATCATAATCCAATACTTAATTTCTACATCATCTTAGTGATCTCTTCTAGCAAACTTGATCTCTAAGTTGAACCCTTGTAAAGAGTTTGTAGCTTGTTCGATAGCTCTTGGGTAGATCGTCTTGGATCTTGAGGTGGCCAGAGATCGAGCTCATTGCAACCACAAAGAGCCTAGGAGTCACATTCAAGTGAAGACCCGAAGGACCGGTTCCATTAAGTATAAATACTATCATAGTAGATTAGATCTTTTGATGGTTTTTGCTAGTTAGGGTTTAAGCACTAATCTTAGGTTATGTGGGTGTTGTATGCAAGAAAAATTATTGTTTACCACTTCCGCCTCCTCATAAGTATTGTGAGGGTGTGCAACATCTACTAACATGCGCGAAGGCCAAGTGCCTCATGCTGGCCTCCATAGATAATGAACACCAGAGGCGGTACGAGAATATGGACCTTGAATCCATATTCCTCCATACCAAGGAATTATATGGAGAGCAATTTCGTATCGCAAGATACGAGACCTCGAAGAAACTTTTTCAGGCGAGGTTGGCCATCGGATCATTTGTAGGGGAACACGTCCTTAATATGATTGGCTACATTGAGGAGCTCGCGGACCTCGGGAACACGTTAGAGAACGAGCTGTATACAGAATTGATTCTCCAGTCCCTTCCTTCCACCTACGCCCAGTTTATCATGAATTTTAATATTCAAGGTAAAGAAGTTGAACTTCCATAACTCCTCAACATGTTAAGGAGTGTTGAGGGCACCCTGAAGAAATCCAAGAAAGCACTCGCTCTGCTTATTAGTGGAGCTTCCTCTTCTAGGTCCAAGGCGAAAGAAAATGGAAAGAAGAAGAAGGCCCCCACCAAGCCGAGAGGCGGTGTTAGTAAGGTGGAAGCCAAGGGAAAAGAAAAAGTGGCAGGGCAGACAGTAGGAAGGAAGAATGCTTCTACTGTCATAAGAAGGGACATTGGAAGAAAGATTGCAGGGATTGGATTGCCAAGAACCAGGACCCGAAGCAAGTTGTGGCTTCAGGTGTGTTTGTAATTGAAAACTGTCTGTCAATCAACTCTACTTCGTGGGTATTGGATACCGGATCAGGATCTCATATCTGCAATTCTTTGCAGACACTGAGAAGCCGTAGGGTTCTGAAGACCGGTGATATTGTTAGTTATATGTATGCCCTAGAGGCCATTACTGTATATTGGATGTATATTGTAGTGGATGCTGGGACATATATAGGGAGGACTTTCTTGCTCGACATGATAGTATGCTATCTGGTTGATCTTTACCTTAACGTGTACACTGATTGTCTCTCTGTTACATGTTGGTAAAGCCCTTAGGATGTGTACTTGACTACCTGGACTGTGATGCGGATCATACTAGTGGGGACATGGTAGTCCATAAGTACATCCTTCAAAGTCCCTAGTCGTGGGTGTATCGAGACGGGGCATCGATATACCAGAGTAGACTAGCGTGTACCTTCTCGACCCATACAGATGGGCGATGGATGATCCCATATCCATTGGTGTTTGACATCAGAGATGATATACGGGTGCTCAGTAGAGACTGGGTACACTGGACGGACTCGCTGAGAACTCCCAGATGGTATTATACCTCACGTCAGATGGCAGTTCTCTGGTGACACTGGTACAGAGTAGTCTGTTGACCCGAGATCGTCATAGAGTCTTGTGTGGTTCCCACTGTGCTTTGATTTCCATCTTACCACGTCCAAGAGGGCGTGCAAAACGGTGGTTTTTGGGTACAGTCCCGAGTCACATGGAGGCAATGAGCGATAGGAGGGGATTCGTCTCTCCCGGTATAGGGGGTTGATGTTGCGCTGTGTTCGATTGGCTATAACAGGAAATCCCTAGCCAGGGTTGCTGAGATTTACTGGTAAGTGTTACCAGTAGTTTCTCGAATTGTTATAGACCTCATATCGACACGACTTATCAAGCTATTGGGGTATGACGTTTACCACCCTTAGGTGAGATATGCAACAGATCAGACGATCAGACCGGACTGTACGGTAGTGTTACTGGTTGGATTCACTGGAGTGTGAGCGGGCTTGCTCGTCGATCTTCAGATCGCTCAATACCCGGGTGGCCGTTACGTTTAGCAGACCGCTTGCGGCTTGTGGATGTTTGATATGATCATCATCCGCTGCCGGCGTATTGACGAGTCTTTAGAGTCCTACACAGAGGTTTCCTGGCTCAAGCGAAACGAAATAGGAGCGCATATGAGATATGTGCGGGACCGAGAATGATACCAGTATGTGATACTGTATTCGATTCTCGCGATTTGTGAAATTGATCGGTTATATGCGATGTAGCCGGGTTATCGGATCAAGTGTTGATTCGATAAGTTGTTACTGTTGATATTAGTCGGTTATATGCGATATGACCGGATCATTAAATCAAGTGTTGATTTAATGATTTAATGCATAATTATATATTTGATATATTACTTTGCATTAACTAGTATCGGTTCACTTTAAATGGATTTTCTCACTCGGGTGTGCACATTTCATATGCGATATGATTTGTGCACTTGCTTGTATCATGTTTGATGGTGCATGCCCTTTTTGTTAAGTGTATAGAATTAAACCTTGGTTAATGGAATGGTTAGGGTTTACTATTTGATTATTCATTTTATTCATTTGTTTATTTCTTTTTGGAAAAGAAAAAAAAATTGCATGATAAAATGGTGGCATTTTTGTTTCATTCATGAAGCTTCATGAATACTTTGACCATTGCAACCATTTTGTCATCTTGTAAAAACCTAACCATTCACTAACCATGATCAATTCTCTACATTAAACCATGGTTACTATTATGATAAGGATGTTTTTTCTTTTCTTATATAACATAATTCTTATCATAATATTCTTCTTCTTCTTCCTTCAACTCAAGAAGAAAACCTAAGGTCCATCAATGGTGATTGATGATTAAGAGTGAGAAATCCAAATCTAAAGTCTACCCACTTCCTATTTCTTCATCCTCTACCTCTTGCCAAGTAGTAGAGTGTGTTTTCTTCACAAGTTTCTTGACTTGGTGAAGTCGGAGCTTGATTTAGCGATGCCTCGACGTAGATCATCTTCGGCATGGACATCGATGACCTAGCCCGTCCATTCTCCGATGAAGCCGATGCTAGAGCCCGGATTCTTTTTGGACAGCGGAGAGGACTTCGTTGCGGAGCTATGGAGGTGGAGAACCGGATCTACAAAGGTTGTATTTCCGTATCTCTTAGTTAAGTATTAACTAGTTATCTTTTCGCCTAGATTTCTAGCCAACGATCCGTAGTCGGGTTTCTCGGCACCTAGATTTTTTGAAATTGGCATGGTTGGTGCCTTGTGAGACCTCATTAGCGTGCCTAGGAACCCTACAGTAGTATCAGAGCCTAGCTAGAGCCTTAGGCGAAGTCTAGACGGATATTGAACTCCGAACGAACCCGAAATCCTAACACACCCATGCTCTCTGTCCAATTTTCAAAAACAG
This sequence comes from Agapanthus africanus, assembly GCA_030015575.1. Classification (NCBI taxonomy): domain Eukaryota; kingdom Viridiplantae; phylum Streptophyta; class Magnoliopsida; order Asparagales; family Amaryllidaceae; genus Agapanthus; species Agapanthus africanus. The sequence goes on from CM057341.1 coordinate 511,075,447, forward strand.
GGATTTTTCAGTATTAAAAATATGCAGAAATATCAGCAGGTTATTTTAAGAGTAACTGTGAAATACGAGTGCGTAATTCCATCAAACTGCCGCGGTTCCGCGGCACGAGCATGGCTCGTGCGGCGGATCCGCGGCTGTACGGACTCATTCTTAAGTCAATGTTACACAGTAACTCCTAATTGATATTGCTTGTTTTCCTGGGTATTTTTAAATATTATTCAAGAGTTGAATTTTTCTGGGTTGTTTTGGGATTTCATGGACTCGATCGGATTATCAAATTTTGTCTGTGTGGCTTTCCGGATAAATTTTAGAATATGTTAAAAAGTTCGACCGGATATAAATACCCAATTTTTCCCCTGTCGGGAAATTTCCAAGTGTTGGATTTTTCCGTAGTTTAACGACGTTCTAAGTAGTGCAAGTAACGCGATGGACCCTCTAGAAGACAACAAACCTTAACTCGATTATGTGACCGTTTTGAACTGCCCTTTGAACCTTCGGGTTTGGGGCAGTACGGCGTGCCACATGTGAGGCGTTGGCTTGACCCTTCTACGGCTGGACCGTTAGTACTGAGGCACGAACTGAATGTTGTTAGACTCATATTTCATGTGTTGATCTGTATCGGGAAAACTTGGGCATTCGATTGTTTGATCGGAAAGTTTGACATTTTCTATTTATCCGGAATGGGATACAATAATTGGAATTCACAATAAGTTATGAGATAACTGAATGAATGTTATAAACGTAGCAGTTTAGTCTCACTTGATCGGTTGCCACGGAATTTTGATGTGATCAAAAGTCCGTCGCAATCACGTAGCGTACGCGGATACTCGCCGGGTAAACTTAATAGACAGCCTCACTCAATAGCCCCGACCAAGTGACTATAGGAGAACCCCGTCGCCGAAAGCATCCGTTCGGGTGCTCGCGGTAGCGGTGTTCCGCCTTGGTGCACTTCGTCGACGGTATCAGGGGTGCGACCGCCTACTAAAGTTTGCGACGAGCATTCGATCAGTTTTTCGGGAATCTTGTTGAATTGCCCGACTTGATATTGAAAAGTGTTTTCGATAATGAGACTAAAATGCGGGGTTTATAATTGTTTCATGCGATGTCTAAGTAATTCATTTGGTCAGGAATGCGATGTCTGAGATGGTTGCGGATTCCAACTGTTGTAGTTTTACACTTTCTTTTCTGTGACCGTAAGTGTAATATGTGATATCTCCGGTTTCGTTGCTATATGTCAACGACAATTGGGATACGCATGTTTACTTACGTTGATGACATGTGATGTTATGTGTTGCTGGATATGTTATATTGGATCGTCGTGTTTGAATAGCCAGGGTTTTTTATGTGAGATGAGTGTTTTTCATTTTCATTCATGTAAAAACTTGTATGTAATATTCTTTTATTTGGGGCGCTTCCAGGTTGCGGAAGTTGTCACCGTTGATGCATATTATTTACTATTCTGCATTAGGATAGACCCAAGGAGGAGGGCACAAGTAACCGGGTTCTGGAGTCCAGTGGGAGACCAACTCGAGGAGTCGAGTCCGGGTCTCCTAACTATAGAATTGGTAGGGTTGCTTGCCGCTCTCGTAGGGGTCTAGGGGTGTGGGTTTGGCTATTCATCACGACCGTGGAATCCGTGTTTTATACTGGCTCGTATTGAAAACACGGACGTCCTAGTATATCCAATATTTCATATGATTCTTCTGCTGCAATATCTCTGATGTGTTTCTGTGATGGATATAGTATATAGTATATATGATATATTATATAGACGTTGCTTATGTTTTACACCCGCGCTAGCCCTGCCCTGCTCTGTTGTTAGTTACCTAACCTAACGGTGCACGAGGGGACATCGAGGCGAATGCGGATGGCATAAGTGTACGTCATATCTATCTGTGATGTTTAGGTACTTAAATGATGGGACTTCATTAATGAGATTAACGAAATAAAAGAAACCTAAGATGTTGTAGAATCGAATTTCAAAATAAAACAGGTAGCTACAGTTCTTGCTTTGCACAGCGGTATATATGATATATCCTGCACCTTATTCGATAAGGAAAGGACCGAGATCCCTTCACCGGGAGTGACTCCTTTAGCAATAACTGGCAGATGCTACACACTCGGTTTGTCTTTTGATAGCTTTTAAGAGTTTTTGCTTTGCACAGTGATATATATGATATATCCCGCACCTCATTCGACGAGGAAAGGACCGACGATCCCTTCACCGGGAGTGACTCCTTTAGCAAAACTAGAAAAGCCTCAAATACACTCCATTTCAAAATTCATTCGATCCTACAACGATATCAAGTTCATTACGCAATAGGTTTTCAGAAAAACCTGTCGTAGCCCTTCGTCATTTCAGATAAGTCCAATTTAGTATTCGTGCTACGTTTGTTGACCTCCGTCAAGGCGTAGTGTGCGGTAGCTAACTAGTATTTATCTGTTTATGCATATGATGCAGATTGAGTTAGGGTAGTCGTGCGGCCTTGTTGACCTCCGTCAAGGGTCGTGCGGGTGGGTTTAATTCGATCAAGAAATGACGGGTTGAACTTGACTAGTAGCCTATGGTTTGTTGACCTCCGTCAAGGTCATAGGGTGCTAGGGGCAAAATATTATCGGGAATTTCAAGTGTTGAAATTTGCAATAAGATTGCATACCTTCTATGAGATAGTTGGATCCCGATACCCGCTGCGAGTAAGAGTTACTCCTGGGAGAGTTTTATACATTACAATTAGCCGATCAAGTAGGTGTCTAGAAAGGTGTCAACGGGGTTACGCCTCTGGGAAAACGAGGTTTACATTAATTAGGTTCGTGCGAAAGCACGGGGGACCTCCCTCAAAGTACCGACACTGGCCTGGCTGAAAGATTGGCGAACTTGTAGTGTGTAATTAATCCCGGCTAGTCTTTCCTTTTAGGGTTTGAAGGAAGATTTGATAAAAAGCAGTGGGAGCCATCCTGATTAGATAAAATAATAACCAATCTATTCTTGCAAGAGCGCACGCTGAGTGTTTTCTTCTCTCTCTCTCCTGGTAGCGACCATATCACGCCTTAATCAAGATAATAATACGGATTATTGACCGAACCCGCTTGTTATACTGAGCTGGGAAACGTTGGTCCCGCTCTAACTTATAATTATTATAAGACAAAGCAGGAAATTGGGGATTACCAGAATTCTCGTGCCGCCCAAACGAAGAGAGTGCATGCTGATGCATCATCTTCGGGTGTGTTCTTTATACAGAACTGTTTCTCTATTCTTTACGTCCTGGGTATATGATACCGGATCAGGATCCCGCATATGTAATATGTTACATGGGCTACAGATAGGTAAAGAACTGAGAACGGGTGATAAGTTTCATGAGGCAGAAAACGGGGCAAGTGTTGCAGCCAAGTCTGTTGGTCACTGTCACCCTGTATTACAAATACATTGATTCTGAACGAATGTTATTAGATACCGAACCTGATATACAAAATCATATCAGTCTCTTTATCAGTAAAGAAATGATAAAATTTTGTATTGTTGGATAATGTTTTGAACATTTCCTATATCAAAAGTTGATCGGTTCAGGCACGTTATCTAAAAGCATTGATGTTCTAAATCAAACTACAGTTCTTAGTATATGGAACACACACAAGAGGAAGAGTTCAGAAATGAACGGATTCTTCTTGAGGTATTGTAGACTAGGTCAGATCAATGTGACCCGACTAGCTGAAGTTACATTTAGATGTATATTTAAATTAGTTTGAATTTACATCTTGTGAAACTTGCCAGTCATGTCACAGAGATAAGATGACCATAGCTCCGTTTACTGGAAACAGAGAAAGAGTTAGTGTACTCTTGGGATATGATATATGTTGATGTATGTAAGCTCCCCTGTCTACACATGCCAAGATTGGTTCTTTGTACTTCATTACATTCTCTGATGATCTCTTTCGAGTTTCAGACCTATGTTCCTGTTGAAACACAAGTCCGAACCTTATGAGATATTCACAGAATATAAGTTAGAAGTAGAGAACCAAAATACGGGTATAAGTATTATGTCCTTTGATGAGATCAAGGAGGAGAATACTTGAGCACGGAATTCCAGGACTATTCTAAAGGAGAATGAGATTCTCTCTCAGCATTACTCCTCCGTATACACCATAGCACGATGGTATATCGGGGCGGAGCAGATACACCCTATTTGATATGGTGTGCTCTATGATGAGTAATACTGAGTTACCTTTTTGCTTTTGGGAGTTATGCACTTACGAAGTTGCATACCTATTGAATAGGGTTCCAATCAAATCAGTTGCCTACCGCTTCATATGTGATATGGAAAGGGAAGAGCCCATATCTTAAGTTGGTTAAGATTTGGGGTTGTCTGGCCTATGTATAAAAGCAAAATCCGGACAAGCTCGAGGCAAGGTCTATTATGTAGAACTGAAAAAGTTCCAGCTATACGAACTACAGCAGATGATTTGATAGAACCAAGGGATTCAGTAGATTCCAACGAACCTCAGCCTCTCCGCCGATCTAGTAGGGTTCCTCACCCACCTGAGAGATACTTCTGTTTCTCTATGACAGTAGGAGCAAGGATTGCATCATGAGATGATGACCCAACTAGTTTCGAGCAGGCCATCGAGAGTAAGACTCTGTAAGAATGGCTGGATGCTTAGTGATCTGAGATGGAATCCTTATACACCAACAAAGTATGGACTTTGGTTGCTATATCTGAAGGGTTAAATCCCCATCAGGAGCAAGTAAATCTTGAGAAGATTACTTGGTGTACATCGAAAAGTTGAGACTTTCAAAGCTTGACTTGTTAAAGGTTTTCATCATCGACCAGGCGTGGATTATGATGAAACCTTTTCTAAGGATCTATGCTTAAGTCCATCCAGATCCTACTTACCACGGCTACATACCATGACTATGATATCTGGTGGTTGGGTGTCTTGACTGATTTTCTAAATGATGATTTGGAAGAGAGCGTCTATAAGTACACAGCCAGAAGGCTTCGTAGACAGTGGGAGCAGCGGAAACGTGTGCAAGATGTTTTATAGGATAAAGCAGGCATCGCGGAGTTGGAACGTCTGTTTTGATGAAGTAGTCAAAGAGTTTGACATCATCAAAATGGTAGATGAACCTTGTATATACAAAAAGGTAGTAGGGAGTATGGTGGTGATCCTCGTAGAGTACGTGGATGACATACTCTTGATAGGGAAAGAGTTTCCTATGCTACGCTCGATCAATCTCCGCTTATCACAATGATTCTCCATCAAGGATCAAAATGATACCTCCTAAATCCTGGATTTTGGATCTATGAGATAGATCTAGTTGGAAATTAGGATACTCACTAGTTGTAGTGAGAAGGTATCAATCGACCCTGGGGAGAATCACTGGAAGTGTTCCAGAGTGATAAAGACGACTGAATGTCAGTCACAGGCATTGTCTTTACCCTCAGTGGAGGGACGGTATGTTGGAAGAGTTCCAAGCTAGATACCGTGGCATACTAGAAGATAAAGGCGGGATACATCGCTACTTAAGATGCTACCAAAGAGGCTGTTTGGGTGTATATTGGTTCATGAGATGAACTATGTTCCTCCCATTGTGTGACAAAGGAGTTGTGGCTTATGCCAAGGAATGCCGGTCCCATCAGTGATCCAGACATATTCTAAGGCAGTATCACCTGATCATGGAGATGGTTAATCTCCAGGGTGATCGAGGTTTGGAGAGTAGACTCAGAGGACAACACAGCGGATCCACTCACAAAGGCCTGTTCCCAGAGAGAGACTTTTATGGGATGGTTGAGTATGAGATACCGCAACCACTGCTACAGATGGCCCTAGTGCAAGTGGGAGATTGTTAGTTATATGTATGCCCTAGAGGCCATTACTGTACATTGGATGTATATTGTAGTGGATGCTGGGACATATATAGGGAGGACTTTCTTGCTCGACATGATAGTATGCTATCTGGTTGATCCTTACCTTAACGTGTACACTGATTGTCTCTCTGTTACATGTTGGTAAAGCCCTTAGGATGTGTACTTGACTACCTGGACTGTGATGCAGATCATACTAGTGGGGACATTGTAGTCCATAAGTACATCCTTCAAAGTCCCTAGTCGTGGGTGTATCGAGATGGGGCATCGATATACCAGAGTAGACTAGCGTGTACCTTCTCGACCCATACAGATGGGCGATGGATGATCCCATATCCATTGGTGTTTGACATCAGAGATGATATACGGGTGCTCAGTAGAGACTGGGTACACTGGACGGACTCGCCGAGAACTCCCAGATGGTATTATACCTCACGTCAGATGGCAGTTCTCTGGTGACACTGGTACAGAGTAGTCTGTTGACCCGAGATCGTCATAGAGTCTTGTGTGGTTCCCACTGTGCTTTGATTTCCATCTTACCATGTCCAAGAGGGCGTGCAAAACGGTGGTTTTTGGGTACAGTCCCGAGTCACATGGAGGCAATGAGCGATAGGAGGGGATTCGTCTCTCCCGGTATAGGGGGTTGATGTTGCGCTGTGTTCGATTGGCTATAACAGGAAATCCCTGGCCAGGGTTGCTGAGATTTACTGGTAAGTGTTACCAGTAGTTTCTCGAATTGTTATAGACCTCATATCGACACGACTTATCAAGCTATTGGGGTCTGACGTTTACCACCCTTAGGTGAGATATGCGACAGATCAGACGATCAGACCGGACTGTACGGTAGTGTTACTGGTTGGATTCACTGGAGTGTGAGCGGGCTTACTCGTCGATCTTCAGATCGCTCAATACCCGGGTGGCCGTTACGTTTAGCAGACCGCTTGCGGCTTGTGGATGTTTGATATGATCATCATCCGCTGCCGGCGTATTGACGAGTCTTTAGAGTCCTACACAGAGGTTTCCTGGCTCAAGCGAAACGAAATAGGAGCGCATATGAGATATGTACGGGACCGAGAATGATACCAGTATGTGATACTGTATTCGATTCTCGCGATTTGTGACATTGATCGGTTATATGCGATATAGCCGGGTTATCGGATCAAGTGTTGATTCGATAAGTTGTTACTGTTGATATTAGTCGGTTATATGCGATATGACCGGATCATTAAATCAAGTGTTGATTTAATGATTTAATGCATAATTATATATTTGATATATTACTTTGCATTAACTAGTATCGGTTCACTTTAAAAGGATTTTCTCACTCGGGTGTGCACATTTCATATGCGATATGATTTGTGCACTTGCTTGTATCATGTTTGATGGTGTATGCCCTTTTTGTTAAGTGTATAGAATTAAACCTTGGTTAATGGAATGGTTAGGGTTTACTATTTGATTATTCATTTTATTCATTTGTTTATTTCTTTTTGGAAAAGAAAAAAAAATTGCATGATAAAATGGTGGCATTTTTGTTTCATTCATGAAGCTTCATGAATACTTTGACCATTGCAACCATTTTGTCATCTTGTAAAAACCTAACCATTCACTAACCATGATCAATTCTCTACATTAAACCATGGTTACTATTATGATAAGGATGGTTTTTATTTTCTTATATAACATAATTCTTATCATAATATTCTTCTTCTTTTCCTTCAACTCAAGAAGAAAACCTAAGGTCCATCAATGGTGATTGATGATTAAGAGTGAGAAATCCAAATCTAAAGTCTACCCACTTCCTATTTCTTTATCCTCTACCTCTTGCCAAGTAGTAGAGTGTGTTTTCTTCACAAGTTTCTTGACTTGGGGAAGTCGGAGCTTGATTTAGCGATGCCTCGACGTAGATCATCTTCGGCATGGACATCGATGACCTAGCCCGTCCATTCTCCGATGAAGCCGACGCTAGAGCCCAGATTCTTTTTGGACAGCGGAGAGGACTTCGTTGCGGAGCTATGGAGGTGGAGAACCAGATCTACAAAGGATGTATTTCCGTATCTCTTAGTTAAGTATTAACTAGTTATCTTTTCGCCTAGATTTCTAGCCAACGATCCGTAGTCGGGTTTCTCGGCACCTAGATTTTTTGAAATTGGCATGGTTGGTGCCTTGTGAGACCTCATTAGCGTTCCTAGGAACCCTACAGATATGACCCTCAGGGTTGCTAACTTAGCGAGCGTGGATACTGTGTCCGTAGGGGAATATCACCTTGGATTGACGAGTTGATATATTTTGGTTTTGCGCAACTATTTTTGTGTACCTAGTTTGACTTGTAATATCATTTATGTATCTTTGTTATCAAAAGAAGGTTATGATTTTACATTTGTAAGCGATGTTGTAAACATCCACCTTAATCATGGTTTGATTGGTTCAGGTACTCTAAACAACGGTATATACGTATTAAACCAACTACAAGTTTTCAATGTCCAAAACACACTTAAAAGAAAGACTCCAGAATTAAATCATGCTTTCTTATGGCATTATAGACTAGGTCACATCAATGAGACAAGGTTAACCAAGTTACATAAAGAAAGATATTTGGATCCGTTCGAATATCAATCTTATGCAACTGTTCAATCACGTCTCAAAGGAAAGATGACAAAGACTTCGATCACTGGACACGGAGTAAGAGCGAGCGAGTTCTTGGGACTCATACATAGCGACGTGTGTGGTCCAGTGTCTACACATGCAAAAAGTGGTTATTCCTATTTCATTACTTTTACGGATGATTTCTCTAGGTATGGACATATTTTCTTGATTAACATAAATCCGAGGCATTTGAGAAATTCCGAGAATATAAGAATGAAGTGGAAAAACAAACCGGCAAAAGTATCAAGACACTGAGATCTGATCGAGGTGGTGAATACTTGAGTGTCGAGTTCCTGGATTACCTAAAAGAGAATGGAATTCTCTCTCAGCTTACTCCTCCATACACACCACAGCACAATGGTTTATTGGAGAGATGGAACCAAACCCTATTTGATATGGTACATTCCATGATGAGTAACGCTGAGTTACCGCGATCTTTCTGGGGCTATGCACTAGAATCAGCTGCATATCTTTTGAATAAGGTTCCTACCAAGACTGTGCCTACCACTCCATATTAGAAGTAGAGTGCGAAGAAACCCTATCTTCAATACCTGAAGATATGGGGATGTTCAGCTTTTGTTAAAAAGCAGCATGCGGACAAACTCGAGGCACGCTCAGAACTGTGTAAGTTTGTGGGATACCCAAAGAACTCCAGGGGGTATCTTTTCTATTACACCGAGGAACAAAAGGTTTTTGTTTCTCGTCATGCCTACTTTCTGGAACATCAGTTTTTAGAAAAAGAAACAAGTGGGATCGCAATAGAACTGGAAGAAATTCCAGAATCACAAGCTATTACTGAAAGCTCGGTGGAACCAGAAGTTCCAAAAGAACAGGACATTCCTGCACCACTCCGCAGGAGTAGTAGGATGTCTCATCCGCCCGAGAGATACTGCGGTTTTATCGTAGACAAGGATAGAGAGGATTGCATCTTTGATAATGATGAGCCGACAAACTTCCAACAAGCCATTCAGAGCACCAACTCGGTAAAATGGCTGGATGCAATGCGGACCGAGATGGAGTCCGTGTACACCAACAAAGTAAGGACTTTGGACATTGCTCCAGAAGGGGTAAAACCCGTAGGCTGCAAATGGATCTTCAGAAAGAAGATTGGTGTAGATGGACATGTTGAAACCTATAAGGCTAGACTTATTACAAAAGGATTTCGTCAAAGACCTGTTTTGTACTATGATGAAACCTTTTCTCCAGTGGCTATGCTCAAATCCATTCGGTTCCTTCTTGCCATTGCTGCCTTCCACGATTATGAGATTTTGCAAATGGACGTTAAAACCGCTTTTCTAAATAGACATTTGGAAGAGTGCGTCTATATGGACCAGCCAAGGGGTTTCATTCAGAGTGGGAGCAGCGGGAAAGTGTGCATGTTGCTTAAGTCTATTTATGGACTAAAGCAGGCATCGCGGAGTTGGAACATCTGTTTTGATGAGACGGTCAAAGAATTTGACTTTATCAAAAATCCAGATGAGCCGTGCATTTATAGTAAGATTGTAGCACGTACTGTTGTATTCCTAGTCTTGTACGTGGATGACATTCTCTTGGTAGGAAATGACATTCCTATGATACAATCTGTAAAAGGGTTCTTGTCACATAGGTTCTCCATGAAAGACCTGGGTGATGCCTCTTACTGTAACATTTCAGAAAATATAAAATATTATTTTTGGAATTTAATATTAAAATAATATATTTCCCGAAAACTGCCCGATTTGCGAAATTGGGGTTTTCGAAAAAAAGTATAAATATATACCAATAATTGTGAAATAAATGGAAATTAAAATGATTTATTCATTTAATAATATATTTAAAGGATTTGGCATTTTTAAAATTTATTATATGCAGTTTTGATAAAAACCTGATTAGTGCACTGCTAATCGCGATTAGGCCAAATCCGTGTTTCTACAGTTTTCATGGTTAGTGCACCATGACATGTCACATGTTATTTCATTTGTGTTGTTTTATTTGGGTGTATGTGTTTTTGGTGAGAAAAGAAAGGGAAAAAGGTGTAATGATGATTTGGAGAGAGAGAGGGGACACAATGATGAAAATAGGCATGCTTGGAGAGAGAGAGTGAGAATAATTGAGAGAGAGAGGGGGGGCTGCCTCATTATTATTTTCTCCACCATTTTCATCTCCTTCTTCCTCTTTCTCAAGTTCCCTTCCCTCCACCTACAACCACCAAAAAAAATCCCCCCCAAAACCTTGTCAAAACCCTATACCCCTTTCACAAAAAATGATCACCTCCTCACCCTCATTGCAATGGACCAAGAAAAGTGGGATTTTGTCAAGTTTAGGACTTCTAGGGTTTGCTTAAGTGACATCCATGAGGTATAATTTCTTCCATTAGTTTAGTTTCAAGTTTTCCTAGCTTTTAGAGTTCGTTTAGTGATGGATTGGTGATACTTAGAAATCCTAGTGACGGTTTGAGTGAAATTGTTGATTGGTGATGATTGAATGGCTGTTGAGTAGTTGTTTAAGACCTGAAATTTATTATAGAAACCAAAATCCGGATTTAGGATTTTGTTCATGTCGGTTTTGTGAGTTTATAGGGTGTGCAGGGAAATCTGAAGCAACCCGGGGAATTTTTTAGGAAAGCAAAACACTCCACGGACCAAATTAGAGTACTAGGAGACCACCTTGACGAGACAAAGCCCAGAGGAGCCTTGGGAACCGAGCTTGCCGGATTTTAAGGCCTTAGGGCCGGCCACTTGGTGAGGGTAGGGGTCTAGGTTGGTTCAGTAGGTCATATCCACCTTGTACTACACCCTAGACTTGTTTGTGCAACTCCTTTTGACCTGAGTCAAAATCTGGGAGCATTTTTGTGTGATTTTTACTATGTTTTCTGTATTTTGAAATGCTAATTTTTGATATTTGAATTCGTTTTTGGTTGTTGGATGTTTGTACATCAACAATAAGGGTTGTTTGGTTGATTTTGTATGCATAAGCTATAGGTTCTAGCTTATGAGCAATGCGCGTGCCGTATTGGAATTCAGAACATGATTTTAATAGTGTGGCGATATGTGTTGTAATTGTAGATACTTTCATGTGGATTCCGAGGCTACGGAGCGTGGCGTCATCAACTTCAGCAAGCGAAGACCACAGTGAGTAGATCTATATCTACGGAGGAAGTCGGGTGGATGGCGTATAGCACCCCCGCAAACTTTGATGGAAACCAATTTATATATATAGATTATGATTAATGAAACCTTTAATAGGATACTATAGATAGAGTTAAAAGGTAGTTAGAGAACCATATTAGAAACTTAGGGTAGTTAGATGTGATATGATACGATTAGTATGTGATGACGGAACTTGAGGATGATATTTGACGACATTGCCGTTTAGGGTACTATAGGACTAGATAGTCGATGTAGGTGTGTCATCCGAAACATACCTATTTCCAAACTGAAGGATCGTATGCATCTTTTAAACAGATACCTTGAGGTATGTTAGGATTTTCAAATGATATACTTTCTTTAAAAACACCGTAGCCCCTACTTTCAAAACTACGATTCGCATCTTTCAAAAACTTTTTGTATGGTTCGGGTGTGTATGTTAGATTAGATACTTATGCTTATAGTAAAGGTAGAATGTATTTGTAAAATTGACTTGATGAGGGATACAAATGCGATAAAAAGAGAATACGATTTAATATGTTATTTGATGATATGTTGGTATACGGATGCAAGTCGATTGAGATGATTTATACCCAGCCAATCCCCTGATATGAGATTATTGCGGATGTGACCTAGGACATAGGTATACAGAGATATTTATATGTGTTGTGAATCGTGAGTATTAGCCGTACATGACATTAGGTCCGTAACCTCCTCGTCTTATAGGTAGATAGGATCCCTGATAGCTTGATGCCGCCGTACGATGATTTTCCGTGCGTGATGAGTTTGACTTGATGATTGATCCATACCCTTGACTAGAGGTTGCTGTACGATGGATTATACCGTACGCGATGTTGTTAGGTTGGATGCCGATTAATAGATTCACCGACTCGATCATGTTAGATATGTATACCTTATAGCTTTTAGCTGACGATTTGCCTTATACTGCATTCATGTTATTCGCATTGCATTACTTATACCTGTGCTAGTACACCTGCACTATTATCAATGATGTGTATGTTGCACTTACACAGATTTGCCGGTTCACACACTTCATCATCGATAATTGCCATGTCACTACACAGTAGAATCACTGCATCAGGATATGCCACTTGTACATTCATACTTGCGCACATATATATTGTACACTCATGCTTGTGTATATACCACTTGTACATCCATATTGGCACACATACATATTGTACACTCATGCTTGCGTATATACCACTTGTACATCCATATTGGCACACGTACATATTGTACACTCAAGCTTGCGTATATACCCACTTGTACATCCATATTGGCGCACATACATATTGTACACTCATGCTTCCGTATATACCACTTGTACATCCATATTTGCACACATACATATTGTACACTCGTCCTTGTGTATATACCCACTTGTACATCCATATTGGCGCACATACATATTGTACACTCATACTTGCGTATATACCCACTTGTACATCCATATTGGCGCACATACATATCTTGTGCATCCATGCCTACGTACATACACATTTGTACATACATAGATGATGTTGGCTTTGATTTTGTAGAATTGGGGACCGCATGTACTATTTTAAAAACTGGATCCATTTAAAAGAGCGGTTTTCCCTTATTATGTCATATCACTGTCCATGTTGCATGATATTCGGATATGCTTACATTTCTATTATATATCGCATACAACATGCTTTATGATTATACGCATTGAGATATGTTGTTTCCATGAGATTTCTGGATTTGAGAACCGTGGCTATTTCAAAAGAAAGCATGTACTGTTTTAAAAACCCGGTTTCTCTTGATATGATATTTCAGTGCGTCCACCATGCGTTTTCTTGGTTCTGAGATGTATGACATGTGAAACCCGATTCGAGGAGTTGGATGAGGCCGATTGCAGGTACATGGTGGACCCGGTATGGTACCCAGGACGAGAACGAATTGCTATACAGTAGACGGTGAGCCTGGATGAGGGACCACTACCTACCGGTGATTGGTTGGACCTGGCGGTTATCCGGAGGATACTGACCAGAGACGAGAGATGGATACGGGCCGACCCGTACTGCCGGGGCCGGGGGCCAATTCCGCAGATGGAGCCCGTGGGCCGATCCGGACTGACGAAGCCCGATATATGAGGATTTACGTGCCGATGCTGGGCACGGTTTTCATGATGTTTTCGAGTGTCGATGCTAGGCACTCAGGTTCCATGATTTTGATGTGTCGCGAGGGACACACGTTTATTTATATCCTTATATTTTCATGCATATGCTTTTGATGATGCATACATACAATGATTATATGGTTGGATGAGATCCACATGCATACCTACATTGATTATATGGGTAGACGAGATCCACATGCATACATATATTGATTTGGCTAACTAGTCCCTCATCTGATTCGATGAATGAAGTGCTTCCTATTCTTACTTATTGTTGGATGATATCCGCATACTGATTGACATTGATATTAGTGTTGGCACATATACAGACCCGGTCACCTTAGATATCATAGTATTACCTTTAAGATATAGTTGACCTAGGAGTCGTTGTTTATTCGATTTTTTCTTGTAGATGTTTTTCTACTCTCGAGTTGGCAACTCACCCCCGTTGTGCCACAGTTCTTGTAGGTTGACCGCACGGATCAATAGCGGTATCGCTGGCACATATCTTCATTTGGGTGTTTTGCATTGGTAGGTGGGGCATTTGTATCGTACCCACTCTTGTATTTATATTTCTTATTTTATCTAGTCAACTCCATCAATCAAAATTAGTATTTGTATAAGTAATGAGGCTTAGTGAGATTTGTGGTTGCGAGACTTAGAGCGAAGGTATTTCCGCTACTTGTGCTTTTGATGTTTTGCTTATTTCTTTATCTTTTGTGGTGATCTTCGCCGTTGGGCTTCGTATACTTACATATACTGTCTTGCGTGATTGTGATCCGCCGTTTGGCGAAGTGCTAGCTCCCGCTTGGGGATGCCATTATTCTTGTTATATATTTATGGTTTTGGATCAAAATATACAAAGGAGGTGCTGCACAAATTTTTAAAAAGACGAAACACGTTTTCAAACTAGTAAATTTCACTTGCATTTTTTATGTTCCTTTTCTATGCATTAAGAAAACTTGATTTCATTATACCATTATTTCAAAACTTCACCTCCTTTATTTTCTTAAAAAGATTTAGATTTCTGGGTTTCAGCTTACTTGAATTACGTTATGCCTCTAGACGTTGCGTGATTTAAGTGCTGGTCACGAGCTAATATTTCGGGTCGTGAAAAAGTTGGTATCAGAGTACTAGATTTAACCTTCGTTTGAGCCTATGTTTGACTATGCGGAGTCTAGGGCGGGTACGTATTTCGGAACCCAGGCTTGACCTTACGGAACTCAGACTTGAACGGGAGGGGGGGTATTAGACCCGAACATTCGTTTCATAGGTTAACCCTGATTGATGGAGTAGGTAGCTTGAGTAGAGTGACGTACCGTACGTATGTTCCGTAGCATATTTACGATACGATACCCCACTTAAGAAACCTTAGGATGTACATATTTTGAGATCTATGATTCTCTTCATACCCATGACTATACATCCATTTGAGATCCTTGTTTCTATTCATTTCCATGATCATACTCTCATTGATGCCGTTCCTTCTTATGATCATGTATCCATTCTGGATCTGTCGTTTCCTCTCATGCTGTTGATCTGCTTTCTTCGATACTCGATTGAGGTTCCTGTCACCATGGTTTGAGCGCGGATTGAGCTGCTGCTAGTGTTGCGGTCAGAGCAAGCTCGTCTGGTACGAGGGCTGACCATTATGTTTTCTGGTGACACGGGAATGTCTCGAGGTAGTATTGTGTTGTGACCTCCTGTTGAGGCGAGTGTTTGATTTTGCACCGGATGATCGGGCACTTTTAGAAGCTGCCAGTTGCTAGAGGACTGTTGATGTACTGCCTGCCCTGGAGATTGTGATGTCGCCTACCGTGCAGACAGATGACCCAGCTGTTGCTGAGATTGATAGGATGTCGCTTCCAGAGCTTACGAGCTGAGATCGCTGGAGCTCCCACGTAGAGATGCGACAGATGATAGCTAGTCTATCCTGATTATAGAGACGAAGGTGATTCGTTAGATTGATGCGCTGATGCAGGACTAGTTAAATTGAAGATTTTCAGTGTGAAGAGTCTTACTCAAATCTAGAGCAGACCGATCCAGAGATGACCATTGATGTATCGTCTTTCCTGGAAAATTGAGGCATTGTTTAGCATGCGGACGAAGGGTATTCACATGTTGTATAGGAAAAGCTAAAATGTTCGAACGAGTGTCAGAAACCCATTTTTTCCCAAGTTTAATGTGTTCGGAGGAACATGCAAGTGATTCTGTGGACCCTCTAGAAGAATGAAACCCTGACTCGACATGATGACCATGGAACCGCTTTTGAACCTTAGGGTTTGCGGCAGTTTAGCGGTGCCATCAGTGAGGCCTGGGTTTGCCCTTCTACGGCTGTCCAGAGGTACTGTGCTATGTACCAGATATTTTTAGACTGTGCTCAGGTGTTGAGCCTTCAGAAGATTTTGGGACTTTGATGACTCGATCGAAAGGTTTAACATCGTCTGGATATCATATGATAAGAGATCAGCAAGCTGACCAGTTTAGAATAGAAGATTCGTTTTGAGTTGATAGAGAACGGACGAGTATTTAGTATTCCTCCGATGGTTGGGACAAGTTCCCGAGGACGTGTTCGGCCAGATATCTTCTACAGAGTGATGAAAATACCGAGTTCGTAATTTTGAGTCTGTGTGAGAGACTCTGGATTGACTGTAGCCGAGGACCATTGCTGTACGTAGATAGCACGACGTAACGTCAAATTGGACGATGATACAGACGAGTGGAGCCAGAGGTTCATGCGAGATGCTAACGAGCTGTTGCTACTCCCTGTCGAGATAAGGATCTGATATGCATACAGTGGCGTTGGGAGCGGCCAATTCCCGAGGAAATGTTGTGCTGAGAACGCATGTGTCCAGAAAACGAAAAAAGATTATGTAAGAGTACCAGCCTCCGTAAAGTTCGGCATAGGCAAGATCGGAAGAGACCTTGAGCAGGATTTCTTCCACGACACTGCAGCAATGAGATTCGCACCGAGGATCAGATGTATTATGAGTATTCAGAGGGCTAGAGGCCAACGCCCGTGACGTGCTGCTTTATGAGTGGTCGTGATAATTGGCCAAGAGACGACCAGAGAGTGCTAGAGCAGAATCATTCCCATTAGCACACCTGACTGGTCCGATGTGCCGATGGATTGCGAGATTGGTGAATCTGCAAAGAAGATAAGGACCCAGAGACCGAGGATGCCAGACCGTGAGCAAGAGGCAAGCGGATGTTCTTGTTCTGCCGGTTTTAGGCGCACCGATTTATTTTTCGACAATGTAGGAGGTGTACCTCAATGTCATTTTTTGCGATTTGTGTTTGTGATCCGAGTATCAAGCTTATATTGCTTGGATTTGAGTTTTGAGGATTGAGTTTCATGATATCTTTTTCGTGCACCATGGCAGCACCTATTGGGTATTTACAT
Organism: Agapanthus africanus; assembly: GCA_030015575.1. Classification (NCBI taxonomy): domain Eukaryota; kingdom Viridiplantae; phylum Streptophyta; class Magnoliopsida; order Asparagales; family Amaryllidaceae; genus Agapanthus; species Agapanthus africanus. Next base: position 511,092,646 of record CM057341.1, read on the forward strand.
TTTTGCTCATAGTAATCGCACCTGATATATAATTTATACACCGTTGTGTTGATTTGCGATTTTTGCATATCCATTGCATTTGATGTTGATTTTGTACCTTCATAGCATGTGTTTATGATTTCGTGGATTTCATACGGATGATGTGATTTTTGTACTCGGTATAGCTCACATGTGCTTGTAGTGCATTGATATAGATTTGTGCTCATAGTTGCACACGTTTTTGATTTATACACCTTGGTACACTCGGTGTCGTTCTTATACGCATTTGAGTTATTAATGTGATTTTCATGCATTGGTTGCACCATACTTGTATTTCGCGCATTTGATGCACCAGATTTGAGATTTTCGTGCACAATAGATGCACCAGGTATTGTTATCGTACATACCCGTTGCAATAGACAGATGCTTTTGTGCACACCTGTTGCACTTAGTTTTGCTTTGTGCATATAGTGGCACCTATGTTTGGATTTGATTTTCGTGCGCATGAGACGCATGTGATTGTTGGATACGCCTTTTGAGGCTGATTTTGATTTTGAGCACTTTGTTTCCTTGATGGGCACCATATTATATAGTGGCCAAACAGGACTGATATGAGGACAGTACCTGAGTACTTTGCTTGCATTAAAAGTTTACCGAGAGGTTTCTGAAAAAGTGCTATAGTCTCGCTATTTCCTACTTGTCCATGAGCGACACGAACGTTTATAAAGGAAAACCTTTTGGGATATTTTGAAAATGACGGAACGTGTATTTAGGAAAACATATATGGACATATATTATTATTTTAAAATGAGCGTCCGTCACTTATGCCGTGAGTTACGCATTCACGCGGCGATTTAGAAAAGATTTTTGCTTGAGTTTTATTTATTTCTTGAAAGTTTTCCAAAGATGCGTACTATACACGTATTATAGTATTTGACTAGTGTATATTGGATATCAGTAGTAGATTTCGAGATCTGTATCTCTATTGTAACTCCGAGGATATGAGTGCAAATTCGACGATTTGCGTGACGCTTGACGGAGTTCAATTTTGAGTTTTGTACTCGTTTTCATGCGCACTTGACACGGTGCGTTGTTTCTACATCTTTCGTGATTTCGGAGCCCCGTTGATTTGAGCTGATTATTGAAATGTTTTAGATTTTGGGGGTTTAAATTTAAATTCGGGGAATGAATTTCTTTAAGGGGGGAAGATTGTAACATTTCAGAAAATATAAAATATTATTTTTGGATTTTAATATTAAAACAATATATTTCCCGAAAACTGCCCGATTTGCGAAATTGGGGTTTTTGAAAAAATGTATAAATATATACCAATAATTGTGAAATAAATGGAAATTAAAATGATTTATTCATTTAATAATATATTTAAAGGATTTGGCATTTTTAAAATTTATTATATGCAGTTTCGATAAAAACCCGATTAGTATACTGCTAATCGCGATTAGGCCAAATCCGTGTTTCTACTGTTTTCATGGTTAGTGCACCAAGACGTGTTACATGTTATTTCATTTGTGTTGTTTTATTTGGGTGTATGTGTTTTTGGTAAGAAAAGAAAGGGAAAAAGGTGTAATGATGATTTGGAGAGAGAGAGAGGGGACACAATGATGAAAATAAGCATGCTTGGAGAGAGAGAGAGTGAGAATAATTAAGAGAGAGAGGGGGGGCGCCTCATTATTCTTTCCCCCACTATTTTCGTCTCCTTCTTCCTCTTCCTCAAGCTCCTTTCCCTCCACCTACAACCAAAAAAAAATTACCTCCAAAACCTTGTCAAACCCTATACCCCTTTCACAAAAAATGATCACCTCCTCACCCTCATTGCAATGGACCAAGCAAAGTGGGATTTTGTCAACTTTGGGACTTCTAGGGTTTGCTGAAGTGACATCCATGAGGTATAATTTCTTCCATTAGTTTAGTTTCAAGTTTTCCTAGCTTTTTGTTTATGTTTAGAGTTCGTTTAGTGATGGATTGGTGATACTTAGAAATCCTTGTGAGGGTTTGAGTGAAATTGTGGATTGGTGATGATTGAGTGGCTATTGAGTCGCTGTTTAAGACCTGGAATTTAGTATAGAAACCAAAATACGGATTTAGGATTTTGTTCATGTCAGTTTTGTGAGTTTATAGGGTGTGTCGGGAAACCTGGAGCAACCCGGGGAATTTTTGAGGAAAGCAAACAACTCCAGGGACCAAATTAGAGTACTAGGAGACCACCTTGACAAGACGAAGACCAGAGGAGCCTTAGGGGACGAGCTCGCTGGATTTTAGGGCCTTGGGGCCGGCCACTTGGTGAGGGTAGGGGTCTAGGTTGGTTCAGTAAGTCATATCCACCTTGTACTACACCCTAGACTTGTTTGTGTAACTCCTTTTGACCCAAGTCAAATTCTTGGAACATTTTGGTGTGATTTTGGCATATTTTCCGTATTTTGAAATGCTAATTTTTGATATTTTAATTCGTATTTGGTTGTTGGATATTTGTACATCAACAACAAGGGTTGTTTGGTTGATTTTGTACGCATAAGCTATAGGTTCTAACCTATGAGCAATGCGCGTGCCGTATTGGATTTCAGAACTTGATTTTAATAGCATGGCGATATGTTTTGTTATTGTAGGTACCTTCACGTGTATTCCGAGGCGACGGAGCGTGGCGTCATCAACTTCGGCAAGCGAAGACCACGGTGAGTAGATCTATATCTGCGGGGGAAGTCGTGTGGATGGCGTATAGCACCCCCGCAAACTTTGATGGAAACCGATTTAAATATATAGATTATGATTAATGAAACCTTTAATAGGATACTATAGATAGAGTTAAAAGGTAGTTAGAGAACCATATTAGAAACTAAGGATAGTTAGAAATGATATGATACGACTAGTATGTGATGACGGAACTTGAGGATGATATTTGACGACATTGTCGTTTAGTGTACTACAGGGATAGATAATCGATGTAGGTGTGTCATCCGAACCATACCTATTTCCAAACTGAATGATCGTATACATCTTTTAAACAGATACCTTGAGGGATGTTATGGATTTTCAAATGATATCGTTTCTTTAAAAACACCGTAGCCCCTACTTTCAAAACTACTAATCGCATCTTTCAAAAACTGTTTATATGGTTCGGGTGTGTATATTAGATTAGATACTTATGTTTATAGTAAAGGTAGAATGTATTTGTAAAATTGACTTGATGAGGGATACAAATGCGATAAAAAGTGAATACGATTTAATATGTGATTTGATGATATGTTGGTATACGGATGCAAGTCGATTGAGATGATTTATACCCTGCCGGTCCCCTGATATGAGATTATTGCGGATGTGACCTGGGACATAGGTATATAGAGATATTTATATGTTTTGTGAATCGTGAGTGTTAGCCGTACGTGACGTTAGGTCCGTACCCTCCTCGTCTTATAGGTTGATAGGATCCCTGATAGCTTGATGCCGCCGTGCGATAATTTTCCGTGCGTTTTAAGTTTGACATGATGATTTATCCACACCCTTGACTAGAGCTTGCCGTACGATGGATTATACCGTATGCGATGTTGTTAGGCTGGATGCCGATTGATACATTCACCGACTCTGTAACATTTCAGAAAATATAAAATATTATTTTTAGAATTTAATATTAAAATAATATATTTCCCGAAAAACTGCCCGATTTGCGAAATTGGGGTTTTCGAAAAAGGGTATAAATATATACCAATAATTATGAAATAATTGGAAATTAAAATGATTTATTCATTTTAAAATATATTTAAAAGGATTTGGCATTTAAAAAATTTATTATATGCAGTTTTGATAAAAACCCGATTAGTGCACTGCTAATCGCGATTAGGCCAAATTCGTGTTTCTACAGTTTTCATGGTTAGTGCACCATGACATGTTACTTGTTATTTCATTTGTGTTGTGTTATGTTTTGATTTTTATTGTGGTGAGAAGAGAAAAGATAGGAAAAAGGTGTAATGATGAGTTGGAGAGAGAGAAGGGACATAATGATGACTTGGAAAGTGAGGGGGTGAGAATAAAGGAGAGAGAGAGAGCGGGCGGCCACATATTCCCACCACCATTATTCATTTCCTTCTCCTTCTTCATCTTCCTCCAACCTCAGATCCCTCCACTTCTAACCCTAGATCCATCTCCAAATAATCTCCAAAACCTTATACTCCCTTCACAAAAATTAATCCACATCTCTTCCTTTACACATTGGACAAAGCAAAGTGGGATTTTGACAACTTTGGGACTTCTAGGATTTTGTTTGGGAGTAACCATGAGGTATATCTCTTTTCATTTAGAGTATTTTTGATTTCCTTGATTTTTGTTTAAGTTTAGATGTCGTTTAGTGATGGGTGTGTGAATTTTGAAATCCCAAGAGAAGGGTTTGGGAAATTGTTGATATTTGGTGGCTGTCAATGAGACTTTTGAGGTGATTCTTAGCCTGGACCATAGCCTAGAAACCAAAATACGGATTTAGGATTTAGTTCATGTCGGTTTTTTGAAGATATAGAGTGTGCATGGAAATCTGGAGCAACCCGGGGACTTTCTGAGTTTAGCAAACAATACCATAGACCCATTTTAGACCATAAGAGACCACCATGACAAAACGAACCCCATCCGAGCCTCTGGAACCAAGGTGGACAGATTTTGGTGGGTAGTGGCCGGCCATGGGGTGGGCAATTGGGTCCAGGTTCTTTCAGTAGCTCATATACATCATATACAGCACCCTAGACTTGTTTATGCACCTTGTTTTGGCCCGAGTCAAAATCTGGAAGCACTTTGGTGTGATTTTGGCTATGTTTTCCGTATTTTGGAATGTTTGATTTTGATATTTGGATTTGTATTTGGTTTTTGCATGTTTGTACATCAACAACAAGGGTTGTTTAGTCGTTTTTGTATACGTGGGCTATAGGTTCTAACCTATAGGCGATCCGTGTGCCGTTACGGTTTTCAGAACTTGATTTTAATAGCGTTGCGATATGTGTTATTCTTGTTGGTACCTTCATGTGGATTCCGAGGTGACGGAGCATGGCGTCATCGACTTCGGCAAGCGAAGACCAAGGTGAGTAGATCTTTATCTACGGGGGAAGTTGGGTGGATGGCGTATAGCACCCTAGCAAACTTGATGGAAACCGATTCGTAGCATATGGTTAAGAAAACCTAGAGTAGCGAACTAGGGTTAGAATTAATAGATAGCTATCGAAACCATATTAGAAACTAAAAGATTGTTAGAAGTGTATGACACGGCTAATATGTGATGATGGGATTTGAGGATGACGTTTGACGATATTGCCGTTTAGGGTACTATAGGACTAGATAGCCGACGTAGATGTGTCATCCGAACCATACCTATTTTCAAACTAAAGAATCGTATGCATCTTTTAACTATATACCGTGAGAGATGTTATGGATTTTCAAATGATATCTTTTTCTTAAAAACACCATAACCCCTACTTTCAAAACTACGATTTGCATCTTTCAAAAACTGTTTGTATGGTTCGGGTGTGTATGTTAGATTAGATGCTTAAGCTTTTAGTAAAGGTAGAATGTATTTGTAAAATTGACTTGATGAGGGCATAAATGTGATAAAAAGGATATATGACGCGATATGATGATTTGGTGATATGTTGGTATACGGATGCGAGTCGATTGAGATGATTGATACCCTGCCGGTCCCCTGATATGAGATTGTTGCGGATATGACCTGGGACATAGGTATATAAAGATAATTATATATGTTGTTAATCGTGAGTGATTATCGTACGAGACGTTAGGTCCATACCCTCCTCGTCTTATAGGATGATAGGATCCTTGATAGCATAGTGACTTCGTACGATGATTTTCCGTACGTGATGGGTTGACTTGAGCTTTGATCCATACCCTTGACTAGAAGATGCTGTATGATGGAGTATACCGTACGGGATGTTGTGAGGCTGGATGCCGATTGATTGATTCACCGACTCGATCATGTTAGATACGTATACTCGTCAGCATTTGCATATGATTTACCTTATGCTGCATTCATATTATTCTCATTGCATTGCTTATACCTGTACTAGTACACCTGCACCATTATCGATGATGCGTATGTTACACGTACACAGATTTGTCGGCTCACACACTTCATCATCGATAATTGCCATGTCACTACACAGTAGGGTTGCTGCATCATGATATACATATTGTACACCTTACTTGCGCACATACATATTGTATAACATACTTGCGGACAAACACATTAGTACTTCCATACTTGCGTATATACACATATGCACCTTAATACGGTAATGCATTCGATTTTGGAGATTTGAGAACCGCATGATATATTTTAAAAAACACTGGATTCATTTAAAAGAGCGGTTTTCCCTCGATATGTGAATATTATTGTTCCATGTTGCATGATATACAAATATGCTTACATTTCTATCATATGTCGCATACATCATGCTTTATGATTTTACGCATTGAGATATGCTGTTTTCATGAGATTTCTGGATTGGAGAACCATGGCCATTTTAAAAGAAAGCATGTACTGTTTTAAAAAACCCGGTTTCTCTTAATATGATATTTCAGTGCGTCCACCATGCATTTTCTCGGTTCTGAGACGTGTGACATGTGAAACCCGATTCGAAGAATGGACGAGGCCGATTGCGGGTACATGGTGGACCCGGTATGGTACACCAGGGTGAGAACGGATCTGCTGTGTAGTAGACGGTGAGCCTGGCAGAGGGACTACTACCTACCGGTGATAGTATTTGGGCTCGGCGGATATCCGGAGGATACCGACCGGAGTGGAGAGATGATATGGGCCGATCCGGACTGACGGAGCCCGTGGGCCGATCCGGAATACGGAGCCCCAGATATAAGGATTTACGTGTCGATGCTGGACACGGGTTTCATGATATTTTCGGGTGTCGATGTTGGACACCTAGGTTCCGTGATTTTGATGTGTCGCAAGGGACACCGTTGATTTATATCCTCATACATTCATTCACACTCTTTTATGATATTTACGTGCATATAGACATTGATTATATGTTGGACGAGATCCACATGCAAACATACCTTGATTATACTGTTGGATGTTATCCACATGCTCATATACAGACCCAGTCACCCTAGATATCATAGTATTACCTTTATGATAAAGTTGACCAAGAAGTCGTTGTTTATTCGATTTCTATCTGTTGATATTTTTCTACTCACAAGTTGGCAATTCACCTCCGTTGTGCCACGGTTTTTGCAGGTTGACCGCATGGATCAGTAGCAGCATCGCTGGCACACGGTTGCATTCGGGTGTTTTGCTTTGGCAGGTGGGACATTTGTATCGTACCCACTCTTGTATTTGTATTTCATATTGTATCTAGTCAACTCCATCAATCAAAGTTAGTAAATTGTATAAGTAATGAGACTTAGTGGGATTGTGGTTGCGAGGCTTAGAGCGAGGGGTTTTCCGCTACTTGTGGTTTTTATGTCTTGCTTTTCTTTATCTTTATGGCGATCTTCGTCGTTGGGCGTTGTATACTTATATATATTGTCTTGTGTGGTTGTAATCCGCCGTTTGGCGAAGAGCTAGCTCCCGTTTGGGGATGCCTTTATCTTTATCTTGTATATGTGGTTTTTGATCAAAATATACAAAGGAGGTGCTGCCCAAATTTTCAAAACGACGAAATATGTTTTTAAACTTGCATAATCCATTTGTATTTTCATGTTCCTTTTCTATGCATTGAGAAAACCTGATTTCATTATACCTTTATTTTCAAAACTTCACCTCATTTATTTTCAAAACTTCACCTCATTTATTTTCTTAAAAAGGTTTAGATTTCTGGGTTTCAGCTTACTTGAAGTACGTTATGCCTTTAGACGTTGCGTGATTTAAGTGCTGGTCATGAACTAATATTTCGGGTTGTAACAAAGTTGGTATCAGAGCGCTAGGTTTAACCTTGGTTCGAGTCTATGTTTGACTATACGGAGTCTAGGACAGGTATGTATTTCGGAACCTAGGGTTGACCTTACGGAACTTAGACTTGAACGGGGGGAGGGGGGTATTAGACCCAAACTTTCGTTTCATAGGTTGACCCTGATTGATGGAGTAGGTAGCTTGAGTAGTGTGACGTACCGTACGTATGTTCCGCGGCATATTTACGATACGATACTCCACTTAAGAAACCTTTGGATGTACATATTTTGAGATCTATGATTCTCTTCATACCCATGATTATACATCCATTTGAGATCCTTGATTCTATTCGTTTCTATGATCATACTCTCATTGATGCTGTTCCTTCTTATGATCATGTATCCATTCTGGATCTGTCGTTCCTTTCATCCCGTTGATCAGTTTTCTTCGATACTCGATAGAGGTTCCTATCACCATGGTTCGAGCGCAGATTGAGCTGCTATGAGTGATGCGGTCAGGGCGAGCTCATCATGGACGAGGACTGACCATCGTGTTTTCTGGTGACATGGGAACGTCTCGAGTTACTATTTATATTTTGACCTTTCAGATGAGGCGAGTGTTTGGCGTTGCACCGGATGATCGGGCCATTGATAGAGCTGCCAGTTGCTAGAGGACTGTTGATGTACAACATACCTCAGAGTTGTGATATCGTCTAGCGTGCAGACAGATGACCCAGCTGTTGCTGAGATTGATAGGATATCGCTTTCAGAGCTTATGAGCTAAGATTACCGAAGCTTCCAGGCAGAAATGTGACAGATGATAGCTAGTCTATCCCGAGTTGAGAGACGAAGGTGATTTATCAGATTGATGCGCTGACGCAGGCCCGGTTGAGTTAAAGATTTTCAATGTGGAGAGTCTTACTCAGATCTAGAGCAGACCGATCCCGAGATGACTGTTGATGTACCGTCTTTCCTGGAGGATTGAGGCATTATTTAGCGTGCGGACGGAGGGTATTCGCATGTCGCCTAGGCGAAGTTAAAAAGTTCGAACGAATGTCAAGAACCCATTTTTCCCAGTTTAAGTATTCGGAAGAACATGCAGGTAATTCTGTGGACCCTCTAGAAGAATGAAACCCTAACTCGACGTGATGACCATGGAACGGCTTTTGAACCTTAGGGTTTGCGGCAGTTTAGCGGTGCCATCAGTGAGGCTTGGGTTTGCCCTTCTACGGCTGGTCCAGAGGTACTGTGGTATGTACCAAATATTTTAGACTGTGCTCAGGTGTTGAGCTTTCGGGAAATTTCGGGACTTTGATGGCTCGATCGAAAAGTTTGACGTCGTCCAGATATCATGTGATAAGAGACCAGTAAGCTGACCAGCTCCGGATAATGTACCTCACCCAGATGCGATGTGAGTTGATCGAGAACGGACGAGTATTGAGTATTCCTCCGATGGTTGGGATGAGTTTCCGAGAACGTGTTCGGCCAGATATCTTCTACAGAGTGATGAAGATACAGAGTACGTGATATCGAGTCCGTGTGAGAGACTTCGGATTGACCGTGGCCGAGAACAGTTGCAGTGCGCAGATAGCATGGCGTAGCGTCATAGTGGACGATGATACAGATGAGTAGAACAGAGGTTCGTGCGAGACGCTGACGAGATGTTGTTACTCCCCGTCAAGATTAGAGATCTGATATACATACAGAGGCGTTGGGATGCGGCCAGTTCTTGAGGAAATGTGTGCAGAACACGCAGATGTCTAGAAAGCGAAAAAAGATTATGCAAGAGTACCAGCCTCCGTAAAGTTCAGCATAGGCGAGATCAGAAGAGACCTTGAGCAGGATTCTTTCCAGGACACTGCTGCAATGAGATTTTCACCCAGGATTAGATGTGTCACATGTATTCAGAGAGTCAGAGGCCGATGCCAGTAAACGTGCTGCTTTACGAGTGGTCGTGATGATTGGCCGAGAGATGACCAGAGAAGTGCTAGAGCTGAATTGTCCCCGTTAGCACACCTGACTGGGCCGATGAGCCGATGGATTGCGAGATTGGTGAATCCACAGAGAAAGGAGGACCCATAGACAAAGGACGCCAGACCGTGAGCAGGGCAAGCGGATGTTCTTGTTCTGCCGGTTTTAGGCGCACCAATTTATTTTTCGAGATTGTAGAAGGTGTACCTCAATGTCATTTACTGTGATTTGCGTTTTGATCCGAGTATCACGCTTATATCGCTTGGATTTGAGTTTTTATGAATGAGTTTCATGATATTGTTTTCGTGCACCATAGCTGCAACTGCTGGGTATTTACATTTTTGGCCATAGTTATTGCACTGGATATATATTTTAATACACCGTTGTGTTGATTTGCGATTTGTGCATATCCATTGCATTTGATGTCGATTTTGTGCCTTCATAGCATGTGTTTCTGGTTTCGTGGATTTCATACGATTGATGTGATTTTTGCACTCGGTAGAGCACACATATGCTTGCAGCGCATTGATACGGATTTGTGCTCGTAGTTGCACACGTTTTTTTATTTATACACCTTGGTACACTCGGTGTCGTTTTTATACGCATTTGAGTTATTTATGAGATTTTCGTGCTTGGTTGCACCGTACTTGTATTTCGCGCATTTGATGCACCAGATTTGAGATTTTCGTGCACAATAGATGCACCAGATATTGTTATCATGCACACCCGTTGCACTGGACAGATGCTATCGTGCACACCTGTTGCACTTAGTTTGCTTTTGTGCATATTGTGGCACCTGTATTTGGATTTGATTTCCGTGCGTACCAGACGCACGCGATTATTGGATACGCTTTTTGAGGCTGATTTTGCTTTTGAGCACTTTATTTTCGTTTTGGGCACCATATTATATAATGGCCAAACATGACTGATCTGAAGACAGTACCTGAGTACTTTTCATGCATTAAAAGTTTACCAAGAGGTTTCTGAAAAAGGAGCTATAGTCTCGCTATTTTCCTACGTGTCCGTGAGCGACACGAACATTTTTAAACGAAAACCTTTTTGGGATATTTTGAAAACGACGGAACGTGTATTTAGGAAAACATATATGGACATATATTATTATTTTAAAATGAGAGTCCGTCACTTATGCCGTGAGTTACGCGTTCACGCGGCAATTTAGAAAGCATTTTTGCATGATTATTATTCAGTTCTTGAAAGTTTTCCGAAGGTGCGTACTATACACGTATTATGGCATTGGACTAGTGTATATTGGATTTCAGTAGTGGATTTCGAGATCTGTATCTCTATTGTAACTCCGAGAATATGCGTGCAAATCCGATGATTTGCGTGACGCTTGATGGAGTTCGATTTTGAGTTTTGTACTCGTTTTCATGCGCACTTGACGCCATGTATTGTTTCTGCATCTTCCGTGATTTCGGAGCCCCGTTGATTTGAAATGATTATTTAAATGTTTTAGATTTTGGGGGTTTAAATTTAAATTCGGGGACCGAATTTATTTAAGGGGGGAAGATTGTAATATTTCAGAAAATATAAAATATTATTTTTGGAATTTAATATTAAAATAATATATTTCCCGAAAAACTGCCCGATTTGCGAAATTAGGGTTTTCGAAAAAGGGTATAAATATATACCAATAATTGTGAAATAATTGGAAATTAAAATGATTTATTCATTTTAAAATATATTTAAAAGGATTTGGCATGTTTAAAATTTATTATATGCAGTTTTGATAAAAACCCGATTAGTGCACTGCTAATCGTGATGAGACCAAATCCGTGTTTCTATAGTTTTCATGGTTAGTGTACCATGACATGTTTGTAACGTTTTGAAAATCGTTTCGGTGAAATTTCGAAAAATCGGTAAAATAAGGGGGTTTTCTGTAAAAAGTCAAAATACAAATATCTTATTACAAAAATTAAATATACATATTCTAGCTATGTAATTGCTAGTATTTGGTGTTTATTGAGCCACTGGTGAAATTTCAAATTTTCTGAAAAAAAATTATTTTATTATTATTTTAAGCCGTCACTAATACATTTAATTAGGGAAAATTACAAATTGGAATGAGTTGAAACAAATTTTGTGCATCATAAAACATTAAATAAAATTTTATCATATGGCTTTTGAAACGAAATCGTTTGCCAAAACGGTTTAGAAAATATCGAAGAAAAAGGCTTTTTTCGGTGAAATTAGTGTTAATGGGAATTGGGGTTTAGCATTTATCTTTTTCCTAACCCACACACCCACACCTCACCCTCTCCCCATGTGGCCGGCCCCACCATGACAGCCCTCCCCCTCTCCCTCTCTCCAATCACTTCTTTTTTTCAAAAGAAAAGAAAAAGAAAAAAGTAGAAAATGATAGAATTAGAGTGGACTTTCCCCACCTCTCTCTCTCTCCTCCCTCACCCAATCCCCACCAATTCTGGCCAAAATCTGAACCCACAACAGCCCCTTCATTCTTCATCTCCTTCTCTTTAAAAAAGTTCATCAAAATGCTTGAAAAATCCACAAAAAATCAAGCAAAAATCCAAATCAAAATCCACCTCCTACCTATTTTCCCTTGGCTACCATAGCATGGATCTAGGGATTTAGATTTCAATTTGGGAGGCTAAGTGTGCTTGTGTGATCTTCAAATTTTTGGGTATAAATTCTAACCTTTTTGCTTAATGTGTTGTTAATTGCTTAGGTTAGCTTAATTAATTGTTTAATTAGGTTTTTAATTAGTTCTAGGTGCATGATTTAAAATTCAAGAGAGGGGTTTGATTTCAAATTGGTATTTTGTGTTGTGAGATTTAGTGTGAGATTTAGTTTATGTGATATAATTGACATATTAATGTTATGCTAAATCTAATTTAAGTTGCTAGTTTGCATATTTGTTGATTTAAAAGTGATAATTATATAATTGGTAAACTAGGTTTTTTAAATAATTATATTCTTATGAGATAAAATTCAAATTTAGGTTTCATGTCATTATAAAGATTATATTGAGTGGTTTAATGCTTTTAGTTCATGAAAATCCAAGCTAGATTGTAGTTTGTGCATTTTTGCTATAAAATTGTTAAAATTTAGGTATTTTGTAAACTAGAATTTTAACGTTTATGGAAATTAATGAGATTAAATTATGGGAATTATTTTTATGACTTAATTAAGATATTTAGTGAATATTGTGGCCGCTAGATTCGTTTATACATCGAGTTTTGTACTAAAACGGCGAATTGTGCTTGCTAGATTTTCGGAAAAATGACTTTTTAAGTGAAATTGGGGTTTTTGTGAGTTTTAACCTATTTTATATTAAAATTAGTGTTCGTGAATGTGAAAATGAGTGTATTTAGGTTTTTCTCAATGGTCTGGCGTTTGTACACCGACGTCGAGAGTTTTTGGGTTGATTTGTGAAAGCAACAATAGGTTTTGACCTATGTGGGATTCGTATGTCGTTTTGGTCATGAGTCGGATTTTAATACGGTACGATGCGTTGTGATATGTAGGTACCCCCATATGGACTTCGAGACGACAAGCAAGCGCGTGGCGACGTCGGCACCGGCGAGCGAGGACCAGGTGAGTAGATTTATATCTACGGGGAGAAGTCGGGTGGATGGCGTATAGCACCCCCGCAGTCCGTAGTGTAGCTTATATATATATATGTTTATATAGGTGTTTTATGATACGAGAATGTGTATTCATGTTATGATTATGTGTTCATGGATTAGCTTTGGGTTAGTTGCGAAACCCTAGAGTAGTTGTTATACCCACATACGCACACACAGACTTGCATACTTTACTTTCTTGTGCGCAGATTAGGATGTATATACATGTATATATGCGTGGGTATGGGACTATGCATATGTACATTCATATACGCATGCATGGATAATGATGATAGTACTTGGGATTTATGATGAGTCGATGAGATTTGATTTGAGGCCGTGAGATCGGTGATATAGCAGGGTTCGTATTTGAGATACGACATGACGTTGTAGCGGGTCCTTGACGTAGTGTTTCACACACGTGCATGCATACTTAGGCGGTATCAGTATTGTACTAGACGTAGATCAGTACCCCGATCATGATATTTGATAAAGAGGATACCAGGTGAATAGTATGATGAATGTTATATTAACCCGTACCCAGATTTGGGGATGCTGTACGACGGATTTACGTACGAGCTATATTTTGATGATTGATCCGCACTCTTGACTTGGGATGTCTGATTATAGATATGGTGTCGGATATGATATTATTGAGGCGGGATCACCGACTAATATATATACAGGTATGCATATGTATCGACTCAGATGTTAGGCGGTTTCCTTACCTGTAGTCCAGCTTGTTAGCTTAGCCCTTTAGTTTAGTTTAGTTGTTAGAATAGATTCGATTCTTACCTATTTCAAAAACTAACGAATCGTGGGTATTTTAAAAGACAGCCCAAGGGATCCTACGGATATTTCAAAAGACGTATCTTTTCATAAAAACACCGTAGCCCCTATTTTCAAAACCCCATGATTCGTGTTATTTCAAAGGGCACCATTTGTAGGACTTATATTAAATTAATGCAGATTAGTTATAGTTGCGTCTAGTATTCAGCTCCCGCTCATTATTGTGGTTCGCTTCGCATCGCATGCTTATATTATGTTTCATACTCCTATTATTAATATCATGCTGTTAGGACACCAGCACCATTATCGATGACGCGTATGTACCACGTACACTTACTTGCCGGCTCACACACATCTTCATCGGTAATTGCCATGTCACGAACACTTTAGAAAATACTATTTCATTTGACATATGTTGTTAGCTAATAGTTTAGACATGATATTAGTGTACTTACCTTATATGCTAGTTAGACATTGTAGTTATTGTCTACTACTTCATGCATGTTATTATTCACCGTTGTGTCGCATTCATGGATTCTCATGCCTATATTCACTGTTTACATGCTATTGATGACTTGGATTCGGATTTCATGAGATTTCTTGGATTTGGAGGAAAACCGCAAAAACATAAATAAACCTTTTCTCTCTTTTAAAATAAAAAGTGCGGTTTTCCCATGATGTATGAGTCGTCCACCATGAGTTTGCTGATGGATTTCGAGACCCGATTCGAGGAGTTGGATGAACCGTTTTGGGTGCATGGTGGACCCGGTAAGGTACCCCGGGGCAAGAAGCTCGTGGTGATGACGATGAGCCTGGCAGGGGGAGACTACCTACCGGTGATTTTACCCGACGCGTCGGATATCCGGA